>OX352301.1:31573145-32935645 GCA_947086415.1 Pammene aurita
CGTCGCTGTTTAACATCAGCCACCATTTTATGTGTATAACCTATAAATATTTTGATTTACTTTTCCGAATTCTATAATCTTTGTGCATAAATTATGAATGTATGCATTAATTTGTACTTCCTAATATCGTAATAGTAACTTTTTATGTAATAATTATTTAAAATTACTTGAAATTGTTTGGTCAAAATTTTCCCATATCTTATTTATAGCATATAATTTAATTATAAACTGAGTATTTTCGTGGCGTACTAAAATTTTCTTAGATAATATATATATATAATGTCAGTAAACTTGCATTCCCATACATCTTTCTCGGATTAATACATATAAGAGAACATATAATGATACGAATAAATTAACACAGCGTGATATGGCGGCGCGCGTACGATTTACGTTTATTATATGTTTCGAAATACTACCGGCGGTGCCAAATCGCACACCAAATTATGTTTTATTATTCTTTTATTCAGACCAATGTCAGCCTCCCCCGGTATTAGGAGACATTTGAGATATATTTTCTGAATAAAGGGTCATTAGAGGTCTCTTAGAGAATCAGTATTTCGCTCTTATAACTCCTATTACCCCTTATAACTCTGTTGAATGTCTGCTACAACGCTCTTAAGCAGCTATGTGAACTTAAGGCTGTATAATTTGTGCCCATTTAAGAGGTATAAAAGCTGAATAAGCTCGTATACAGCTATTATGCAGCTTTTATATTCAGCTTTAAGCGTAATCGTATTCTATTATTCAGCTGCTATACAGCCAAGTGTGCTACTTGGGATATTTGGTTTTATTAAACATCTACATTTAAATTATTTTTCTCCACCATTTTCTCAATGGGGTATGGGGTATTTCCCACCAGAATTCACCCCCTTTCCTTTCCACTCACCCATTCCACTTTTCACATATTTTTTCTGAATCTAGATACCAAACTTACCTATAAATCGACCCCAGTTGCTCATTTGCAGAAAATTTATGTTCTGTCTTAAGTACATTCAATCTTCATTTAGCTTCTTAGAAAACCGCTCTATCGGCCTTAGAATGTAGTTCCGTGTTAATTACTTTAATATAAAATGTGACCCTCAAATGCCTATGACGCAATTGTAAATTTGAATTCGAGCATATCGTCGATGCTCTCAAATTTAGATAAAACAGTCGCTGATTTATTATGATAATGGTCACAAGATTATATTATGTTCTTGACATCGCTTTCCTCGCTGCCTGACACTGTGTATTAAGCAAACGAAACAGTTTGCAAACGATTTGTAACTATAGCGGCAGCGCAAAGAGACTAACTAATTGTTGGGTGTATTGTGTTTGCTACTGTTTGGTATGACGTTGAAATACTTAGTTTGAAGGTAGTTTATGGAATAGCAAACGAAATGTTCCTTTGAAACGACGGGAAATCAATCTGAGTAGGTCAAGTAATCAATGGAATGTCTTTGAGAGACTCTGGCCGAAATAGTTATTTTACTTTACACCCTTGCATTCGATATTACCATACCTAAGTACGGTTAGTAGGTATTTTTTTAATGTTGAACTAGATTATTATTTTATGCGTTCAAAAAGCCTGTGACATACATCTGTATGATTTTATGTGCATCTGAACTGATTGAAGGCATCTGAACTAGGTCTTAGTTTTTGTCATTTTAGCTAACTGCGTGTACTAAAGGGGGTTGGTTAGTAGCTAGTAGTAGGCTAGTTGCATGTAGCCGTATACCGTGTGTGGCCTGTAACACGAGCAAAAAATGAAATCGTAGATTCTACTCCTCAAACTAGACAACGTTTGTTCAGCGACTTTAAAAATTAACTTGTGGTTTGATTTTTAGTACACTTTAAAGTTTATTCGATTACGCAATGGATTGCGAAATTGATTATGTTTGTAGGGTGACAAGACTGACAAGCAATGTCAATTGGACGGATTTTAACGTACATTGATAATACTATTTAGTTTGTATGAAAAAGAGAAAATCTAAAGACTCCATATTTTTTAAAAGTTGTTGAACACAAGTTTTATAGTTTGAGGAGTCGAATCTACGTTTTAATTTTTTTGGCCTGTAGGCCACATGCTGTATGTCACATCAGTTGGCTGACATTACCATAAACGGGACTTGATTGTATTACCTACAAGAAAGTATTGAAAAGTAGAATAGGTTTGCTTGATAAAACCTAGTCTATCTCACAGTTGATATCTGCTTGCCACGCCTGTTACCCAAACCCATACACAAGTGTCACTAAGCAAATTGTAACTTTGTAGACAATTCACTGTTAATGTCCAGCGTTAATGATTGTTTATACGCTGAAAGCACTGTTTGTAATTAAAACTTGTCCATCCTGTAGGGAAGTAATGGACGCACTTTTCTACGTAACAACGTGATAGTGAATGTCTGTCTTCTTCAATTACGCGGCGTTGAAAAGTGACATTCACTTTGTCAGTTGGATAATCCCATCCATCATACGCTTGCTGGAATCTTGGGATCGCAAGATAAAAGTGAGTTCGTTAAAATTTTATAGTGCAGTGGGTTTCAGAGTAGTTGTTTACTTTGGGAAGTCAAAGTGCTTTGTAGCAATTGTTTTGAGTAGTTTGTTGGGATGAGGGTGGCTGGAATTACTTTAAGTTCTCTTGTTTCAAGATGGTGAATGAAAAGTGGAAATTTCTTGAAACTAAAATAGTATGGCATTGTTTTAGGTTTGGATTATTTTCACGCTTTTAATTTAGAGGTCATTTTGCAATGAATAATTAACAGTATTAAGTATTATATTGAGAAACGCTGCTATAACTAACAATGAAAAATAATCTCATAAAGACTCTTAGCTACTTGTCTATACCTGTGCAAAAAATATGGGCGATAATTTTAGACATATCGACTGAGCGCTAACAAAGAGAATCTTGTAATATTGGTACTGAGATAATAACCCTAGTACTTACATTAATATTTATCTACACGTGGATAAATTGACAATCTCCGTTATTCAGTAACAAATATTCGTGATAATAGCCTAAGCTAGGGTACACATACAGATTTGTCTGGTGGATGTGCCCGGCAGGCAGATTAGGGTTTTCCCCCATCTATCGACGCAGATTTGGCAAAATCAGGTGCGAAAAGCTTTATGTCCACGCAATAAGAGCTAACAAGGCACGTTTCGGCTTAGATCGGCTCGGCTTTTTCGCTCTTATTGCGTGGACATAAAGCTTTTTCCCACCGGATTTTGCCGCATCCGCGTCGATAAATGGGGGGAAACCCTTAATCTATGTATGAGGTATAATAGTAGTTTATGTAACTGTTACGTAATAAGGCCTAATTACGTACAGTTGCATACACTGCTTTATCTACACACATATTATAAATCCTAAATGATGTGTTCGGAAACCAGTAGAATGACCGCCATTGCACCGCCATGACCAACTCGATGGTGTTGGCGGTCGCGCAGGCGCGTGCCGGCGCTCGGGGAGAGCGCGGATCTTCGTAACTTTACCGTGGGTAATGAATTTTCATACGTTTTTACCACATTGTCAGAGATGTTACGTTACTAGTTGCAATAATGGTGGTAGTTACATACGGTTTACGAACGCGGAATAGAGGATTTATGCTATTGGTGTAGATAAAGAGAGTAAACACATAGTATGGGGATAACGGCCTCCTAGCCCAGTCGGTAGTGACAGTAGTAGTGACACTGCCTATGTAGCAGGAGGTCCCGGGTTCGAACCCTGGTAAGGGCATTTATTTGTGTGTTTATCACAGATATTTGTTCCTAAGATATGGATGTTTTCTATATATGGAAGTATTTATCAATATCTATATATTATATACATATATTATCGTCTTGTACCCATAACGCAACCCTTATCTACAAACTTAAGGTCTTATACAAAATCCGGCCATATCTAAGCGAAAACTTGCGCATTCAGCTAGTCGAATCACTTGTGTTATCCAAATTAAACTATGTGGATGTAGTAGTTGGACCTCGGCTCCTTGCTAGGACAAAAAGGCTCATACGACGTGTACAAAATGCCTGTGCTCGCTTTTGTTTTAATATACCGTTGAGAGCCCATGTTACCCCGTTTTTGAACAGCCACAATATCCTTAAAATGCAACACCGCCGTAAACTTCACTTGGCTTGTCTGCTCTTCGGTGTGCTAAAGTATAAATCTCCTGCTTATCTTTTTTATAAGCTCTCTTGCATTAAGCTCCGTGCACGCCGCGAATGTGGGATTCACTTGCTCACGCCGCACCACTCTTCGGTCGCCTTCCGAGGAAGTTTCCGATATGCAGCGTCTAAATGTTGGAACAATATTCCGCCGCCAGTGAGAAACCTGCAAAGTATTCATAGTTTTAAATTTAAGCTTAAGAAGTACATGCTCGACCATCAACTTAACCAGGAAACCTGCAGACTGGATACAAGTTGCCTGTAGACACTGTATTGTTAACGTACCACTGAACTGAAATATGTTCCTGTCGCATTGCCATCGTATTTTTTATACTAAATGTTTATTGTTTTCATGTCGATTGTCAATGTCATGCCTGTCATAATTAGTGCGCATGCGTTCTATGCCTAATGCACGGCCGAGACAAGTTTGGTCGGACAGACATTTTTTATTGTGATTTGATTGTGTTTTAACGATATTTTACTTTTTGCATATAAGTTTACGTAGATATCTATAATCTTTATGTTTCTTTTGATTCTCTTTGTTTGCTTTTAGTTTTTTTTTTATCTTTTTTGTGTTACCTTCCGTGAATTGTTTTCACCCGATCGATGGTCTCATCGGAAGATCAGCGCTGACAACCGCCAGCATCATGCTGAGAGGCCATTTCGTGGCACTTTCTCGTATTATGTTTTCTTTCCTTCTGTTTCTTTTATATGTATGTGTTTACGAATAGACTATTTCTATTTCTATTTTCTATTTCTTATTGAGCTTACCGTGGGCCTAGGTCGATTTGTGTAAGATTGTCCCATAAAATAAAATAAAAACACCCTCCATATATTGACGGATCTTTTCGCCAGACACATCTGGCGGGCCTAGCTAATAGGCTAAATGCACTAATAAATGCCCTTACCGCTGTTTGAACCCCGGACCATTAGCTTCGTAGGGGCACGAGCGGCCATAAGCCCTTTTCAGCAAATAGACGTAGAGCTGGCCACGTCAGATATGACACAATAATGAGAGCAACGGAACCCCTCTAGTTAGTTTGCTATATTATGTTTATTTCTAGATCCGGACAGCTCCGGACAGATCTGGCAGCTGTAAAGTGGTGGAGGTCAAAGAATGCAAATAACTTGAAAAACACAAATCCTAGTAGAGTTCTGGGTTCGATGCCATGTTATAGGAAATTATGTAATTAATTAGATTACTTATATCATAGCCAGAAGTTTCTGTTGGGGGAAAGATTGCCAAATGATGTATAATGCAATTTATAGTTATTCGCATACTGCTTTTGTTTGCGCAATGATAAACAATGTTTTTTTTCTAATGTTAAAATATAGGCCCTGTCCTCTATATTTAAATGACACAAATTCGTCAGTTTTTAGCTATTTTGGTACATATTACCTTTTCCAACTGAAATTTGTTGGTCTGTCACCCTGACCTCCACCCATTTAAAGCTGCCAGATGCCTGGATCTAGCTATAAGTATGGTAAAGCAATTTAACTAGACAGGTTTCATTGCCAGCCCAGCTCTTAGTCCAAAACTAAAAACTTTCAGTCACTGGGTTCAACTCTCTAAGGCGGCTTTCACAATGCTGCGGTTTACGCATGCCGCGACGGTGTACGAGAGAGATAGCACTCTGAATGTGTATAGCGCTGTCACGCTTGCACCGACACCGCATCCGGTTGCGGTCACAGTGTGATAATCGCCTAACCCTAGGCTTGCGTATAATAATCTCTATATCAAGAAAACACATTATGTTAATGTTGATGTAAACACGTATACGTGACGACGGCACATAAATCAGGCTGATGAATGTTGGGAGGCCGTATAATAAGACATATAAGCTCTGTTACAAGTATATTTAGGCCATTTTCCGCTTAGAAGGATATACGTTGTGATACCAATGACACAGTAAACAATTTGGGTCAGTAGCCAGATTCCATAAAATAAAATAAAACGGCCAAGTGCGAGTCGGACTCGCGCACCGAGGGTTCCGTGCAAACCTGTAAGTATATAAGTAAAAGTTCACCCATTGCGTTGACATAGAAGTTTGATTTTGTTACAGCTTAAAGGTATTATAGACCTGAGTATTTGATATGAATTTTAATTTAATACCTGTACGCGTTCATGAGGAAAGGGGTAGTAACTTTAAAATTATCCATACTAATATTATAAATGGGAAAGTGTATGTGTGTGTTTGTTTGTTTGTTTGTTTGTCCGTCTTTCACGGCAAAACGGGGCGACGAATTGACGTGATTTTTTAAGTGGAGATAGTTGAAGGGATGGAGAGTGACATAGGCTACTTTTTGTAACCCCCCACTTCTCTAAAATAGGGGGTGGAAATTTGTATGGTTTGTTACCCCGAATTTAACGCGAGCGAAGCCGCGGGCAAAAGCTAGTTAAGAATATTTTTATTATATGATGTAACTAAAAACTAACGGTTTTCGCAATTTTTCCTTTATTTGTGCTATAAGACGTTGCTTCGTACAAAGATTCAAGGTTCTGAGTTCACGGTAAGTACCCTGTAGGTTTTGATTCCCTTGCGAGTTTCGAAAATTTGCGGCATAAACGGCTGTATCTTTTGATTTCGTTGGCTTAGAAGTTCGATTTTTTCACAGCTCCACGGGACAGTAGACCAGAGTATTTGATACAAAGTTCAGCTTGGTACATCCATGCGTTCCTGAGAAAAAGGGTCTTGACAGATGGACAGACGGACGGACGGACAACAAAATGATCCTATAAGGGTTCCGTTTTTTTCCTTTCGAGGTACGGAACCCTAAAAATGAAAGATTTCATAGGTACTTTTTTTGCCAAGAAGGGAGGCCTAAGTCCAGAACTGGGGTAATTCAATTCAATATGTTTATTTAGAACAATACAATAATAAGTAGGCTTTATCTGCTTTACTCGTATCTTGCTTTTCAACCGACTTCAAGATTTCGAAGGAAGAGGTTATCAATTCGTCGGGATCTTTGTTTTGCTTGTTTTTTTTTTTATGTATATTCACCGATAATTCGAAGACGGCTGGACTGATTTGGGAAATTATTTTTTTTTTGATAGAATATACTTCACAATTGGTCCCATTGTAACCAGATCAGGATCTGATGATGGGATCCTGAAGAAATCGAGAGAACTCTTCAACTATTATAGACAGACCTATAGTGATTTGAGTATTTTTTACAGCAGCTCGAGCATTTCTTTTTGGAAAGGAGGAGGCTAAGTGAGTCGGTTATTTTTGTTTAAAATTATTCATATAAATACTTATATTATTTTAAATGCCTCACTGCTGCCATTAGGTGTATTATTCCCACAAATCTTAAGCAAGTATTTGTGTTATATTATCAATATAATATCCATTAAATAAGGACAATGCGACACTGTTAACGTACTATATCACCTAATTGATTAATATTACTATGTGGTTTCAATCATATGGATTATAAATATGAACATTTTATGAAGTTACAAGTCCAAAGCGGAAATACGGGAGGCCTAGGGCCGTAATCTAAGTTTAAAACACGTAAAGACACGATCCTAATTCAATACAACTCCAATGCATTGGACCCGGGTATGTCCTTAATTTGGACCCGGGTATGTCCTTTTTGGACCGGGGTTAACGGACCTTAAACTACGTCTGGACACGGGTATGTCCTTCCTTAAACTACGTCCAAAAGAGAGGTATGGGTACTGCGAATGTCCTCACGCTTTGTGTGGTAGGGCACAGCACAGCGAATGTCATCTCGCTCAAATCTAGAGCAGAGCCCCACTGGGGAAGTACCTCCACCTTACAGAAAACCACAGCCAAATAGCAGTAGACCCTACTCATAGTGTTGTGTTCCTGCTGGTAAGTAAGGTTGCCAACGAGCTCAAAGAGGACCCAGTGTGTTGACGACGAGGTACCCTCTTGTTCCATTAGCCGTTAACACATTGAATCCTCCTTTTTTGTAAAGGGTCGGCAACGCGCATGTGACACCTCTAATAAATAAATCACTAAATAATGCTTCAGTTGCAGGTGTCCATAGGCTACGGTAGCTGCTTACTATCAGGCGGGCCGTATGCTTGTTTGCCACCGTTGTGGTATTTAAAAAAAAAACCACGCAATACAGCTGACAGCTAAACATCTGAATCAGAAATATCAGAATTTGCTGGAAAATTATTTCGATGCAACTCCAATACAACTTCAATATTTGTTGTATGTTGGAGTTATGTTTGAGAAAGATTGTGTTTTTAATGTATTGTTTATGTGTAATATTAGAATACAGGACCTATTCTTATGTAATGGTTTGATTCCCAACGAGATTGAACCTGTCAACAGTGTCGTTTGGCTTATTCGTTTAGCCTTTTTATCATCGCGTTATCAAGTTCATGTAAACTAGATATCATAACGAAATTCCTTTGAATATTAAATACATTTGATTCAATTTTGATGACAATGGATAATCAATTTGATACCTAATATTATTTTGGAGGTAAGAAGGCACCGAGAAATGAAACACGGCCGTACATCGAGTGCTGCAGCACTCACTGGATTTTCTTTATCATCTGCTTTCCCACTACTACTACCCCAGGGAACAAATGCCTATCTACATCCAGTGACCATATGATAAATAAATAAAATATTTCGTCTGACGCTGCTGTTGCCGGGTGCAACCGGCTGCCATTAAAATTTCCCTCTACCCGCTATCTTAAACCTAACACCTACCAAATCATATTTTTTACGCCGTTTTATATCTGCAAACTTGTAACTGTAAAAATGGGATCCTTTTCCTGAAAGCTGTCGATATTGACAATAAGTACGAGCCTAAGCAAATAAGATATCATTGATTTTTACGTTTTATGCACGACAAGAGTTTGGTCGTAAAAATCTCGGCAGATTCTCGTAAAACGGGGATATTTTCTCATTTACGCACACTTGAACGCAGGCTAACAAAGCCTCTGCTTACACCAATTATTTATGCTACGAGTACGTTGACAGCAAACACGTGTACAGTCACCATCAAATATAACAGGGCTAGGTACTCAAAAATATCTAAACATGTACGTTATGGCCTTGACAATAGGGGCGTTGTTCAGATATCTGTGACCACCTTGGCCGCTCTGATATATCTGATGGCGACTGTAGAGCTCGTCTGAATTGATGATATGCGGTCACCTTGCCTAAAGGCTTCAGTGGTGTTACATGTGCTACACTTTGAAAACCTATACGTAAGGTCAAAGCGGCTAATTCCGTCATAAGGCCTAATTCGGACCAGTAGCGTTTTTCTCGAACAATGAACAAAATTGATAATTTCATCGACAAAGCAGCTATTGCTTTTAGTTTCAGCAATCAAAAGCAATGTTTTTCCTACGATTCAAAATCAAAGAAATATACGCTCATGGACGGAATAGTCCCTATGACGGAATTGGCCACATTGACATTACCCTTCGTTTTGAAGAACCTCATTCTTGAATATTGTTAATGCAAAATTATATTTGCAAAACAAAGATTTATTTTACTATGTGGTTCGTGGACTACGAGAAAGCCTTCGACTCGATCGAAACCTGGGCTGTACTACAATCTCTCCAGAGGTGCCAAGTGGACTATCGCTATATCGAAGTGCTGAAGTGTTTGTACGAGAACGCCACTATGTCAGTCCGACTCCAGGACCAGAACTCGAAGCCTATTCCGTTGCAGCGGGGAGTCAGGCAAGGAGATGTTATTTCTCCTAAACTTTTTACCGCTGCACTGGAGGATGTTTTCAAGACTCTGGACTAGAGAAGGCTAGGCATAAACGGCGAGTACATCACTCACCTTCGGTTTGCTGACGATATAGTAGTCTTGGCTGAGACCATGGAGGATTTGAGTACGATGCTCGATGACCTCAGTAAAGCCTCCGAGCGAGTTGGTCTAAAGATGAATATGGATAAGACGAAGATCATGTCAAATTCAAATGTAGCACCAACTCCCGTTACAATCGGAGACTTTACACTCGAAGTTGTGGACGATTATATACTTAGGACAGACTGTCCAGTTAGGTAGATCCAACTTCGAGAAAGAGGTCAATCGACGAATCCGACTCGGTTGGGCAGCGTTCGGAAAGCTACGGCACATCTTTTTGTTCAATATTCCGCAATGTCTCAAGACGAAAGTCTTTGACCAGTGTGTGTTGCCAGTGATGACATATGGAACTGAAACGTGGTCGCTTACAATGGGCCTCATAAGAAGGCTCAAAGTCACCCAAAGGGTAATGGAGAGCGCTATGGTTGGAGTCTCTCTGCGTGATCGCATCAGAAATGAGGCCATCCGTAGCAGAACCAAAGTAACCGATATCACAGAATAACTAATAGACTAATAGTACTACCGTACAGAAAATTCACTCCTTCACAAAAGTCAGATTTAGGTATAAAATTATACCTATACTCGCCGCCTGCAAGCAAAATAGAAACTTATAACCGCGCACGAACCGTGAATCTTCTTTGCGCGCCGCAGTTTTATGACCGAGCTGCGAGGGTTGTCACTTGACAAGTTTTTGTACCTATACCTACTGATTTGTTATTTTTAAGATAAATATGTAGGAATTATAAACGTTGATTCTGTAAACATTAATTTTTTAACCCGAGATAGAATTTTTTATAGAGTTTATGTCTGACTAGCTTGTTCCCGCGGCTTCGCCCGCGTACTAAAAGTACTAAAATAGGAGGTTCTCAGTTAGACTCGTATGTTTGTATGTAGGAATGTATGTTTGTCCGCGATCATCTTGCGTTTCGCTGAACCGATTTAGAAGCGGTTTTCGGAAAAGTATTCGTTACATTCTGGAGGTTGCGGTATACCACGTTTTGAAGACGGCGGTTCCCTCATTTTTTATTTTAAAGAAATTATTGCAATAATTGTTTAATTGTTACGCCATCAACGACTTACTACTGAGAGATTATGATTAATACAGATTTCTACTCTTGAATAGAAGCTTTTCCCGCGACTTCATTTGCGTGGAATTAGTAATCCACCCGCCTTTTTACCCGCTTAAGGAATGACTTCTGGGATAACAACTATTATATATCCTTCCCCAGAACGCAAAATATCTCCATACCAAATCATCTAAATAGGTTCAACGGTTATTAATTTCCCATACAAACTTTCAACCCCCGTTTCACCCCCTAGAGGGTTGATTTTCGAGATAAAACTATCCTATATTGTTTACCGCGACTCAATCTATATAATATGTACCAAGTTTCATTTCAATCGTCTGTTCAGCTGTTCATAATTCGCCATACAAACTACCAACATGTTTTCTACCCCTCTAAGATTGATTTTCGGCTTAAAAAATATTCTATATTGTTTCCTGGGACTCAAACTATATCCACAACAAAATTATCTATATCGGTTCGCGGTAAAAAAATCTCCATACAAACCTCCAACCCCCATTTCACACCCTTAAAGATTGATTTTCGAGATAAAAACTGTCCCATGTCGTTTCCCGGTACACAAACTATCTCTATACCAAGTTTCATCTAAATTGGTTCACGTTTAAAAATTCCCCATACAAACTATCAACCCCCATTTCACCCGCTTAAGTGTTGATTTCGTAATCAGCGACCCGATAAACCATCGAAATTTATAATTCGCCATACAAACTACCAACATGTTTTCTACCCATCTAAGATTGATTTTCGGCTTAAAAAATCTATACATATATGTATAACTCAAAGGTGACTGACTGACTGACTGACTGACATAGTGATCTATCAACGCACAGTCCAAACCGCTGGTTCTAGAGATTCCAAATTTGGCAAGTAGGTTTCTTATAAGGTCTAGGGGTGCACTAAGAAAGGATTTTTCAAAATTCATCCCCTAAGGGGGTGAAATGGGGGTCCAAAGTTTGTATGGGGAAACAAGATTAGTTAGTCTATTTTATTCGAAACTTCACAGAAGTATTCCTAACAATAAATGAGTAAATACGTGTTGCAGGTTTTTGAGAATTCAACCCCTAAAAGGGGGAAATGTAGTCAAAAATCTGAAAATCAACATGGGTATTGTTTCTATGGTTTATCGGGTCTTTGATTACGAAAACAACAACGATTTTAAAATCCGACGTGGCGGACGTGAAATACCATCTCCCCTGTTAGGGTACAATGGGGTTGAAATGTCTAAATGTCCATATGGGTGTCGTTTTTGTGATTTTTTGGGACGTTAATTAAGTAAATGGCATCGATTTTGAAATTTAATATTGTGGACATGAAAATTCTCGAAAGTATTTGTGCCAAATTGCAATCTTCTTCTAAATATATAAAAGAAGAAACTGACTAACATATCAACGCACAGCCCAAACCGCTGAACCATAGAAACAATACCCATGTTGATTTTCAGACTTTTTGACCACATTTCCCCCTTTTAGGTGTTGAATTCTCAAAAAACCTGCAACACGTATTTACTCATTTATTGTTAGGAATACTTCTGTGAAGTTTCGAATAAAATAGACTAACTAATCTTGTTTCCCCATACAAACTTTGGACCCCCATTTCACCCCCTTAGGGGATGAATTTTGAAAAATCCTTTCTTAGCGCACCCCTAGACCTTATAAGGAACCTACGTGCCAAATTTGGAATCTCTAGAACCAGCGGTTTGGACTGTGCGTTGATAGATCACTATGTCAGTCAGTCACCTTTGAGTTATATATATATATAGAAGATAGATTCTCACGGAAGTAGGTATGCCACAACCGTATTCCTTTGAAAATATGTCGGTCAGTTCCTAATATTGTTTCTGGGCAATCAATATTCAATAAATTAAGGATGTTTATTTTAACTATTACTAAGTAAGGACTTCTGGGCCTTTAAATATCGTCCGTATTTAAAAATGTTATTTCTGCTTCCTTGTTCTTCCGTTTATTCAGACATCCGTAAATACATCTTTTATACGGATTAGATCGAGATTTAGGTTTCGAAGCCATTGTTTTTTTTTTAATTTTGCGCGAGCGCCACGTGACACGACTATCGTGCGAGCCGAGCGGCAGCCCACTAAAGTGGCAGTGGCAGTGGGCGGGGCACATTGCTCGTAGAACCGATGGCCATTGGGGCGGAAAGGTTCTCGAGTGGCGACCACGAACCGGAAGGCACAGCGTGGGTAGGCCCCCCGCAAGGTGGACTGATGACCTGGTGAAGGTCGCGGGAGTCCGCTGGTTGCGGGTGGCGCAGGACCGGTCATTGTGGCACTCTTTGGGGGAGGCCTATGTTCAGCAGTGGACGTCTTTCAGCTGATATGATGATGATGATGATGATGCAAAAATACAAAAGTATAATTTTTAAACTTACATAGATGTCATATACAAAGGAAAAAGTGACCTAGACCTCCGGTGCCAGGGCTGGGATCGAACCAGCGTCTTCTGCATTCGCGGCAGACGCCTTTACCACTTGGCCACTCGGGTCACAGCTGCACCGGTCGAACTTTTTCCTTTGTATATGACATCTATATAAATTTATGATTTATATAGTAGTGTGTCTACTTAAAAATAAACAAATCAAAATATTTATTGAAAATAATTTTATTTGTTCCTCAGTTATAATTTTTAAGAAATATTTTTTATGGAAGTTTTTAATATTGAGAGCGGTTGACGTATATGTATTGTATAACTATTTAAACTTATTTAAATCCTTTTCATTTGCAGTTAATATTTAATTGATTATAACAAAGCCAGTCTCTTGTTGGCGATAGATTTGGTTTATTTTTTTTTTTATTTTATTTAAATAACTAGCCTTTTCCCGCGGCTTCGCCCGCGTACTATAAGTACTCAAAAATGATACGATACCCATGTTGATTTTCTGACTTTGTGACCGCATTTGCCATTTTTAGGGGTTGAATTTTCTAAAAAACTTATACACGTGTTTACTCATTTATTTTTCGGAATACTCCTGTGAAGTTTCGAATAAAATAGTCTAACAAATCTTAATTCGCCATACAAATTTTGGACCCCCATTTTACCCCCTTAGGGGGTGACTTTTGAAAAATCCTTTCTTAGTGCATCCCTAGACTTTATAAGGAACCTACGTGCCAAATTTGGAATCTCTAGAACCAGCGGTTTGGGCTGTGCGTTGATATGTCAGTCAGTCAGTCAGTCAGTCAGTCAGTCAGTCAGTCAGTCAGTCAGTCAGTCAGTCAGTCAGTCAGTCAGTCAGTCAGTCAGTCAGTCAGTCAGTCAGTCAGTCAGTCAGTCAGTCAGTCAGTCAGTCAGTCAGTCAGTCAGTCAGTCAGTCAGTCAGTCAGTCAGTCAGTCAGTCAGTCAGTCAGTCAGTCAGTCAGTCAGTCAGTCAGTCAGTCAGTCAGTCAGTCAGTCAGTCAGTCAGTCAGTCAGTCAGTCAGTCAGTCAGTCAGTCAGTCAGTCAGTCAGTCAGTCAGTCAGTCAGTCAGTCAGTCAGTCAGTCAGTCAGTCAGTCAGTCAGTCAGTCAGTCAGTCAGTCAGTCAGTCAGTCAGTCAGTCAGTCAGTCAGTCAGTCAGTCAGTCAGTCAGTCAGTCAGTCAGTCAGTCAGTCAGTCAGTCAGTCAGTCAGTCAGTCAGTCAGTCAGTCAGTCAGTCAGTCAGTCAGTCAGTCAGTCAGTCAGTCAGTCAGTCAGTCAGTCAGTCAGTCAGTCAGTCAGTCAGTCAGTCAGTCAGTCAGTCAGTCAGTCAGTCAGTCAGTCAGTCAGTCAGTCAGTCAGTCAGTCAGTCAGTCAGTCAGTCAGTCAGTCAGTCAGTCAGTCAGTCAGTCAGTCAGTCAGTCAGTCAGTCAGTCAGTCAGTCAGTCAGTCAGTCAGTCAGTCAGTCAGTCCGTCCGTCAGTCAGTCAGTCAGTCAGTCAGTCAGTCAGTCAGTCAGTCAGTCAGTCAGTCAGTCAGTCAGTCAGTCAGTCAGTCAGTCAGTCAGTCAGTCAGTCAGTCAGTCAGTCAGTCAGTCAGTCAGTCAGTCAGTCAGTCAGTCAGTCAGTCAGTCAGTCAGTCAGTCAGTCAGTCAGTCAGTCAGTCAGTCAGTCAGTCAGTCAGTCAGTCAGTCAGTCAGTCAGTCAGTCAGTCAGTCAGTCAGTCAGTCAGTCAGTCAGTCAGTCAGTCAGTCAGTCAGTCAGTCAGTCAGTCAGTCAGTCAGTCAGTCAGTCAGTCAGTCAGTCAGTCAGTCAGTCAGTCAGTCAGTCAGTCAGTCAGTCAGTCAGTCAGTCAGTCAGTCAGTCAGTCAGTCAGTCAGTCAGTCAGTCAGTCAGTCAGTCAGTCAGTCAGTCAGTCAGTCAGTCAGTCAGTCAGTCAGTCAGTCAGTCAGTCAGTCAGTCAGTCAGTCAGTCAGTCAGTCAGTCAGTCAGTCAGTCAGTCAGTCAGTCAGTCAGTCAGTCAGTCAGTCAGTCAGTCAGTCAGTCAGTTTCTTCTTTTATATATTTAGATTGATGTATGATTTTATTATTAATCATTACTTATAATACTGATAGTATAATTGCACTGTTTATGTTTTTTTCAGGAAAAAGCACTACTTAAAGATAATCATGATTTAATTATAATACAAAAATAATTTACACAAACAAAAATGTAAACTCCGGTGTTACAGCCGGCCACTCACCCAAGTCTTAAACTCAGTGAAATCCGAACGGACTCTCAGCATAGATTGTTATGGTCTCCGCTCAGAATAATGAGGTGCTTGCGGCCTGGTTTTTCTACTCGACGGTAGAGGCCGCTTTTTGATATCGATACCGACAATTATTGTAACACACTGGCGTGTGCGGTAGGATTGTGTTGCGATTTTAAATTCTGTATTTTTTAAATAATATTACATCTACTTAAGAAATATTCGTATCAGCAAATATTCGTATTCCTTTGAAGCTTAAATCTATTGTAACAAAATTTCAAAGGATTTTATCCTGAAACGAAATTCCTCGTATATTCTTTATTAAAATAAATTGAAGTTTAATCTTTTTCCAAGTTTACTTGAATACATAATTCTCGTGAAGGGCGTTTCACTGACAATAACAAAAAAAAATGAGTCGATATCGTGTAACAAAACAATAATAATAAAAACCGGCCAAGTCCGTGTCGGACCATGCATAATGGAGGGTTCTGTATCTTCAATGGAATAAGAATCAAACTAATACCAAAAGGTCATATCTGATGTCTATAGAAAAAGTTTTTTGAAGATAACTCAAAAATGGCTAAACCGATAATGTTCTAAACTAATTTAGTAGAAAGTATTTTTTTTTTTTTTTTATACCACGACGGTGGCAAACAAGCATACGGCCCGCCTGATGGTAAGCAGCTACCGTAACCTATGGACGCCTGCAACTCCAAAGGAGTCACATGCGCGTTGCCGACCCTTTACAAAAAGGAGGATTCACTGTGTTGACGACTAAAGGAACAAGAAGGTCCCTCATCGTCAGTAGAAAGTATGTGTATATTATCAATTTTTTTTGTCTTATGGTTCAAAATTTACCGTTACCGTTGGCGATTATTTCTGAAAATATGTACTTTAATCACATAATGTTCTTTTTAAAGACTTATAGATTGATGTGACCGTAAGTGTTGAGATTTGGATTTGGTGTGGAATTTTTTTTTTTAATTTAGTTATATCTATTGAGCGCCCTCCCCCCCCCGCCCCCTTAAAAATGTTCTTTTTTCTGAAATTTAACTACATAACTAAATAGCGGCATTACAAAATACATCTAATAGTTTCCGAGTAAAATGGCTGTGACATACGGACGGACGGGCAGATGGACATGAGTCATGTCACATGACGAAACTATAAAAATGCCGTTTTTGCCATTTTGGCTATGGAACCCTAAACAAGGCTATAGTGTAATTATTACTTTAGTGGCGGGCACATGATGAAATTCAACGTAATAAACAAGACTATAAAATATAACGGTTACACTCACGTCACTTTAGTCACTTCGCGCGACATGTTTCGGAGAGCTTACGTCTTCAAAAATAGGATAGGTTAGGAATATTTAAATTTAGTAATAAACAACTTGTGCCCGCGATTTTATGTACGTAGAACAAGTAATTAAATTAAATTAAATAAACGTTTATTTCAGGCTAATGCCCATATCGTTGTTTGTAAACACAGAATTCATGTTAGTAGTATACAATACAAATTTACAATTTTCTTAACGCGAATAAAATAGGACTCAATAAATAAATAACTAACAATTAAAATTCAACATAAAATAATACATTAAAATTGGTAACAAATTATAAAATCATTAATGTCATCAGGTGAAACATTATTAATTAAAATCTGTAAATAAAAATAAATAAAAATCTGAATTACTTTTAAATTAAAACATTATAAATTAAATTGAGTGGTTAAAATTAAATGTCAAAATTGAATAAAATGTCAAATAAAATAAAATAAATTAAGTAAAATAAAATAAATTAAGTAAAGATCATATAAAAACATCATATAAAAAATAAAATTTCACCCGTCAAAATTAAAAAAACTGGAGTGCAACCCGATCCACCTTCGTTTCATCGGCGAGTCCCACCTCTCAGCAAACGCCCTAAGGATGCTATTAGAACTCTCGTTCAACCTACGGAGCAACTCCAGACACAGCGCTTCCTCATGATCGCATGGAAGCCGTCCACCCCCGCCTCCGCAAACATGCCCGAAGCACTGCACCTCCGTCTAAGTCCAAGTAGCACCCTGAAAGCGTTATTATATTGCACGCGAAGCGCGCTGTACGTCCTTTGCGCATACTCGTAATTGACCCACAGATTACAGGTGTAAAAGCACTGGCAGTATGCCCTAAATAGAGTAACTTTTACTACCTTTGTGCACCCTGCAAATCTACGGGCCAACATGTTGCAGCGGACAGACAGCGCCCGACGCTCCCTCTCGATGTCCATGTTGTCACAGAGATCCTCGGTGACCCAATGACCCAGATATTTAAAGTGTTTGACTGTTTAGATGTGTGCCACATAAAGAAACAGGTGGCAGAGTCTCATACGTTTTAGCACCGGCCTTGAACACTAAAAATTCGCTCTTCTTGGCGTTGTATCTAAGCCCGGGGGCCTCCGCATATTTCTCACAGACATCGATCAGGTTTTGCAAACCCCCGAGAGATGGCGCCAGCAACACCATATCGTCTGCATAGCTGAAGTTGTTCATGCAAACACCATCAACCGAGTATCCAACATTGGCGCCGCTTAGCTTAGCAATGAGTCCGTTGACGTACAGGTTGAATAACCGGGGAGACGTAATTCCTCCCTGTCTCACCCCACACTCCAACCTGTACTCCTCCGAATACGCGCCAGCCCATCTCACGCTGTTCTTCTATGGTACCAGTACTTAATAAGAGAGGTTACCTCGCGAGGAACACCGGCGTCGTTCTGCACCTTTTGCCAAAGAACTTTATAGGACACAAGGTCGAAGGCCTTAGAGAGATCAAGAAAGCATGCGAATACCGGTGTTTTCCTGGCAGTGTAATACTGGACAGTCTGTTTGAGGCATAGGACTGCACTTTCAGTGGAGAGGCCCGGCCTGAAGCCAAATTGCGCGTCGTGTAGATGAATGTGCTTGTCCAGCTGCCTATCAAGCAGAGCGTCCAGTACCTTGGCGATGATGGTTGCTAATGAGATGGGCCTGTAGTTAGTCAAATCGGATGCATCACCAGTTCTATTCTTAACTATTGGGACTACTACATAATACCAAAGTAAATTCTCCTTCTTTTTTACCTTCTTAAAGGATTATTTCCGTACAGCTAAACCTTAATATTTTTTTCTTTTATATTTAACTTTTATTTGTGATTTCCGTGATAAAATCATATTTATTTTATATTCTTTGTAAACTACCGATGGCTACCGGGGCAGCACCGAAGGCAAACCAAAGAAGAGATGGCGGGATGACTTGGACGCATTCTGTAAAGAGTGGTCGAAATTGTCAACCAACAGGGTCGAGTAGGGAGGCCTTTGGTGTCCCACTGACGGGTCAGTGGGACACCAAATAGGCTAATGAAAAAAAATAATTGTAAACTACCTTGTTATATTTAATCAATTCAGCAGTTTAACCGTGAAGATATAAGACACGGTCGGTTACAGAATTTTATGAAGAACCTACTTTAATAGTTTTTGATTACCACCGATACTAAGACTTATAAAAGTTTTTTCACTGGTAAGAAAATATACTTTAGTCAGTAGAAAGTTAAATGGTCGGCATGGGTTAGGTTTTGTAAGACTTTTGCTAAAAAAAATCTTTATTCAGATATAAACCCATTCAAAATTACATGAAAAAATAAAATTAAGTAAAATTAATATTACATAAATTGGATTGATACATTAAATTACTAACTTAACTAGTAGGCAATTGACGCGACCTTGATAGTAACATGATGCGCACACTGCTAATATTTCTGCTGGCCAAAACATTTTTTTTTTGCAGCAGTTAAATACAGGTGAAATATATTAATCACCGTTCATATAGAGCGAGGTGGTTAGACTGGTTAGCTAGGCCATGCTAAACAACTTTTTGTGTGGGACCAACTCCAAATTCGCGATTTTTTTTGGCTGTTTCATACATTTCGGCTGATTACATGTTATCGTTTTCTATGGGGAAGCCAAAATTCGAAGCGATTTCGAAGTTGGTCCCATGGTCAAAGTTGTTCAGTATGGCCTACCTAACCACCTCCCTCAAATGAACGGTGATTAATATTTCACGTACGAAACCGATTTTCTTAAATAACACAATTGATTTTCTAAATCTGACTTACCTAACAATATAAGGATCTTGTGCTTTATTAGGGATAAACCAATATTTTTACACCAATTACACCATATAATATCCGTTTGTACCTATCCATGTTCTGCTAACGATGTATGTTATAGTTCTCTAATATCCGAGAAAATATTATTTTTCTTTGAGTTCGTTACCTGCTCCGCTCCCCAAATCCTAGCTTGTACCAATCTTGTTATTTCTTTTACTGAGAGTTTTTCGGTCAAATACTTATTTCTTTTACACGGGAAAAGGGAAGATTTTGTAACATGTATTGTGACTTTATAGTATCAAATGTAACACTCTCGGAATAAGAATCGAAAAAATAAAACAACCACCTAACGCATTAGAATGTAAGTATTTCAAAATCCTAAACGGTATGTTAAACAGTTATATAGATTTTCTAGTGATACATCACACTAACGTCTGTTAGTCTAGCAAAATACTAAAACTGTAAGCATATGTTTTATGTGCCCGTATATAAATGCTATATTTGAAATTCCTACTACAGAATTCCTAACAAATTGCTATCCAACGAAACCGATGCAAAGTTCGAAAAAACCGCAGCACGCTACGATGCTAACATCCCCGCAGATCCAACTTAAACGTGATCTACCAAGGCTTCTCATGCCATAGATATAAAGCCTATTTTCGCTTGACTACCATAAAAGTAAGAAGGTATTTCACAAAAAGCCGCTATCATTACGAAAGTCAACTCATTCCCTACAGGAAAACTGCCACTACCGCAATCACGAAATAGTGTTAAAGAAAAAAATCGGTATTAAGGACGAAACTACATTGAGGTCAGGGTTCTGTAGATAAATCAGGAGTAAATGAAGTGCAGTGCAGTCTCACCGTAGTAGGTAGGGAAAGAATGGACCAGGTTATACTTGGATGTTTTCAGATAAGTAAATATATCCAGTTTCTTCTTCTTCATCTGTTATCTCCCTTTTAGAAGGGGGCGACTTTAAGTCCGTAATTAAATTTATCTGAAGTAACATAAATATTTTTTTCCGTGCAGTTAGCCTTTGATTAGTCTGAATTCGTCAATTCGATGTATTTAAGAATTGTACCAAACAGTATTAGTATCGATTATGCGTAATCAAATAAGCAATGAAGTTGTGATGTACATATTTCCTTCCTTTTCCATAATTGTGCTTCATGAAAAAGCATTTCCATGCTCCAAGAAAGGCCCACAAATTTTATAATGCCCTTTTTATTACCGGCGTACCAAACATTAAGTTATCATTTTATATTTCGCCTTAAGCGGTTAGAACGGAAGGCAATAAAGGGTCTACGTGTATTACACACTGTTTATATAATTGGCTCAACTTTATAGCACTAAATAAATATATAAATACGGCGATGGCGAAACGAACTTGACGCCTTTGATAACAACTGGTGAGAGACGGCTCATTTCAAGACGGGGACACGTGGAAGGGAAGAAGGAAGGCCTTTGCCCAGCAGTGGGACACTTTTGGCTCCTATAAAGAAATATTATGGGACAATCATACACAACTCAACCTAGTCCTACAGTAAGCTCAATAAGGCTTGTGTTGTGGGTACTAGGCGACGATATATATGTCGGAATATCGGGAGGCCGAACAGGCGTGTCAGAAGGTTGCTCTGACATGTCGAGGTAGTATGGGCGTGCACGCGCAGGTTGTCACCAAATTAAAGTCTTACAATACAATTTGAACACTGTTTTACTTATTGAAATCAACTAACACCAAAAAATATTAAAGATTACAAAAATAAATCGCGATTAAGAGCCAATGGGTTTGTAAGCAACCATCCGGTGCGGGGCGCTGTCAACGAATGACATCCTGCGCCGCCATGACACTTACAACTCCATTCGGGGTTACCCGCTCTTAAAATAAATCAACTAAATGTCAACAATAATCACAACTACCGAATTAATTTCAAAATTTAAAAATGATCGAACTAAAATAAAGCGCGCGCCGTTACGGCCGTCCTGCATCATCACACGTCCTCGTGTGTACAGTCTCTGCTTGCTTGCTCATCTGCGAACAATGAAACCACCAATGTACACACAGTTGCATCGCTCGGTCATTCTGACCGCTAAACAATATGAACATACGAATTAAACCAAAATAACTGCCTCACATGTTTTCTTTCCTTCCTTCTTCCTGTTGAAGCGTGGCAAATAATGCCATCAAAACCGACTTTATGCAACCAATGCACACTAATTCCACCAAGGCTACGTAATGCCACCAAGGCCAAACGAATGCCACCAAGGCAACTGATGCCACCAAGGCAAACTGATACCACCAAGGCAAACTAATGCCACCAAATGCACCAAGGCCAACTTATGTCACCTAAATTGCTAATTACCACCAAGGCTACGATATATTACCCCCTTTTCTTTTAACCATAACACACAAATCAACACACACAAACAGCCACACTACTTGTTTTTACTCACCAGCGCCGTTAGGACATCCTGACTCTTTGCTACTTTCGGTTGTTTCTAACGCGGTATTCAAGACCCAATGGAACATAACAATCGGGCATTTGTCGTAGACGATCGTGCGCGTATTTGTATGTTCGATTAGAGTTCAATGCCATCAGTAAATATCTGTCACCATCAAGCAACTCAGCCACTCGAATAGGACCTTTGAATTTAGGTTCCAACTTAGTTTTATTACGTTCGTGATTTTCAATCAGAACATAGTCACCTACTTTAAAATTCTTTACTTTGGCTTTGCCTTTATCAAATCTATCTTTCTCTATAGAGGCATTCGTGTTTATGGATCGAGTCGCTTGCTCTCTAATCGTGTCCAGGTCAATTTCAGTATCGTCTGTATCTAAGGTCATTAATTGCAACGGTCTGGCAACTTTTCCTATCAACAGTTCGAGAGGACTAGCCCTAGTAGTGCGATTAAATGTGCAATTTATGGCTAGTTGTATTTCTGGCAACGCTGCTTGCCAAGAATTATGATTTCCGGTCTCAACCGCTGTAAGCATATTTTTTAAAGTTGACATTACTCGTTCAACTTGCCCATTAGCACGACTACTGCCTGTTGCTATAAGGTGTAGATTTACGTTATGGGTCGTACAGAAATTTTTAAACTCCTTTCCAGCGAAACACCTACCTTGGTCTGCTATAACGCGGGTCGGAGCACCGAACAAAGAAAGACCTGCTTGCAAAGCTTTAATAGCACTTTTAGCGTCAATATTTAATGAATGATGCAAGAGCACATATTTTGTAAATGCGTCTACTGTAACGAAGACATACTCTTTTGCGTCTCTTTTGCCGCTCAACTTGCCGGTTGCGTCTATATGAATAGTATGCCAAGGAGTGGTTACTTTTGGAATTGGATGGAGTTCAGCTTGAACTTTTCCGCAATGCGATTTAGATACCCTACACGTTATACAATTGTCAACAAATTTTCTTACGTACTTGTTCATATTAGGGAACCAATAATGACAAAAGGCCTTTTCTAATGTTTTCTCCCATCCCAAGTGGGTGGGCATGGTTTATGACTGCCCATTGAAACGGTCTAGGCACCACTGGCAACCAAACACTTCTATTATTGCGCTCTATTTTGCGGTGCAAAACACCTCGCCTGATTTCATATGTCTTCGCAATTTCGTCATTAAGCTCATTACTATTAAATTTCGTGATAAGGGACCTAATTTCATCGTCTTTTTGTTGTTCTGCCTGAAGCCAAGAGTCCGAAATCTCTGTCAAATAAACGCGCTTTTGCTCTACTTTTCGATGTGGTGTCACAGGAAGAGGATTTCGGGACAAGAAATCAACGTGACCCATGTTTTTACCCTGCCGATACTCGATATCAAACTCAAAAGTTTGTAGAAAACACCACCAACGGTGGACACGTGGTGTGAGGTCAACCTTCGATTTGGAAGCCTTGACGGCGTTACAATCAGTGACTACTTTAAACCTACGTCCGTGCAAATAGTGCCGAAAATATTTTATGGCATTCACAACGGCTAGTGTTTCTAGCTCGTATGAGTGATACCGAGACTCAGCACTGGAAGTTCGGCGGCTATAGTATTCAATCACTCGCATTTTACCATCGACGGGTTGCATCAGTATAGCCCCGTAACCTTCAGCACTAGCATCGGTATGCAACTCAATCAACTGATCAGGGTCAAAAATAGTTAAAACCGGCTTATCAGTGAGAAGAGAAACAATATCTTGCCTAATTTTCTCAAATTCCGGCGTCCAAATAATTTTACCTTTCCCAGATGTCAATCTATAAAGCGGGGCCATCTTTTGAGAAAATCCCGATATAAACTGCCTAAAATATGAGGCCAGCCCAATTAATTGTCTTAGCTGCGTAACTGTCTCTGGTGGTGCAAGTTCTGTTAACGCTTTGATTTTTCTGGGGTTAGGCCGTATTTCACCCGCAGATACGTGAAAGCCCAAATATTCTACTTCAGTCTTCAGGAAAGCGCATTTCTTTAAATTTAGCGAGAACCCGGCACTACTTAGAGCCTCTAAGACTTGGCGCAATCGATCCAAGCCTTCTTCTACTGTACGGGAGGGAATAATGACGTCGTCCAGATATACGATGGCAAACGTTTCACCTAAAGGCCCTAGTGCCTTATTTATAGCGCGTTGATACACCGAAGGCGCATTCCGAAGACCAAACGGCATAGCCAGATATTCGAACTGCCCGTCCGGTGTCACGAAACTAGTGCGTTCTACGGAGTCCTTGTGAACTGGTATCTGATGGTACCCACTTGCCATGTCAAGTGAGGTAAAGAAGTTGGCTCCTACGAGCCGCTGTATTTGATCAGAAATAATGGGGAGGGAATAACGATCGGGCACAGTATTATTATTAAGTTCCCGGTAGTCTACGCAGAGTCGGTCGGTACCGTCTTTCTTTTTTACTAGTAAAATGGGACTCGAGAAAGGTGAACAACTTTCTTGAATTATGCCCGCGTCCAAAAGCTCTTTAATTTTACCAGGTACTACTTCCCTCTCTTCTACACTCAGCCGATACGGACGTCTTTGTACAGTACGGTTTGGGTCGGCTAATTTTATTTCTAACTGCCCCGTGTTAACTCTACCGATTGGAGCTCCTTCTACGAAATGGTTTCTGCGTTTTCTTCGAGTAACGTAAGTAACTGTCCCCGCAAGTCGCTAGGAATGTCGGTATTAATGTTTTGAAAATCATTTACTTTTGAGCCTACTTCACAAACCGCTACTGTCTTAATTTTCTTAAGAATAACATGATCCTCAGTGGTTTCTATCGAAAACCCCAACTTTAATAAATCGCGCCCAACCATGATAGCCTCAGATATGCTTTCATCAGGTACAGCATGGAATAACAATTGCACTGAAAACCCCTGCATATTGACCGTGGCTAAAATTTGAGTATTGCACTGTAAACCACTAGATTCTTTATCTATGCCTCTTAGGATTATAAGGTGATGCTGTCGCTTACCAGGGAATCTCTCAGCTACACTTTCTCGAATTAGAGAGCACTCAGCGCCCGAGTCAAAACAGAATGAATACTTCTCACCGTTACTAGTAGAGAGTTGATCTGAAGCTTGCTGAACAGTGCAGATATTCACTCGACGCTCCGCAACCGTTTCGCTGGCAGTAGTTGAAGTTTCTTCTATCTTGGGACAGCGCGTCGATACGTGTCCTGGCTCACCACAGGAAAAACACGTAAGAGAAGACGGTTTCCTCGGGATATCCGCAGTATTGCTTGAGGTGGATGCTTGAGTTGAATCATTTTTAGCACGACAATCAACTGCCACGTGACCTGGCTTGTTGCATATGTAACACCGCCGTAATGAATCAAATCGAGGTCTTTTAGCATCACTATGTGCCACCGGTTTTTCCTGGGTCGCTGGCCCTCTTTTACGATAAGTATAGGCCATCAGTTCTTGTTGCATTTTCACTCGCGTATCGATTTCCGTAGTAAAAGCCAGCCTCTGTAATCGTGGATCAGCTTTTGATGCGTGTGCTAACGTAACAGCTATCGCTAACTGCTCATTTGATAAAGAACTCCATCTATTCATGAGCGTACTTAAAAATCGATTAGCGTATGATGCTAAACATTCACCATCATTTGGGTTCTCGTTGAGCAGCCTGAATAATGTAGCAGCAGGTGTTTCGACGTAATCAAATCGAGCAAGTAAAGAATCTTTTATCTGAGTCCAGCTTATCCCAGCAAAAGTGTTCTGGGCCAGCCATTATGCTGCCGTGCCTTTGAGCGCGTGACTCAAGGCAATGATTAGGTTGCCACTAGTTATCTCTTTTTCTTGCATGCACAAATCCACAGTAGCGCACCAAGCCCGAGCATCACTGTCTCGCGATTCAGGGTTAAATTCCGGAAGCACTAATTTAGGATCTTTAGCATTAGGTTCCTTAATTTTACGAACCAGTTCCATCATTTGACGTTGCTGCATTTCAAATAACATTTTTCACATTTGATTGTCAGCACCATTTTGAGGAATAACACTACTCTGACCTGTAGGGTGCTCCTGCGCCGTTTCTGGTAATCCCACTTCTGATGTAGGAATATCGGGAGGCCGAACAGGCGTGTCAAAAGGTTGCTCTGACATGTCGAGGTAGTATGGGCGTGCACGCGCAGGTTTTCACCAAATTAAAGTCTTACAATACAATTTGAACACTGTTTTACTTATTGAAATCAACTAACACCAAAAAATATTAAAGATTACAAAAATAAATCGCGATTAAGAGCCAATGGGTTTGTAAGCAACCATCCGGTGCGGGGCGCTGTCAACGAATGACATCCTGTGCCGCCACGACACTTACAACTCCATTCGGGGTTACCCGCTCTTAAAATAAATCAACTAAATGTCAACAATAATCACAACTACCGAATTAATTTCAAAATTCGAAAATGATCGAACTAAAATAAAGCGCGCGCCGTTATATATAATAGATAGACATAGATAGATACTTAAATACATAGAAAACATCCATTACTCAGAAACAAATAGCCGTGATGAACACACAAATAAATGCCCTGACCAGGATTCGAACCCGGGACCTACTTCATAAGCAGCCTAGTGACCACTAACGACTAGGCTAGGAGGCCGTTTTAGGAAGCACTAAACAGTATGGTTAATTACGTTTGAATCTTAAAAGAATATTATAACCTAGTAGAGGTTTCAATAAAATTGACAAAAAAGACCATTTAATCTTCTAGGGTTACTTTTTCTTACTCACAATACGATACCAATTAAGTATGCCCTTAAATGTATCACCAGTATTTTTGTTATACGCTGTATGGCATCATCTCTTAAAAGATGTTTTATTTATTAGCTAGCCATATACGCAGGGATTTCCAGACAGATGCGGCTGACAAATCCGTGCGTATATAGCTAGCTATTGACTTGAAGCGGTCAAAACATTTGCTTCCGCTAACACAAAAGTAATTGTGACAGAATTCAAATTTATAACAAACAAATCATAATAAAGATATTTATATTATATTTATACAATTTTATACTTTTTTTTTGTTAGTCTGGGGCCTATTTCTCGAAAGGTATTAAACCAATATTATTAGTCCACAAGCTGTCAAATTGTATGGGTTTCCATGACAACACACTAATAATATCAGTCTAATACCGTTCGAGAAATGGGCCCCTGGTAGTGTGTCCCACGGCTGGGCAAAGGCCTCCCCTCTTTCCCGCCATGTTTTCCTGTCCATCGCCCACTCCCGCCATTCTTTACTATACGTGTCCGGATCATGCCGCCAACTCTGTCTTGGTCTTCCTCTGCCTCGATGTCCATCCTGTGGAACCCATTCAGTGACTATTAGTTTAGCCCAGCGTTCCGGCAGAGATGTCCTGCCCAGTCCTACTTTAGCTTGGCCGCTTTCATTATAGATCTAGATTTTATTAATTAATAAAGAGGAAAACAGGCAAACACTTTCATACTAATCGATATCACGATCGAGGACGTGTTGTCTCGCAAAAGTTTTTTTTTCTGTTCCTACTACTTACCTCAATGTCTTTGCTTTCTTGCACGGGTCTCTAAAAAACATCGCCAAACGTTAGTTCCCGTACTAATGAATATGTAAAAGAATACCAACTTGGCAACGGGACAGACGATTTTCACCGGCAATTGACATGGTTTACAAGAAACTCGGCCACCGTCTACACAACTTATAAAAATAACTAGTGACGTCACTAGTGTATGGTACCGTCTAGTCTAACGACGATAGCAATTGTTTAGGTAGATAGCTATGGTTAATTAGTTAGAATTTAGGGCTGAAAATACATAATAGCACTTATTGCCCTGGCCTAGACATTTCAAAAGGGCTAACAATTTCTCAAAGCACTGTCGTGTTTTCAATTTGTCATTGCGGATCAATCGGAACAACGCCGTTCTGGCTGTAAGATTCTACATTTGAAAAGGGAGGGAGAAATCAATCCTGGATGAGAAAAAAGTAAGGCGCTTGCCACGGAAAATTCGATATAGAAAATTGAAATATTTTGGAGACAAATTATTAAAATAGGCATTACATCTCGTACTGTCGCTGTTGTTCCGATTATATTTTACCGGTATTTATATCTGTTGTAGTGAGTTTTAACGGTCAGCCGGCTCAATCGAAATTCGTGGGAGACTATTTATTTAAGGAGTATTTGATTTTTCCAGGTTTAGAAAAGTCAAGGCAAAACGAATTGTGTTCTCCCTTGCGAAGTTGCTGCGAAAGGAAGAACGGATCCTTGAACGAGGAAGGGACATGTAAAAGACGGGAAGATCTTCTAAATAGAAATAGATGCAAGATGCAATATTTTTAATTTTTGCTTTAATTTGAAAGAATTGCACGTAGAATAGACCACGAGTGTATTAAAAAATTAAATACTTATAATTTATAGTAAAAAATTGCTGTTAAAAACTGACAATTTAAATTTTCGCGCCTAAACGGATCTACAGTTCCTGTGACATCACTCATGTGTGTCAGTCAGTGTCACTCGCCATAGTCGTGATATTTGTTCATTCTTGGTTCTATGGATGGTAGAAGATAAGGGTGACAATCTCTATATTGTAAAAGTGTCCTTCAAAAGGCGTTAAATTCATGTTAAATTCCGCCATATGAGATTGTCATCTTTTACTATACCATCCATAGTTGTTAAAACAGGAGTGACATCACCAGACGATGATTGGTGGATTAAAATACATTCCGTTTTACATTACTTCGAATCGTAATTATTGTTTGAAATTAGTATAAATCTTTAACGTTTTAATAGCTATTATTTTATGTTTTTTTAACATTATGATTACAAAATAATGGCTGCATCTTAAGTTTAAATGCCATTACTACGAGTTTCAAATGTTTATTGTTGACCGCGTTCTGTGAGTGCTTTAATTCGGTTCAGTCTTAAGGTGCTCAGCAGTTGTGCACAAAGCTTGATCTCATCATCTTTCTTCTAGTTGTCAGGTCATCCGACTCGTTCGTCAGGCGGAATGTAGAGGAATAATTGTATTGTCTGCAGCGGCAGGTACAGTCAACCAATATTGTTCCTAGGCCACCTAGAACCTTGCCACAATAGCTAGTTTGGTAGCGAATAGGTTACTTTTATACGTATCCACGCGCAACTGTCATTACGACAAGGTTCTACAGTGACCTATGAATCTAATTGGTTGACTGTACATGTTGGCCTTTAGGTTGTCCTTAGTTTAGTTCAAGTTTTGTAATTGTCATGGATCGGTAACCTTTTAGTTTTGTAACTTAACACAAATTTAATGAATAATTTTAACATTATATCCAAGGGTTAGTTAGATCTGACGGACAGTGTTGCTTGCCTAGCTTAGTGTAAAGATGCATCTTTTTATCTAATAATTACAAATATAAGAATTATTTCAACAACCAGTGTGTTGGTAACCACCAACATACCAGTAGTTGAAATAATTCTAACTTAACCTAACCTAACCTATAGCGTAAAGTATCGATATTAACAAGCCGATAGCTCTACCGTTTAACAGACTGATTTAGAAGTAAGTTGAATTCTAGGATGTGTAGAACTTGAGAAGAAATAAAACAACTATCAAGTGGACTCTTGTGTTTTTCTCTACATCCCTAGGTATGATGTAACCAGCCGGGTATATATTTATAGGATATAGTATTTTATACAATTGTGACATAATAAAGAGCTTCTCATTCGAGTACCGTTGCTGAGTGGCCTAAGTAAGGTACGAGATTGAAAAGCTTAATTATGACACTATTGTATACAATATTTTTTCTATGAGTTCTCAAATAGGCAAGCCTGTAAGAATGAAGTTCGACGAATGCCTTATAATACAACCTGTTCTCTCTACACAATTTAGTAACTTCGATCTCCCGCTGGATCGTACCGACGAGGACGGTCCTCCTGCCCAGCCATTGTATAATACTTTATGAGAATCCATTTCAGCATCCGCGACGGTGCTAAAATTTGTGACCACAAAGGCTGCATCGAAAAGTATGCGCAATTCGGTCTACAAAGTCTTAATTCAAGCATTATAGTCGACGAGAAGAAAAACTAATATTTAGGCTGTATTCAGGTTATATAAGAGAACCAGAGGTTACACAGTGTAGCAGCAGTGTTATCTATTTTATCTTGATCGTCCTTCCTTATTCACTCGTGATGATCTTTCAGCGCTTCTAAAAATCTATCAACTTCCAACAAAGCTGCTTTAAATTTACTACAAAACCCAAAAGCGAGTATTATCCTTACAAAACGAATCCATCAAAACGGATCAGATAAAACGTACTGCTTCAGTACAAATAAGTGTTGCTATTGAAAAAGCCTAAATCACACCTAGATTTATATAGAGTTGTACCTTTTTGAATTGGCGCAGTACAAATAGGGCCTGTAGGTTGGCCTGAATACAAACGGTGGTATTAGCCGCTCCGTAGAAAGGGTAATGACCTGAGAAGCACATGAATCCTCGTTTGGCTGTCGTATGAGGTGACTGGAATTGATTTTTGGTAAGATCCGGCTGAAGTTAAATATTTACAGTGCAAATGGGATACAAGACAAATAGAATGGAATATTATTATCTAAATATGTAGATAGAAAGGCCTTATATCATAAATATTTGTCTAGATACGATTATGTATCATAATGTTTTGGAATAAGGCTTTAAATGTGTTACCAAGTCTATGACGTCGACAAAACGTGTTTATATTAGAGTTGGAGGCTGTTTAGTTTGTGTATTAGTATTTATCTTAAAAACGGCTAATTGAGTTGTGGATTTAAACGAAAATCAGGTTAGATGCAAATAATGACCCATTAATCAAATAAAAGATCAGATAATAGGCATGATGATTTTTTTCATGTATGGTATCAATCGATTCGTTTTGTTGTGAGGATCAAAATAAATGTCTATATGAGGCCAATTGCGTTAAAGCAACACAAAAGTCAGAAATGAGACTTAAAGTGCGAGATTTGCATTTGTTTCTCAACAAAATGATGTGCAAAAGTGACGTCACAATGAAATAGTCGCCCTGTTTAAACTATGGAAAATTATGATAATGCTATTTCTACAGAATCTGTAGATTTTATTTAGATTCTATACAATGGCTAACTTTTAATATAAATTACAACTCTTTAAAAAACTAAAACTCTATATTAAACTTAAAACTATCTCGAAACTAAATACTATTATAGAAAGAAAACCCCGTCTAATAGGTCGCCTTGCGGCATGGTCCCCATCACACTGGCGGCGTTACCTCTCTGAACTGCGATAGAAATTCGTTGCGAGAGGTAACTGCCAGCACGACGGTCTCCCGAGGTGTCAATCAACTTCGGCGACAGGGCCCCCATAAACTTCTTCATGTCGGCTGACCAGGGGCCCAAAGTTTCTATCGCAAGCGCCGCAAACTCATAGTCTTTAAGTAAAGACGAGTATTTGCGGCGCTTGAGAAACTGAGCCTGATCAGCCGCAGCGCCGGCCTGCGAGCGGGTTGCCTGGATATGAGACTGGGCGAACGTATCGACACAAGTAGCGTCCCATATCAAGGCTCTACCTAGCCTCCACGGCACCAACGTAGCTCCGTCGGGGCGCTTGCCGTCATCTCTTGCCAAACCAGTAGGCTCTAGGATGGCTGGTATTGAGGCAGTGGCAAGCGAGCGACGGATCAAATCGTTGATAGTGCCGTGACGGTATAGCCGGCCAGCGCTTTTGATGCATGAAAGACCGTGTCGCCCAAGCTGATCGACGCTCTTTCCACAGATGCAGGTGTGGGGGACGCAAATTCTGGACCCAAGCCTCAAGCATATTGCTATCCTTAAACAGCTTGGATCCAGAACGGTGCCTATTTGACGTGATGGGAGTGCATGCAGCCAGTGACCTGCTTCTGGAACTGATACCGCCAGAAGGCGGGCACGTTCCGAGTCGTCCTGACTATTATCGATGAGTGATGCGTGAACTGTCTTGAGGCGAGGGGCATCCCACGCTTTTTGAACATGTCGGGTGGCCGGGATATCCGATCCAGGGCACGAGCCGCACCACGCTTCCCTCGCCTCCCTTAGAGTCGCCACCTCATCGTCGACTATCTGAGTATGGTTTAGAATGATGCCGACAAGAGATAGCGAGCAATAAGCAGAGGACAGGAAAGCAGGCAGGGCTACGCTAGCCGAGGTTCGAATACCCAGCCCCCCGAACCTTATAGGGAGAACCGCTTGGGACCAGGTTCTGAAGTCAAAATTAATATTTAGAATTTTTGACAGTGTTGTCTGAAGGGAGGTATCAATGGATGACAAAATGGTCGAAAATTTCCAAATTGGGCAGCTCCGTAATAGATACATAAATTTAGGAGTAAATAGACAAAAACGTATAATAAAAAGGGCCATATGAGGATTGATTTGATAAAGAAGGTCGGATGTATTGTTGAATAAGTTTAATTTACAGTTGATCACAGGGTTAATAGATTCTTCGAAAATGGGTGAGCCTAAAAGAGTGAGGGATGAATTTGAAAGTACGGAAACGTCGGGCAGTATGGTGTTAAAATTTGTAAGTATGTCAGTTTTTTTATCTTGTGAAATGTGATTTGGAATAAAAATTTCACATTTTGAAAAGTTTAAAAGAAGGCCGATTTCCGAAAATTTTTGGATGACTGTCTGCAAATCCTGCAAAACAGTAGATGCATCACCTCCCAGTGAACCATCGTCTAAATACCATAAATTAAATTTTGAATTTAGAGACGAGATTATTGGCTGAATTGCTAAACTAAAAATTGCCGGACCAAGCGGATCTCCCTGTTGGCAGCCCACGCACGACGAAATTATTTTATCCCGAAAAACTAATTTTGATGGCGCTCCGTAGCACTGCCATAAGTAGCTGTAGAGATCCGGCAGCTCTTTTTTGGCCTCGGCTAACAGAGCGCCGCGATCCACCGAATTGAATGCGTTTTTTACATCGATCTTTACAAAAACTTCATAGTCTGGACGACTCAGGAAGGTGCGCGCAGCATGTACTGCGGCCTCACAGCCGCCTTTGACACCAAACCCCAACTGTCGGGGCTTGAAACCTTTAGAAAGCCTCTCGCTGAATTGACGGCAACAGAGTTTAGACGCAAGGCGTCTAAGAGTGCAGCCCACGGCAATTGGACGAATTCCACCGTCTTTCTTTGCTAAAGCAATGAGATTGGCGCCGTACAGGACCGGAACAATCTCAGCGTTCACTTGTCCTGACAGCATTAAGTTAATCAAGCTTGTCAGTTGCTTTAGCAAAGTAGCCTTCTGCTCACCTAAAGACGTGGAGGTGAGGTCCTTAAGATGCTGGGGAGAGAGTCCGTCCAGCCCACCAGCGGACCCGTTGGGGAAGGATGTTATGGCTAGCTGGACTGCATCCTCGGACACCACAACTCTAGGTTTATCAGGAGTGGGGGGATCTGGTAATACAGAGGAGGCTGAAGGAACAGGGTGTTTTTCTCTCAAAGCGGCGTGGGTCTCAGCGGAGTATGCAGCAAGATCGTCACGGGAAAATAAAAGCCTGGCAGCACCACTAACATCCCCTTCGGAAAGCTTACTTTCTATTGTTCTTATTTTAGAATTTAAAGTATTAAGTAGTATTTCTACAGTGAAATGTTGCATTTATGTATATATGGTTGACATACAAATTATTTTACAGTAAAATATTAAAAATAGAATTTTATTTTAATGTTATTTAATTTCGTACTTTAAAAAATCGTAAAATTTTAAAATTTTGAAGGCTTCTTCTCTTTCTTTCTTTCTTCAATCTTTGAACCATTTTAATAGATTTTTTAAATTTTCACTTTACTTAGATATATTGATCATTTTGCATCCTATCAACTAAACTTTATTACATAATTCAACATGTATCATCCCTATTATGTTTGTTTCAGATATTCATAATACTTTGGATCCCAGACGTTATTCAAAAAGGTAATACCTATTTTATTTTTTTACAAAATTCCTTTGAATAACTATTGTAAATCTTAGCCACATCTGTAAACAATATACTACAACATATTTTTGGTTGTAAAATACATACCTATGATATGTATATTATGAACTTGTTAAAACGAAATTAGATTAGGTAGTTTCTAGGGAAAGAAAACGGGTTACTTTTAGTATTAAATAAACTGTTTTTAACAAAAAAAACGGTTATTTTCCTACTACAATAACCGGTTTGCATTTCCTAGTATCTCTGGCTCTTCTGCCAAGAGCGAAAGAGACGGGAATAAACCACAGCCTCGACATTTTGTCAGTATCTTTTATAAGTCAGGTAATTTTCCTCCAATTTGATATTTTCACCGTGGGCCGGATTCTAACTCTAAGTTTAGAAACGATCCAACTTCAATTCAACTCTAATGCATTAAGCACGCAGTACATGTACAGCTACCGCTAAACGTCTGAATCAGAAATATCTGAATTCGCTTGAAAATTATTGCGATGCAACTCCAATACAACTTCAATATTGGTTGATTGTTTGTTGTGTGTTGGAGTTATGTTTGAAACAGATTGTGTTTTTAATGTATTATTTATATATTTTAAAATTAGAATACGGCATTCTGTCCATTTGTTTTTCTTGTGTATTTGTTTTCCTACAACTTTTTCAAAGGATTTTTTTTTATATCCCAAATTATCAACCTCCTTGTTATTTATTGTCGTTACTAAATTAACTTACCTCGATAATGATCATAAGTCGCTAAGACTTCACTTTGTTTCAATAAGATTTTTCGGAGTTTAATGTTAGCTACTTTCACTTCATGATATTAGCCCTCCTATACATAAAACTCTTTTCAGGTTCGAACTCAAAATCGAAACATCATTCCTAACCATTTAATTAAACATAATAAGACCTAGGTTGACATGAAGAAAAATAGCAAAGCGCCACGTCTATAGTTATTATTTTTTGTAAAAGAAAGAAATTGTTTATTAAAAGGTGTGCCAAAAAGGATTTTATTTTTAAGCCCCTTTTCCTTTAAGTCTAATGGAAAGTAAGCAATACAACTCCAATTGGCATTTTTCCTTCTCATTTCATTGAAATAATATAACGGATTTTCTTTTGGACTTTAAGGAGTTGATAACAGAAGATTAGATTAGAATAATAGACACAGAAATGCTTTAAGATTCAGGATTTGAGTTCCCAATTATGCATAAAAATGTTTTATATCAACATTAATAAAAGATTTATCTTTTTACGTATTTCTCCTTTTAAGAAGTCAGATTTGGTTACGCTGAGTGTTTTTAAAAATCATAGCTTTTAAACCAATGACTCAAACGGCATTAACATAAATATTAAGTCTCATCAGCTTTCGGTCGCTCTAAAAAAATACGCTTGCGATTCATATTATAATATATTAAATTCAGGTATTAGATAAAGTACGTCTATAGACGTGACCAAAAAAATACACACATATTTTAATCCATCATAGTTAGGAGGTCTTTAAAGAAACATTAATAAAATTGTAGTCATTTTTCAAACAGCAATGGCTATCCATTGTAAGTATTATTATTTATAAATACTTTAACTTCTAAGGATAACTACTTTTGATGTAGCATCATTTCAAAAGAGTGTAAATTGACTATTCATTGTTGTTCGTTCCCGCCATTTTGTAATGTTATAAATGGCGGGTATATAGCTCTTGACGCTGACTTTTGACCTTGATTCGGATCGTGACCAGATTGTTTTAAAGACGTCTTGAAAATATTATTGTCATATAATATAATTGATTCATATTTAAACCTTGTAACAAACGAATATAAGTGTAAATACTGGTAAAGTACTCGTTTATTTTATCATCCTAGTGATATCCTCTACATCATGTGTTACTAATCGGCATTGCTTTCCTGGCACGTTTACATCACACTCGGCCGGCGATTCAATCCTTTCCGGCCTTGGTAGTAACTTATAATATCTTCCATCTCTTGGAATTAAATTTATTTTAATAAACCCGGTACACGCGTCATCTATTATGTTTAAATGTTTGTTGCTGATATTTATAACGATCATTAGATGCTATCACTAACACTAATGGTTTCCATTAGCCAGATCTATGATATTGCTACCAAGGCTCGTTCAGCCCACAATCTCTAATGGGATATTTTTATGTCTAAATTAACATTTTATATTAAAATTATATGTAAGTATTTTGCAGACATATTTCTTTTAGTGGCAGGAATGAAAATTTTATAGGGACTTCCTAACGACATAAATTTATCGATTAACTCTTATGACAGTAAAGATGTAAAGTACGATTTTTAGGGTTCCGTAGTCAACTAGGAACCCTTATAGTTTCGCCATGTCTGTCCATCCGTCCGTTCGTCCGCGGATAATCTCAGTGACCGTTAGCACTAGAAAGCTGAAATTTGGTACTAACTAATATGTATATCAATCACGCCGACAAAGTGGTAAAATAAAAAGCGGAAAAAAATGTTTTATTAGGGTACGTCCCCTATACGTAAAGTGGGGAGTGATTTTTTTTTCATTTCAACCCTAACGTGTGATATTTTGTTGGATAGGTATTTAAAAATGAATAGGGGTTTAGTAAAATCATTTTTTGATAATGTAAATATTTTCGGAAATAATCGCTCCAGAAGTAAAAAAAATGTGTCCCCCCCCCCTCTAACTTTTGAACCATAAGTTTTAAAAATATGAAAAAAATCTAAAAAGTAGAACTTTATAAAAAAATTCTAGGGAAATTATTTTGAACTTGATAGGTTGAATAGTTTTTGAAAAAAAATTACAAAATAATTTCTGAACTAAGTTTGTTTTAACCGTATAAGCAGGTGTTTATTGTACCTGTAATTTCTACAAAATCACAATGAAATGACGTGCTTTCAAAAACTCTTAAGTGGGGACACTTACTGTGACGGACGGAAAACTACGGAACCCTACACTGAGCGTGGCCCGACACGCTCTTGGCCGGTTTTTTTTTAAGATGTCGGAATTGTCGGTAGAACTCCTTAGTAAGATTCCGACATCTTAAAAAATTACTACTATACCTGTTATATGAATTCGCAAGTTGCATATATGAATATTATTATTATTATTATTATTATTCATTATTCTACCTATAGCAGTTCTTGAGATATTGACGACAGAAAATCGCTATTTTTTCTATACACTCACTGACTCACTGACTCACTGACTCATCAAAAACCTAGACCACTTCCAATGGTCGTACTGACTTGAAATTTGGCATGGAGATAGGTCTTAAGGTCAAAGTAAAGGGAAAAATCTGAAAACGGCCAAGTGTGAGTCAGTTTAAAAAAAAACGAAGGTGTAACGTTGTTCTACTATGAAGTCATAATGAACTAAATGGGTCTATCTTCCAATGGTCGTACCGACCTGAAATTTGGCTCAAAGGTTTGTCTTTAGGTCGAAATAAAGTAAAAATCTGAAAACGGCCAAGTGTGAGTCAGTTTCGAAAACAACGAATGTGTAATTTTGTTCTACTATAAGTAGGTACGGAGTGGAAATGAGATAAGACTTATTTAAATTTAGATACATACCAATTTAAGACAATACATGTTTGTCTTAAAGACAAGAACAATAAAATTGTTCACCACTCTGTGTGTGTCTGTTGCGGGAACCGAACCCACGATTTACGAAGTACAAAGCAGGTTACTAGGTACACTAGGTGCGCTAAATCAGTCAAACAAAAATGAAAAGACAATTTTTTCTCGCGTAGTCTAAATAATTTCTAATTTTACAACTAATAAAATCGCAGATTCAAGAACATGGAAATCATATATACTCTAAGATGGAATTATATATACTACTGCCCATCTCACCCTCCGATACGCCACGGGATGAGATGGGATGGTGCACTTCTAGGGCTACATAATAGGCCTCCAATTATAATACCTACTGGTAGGTAGGTATTACCAAGTTATTAATTATCTATGTAGGTAGAGTACTTACAAACAGAATAAAGTACGTTATTGATGTATGTAATTATATGTAAGTTGGTACATTTTATAGGTGCAGGGAGCCAGTTTATTTGTAAAAATCACCTATAAATAAATAGTAAAATAGAATTAGACGCTTAGTATAAAGGGTATAGTATAAAGTACATACCTAAGTGGAATGAGACATTTCCTAAAGCAAAAGTGATAAAAAAATAATAAAGAACCTACACCTAACAAAAATAAATGAAATCCCATCAAAAACATAAATGTGAAAGGCTGCCAAGTTCGATACTATGGGAATGCTTCGCCTATAAAAGAAGTGAGATCTGAATAAGTACCAAGTTCCATAAAAATACCTCAAATCATAAATAGTTATAGGAATGCACACTTGATTTCCAGCAGTTTTTAAGGTACATTTTGAATAAGTATCACGTTACATAGAAATACCTAAAATTATAATAGTCAGAGAAACGCACACCGGTTTTTTTAGCAGTTTCCTGATAACATTTATTATTTTCAGTACTTTTTAATGATGTAACTTGGCAAGTTTTAATAGAAAATTATATACTTGACACATTGCAGTCCAAAGGTGTCGATTCATTGCATTGAAAAGGTGTGTGGTGTGTGAAAACTTGCCAAGTAACATCATTAAAAAGTACTGAAAATAATAAATGTTATCAGGAAACTGCTAAAAAAACCGGTGTGCGTTTCTCTGACTATTATAATTTTAGGTATTTCTATGTAACGTGATACTTATTCAAAATGTACCTTAAAAACTGCTGGAAATCAAGTGTGCATTCCTATAACTATTTATGATTTGAGGTATTTTTATGGAACTTGGTACTTATTCAGATCTCACTTCTTTTATAGGCGAAGCATTCCCATAGTATCGAACTTGGCAGCCTTTCACATTTATGTTTTTGATGGGATACAATATACAGCATAAAGTTATTATAAATGAATTAGATACGAAAATGGTTTTAATTCGTTTTGTTTTAGTAGTTAAAATATTTTATGTTTATAAATAATAATAACTGCTAAAATATAACGTATTACCATTACATAAAGTCGATAGGTATCAGCATACATGCTAATTTTTACTTTACCCGTTAAATTTAATATTTGGTATGAAATATCACTTCGAAAGTTATCGATAAATTTGATATTGGAAGTACCTAAGTCCCTAGTTAATTGACTTGTTTGCCAAAAACTTCTGTCTGGTTACTTGTTAGATTTATGTTAATATAAAAAAACTAGCAAAAACCGAGACGTATTTTACCTATTAAAGCTGAAAACGTAAATTTCAGTAACAATTAAAACTAGTTTAGATAGACTAGATACACACAATTTTATATTATACTTCTAATTAAATAAATTCAAAATAACATTCTCTTTCAAATTTTCTCGTAAACATCTTAAATAAATTCGCATTTACAATAAAAATCTGCTGCAATATTCTATAATTCTACGAATTCAATCTAGATTGTTCCATTTACAATATTAATACCTCAGAAGCCCTGAAGGTCGCTATTCTCGTCACATAGCAAGCCTTCGCCTCGCAAAACCATTTATATGCGACGCGTATATCGCGTAGTTTATATTATTGCCTAAAGTATTAGTTTCACTTGACATACTCGTATTGGCGACCTGATTATAAAACTCAAACTTACCTAGTCGGTTACTAAGTTCTGTTACTATAGTTTTCACTAAATAAATAGGAATAGGTAGCAACATTTTAATTATACACGTACATAATTTAAAAGCTTATTTAATAGTCAATAGATTACAATATATTGAATTGAAAATTAATGTCGCAGATTTTCAGAATTCTTTATAACACTCGGGAAAAGGCGTGAAAAATATACGTCAAAATTACGCGCCTTGTTCATGTTGATTTTAAATCCTTTTTATTTTTATTCACGTTTAAGACGCATCAGTCTTACACAATTCGGTAGCTATATTCTTTAGCTTCGATTTGGTATATGTATAGTTCACGTGGGTTTATCCGATAAAATACTAGACTATACGTTGCAAGTCTGCTTATTCCATAGCAGTCTAAATCTATGTCTTTAGTGAAAAACTTCAAAATAGGCAATGTTTCTAATGGGAATATCCGTGGGATAAAATCGCAAGAAAATGAAATGGTGGTCACGCAATTACCTCTAATAAACAGGTTTCGTACAAACAAGCAATGGAACCTTCTAAACAAAGGTGCAATATTTATTTGATGCACTTTTGTAAAGTGTAATTTTCTTAAATTTACCGCGTGTTTGCGTCTTCAGGCAATCTTGTGCTTTACAAGGATTTTCAATAAATTTCCCATCTGATTTGTATATTATTATACCATATTATGTTCATTAGAAATTAGGGTATTAAATAATTACTTTAATTTTTTATTTAAAACTTTATTTTATATTTTATCAGTCAGAAATCTGGTAACAGAACTTAGTAACCAACTGGGTACAACGCTTCATGAAGATGTCTTATCGAATTTCAGTTTTATAATTTTAATCTTGATTAGAGATTATTTTAATAATTATACGATTTTAATTAAATATGTTTTATAAGTCATTGTTTCATTTGATAACCCTCCTAACGTTCGTCCCGGTTCTACCCGGGGTCCGCTCGGCAACCTAATCCCATAAACTGGCGTAGGCACCTTTTTAACGAAAGCGACTGCCATTTAAAACTCGGAGGCCAAATTGGGCCATATTGGGGTTAGGTCAGGTTTTCCTTAAGATGTTTTCCTTTACTGAAAAGCGTCTAGTTCCAATAAAGTTAGTTGAACGTCATGTACCAGAGCTTTGGCAGGGCCTGATTTGAAATGAATACCAAAATGATGATCATATTTTGGTTCTTTTCAAATGCTATCGTGCGTTCGTTCAGCATTGATAATATAATGCCAAGACACTTAGGAATCTGCCCACGTAGCGAAGTAAATGAATTAATTATCGACTCTGCAAATACTTGAGAAGAAAACAGTTATATAAATACATTTCTCGTGCGAAATAACGAGCCGAGATATCAACACAATCGGTTACTTTAAATTTTTAATAGATAAGTATTGTAATTGGCCTTTATAGTTTATTTTATATCGTTAATTACCTTAATAGCTACCTATTTATACTCGTATTCAATACATACTTAATCAAACGACGTAAAGTAAGGAATATTTTTAATGTTATTTTGGTTTGAAATGATGAAAACAAAGTGATAGTTAATGCCCTTAGTGTACAATAAGGTAAAAAAATACATGGACACGTTTGTAATGGATTTCTTTCAAAAGTTTTCATAAAATTTTGAAGTAAGGGTGTACAAAACTATGTACACCCCTTACTAGTTACGAGGCTATAGGCCGGGACTCGTATCTTTAACTATGTGAAATAAAGATTTTAATTAAAAGGACTAGTAGCAGCTACTAGTCCTTTTATTTCTTCATCAAATAGACCATGTGGATTATCCAATAAGTAGCAGCTACTTATTTGATAATCCACGTAAAATAGACCAAGTGGATTATCAAATAAGTAGCAGCTACTTATTTGATAATCCACTTGGTCTATTTTACTCAGGCTAATAAAGCATTAATCAGTAAGGCGCTCAGAAACTGAATTCAGAAATTCATTTACAAAATCAGACGGAAATACTTAAATTTGCCTATGGTAGTGGACATTTGTCTATGACCTCCATACAAAAACATAGCTACCATAGACAAATTTCCGCAACCATAGCTAAATTTAAGCATTACTCTCTGATTTTATTGAATTCAGAACTGAATACACAGTCATTTTAGTCGGAAACTGTAAGACACATCTTTATGAAATTTAGACGTGTATGCCGTAGTAAAATTCCAAAAAAAGATATTAATTTAAAAAAATATATATATCAACATCTCGCCCATCAATCGATCAATCTTTAAAAATAACATTGAGATTTCTTTGAACATTTTGTGATTAAGTGAATATTTTCAGAAATAATCGCTCCAAAAGTCAAAAAAATTGCGTCTTGGGCCCTATAACTTTTGAATTTGAACCATAAGTCCTAAAAAAGAATGTAACAATTTGTTTTGAACATTTTCGGTTAAGCCATTTTTGAATTATCTCCAAAATACTTCTTCATAGGTATCAGATACGACATTTTGGTATTAGTTTGATTCTTATTCCATTGAAGGTGAAGAACCCTCCATTATGCGTGATCCGACACGCACTTGGCCGGTTTTTTATTAGTAGCAACTCCTTATTTATAGTTGGGACAAATACGCTTAGGCTTCAATGTCAATAATTGTGTCTATTAAATATTTGCTTTCCATTTGAGTCAATCACAGTGTTAAGCACTTTATTCAAAATGTCTATGGTATCAATAGTGAATCCTCCTCTACAAATCCATTTTCAAATTTCCAGCTGTCACCAAGATTTACCGATGGCAATACGTGTGGAACGTTAACGTTACAAGTAAAATATACAGGCTGGATTAAATTTTGGGCCCTCCAGGGGAACTGTAAAATACGTTGCGATAATTCAGCTTCGTGAAAGAAACATTTTATTTTGCCTATGTTTTACAACTGAATTCTTAGGTTTTTTGGAAAAATCTCGACTTTTTTTGCAGTAAATGTATGACAAGACTTTTTTATTTGTGGCTGTGACAAGACTGTTGTTTCAATCAGGCGCGACGCTAGGTTTTTATATACCCTGCGCGCGCCTGGTCCCCATGGCCCCAGCGTCTCGACCCCAAACGCCTTAAATATGTAGCCACTGCCAAGGGCGGCATACTTGCGGCGTTTGAGGTCTTCGGCTCCGGATGCTGCAGATCCAGCACTACTACTAGTACCTGGAAGATGGGACGGCGCCAGGGTGTCTACACATGTAGCATCCCAGACTAGGGGCCGCCCCATCCTCCAAGGCACCAATGTCATGTGCCTAAATTAAAGAACCTACTCCGAAACCAGGGGCCCATTTCTCAAAAGCTTGTAACTTGTAATACAAGCGGAAGTCCCTTTCTAGCAAAAGATGTCGAAAAGTGACATGCGCTTGTATTACAATTTACAAGCTTTTGAGAAACGGGCCCCAGCAGTCCGGGAAACAACTTATACAACGTAAGTGAAAATGAATACACGGCAAGGCAGAACTTCTAAATGGATTTAAAAGTTGGACATTTAAACTAGTTAGCGAGTTTCTAGTATTGCCGGGGCGTACCAACTAGTAGCTATTGTAAATCTTTTCCCGCTTGAAGTTTAGTAATAAATATGTCAACTGAGTGGCCGGTTTTTTTTGCATTGTTTGCGAAGTTTTGTAACGAATGTACTGTGGAAAACGATTTGTATTTCAGTATTAAGAACTTTAGTTACTAAGTGTCAGTAGTTATAAACGACTTAGTAGGTACGTACTTAAGTACATAATACTGACATACATATAACCTATACAGATATATAATGTGGCAAAGAAGACGGAAGAGCTGATAGAAGTGCTTCCTCGCTCAGCGCATCAGTCTACGATCCAGCGAAAAAATACATGAAGTTACGTAGTTTAATGGAATGAAGCAATACATGAGGCAATTACGGTTTTTTATAAAGGTGTATTTTAATATAGATTTCCATAAGGAGATAACGGTAAGGCAGAAAATCCATTTGGATTTAAATTTAAGAATTTTCTGTTTTCAACCTACTTCAAGATTTCGAAGGAGGAGGTTAACAATTCGTCGGGGTCTTTGTTTTTGCAATTTTTTTAATGTAAATATGTTCACCGATTATTCGAAGACGGCTGGATCGATTTGGAAAATTCTTTTTTGTTTGAAAGAGCCTAACTCACAATTGGTCCCATCGTCATCAAGTCTGATGATTGGATCGTGGAGAAATCGAGGGAACTCTACAACTATTATAGTGGTTTGATTATTTTTTACAGCAGCTCGAGCATTTGCTTTTGGAAAGGTGGAGGCTAAGTGAAGTCGGTTCTTTTTTGTTTAAAAATATTTATTATTGTTAGGTATATTTAAATGCTTTTATGTGATCTTGCACTTCATTCAACTGCATGATTTAACGAATATAGGGTGAAATTGACCTATTGATATATGATACCTAAACAAATGAATACCAACAACATCAATTTCGAAAATGTATGACGTAGCTTTTAATAGTTTTAGTATCTTAACCAATACTTAATAGTAAATATTTTTATTTCATTTTAACAATACAATTTGAAACAAAATTATATATTTCTGTGTCAAAAATAATTTTAAAAATATTTGTAAATTAAGTAAAGTAAATATTATAGTTATATATAGTTAATTGTGAACGTATATTTTTTACTTTCTTGCTAGAAAATCATTTTATTAAGGTATCTAAGTGCCTGTTTGTCTGTCACTCTATGTTTGGTTTACTTAACAGATTTAAATTATATTTCCGTTTACATCCTCTCGTGAACCACTAGCAACCCATTATCATAATAAAGAATTAAAGGTGGGTACATTAAATAACATACCAAAATAAACGTATCCGGTGGCAAGGACTGATAAAGTTAAATAAATAAATTAGCAGGCAGCGTACCTTGGCGGTAAATCATAAAGGATATTTGTTTTTGCCGGTGTGATGCTGAGTGCCCTAGAGGACAGAAGGGCGGAGATGATGTGAACCTCTAGTTTCAGTCTTATTTTGGTCTTAAAACTGGTCTGGTTTCAATGTCTGCCTGCGGTACCTATCAATAGTGAATCGCCCTCTACAAGTCCATTTTCAAAATTCCAGCTGTCACCAAGATTTACGAATAGCAATAACGTGTAGAACGCATAATAAGTAAAACATACAGGTACGATACAATTTTGGACCCACCAGGGGAACTACCTTAATACGGGTGCGTGCGTGCCCGCGACTTGTCCACTTAGAATTTCTTCGTTTTCACCTCCGTAAAGGACGATTTCTGTTATAAAAACTATCCTATATATTTTCTCAGTTCTCAAACTATCCATGTACCTAATTTTATTGAAATTAATTCACCCGTTTAAGTGTGAAGTGGTAACAGAGAGACAATTTTTTTAATTTTTTTATTTATTCATACGGTCACTGAGCGAGATCGCGGACAAACGGGCGGACGGACATGGCGAAACTATAAAGGTTCCTAGTTGACTACGGTACCCTGCAAAATAAGCAAAAACAAAGATCCCAGTCCCAAAGTCGGTTGAAAAACCTTGTTTACAAGATAATAATTCCAAAGCGTGAGTATGAGAGGGTAGTTTTGTAAAGGTCAGTGTAATATATTTATATATATATAGAACCTGCTTCACAAAACCTGATATGATATAATAATTAAACACTAATTCTACTTATTCACAGTTCTACAAACATCGTCGATCGTAGGGCTCAATTTGTGTCAAGATCCCGGTAACCCTCAACAAAGAACAAGTTCAAACTTCTCTCCAAAAACAAACAGACAAAATTCGCGTCACTGGAGTGATAAGACTTGCTCTGAAAACTTTTTACTCCGCGGTTTCATCCCGTGTTAATATTTATTCCACGCGTTCGACTGGTGAGTCGTGTGGGAAAGGTCTAAATTAACCCAGACATTTGTTTATCGAGCTTCTGACCAAGGGTCACTTTGACCTGTGATTTACATAGCCACTTGACCCCCTGAAGTGAGGTTATAACCGGAGGGCGATTGTATACGCAATTTGTACTGAAGTCTTTTGTAATTTATGTGAGACAATTTATGTATAATAAACCCCATATATATATATATATAGTAAGGGTTCTCACTAAAGATCAGAATTGTTAGCCCAGTAAATGTATCTGATATTTAGGCATGTATGAGATAAATGGGTCTTATTTAATGAAGGCAAATAATGCGAAAATTTAGGTCTCTGCGTAGAAATGTACTTAAATAGGTGTAAACCTTATTCTATATTACATTTGGCAAAGGAAATTGTATCACATGTAGTACGTTTACTCTGAATATTAAGTTCAGACCTGGGTTTTGGTTCTGTGTGATTAATTTAGGCATTGTTTGGCGTGTTCTTGTAAATGAAATACTCTTCGGATGCCCAAACGAGGAAGGTACATTGAATAAATAGCAATATAATTGAGATTCTATGTTTTATCAAGAGTAGGCCGATTCTGTTATCAAAATTGTTATGATACGATCTTCAGACGACATACATGCATATTGTGAGTATCAACAATTGGACGTATTTATGCAGACGGGAGCTAACCCACTTCAAATCCACATTTTTACTTTTCTAAATTATTTTTATAGGGTTGGTTCCCGTTTGCAAAATAACGTCCAATTTCATAATGTGTGGTCACAGATATAAAACATTCAAACAAAATTTACCAAAAATATGTCATGATAAAAATTCCTTACGGTGGTACTCGAGATTTACCGAAAGTGACATCTAAAAAACTACCCAATCTCAACTACAACGTGATTTAATTTGGTACAATTAATATTTAACCTGACGTTGACAGTTATTTTTATTTATCGTATGGCTACATGTCACTGGATATATGTATATAGGCATTTTTCCCTGGGCTAGTACTGGTAGTAGTAACGGGAAAGCAGATGATAATGAAAATCCAGTGAGTGCTGCGAGGTCCAAATGGGACAGTGCAGCTGCCAAGTTTGTTACTCTTTTAGCACCACCCACGGATCACGTGTAGGGTTGTCCAAGGTGTTTCCGACGGACTACGGACGCAAAGTAACATTGATCCCCGTTATTTAAAAGGAGTCGCTTCGACGCCTTTTAATTTGCCATTTTGATGTGATGATTGTGATTCTCGGTATTATATACCTATTCCAATGTGTGTGTTCGCTAAAACTCTACTTTTTTCGCAGGGCACGACCTGTTTCCCACTTCAGTAAACATGCTGGCTCACGCTTGACCGATTTCTTCTTCAAGCCCGTACTTACACGTTAAAAGAGCCGCCTTTGATCTCGGTAGCCGCACAACTTATTTTATTCTCAAGATTACGGTAATGTCTGTAAAAGCAAAGTCTTCATAATTTATAAAATCCAGAAAATATACCAAAAGGAATACTTGGAAATAATTCTGATACGAAATCACGAGGTTTTCGCGAAACTTTTGAGAATCTGATTGAAGAGAATCTATTTGTTATCAATCTGATTCATAAAATATTCCCTGTAATGATATAATTTAGCAACTGTAAAAAAATGGGTGCATTACTGTATTTTCATCTGTACCCGGGGAAATGGGGAACGGGGATTATCATAGTATCATTCCGATTTGTCCCCGCCATTTCCATACTCTCGTCTCCGACAGATTGGAATAGACCAAAATTTAGCCTTCCCATCTTATTTATAGGAAAATTGCTAGATTTAGGTACAGATCGATTCATGAAAGCTCGCGCGACATTATATCAAACTGTCAACATTTTCATCGACATTCGGCGCTGGCTTTCGTGATTTTACCTGAACGTTTGGTATGCCAAACAGAGGTTTTGTTACATGGTGAACTTTCTTGTGTGGCACAGCGGCGTGTCGAGCGATCGTTAACTACGGATTGTGCGTGCATTCAACGCAGCTTTTAATGAAGTAACCGCGGAAAGGTACTCTACTCGCCGACGGGAAAAAGATACAGTATGCTGTTCTTCAATAAAAAAATACGTTATCCGGGAAGTCCTTATGACCAGCTATCTTTTTAACACGCTTTTATTAGCTTCACTTGTAACTAACTATGTATGTAAGAAAATCTTGGAATCTTAATTTGACCCACTTCCCCGTCTTCGATTAGGATGAAATTTTGCACACGCTCTGAGTTCTGATGACAATACATGACTAGTTAAGAAACGTATAGTTTAAAAAACTAAAAAACACGCTTTTAGCACGCACTAAAAATTACAAAATGTATTGTCATCAGAACTCAGAGCGTGTGCAAAATTTCATCCTAATCGAAGACCGGGAAGTGGGTCAAATTAAGATTCCAAGATTTTCTTATATACATAGTTAGTTACAAGTGAAGCTAATAAAAGCGTGTTAAACACGAAATTTTGCACACGCTCTGAGTTCTGATGACAATACACGACTAGTTAAGAAACGTCATTACAAATCCAATATGGCGGCCTCCCCAAGATGGCGGACTGGCTGTTTGAAATCCACCCCCATGATATGGGTATCAAATGAAAGGGTTTGCTGTCAGGAAAACGAAAAAAAAATAGTCACGTGAATCCAATATGGCGGACGTCCAAGATTAGTGCGTGCTAAAAGCGTGTTTTTTAGTTATTTAAACTATTTTTGTTTAAAATTATTATTAGTATGGTTGTGAGTCAATTAGCGTTGTAAATTATGGGGTCGACTTGCAATTTCGCAACATTGTGCATCAGCAGTCAGACTCGTCTGAGCCTTTTCTATATCGCGCATATTGCTGAACCAATTGTGAACTTCCGTTATATTTGACTAATGTTTACCTTTAGGTATGCATATTTCAACCTATGTTTCGTTGTATGTTCTGTAATGTGTGCTTTATTAAATAAATTTCTATGTATCTATCAATTAGTAATTTTTCAATAAAATAAAATAAAACTATCGCATGTAAATGCGGAAGGTTACGATTCGAGTTTGTTTATTTAGCGGAATTTCGCACCTACGGTGCCAACGTGTGACATGCTCGAGCCGAATATTTCTGGAGTCAGAAGTAAGAGCCGCCATCTAGCATCTTAAGAATGGTAAAGCTACAGGGAAAGATTGCATTCCAGCTGAAATAATGCCTCAGAATGGGCTCACACAATATTCACTCCTCCTCAAAAAAAGGGCTCCACCACGAAGTGTAGCAACTTTTCGGCTTATTGCTCTTATAATCATAAACGAGCGACTGAAAGCGTATTTGTCCAGAGAAATGGCGCCAGAACAGGCTGGATTCGTGAAATGTAACCCGAGAACAAATTCTCATCGTTCGTCAAATCATCGAGAAGGCTCGTGAATTCTGCTAGCCGACATACATATGCTTTGTTGACTTCTCTAAAGCGTTTGACTCGGTGAAATGGCCAACGTTGAGGGAAACGCTACTGGGCATGGGCATACCACAACACCTCGTCCATCTGCTAAGGGAACTCTACAAAGGGAGAACAGCTTCAGTGCGGACAGAAAGATGACCTCTTCTCAGATAGTTTTCGTCCAAGTGCGGGTATGCGATAGGGATGTATACCTTTGTTGTTCAATATTTATACGGAGCTTGTATTTAATGCGAATCACTTTATGGTTGACAGACGTTATGGTGCAAAAGAATCCTTGGGTCTATCCTTTTAAGTTTCACTGACTGCTTGCTAGCTAGCTAGCTTGTTTAACGTATCTACTGGATTTTTTTCAACTACTAGCTGAAAACGAGCATGCCTCTTCACTCGACACTCTGCTTTACGTCGGTAACGCTTTTAAACGCCTAATGAGGCCGATGTTTCAGCGGTAACGTTCAGATTTGCATAAGTAATGTATGTGCAGTCACGACACATGTTTCACGTGATACGGGCCGATGGTACTTACAGATCTTTGATGGAGTTTTGACAAATGCTTGTTTTGATGTAAAACAAACATGCACAAATCAAAGTTTTGTTTGTAAGTGTTCCTCATTTGAGATTATGTTGCTGAAAGAGTCACAAACGTCAAAATAAAGTATAAAAACGCAATTTCACATGTTAAAGATCGACTTCAATTTCATGTGATACGGGTATATGGTGCTTACAGACGTTTTGACAGGATTTTGGCAGATTTTTGTTATGGTGCGAAAACTTGCATACATAAACGTTGAGAATATATTGCTGAAAGAGTCTCAAACGTAAAATAAAGTATGAAAACTTTTTTTTTTATACCACGACGGTGGCAAACAAGCATACGGCCCGCCTGATGGTAAGCAGCTACCGTAACCTATGGACACCTGCAACTCCAAAGGAGTCACATGCGCGTTGCCGACCCTTTACAAAAAGGAGGATTCACTGTGTTGACGACTAAAGGAACAAGAAGGTCCATCATCATCAACACACTGGGTCCTCTTTGAGCTCTTTGGCAACCTTACTCACCAGCAGGAACACAACACTATGAGTAGGGTCTAGTGCTATTTGGCTGTGGTTTTCTGTAAGGTGCAGGTACTTCCCCAGTCGGGCTCTGCTCCAGATTTGAGCGATGACATTCGCTGAACGTGCCCTACCACACTTAGCGAGATGCCATTCGCAGTGCCCATACCTCTCTTTTGGGCGTAGTTTAAGGACATACCCAGGTCCGGACGTAGTTTAAGGACATACCCCGGGTCCAGTCAATCAATGTCAAAGTTTCTAAGTAAGGTAGTTAACTACAATTAATATTCGACTTTGAAAACATGCTACGTGCGAGTATAACCTGTACCTGTCATTCTAAAAATATATATTATATTTGCACATAAACAACGGCTTGACGAACCTTATTAATTTCTCGTATATTTTTATAAAATCTCCAAAAATGTGACACTTTTTTGGAGAAAGTAAATACGAGTATAAGTATGGGCTAGGGTATAGCAGATTAAAATTAAAATAACATTTCATTCCTGCTGATAAGCAACCATAATTATAAGCTTAGTTATTAATTGATGTACTTAGTACTTTTGCACGCTATTTATTTTACGCAGTTTCTACCTGTGGAAACTTTTAATTGGCTCACTGTTTCTACATTACTGCCTATCTTGTTACCCTAGCTGTAAGTTTTCCTATGAAATAAAATAAAATAAAATAAAAATAAAACATGTTTGTTATCATTTCCACTTCATTTAATAGAGAATCATTTACAATAATTGCGTTATATTGTTACTTTGATGTATGTACTCGCTACACGAAAAACTCTTGTTAATAATAAGAAAGAAAAAATCATTTTTCCACAATAGCGACTTGATAAGGCGCTCACAGGCCGGGATTAGACAAATCCACACATGCCTGTAGGGTAGGTGTTAAAACATAAGCTGAAGCGGTTTAACAACAGTTTTATATAGCATTTAAAAAAGTTCCAAGTATGTTTTGTCTACAATAACAATTAAATGCATTTATTAAGGCGATACATATTCATTTGTAGATCTATGCTATGTTTTGCATGATGCATTTTTACTTTAGGTAAAAAGATATAAGTACAATGACTACCTTTATATGTGATTTTCATTGCTTACTAATTAGTAAAAGTACATAACCCATGATTACATTTAATTTTCGACTAAGTAAATATGTTCTTCTGAAAAAACTAAACCTATGCTAACTCGATCCAATCAAGTATGTACAGTCCCCATCAGATATATCACAGCATAGGATATATGGACGCAAATCTTATTTACCAAAAATACTTTCTTTTTTTATTGAAGCTCTCGCTTCGCTCGCTCGGCTTCGCGCGCTGTTAGGTTAGGCACAGTTCATCTACCAAGCTCCTCCTCTCCTAATAATATGTATAACTAATAATTATAATAATAATAATAATAATAATAATAATAAATACTCTTTATTGCACACCTCATACAGTTACAAGCACAAATTTTACAATTAGATAAATTTAGGTAGAGGAGAATTATAACTAATGTAATGTTCCTATTACGAGCTATAATACGTCGAAATAAAACCCCACTACCTTACAGAAAACCACAGCGAAATAGCACTAGACCCTACTCATAGTGTTGTGTTCCTGCTGGTGAGTAAGGTTGCCAAAGAGCTCAAAGAGGACCCAGTGTGTTGACGATGACGGACCCTCTTGTTCCTTTAACCGTCAACACAGTGAATCCTCCCTGTAAAGGGTCAGCAACGCGCATGTGACACCTCTGGAGTTGCAGGCGTCCATAGGCTACGGTAGCTGCTTACTATCAGGCGGGCCGTATGATTGTTTGCCACCGTCGTGGTATAAAAAAAACCCTTTACAGTAATCAATAATACGAATTTCACGCACACACACACACACCATCATGCATGCATAAACACACTCAAAAACTTATAAATAAATTTAGTATAGGTAAAATTATAGATATACTTATAATTTAACATAATATGAAACTAGTGGGTAAGATAACAAATTGTACTGTCCCCTTCAGGAAGAGCGAGTCCTCCTGACACAGGTGTCTACATACCTACTAGGAGGGCTCAAAACTTGTAACTATTGTTAAGTTGTTTTTCACGAAATAAATTTATTCTTATTCTTATTCTTATTCTTATTCTAATATAACAACACAATAAATGCGATATAAATGTATGAGTATAAAAGTTATGACGTATCTAAATTATGACAGTGAACCTGTCCTGCGTAAATAATTCTGTCAAAATAATATTCTGAGCATTTCTGAGAATCGAAAATATGACAATAGTTTGTATTCCACCAGATGGAGTCCCTGTGATGGAACCTTATTTTCTTCTACCATGACCTGATCCTAATATCGTACATTACAGACATTACATAACAATATCCCCGCTTCAGCGTATAATTTAAGACCTGCTATAAAGGCGCCAGGTGCGTTAAGGAATTAAAACGCGAACAAAAGGCTCGTATCTCCGTGAACGAGGATGTATGGGCACGGATAAAGCGTTTTAATGATATTGCGCTGGGCTATTATGGTTTCTTTGGTGGATAATTGGTTTTAATATAATTAAGGAAAACAACTTAGTTGTTATACTTATTTTTTACACAAAAGTGGAAACTAGTTATACCACGTGTTATTTGACCCACGGGCAAACCCCAGACTCCCGAAATGATTTTTAGTATTGCCAATTAATTTTCAGTATTTATTATATTACTAGCTTTTTCCCGCGGCTTCGCCCGCGTACTAAAAGTACTAAAAAAGGAGGTTCTCAGTTAGACTCGTATGTTTGTATGTAGGAATGTATGTTTGTCCGCGATCATCTTGCGTTTCGCTGAACTGATTTAGAAGCGGTTTTCGGAAAAGTATTCGTTACATTCTGGAGGTTTCGGTATACCACGTTTTGAAGACGGCGGTTCCCTCATTTTTTATTTTAAAGAAATTATTGCAATAATTGTTTAATTGTTACGCCATCAACGACTTACTACTGAGAGATTATGATTAATACAGATTTCTACTCTTGAATAGAAGCTTTTCCCCGCGACTTCATTTGCGTGGAATTAGTAATCCACCCTCCTTTTTAGCCGCTTAAGGAATGACTTCGGGGATAACAACTATTATATATCCTTCCCCAGAACGTAAAATATCTCCATATTGCAATAATTGTTTAATTGTTACGCCATCAACGACTTACTACTGAGATATTATGATTAATACAGATTTTTACTCTTAAATAGAAGCTTTTCTCCGCGACTTCATTTGCGTGGAATTAGTAATCCACCCTCCTTTATGACTTCTGGGATAACAACTATTATATATCCTTCCCCAGAACGCAAAATGTCTCCATACCAAATCATCTAAATAGGTTCAACGGTTATTAATTTCCCATACAAACTTTCAACCCCCGTTTCACCCCCTAGAGGGTTGATTCTCGAGATAAAAACTATCCTATATTGTTTACCGCGACTCAATCTATATAATATGTACCAAGTTTCATTTCAATCGTCTGTTCAGCGGTTAATAATTCGCCATATAAACTACCAACATGTTTTCTACCCTTCTAAGATTGATTTTCGGCTTAAAGAATATTCTATATTGTTTCCTGGGACTCAAACTATATCCACAACAAAATTATCTAATTCGGTTCGCGGTAAAAAAATCTCCAAACAAACCTCCAACCCCCATTTCACCCCTTTAAAGATTGATTTTCGAGATAAAAACTGTCCCATGTCGTTTCCCGGTACACAAACTATCTCTATACCAAGTTTCATCTAAATTGGTTCAACGTGTAAAAATTCCCCGTACAAACTATCAACCCCCATTTAACCCCCTTAAGTGTTGATTTCGTAATCAGCGACCCGATAAACCATAGAAACAATACCCATGTTGATATTTAAATTTTGTCACCACATTTCCCCCTTATGGGTTGAATTCTAAAAAAAGCTGAAACACTTGTTTTCTCATTTATCGTTAGGAATACTCCTGTAAAGTTTCGAATAAAATAGTTGAACTAATCTCGTTTCCCATACAAACTTTGAACCCCATTTCTCCCCTTAGGAGGTAAATTTTTAAAAAATATTTCTAAGTGCATCCCTATGCCTTATAAGGAGCCTACGTACCACATTTGGAATCTCTAGAACCAGCGGTTTGGGCTGTGCGTTGATATGTCAGTCAGTTTCTTCTTTTATGTATTTAGAAGAAGATTGCAATTTGGCACAAATACTGTCAAGAATTTTCATTTCCACAATATTTCCATTTCCATTAAATTTCAAAATCGATGCCATTTTCTTAATTAACGTCCCAAAAAATCACAAAAACGACACCCATATGGATATTTAGACATTTCAACCCCATTGTACCCTAACAGATGGTATTTCACGTCCGCCACGTCGGATTTTAAAATCGTTGTTGTTTTCGTAATCAACGACCCGATAAACCATAGAAACAATGTTGATTTTCAGACTTTTTGACCACATTTCCCCCTTTTAGGGATTGAATTATCAAAAAACCTGCAACACGTATTTACTCATTTATTGTTAGGAATACTTCTGTGAAGTTTCGAATAAAATAGACTAACTAATCTTGTTTCCCCATACAAACTTTGGACCCCCATTTCACCCCCTTAGGGGATGAATTTTGGAAAATCCTTTCTTAGCGCACCCTTTAGACCTTATAAGGAACCTACGTGCCAAATTTGGAATCTCTAGAACCAGCGGTTTGGACTGTGCGTTGATAGATCACTATGTCAGTCAGTCACCTTTGAGTTATATTTATAGATTATTCAATCTGTTTAAGAATTTCAAAAGATATTCGTATGGTTAGTTTCCATTGTATTCGATTGTTAACTCTCATCCACTTTTCGTAAATGCCACATAAATACATACTGTAGGTAAGGGTATTTGTATCAATATTATATGCAATAAAAAATATCAAAAACACGAACTAAGTAAATATTGTACTGATTTAAACTTACACGATGTTCACTCATTATTATGACAAAAACGGGACTTAATCGCGTACACTTACTTTTATTATTTTCCTGACGTTTCGAGCGTGCCGTAACGCTCGTGGTCGCAGGCAGGGAGTCTGCCTGCGACCACGAGCGTTACGGCACGCTCGAAACGTCAGGAAAATAATAAAAGTAAGTGTACGCGATTAAGTCCCGTTTTTGTCATAATAATAAGTAAATATTCTTTATTGCACCAAATTACAAGAATAACAAAAATATTTATAAAATAAACTTAAAATAAGGCAACAACAGGCGGTCTTATCGCTAAAAAGCGATCTCTCCCAGACAACCTTTGGGTAGCAGGAAATGAAGAATTAATTTAAGATAACAGGTAGTGCAAAGAATTTAAAGTAAAGAGAGCAAATTACACACCAACACACAAACTCCTACAAATATTAAAAACTAACTAAAAATACATAAATAAAAAATAAAAATATCATACTTATACATACATATATATAAGTTATAATATAACACATACAATAAGAAATAAGTAAAAACAAGGAAACTTTTAAAATACAGACATAAATGGTAGTACCAGTCTAAAATGGGCAATGAAAATGTTATAATAGATAAAAATTTATAATAGTATGGATATTTTTAAAATTAACTATGATATGTACACTACCGAAACTTCAAAGTCAATACAATGCGAAACCAGACGTTCATTTTGACCTATCCTTGTACCTTTAGTGACCCAATTCAAGAAGTCCTTTCATATTTTATACACAGTATTTACAATATAATAAGCAAGGAATGCATAAACAACCCTCAGGTGCGGCATAAACAGTAATACCTACAGTCTACACATACCGTGTGCAATGGCCCCGCATAAATAATTTGCCCTTAATTTCGCCGTGTACCTGTAGTAAAACGCGGATACTTTAAAAGATTACTGGATAAGGCAGGAAATATGTTATAGAGATTTCGTTCTAGAACACACAATGTGCCGTGTTGTGAATCGAAGATCTTGTGATTGAAATAGTACAAGTTTTGAGTCCTGTTAAACTACGTCTAAAAGAGGTATGGGCACTGCGAATATCATCTCGCTAAGTGTGGTAGGGCACAGCACAGCTTAGCGAATGTCATGTAGCTCAAATCTGAAGCAGAGGTACCTTACAGAAAGCGACACAGATATTTTTTGTTTCCGGCGGTAAGTCAGTTTGCCAGAGAGCTCAAAAGAGGAAGCAAGTGTTAGCATATCATAATAATTACTTTGATATTTGTTTAAATTAATAAAATGTCAGATTTAAATTTCTATATATTTTGATAAACAGTGTTAAGATTGTTTATCAAAATATATCAAGCAATTGATAGCGGAAGTTTGCTTTGTCAACTCCAGCTGTCTCCCTATTGGTCACGCCATCTGGAGTTATGATTTCCGGTTGGTCAAGATGGCGGGGCACGAGCTTGACACGGGGGAACGGTGCGGGTGATGCCATGAGCAAATGCGCATTGAGACTTAACTTAATTACTGATTAGTGTTATTATTGTAATCATCACCATAGTGTTGCCACAATAAATATTGTTAAAAACTACGTGGATTGTTTTACTGAACTGCCATTCACAGTTCAGAAGACGGGATTAATCAAGGTTACTGGATAAAACTTTGGTGAAAGACTTACGCCCTTTAAGGTACGTACTTCATTATTTCATTATAGAAACAATGATTTCAAGCATTATTTTATTTGCATTAGTCATAGTTGTAATAGCCATTTTGACAAAAATAAAATAATATCGTTATATCTCTTAAAACGGTGTCAGTAGTATGGTACCATCATCAGTACAATAAGAGTTGAAATTTGGAAAGCGTTACAATTGAACTCGCAAGTTTTTTTTTAATGTATTTATTTATGACGCGGTTAATCAAGTATTTCCTTAATTTAACACATTTAAGTGGTTCAAATATTAACCTTGTGATCGTAAAAGTAAACATAATTATAGTAATATATAAAAGTATTTACGGTGTTCGTATTCTGTAAGATTAAAATGTATACAACTTTGTGAATGCTTACACTAAAATGTTTCAATCCTATGAAGAGTGAATTAGTCATTTGGCATAATTTACAATGGTTTACAAAAAGTTACAAATTTGTAAAAGTGTACAATGTGTCTATTCTCAATAACTTAAGCTGTCCAAAGCGATTTGGAGTCATTTGGTACAATTTAGAAAGGTTTACAAAAAGTTACAAATTTGTAAAAGTTTACAATGTGTCTATTTTCAATAATTCAAGTTGTCCCAAGTGATTTGGAGTCGTTTGGCGCAATTTAAGGTGCGACTCATGTCATAGGGTAGGGCATCTTCTCAAGGACTGTCCTATAAAGAAAGAGAATCCAGAAAAAAAGACAGTTTTACGTATGTCTTTAAAGGGGTATAATGATAGCAAATATTTCAAACCTGCGAAAGTTAACGGTAAAGAATTTGAGTGTTTTGTAGACTTCGGCAGTGAATGCACTATAATACGAGAAACTGACGCTCGCATTTTAGCAAATGACTGGATCATGACGGACTTGCCAGTACTTACAGGATTCGGAGATTCTTTAGTTACGTGTAGCGGAAAGTTAAATGTATCTATAGAAATTGATTCGGCGCAAGCGGTCTTGGAAGCTCTCGTTGTTCCGGATCATCTTCTGAAGGTACCACTGTTACTTGGACAAACATTTACCGAACAAGAACACATCGTTGTTTACAAAACCAACAATACGCTAAAGATATCAACTCAGTCTGTACAAGTTAAGGAAAGTATACCACTGTGTGTGCTTGATTCGGTTGATGTTAAAGGTTATACTATTGTAGATGTACATTCAACAACAGCTTACGATGGCGATTTATTTATTGAGCCAAGTATGTGTCTTCTACCAGGCCGAGAATATGAAATTATACAATGCGTCATTAATATGACCCAAGGTCGAGGTCAAGTAGTAGTCAAGGGATTAACTACAGAGAGTTTTAGGTTCGATAAAGACGCTTTGATAGTACGCGCGATTCCATTAAAAGAACCACCCACCTCTGTAGAATCGTTTGACGTTAACAGAATCGAAAGTATTAGAGGTTCACAGGCTAACAGTTCCTTGATTGATGAAACTCTTGTAAATGTAGATAAGGATATAGGCGCTGAAGATCGGTTGAAATTAATAAATTTGCTTAATGAGTATAGAGACTGCTTCGCGTTCTCAATCAAGGAGCTAGGATGCGTTGCTGACACGGAAATGAGCATAAAATTAAATGATCCTACACCTGTGGTTTATAGACCATATCGGTTACCCCACTCTGAGCGAGAGGTCGTTAGGAATATCGTTCAGGAGTTCGAGGAATCGGGTATAGTACAACAATCGTCCTCGGAATATGCGTCGCCAATATTACTGGTCAAAAAAAAGACAGGTGACTACCGACTATGTATTGATTTTAGAACTCTCAACAAACGTACGGTGAAAGAACATTATCCTCTTCCAAGAATAGATGATCAGTTAGACAACCTTTCCGGACATAAATTCTATACTACGTTAGACTTGATGTCGGGATATTATCAGATCCCAATGGCAGAAACTTCGAAACATTTGACAGCTTTCATAACACCCGATGGGCATTATGAATTCACAAGAACGCCCTTCGGACTAGTCAATGCTCCGTCTACTTTCCAAAAGGCAATCAATAACATTCTGGGTAACGCTAGGTTCAAGGATGCGTTAGCATACATGGACGACGTAAATATACCTTCAAAAACTATTGAGGAAGGTTTCACGAAGTTAAAAGAAGTTTTGGATTTATTTCGCTCCTCAGGGCTAACGTTAAATCTCAAAAAATGTCACTTTCTTATGCGTTCAATTAATTATCTAGGATTTGAAATAAATGAGGCTGGTATTAGGCCTGGGGTGAGTAAGATAGAAGCTGTAGATAAGTTTCCTCAACCTACTGACCAACATAGAGTTAGGCAATTCGTTGGATTAGCCAGCTTCTTTCGCCGGTTTGTCAAAGGGTTTTCAACAATTGCGAGGCCCTTAACCCAACTTTTGAAGAAGGATGCCCGGTGGTTGTGGGGGGAGGCCGAAGAAAATGCGTTTGTTAGTTTAAAGAACGAGCTGGTTAAGCGACCAAACTTATCAACTTATCTGTAAACCAGTATAAATTTCCCCAAAACCTCAAACAGGCAATAGTGCGCCCAATACATAAAAAAGGCAGTTTCAAGGAGTACTCTAATTACAGGCCTATATCCATATTATCGAGTATAGACAAAATAATAGAGAAATGCATTACGGAACAAATTGGACAATATTTTCGAAACAATCATATCTTAAATAGTAACCAACATGGTTTCCAGAAACAAAAAAGCACCAGCTCACTATTGTCTGCCTTTACAGATGAAATAAATAATTATCTAGCTGAAAAACAATTTGTGGTTGCAATATTTTTTGACTACAAAAAAGCGTTTGATACCCTAGAGACGGAAACATTATTAAAGGCTATGATAGAGTGCGGGGTGGGGTGGCCGCTGAACCAATGGTTTAGGGACTACCTCACCGCGCGGTCCTTCCGCGTGAAGGTTGGGTCGGCGCTCAGCGACGAGCAGGCCGTCCGCTGCGGGGTGCCGCAGGGCTCGGGCTGTGGGCCCCTCTGCTACCTGATGCACGTGAACAGCCTGTGCGGGGTGCTGCGCCACTGCTCTGCGCACATGTTCGCGGACGACCTGTGCGCGCTGCGCGCCGGCACTGACCTCGAGCAGACTTGCCGGCTCGTACAAGAGGACGTGGATGCGGTCGTGAAATGGTCGCATGACAATGGTATCGTGCTAAACGCTGATAAAACTAAGATGATGATCATTCACTCCCCATACATAGCTATTCAAGAAACACGTCCATCAATTTATACACATAACTTCCATTGCTTTCATAACAATAATAACCCAGCTACCTGCACCTGCCAGTCCATAGAAATAGTAAATACAGTCACATATCTTGGAATGAAAATAGATGAAAACTTCTCCTGGACCACACACGTAGATTTTATATGTAGCAAATTAAGAATAATATTAAGTAAATTTTATCATTTAAGGTTTAAGGTTCCAACCAGTACATTAAAATGTCTTTATACGTCCTTGGTAGAGTCAATAATAAGTTATGGTCTTGACTGTTATGGCTTAACTTTTAAAACCAATATTGCAAAAATAGAAAGTCTACAAACCCGCTTCCTGAAACTACTTGTTAACAAAAATGTTAAAAACAGTTGCAATAAAGACTATAGAAAATTATTCAAAATATGTAAAGTTTTACCAGTAACTTCCAATCTTAAGTACCTTATAGCATTAAAAAGCCATGGCAGTCAAGAACACCTAAATCCTATTAGTCATAGCCATAATACCAGAACACTGACCGCAGGCAAATTTGACGTACCAAGAGTAAATAATTATTATGGAGATAGGACTCAAAGGAAACGGGTACCTTACTTGATAAACTCTTTGCCTGCGGACATTGTACAGGAAGCCAAGAAGAGTAGATTTAAAAACCTACTAAAAAAATATCTCTTGGAAGCCCTGTAGGGAAATTGTCCTACTGAGCATCCAAGATATATAGTTATAAGTACCAACTTAAGTTCTGAGATGATGCCTACGAGTATTTATGTTTGTAATATTTTAGTAATTGTGAGACTGAAACTTGACTCCATAGTCAAACTTTATTGAAAGTTTTGTGGAGCATAAATATGTAACTAATATTTATAACTACTGTTCCTAATAATTGATAAATAAAAAATAATAAATAATCTTTCTACGATCCGTCGTATGAAACGCAAGTCCATACAGATGCCTCAAAACATGGGATAGCGGGCATACTTCTTCAGAGACGGGACAAAAAATCGCCATTTACTGCAGTAGCTTACTTTAGTAGGCAAACGTCACCAGAAGAGGCTAAATTTACATCATATGATTTAGAAACCTTAGCGGTAGTATGTTCGGTTCAGCGTTTTCGTGTGTACTTGATAGGTATCCCCTTCACTATAGTTACTGACTGTAACTCACTTCGAGCAACTTTCGATAAAAGGGACATGTTACCGCGGGTGGCGCGCTGGTGGAGCGTACTTCAAGAATATGATTTTAATATTGTTTACAAGCCAGGCTTAACCATGTCTCACGTGGATGCGTTAAGTCGCAACCCTCCGAACTCCGAAACCACTCCTGTTCTTGAAGTACGAAACATAGATTGCAATTGGATATCCACGGTGCAAAACAGCGATTCAGAGCTTCAACGGATAGTGAATATACTTAATGATCCAGAAAGTAATAACATAATAGAAATCAAAAATAATTATTTGGTCAGAAGAGGATTATTGTTCAGGAAAACGGAAGACGGTGATCGCTGGGTTGTGCCTAAGGGTGTTAGATGGCAGGTGTTGAAGGCTAGCCATGACGATATGGGCCATTTCGGTTTTGACAAGACTTATGAGAAAATTAAAAATAATTATTGGTTTGCTAAAATGAGGCGATTCATAAAAAAATATGTTGACTCGTGCTTAGAATGCGCGCACGCGAAGGTCCCGGCTGGTAAAAAAGCAGGCGAGTTACACTCGATTCCTAAGGTGGACCGTCCATTCCACACTATTCATATTGACCACTTGGGTCCATTTATTCGCAGCAAAAGGAAGAATGCATACTTACTTTTGATAATTGATGCGTTTACGAAATATATTGTATTAACACCAGTCAAGAGCACTAAAGCTGTCCATTCAATTAGGGCTATCGAGCATTATTTTCACACTTTTGATGTACCAAAACGGCTCATATCGGATCGGGGAACATCGTTCACGGCTAAAAGTTTTGAAAAATACTTACATTCTTGAGGGGTCAAGCATGTGTTGAATGCAACCGCGACACCACGTGCCAACGGGCAAGTCGAGAGATACAACCGGACGGTTTTATCTTCTCTTACTGCCGCCACCCATGGTAAATCTGAACAACAATGGGATGAGTATGTTGATGAAATCCAATGGGGGCTAAATAATACTCTTAATAAAGGAATAGGTAAAATACCTTCGCAAGCTCTTTTCGGTTTACAACTCACTGGAATGTCTGATTCGGTATTACAGTCACATATTGAAAGTGACGGGTTAGTGAACGCTACAGACGGGGAATCAGCAACAGAGGAAACAAGCAAAACACTGGAAGATATCCGTAAAGAAGTTTCGGAACACGTGAGACTAAATCAAGAACAACAAAAGGTAGCATTTGATAAGGGTAGAAAGCAGATAAATTTTCAGGTCGGAGATTTGGTTAGGATAGAAAGGGACATACCAGCAAGCGGGCAAAGCAGAAAACTAGTGCCTAAGCTTCGAGGCCCGTATCGTATTGTTGAGGTACTAGACAATGATAGGTATGTTGTCGAAGATACTCCCCTTTCTCGTAAAGGCAAAAGGCCATTCAGCGGTATTTTCTCAGTCGATAAAATGCATCGATGGATGGTATTTGATAGAAGTAATGACATTGATTCTAGTAGTGATGGTGACGAGTCGTAACTTTTGATTGGTACAGTAATATTGTATGTACAATCAGAATAGATAAATACATTAACACACGTGCTATATTCTGAAACGAGACAAAGTATACAGTGATTTTTACAGAATAAAAACTGTCAGTAATAGCCTATTATTTGATTTAAAAAAAAAGGTAAAATATAAGAGTTAAGTTGTGAGGCATTGGAGACATGACGGGGGCTCTAATATAATAAGTATTTATAAAATATTACTAAAGACATGTCGGAGGTTCTAGTACCATAAGTTTAATAGAGTATAAGGCAGTATTGGAGACATGAATGGGGCTCCAGTATTATAATTACATTGAAAAGCAGTGTCGGTGACATGTCGGAGGTTCCAGCACTAAAAGTATTTCATGTGACAGTATTGGAAACATGCATGGGGTTCCAGTATTGTAATTGAGTAAGTTTGTATTGGAGACGTGAATGGGGCTCCAGTACCACAAGTAATAAGCAACGTGAGACATATATAGAGGCTCAAGTATTAAGTCTTAAGATGTTTATATTATGAATATGGTACAATATGTTATCTATATGTTTGTTTTATTAAACTGTTATGATTTTGAATAGAGTATAATGGTTAACTACTCTTGATATATAATAGATATGTTATGATTGCGGGCATTGTTACTCTCATTTCATCGGCACGATAAAAAGTCAGGAAAGGCCGACTGTTAGCATATCATAATAATTACTTTGATATTTGTTTAAATTAATAAAATGTCAGATTTAAATTTCTATATATTTTGATAAACAGTGTTAAGATTGTTTATCAAAATATATCAAGCAATTGATAGCGGAAGTTTGCTTTGTCAACTCCAGCTGTCTCCCTATTCGTCACGCCATCTGGAGTTATGATTTCCGGTTAGTCAAGATGGCGGGGCACGAGCTTGACACGGGGGAACGGTGCGGGTGATGCCATGAGCAAATGCGCATTGAGACTTAACTTAATTACTGATTAGTGTTATTATTGTAATCATCACCATAGTGTTGCCACAATAAATATTGTTAAAAACTACGTGGATTGTTTTACTGAACTGCCGTTCACACAAGTGTGTTGACGACGAGGGACCCTCTAGTTTATTTAGACGTCAACACAGTGAATCTACGATTCTACGCGCATGTATGCGTCTGGAATCGCAGGCGTCTGTAGGCTCCGGTAGCTGCTTCCCATCAGGCGGGCCGTATGTTTGTTTGACATTGTCGAGGTATTTAAATAAATGGATGGTACTCGTACAAGTCCTTCGAGCTGTTATAACGACTATTATACAAGCTTCTGCTTCGTTTGCGAATAAGTGAAATTGTCAAATTCCTCACTCGCTCCGCCTCTCTCCCTTAGTCTCTCCTTTGGTAGTTATACTCATCATCATCATCATTTCAGCCGAAAGACATCCACTGCTGGATAAAAGCCTCCCCCAAGGATCTCCACAACGATCGGTCACTCGCCGCCCTTAACCAGCTTTTTCCCGCAACTCTAACCAGATCGTCGGTCCACCTAGTCTGGGGCCTTCCCACACTGCGTCTTCCGGTACGCGGTCGCCACTCAAGAACCTTTCTGGCCTATCGGCCATCGGTTCTGCGAGCAATGTGGCCCGCCCACTGTCACTTAATCCTGGCAACCCTCTGAGCTATGTCGACAACCTTGGTTCTCCTGCGGATCTCTTCGTTTCTGATGCGATCATGCAGGGAAACACCGAGCATAGCTCGCTCCATTGCTCTTTGAGTGACCTTAAGCCTTCTTATAAGGCCCATTGTGAGCGACCACGTTTCGGTTCCGTATGTCATCACTGGCAACACACACTGGTTGAGAACCTTCGTCTTAAGACACTGCGGTATTTTAGACGAGAAGATGCTACGTAGCTTCCCAAACGCTGCCCATCCAAGTTGGATTCGACAAGAGACCTCTTTCTTAAAGTTGGACCTACCTAACTGGACTGTTTGTCCCAGGTATACATAGTCAACAACTTCAAGCGTAGAGTCTCCAACTTTCAAGGGAGTGGGTACAACAAGGGAGTTCGACATAATTTTCGTCTTCTCCATGTTCATCCTTAGACCCACTTGTTGAGAGACTCTACTGAGGTCGTTCAGCATTTTGCCGAGGTCTTCCAGGGTCTCAGCCATAACTACGATATCGTCGGCGAAGCGGAGGTTGGTGATGTATTCGCCGTTAATATTGATGCCCAGTCCGTCCCATTCCAGGAGCTTGAAATCATCTTCCAAAGCAGCGGTAACAATTTGGGGGATATGACATCCCCTTGCCTCACACCTCGCTGCAATTGGATAGGCTTTGAATCCCGATCCTGGAGACGAACTGTCATTGTGGCGTTTTCATACAAACACCGCAATACCTCAAACGCATTTATTCAGTAAGTAGGCCACAAGGGCACTTTTACACGTCAAAGTAAAAGAGAGAAAAAAAAATCAAACTACACCGGTTCTAACCCTACACCTCTGACCCGAGAAGAATTATGTCCAGCAAGAAACACGGCGGGACTTATTTTTTCAAAACAACAGTACATCAAAACTAAACAATACATATAAGTGCGTTGTTCTATAAGAAAACATATCAAACCAAGGTTAGATTAACCAACAATAGGTTATAGTTTAAGAAAAATACCAAAGAAAAAAGATGAGTCCAAATCTGACTATTAAAAATGAATTACATACAAGTTTGATATACTTTCTTACCTGAACTGTGTCTTCTACATACATTTCCAAATTATAATAATCCATGATCAACAGTTAGAAACAAATTTTGAATTTAAATATATAAAAAAAGTAAGTCATTCTAATATACAATAAACATACTATTTCTAAATTATCTATATATTCTATATAATAAAAAAATATGGATAATCAAGCACCTAATGTTGTGTCTAAAGCCAATTAAACTAAAATTAAATATGATTAATAAAAAGTTACAATCTCTCCAGAGGTGCCAAGTGGACTATCGCTATATCGAAGTGCTGAAGTGTTTGTACAAGAACGCCACTATGTCAGTCCGACTCCAGGACCAGAACTCGAGGCCTATTCCGTTGCAGCGGGGAGTCAGGCAAGAAGATGTTATTTCTCCTAAACTGTTTACCGCTGCACTGGAGGATGTTTTCAAGACTCTGGACTGGAGAAGGCTAGGCATCAACATAAACGGCGAGTACATCACTCACCTTCGGTTTGCTGACGATATAGTAGTCTTGGCTGAGACCATGGAGGATTTGAGTACGATGCTCGATGACCTCAGTAAAGCCTCCGAGCGAGTTGGTCTAAAGATGAACATGGATAAGACGAAGATCATGTCAAATACCCATGTAGCACCAACTCCCGTTACAATCGGAGACTTTACACTCGAAGTTGTGGACGATTATATATACTTAGGACATACTGTCCAGTTAGGTAGATCCAACTTCGAGAAAGAGGTCAATCGACGAATCCGACTCGGTTGGGCAGCGTTCGGGAAGCTACGGCACATCTTTTTGTCCAATATTCCGCAGTGTCTCAAGACGAAAGTCTTTGACCAGTGTGTGTTGCCAGTGATGACATATGGTACTGAAACGTGGTCGCTTACAATGAGCCTCATAAGAAATCTCAAAGTCACCCAAAGGGCAATAGAGAGGGCTATGGTTGGAGTCTCTCTGCGTGATCGCATCAGAAATGAGGCCATCCGCAGCAGAACCAAAGTAACCGATATAGCCCTCCAAATCGCTAAACTAAAGTGGCAGTGGGCGGGGCACATTGCTCGTAGAACCGATGGCCGTTGGGGCGGAAAGGTTCTCGAGTGGCGACCACGAACCGGAAGGCGCAGCGTGGGTAGATCCCCCGCAAGGTGGACTAATGACCTGGTGAAGGTCGCGGGAGTCCGCTGGATGCGGGTAGCGCAGGACCGGTCATTGTGGCACTCTTTGGAGGGGGGCTATGTCCAGCAGTGGACGTCTATCGGCTGATATGATGATGATGATGATGAATAAAAAGTTACGTAAATGTGTTGCCCCAGTTAGCCTAAACAGACCGGTCTCCACAAACAGCACCCGTTCACGAGTATGACGCATATCTCAGCCATCGCCTCCCTCAACCTTCCTTCGGGAAAGTGGCGACCCGATCAACGACGCCACCATAAGCAGAGCCTTTTAAGCGAGCATGACATGTTCAAGCTGGCGGGCTTTATTAATTAATAAAAACTAGCCATGTTTAGCCATGTTTTCAATATACCGATAGTCTATTTGGCTCCGCTGAAGAGACTGCAGCACAGCCCAAGTCTCGATAGAATCGAAAGCCTTCTCATAGTCCACAAACACTAAGCATAGTGGCTGGTTATACTCTTCAGTCTTTTGTATAACCTGCCGCAGCGTATGGATGTGGGCTATAGTACTGAAGGCCTTGCGGAGACCGGCTTGTTCGGGAGGCTGGAAGTCGCCGAACCTGCTAGCGAGACGGCTAGTATTGACTCTCGAAAACAACTTGTAAACATGGCTCTGAAGCGAGATGGGCCTATAATTCTTTAAAAGAGTCTTGTCGCCCTTCTTGAAGAACAGTACCACCACGCTTCTGTGCCATGCCTGCGTCGTTTTTCCCTCGAGTATGACGGAGTTAAACAACTTCTGAAGAGCTTTCATGACCGGTTTACCACCTGCTTTCAGAAGCTCTGACGTAACTCCGTCTCACCCGCCGCCTTATTATTTTTAAGCTGCTTGAGAGCCATACCAATCTCGTAGAGGCTGACTTCCGGGATTTCTTCTGTTTAGTGTCGGGTCAACCTGGCTCTTGGGTCTTTGGCCAGGTTAACAACAGGTATACTCTAAACAATATGAACTGAACTCATCCACTTAGTGTCTTATCTTTTGTGTGTAAACCGCAGGCGCGCGTGCCACTATGAAAAAAATGGTTTGGCCACATATTAGCGTTTATTGAATTTCTACTATATGAACCACGCAATAAGATTCAATATGAACTAATACGAAAAAAGCTCTAAGTTCTATACGGTTGCACCCAGTACAAGCGATCCAAATGCTCTAGAACCAGCGTAACTAAACACAGAGATCCGAAACAAATGTGCGTAATTGGAGATCGCGCTTGCACTGGTATTCCGAGCGCATGGCTAGTTAGCGATTAGGAGGCAATTGTAATTTTCCCAAACGGGTAGGTAGAACAGGGTTGGATTCTGATTAAAACATTTGGATGGATGTACGATTTACAAATATTTAATATATGAAATATATACATATATAATAGATTTTAATAAATATTGGGTATGTTAAAATTATAATCAGACATATAAATAATCAACTATTTTAAAATTGCTTTCTTAACTTTACAGCTTAGACTTACTTTTACCTATAGCAAATTATGTACTGAGATTAACTCAATTCAAATATAAATAATATGAATCTACATTATAGTTGTGCTTGTTATGATAATTCAATAGACACAGCCTGGGGTCGTTAAATCGCAAGGTACTAAATCCAATCGAAAGCAGGGAATATCCGGTAAAACGTAGCCAAGTTGCGTAAAAGAGCACCATGAATCGGGAAATAAAACATGTATTGAGCAAGCGAAAGCCAGTCAAACACTAGACTCAAAACTGTCATAACCAAATGTGTCTCAGAAATTGATAACAGACCAGGTAGATTTTTTTATTGGTATCTCGCTCCCTCTTTCATGATTGAGGTTAGGTATAGGTAAGGGAAAATTACGGTAGATAACATTCAGAAATATACAGGTACTTATACCACGTGTTTATCAATTACAACAATGAGAGAACGACCCTGGCGACACATCTGTTATGTCTAAATGAAAGACGTGTGAAGTGTTATTTTTTCCTTTAAAGTTTTTTATTACTATCACATTGTATAAAATTAAGACAGCAATGTTTAAATAATTTATTATTAAGAGAATATAGAGCCTCAGTTAGAGATATGTTTAAGGACATTAATATAATGACAGTGCATAGTCAATATATCTATGAAAATATTGTGTATGTACATAGAAACATTGTTAATTTTAGAAAGAACTGTGATATACATAATTTTAATACTAGAAATAAGTATAAACTGGCAGTGCCCACCACTCTAAGGTTTTATAATAACCCAACTAGCAAAACCATGGCCGAGTACACGTTTCTGCCGCTATATATGCTAATATGATGAAAAGATTAATATGATTATTTGTGTTGACTAATATGTACTATAAATATATATATTTTTATATTCTCTTTATATCTCTCAAATTATGATAAAAAATACAACTATAATGTAGATTCATATTATTTATATTTGAATTGAGTTATTCTCAGTACATAAATTGCTATAGGTTAAAGTAAGTCTAAGCTGTAAAATTAAGAAAGCAATTTTAAAATAGTTGATTATTTATGTCTGATTATAATTTTAACATACCCAATATTTATTAAAATCTATTATATATGTATAGGTATATATTTCATATATTAAATATTTGTAAATCCTACATCCACCCAAATGTTTTAATCAGAATCCAACCCTGTTTTACCTGCCCGTTCGGGAAAATTACAATTGCCTCCTTATCGCTAACTAGCCGTGCGCTCGGAATACCAGTGCAAGCGCGATCACCAATTACGCACGTTTGTTTCGGATCTCGGTGTCGAGTTACGCTGGTGCTAGAGCATTTGAATCGCTTGTATTGGGTGCAACCGTATAGAACTTAGAGCTTTTTTCGTATTAGTTCATATTGAATCTTATTGCGTGGTCCATATAGTAGAAATTCAATAAACGCTAACACGTGGCTAAACCATTTTTTTCATAGTGGCACGCGCCCCTGCGGTTTACACACAAAAGATAAGACATTAAGTGGATGAGTTCAGTTCAAATTGTTCAGAGTATATCTGCGTTGTCGTGTACAACTGTCCGTAGAACGTCTCGATCTCATCCAAGAGCTCAGGCCCAGACGAAACGATTCTACCGTCCCCTGTCTTCAGCCGCGTCAGTTGACTCTGTCCTGCAGACAAATTTCGTGCGAATACTTTAGAGCCTTTGTTACGCTCAATAGCCTCTTCAATACAATGAGTATTGAATTGGCGGAGGTCGCGAGTCAAGGACTTTGAAATTTGTCTGTTGAGTTGCCGACATTGCGAAGCATCCTCAGGAGAATGCAGAACCATATTGCGTTTTTCCTTCATGAGTTCAAGAGTGTGATCAGAGAGCTTTTTGGTTCCTTTTGAGCGGTGGGTTTTGAAGAATTTGGGGCCCACCGTTCGGACAGCTTCCACTTCTTCATTCAAAGCGATTTTGTAATTCGAGCTGAAAGCTTACGGGGTTTTGGATTTGGATCGGTGTTGGACGGAGCGTAGACTTCATAAGTCTAGAGCGTTCAAGACGGATATTAAGGTTCAATGTGCCTCTTACCATCCGGTGATCACTTCCAGTCTTAACCGTATTGATCACAGAGACATCATTGAACACTAGCCGCTTCGTCGACATTATGAAGTTTATCCCATTTTTAGGAACACCATCGGGGCTGACCCAGGTCCACTTGCGGTTAGGTCGCTTCTTGAAGAATGAGTTCATCATATAGAGTCCCGCTTTCTCCATGAAGTCTGCAAGCATCTGACTCCGTTGGTTCCGATTGCCAAACCCAAAAGGCCCTACTCTCAGCTCACCTTCACTTCGTCTGCCCAGTCTCGCATTTAGGTTCCCCATGACAACGGTGTAGTGGGTTTTAGAGTTATGCATGGCCTTAGAAATATCTTCATACATAGCTTCCACCTCATCATCGGGGCGTGCCGAGGTTGGAGCGTATACCTGTATGACCTTCAGCGAATACCGTTTAGTGATTCTGAGTATCAGGTACGCTACCCTGGTCGACACACTCTCGATCTTGACTACGTTGTTCACGAGGGACTTGTGGATGATGAACCCGACACCACCCTGGGACTGCTGGTCGCCCTCCCGGAAATAGAGCAGGTTACCGGACTTCAAGATTATCGATTCCTCCCCCTCTCTTCGGACTTCAGATAACCCCACGATATGCCACCGTAACCTGCTCAATTCTTCCTCGAGTTCTATGAGCTTCTCGTCGGTCCGCAGTGTGCGCGTGTTGTATGTTGCCAGGGCCAGAGGTTGTCGGTGGTGGTAGCCGGATCTTCGCCGGAGATTCTTCGCACCCCTGACCCCGCCAGTACCCTGACCGTTACCATAGCCAGGGCACCGGGGGTCGCCGGAAACTCGGGGCCGTGGTTTTATTGTGATTTGCATTGGGGGGTAGATGCCATAATCGCCACGCTTGGCAGGCGGGTTGGCGATCGCAGTATACTGCACCGCAATTGAAGGGATGCTGCTGCCCATCCACCGGTGATTTTGGTCATAGTTTAAGGACATAACCATGTCCGGACGTAGTTTAAGGACATACCCGGGTCCGGGTCCGGGTAGTTATACTGGTTAAAAGTAACTTTTACCCTTTTCCGGGCCATACTCTACCTGTTTGCCATGTTTGATCTAAATCCGTTAACCCGCTTTTACGTTAGGGAGGAACAATCATCCAAACAACCTTTCGCATAAATTTTTGAGTAGTCTAAGTATTTGAGTAGCACTTATAGTAGTATAGATTCATAGATTTATGGGTATTTAGTCATACACTGTCAATAATGAGTAGGCACTTAATAAAATTAAAAAATTAAAAAAAAAAAAATTTTAACTGTTTATTTTTAATTTAACATGTTTATAATATTACATTACATTATATTGCCGTGTGGTGCCGGCTTAGAATTGCTCCACCCCAACTCTTCCCGTGGGTGTCGTAAGAGGCGACTAAGGGACATACCGGGGGGCGGGCAGCAGCGCCCCTGCAGAACAATCCCACCACCAAACTGCGATCCCCAACCCGCATGCCCAGCGTGGGGATTATGGGCATTACCCCTTGATGTTGAGTTTAGCCAAGAAATGGCCCCCAGTTCCCGGCCGCCTCGCTATTCCTGGCCATGGTAGCGGCCACGGTAACGGCGGGGCAGGGGGTGCTAGGAATCCCCGGGCTACAACAGGCTACCACACACTTTCAAAATTGACCCTGGCAACGTTTAACGGACGCACTCTGAGGCTTGACCATCATCTAGCGCAGTTGGAAGTGGAGTTAGAGAACATTAAATGGCATGTTCTTGGGTTATGTGAAGTCCGTAGAGAGGGGGAGGACACCGTAACCCTAGACTCGGGCCATCTTCTCTACTTTCGCGAGGGTGATAAAACATCCCAGGGTGGCGTAGGTTTTCTCGTCAATAAGGCTCTCTCTAACAACGTCCAAGAAATCTCCAGTGTGTCGACCAGGGTAGCGTACCTGATCCTTCGGCTTTCCAAGAGGTATAGCATGAAGGTAGTTCAGGTTTACGCACCGACCTCGGCACACTCGGATGATGAAGTGGAGGATATGTATGAAGACATATCCAAAGCCTTGCACAACACCACAAAGGCTCACTTCAACGTTGTTATGGGGGACTTTAACGGCAAGGTGGGAATCCAGACTGGCAACGAATCCCGAATAGGCCCGCATGGTTATGGAGTTAGGAATCACAGGGGGCAAATGCTTGTCAACTTCCTTGAGAAAGAGGAGCTGTTCTTAATGAACTCCTTCTTTAAGAAACAGCCTCAAAGGAAGTGGACATGGCAGAGCCCCGACACTGTGACAAAAAATGAGATCGACTTCATCTTGACGGATAGCAAGCACATATTCAGAGATGTCTCAGTGATCAACAGGTTCAATACCGGATCCGATCACCGACTGCTCCGAGGCTCTCTGAATATCAACTTGAAGCTTGAAAGAAACCGTCTGATGAAGTCCACGCTCCGGCCTAACCCAATCCAAATCATCGCGGGTACCGAGAAGTTTCAGCAGCTTCTCGGGAATCGATTTGTTGCCTTGGAACCCACTGATGACGCTGACGAGACCCTACACAATCTGGTCGAAACGCTGAGGGACGAGGGTATCAAGTTCTGCAGAAAACAGCATACTGGCAGAAAGTCCAAACTCTCGGATGAGACTCTGGGGCTGATGACAAGAAGACGGGAGACCACCCAAGCGACTTCGTTAGAGAGGTCAGACCTGAACAAGCGAATTGCGAAGATGGTACGGCGCGACCTTCGGAGCTCCAACACACGCCTCATTGAAGAGGCGATAGAGCGAAACCGAGGGTCCAAAGTATTCACTCAGCAGCTTAGCAGGAGCCACCTGACGAAGCTTCAAACGCACGACGGGAGGACCGTATTGTCGAAGCCGGAGATCTCCGCCGAGATAGAGGATTTTTATGGCCGGCTGTACTCAGCACATGCCCCCTACACTCAACGAGATGACCATGATTCCAGAGCCACCCTGACACGCCACTATACCGACGAACTGCCGGACATCAGTCAAGACGAGATCGTGTTAGCTCTGAGGCAGCTTAAAAATGGAAAAGCCCCCGGTGAGGACGGTATTACTTTAGAACTTCTGAAGGCAGGAGGAGCTCCTGTTATACAGGAGCTGCAGAACCTCTTCAATGCCGTCCTTCACAGTGGGAGAACTCCTAAGGCGTGGAGCGGGAGTTTGGTGGTGCTCTTTTTTAAGAAGGGTGATAAAACCCTCCTTAAAAACTACAGACCCATCACACTTCTGAGCCACGTCTATAAGCTTTTCTCACGAGTGGTCACGAATCGTCTCGCCAGGAGGCTCGACGAGTTCCAGCCACCGGAACAGGCTGGGTTCCGCGGAGGATATGGCACCATAGACCACATACACACAGTGAGGCAGATTATACAGAAGTCCGAAGAGTATAATCAGCCCCTGTGTCTCGCTTTTGTGGACTATGAGAAGGCCTTCGACTCCGTGGAAACGTGGGCTGTTCTGGAATCCTTACAGCGATGCCAAGTAGACTATCGTTATATCGAGGTGCTGAGATGTCTCTCGGAAGCCGCCACTATGAGTGTCCAAGTACAGGGCCAGCAGTCTAAACCCATCCCATTGCGCAGAGGGGTGAGACAGGGGGATGTCATATCCCCGAAACTGTTCACGAGCGCATTGGAAGACATGTTTAAGACGCTGGACTGGAAAGGTAAGGGCATAAACATAAACGGCGACTACATCTCACACCTGCGATTCGCTGATGACATAGTCGTAATGGCGGAGTCGCTAGAGGAGCTGACCCAGATGCTGGACGGCCTAGTTTCAGCCTCGCGACGCATCGGTCTTGGCATGAATTTGGATAAAACCAAAGTCATGATCAATGGCCACATTGATCCGGGACCGGTCGTCGTACATGGCCACCATCTTGAAATTGTTTCTGAGTACGCCTACCTTGGGCAGATCCTGCAGTTAGGTAAAAACAATTTTGAGAAGGAGGCCAAAAGGAGGATCCAGCTAGGCTGGGCAGCATTCGGGAAACTACGCCGAGTCTTCTCGTCATCCATACCGCAATGCTTGAAAACGAAAGTTTTCAATCAGTGCGTCCTACCCGTAATGACCTACGGAGCTGAGACGTGGACACTCACGGTAAGGCTGGTCCACCAGTTCAAAGTCGCTCAGCGAGCTATGGAAAGAGCTATGCTCGGAGTTTCTCTGAAGGATAGGATTCGTAACGAATACATCCGACAGAGAACCAAAGTTATCGACATAGCTCAAAGAATTAGCAAGCTGAAGTGGCAGTGGGCCGGCCATATCTCGCGAAGAACCGACAACCGCTGGGGTAAACGTGTTCTTGAGTGGAGACCGCGTCTCGGCAAACGTAGTGTAGGACGCCCTCTGGCCAGGTGGGATGACGATCTGCGAAAGACTGCAGGCAGATGCTGGATGCGGCAAGCTGAAGACAGGGCGCTATGGCGCTCATTAGGGGAGGCCTATGTCCAGCAGTGGACTAATATAGGCTGATGATGATGATGATGATGATGATAATATTACAGGAGCTCAGTTGCAATCTCTATTTTTTGAGATTATAATAACTAAGCAAAGCCTTAATTATATAGGTAGTTATAGTGCTTACATTTATTACAATAAGTTAAGTAAATTAATCTTTATTATTCAGTGCTTTCTTAAGTACATATTTTGCCTTATCAGGGTTTTTCACTAAGGTTTCAACAACTTGTTTGGGTAAGCTGTTCAGGATATTAGGTAGGTATGTTGACCAGACCCTATTCCCATATTCATTGATGCTTTTTGGTATTTTAAAGTATGGTTCATTGGGTAAGGTCCGGAGATGGGATGGTCTCTTATACCTGTCCAGCTGATCCAGCAAGTGTTTGTATTCTAATATCACAGCAAGTTTGACTTTGTCATAAACACTATATATTCTACAATACTTAAACAATTTATGGTAATTATTTTTATATTGAAGTTTTATTTTTAAAGGAACTATGGTTTTTAACAATCTTATTTGAATATTGTATATTTTTTGTAAGTATGTTTTGATCTCCCATAGCTGGATATTCCATAGTTAATTATAGAGTCTGCTAGAGCCATGTATAGTAGCCGAAGTATAGAGTATGGCATTTTATACTTTAGTACACTAAGATTACTTAAAATTGCCCTCAGTTTGTTGCACACATGGTCAACATGCTGACCCCAGTTAAATTTGGTGTCTATTTTAAGGCCTAAGTAGGTATGTTGATCCACAACTTCAAGTTTCTCACAGTTACAGCATGTCGGCCCTGTGTGCAAACATACATGTTCATGGGCTACAATGCTAGGGGTATACATGGTTTTGACATAGGGTGAGTGAATATACATTAACTTGGTTTTTTTGTAGTTAAAGGATAATCCTGCATCATGTGCCCATTTACATAGGGCATCAAATTCACTTTGCATTTGACTCTCTGCCAATTTTACATCTTTACTGGCCGTTATTAGGCATGTGTCATTATGTGATTAGATGTCGATATGTTAATTAGAATAATAATTCTAATTAACATATCGAAATGCTTATTGCCGATACATGTACTTTTATGTGTGTCATATTTTTAGCTGTTTTAAGTTTTTTTTTGTCAGTGCTGACTGAATGCTGTGCAGTGCAGCAATCTAATTTGTTTGAAATGTGATACGCTATTTATTTTATAGACATTGCCCTCAAAAATTCATGGTTTTCTGCTTCAATTCTATAATATGTTACCGCAAAAGCCCGAAGTACGGTAAAACCTAACATTATCCGGCCAAGCCTCGAACTTACTAACTCGTATCGGTAAATCTCCGATTTTTTTGTAATGTTTGACGTTGATAGGATAAATCCAAGATCTTGCTGTAATTATTTTGTAAGATAAAAAAAATTGTCATTGGCCGAGCTAACCGCAACAATAGAATCTACATCCACATACAGGGCGATACAATTTAAGTTGTTTATTTCATCTTGAGGGGTTGAAAGGGTTCCCGTGCTTAAACCCTGTATATTCGGCCGTAAGAATATACTTGCTCGCTTATTGACTTCAAGAGCACTTGTGTTCATAGTATACGTTTAGACTTGCCTATACTTTGAATAATGTAATTTCTTAAACTGAAAATAGATGTCATATACTTCAGAAAAAGTGACCACACCCTCCGGTGTCCGAGGCCAGATTTGAACTGGCGTCTTCAGCTTTCGCGGCTGACGTCCTGACCACTAGAACACCCGGTCACGGCGGAACTTGACAAATTTTCTCATGTATATGCAATCACTGAATTTGAAACGGCTAGACATCTATTTTCAGTTTATATATAGTAGTGTAACTGCTTAAAAATTGCAAATCAAAAAATATTGAACAAAATAATTTAATGTAATTTCTTGCTAAAATTAACTAATATTTTTACTCCATTCAATTTCCATTGCGTTTGATCTTTTTTCCTGATGGACGAACAAACATCCATAAAACTTAGCATACATTTATTATATATTTTGTAACAAATAAATATTATAGGACGATCTTACACAAATCGACTTAGTCCCACAGTAAGCTCAATAAGGCTTGTGTTATGAAAAAATAGCTGTAATAAAATAAACACACAAATAAATGCCTTGAGCAGGAATCGATCCCGGGACCTTCCTGATTCGTACGTAGGGCCACTATCGACTGGGCTAGGAGGCCGTTAAATTGTTTTTATATGAATCTGGATTTTTTGCTATGCAAGTTAGTATAATAGTTACGACAGTATATTATGTTTTTTTTTGATATTGTGCCTTTAAATAGTAGGCTTATTATATTAGCAGGATATAAGATAAAAACGATTTCCTAGTAAGGATCAAGGATGATATAGACATGGATGGACAATATCCATACAAAATCGCGTTCCTTTTTTTCAGGTAAAGCACTAGCGTCATCTATCGGTTACACCAGACACTAAATCCTAGTTTCTAATACTTTTTTCGTCGCTTAACGCTAACAGAATAACTCTACTCCGACTCGACAGATGGCGCTGTGGCACTTCGTACCGAAAACAGACGTATAGTCTGAAGGTTCGAGGAACGCGATTTTGTATAGGCATCAAGGATGATTAAGACATGGATTGACAATGCCTATACAAAATCGCGTTCAGGCTATACGTCTGTTTTCGGTACACAGTGCCACAGCGCCATCTGTCGAGTCTGGAGTCGAGTTATTCTGTCAGCGTTAAGCGACGAACAAAGTATTAGAAACTAGGATTTAGTGTCTGGTGTGACCGATAGATGTCGCTAGTGCTTTAACCTGAAAAGAGAACACGATTTTGTATGGGTATTGTCCATCCATGTCTATATCATCCTTGGTAAGGATAAACGGCTCAATCAATTCAGTTGATCTGTTAACGCAGCGGATATGAACGCGCGGCCTATTTCCTGCTGCACGACAATATCGATGGTCGAGCTACAATGTACCATTCACAATAAGCGGCTAGTGTGTGAGACGCACGATGGCCGTTGTGTGATGTGAAACGTATATAATATTGCCTGAGGACTTTGCGGTTCTACCCTTTTAGAATGTACATTAAATAAAATCTGCATTTGTAAATTTATTCCAATATAGTTAGTAAATAGTGAAAATTGTTTCTATTGTTTGATTAAACTACATTCATGCAACAGTAAAATAAATTAGCCCAACGTTTTACTGAAGTCATCTTAAATTTTACCCTTAGTCTATGTATTAATTTGTGTATTGCTGTATTAATTAATATATTGCTGTATAATTATATTGCTATTTTTATAATTATATTCAGTGGTCGCTTTGACTTGAAATTTGGTATGGATGTGTGAAATTGATGAGAATAAGTACGATATTATAGTAAAAGCTTATATCAAGAATGTTTTTATAAATATTTCTTTTGACATCTTTCAAAACCGGATTGGTAGATTACAAATATAGGTTAAGAACTTGTTTATAGATTCTGTAAAAAATGTGCATGGTTGTGATTTGCTTGCGAAATTCTATTAGCGCTTTCAGCCTAACTGCCACTATTGAAAAGCCATTTAAAAATTGGATTTTTTCCGTGAGAAAATACGGTATTAATTGGATGAATTTTCCATTTACTGTTACGGCCATTATGCTCATTTATTTATATTTGAAAACGTCGCCGCATGCGATAGTTGATACAACATTGCTGGAGTGACATGGTTCAATAAATATATCGTTTTTAACCGACTTCAATTTCATAGAAGGAGGAGGTTCTGTATTCGGTTTGGGCTTTTTTTTTAATGTATGTTCACCAATTACTCCGAGACGCGTGGTCCGATTTGAATAATTCTTTTTTTGTTTGAAAGGGTCTACTTCTGTTCTGATGATGGGATCTATGAGAAATTGAGGGAACTCCTCAATTTTTAAAGGCATACGTATGGTGATTTGGGTGTTTTCTTAAGCAACTCGAGGATTTTCTTTCGAAAACCACAAATTTGATGAAGTGAACCCCATGATGATGGTTGTTTTGATCATGATGATGTCATCACTGGCAACACACACTGGTCAAAGACTTTCGTCTTGAGACACTGCAGAATATTGGACAAAAAGATGTGCCGTAGCTTCCCGAACGCTGCCCAACCGAGTCGGATTCGTCGATTGACCTCTTTCTCGAAGTTGGATCTACCTAACTGGACAGTATGTCCTAAGTATATATAATCGTCCACAACTTCGAGTGTAAAGTCTCCGATTGTAACGGAAATTGATGCTACATGGGTATTTGACATGATCTTCGTCTTATCCATGTTCATCTTTAGACCAACTCGCTCGGAGGCTTTACTGAGGTCATCGAGCATCGTACTCAAATCCTCCATGGTCTCAGCCAAGACTACTATATCGTCAGCAAACCGAAGGTGAGTGATGTACTCGCCGTTTATGTTGATGCCTAGCCTTCTCCAGTCCAGAGTCTTGGAAACATCCTCCAGTGCAGCGGTAAACAGTTTAGGAGAAATAACATCTCCTTGCCTGACTCCCCGCTGCAACGGAATAGGCTTCGAGTTCTGGTCCTGGAGTCGGACTGACATAGTGGCGTTCTCGTACAAACACTTCAGCACTTCGATATAGCGATAGTCCACTCGGCACCTGGAGAGATTGTAGTACAGCCCAGGTTTCGATCGAGTCGAAGGCTTTCTCGTAGTCCACGAACGCTAAGCAGAGGGGCAGGTTATACTCCTCAGTCTTCTGTATAACCTGACGCAGCGTATGGATGTGGTCTACGGTACTAAAGCCTCTTCGGAAACCGGCTTGTTCGGGAGGCTGGAAGTCATCTAGCCTGCGTGCGAGACGGTTCGTAATGACTCTTGAAAACAGCTTATAGACATGGCTCAGAAGTGAAATGGGTCGGTAGTTCTTCAGTAACGCGTTATCACCCTTTTTGAAGAACAATACCACCACACCTCTGTTCCATGCCTTAGGCGTTCTCCCTTCTAGTAAAACGGAGTCGAACAACTTCTGAAGGGCCATAAGGACCGGTTTACCACCCGCCTTCAGAAGTTCGGCTGTAATTCCGTCTTCACCAGGTGCCTTATTGTTTTTGAGCTGTTTAAGAGCCATTCTAATCTCGTACAGGCTGATGTCCGGGATGTCTTCGGTATAATGTCGGGTCAGTCTAGCTCTAGGGTCTTCCGCCAGATCAACTTCAGGTCTGCTAGTTGATGTGTATAGCTATCCATAAAAGTCCTCTATCTCCCCCAGAAGCTCGGGTCTGGATGAAACGATTCTACCATCCTCAGTTTTTATTTTGGCGAGCTGGCTCTGCCCAATAGACAAAACTCTTGCGAAAACTTTAGAACCCTTATTCTGCTCAATGGCCTCTTAAATACGATTTGTATTGAATTGGCGCAAATCACGGGTAAGGGACTTAGAGATCCGTTTATTGAGCTGCCGGTATAATGACGCGTCTGCTGAGGATTGCAGAACCATTTCTCTCCTTTCCTCGATGAGTTTCTGAGTGGAGTCAGAGAGCCCTTTGGTTCTGTTGCTCCGCTGGGCCTTAAAAAACTTAGACCCAGTACTATGGACAGCTTCCACAAACCCGTCGTTGAATTTGTCCACATCGCCTCTTAGACAATCGAAACGGTTTTGGAGTTCCAGCTGGAAGCTCTCATGGTTTTGGATTTGAAGTGCTGCTGGACGGAGCGTAGACTTCATCAGTCGAGAGCGCTCTAGCTTAACACATATATTCAATGTGCCTCTCACCAGACGGTGATCACTTCCGGTTTTAACCATATTGATCACAGAGACATCATTGAATATATGCTTCTTCGTCGACATGATGAAGTCAATCTCGTTTTTAGTTGCACCGTCGGGACTCATCCAGGTCCACTTCCTGTGCTCACGTTTCTTGAAGAAGGAGTTCATCATGTAGAGTCCCTCCTTCTCCAAGAAGCCAGCCAGTAGTTGGCCCCGGTGGTTCCGACTTCCAAATCCAAATTGCCCCACTCTCAGCTCTTCACCATCTCTCTTGCCCAGTTTCGCGTTGAAGTCCCCCATAACAACGGTGAAGTAGGTTTTGGAGCTATGCATGGCTTTCGATATATCCTCATACATAGCCTCCACCTCGTCATCGGAGTGTGCCGAAGTCGGCGCATACACCTGTATGACTTTCAACGAGTACCTCTTGGATACTATGAGTATAAGGTACGCCACCCTAGTCGACACACTCTCGATCTTCACCACGTTGTTCACGAGGGACTTATGAACGATGAACCCGACACCTCCCTGGGACTGTTGGTCGCCCTCCCGGGCCCTTCGGACTTCAGATAACCCTATAACATCCCAATGCAACTTGCTCAATCCTTCTTCCAGTTCCACTATCGTTTCGTCGGTCCGCAGTGTACGCGTGTTATATGTTGCCAGGGCCAGAAGTCGTCGGTAGTGGTAGCCGGATCTTTGCCGGAGATTCTTAGCACCCCTGACCCCGCTAGTACCCTGGCCGCTACCATAACCAGGGCACTGGGGGTCGCCGGACACTCGGGGCCGTGGTTTTTGTGTACTGTTCATGGGTGGTGAATGCCGTAATCGCCACGCTGGGCATGCGGGTTGGCGATCGCAGTATCTCCACCGCACTCCGAGGATGCTGCTGCCCATCCCCCGGTGGTCTTGGCCGTAGTTTTAGGACATACTCCGGGTCTTTCTGTACTTGAATGAAAACCTACGTGCAGTCAATACCGTATTAGAATAGTTCTATAGTATGAAGAACAATTCACTGAACACATACGCCTCGTTCGTATTAACGGTTTTATGATTTTCAGACTTGAAGCTGATTTGACCGGTATTGTAACTCTTTGGCTTGGCACCGACTTCAAACATATCGGTTTGTAACGCATATAAATAATATAATAATTTATTTTATCCTTTTTAAAGTCGGTTTATCTTTTTTTTGTAAAAAGTTTTTATTCATTTTACAATCAAGCCTGGCTGAAAACTGCGAGCTTATTCACGTTAAATAAAAATGCATTGATATAAAATATCGGCAATTTTCTCCGAAGACTTTTTTTATTAACAAGATTCACGTTAATTAAAAATGCATTCATATAAAATATCGGTAATTTTCTCCTATAACTTTTAATTGACAAGATTGACATACAAAAGTGCTTAGAAAAGTAATAAAATTATGACCAGCGTGATCTGTAAAGGCTGTCGTTAACAGTGGCAAATTGATCTGACGCCCAATTCAGCAACCAAAAACCATAAAGCATGCATGTTGGCATCTCGCTAAGTGTGGTAGGGCATGTTCAGCGAATGTCATCTCGCTCAAATCTGGAGCTGTTGCCAGATCGACTGACCCTATTATCCGGAATATCAGAATAAAAGGAATTTTCGGGATTTTGGGACTTTAGTCGGGAGAAACAAAAAAAAAACAAATTAAAGTAAATACAGTAAAAACAACAACATTTAACATTATTATTACATAGTCCTCTACCGATAGAAATGTCTACATAATTAAATACTAATAAAAAAATCGGCAAAGTGCGTATCGGACTACGCATAATGGAGGGTTCCGTAGCTTCAATGGTATAAGAAAAAAAACTAATACCAAAAGGTCGTATCTGCTTATGGAAGAAGTTTTTTAGAGATAACTCAAAAACGGTTTAACCGATAATTAAAAAAAAAATTACATTGAAAGAATATAGAAAGATGTATTTTTTTCTTGATTTTTTTTGGACTAACGATACAAAAGTTAGAGTTGAGGGGATATATTTTTTTAGACTATAAGCAATTATATTGAAAATATTTACATAATCAAAAAATGTTTTAGGAAACCTCAAAGTTATTTTGAAAGCCCTATCGATTGATGTGAACATTTTTTTGAACATTTTGTAATTAAGTGAATATTTTCAGAAATAATCGCTTCGAAAGTCAGAAAAATTGTCTCCCCCTCTTTAACTTTCGAACCGTAAGTCCAAAAAATATGAAAAAAATTGAGGAGATGCAACTCATCATATGCTTTCCACGAAATTTTTTTTGAACGTTATCGTTTTAGCCATTTTTCAGTTATCTTCAAAAAACTTATTCCATAGGCATCAGATACGAACTTTTGGTATTAATTTTTTTTCTTATACCATTGAAGCTACGGAACCCTCCATTATGCGTAGTCCGATACGCACTTTGCCGATTTTTTTTGTATATATTGTTCAGTAAACTAAACATTCTTTCACAATACATAAGAATTGCTTACTGGAATGGATAGCACGACACATGCCCCGGGAATTCGGAACTAACTTAATTATTGTTTTATAAAATGAAGTTGTTTTCCCGGGAGATATTTTAGTTTGTCGGGAGTCGGGAGGACATACAAAAATTCGGGAGAATCCCGCCAAATCCCGACCGTCTGGCAACCCTATCTGGAGCAGAGCCCGACTGGGGAAGTACCTCCACCTTACAGAAAACCACAGCCAAATAGCACTAGACCCTACTCATAGTGTTGTGTTCCTGCTGGTGAGTAAGGTTGCCAAAGAGCTTAAAGAGGACCCAGTGTCTTGACGATGAGAGACTTTCTTGTCCCTTTAGCCATCAACACAGTGAATCCTCGTTTTTGTAAAGGGTCGGCAACGCGCATGTGTCTCCTTTGGAGTTGCAGGCGTCCATAGGTTACGGTAGCTGCTTACCATCAGGCGGGCCGTATGTTTATTTGCCACCGTCGTGGTCATATTAAAAAAAAAATGCTCTATTCCTGGAGAGGCCTTGGGTCTATTTCCCCTCTGCTAAAAGTATTTGCGGAAAAATCCTATCAGTTTATAAAAACCTATTTTAAAAATCGATTACGCATTTTGTTCATCGTTTTCAGTGGGTAAAGAGCTCCGAGAAAATACCTTTATGTACTGTTTTTGGGTGTAAAAAATGTTCTACTGTGTCTAAACTAGACGCAGAACATACGTAGAACAAAAAGATGGAATATATTTTCACATGTAAGTATAGTTTTACTTTATTTGTCATTTTTGTTATGATGAAAGATTTAATCCACATCGAAAATCAAGCTTCGTTTACGGAATCAAATCTACCTCGCCCCCCCCCCCCCCCCCTAGATTTTGGCAGACTTTTTTGTTTGGAAAAATGAGGCGAAGCGTTGTTGTGAGAGTTTCCATTGTTATTACTCAAAGAGTACATCTGAATGTCTGTCAATTTAGACCAGCTTGACAGAACTGGTATACCACGAGGAGCTATTGACCCTTGCTTGGTTCTCCTTGCTTTATGCCAAAAACTGACAGTCGCTAGTGCGACCTATTTGACACATTCTAGTTTCAAACACGTAGAGTGATCTTATTGATCCACGTGTAACATATTGGTATGTCGGATACTTAGAGAATTCAACCAACCGGAGCGGCCAGTCAGTGATTTTCTATACAAAAAAAGTCTGCCAATTTTTTTGCGGGGGAGGTGAACGTTAAATGTATGGCTATTCGTACGTAACGTAGAAATAGCCACGTCAGATAAACGTCAGTCCAGACAATAAATATGACCACTGGTCATATGATTCAGCAGAGGAGAACGCCTGTCAATGGCCGCTCCGGTTGGTTGAATTCTCTAAGTTCGAATAGGGGTTCTTAAGTAATCTGCTATCACTTATGATTATGACGCTTCACCTGATGTAAATTTGTATAGACAATTTATGAATCAATTTATTCATAATAACACAATCAAAATACGACAAAACTCGAAATCCGCCGGACAATTTTGAAATTTGGTGTGTATGTTGATTATAGATCCCGTTTTATTGTCCACACCATTTGACATTTGAGGACCTCGAGGAACCGCCAGCACCTTGGAAAATGTCCTCCATCCTGAAAAAATTCGCTTTTCCCTCCGAATCTACGCACTCTATGAAAATATGATCTAGGACAATATTAAAGCTCATTAAATTCTACATAGAAACATGCGTACTCTTTTGCTGAAAAATACACCTCCAGATATAGCTTGAGGAAGTGAAGTGTATAGTCAATGCCTTTCCAGGGGATATTCTCATAATATGAAACTTGTGAGAATACTAAGTTAACGTTTATTTATAGTTTTGTATGTCAGCTACACCAATATCAACATTTTAACCGACTGCGACAAAAACAGTAAGTAAGGTAATGGTTTCAAAACTGAAAACCGAATACACCCTGTAGCCTAGGATGCTAAGCGGATTTCTACAAGTGACATATCCCTTAATTCCACTTGATCTAAACAATGAATCCACACTTCTATATCTAAAAAAAAACAATATGGCGGCCGCAAGAGGTCACCAAATATGAAATCATGTTTTTTCCTTGGTGCCTAAACTATTGCGCGGATTTCAATGAAAGTTACACCAGGAGGTATGTAATCAACACACCAGTGCCATACAATGCAAATTTTCTACATTGTCTGAAGGATAAATCACTATGACTAAATAATTTGATGATAAAACCCCATTTTTGCTCTTAATTAGAGTTCAGTCAATAGTGGCAGCAAGGAAACTCGACACCTATTTTCTCTGGGATCCTAGTATGCATGTCTGAAAACAAAAGCTTCGAGGACCACCAGAGTCGGTTGCCATCATGCAAAGTATATCCATTTTTAGTTTTTTTGCACTCTTACAAAAAATGTAATCGTTATGCAATGAATGTGTATGGCAAACGAAACTTCATTAAATTCCACTCAAAAAAGTGTATAACAACATATCTCAAAAACTTAGTCTTCTTGTAGTATTGGGTTATCAAAAACCTATCAATTACCGAATGAATGTATCCTAGTCGAAATCTGCTAATAGTTTGGACACCAACACAAAATGTTGACTTCTGAACTATATTTCTAAAATAAGGATACATTTTTGTGATGTGGTGTCGTACATTTTTTTGTGTGGAATTTAATGAAGTTTCGTTTAAATTTTTTGTCAGCGTACAAAAAAACTAAAAATGGATATACTTTGCATGATGGCAACCGACTCTGGTGGTCCTCGAAGCTCTAGTTTTCAGACATGAATACTAGGATCCCAGAGAAAATAGGTGTCGAGTTTCATTTCTGCCACTATTGATTGACCTTTAATAAAGAGCAAAAATAGGGTTTTATCATCAAATTATTTCGTCTTAGTGATTTATCCTTCATACATTTTAGAAAATTTGCATTGTATGGCACTGGTGTGTTGATTACAGACCTCCTGGTGTATCTTTCATTGAAATCCGCGCAATAGTTAAGCCACCAAGGAAAAAACATGATTTCATATTTGGTGACCTCTTGCGGCCGCCATATTGTTTTTTTTTAGATATATACGTGTGGATTAATTGTTCAAATCAAGTGGAATTAAGGGATATGTCACTTGTAGAAATCCGCTTAGCATCCTAGGCATTTTTCCTATTCAGTTTTCAGTTTTGAAACCATTACTTTACTTACTGTTTTTGTCGCAGCCTAACAGGTGCTAAAAGAGTAACAAACTTGGCAGCTACACTGTCTCATCTGGACCTCGCAGCACTCACTGGATTTTCTTCATCATCGGCTTTCCCACTACTACTACCCGAGAGAAGAAATGCCTACCTAGATCCAGTGACATGTAGCCATACGATAAATAAATAGGGACCAAGAAGTAAGGATTGGATATCATCTATATTAAACTACCCGTATCTCGCATGCAATTGAAATGATATCCTTGCCCGCTTCCTGTAACACGGGGCATTCATGGACGTTCCGCGTACTGACATTATAACACGCTGTCACTATATGCTGCTGCTTGTCGACGCCAATCAACATATTCATATACACCCTTAACGTACATGTCTGAGGATCCGGAAGATCCCTCAGTATGAATTTGAAGTCAAAGCCGAAGCCAACATATTTATTTGCCAGAATTTACAAAGTTCGTGGTAGTGTTACATAAATTGTATGTACTTTAATATGCTAGTTTAAATAACTTCCCAAAAAGTCAAAGAGTCTACTTTTTGTTAGTCGGATTAAAACGTAGATAATATCACACGGGCCATAAAAGTTACTTTATGGACAATTAATTCGTCAATATTAGTTCAGTATGTTTGACCTTATACAGTGGAGCATACGACCTCAACATCCGCACACACTCATGCGGTATTTTATAGGTAAAATAGGGCTTACAAAATTGTGATCGCGAAGCTTCTTAAGCGCTTCATAATCCAGTCTTATGTAAAATAGTCAATGCAATAATCATACCCGAAACAGGTAATATGTGCCCAAAATTTTGACTTTTTTGAGAAAACTTGATTTAGCTTTGTTAAAAGAAATCAAGATCATTTTCAAAAAATATTTCTAAAAACGCTCGTAGCAAACAAAAGGGCATATTTCAAAATTTTCCCAGTCCATTGACTCTAGCATAATAGGGGTTGTCGTAAGAAATTGGGCGCAAATGAACCGTCCCAGGGGCAATGGGAAAGAAACCAGATAACTTGTAAAAGCTGAAGTATAGTATGGACGACGAGCTGGAAGAATTTCGTACATTGACCTTTTGCAACAAGAGATGAATAGTATGTTATTCAATCAAATACAAACACAAATAATTATGAAGAGATGAATAATTAAAAAATGTAATGTATTAAATAACTATTTTTATCATGAGTGATGAATGTAAGTTACGTGATTAAAAAAAACTGTCTAAACAAGTCGTAATTCTGAAAACCAATATATACTTAGGTATAATGCTAATACATAAACCACTAAAACAAGTGACGTATTATAATGACGTTGAGCATGTATATTTGACATGAATTAATAAATTATTGATTACAAGAAAATGATGATCTAAATCAGTAAAAAGTTACAAAAACGTCTGATCCTATTTAATATCAAATTATATTGATCAAATAGGTAATTAAGTTGTTTTCATTAGTACTAGTTCCTACTGATGACGTCACAGCACTGATTAATGGAAATATGCCAGTAATGTGTATCCATTATCCAATGTGTCATTTCTATAGTACGTGCTCGGAATACGCGATCCGATCGAACCGCGATCAGAATGAATTATCCGATGATTGAAACATGCGGTATAATTGATTGAAAATTGGGAATATTGCAAGCTCATTTGTAATTTTGTACTCATTTTGTACGTATATGAGGAACCTAGCATTTGCCTTCGACTTGTATCAGTGAGGGAGCTGCAGCCTGCAGTGATATCTTTATCTTACAAAACTCGGCCTCGCATGGAATCGCTTGGCAGCCCTTTGGCCTTCGCTGGGACTTTGACAATACGTTATCGCCGGTCCTGGTTTTCGGTTTCTCGAGGAAGCGGTCGATATCACATTCAGCCTTAGATCTTACACGGAAGCGCATCTCGCTGAGACATCTAAACAAGTTATTCTGACAACCAATGCATGTCACTAAAACGATTGACTCATTTTAATATTATTTGAGGTGAACAGATATTGTATTTTAGGTGTCATATAGCATACTGACGCCTCACTAGTGCAACTTTTGCTGCTGTCTATTATGTGTTAGTTGCATTTAAAGCTTCTCTGTGTGGTGATAGTTCGTTAATATGTTTTGTTGGCGCTTCAGTCTAATTCACAAACAAACAGACGGCCTTAATTGATGGACCAATGGCTTTCTGTTCTAAATCCGATTTAGAAATAACAGTTTATTGGTTACAATAAAGGTGTCAAAGCGACTAGTTCTCGAACACTGCTGCTGATAGCCTGGCAGTCATCCGTCAGTTTGGTCGCCAGTCCGTAGGTTGAGGAGTTTGTTTCTATCTGTGTCAAAATATATCTAACTAATTTAATTATAAAGTGAATCACAAATGAGTTTCGCAAATAGTGTTGATTTCAATCATGATTTGAATTTCAATATACATATATTGTCATGCGCTTTGTAAAATTAAATAAATTTGAAATTCGGCCCCACATGCGCCGTATATATTATTATAACTGACATTACTTAATTTCGAGTTTCATATGAATTTATGAATAATGTATCTAGTTTGGAATTGAAATAACGATGTTGTAAAAGCTTTTGCGGTGTCTTTTTATTGTTTAAAATATTATCAAAGCAAATGGATCACACGTAAATATACGACTAGTAATATTAATGTGTTGATTTAGCGTTGCAATTCAACTGTTGGCCAGGGCAACAAATCTTCCCGTGACTCAAGTACCCTCTAAAAATCGTACAATACAGATTTTTTTTAAATTCATTTTTACACCCTTAATGTCTATAACTAAAAAATATAATTAAATATATAATTATAAAATAAATTATCCTAAAGACATCTAAACGCAGCTATGAATCTCTTTTAACTTCCCGACTATTTATCATAGCGCTAAATCGGTTCTATTTTTAAACTGCACGTGTTAACTACACCGAATTTAACCAGGGGTTAAATTTAACCCAGGCTTTTAGTGAACCGCTGACTTGTTTATCTTGTGGAGAAAGCAGAGGTAACAAGAGTTGGGTTTTAATTTCGTGAGGGTCCTAATTCGACGTTGAGATAGGTTAGGGTTGAAACAGAATTTAAGCTGTTTGGCTTAATGTTGGTACACAATAATTTTCTCGATCGTAATTAAAAAAGGAACAAGTTGTAAAACACATGCTTGTCATTTCGGGGCAACTATAGCTATTGTCAAACAGATTATAAAGGAGGGTTATGTCTTATGTTTTTTTGGAATTATACACACGGATACATACATTTTTGTCTATGGTGTCTTCGATATAAGTATATCCAAAGAGATATTTTTAACCGATTACGGTGCCACCTGGGCACTTTGATTGTTTTGTCAAATCTTTCAGCGGTCTGAGTCCACAAAAATGTTTAATAATTCAAATCTACTATAGCTCTTTGATCTTAATCATTAAAACATAACTACGTTTTCCGCTGATACATTAAATAATGATATTTTTATTCAACTACAAGCTCATTATTCAAACAAAGTGTTTTTAATATCTCATTACGAAAAGTTTTAATTTTAAATACTTACATACTCTCTTGCAATGCGAATGAATTATGAGTTCCTATAATAAGTTCTCTCTCGTTGTTGTTCGTTATATACAACAAGTGGGTAATTATTGAAATAATTTGATCATTATCAATTTCAAAGTTATCGTTAGTTAAATAAATACATAGTTGGGGACAATCTTACACAAACCTAGCCACAAGCTAATCTAAGCAACTTATACTGGACAACGACGTACATACATACTTACTAAATAAGATAAAAATAAACACATTATTTAATATCCATAAACAACCATTAATTCAGGAGCAAGTGCACATTAGAGTGGTCCAAAAATATAAAGTTTTGATCTTTTATCTCGACAAGGTTCTTTTAGTTTCAATACTCATAAAAGATATTAACACCTAATTTGAGAACAATTAAACATTATTTAGAGGTCCATATGAATGACACCATTTTGTTGTACAAAAATGTATGAAAAAATAAAATAAAATAATTATAACTGAATAAAAAGAACTAGAAATTGTCACCAATGAGCTCAAATTTAAGATATAGGTTTTATTTTCATAATAGAACAAAATGAGCCTTGTGGAGATAAGATTTATTATAGGTACTTTTTTTTTCTCCATACATTCATGGACCCTAAAGGTACAAAATAAAAAATAAATAATAAAAATAGTTTATTGAGTCCAAATAAGTGCTTACATGTTCTATTGCGATAAGCAAAATACTTACCGGGATCCAACCCGGGACCTCCTTTTTCATTATCACTATTGACCTACTGTGCTACGAGACTTGGCGTCACAATTAGTAATTATTTTTAAATCGTTAATATACAATCAAGAGCGATTAAAAAATATATACATTTCCACACTATATGACCTCTTAATGCTAACTTTTTGTAAAGCGTTTCCAAAACGACTTAAATTGGAAAACCTACCCTAACCAAAAAAAGTAGTGCCAACATGTTTAAGATTCTATTATCTTACCTCCTTTAATTTATTTAGCCTAATGTTTCGCTCCAAACGTACCAGTAAAAAAAGTAGTAGATTGTATTTAAATTGGCTTCGGCTCAAATTAGCATAAAATTACAGGTATTCCCTAGAATATAAAAGTAAGTTTTGTCTAGGGAAAGTAATAAATTCTCTATTTTCTAGTTAATAATTCACATCTTGTACCAATTTAAAGGAAAACATCCCCCTTTTCCTACACAAATTGTATTTAAATTGGATGCAGCCCAAATTGGTACAAAATGCCAGTTAATTACAGGAATGCGTTAGATTAGATGGCTTATCTTTAAAAATACGTTTGGCACGTGTCTTGTACAATCTCGTAGAGATGGCCGGAATGAATAGAATTTGGAAGCGGAATGCTGAATTCAATTATTTTGACGTTATATTTAGCAGAATTGGGAGAAAAGTTAGAGTTAATATACGTCATTATGGCATAAGAAATAGTAGATTGTTTGAGTAGGGTCTCGTGGTAAGCATAATATGACACACTTTTTGAGTATGAGAAGTGAAAAAAATATAAAAACCCTCAGTGGCTGAGATAGGATATGAACCCGCGCCTTTGCTTATGCGGCATAACTTCATTGTATATATTTTAAAACATACATAATCAATATTTGATTTATACTAAGTTATATTAATGGCCTTATTCTTGGAACATAAAAAATATATTTGGATGTCAGAATTTTATATCTAAGTTATTCATCTTTTGAACAATAAATAATAAAATAAATAAGGTTTTTTTCGTTGCTTAAAACGCTATTACAGTTTTTGTAAGTTTTCTTTTAAATAGAAATATATCCAAAATTATATAACAATGCAAGAAAGGAGATTGTCAATCCTGGGCCACCTGATATAAACCGTATACAGTTTGTACTGCAATGTAAAATAAAATACTCATTTTATTACTAAAGTAGATTAAATATCGCAAAAAAATGAAACGGGAATTAGAAATACTAAATAAATAAACATTATGTTGATTTTTCCGCGATTAAAATACAGCAAGACAAGTCGTTAACGTCCTTGTGGCATTGACATAAAGTTTTACTTCACCCTGGCCTGAAACGGGATTGTTTTTTGGTTTGACACTGTCAATGTATACCGTTACATGATCTGCGTTTTGATACTGTTCGGTAAGTTAGAACATTGTAATATTAAAATAATATCTAAGTCTACGAATACGGAAGTTTAAATTAGAAATCGACTGTATTAAAACGCCTAAAGATTGGAAATGCTTATTTTTGCATTTTTGATCGGAGTTTGAATATTAAAAGTGGGTTTCATAATGGCATAATATCATGCTCCTTCGATAACGAAACGCATCTTTTTTTTCAATTTTGTAATGTCAGATAGTAGTGGTATCGCACTAAACGCAATGATATTTACTATGGATGGGTTATACTCTAACAAAATGAGCACAAAAAATACTTCCAGAGTTATGCCATAACCTAACAATGATTATTTTATGTTTATGGCCCAAAATCACGAAGGTGGCGAATTCCGATTTAGTAATTCGCACGTAAAATCTTAAAAGGAATAGAAAACTATATACTTAAAATAATTGCTTCGTTATTGTTCTTAATAGATTTAAAAGGGTCGCGCACAGATTTTCCTTTTTTTTTATTACAGCGATTTTAAGCAAACTCGGCAGTAAACTTCGTCATATCGGGAACGATATTAATTATTATTTTTTAAATAGAAGCACTCTTAAAAACATTAATTAATATTTATTTCTAATAGTGTTTTATTATATTAAAGTAAGTGCAAAAGAAAATTTTATAAAAATATGAGCATATTTCCAAAAAAAAAGAAACTGAAAATCAAAATGATCGTAAGTTCCAAATTTCAAGCATTATAGTTACTATACTAGAGAATACGAATGACTTGAAAAGTAAACTTGGTTAGGATCATAACAAGAACATTATTATCATAGTATGTAAGAATTTACCCGTTTAAAAATATTTAAAATTACTAATAAATAAAAAAATGTGGTGTTCCCGAAAATGATTTAGTGTTCCCGGAATGACTGCGGCGTTCACTGAATGATGTAGTCGGGAATTTGCTACTGGCAAAGGTTTGTTTTTTAAGTAATAAATACTAAAATTTATATTTGTAATATTTAATCAACCCTTGTACGTTCCATTATAGAATTGACAATCGCAAAAACCAAAAAAAAAATAACAAATCTCTTAAGCTTCTTAATATGTTAGTTAATCGTACATAACTCTTTTTAAATTCAATCTTTAACAACTGAAACTAGGTTTAAGTCTTACTTAAATAAATCAGTCCTCAAATACAGTCTTATCAATAAAGTTAAAATTGAATTTTAATCACAAATCAAATCAATTTAAATTGTGTGGCTACACATTAGACTTTTAAGAATTAACTATAGTAATAAAATAATTTTAAACAAAAAAGAACCGACTTCACTAAGCATCCACCTTTCCAACACCAAATGCTCGAGCTGCTGTAAAAAATACTCAAATCACCATAGGTGTGCCTATAATAGTTGAAGAGTTCCCTCGATTTCTCCAGGATCCCATCATCAGATCCTGACATGGTTACAATGGGACCAACTGTGAAGTATACTCTTTCAAACAAAAAAAGAATTTTCCAAATCGGTCCAGCCGTCTTCGAATAATCGGTGAACATACATAAAAAAAAAAAAAAAAAAAATAGCAAAAACAAAGATCCCGACGAATTGATAACCTCCTCCTTCGAAATCTTGAAGTCGGTTGATAAACAAAATAGGTAACACGACCGTAATGTACATTTGAAAAAATAACTAAAATTGCACGTTGTTGTTCCTTTCTATCTTTCTAATTTTTTCCTCATTGCTTCATTTTTAACCGACTTCAATTTCATAGAAGGAGGTTCTGTATTCGGTTTGGGCTTTTTTTTTATGTATGTTCACCGATTACTCTGAGACGCGTGGTCCGATTTGAATAGTTCTTTTTTTGTTTGAAAGGGTCTACTTCCAAGGTGGTCCCATATTAATCTGGTGCTGTTCTGATGATGGAATCTATGAGGAATTGAGGGAACTCCTCAATTTTTAAAGGCATATGTACGGCGATTTGGGTGTTTTCTTAAGCAACTCGAGGGTTTTCTCTCGGAAACCACCAATTTGATGATGTGGACCAGATAATGATGATTGTTTTTATGATAATGATGATGATTTTTTTTAATTTAGGATGTTCAGCGATTACTCCGAGACCCGTGGTCCGATTTGAATAATTCTTTTTTTGTTTGAAAGGGTCTACTTCCAAGGTGGTCCCATATTAATCTGGTGCTGTTCTGATGATGGAATCTATGAGGAATTGAGGGAACTCCTCAATTTTTAAAGGCATATGTATGGCGATTTGGGTGTTTTCTTAAGCAACTCGAGGGTTTTCTCTCGGAAACCACCAATTTGATGATGTGGACCAGATAATGATGATTGTTTTTATGATAATGATGATGATTTTTTTTAATTTAGGATGTTCAGCGATTACTCCGAGACCCGTGGTCCGATTTGAATAATTCTTTTTATGTTTGAAAGGATGTACTTCCAAGGTAGTTCCAAATTAATCTGGTGCTGTTCTGATGATGGAATCCATGAGGAATTGAGGGAACTCCTCAATTTTTAAAGGCACATGTATGGTGATTTGGGTGTTTTCTTAAGCAACTCGAGAGTTTTCTCTCGAAAACCACCAATTTGATGATGTGGACCAGATAATGATAATTGTTTTTATGATAATGATGATGATTTTTTTAAATGTAGGATGTTCACCGATTACTCCGAGACCCGTGGTCCGATTTGAATAATTATTTTTATGTTTGAAAGGATGTACTTCCAAGGTGGTCCCAAATTAATCTGGTGCTGTTCTGATGATGGGATCTATGAGGAATTGAGGGAACTCCTCAATTTATAAAGGCATATGTATGGTGATTTGGGTGTTTTCTTAAGCAACTCGAGGGTTTTCTCTCGGAAACCACCAATTTGATGATGTGAACGTCATGATGATAATTGTTTTGATGATAATGATGATGATTTTTTTAAATGTGGGATGTTCAGCGATTACTCCGAGACCCGTTATCTGATTTCAGGAATTCTTTTTTGTCTGAAAGTAACTACCTCTGAGATGGTTCCACATTAATCTCGTGCTGTTCTGATGATGGCATCCATGACGATTTAAGGGAACTCCTCAATTTTTAAAGGCACATGTATGGTGATTTGGTTGTTTTTTTTAAGCAACTCAAGCATTTCCTCTCGAAAACCACTAATTTGATGGAGTGGACCTAATGATGAAGACCACATATGATAAGTGGAACTTTCCTTACATTGAGTTACGTAATATGAACTTTTTCTTATATATCTTCACCGATTATTGCGAGATCCGTTGTCCGATTATGATAATTATATAACCACTAAAAATGGAAAAATAAAAACTTTTTACAAAAAAAAGATAAACCGACTTCAAAAAGGATAAAATAAATTATTATATTATTTATATGCGTTACAAACTGATATGTTTGAAGTCGGTGCCAAGCCAAAAAGTTACAATACCGGTCAAATCAGCTTCAAGTCTGAAAATCACAAAATATATCGATACCTACTTATATTGAAAAGGTGAATGTGAATCTATCTGTTACATTTTCACGTCTAAACTACTAATACAAATTTGATGAAATGTGGTACCTATGTATATATTCTCTGATACACGTCTACTTTGTCAATAATCAGAAAAAGGCGGCAAATAAAAATAAAAAACACGTATGGTCAACAATAGAAAATTTAAATATCGTGCCTTTTTCTACTGAAAAGGTGTGACCCACACACCCAGTGTGTCTTTTTTTTTTTTTTTTTTTTTTTTATACCACGACGGTGGCAAACAAGCATACGGCCCGCCTGATGGTAAGCAGCTACCGTAACCTATGGACGCCTGCAACTCCAAAGGAGTCACATGCGCGTTGCCGACCCTTTACAAAAAGGAGGATTCACTGTGTTGACGACTAAAGGAACAAGAATGTCCCTCATCGTCAACACACTGGGTCCTCTTTGAGCTCTTTGGCAACCTTACTCACCAGCAGGAACACAACACTATGAGTAGGGTCTAGTGCTATTTGGCTGTGGTTTTCTGTAAGGTGGAGGTACTTCCCCAGTCGGGCTCTGCTCCAGATTTGAGCGATGACATTCGCTGAACGTGCCCTACCACACTTAGCGAGATGCCATTCGCAGTGCCCATACCTCTCTTTTTGGCGTAGTTTAAGGACATACCCAGGTCCGGACGTAGTTTAAGGACATACCCCGGGTCCAAATCCCCGGGTGTCTGACTATAGGAAAATCAATCTAGCCATTGAATACTTTTACACTTCGATAAAACACCTTAGATGAAGTAGAATAAATAATTCAAACCGAAGCACGGGCTCCGTTCAAGATATGGTTAGTCCGACAACTAGTAAACAAGTTTATTAACAAACATCATAAGACGCATGATTATATTTTCTTTCTATACTATAATGAAAACCTACGTACAGTCAATACCAGAATTAGTTCTATAGTATGAAGAACAATTCACTGAACACATACGCCTCGTTCGTATTAACTGTTTTGTGATTTTCAGACTTGAAGCTGATTTGACCGGTATTGTAACTTTTTAGCTTGGCACCGACTTCAAACATATCAGTTTGTAACGCATATAAATAATATAATAATTTATTTTATCCTTTTTGAAGTCGGTTTATCTTTTTTTGTAAAAAGTTTTTATTACGTCTCAGTTCTGTAATAGTACCTTGTTGCTTTAATATTTTTCGATAAGCTTTTGTGCGGCCTTTTTTATTATTTTTCTTCCACGTTGTCTTTGCATTAAATGGTGTGAGGGTGGTAATGATAATAATGGTATTTCTAACTCATTATCTGAAGGCGGCGGCGTATCACTGACTGCATTTGCTAACATCATTTTCTTGTCTCTATACTATTTTGATGCTTTTTTCCATTGTTTTCTTAGCGCTTGTCTTTCACGTTCAGTCAAATGCGATATTTTATTAACCTTGTTTTCGGCTTTCTTTTTCCGGTAGTACTCCCTGTCTTTAGCTCGTTTAATTTCTTTTTTTTCCTCAATCATATTATCTAAAAAAAATATTTTTCTTGCATTGGCTTTTTCTCTGTGGCGTAAATAAGCTAAACTATCCTTTTTAAGTGCTTTTTTAGACTTTTTCTTCGTCTTCCCATTTTCATTTGTTTCCATGTATGCTGCAAGTAAATATGAAACTCTAATTTCGACAAAATACTAATTTAATATTCATTCAGTGCTAATAACATCATATCGGGAACAGCAAAGTCATTTCGGGAACGTGTCATCATGTTAGGGAACGTTGCCATAATGACTGTTCCCGAAATGACGTTTTTAAACTTTCGCGCGCTTTATTCCGACGTCCGCCATTTTAGATGCCTTTCTGAAGGTTAACCTCAATGTAACAAGAATAATTTTCAGAAATACATATAAAATAACTGATACTCATAATTATTTTACATGTTTTTAAAGTGGGGCATTCCACTCATACAATAGTATGTTATTCAATCAAATACAAACACTGAAAACATTGGAAAAATAATCAACCCAGCAGGATTTGAACCTCGCATCGATACGCCTTACCGGGGCTCGATCGCTTTACCAATTAAGCTATGGGTTCAGTTACTGAGTTGACGAAATTCTCAATGCCTTCAATCATCTTTTTGCATTTATTTTACATCGACTTTATAGCAGCCGTAAGCGACATCTAGGTGCTAACTACTAGAGTTAGATACCCTTCTCGCCGACCCTATTGTAAGTGTCACAACGGAAATAATAGATGGCGCTGCTATCAACTCATAATTATTTTACATGTTTTTAAAGTGGGGCATTCCACTCATACAATAGTATGTTATTCAATCAAATACAAACACTGAAAACATTGAAAAAATAATCAACCCAGCAGGATTTGAACCTCGCATCGATACGCCTTACCGGGGCTCGATCGCTTTACCAATACTAAGCTACTATTTGACGAAATTCTCAATGCCTTCAATAATCTTTTTGCATTTATTTTACATCGACTTTATAGCAGCCGTAAGCGACATCTAGGTGCTAACTACTAGAGTTAGATGCTTATCTAACTCTATACCTACTTGGCCGGAAATCCGTGTTTTCCCGGCCTCTGATGTAATGTACTATTTTAGGAACCAAAATACTCACAATCAATGTTGGAAACATTTAAAGTTGGATTTTACTACATTTTTAAGTAAGTTGAAGTTACAAGTTGGTGTTTCGGACGCGTTCCCGAAATGACTTTTTAACCTTGTTTTCTGTTAAATTAATGACAATTACTTATTTTTGAAATATGTTTTTTAAAGTTTAGATAATTCCGACTAGTTTCAATAGTATTAAATGCTTAGTTACTAAAATACATTCAGATTTTTTTTTTTATGAGTTGCCAAAGCAAATTCGCCACCTTCGTGATTTTGGGCCTTATCTATTTTGACAATCATTACATCTTTGTCACTCTCATTGTTAGAAAATTACAGTTTGTCTCTTTCCCACGCGGGTGACGGGAGGTCATTGGCACGTCCGCATCTCTCGCTTGCCGGAGCGTGACTAGCGACAGTTGTTTGAATTCACTCATATTAAGTGCTTCACTTTTGGAGCGTGCATAACCCATCTGTCTATATTATATATCATAGACTAAACGGTGGTAAACCTTATCCCTTCGCAATAGGTGTTAGGAATGTTTAGTTAATAGTATCAACGATGGTTTGAACGCAGTCTTTGTTTACCGAAATACAGGAACTATAAATACGATCAAAATATGACTTTTTATTGTTTGATCATGATTCCCGTTTTGTTTTCAAGTCCGCTTTTGTACATTATCTTTAAAAAATCGGTACTTTTTTTACATTTATTTATAAATCATATGCAAGCACGCTTTCAAATATTGTCTTTGTCAGATTCAAGTTTTAAATGCATGATTTTTCAATTTTCCCATTAGATTTCGCAATATTTTTACCACCATCCTGATCTAGAAATTATGACGATTCTTTAAAGGTAAGAACCATTCCTAAACGGTCCTAAATAATCTGGGCCAGATCAACTAACAAAAATTTACGATCTCCTTTATACATATAACCTAAGTGTAAATATTCAATTGTACAAAATACGTAACAGCAAACAGGAAAGGCCCTACCCTACATTTCCTATCGCCGTTCGAAATCAGGTGAACGCGTAAATTCCCTACGTGCCTACCTATGTTGCCCTAGTGTTTCCACCACCCTAGCATCCCCTTTTCTCGCCCAAACCAGTACATATTTGGTCATTATAACGCCTGGTTTTTACGTTACTCGAGGTCTTCTTATACTGAATCATCTGAGATACTAGCTCGCTGGGTTTTTAGATGAACATACACGAATACAACGTTCCTTTTTAATTCAAATCCGACAAATCGTTTATTTGAAGGCGACCTCGGAATATTAAACGGGACAAAAGAACGCTTCTAAATTTGAATTTGGTTTTACGAAGACGCTACTTTGTAATATAGAAACGGTTTTTGTTATTAAAATAGGTCTCACTTTATTTAGCGAATCAATTTCAAATTTTAATATTAAGTAGTCAACATTATTTTGTGTAATAAATAACTAGTTTACTCTAAGTAATTTTTTTATTTTTTTATTTATTTAGAACACAAACAGTCTTAATAATAAACAACATATGTCGTACACAATGTACAAGAACAAAGAGAGGGTACAAATAGACCTGGAGGTTCATTGAATTACATAATGTTAACAAAATATGGTACGTAGAAAATAAAGAACAAAAGTAGGTAGACTAGGTAGTTACAAAGAATAGTAACATCAAGACTATACTTACAAAAATAATTTAATTTAGCTGCTATAAGTACTGAACTAAAAGAGTTTACGTTTAACTTGTATTTTTAAACCAGACATTGAGTTATGAAACGGATCAATATCAAACAAAAGTTTATTATAAAAACGCGGGACTCGTTTGAAAAAGGCATGCTTTGAATATTTCTTGCGAGAAAAGCTAATATAGAATAAAGATCTAGAGCGTAAGGGGTAATTTCTAATTTATAAATAATTAAAATATTTCCATTATATTTACTATATTACGTAGACCTTAGAACCTAGGGTGCCATCTGAGGCGTGATCAGTTATATGTTTTTCTAACTCCATAAACAACTAGCAGTTGAATGCTCCAACTTTTACTAAAATCAGACATTTTTTTTCTTTTTTTTTACATGTTTTTGTAATTTATTTTTAATTTGACGGGGTTTTCGGGATATTTAAACTACTTATTAGAATATTTAAATAAGTAAATTGAATTACCTCTTTGAAATGGAACTGTCGTTAATAACAATTTTGTCATTTATTCCGGATAAAATGTAACTTAATATTTTTTTTACCTTATCATCATTGGCCACAGCATCTGTTGTAGATGTTTGTTGCGGCGCTTGTAGGTTTACGGGTTCCCGCATCTCCGTTGATGGCTATAGAGTCCTATAGCAGCACGGCATTTCTTGCCACAACGATCGCACACAAAACGCGAGTCCGCAGGAGGCGGTAGAGCACGACGAAGACTTTTCTGCTTAAGGTTCTCCAGCCAGTCATCGTCATGCTTTGAAGTTCCGACTTTTATGTCGTGACGCCATTCGGGTCTCATCTCGGCGCGTTTCTCCCAACCGTCGATCCGAATGCCAAAACTATCCATGTCCCGCTTACATGAATCTTTAAACCTTAGAGTTGGACGGCCAACAGGTCTTTTTGCGTTCGCTATCTGACTCAGCATTACTTGGCGTGGTAGTCTCTCAGGGTCCAAGCGATGTACATGACCAAGCCAGCGAAGTCTTCTCTGCTTTAACATTGCAGTAATGCTACAGCAATGCGTCCTCGAGAGTACTACCTCGTTACTAATTTTATCCTGCCAAGTGACTCCAAGAATAGTCCTCAGGCAGCGCATGTGGAAAGCGTTGAGTTTGCGTTCTTGTTTCGCATATGTAGTCCACGTTTCTGACGCGTACAACAATACACTTAAAACGCAGGTCTGGTATACAAGTACTTTGGTGTAGGTAGTAAGCTTGAGGTTTCTCCATACGCGTGCAAAAAGCTTCCCAAAAACAGTTGATGCTCTGCCTATCCGAGTATCTATCTCCTTGTCGTTAGATAGTGACTGGGTGGTTGTAGAGCCAAGATAGCAGAAATGATCCACGACATCGAGCACATCCCCGTCGAGTCTGATTTTTGGAGACTGGTTTACGCCTTGCACCATAATGACAGTTTTCCTGGTGTTTACGCTCATAGAAAACAGCCGACAAGCGCGACTAAATCGCGTCACCAACTCCTGGAGGTCGTTTTCAGAGTTTGCAACTAGTGCAGCATCATCCGCATACAGAAGTTCTCTAGCAATTACGTCTAGACGCCTATTTCTTGACTTGAGAAGACTAATATTATAAAGTTTTCCATCCTTTCTAGTATGCAGATGTACTCCGACGTCACAATCCTCAAAAGCAGCCAGAAGCAGTGCCGAGAAGAAGATACCAAAAAGAGTAGGTGCTAGCACGCAGCCTTGTCTGACTCCACGGTTCACGCAAAAAGGCGCAGACTTTTCGCCATCAAATATAACGGAGGAGTTCATGCCATCATGGAAGGACCTAATGAGTGACAAAAGTTTCGGAGGGCATCCAATTGCGCGCAATACTTCGTATAGGCCTTCTCTACTCACAGTATCAAATGCCTTATTGAGATCAATAAAGGCCATATACAACGGTACACGATGTTCGCGAGATTTTTCTTGAAGCTGCCGAAGAGTAAATATCATGTCGTTGGTCGAACGGCCAGCTCTGAAACCACACTGCGACTCAGGGTATATCCGAGAAGCTAGAGTTTCCAGTCTTCGTAAAACGACTTTTGCAAAAGCCTTTCCTGCAATGCTTAACAAGGATATGCCCCTGTAATTATTACAGTCACCTCTATCTCCTTTGCCTTTACATAGCGTGATGACGTCGGCGTCTCTCATATCTTGAGGAATAGTCCCCTCATCCCAACAACGCAATAAAAGAACATACAGGGGGGAAGAATAACAAAAACATGTAAAAAAAAAGAAAAAAAATGGCTGATTTTAGTAAAAGTTGGGGCATTCAACTGCTAGTTGTTTATGGAGTTAGAAAAACATATAACTGATCACGTCTCAGATGGCACCCTGTATAAATGCTGTACCTACTTGTAATGTTTACCATTAATACAATTATAAGTACAGCTAAGTGTGTTGCTAACACACTTTGTCAAACATTTATAGAAAAATCGTTTTAGATGCTATGATGAACATAGCTTAAAAGGGACCATTTTAGGTACCTAACTAAATTCATTCAAAATCTAATCCATAACACCTCTATTGGAAATATCAAGATGAAAATTATTTTCTTCTAATCCCGCTTAGTTAAAATACTTATTAAATATAAACCAATGTTAAGACCGCCAATTGTTTTACCTCTGATTATTCTGTTTGTAACTTGTATTTTATGTGTTTCTTTATTTTGAGGTGTGCAATAATAGTAGTTTATCTACACTCACATTGTAAGTTCTCTAAAACGTGTTCGAAAACGAGGCATTGGCTAGCATTACCACAACCGATTTTACTATGATAAGTTTTTTATCTGTGGCAGTAACGTAATTTTAACTTTACATGCTCAAATATTGATGTGTTATGAGTTTTGATAACATAATGTACACCTGCACGCGCCCGCGCGGCCGCCGACACGCGCCCGCGCGACCGCCGGCACAATCAAGTTGGCCATGGCGGTGCAATGGCGGTCATTCTATGGTTTCCGAATACGGCATTTATGATAAATAATATGAGTGTAGATAAAGCAGTGTATGCAACTGTACGTAATTAGGCCTTATTACGTAACAGTTACATAAACTACTATTATGTAACTGTTACGTAATAAGGGTCCTTAAAGTACGAGCGTGGTTTTATGAAACGAGCCGCAGGCGAGTTTCATAATAAGATCACACGAGTATTTTAAGGCCTAATTATACGTAATTACAGTTGCATACACTGCTTTATCTACACACATATTATAAATCCTAAATGATGTGTTCAGAAACCAGTAGAATGACCGCCATTGCACCGCAATGACCAACTCGATTGTGTCGGCGATCGCGCGGGCGCGTGCCGGTGGTCGGGGAGAGCGCGAATCTTGGTAACGTTACCGTGGGTAATGAATTTTCATACGTTTTTACCACACTGTCAGAGATGTTACGTTACTGGTTGCAATAATGGTGGTAATTACATACGGTTTCCGAACGCGGAATAGAGAATTTATGATATTGCTGTAGATAATAGTGCATTACTTACCAAGGACTGTAAAAGAAAGAAAGCCCGAAATCGCAGCTATTTGTGACCCGAGCCGCAGGCGAGGGTTGTAAATATGCGATAGAGGGCTATCTTTTTTACTGCCCGTGGTGAGTACACAATTTTACGTCTTCATCTGGCCATAATGCGAGTTTTACCGTACGCGTAGCGTGCGGTAAAACTCACATTATGGCCAGGTGTGACGTAAAGAGTACTTATGTTATGTTATGTTAAAGCGCTTGTAAATTCGACATTCAAAATATACTGGTATTTTTCTGGGAGGACATATTGAGACAAAAGTGAAGGAAACCATTCTGAGCTGCTAGCCTATTAGTTATGGTCGTGTTTTTATCGTCTGTCACCATAGCGGTCACGTTCTAACAATATGTTAGTGCGAAAGTGAAGCATGACGTGATAGGCGGTAGAATGGCAACCATGATGATATACGTTCTGGGCTAAGAAGCTAGCACCCTCAATAGTATTAGACCGAGCGTACAAATTTCTACATACTTAATTGATACTTACATGTTTATAGAAAAATCACAAGAAAATTTAATGAATATCTTATAGGATTTCATGTAGGGTGAAATTTTGGTATAATTTGTCATTAATCTGAAATAATATATAAATTAAAAGGAATATTACTTTCTACTTTTGTTACAGAATTACTGCCCCCTCGACATTTTACTTGAGTTATAAATACTATTCAGCGAAACTAAGTACTTAACGTCTCCCAGACCTCAAGTACTTTATTTATTTTTTGTCCTTATCTGTCACTTTGACAGTTGTGTATGTTAGAAACAGGCAAAACATAATTTAACGTATTTAGGTCCGAGATACGCTTATGAATAAGGGGGTTTATAGACTACTAGCTTTTGCCCGCGGCTTCGCTCGCGTTAAATTCGGGGTAACAAACCATACAAACTTTCAAGCCCCATTTTAGAAGTGGGGGGTTAGAAAGAGACAAACAGTAGCCTATGTCACTCTCCATCCCTTCAACTATATCCACTTAAAAAATCACGTCAATTCGTCGCCCCGTTTTGCCGTGAAAGACGGACAAACAAACACACACATACACTTCCCCATTTATAATATTATTATGGATAAACGTCTTATACTGGCAGTTAAATAATTAAATAAATATTATGGGACAATAATATGTTATTCAATCAACTACAAACATTGAAAACATTGAAAAAATAATCAACCCAGTTGGACTTGAACCAACATCGATACGCCTTACCGGGGCTCGATATCGCTTTACCAATTAAGCTATGGGTTCAGTTACCAAGCTGACGAAATTCTCAATGCCTTCAATCATCTTTTTGCATTTATTTTTACATCGACTTTATAGCAGCCGTAAGCGACATCTAGGTGCCAACCACTACAGTTAGATACCCTTCCCGCCGACCCTTTTACAAGTGTCACAACGGAAATAACAGATGGCGCCTGCTATCAACTCATAATTATTTTACATGTTTTAAAGTGGGTATTCCACTCATACATTAGTATGTTATTCAATCAAATACAAACATTGAAAACATTGAAAAAATAATCAACCCAGTTGGACTTGAACCAACATCGATACGCCTTACCGGGGCTCGATATCGCTTTACCAATTAAGCTATGGGTTCAGTTACCAAGCTGACGAAATTCTCAATGCCTTCAATCATCTTTTTGCATTTATTTTTGCATCGACTTTATAGCAGCCGTAAGCGACATCTAGGTGCCAACCACTACAGTTAGATACCCTTCCCGCCGACCCTTTTACAAGTGTCACAACGGAAATAACAGATGGCGCCTGCTATCAACTCATAATTATTTTACATGTTTTAAAGTGGGTATTCCACTCATACATTAGTATGTTATTCAATCAAATACAAACATTGAAAACATTGAAAAAATAATCAACCCAGTTGGACTTGAACCAACATCGATACGCCTTACCGGGGCTCGATATCGCTTTACCAATTAAGCTATGGGTTCAGTTACCAAGCTGACGAAATTCTCAATGCCTTCAATCATCTTTTTGCATTTATTTTTACATCGACTTTATAGCAGCCGTAAGCGACATCTAGGTGCCAACCACTACAGTTAGATACCCTTCTCGCCGACCCTTTTACAAGTGTCACAACGGAAATAACAGATGGCGCCTGCTATCAACTCATAATTATTTTACATGTTTTAAAGTGGGTATTCCACTCATACATTAGTATGTTATTCAATCAAATACAAACATTGAAAACATTGAAAAAATAATCAACCCAGTTGGACTTGAACCACCATCGATACGCCTTACCGGGGCTCGATATCGCTTTACCAATTAAGCTATGGGTTCAGTTACCAAGCTGACGAAATTCTCAATGCCTTCAATCATCTTTTTGCATTTATTTTTACATCGACTTTATAGCAGCCGTAAGCGACATCTAGGTGCCAACCACTACAGTTAGATACCCTTCCCGCCGACCCTTTTACAAGTGTCACAACGGAAATAACAGATGGCGCCTGCTATCAACTCATAATTATTTTACATGTTTTAAAGTGGGTATTCCACTCATACATTAGTATGTTATTCAATCAAATACAAACATTGAAAACATTGAAAAAATAATCAACCCAGTTGGACTTGAACCAACATCGATACGCCTTACCGGGGCTCGATATCGCTTTACCAATTAAGCTATGGGTTCAGTTACCAAGCTGACGAAATTCTCAATGCCTTCAATCATCTTTTTGCATTTATTTTTACATCGACTTTATAGCAGCCGTAAGCGACATCTAGGTGCCAACCACTACAGTTAGATACCCTTCCCGCCGACCCTTTTACAAGTGTCACAACGGAAATAACAGATGGCGCCTGCTATCAACTCATAATTATTTTACATGTTTTAAAGTGGGTATTCCACTCATACATTAGTATGTTATTCAATCAAATACAAACATTGAAAACATTGAAAAAATAATCAACCCAGTTGGACTTGAACCAACATCGATACGCCTTACCGGGGCTCGATATCGCTTTACCAATTAAGCTATGGGTTCAGTTACCAAGCTGACGAAATTCTCAATGCCTTCAATCATCTTTTTGCATTTATTTTTACATCGACTTTATAGCAGCCGTAAGCCACTTTAAAACATGTAAAATAATTATGAGTTGATAGCAGGCGCCATCTGTTATTTCCGTTGTGACACTTGTAAAAGGGTCGGCGGGAAGGGTATCTAACTGTAGTGGTTGGCACCTAGATGTCGCTTACGGCTGCTATAAAGTCGATGTAAAAATAAATGCAAAAAGATGATTGAAGGCATTGAGAATTTCGTCAGCTTGGTAACTGAACCCATAGCTTAATTGGTAAAGCGATATCGAGCCCCGGTAAGGCGTATCGATGTTGGTTCAAGTCCAACTGGGTTGATTATTTTTTCAATGTTTTCAATGTTTGTATTTGATTGAATAACATACTAATGTATGAGTGGAATACCCACTTTAAAACATGTAAAATAATTATGAGTTGATAGCAGGCGCCATCTGTTATTTCCGTTGTGACACTTGTAAAAGGGTCGGCGGGAAGGGTATCTAACTGTAGTGGTTGGCACCTAGATGTCGCTTACGGCTGCTATAAAGTCGATGTAAAAATAAATGCAAAAAGATGATTGAAGGCATTGAGAATTTCGTCAGCTTGGTAACTGAACCCATAGCTTAATTGGTAAAGCGATATCGAGCCCCGGTAAGGCGTATCGATGTTGGTTCAAGTCCAACTGGGTTGATTATTTTTTCAATGTTTTCAATGTTTGTATTTGATTGAATAACATACTAATGTATGAGTGGAATACCCACTTTAAAACATGTAAAATAATCATGAGTTGATAGCAGGCGCCATCTGTTATTTCCGTTGTGACACTTGTAAAAGGGTCGGCGGGTAGGGTAAGGGTAAGGCGTATCGATGTTGGTTCAAGTCCAACTGGGTTGATTATTTTTTCAATTATTTCAATGTTTGTATTTGATTGAATACCCACTTTAAAACATGTAAAATAATTATTATGGGACAATCTTACACAAATCAGCCTAGTCCCACTGTAAGCTTAATAAGCTTGTGTTGTGGGTACTAAGCGACGAATACTTAAAGACATAGAAAACATCCATAACTCAGGAACAAATATCCATGATGAACACACAAATAAATGCCCTGACCAGGATTCGAACCCGGGACCTCCTGCTTCATAGGCAGCGCCTCTACCGCCTGGGCTAGGAGGCCGTTAAAAGTGGGTCAACAAGAAATATTTTCCAATGCAACAAAACTACAGTAAAACGGATGCAATGTAAGTTCTTTGAGTGAGCAGTCTTTTGGAAAGTGTGATAGAAATTCGAGACAGGAGTGGACTGTGTAAGTCTAGCAACGCAACCGAGCCGTATTTTTAACCGACTTGAAAATGAGGTTTATATGTACGGGTGTATTTTTGTAATGTTTAACATAATTTTCGGTGCTTAGTTATTTTTAAGGAATGTGGATCAACATTTTTTTAGAATTGTAAATTGTTTTAGAGCGATATAAATTGGCTGTGAATTATTTTAGTGTAGAGTTAACTAAATACTACTGTAATGTAAATACTGTATATAATATAAGTTATGTTTATAAAAAGTAAATTAGGGTAAGTGTATGCTTGGACATCATTATACATTGACTTTTGATAACCGCCATATTGGGAAAGCCATTAATTTTAACTTAATGTATTATTTTTTCATGTTCTCAAAGTGGGGCTTTCAAATACAGCTGGGTTGATTATTTGTATTGTGATTCAATTTTATGACTTACTAGCTTTTGCCCTCCGTAATTTGCCTTATAAATAAGTATCATATGTCCTTCCCTGAGACTCACACTGTGTTCATCACTAATTTAATCTATATTAGTTTAACGGTTTAAGCATTAAAGAGGTGAAAGATAGGCAGGCATGCAGAGAGAGTTGCTTTCGTATTAATATTAGTAGGTATTAGTAAATAGTATTGAACAAGTTAAAATTGCCACAATACTTTGTAAATCCACTTGGAAACGAATTAAATTTGCTGCCCGTTTTAAAAGCCGCGCGAAACGAAGTTAACTCCCAGGTTAAACAAGTCTACGTTTATTGTAGAATTTGTAGTAAAGTCGAATCTAATACTCAGTACACCAGTATAAAGTGAACTCTCCCATACAGTCATTGGTGTAAGAGATTTTGTGGCAGGGATTGGAGGAACCACATGCCTTTACAAAGGTTTTTAACTCAAGTGTTAGACCCATTCTTTCATCGTCATTTAGGATCAGCCATCTCTCTTACCCAGGTTCTATAAATGAAAAATAACCCCATTTCACTACATCATTTACAAAAACAAAACAATGTAGCTGTTTGTCAGATCATTCCAAGAATCGTTTTAAAGAATTTATTTACTTAACGAGCGTGAGAAATATCAAATGGGAAGATGAAAAAGGAATGCGTGAACGACTAATTTATCGAAAAAATGTCAGCAGTCACTACGGAAATTCATCTTCATAAGATACCGGTAAGCTGGCCTATCTACTCATTATTTTCATTGCTAATGCCCTTTGATTTAGTTTGGGCTAGAGTTATAGCTGAGATCATTCGTACAACTTCCATCGACTAAACACAAAGCCCGATGAAAACCCGGCCTTTAGTGGTAAAAAGTTCCAAGATTGAGCGCAAATTATTTAGTAGTAATTGATGTAAAGTCAAATTTATACAAATTTAGTCAAATAACTATTGAAAAGGTACTGTCAAAAACTAGTCTTTAAGAGTTATAATCGCCAAAATGTAAAAAAAAATCTGATTATTCGTTTTTTGACAAAGTTGCGTTCGGCGCTCGAGGTCACAAACTTGGATTATTTATTGGGCCAACATCACAAAAAAGTCTGCAAAAAAATCAGATCTATCGAATTTGACGCACACGATTATTGTATAAAGTTACTGGATCAATAGTAGAAATTTAAAAACTTGTATAGATATCACATACAAAGGAAAAAGTGACCTAGGCCTTGGGAAAGTTCGACCGGTACACGGTGCCGCTGAGACCCGGGTATAGCCTAGTGATTAGGGCGTCTTCCGCGAATGCAGAAGACGCTGGACCAGCCCTAGGCACCGGAGGCCTAGGTCACTTTTTCCTTTGTATATGACATCCATATAAGATTATAATCGGGGACCTCCGCAGACGACGCCCAACTGGTCAAGTGCCGCAAATATGCTTTTTTAAAAAACAATTACATATTTGCGGCACTTGCGGTAGAAACTTTCGGCCCGTGGTCGTCAGAGACTAAAACCATTATTAAAGACATATCTAAAAAACTAGTCAATGTGTCTGGCGACCTACGGGCAGGTTCCTACTTCGCCCAAAGGCTGAGTTTAGCCATCCAGCGGGGAAATGCGGCTGGCGTGCTGGGAACGATGCCCCGGGCCAGCTTAGATTTTGTCTATTATAACCGAATTCTGCTCAAATATGTATATTATGTCCAGTAATTTCAATAAACTTTAATCAGATTATAATTTATATAGTAGTGTAGACACACTGTAGCAAGTAGACACTTATAACAAAAATAAATAAAAAATATTTATGAAAATACTTTGATTTGTTTTTCAGGTGGAAATTTACTCAGAGGTGAGTGGTAATATTAAGTATACGAACACAACTTTAAACCCTTTGAAAGACTTGACCTTTTTGTAGTTCTTTAACCTTAAAAAGACCCAAATCGATCACAGGTTAAGCGAACAATTTTACCAAAGTAAACTAATTCTGACTCGTACTTAAGATTAAAGTTTGAAGGGTTTAATCTAAAGGGCGAGTTTTCTGGAGTTAGTCTTGACTCGTGATCTTTTATGGTTATCAAATAACAATACTGTTTAATATGGTAAAAATATGAAGAATTATTCAACAATTAGTAGCTATTTTTAGATCGATGACCGGTAAGCAAGTGGCCGATTTGAAATAAATAAGACAAACAATGTTGCAACAACATACATCTTTTTTATATTTACCTATACTCTTTACAGAAAATATTTTTTTAATATACTTTATAACCGTTTACATGTAAATACTGACTAAAAATATATGATCATGCGCCATGTTGCGGAATTTAATTGGAACTAATTTCTTACACTGGCAATAATTTTAATGACACGATGATTCTGCATGTGTGAGTGCATGATAGACTGTCACTGTCAATGTGGCAGTTTACTTGAATAATGATAAAGTGTTGAATATTAAATAATAAACGACAAAAAAATCCCAAACTTATCCATAGTCAAGAGCGAAACATTGTAAATAGTGTATATAATTAACTGCTGTAAATAATCGGCACGATCTTCACCCATACGAACTACGTGTTGAGTCTAGCAGCTTTTGTTTCCCCAATGATGTCTTGATTAAAAAAATAGTTTTTTTATCCTAGTGTTCAAGTGATTACATTGATATTTCTGTGCTATCTTTGGTTTCATTTATATTCTGATACTCAGTAATGTTGAACCTTGGAAAATGTGGATGGACTGTGTGAGAGATGATATGAAAAGAAAGGATGTGAGTGATGAGATGACGGGTGATAGAGATGTGTGGAAGAAAAAGACATGCTGCGCCGACCCCGACTCAGTAATGTTGGACCGACAAAGAACCAGGTCACAGTTACACTGGTTTTCATTTGCGTTTGACTCACCAACACCCAGTAATCAACCGGTTAAACATACCCTACATGTAATGTAGCAAATTGTAATTGCGTTTTCCACGTTTACCTTCTCTCGACGTGTCTACAAAAGTTTTGTACGCAGTTGAATTATCCAGTTTTGCTTCAAAATTTTGCTACGCTACACTGACTAATTTTGGAAGGCGGAGTTTCTTTTTTAGATACTTTACCTAATTATACTGTAATTACTTTTGTTTGCCTATTCATTTTAAACAAACAAGGCCCGAGCTACTGTAAAAAATACTCGAATCACTATACGAGTAGGTGTGCCTATAATAGTTGAAGAGTTCACTCGATTTTTCCAGGATACCATTATCAGATCCTGATCTGATGACAATGGGACTAAATGTGAAGTATACTCTTTCAAACAAAAATAATTTTCCAAATCGGTCCATCCGTCTTCGAATAATCGGTGAACATAAAAAAAAGATCCCGACGAATTAAGAACCTCCTGCTTCGTAATCTTGAAGTCGGTTGAAGATACACCGTTGGGTCTTAACATTCTCATTGCATAGTCTAATATATCTAATGTTGTATTTATTGTTTCAGATTATTTATGCTGTTGCTTCAAAATTAAATAAGTAAGTACATACTTGCAAGCTAGTTAATAATGTTCTTGTCTGATAGATCATAAAGATATTAATGGCCTGTTTCACAATCTCCAGTTAAAGCATATCTGTCAGATAAATGTTTGCTCTCCTTTTCTTTTATATGACTGGAGAAAAGGATAGCAATAATTTTAACTGGCAGATAAGTTTATCTGAAGATTGTGAAACAGGCCCTAAACCTATTAAATTAAAGAAATTAGTTATTTAAAAAAAGTTATCGAACTGACGTATAACGATGACTCATATCTTGTAATCGACATGCCTGATTGCCGACCGAAGTCAAACCTATATAATATACAAAACACAACATTATACATATAATTTAAAACAAGTGAACGTAAACAAATATAATATTTAAAAGGAAACGTGTTGCGGAGTGTTTCCAATTGAAGAAAATATTGCAAAGTGGATAAAATCAATAAAATAATTCCATCCTGCCACTCTGGTTGTTACTAAAGGATTAGTCGGCGACAGCGGCAAACTTACCTGCCTTATTAAGTATCGGTAAACAAATACCGATAGAAAAAAGTAGCAATACTTTTTAAGCATATTTTACTTTTAGGGAGAAAAAACTGAAAGAGTGGCCGTGTCTTTATTAGGTGTTAAAAAAATTGAAAAAAGGTGTTCACATAATTATTTGTCAGCAGTAACTAAACTAGTTTGTCTCACTGTGGTTTTATTTACTACTTGCTGTATACGTGCATCTCCAAATTTGAAGGTTTCGAGTTACTATTACCAATGGATAAACCCGGTTGACAGATTTGAAGGATAATTTTGGTCAACCGGTCTTTGCTATTAATTTTAAAAATATACATATTTTTTATGTGACATAATGACCAGCCTTTTTTTCAACGCCATGGTGAGGTGAAAAAATACACTGTAAACCACTAAACTGTTGAACTGTATTCTATAAGATTACCTAAAGTAGCATTCCTAAAATTAGGCGCTTTACTATTTTCCTCATCGAAGGTGACTTCTTAAGTGTTACCTATAAGTATAATTTAATCTAGTTCATGATTCTTTGCTTGCCCTTGTCACATTTACTTGGACGCAACAGGTATTTTTCTTCCACACACACACACACTTTATAGGTAATTTACATGATTTCTTTTGTTAACCTAGATGACAGTTAATATTTCTATCACGGTAGCCGAAATGCTATGACACTTAATACCGGTATCCGGGCTTACTCGTACTGCAGCCAAGGCTACAGATTCCCCAAGCTCTCCCAAGTACTCACATCCTAGTCTAAATGTAGCTTCCGTTTACCCATAGTTGTTATCGAACTCAAGATCACACTTATAATGGTTAAATTAGTGAGCGACTTGGTTAGTTAATAAGACCTTCCTGTCAACCGGCTGGCAATCCTCACAGTTTACTTCAACTTTTCAATCTGCGGCCATCTTTTTTTACAATATCCGAAGTGACAGGAAAAGTTAGAGCGGGAAGCTTCATGGTTTTTGTCCAATTTTAATATTCGCGACGGAAAATTATGGAAGAAATAAGTGGTAATACTTCGGTGTCAGTTGTGAATGGATTACTGAGAAAATATGGCGTTTTGGTGTATTAAAGAGAGTGGGATTAACTTTTATGAATTTCCCGTAATATTTTCCTAAAATAGAAAATGGATCCAAGGATGTGTGTCATGATGTCAAATTTATTTATCTAATCATAATTTGTCGAGTTTATTAATTTAAATAGAGCTCTTTAATGTTTTGAATATTATCTTTATTGTACGTATCTACCCAAAAAAAATTGCAACAGACCCGATGCCAGATCAAAATTGAAAAAATTGGTATAGTATTCAAACACGAAAGTTTGAATGTTATTGAAAAACCCTCAAATTATGTACATTTGGTTTCAATTGCCTTTTGGTTTGGAATCATACACAAGTTTACAGACTGTTTATCAGAAAGTAATAGATAGGTAAGTAAGTAAATGATGTGCCTGTACTTGACATTATATATTAGTATTTTGGCCTAAGGAAGGTACGAGATTAAAAAGCTTAATTATGTCACTATTGTATACAATACTTTTTCTACGAGTACGGTGCTCCTCCTCGACTATTGTATAATATTGTATGAAAGTCCATTTCAGCATCCGCGACGATGCAAAAATTTGCGACCATAAAAGCTCCATCGAAAAGTATGCGCTAGTAGTTCCGTCTACAGAATCTCAATTCAAGCATTATAGTCGACGAGTAGAAATAATATATATATATATTTTTAAATTAGGCACCTTACAATGCACTTATAAACGTCAGAGCTCTCTCTGACGTTTATAAGGCTTCAAATCTCTATAAACAAACTACCACCGGTTCTAAGTCACACCTCTGACTCGGGAAATATTATTATGACCGGCAAGAACCTCGGCGGGACTTATTTTTTCAAAACAGTAATAATATAAAGTAGAAATCTTAAAATAATCAAAGAGTTTATTTTCTTGTATCGATTTCAGCGCGCGTTATCCTTGTACGGGTGTTTTTTCGTAAAATTGGACCTTGATTTTCACATAATTCCTATACTATGGAGGTAAGTACTCTAGCTTTTAAACATGTATTCCGGGACTACCGTTTTGAGAAGCTGATTTTGTATACAATTCCTATAAACGCTGATATTACTCACCGTCTGCGGACGGCTTGTATCTCGTTGGTTCTGAAATAGAACCGGCACGGCATTTTGTTTTATTTCCTCGGCATGCTGTATCTTAAACATATTGGAAGCAATTATGTATCGCTTAGCGTTACAAGCACACGTTTTTTCACAATAAATCTTGTTTTAAGAAAGCAAAAAATAAACTTAGAAATTTACAACATGTAGTTACTTTAGCTCTGTTATGTTATACTTACTTATTTATTTGGGATCATGGTATCTGGTAGTCAAATGCACCTTAAAAACTATGTAAGAATCCTAAAATAACTAACCTGAATTAAAATATACTGCAGAATATAATGTAAAATATAATAGAAAAAAAAACATTACTTCAAACAATGCAATATTACGAAAAAAAATCTTACACTAGTTAATTGTAATTCATTATACATTTGTATTCAATATTTAATGGGACATTAAAATATTCCATTTAATATTAAATACGGTATACTAAATAGTTCTAAGCACAGTAATTTACCTGCTATATAGCCGACTACATTTACTTATTGAATAACAAGTTGCATGGGAGGTTATAGTTATGATGAAACTTATTATAACTAGTCTCAATCCCCGACTGTACTAGACACTTTTTACTTAATCTCTTTAGGGATTTAATTTTCAAAAAGACTTTCTTAGTGAATCACCTTAGAGGAATATAATGATACAAATTTCAAGGTTCCACATTTAACGAATGCTGTGCGTTAACTTCCAGTTGCTACTATTTTATATATTTTAACCATTTATAAAGTGAGCATTCTGAGCTTACTTATTACCCTATACCGTATTTCAAATAGATAACCAACTTAACCAACTCCAAGTTCCAATCTGCCAAACCGTCGGACTGATTTATTCCTCATCCGATTCCATTCTATTTTCAAAATAACTGATCGAGTTTGCGCGGGAGCAGGAAGCGGCTTCCGTTTCCGGTGACGTCAGCAACTGCCAACTACAACTTGAACGCTTTTCGTATTTGAATAAATAACGAAGAAAACGTTTGAAAGAAAGCTTTGAAATAGAAACCGGTTCGGCGAGTTTGTTTTCTTTGAAAATATTGTGATAAATGTGTCTCTCGGAATAGATATCATCAACCCCCGTATGTTATAGAAAGTAACCCCCTTTTAATGGTTTAAGTATAAATCTGTAATTATTTAATGTTTAAATGGCGAAAATAGAGAAAAGCAAGTCAGAAGATCGGGTGGACACATTGGGGCCACATTATGAGTATCGATAATTGACGTAGTATCTGTTTATTCGATTATAATACATTCATTTGTTTTTTTATTATACAGGGACAGGGTGTAATACAATAGTACATTACTTACCAAGGACTGTAAAAGAAAGAAAGCCCGAAATCGCAGCTATTTGTGACCCGAGCCGCAGGCGAGGGTAGTAAATATGCGATAGAGGGCTTTCTTTTTTACTGCCCGTGGTGAGTACACAATTTTACGTCTCCACCTGGCCATGATGCGAGTTTTACCGTACGCGTAGCGTGCGAAAATATATTTTTAGGGTTCCGTAGCCAAATGCCAAAAAACGGAACCCTTATGTATTCGTCATGTCTGTCTGTCTGTCTGTCCGTCCGTATGTCACAGGCATTTTACTCGGAAACTATACGACGTATCTGAATAAAATTTACACATAAGGTGTATTTTGTATGCAGCTACTTATTAGTTATGTAGTTAAATTTGAAAAAAATATATATTTTTAGGGGGGCGCTCCATACAGGTAACTAAATTTTAAAAAAAAAATTACCAAATATCAACATGTGACACATCAATCGATAGGTCTTTCAAAATAACATTGAGGTTTCTTTAACTATTTTGTGATTAAGTGAATATTTTCTGAAATAATCGCTTCGAAAGTCAGAAAAGCTGTGTAGCCCCCCCCGTAACTTTTGAACCGTAAATTCAAAAAATATGAAAAAATTTGAAGAGTGCGCCTTATCATATACTTTCAACGAAAATTGTTTTGAACATTATCAGTTCAGCCATTTTCGAGTTATCTCCAAAAAACTTCTTCCATAGGCATCAGATACGACCTTTTGGTATTAGTTTGGTTCTTATTCCATTGAAGGTACGGAACCCTCCTGTGCGTGGTCCGACACGCACTTGGCCGGTTTTTTTCTGTATGGGACACGTCGTCCCGGCTGGCCAACCCTCCATACAAACCCATTTTTTTTCTTAGTTTTTATTATAAGAATACTATAGCAATTATGGTCCTTCAAAGGAGACCCGCATTTTTGTGACACCTTGTATTTTGTTGTAGATATTAGGAATATCCATATATCTTTTGTTAGGAATATTAGAAATATTCGTAGTTTCAGACATTTATCTATTACAGTTCTTGAAACGCAACCCGCTGATAGATATACGAATTAATATGGTTTGATATGTCGCATGCAACCATTAGCGAAACCCGAAAAATTAAGTAAACAAAATGATTTTCTAGCCATTTTTATAGATAATTGTAATCCCTTTTTGGTAATCATTTCTCATCAGCGAGCACTACATTTTTAATTTAAATTGTACTAGCATCTAATATTAGATCGCAGAAACCGACAATGACGGATTCGACGACGTGACCGGAATTCAATTAAACCGGTTTAATTAAAGGAAGAATAAACCACACGTCGCGATAGAAAAGGGTAACCGGTTTCTACTGTTGTGTGGTACGATTTAATAGTTCGGTTAAAAAAGCTTTCATATAGCATTTTTTATTACCGGAAAAGTCATCTTATACGGCTCAATTAAACATTTAATTAAGTATCATATTCATCCGCGATGAATTATTCAAGCTATGATCAATCGGCCACGAACGCAAGCTGTTAACAGATTCTGGGTCAATAGCGTCTCGTGGGAAATCAGTTCTGTCAAGCTGGTCTAATTTGACAAACATTCAGATGAACTCTTTGAGTAAACAATGGAAACAGTTGCTGACGATGACCGCCACACATTCTACAAAACAAATGACGGTTAGATAACAAATGTCGTCAGCTTCACCATGTTTTTTCTGGTATACTGAGCCGATGAGTTTACTGACTAGAGAATAGGAATGATGTAAATATGTTAACGGACACGCAGATACTATACGTAGACACGGCCTGGATGTTGATGGTGTGAGCTGACGATATCTCCTTTGATTACTCCTACGGCCTATGAGCCTCCCGTGATTATCCATCTGGTATCTCGGGCTAAATAGTCGCCTCCACCTCCCCTTACAGCGACCCCGTTCCTCACACTATGGTTACCCTGAGTTCATAACCATTGACAACTCACTGGGATCCAAGATCTCTCTGAGCACTGATACACGCTGGTAAATAACACAAGACACATGATCATCATAATAACACAGTAAGAAAGTCCATGAACTGATACGAGTAGAAAGATAAATATTAAAGCGCTCACCATTAATTTGTTCGCGCGCAACCTTCTCTCCTCCCGTCGTCCGTGTATCTACCCTACAACCCCCTCAAAAAATCCCTCCATACTAAAAGCGATATTGAGATCGAACGTGACTGCTACCGCCATCTATCCGAAAACCCGGCAAGCACGAACTGCTTCGCGATATTCGCGACACTCCCGCCCCTTAAGAAAAATAAAATTATAGAAACATTGAAATCAGATCAGTTTAATCAGTATCAGTAAACAATTGAATCAATAAATATATAATGTGAACTCTATTGTGAATAGCCACAGATAAGCAATCCGCATGTGCGAGCCATAGGACTAGGTATGATGTTTGACCTTAGAATATTGTATCACTCTTGCGCTTTGCGCCCGGTTAGCTCCAGTGACAGTTTGAGATTTGCGGAGTTAACATTATCATAAAATGGATTCGAAACACCATTTTGTGTCATGAATAGTTGCAATAATTAAAGAAAATGCGGAATGGTAACATATCTTCTTCTTAGTCGTGCACTCTTGGCAGAGTGGTCGTGGTCATGTCTCGGTCGAGTCTTTTGCCACCACTTCCCTGGTGATGCGACGCCATGTAGCTCTATGAGATGTATGATTCAGAGGCGAATTCTACGAAACTCGTGTCATGTTTCTAGGTCCTATTTTCGGTTTAGGCTGAGGGTGGTCTATCAGTTTCAAAGTATCATGACAAAAGTTCCACAAATACTCGTTATTAATATTACTGCTGATTGATTATGATTATCAGATTCGTGATTATTCAGATTATCTCATCGAAATATCTATAAAAGTATCGACCTGTGCCCCAACGCTATTAGCACTGATATCTGACAGCTAAGATAATTATTTTGTCAAATATTCTGACACGGTCGATTCCTATACAAACCATAGACAAGCGCGCCTCTCTCCTAAGAGCAACTAACGCACTAAAGAGGTTGGTGCTCTGTGTGAATAACAATGTAGCTGAGCTGTCCATTCTCGAACCTTTTTTCTTGCCCTTTCCGCTGAGAGTAGGGATGGCCTTGTGTAACTGACACAAGCTATCGCGTCCCTCTGAGACTGGTCTTAGCGAATACCGATGGCTGTGCTGATCTGATCAAAGTAGGATCCCTAGACTGGTCTGAGCGTTCATCAGTGCCTGTGTTGAGCTGATTACAAGCAGGACCCGTAAACTGTTCTGGGCGTTTACTGAGGTCTGGGCTGAGCTGAGTAGGATCAAACTGTTCTGAGCGTTTACTGAGGTCTGGGCTGAGCTGAGTAGGATCAAACTGTTCTGAGAGCGTTCACTGAGGTCTGGGCTGAGCTGAGTAGGATTAAATTATTCTGAGCGTTTACTGAGGTTACACTGACTGAGGTCTGAGCTGAGCTGAGCAGGATCACCGTCGCGGTTTAGTAAATTAGAAGTAACCTGTGTGGACTGAGTGTTAGGATTCTTGTAAACTAATCGGTATATTTCTAGGATGAACGATTTACTAATGTTAGGATTTATACTTTACGTTAAAACCTGTCCCTTGTACGTCAACATTCATATGACTAAGCAATGTGATGATTCTTAAATTTAATCTTTTATAAGTTAACCAAATTAGCATCTATCAACCATAGTGCTATATCAAATATCAACCCGTTAAGAATATCTAGTTCTTCAAAGAACAATTTTAAGAGGAATTAGTAATACTCTATTAATTACTACTATAACAGCTAGGCTTAGCTTTCAAGGATTCAATGTACCACAATAAATGTACTTCGGTATTAAACGCGGAACGTCTAAAACTTTAAATGCATTATCCTTTAACTCTTTTGACTTCACAGTTTTTTATGTCTTAATTTCTGGCATAATGTTTTATGTACTTGCTAATGCCAAAATGTACAATGTCCTCTTTTAAATGTACCTATTGTCTGTACTTTAACAACGACTTTATTCTTATTGTACTGGTTCTTACAACTGAATGGCTATCTATATATAATACTGTCGAGATCATCTGTTTGTTACTGGTATGTGCTCGACAGCCCTCCCCAATAAACGAATAAAAAGGGCCGTTTACGTAAATTTCAAGTCATACTCTAATAATTTACAATGATAATGGGAAGGGTTCTGATAGTTGTACATAACCTGGATATAACCTTGACCAAAGTGTTATTGAACACTGAACTATAAACAATTAATTTCGATTGTTTTTCTAGCGTGGTATCAAAAACTCGCTTGTTTAATCAAGTTACATCCCCGTAGAGAATCATCCTTCTACATTGTACATACCTACTGCCTGTACTCCGTTTACGTATACAATGTGAAGTTCAAAGTTCAGTAACTAATTCACGACTTCTTTTAACTCAACAAGCGAAGTACGGTCATACCTAGTACCCGTGGGATACCACTAGACTGGGCTGAACAAGGTATAGGTTCAAAACCCTACATATCATTTAGCAACCATATCGTCAGTTGAAAAAAGGCGATTTTTCTCAAACCATTTTTGTAGTCAAACACTGTAGTACGTATATCGTAAGCGTGAGCGAGACTATGATATTTGAATTCGTTTTTATGGCCAAGAACTTATCCACCGCTAACAAAGTAGTTTTTCAATTATTTTGGTAGGTACTTATTTTGTGACACCATTATTATGTGTGCGTTTTTATTATAACTGTGGTCCAATTTATTTCCAATATCAACTACTTCTCGACACTAAATTTCATACACATACCGTAAATATCCGTTTGCATGTTGGTACATACACCTACTTATTATTGTACCTTTATAGAATCAATCAATATACGTGGGTATTCCTAAAGTCGCACGGTGTTTTCCTAAAAACACCTTCAAGAATTAATTTATGATTGATTTTAATAGTATTTAAGTACCTATCCTATATTCATACATTTTCACGCGGCTACCTGCATTATCAGACTATCACACCTTTATGATCATCTTTATTTATTAAACGTTGCTTGCATCTGAGATATATACATCTACCACTGAGTAGGCTTGACGGACTGATTATTATTATTTATAAGCAGGCAGGCAGTTGTACAACTGATTTTGCCTGTATCCAGTTAACACGACAAATGATCAATGGCGAGTAAAGTGCTTATCTAATCTGTTCTTGAATTGGTTGACATTTTGAGCTGATACCACATCCTCTGGTACTTTATTCCAGGCCCATACCACTCGGTTGCTCAGGAAGTGTCTTTATGGGTTACTGTGGGACCTTTGGCTGTCTAATTTCAAGTGACGGCCTCTCAGACGGGTGTTGTTATTGCGCTTGAACATCTTGTGAAATTCTTTGAGGTCATAGTGCCAAGATAATATATCTATTACCCCCACGAAACCACATTTTAAGTTCAACACCAAGTATATTGAACTAATCCCTTTCGTGCGTGCAATTCCCTTGAATCATCATTGATTATCTAAATACCAAAACCCTGTTCGTTATGATGTTATGAAAATGAAAGGAAAACGTTCGAACATGAGATGTACTTTATAGGCGTTCTAATTAGCGGTTACTCAAAATAGTAATATTTTGAAGTGACAGACTAAATCACTACTCGCGTGACCAACTTAGAATGATCTTTGTTAGGATAGATAGTTTTGATAAGTTTCGTACCTACCCTTTTATACTTTGATAGTCTGAGCGTCTTTTCTATGGACTACGGTCATCACCATTTATTAACCAACATCCTTACGGTGTTACAAGGTGGTATGCATCCTGGCATATAGTAGGTGGATTTAACATGTTTTTCTATTATTCAAAGAATTTAACCTACGGTCACACGTTCAAACACAAGACTATATTTTATTTTATTTTAACGATTTAATTTCAATAGGTATTTTTGTATTATATATGTTTGGAATACCTCTTCTCCCTCTTCTACTCGCGTTGTGGGAAATAGAGACAAGTAACAGTATACATACTATTCATATTTAATTTCTGAATATTACGTGTCAAGGTCAAACCAGATTGTCACAATGACCTGCCCTTTCTGAGTTACGCAGAAAATATAATCTTACTTAATTATAAAATATCTTTCCAGCCAACACTTCACTTCAATATGAACTATGCTTGTTGCTATGATGGGAAATAACGAATCGTCCGTAGTTAAACTCTTGTTATGTATTTGCATTTACACTATCCGCTAATAATTTGTCTATATCACGGTATTTATTAACTACTTCTTGCTTTCCAAACGTCATTTAAGTACACACTTAAATATACATATAACATATTTAGTTTAAGGTTTTCACCGCAAACAGATAGTCAAACACGATTGGCAACTCTATTTAAATGACATACGTTAGCATTATACAAATTTTCACAAAGTGGCCAATTTAAAGCTTATTATTGCTACCCCAAGGTTGTCTGGAAGAGATCGCTCTCTAGCGATAAGACCGCCTGTTGACTGCCTCTACTTTTAATCTGTACTGTACTGTTATATTTTATTGAGGGGTGCCATAAAGAATATTTGTATTTGTATTATTGGTTTAAGCACTCGTACTTGTGCCTCATCATCATCATTTCAGCTGAAAGACGTTCAATGCTGGATAAAAGCCTCCCCAAGGATCTCCACAACGAACGGTCATTCGCCGCCCTTAACCAGCTGTTTCCCGCGACTCTAACCAGATCGTCGGTCCACCTAGTCTGGGGCTTCCCACACTGCGTATTCCGGTATGCGGTTACCACTCAAGAACCTTTCTGCCCCATCGGCCATTGGTTCTGCAAGCAATGTGGGCCGCCCACTGCCACTTAAGTCTGGCAACTCTCTGAGCTATGTCTGAGCTGTGTGTACTTGTGCCTACATGTAGCCATATACTAACAGTAGGTACCCGAACGATTTTTAGTAAATGTCAAAACACTCTCTGAGCTATGTCTGAGCTGTGTTTACTTGTGCCTACATGTAGCCATATAGGTACTAACAGTAGGTACCCGAACGATTTTTAGTAAATGTCAAAACACTCGAAACATTGATTATCAGTTACCGAAGTTAATGGTAGTTATTAGGACATCTCTAACCATGTTCTTTTAACTTAAATCGTTTATAACAAAACCAAATGAATCAACAACTGGTTAATATTTAGTTCTAAGTTAAGTTTTCTAAAACCAACGGGAGATAAAGAACTAAGTCTTTAAATTTACCCGTATATCATTTCATGCACCTACTCGTATAGGCACGGATCTTACATTGAGATTTAACTTGTGAGCACCTTGTAAATGTATCATGAAATATTTTAACTTCTACAAACTTATATTTGCAGATTTATACATATATGGATAAAATGCTTCAATTACACAAAATCATGGTACAAATTATGCCATGTAAAGTACCCCAAATCAAATAGAATGAGAAAGTGGGTAGAACGTAAGATTTGCGTATTTGTTTACGTCGCATTACCTCAACTTATGAGAACCAATTATTCGTCACATTTAATGTTCTTTGTTTAGTTTTAACTTTATTATTTATGTTTCATCTTTATTCAAGATATTTATATTTTAAGTAAAGCGTAAATAACATGTGCTACATGCACTGCGTACACTATGTTAAGAGTAATTTCAGTTACATCAAGTCAAGAACTGGACCGTTTCGTAAATACACTGAATTTCGGTTTATGTAAGGTTCCTTGCAATAGGTGCACTGATAAGTAAGACACATGGTGGAATATATGTCCATTTGTACACATATGGGACATATCTAGGACTCGTATGAGATGAGCGTATTAACCACTAAGTTATGTTACACTACAATAAATATTTCCAAATGATCATTACTCAAATATAGTATTCCATAAAGTCAATACGAACTACGAAACTTGAATTTGGAAACTATTGACATAAAAAAATATTTTTATTACTCTGTTGTTTTGTTTTATGTCTATCCTTCTTAACTAAGTTTAATTTATCACATGATTATTTCGTGTCAAGGAAACACAATAAAATAAAACATCAATGACAACGACTTTTAAGTTTCCAATTAACCATTTGATTCTAAATGCAGGCCTGGATTTCTTTTAGTAAAGGTATTGTTTGGCAATTACCTAACCGGCTCAGAAAGAAGACAATAACTTCTTCTTATGCGTGTTTATGCGTGACGCATCACATTTGTAGTTCAAACCTGATGTATAGCATTTAAGTAAATCATTTGTCGTGCAATTCACTTTATACATACAGTAGGTATCTTCTAAATATATAAAGGAGAAACTGACTGACTGACTGACTGACTGATTGACTGATATATCAACGCACAGCCCTAACCACTGGTTCTAGAGATTCCAAATTTGGCATGTAGGTTCCTTATAAGGTCTAGGGATGCACTAAGAAAGGATTTTTCAAAATTCACCCCCTAAGGGGGTAAAATGGGGGTCCAAAGTATGTATGGCGAATCAAGATTTGTTAGACTATTTTAATCGAAACTTCACAGGAGCATTCCTAACGATAAATGAGTAAATACGTGTTTCAGGTTTTTTGAAAATTCAACCCCCAAAAGGGGCAAATGTGGTCACAAATTCTGAAAATCAACATGGGTAATTATCCTTTTGAGTACTTATAGTACGCGGGCGAAGCCGTGAGAAAAGGCTAGTGCCAAATAAATGGAGAGTCGACGAGACTCGAACTTAACTCAAATTAAACTCTGCTTTATTTATATTTTTAATACCACGACGGTGGCAACGAAGCATACTAGCCGCCTGATGGTAAGCAGTTACGTACACGTTAAAAGCATAAATACAATTCGATAGGTTTTTGATTAGTTTTTAGCATCATACACTGTAATGACAAGTAAATGTGCATACTATTTCTCTTAGCATCGTCTCGGTGTTCATAGAGTAAGGTGTTCTAATCTAGGGTCACTAATTCTTATTTTATCGCATCAAAGATGAAGATTACAATTTACAGTAGACACGGAGTTATGACAGATGCGTTATTTATTTTAAATCTTTCATCCGCCTAAATTCAAGACATCCTTTATTTGCCGATATCATTTTCAATGGTGTTAACAACGTATAACGTATCTGATCCCTACAGGAGCACACATGCCTACTACGAGGTCAATTTGTACTCTTACGAATAATAATAAAACGGATTATGAGGCTGATTTCTATTCACTTATGTACATTTTATAATTATCGTTTTTTCACAATAATTTCTCACGATTGCGATAATGATTGACGTTTTCCTTGTGATTTGTGCTTATCTTAACTAACAGCGCCCAGTCCAATGAAAGGAAAACGACTGCACCCATGCTCAATATACTTTTGAGTTAGCCTTCTCTTCAAACTTAATATTACTACTAGTTTAACCATAGTAGCGTTCCGTGGATACTTTTAAGGAGGAGCTCATACCGATGACGTTAGTCATTTTTATCTCACAAACTCGAAGCCGTCCTATAATGGTTATTTATCTCCGCCAAAGTAAAATAAATATCTCAGTTTTGTCATAGTAATTTGGTTTATTGTCTTATCATTATTATAAGGCCACGGACTATCTTTGGAATGTTACACCAGAGAAATGGACTTCAAATATTGATAAGATTTGTTTAACGAGCCAACTTCGAAATTATACGTCTGAATTACGCTCAATTTTTTTTTTACGATAACCTTTTATAGCTCAGTTTGAAGCTCAACTCGAACAAGAATGTCTTTAGATTCACCATGTAATTGCCCGTTGCTTATTTCTCAAAACTTTCAAGTAAATTCTAAGGCAATTTGGAAAATATCATTTAAACACGAATGACTCTTCAAACTTTCGTATTAACTACATGTTTTATTATGTACAAAGTTACTAGAACTATATTTACACTACAACATGAAACATTAATTACGGCCGCTGACTTCTCAGTCAGCGACGCTACCATGAATGTTTCCTATAGCCTGAACTTGGGCTGAAGTAAATGCTTGCTTGCTTATTTGACTCTGTTTTGCCTTTAATTTTCTCAACAATCTTAAAACTGAAACTGACCTTTCAGTTGATCCTTTTATGTATTATATTGTGTAGCTATACCCGACAAGTATCAACCGACACAGTGCTACTTTCAATTTAGCTGACTTAAATATGGCACGGATGGATCTAACCAATCCCAGCACATCACCACCATGTCGTCAGCTTCACCATGTTTTTTCTGGTATACTGAGCCGATGAGTTTACTGACTAGAGAATAGGAATGATGTAAATATGTTAACGGACACGCAGATACTATACGTAGACACGGCCTGGATGTTGATGGTGTGAGCTGACGATATCTCCTTTGATTACTCCTACGGCCTATGAGCCTCCCGTGATTATCCATCTGGTATCTCGGGCTAAATAGTCGCCTCCACCTCCCCTTACAGCGACCCCGTTCCTCACACTATGGTTACCCTGAGTTCATAACCATTGACAACTCACTGGGATCCAAGATCTCTCTGAGCACTGATACACGCTGGTAAATAACACAAGACACATGATCATCATAATAACACAGTAAGAAAGTCCATGAACTGATACGAGTAGAAAGATAAATATTAAAGCGCTCACCATTAATTTGTTCGCGCGCAACCTTCTCTCCTCCCGTCGTCCGTGTATCTACCCTACAACCCCCTCAAAAAATCCCTCCATACTAAAAGCGATATTGAGATCGAACGTGACTGCTACCGCCATCTATCCGAAAACCCGGCAAGCACGAACTGCTTCGCGATATTCGCGACAACAAACTTGTTGGGCTTATTATAAGAGATACAATAAATACGGCGTATAAATGGGGAAGGCAACTGTCAAAGTGATGACGTAGTTTTTATTTATTTTCGCGAAAATTATTCTTTGTTTAGTCTCGAATTGCTCCGAAATAGAAATCCACCAGTTTCTGAAATACACTTAAATTAAAATGCTGTAGACTTACGCCATAGGGAAGGTTTTTGCCTAAGAAAAACTTTTGACTGTATACTAGTTAAGCACCATTCATCTTTCTGTCTCTTTCTTTCATTGTATGGAATCTGGAACAGCGCCCTCTACAAAAAATTTTTACCGGCCTTCCCCGTTGTATACTTTTACAGTGTGGATTATCTACTCTAGATTATAATCTACATTGTCAGATGGATTTTGCTGGATTTAGACACTAATTTTATTTAAATAAGTAAAATATTAAGATACCAACGTGATCGCATCCGGGCTCTTAACCGGTTTTAGCAAAAACATACGAAATATGTAACCGAATATTTTTATAATTTTACGGTCTTTATACACAATACTGTATTCAGGTAATGACTCCGTATTAATTGTCCAATTAGACATGAAAATGTAAACGAAATAACGAAAAGTAATGTAAAAGTACCGGTATTTTTGTATAGAGCTAATACCGATTTCCGAACCCTGGATCCGAAACCAGGACTGGTGCTTTTAGGATACAACGGGAAGAGTGCCAAGAAAGATAAACGATCAAAATTGATTTTATATCAAGGTAACATTACCATAGTAGGGCGTGGCACGGAAATGAACTCAGAATGGATCTCGTTCCCGGGCTCAAAGGCTCTATTTCCGGTTCTTGGCTAGCATTATTCCAAAACGCAGTATATCTCCATAAAATCTACGGAGATATTACATTTCAGCTAAGCACGTAGCGTTCATCCCTGCCAATTGATGGTCATTCTTAACTGTCCGTTTAAATGTTATTTCATTTTGGGAGAATTAGTGATGATTGCTGGCCCCTTGGGGAGAAATTTAATTAGGTTCATTTTAGACTTACTTTGTTCTAATACACAAATCATGTGCCGATTATGTTTTCATAAAACAGATGTGAAATTAAATACTGTAAATACACTCAGAGATGACTACAACGGTTTTTAATCTTTTTGTGGGTCCCAATAAATTCGAAACCTCAGCAAATTAGCGCATCTACTTATTTCTCCAAAATAAAACCTTAAAATTAATAAATTTACTAAAGAATAAACTATACTGACGAAAAACTAGCATTGTTACCTTATGATAAGGTATGTCATTCATAAATCTTGAAGCAAAATCAAATTATTAAGTAGAAGAATAGATGCTATATCCATATCCATATCCATACTAATATTATAAATGGGAAAGTGTATGTGTGTGTTTGTTTTTTTGTTTGTCCGTCTTTCACGGCAAAACGGGGCGACGAATTGACGTGTTTTTTTAAGTGGAGATAGTTGAAGGGATGGAGAGTGACATAGGCTACTTTTTGTCTCTTTCTAACCCCCCACTTCCCTAAAATGGGGGGTGGAAGTTTGTATGGAGCATTCCGGGGGGCAATCAGGAAAGGGGAACCGTGTTACCCCGAATTTAACGCGAGCGAAGCCGCGGGCAAAAGCTAGTCATGGAATAAGTACAGAACGATACCTCCTACGTATACTGAGCCAACTGACATTTTTTCGATTTTCGTTTTTTTGCATATTTAGAATTAAAATACTTATATCTACATGCTATAAAAATTTCGTAGCGAAATTACTGCTAGTTTTCAAAATAAAGTGACGTATACTGACCCAACTAACACTGTTTTTTAAATTAGAACATCGTATACTGAGCTAAGTCACTTGTACCACTATACGTGGGACACCTATCGAGGAAGGGCGGCGCGGGCGCAGCACAAGTGGCAGTTGGCTCAGTATGCTCGCTCGTCGTCGTTGCGGGTGGACGTTGTTCCACTATACGCGGGCAATAGTCGATGCGGCATACGTCTTTTCTACCTACTACGTATAAAATTAGGCTCTGTTGTTTATGATTTAGTTATCGCACGGTAATATAAGCGTGTTTTATTACAAAAGAAAACTTAATTTGCACAATTTCACAGCATTTGATTTGGGAACACTAGAGGGGTACTGTTCTGTTGGCATGATCAAATAGCTAAAAAAGGGTCTAATGTGAGTTGTTAGCAATGTATTAGACTTAATTAAATTAAAGCTTCAACACGATGTAAAAGAGTTCAGGTTTTGCCCTGACAACTGTGAGGGACAAAATAGGAACCGGATCGTATTTCTCATGTACATGTACGCCTGCTGGAAATATAACATAACAATTACACATCGTATTCTGGTTGTCGGGCATATCCAAAAAGAGGGAGATAGTATGCATGCTCTAATCGAAAGAAAGACGAAAAATATAAACATTTATACACCTGAACTGAAAAGTACATGGCTATGCGTATTGCAAAAATTGGTAAAACCCTATGAAGTGAAAGAAATTTTGCAAGAATCGGTGTTTGATTTTAAAGCATGCCTACCTCTTTTTAATAATTGGAAAACTGGCACTAACGGACAAACTGTCATGTGGAGTAAATTGTGTGAAGTACATGTTTCACCTGATGAGCCTTTCACAATAAAATAGACTTTTGAAGTACATATCACTATCAGTTAATTGAATGTTCTGCAAATAAAAATTCTAGGAGCCGACAAAATGAGTTAACGGAAGGCTTGAATAACATTCAATTGGCCTATAACAGCCCAATACCTATCGACAAAGAAAAAAGTAAAGATCTTAATTATTTATGTCAAAGTGGTATAATTCCAGCTCAATACCACGACTTTTTCAAAACTTTAATAATAACATCCTGTTGGCTGATTTTAATGTGCCATCAGTAAGTAACACTGGCCTAATTAAAATAAGTAATATTATTTCTTAGAAGTTAACTATTCTGTTAGCACATTAGTTTTTGAGGTTCTAGGATATTTGTCCGAATTAAGTTTTTTATGTTAAGACTAAATTGATCTGTGTTGTGTTCTTTATGCCAATGACTTGGAGCTATTATAGTCAATGAAGGCGATTAATTATTGATCTCGTGCAAGTGCCATCGTTTTTTAAAAATATATATTTTAACCTAAAATAATTTCAGAAGAACCTGATGTTTAAGAAGTTATGTTTTAATTTTTGTGTCAGAGAGAGTTAATATTTCATTTTTATTTTGTATTAGTAAAAACTGATCTGCGTTGTTATATTTATAACGTGCTTAACTTGAACTTAATCATTTTGATTTTTATTGCTAAAGTTAAAAGAAAGTGCTTTTTGTGATTTCGTAGAATCCCAGTCTGGCAGTAATGGAAATGAAGACTGTGAGATAATTAATCCATAATAAAAATTAAAACAGTATTATGTTGATAATAACACTTTGTGGCAACGACAAACATCATTCCCAAAATTTTTATAATAAACGCAATTTTAATGTAAATTTGTTTTTTTTTGTATTACAAACATAACTTGCTTAAATATCCTAAATATAAACTTCTAAACTTACTATAATGGACATAATATACAAAATAATCTTAACAGTATACTGGTATATAATGCATTCATTCAGGCGTATACTGGTACAAGTGATAAATCAGACGAAAAATAACCGATATAATCTATCTGAGCACGAGCTTTGAGTATGTTTAGTTATCTAATGGTACATGCGACATAATAGACATCTAGTTTAATAAAATTATGTCCATATTCATCTTATCATAATTTACTACGTATACTGGATCAAGTGGTAGTTGGCTCAGTTTATCAAAGACCTAGTACTCGTAAATTTCACGTATTACATACTGGACTAACTACCGTTTTTTCAAAAACTATTATTTATTTAGAAAAAGTAAATATCTAGATTTAAGCAAAGTATATTTATTATACATATTTGAAATTTTCATGAAATTATTTCAACGTATGAGTTAGTTATGAAACTTTGTACCTTTGAACAGCCCTCCTGTAAAATCGTGGTTTTGCACTTGGCTCAGTATACTTAGGAGGTATCGAGAAGATTCTACTTCCTCAGTTAGCTGTCATGCGGTTTAAAAAAAATAAAAATAGGGTGTTCAACGTGCTTTATAACTTCCGTGCAGTGTATTAATGAGTTTGAAACATGTCATAAACACTGTCTGAAATGATACTATTTACGAACGCGCCCATAATGTGATTGATAAGCGATGTGCCAACCCTTCCCTCATTCGCGGTAAGCGCATCGACAAAAACGGTTACAATGGAGCTCTCTTAGCCATAGTGAAACCCCCCTGCCTCGGACACCTTGCCTTGGTCACTTTTTCTGAAGTATATGACATCTGTTTCAGTTTGTATGAAATTCAATCTAAAATATACTCAAACTCATACACTATACAATTAACTTTAAACAGTAAATAGTTTTTTTATTAAATACGACGTGTACATTTTCTTTAAACACCAAAAGTCCAACCATCCTCAAACTAAAACGACTTATGCCTTTAACTTTGAAGACGGCATACACGTCACACCTATGTCAAAGTTATATCAGAGCCAGTACTTAGCTTTATTTATAGCAGACTATTTTAAGGACGGAAGCCGCAGGGGGTCCGGTGCGTTCACCCTGGTTCCGTTAGTGCATGTGTCAATGACATGTTTGTATGAATGTTATGGTTATGATGAAGTACTCTAACTTTATACATGTGGTTAGGTTGTGGTGTTTTGCAAAATGCTACCATGTTGTGTGGTCAATATTGATTGTTCATTTTTATTCCAAGAGTGCTGTACCGAACTATCGACTCGTAGAATATTACTTTTTCTATTAATTTTGCGTAGTTATTTGGCAGACATACAAACATTGGCAGTTTAAATTTTACTAAGAAATACATGTTAATGTTAAATAATATTTTATGTATTTATATAGTTTTTAATCAATATATTACGTTAAAAGGCATTTAAAACTGCTAGTTATTGTGTAGACAATAAGTAAATTTTTAATTACTCATAGTTATAATATATTATTATCATGGCGACAGAAGAGATTTTTTTTTATTTATTTCGCAGATGAAAATTTTGTAGGAAAATACAAACCATCAAACTCCAAGATTTTTATTTCGCTCCAAGAACTTTGTATGCAATGTTTCAGTCGTTAACGCTACAAATGCAGGCGTGCATTTTACGATGAAATGATACTGTTTTAATTATGTTGTGTATCTGGAATGCTTTCATGCGCGGATATGAGTGTTGAGGAAAGGCATTAGGATGGTTTAATTGATCAGCGGAAGGACATTTTACAACCAAGTTGATTCAGGCATAATGTCGGGCTTAGTGTTCATGCACTGTGCTATAGTTAAAAGACATTTCTTCTGGTTACACTAATTACAGTACCTACTTAAAAACAATAAAAATAAACCTATATATCTGGATTTATTGGGTTATAAATGTCACGTATTTGACAGACTTAATATTTCATGTATAAATTGACATTGATAAAAAAACCACCGCTATTTACTATATTCGTAACATTTTTATTTCATTCAAGAAACATACAGACAAGGTCGAACCGCGATAGACGCTTGGACTTGGCTTGGACTATTTATTTTCGCCCGTACTTATAACTCGCAGTAGTGAATCGCGAAATATACCTGCGGCGAAGCGGGGCCGGGGGGCGAGCAAACGTCGGATTCTCAACGTTATCGAGGTACTTACGCACGCGTCTTAATTAGATTATTTTTAATATAAGTTTTTGAGCAAAATATTACTAACATTAAAATTAGTTATATTATCTACAGAATTAGTACCAACTTATTTGCAAAAGTTGGATATCATAAATCATTTCTTATCTAAAACTTAAGTCTTAATAAGAAACTTTTTAATGAATAACGTAGTGTCTTTTGAGAAACATGAAGATAAATTAATATTCACTGCAATTGGGTATATTAATATTCGCTGCACGAAATAAAAGTGAAAAACAAATACTGGTTAAAAAAAGTACTGAGGACTTTTTTTTACCGGTAGTTTTTTTCGATATTTAAAGGTGAAAGGACACGCAATGTGGTAAGGTCTCTATAACAATGCGATGAACACAACTTTAATTTATAATTAAAGTCTTCAGCTATAATATACAACTGAGAACCTAATAAATATAAATTCAGACTTTTGACACAACAGTCCTACGTAATAAAAAATATTTAAAAAATATACCCGTATCAAATATTAATGCTGCTCAAACCAAAGGGCTCATATTAAATTAAATATTCTCAACAATACCTTGATTTGAATGTGGGTTGAATTCAGAAGAACCCCGAATTTGCACCACAAAGAATCGTATATAAAGCTTTGGATTTTAATTGTCTATTTCATCACATCGGTTAGAATACGGTGTAATGGTAATCAAATAAGCGGAGATGACTGGTCAAATAAAAACTAAAATAAGCAATAAATAAGATGAAACAGGTGCCTGAACTTAGTCGCGAAAATTCATAAAAAAGTTTATAAAATAAGATAACAAAAATGAAATGAAATGATTTTTTTTATTGTCACGACCTTATTCACTTGTTCATTGTTAAATCTGGTCTTACTTGGTGATATCTAATTCGTTTGCCAGGCTGTTAAATGCTCTACTCGCACACGACAAGAAACTGTTCCGTCTATAAATCCTAATATTTTTTTTTTTCCACCACTCGCAGTGCATCTCGTTTATACTTATATTTTGATCGGTCCAGTCTCTCCACAATTTTCCATGCTTATTGCCCAGCCATCTTCAGGGTAGCGTGTAAAATGAAATTACACATTTATCTCATCTCCCGAAGAGAACTCGTTTTCCTGATGGAAGCGTCCAGCCGCCATCATTCCTGAAAATTGACAGCAATACAATTATCGGGGCGTTAAATATTTTTTTTGAGTCTGAAAATGAAAAACCGTGTCGTTTGTAAATTTAATTCAATAATTTAATTGTTTGAGTATTATCTTTACATTTTTTTTCGTTATCTATCGATTTTTAGTATATACGGATTAAAAACTGTATTTTCTCTCAAAAAGTAAAATATACAAAATTTTCTACGCACGGCATTAACCAGTTTAATGTATAAGAGCGGCACCGTATATGAATATTATCTTTATAATATTACCTACACTCAATTAATCTGCAATGATTAGGTTTTATAGTGAATCACAATTTTAATATTCATTTAAACTTTGTTAATAAGCGCACTTCGACCGACCTATCTGCATTAAGCCTCTTATCTTAAGCCCTCTCGACTCGAAGATTGAAAAATGAAGCTATCCAATTAAAATCTCGCTAGACCAATTAGAGAACTAAGATTACTAAGAATACTGAGAAATATCCGCTCTTCTGTATTCAATATTTATGGCAACGTACTTATTAAAATGAAAATGGATTAAACTAGGTTATGGTTTAAGTCGAAAGGATTGAGAGATGCAACTTGCATAATATTAATAAAAACTAAGCTGACAATTTATTACTAAAAGAAATTGCCTGTAGTAGGTAACAAGATACATTATCATCAGATGCAGGGTTTCAATCGGGACGCGATGGCCATTTTTTAAGTTATTAAGTATATGGCTGCCGTTCTATAACTCACCAACGGAGCGGCAGCTGACCTTCATGAGGCTTCATTATACTTCGCCTTTAACCACTTCAGAAGTTATCTCTCGAATGCGATTGGTCATCAAATTTGGTCCTTGGTTACGGTCCGTTGGTTATTAGTATAAGGATATTTTATATATTATAATTTTAGTGACAAAATATATTTATGAAAACCAATCCGTATCAATTCATAATTTTAAAGTTTCAATACCTCTCCAACAAAGTTTAACCGTCTCCAATCATTCCTTTCTCCAGCTAAACAAACCTTTTTGCCCAAAGTATGTTGTCACAGAAAATATACAGACTGATTGAAATTATAGCTTTATCGCGCGACACAGGGTCGTTTGTTTATTTTGGAAAATTGGAAAGACGGCTTAGTATGTTAGCTTGTCATAGTAAATTACTTCTCCCTTTAAGGATTAATGCAACTAAGGATGAGAATGGATAAAAATATTCATTCTGCTTTTATTTTGTAAACATATATATTCGTATCAAAATGGAATATTAAACCACGTTGTTTCTCGAGAAGTGTTTAAAAACAGGATAAATTATGAACTTTTAAGGATTTTACATTGAAGTTCACAAGACAAACTGTACTATGCTGTACCTCATAACCTTACGACTTCCTATGTTAACTAGACATTTATGTACAGTCGACGTCAAAGATATGTTTACACTTTTGTACCTAATTACAATGGAGTAAAAGCAAAAGTGTAAAGATATCTTTGATGTCGACTGTACACAACACACTGCTGTCAAAATTGCACTTTTAGGGGAAATAACGACAGGATTAAAAAAAGAGTATTTTTCTACGGATCCACTTTCTCTTACTACCATGAAGAAGTTCTATAGATAGAATACTTTCTTGTCTTCGTAGTGATATAAACACTATACAGGCGTTTTATGTACCACCATTTTGCAGTCTTTAAGATACAAAAGAATTTCCTCTCGCAAATATTTCTGTAGAATGACTGCTGCTACTATAGAATATAAATTTATTAATACTTAAACAGAACTGAGCTGTTGGGGACGTGTAGCGAGAAATGTAGCCTGGTACCGTGAACACGTTAACGTATGAAACCGATATGGCATTTTCATTTCCTTTAGGGTTTCCAAGTGGAATATTATAATTGTACCTACCAACGAATTTCTGCAGTGCAAATAACAGGTTTAACAGAGGTTTTAACTGAGCTGAAGTTACTAAATGCGAATTAACACGTTTATAGTTATAAGGCCGAGTTCTATTCTGTAGTTAAGACCGATATAAGTTTTGTTATTAGATGAAAAGGTGGGCGAATAAGTTGTAAATTCAAGTTTTTATACCTTTATTTTTAAGCCAGTCAGTTATTGTCAGTGTCCAATAAGATTCTTTTAGGCATAATTATTTAATTATAAAAGTGTAATAATTATTAAAATCACAACAAATAACCACAGAAAATCATCATCAAACTCATAAAAATCACTAAATATGCACCACGACTCGCCGTCATATTATTTATTTATTTATCGTATGGCGGTTACAAACTGGTTAGCAAATAATTTCTACATTTAAAATTTACAATTGTGCAGATATAAGCTCGCATCTTTTGTCAGTTGTTTAAGGTCCTCAGCTGGTCCTTTGTATTTGGTGATGGGGCACTCGTATACTATGTGATGTATGGATAAGTTCCAGATCTATCTATTATCAATCGAGCGGAGCGTAAGCGCAGTGAAGTTCATACAGGCAACTTCGGACACGACAGAATTGTCAGCCGACTACTGGGACCTCAGTACATTTCGATGGCTTTTTGATTTCGAATAGTTGTTCCGCGAGAACTTTATTAAAAATAACATTTTTCTGATCTTTATGATATTTGTTGGGAATGTAGCAGAGATAAATTTAATTTGAGAGATGGTATACGAGCAAGATCGATCAAATATGGAGCTGGAAGGTGCAAAACGATCCTCATAAGAGTCTTGTTATAGTGGTCAACAAGTTAGAAGCAGACTACTAGTTTACCTTAATCCCATGACAGCTTTATCATAGTGCAGTGTCGGTAAACAATAGCTCTAACATAAACAGAGCAACGATTCCTAAACGCTATTACACACTATACCCACAAGTTATGCGTCGCGGGCCTCGCTCGTGCTCGATTGTAAGTTTCGCGCATTACTCGAAGCAACGACCTTTCTCAGTTCTACCACTCATAAAAGCCGGGACACTCCGGGACAGGCATTAGAAAACTGAACATTGTTTACCTGTAGCAATAAATTCGAAATTTAAAACTGGTTTTCCATATTAAAGTCAATTGCAGATGTGGCTCAGCGGACGAGATGAACAGTGATCATATTTTTTGGATCTGCGGTTCACAAATTTTTGGATTATCGGGGTGATTATTACTGAAAATATTTACTAAATCAAAAATTGTTCAAATAACTTCAATGATATTTTTTAATACCTATCGTTTGATATGCAACATGATATTTTGTATTTGTAAAAAAAAATGACATGTAGTTACATATACCTATATGGCGTACCCCATATTATTTATAGCATATTCTTTCAGCAGTTTGACTACATAACTAAGTAGCGGCACACAAAATAACTACACCCTATGTTTAGATTAAGTACAATACAATTATATTAAGATACGTCTAATAGTTTCCGAGTAAAATGGCTGTGGCATACGGACGGACGGATGGAAGGACAGACGGACATGACGAAACTGTAAAGATTCAATTTTTGCAATTTTGGCTACTGAACCCTAAAAACGCCTGTTGTTAGCCTTAAAACTTTAAGACAATTGAAAATATGTATAATCGTAGCTTCAATAAGTGTTAACATTAACTTGAAAATTCTGATATTCGTCGTGTCCACATACGAGTATTAAGTATACACTTAGTGACTATTCTTCCTAGAAATTACCTTTTAAGAGAAATACCAGTGTATTTCATACGTGATATAACTTATGTTTATGTTTATGTTTATGTTTATTTATTGGTAATATATATTACAAGTCAACATTTAGTACAATTACATTTTAAATAACAATATATTAAATTATATTAAACCATTCAGTATACAATTGTAAACTGTTATTATTATACTATAATTTATAAATATTATTACTATTGCTATGACTACAAAATAACTCCTTCTGGTCGTAAAACGCCTGCTCAAGAAGCCATTTTTTTAGTTTCGTTTTATACACCTGTGCACTGTGCACAGCTGTTATTTCACCAGGGATCTGGTTGTAGACCTTGCGACCCATGATGTGCGTGAGCTTTCCTGACTTTTTGAGTCGGTGTGACACGCAAGGTAGTTTCCCGGAGAGCACGCTGCGGGTCGCGTACCTGCGAGGGGCCACATTTGTGTTCTCAGGCGTTGCATCCACCTCTTCACGTGTGGTTACCGCCATTTGTAGGATAGGGAGTGAGGGTAGCGTCAAAATGTCTAGCGACTTAAAATGCGGTTTTGCAGAGTCTCTTTGAGGGATTCGAACTATAGCTCGCACTGCTCGTTTTTGTAGACGAAGAACCCTCTCCCGACCGGCTGCTCCCGCCCACAGCTCTACCCCATATTGGAGATTCGCATGTACGGAAGCAAAGTAGCACGCTCTTAGCATTTCCGTCGGAAGTATACGTGCCAGTCGTTTCAGTGCAAAACACGATGGGGCAAGTTTACTACATATCTTGTCAATTTGACCGCTCCATGTAAGGCCGCTATCCAGCTCGAACCCCAGAAATGTTAAGCTCTGGACTTGGTTGATGAGCTTACCATTAGCGGACACTGACAAATGCCTGGCTGGTCGGCCTGAGAGATCAAAGTGCATGAATTGAGTCTTTTTAGTATTTAAAATAAGACCGTTAGTCGTAAACCACTCCGAGACAGATTCAGCTGTTAGATTCAATTTATGCTCAAGTTCTTCATATGTCGGAGCAACCACTACCACAGCTACGTCATCAGCGTACATGTACGTCTCTCCTGTGTTAATGGCGTCCGGAAGGTCATTTAACAGCAATGAGAAGAGGATATTAGAGACGGAGGAGCCCTGTGCTACGCCCATAGTTGTAGTCACTGCGTCGGATCGCACTTGACCACTGTCCGCGACAATAACCTGCGTCCTGTTCCGCAATAGGTCAGCCATCAGTGCCAATGTAGAACCTTCGAAGCCGTAGTGACGCATCTTGTTGATAAGGACTTTATGATCAGCTACGTCGAATGCTTTCGACAAGTCGCAACATAGTAAAGCGACTTGGTTCTTGCGTTCGCGGGCGTCCATTATTTGCCGAACTACGGCTCGTGTTAGCGTGGTAGTTGAACGACCTTTTCGATATGCATATTGCCTATCTGATAACGCCTTCGTCGAGCTTAAAAAATGTGTCAATCTCGAACTTAGGCCATGCTCAAAAATCTTAGCTAACACGGGGATGACAGCGACAGGTCTGTATGTATCAATATCGTCTGGTTTCCCCTTACCTTATATTAAAACAAGTTGAGATACAGACATTATGAAATCTACTGACAGGTGGTGTCTAGAGAGTCTTGTAGCCTGTTATTTTATAAATGCTAGGGTTAATAACTGGCTTAGGTACGTTGATTATTACCAACGTTTTCATGTGACTATAGCTGGCTACCCACACACCTGCAGCAGGATGCAATATTGGAATTGGTCAATATTGGATAATGTAGCCCTTGTCTCTGCCTTCGTCCGGCTCTTTGTGCCTAACCAGTACCATACGTGCGCGCCGATACCCTCTATTGGCGGAGGGCGCGGTGCGCACGCAGGCGAACGCGCAGGCGCCGGTCATGCGCGCACTGACGCTGCTCAACTCCGTGCTTGAGGCCCAGCCTTTGTGTGATTTGTTTGTAAGCACGATAGGACGACTGATGACGAAGTGCATGAGAGTGATTGAACGAAAGATGCCTGTGAGTAGTATTAAATTATTTTGTAACCTATAATTATTATCTTATCTTATTATCTTAATTTGTGCCTTTGTTGATTATTACCACCTTTTTCATATGACTATAGCCGGCTACTCACACACCTGCCGCAGGGGCAATATTGGAGTTGGGCCGTAATTGCCTCCTTAATTGTTATGTGTATAGGCAAGCAGGAGGCAATTTTTAGGTTGGGCCTGTGGCAGGGCGGCAGGATCGCATCTGCCGTCCTACGAGGTTGCCGCATGTGTAGCGCGATTGGGGCAATTTCTCTATCATTTTGTTGGCGACAACCGCGCGGAGTACACATGTGTCGTTTACAATGGATAATAAAGTGCGTGAATTATGGACAATGGTGATTGACATGTATAAAGATCTACCCCAAATGTGGGATAAAAAAACAAACACCATTTTTACCGAGATATGATATGAAAGACCAAACTTACGAATTAATGTTTGAAATAAATCGAGAACCCACAAAGGATGTCAACATTATAAAAAAAAATTAAACTTGCGTACATCATATATTAGGTACTTTGTAGCTAAGTACTAGCTTTCCACCCACGACTTCATCCATATAGAATTCGTGTGCCCTCTGGAACTATTATTTTTTCTGGGATAATGTCCTATTCCTCACTCTAAGCTACCTCTGGCGCCATTTTAGAGACGTGCGTTCAGCAAGTCGTTCACTCACAAACTGAACGGCAGGCATGTGTGTAGAGAAACTCCAATATTGGCCCGACCGCCGCGCCGTGCACCCGCTATTACCCCCGCGGCAGGTGTGTGAGTAGGCGCCTTTAGCTGTTAAGGTGCAAATGTATTTTAGAACAATAAACAACAATAATCCTTAGCTCCCTAGATTGTATCTGCCGCCCTGCTAGGTTTCTGCATGTGTAGCGTGGTTTGAGCAATTTCTCATCAATTTCCTTATCAATTGGACTTCGGTCCCAGAGATATCTCTACTCTTCTTTCTACAGAACTTATTAAGTAACTGACAGACAACATTCAGGCTAACGGCAAAACCATTGAAAATAGGACCATGGAAAAACGTGTTTTTTTTTTCAAACGTTATTGAGCTCCAAATTGTATAAAATGTAACCTCTAATAGGATACAGAGTTTTAACGTCTTCAAAAAAAACAACATCTGTTCAAAATGTATGCCACGAACGAAGCATTCAATAAGCGGTTTTTTTATCCTGACTAGGACTGAATGCCATTGAAGCGGTCAAGCGGGCGGACTGTTTGGTGAGAAATCCAGGACCCTTCCTACCAGACATGATTGCAGACAATGGAATGCTCCTACCGAGCTTGCCCGAATTCAACCTGAACTGAGTAGATTTGATTTGATTTTATTCGAATGATGGGAATACTCCAGCTGCCTAGCTGAGAAGACTCCAGCAAGAAACTCAACTATGCCCGACGACTGTTGAAATGAGAATCATAAGCATAACCATAACCAATACGAGTATAATACGGAGATGAAATCAGCAATCGTGACATGATTCAATAAATAAATTGTCAATTTGATATCCCATCTCGCAAATTGTAGAAATTGCGCGCTACGCCCTTAAGCGCAGTATTGAAAATTGAAATCGTATGGCATGTTTAATTTCATCCATCGCTTCCTCTGATTACCGTTGAGCTGGTAATTATTAATCGTTTTGCCTGAGAACGCAAATTGGAAATGGTGTTATAGGTAAGGAAACGTCGAAGGGTTCGTCACGGTCACTGTACATGTCATCTTTAAACTTAAGTCTTTCGCAATAAAGGTGAGGGTGTCGACTATTGGCCATTAGCGTTTTCTCTAGGACGTTTACCTTAAGTAATAGAGAGCGATGAAGCCTAAAGAATTTAAAAAAAATTACAGATATTAAACCCAATTTGGTTAGGTACTAAAAAAAATTATATATCCTAAATTATAGCAGAAAATATCTAAAATTTATCATGACGTCTCTACAACAAAAAAAATATCAATTGTCAAAATCTGTTTTTTGACATTTGCGCAGTCACTTGTTTTTTTTGTAGCGCCGCCTAAGTTTTTAAATGCCTACAAGGTATTACTCACAAGGTATTTTGCCTACAGCATAGGAACTGTAGATAGATACTAAATTAATACGTCTAATATAATAACGCGTTTAAAATGTCGTTGCGGCTGCCGCGCCACTGCAGCGCGTCAGGCATGTTTGCGGAGGCGCGCACCGACGGCTTCCACGGCACGGCATCATGCGCAAGCGGGTTGCGTCGCTGGTGCGGCGCGTGCGCGGCAGCGCCAACAGCCTCCTAGCCACAGACTCGGACAGGTGTGAAGTGGTGTCTGGCACGCCTAGAATAGCCTACATGTTTTAGAAGTATAATTTATGTCTAGGTATAAGATATAACTGACGTAGGATAAGTTTAGTAATAAAAGTCGTAACAACGTGATATGGAAAGTTTCCGAAATAAATAAATATTTAATTTTAATGATATTATATCACAATAAAATACATGAGGTAGTATTTAACATGTTTCCATTGCGTTATGAAATTGCCATATTATACCTACTACTTGTTTTTAAATGTAATTTCATTTTACCAGGACATATTGAGACTTGAGACTCACGATATACGTAAAACGTTTTGTCATTTGTGCTATAACATAATAATTATATTCGTGAAATGATTTTGGCGCATACTCAATGCACAACAACTTAAGAAGCTATTATTAAAATATTCGCAACAACGAAGAATTACAAGCCGATTAAACGTCTGATCCAAGACTTTGAACTGAAATGATTATTGTCTGTCAAAGGAGATTACAACTTTGCCCTTCATAACTTCATAACGAAATGACAGAGGGCCAAATAATAAGAAGTCTTATTTCATCATTTTGTAACAAGGAATGCTTTATCCGTTTAATAAGTAACTAATTAAGGAAAATAATTAATAATAAGGTTTTAAATGACTTTTGGACAGAAATAAACTTATAATTAGTGGCCGTGGGCTGTTCGGAAATTAGATTTTAAATTTCTTCTTCAAAATACGTATTGGTATACCTATATTCTGTTTGAGATACAGATAATGGAGTAACAGAGGATTAATATCTAAGAAATAATTGCACTCTTAGGCCCAATACACACTTAGCGAAATTCAGACCATACAAATTGGACTCCGTACAAAAATGCAGGCGCTATAGACAAATTTGCCGCCTTCCAGCAGATTTTTTTCTATGGTCGACGAAATTCCACTGAGAGCTGTATTGTACCGATTAGTATTTGTTGCGCCTTCGGTTGACAGATTAAAAAGATGGTGCTTACAAGATGGTTTTGCGGTAACTGAATTGTAAAAAAGGTAAAAAGATATTGTTTCTTCAATTTAGGCACATTACAATGCACTTATGAACGTCAGAGAGAAAAAATAAACTACCACCGGTCCTAACGCTACACCTCCGACCCGAGAAGTATTATGACCGGCAAGAAACTCGGCGGGACTTATTTTTTCAACAATATTTTTTTTGATAACCAGAGTTATCGCACAGCTTATGGAGTACAGTATTTATCATTTTTTCGGCGACTGTACAAGTTTTATTGTAATCATTAAATTCTCGAAACTTTAAAAAAGAGAATCACAATCAGAATCAAAATCAGAAATATTGATTGAATTGAGAACTGAAACATATACTAGTATTAACTTCCTAATAAACAGCATGTAACAAAAATGCTGGTGATCCGTTTAAAGGCATAATTGCTATCGTAGTCTGATTACAAAAAAAAATTCACGCAAAAAAAAAAATGCTTTTTAAGGAGCGTTGACCGGCAGAGACGACGGGTCCCATAGAAAAAAAAATTCTCGTCCTAATATTTTTTCTCCTTTTTAGGGTTCCGTACCTCGAAAGGAAAAAACGGAACACTTATAGGACCACTTTGTTGTCCGTCTGTCTGTCTGTCTGTCTGTCAAGACCATTTTTCTCATGAACACGTGAAGGTATCAAGCTGAAATTTAAATCAAATACCAGGTATGTTGTCCCTTAGAGCTGTAAAAAAAACAAATTTAAGAGCCAACGCAATCAAAAGATACAGTCGTTTATGCTGCAAATTTTAGAGTTTTCGGCACTCGCAAAACCTACGGGGTACTTCCCGTGAACTCAGAAACTTGAAATTAGGCACGAAGCAACGTCATATAGCATAGACAATAGAAAAATTACAAAAAGTAGACATTTTTAGTAAAATCATACAAAAAAAAATATTTTTTTTTATTTTAAACTTACTACCTTTTTCCTCGTAAACGCGTGGAGGTATTAAATTGAAATTCATGTCAAATACTCAGGACTATAGGACCTTTCAGATGTAGCAAAACCAAACGTTTATGTCAACGCAATTAAAAGAAATAGCAATTTAAGTCGCATATTTTGAAACTGAGTACTCGCAAGAAACTCAAAACCTAAAGGGTACTTCCCGTAAACTCAGAAACTTGAAACTTGGCACGAAGAAACTTCATATAGCACAGACAACGGAAAAATTACGAAAAGTAGTCATTTTTAGTAAAATCATACAAAAAATAATTTATTTTTATTTTAAACTTACTACCTTTTTCCTCGTAAACGCGTAGAGGTATTAAATTGAAATTCATGTCAAATACTCAGGTCTATAATACCTTTAAGTTGTAAAGGCTTGTACGGAACCCTCGGTGCGCGAGTCCGACTCGCACTTGGCCGGTTTTTTTTCCTTAGTCGCAATACAACACCAATTACGCCTTTAAACGGATCACCAGTATTTACACACCCTGTATTGATACTCTCCTCGACCACCATACAATTATTTTAACCAAATATGCGGCATGGCGATGTCGCTCTAAACGTCCTTTCCGAGAGGCACATGAATAGAAAAGTTTTATGTGATCTAAGAAGCTAAAACGATATGAAACTTCTCTTGAATTCAGTTCAGATTTCCACTTTACTGAAAGCCATATTTCTTAAATGTAGAGCTGGCCTTATGTCACGGCTTAAATGACCTTTTCTTAATGCTCGCTATGTGACCTGTTTTATAAAGTGGATCTGTCTCTCGATTTAAGATACAAGAACAGACATATACAAGTTTGCTATGTACTAAACGACGGTTTGATATTCCGTTTTCTAGGTGCCGTATTCTAATGCATTAAAAACATAATCTTTTTCAAACATAACTCCAACATACAACAAATAATCAATCAATATTGAAGTAGTATTTGAGTTGCCTCGGAATAATGTTCAAGACTGATTCAGACGTTTAGGCGCTGGCTGCATTGCGTGGTTAATGCATTGGAGTTGTATTGAAGTTGGATCGTATCTAAACGTGTTTTAAAGTTAGAATACGGCCCCAGGTTACCCACAAGTCTTTTAAAATTGGCAGTTTTTATAGGCTGTGTGAAAGCAGATTATTTATAAACTAGCTGTGCCCGCGGCTCCGCCCGCGTGGAATTCGGTCTGTGTCAGTAAGCGGCTAATTCACCCCTAATTTCTCTCCCGCTACCCTGGAGGCGGAACTTGAAGTAAAGTTGACAGATGGATACGCTAGAGGACAGTAGTCCTAATAAAATATTTTACAATTACCACTGAATGAACTACACTCATAAATGTATACTTTTTTTATTATATTTGTTTTTGGCATGATTTAAACGACATAGAGAGTAGTAGGTGTATATCGGACGATACAGGACCACTTTTGTATTTATACGTTCATGTCCACGGCAAATATCACCCAGATCGATCCTCCCGTCAAATCAGTTGGGGGGTGAGGGAAGGGGGGGGGGTCACAAATGCAGAAATGATTTTTTTCTATTTTAGGTGCACTTGGAGGGGGGGGGGGGTCCATGACCCATGCAAATTTAACTCAATCGAGTGTAGTGGCTACCCCCCCCCCCCCTTTTAGACGTTGAATTGATTTCCGGGATAACAATGAAAAAAAAACCGGCCAAGAGCATGTCGGGCGATGCTCAGTGTAGAGTTTCGTAGATGCTGCCCTGTTACAAAACATCCGTTCTAAAGGTCGTTTATTTGGCGGCGCTTACGTCAGTTTACTATTCGGCACTTCCTTTCACTATGCGTTTTTGACTAATAATTCAAAAACGGCTGAACCGATTTTTAACCGACGAAAAAAACGGAGGAGGTTCTCAAGTCGACGCGTATATTTTTTTTTTTTTTTTTATGTATGATCACGCATAACTTTTTACAGAGTGGTTCGATTTTGATAATTATTTTTTTATTGGAAAGGGTATACCCCGAAATTGGTCCCATATAAATTTGAAACGAAAATTCCAACCTTAAGGGTAGGAAAATAGGGGATGATTGATTTTTCACTCACCGATTGTAACGTATGACCACGCATAACTTTTTACAGAGTAGTTCGATTTTGATAATAATTTTTTTATTGGAAAGGGTATATCCCGAAATAGGTCCCATATAAATTTGAAAAAGGAAATTCTAACCTTAAGGGTAGGAAAAAAGGGGATGATTGATTTTTCACTCACCGATTGTAACGTATGGCCACGCATAACTTTTTACAGAGTAGTCCGATTTTTTGGATAAAAATCTTACCCTAAGGGTGGGCAAATAGGGGTAATTTATTGTTCACTCGCAGATTTTAAAGCAGAGTTTTTACAAAAAAAACCTCACGAGTTTTGACAATGAGTTTTAGACCTGCCAGTCTCTTCTTTCTATTTGCTTCCATCCTTTTTTTTTCTCATTATTAGATTCTTCTAAATATCTTTTTCTCATTCGAGCAGAATTTTTTGTAGGCCTACCCATGTTGGTATATAAAGCCTGTTCTTTTTTAAGTATTTATATTACAGAACAAAATAATAGTTAAAGAAGCTTATTAATATAACAGTTAATAGCTAAAGCAAGGTAGGTAGCTATTTTAAAAGTAATAAAAAATTAAGCATGTAATAATTTTTATAAATTATAGCCACAGAAAATTATGAAATAAAAACTTTTTAACAAAAAAATTGAACCGCCGAAAAGAAAAAAAAAAGCCAATAAAAAACCGTTAAAACGAAACGAATCGACCAACAAAAAAAAACAATAGCGCACTGAAAAGAAAAAAATAATAATTTGGTCTTCAATAACGCAAGTGCATACCTACCCTACAATTACAATTATAATCTATTTCTATACACTTTCTATATACCTAAAACAATCGCTAGGCTTATATCAATTTAATTACATCTAGAAAGTATGAACTATATACATACTTCTGAAATCAATCACACAAATCTGCGTATTTATATATTTACAATCAGTTATTTTTAGAGTCGGTGCCAGCCTCAAACAAACTTGAGCACCTTTAACCACATAATGTGTTGCGTTCAACTCTTCACTAAGGTGCTCAAGATTGTTTGAGGCTGCCACCGACTCCAAAAATAACTGATTGTAAATATATAAATACGCAGATTTGTGTGATTGATTTCAGAAGTATGTATATAGTTCATACTTTCTAGATGTAATTAAATTGATATAAGCCTAGCGATTGTTTTAGGTATATAGAAAGTGTATAGAAATAGATTATAATTGTAATTGTAGGGTAGGTATGCACTTGCGTTATTGAAGACCAAATTATTATTTTTTTCTTTTCAGTGCGCTATTGTTTTTTTTTGTTGGTCGATTCGTTTCGTTTTAACGGTTTTTTATTGGCTTTTTTTTTTCTTTTCGGCGGTTCAATTTTTTTGTTAAAAAGTTTTTATATTCAATATAGTTTTTATTGAAAGTTCTTATCAGGCCTCACCAAATTTCAGCTTTCTAGTGCGAACGGTAACTGAGCTAGACCGCGGACAGACGGATGGACACGGCGATGTAACTGTTACGTAATAAGGCCTAATTATGTACAGAAGCATACACTGCTTTACCTACACACATATTAAAAATCCATTGAAACCATTAGAATGACCACCATTACACCGCCATGACCAATATTATTGCGCCGGCGGTCGGGGGAGCGGATTTTCATTACGTTACCGTAGGTAATGAATTTTCATACGTTTTTACCACACTGTCACAGATAATACACTGATGTTACGTTATTGGTTGCAATAATGTTGGTAATTAATTACATACGGTTCCGAACGCGGAATAGAGGATTTATGATATTGGTGTAGATCAAGATATTTATTCGTCAATGTAAGCACATTACAATGCACTAATGAACGTCAGAGAAAAATAAAATACGTGAGTGTCGTGGAAAGTGTGTGAATCAAGTGCGATTGGAACGAAGTTATGTTACTTAATTTTATTTCATTTTTTACTTTTTTGTAAATTTTGTGGTTTTAATTTTTTTTGCATTTTTTAAAAATTTTGGAAATTTTGGAAATAGTGGAAAATTTGGAAATTTTGGAAATTTTGAAAGTTTTGGAAATTTTGTGAAATTTTGGAAATTTTGGAAATTTTGGAAATTTGGGAAATATTGGAAATTTTGGAAATTTTGGAAATTTTGGAAATTTTGGAGATTTTGGAAATATTGGAAAAATTGGAAATTTAGAAATTTTAAATTTTTGACCTTTTCGAAATTTTTGACATTTTCGACATTTTTAAAATTCTCGACTTTTGAGGTTCTCGACTTTTTTCACTTTTATCACTTTGCCACTTCTCAGTTTCACTACACTTCACTTCAGTTTATTCTATTTTATATATTTTTTATTTCATTCCATTTTACATGTTTCTCAATCGTATGGGTGTCGCGTTTTCGTGACGTGACGCTTTTTCGTAACGGTCACGTGACTTTTTTTCGCCTAGGCCGAACCGTCCGATAAGGAACTTCGTTCCTAAACTCCACCGGTTCTAACCCTGTAGGTGTACCTCTGGCCCAAGAAGTATTATGACCGAAAAGAAATTCTACGGGACTTATTTTTTTCAAAACAGTAATACATTATTAGATCATAAAGATACAAAATAATGCGTAGTTCTTCAAGAAGACATATCAAAACAGCTTGAGAGACAGATAATGTACCTATTGTTTAATTATAAAGAAAAATAAATCCTAATCTGACTGCTTCACAAAACGTTTGATATGTTTTCCTACCTAAACGGTGTCCTATAAATGTTAGATGATTTTGTAGTAGTTTTTTGGTTTGCTGCAATAACCCTTTTCAAATATTTCTTCAGAGCGGGTAAAGGTAAATTTAAAGCATCGACGGGTAACATGTTATAAATATGAACACCTTGACCAAGAAATTACAAATTATTTCAATACCAACTTTCAACATAAAAACTTTCAACCCCCTTTTCACCCCTTCCAGGGTTGAGTTTCGGGATGAATACTGTTCATTATCCTTTCCCGGAACTCAAACTATCTCTACACAAAATTTCATTATCATCCGTTCAGCCGTTAACTAATTAAAAATACTTGGAACGTGTTCTGTTATCGATTCTAAGTATCTCCAGCCAACTTTTTTCGAATATATTCCATGAACAGACTTTCGACCCTCTTCAGCTTTATTATATGTACAGATAGTTTTTATTGAAAGTACCTTTCAGGCGTCACTTCCATTATTTTTTTCAAATTTTTTGGACCTACGGTTCTAAAGTAAGATGGGGGGGGGGGGGGGTTTGAAGAAGAAACTATCCTTTGTCATTTCTCGAGACCCATACTATCTCTATACCAATTTTCATCTAAATCAGTTCAGCGGTAAAAAAATCCTCATACCTCCTTCCAACCCCCTTTTCACCCCCACAAGGGTTTGAAAACTATCCTATGACGTTTCTCGAGACTCAAATTATCTCCATACTCATTTCTATCTAAATCGTTTCAGCGGTTAAAAATTCTCCATACAAACTTTCAACCCCATTTTCACCCCCACCAGGGTTGATTTTCGGGATTAAAACTATATATTATCCTTTCCCAGGACTCAAACTATATCTATCCAAAATTTCATCAACATCCGTTCAGCCGTTTTCACGTGATGCGCGGTCAAATAAACAGACAAACAGATAAACAGATAAACAGACAAAAATTCTAAAAATTGTTGGAACGTGTTCTGTTATCGATTCTAAGTATCCCCAGACAACTTTTTTTCGATTATCTTCCATGTACAGACTTTCGACCCTCTTCAGCTTTATTATATGTATAGACAAAAACGTGTCGCTTCATATGTATAATTAATCCTTTCGTGTGACTTGGAGACCCAATCGAAAATATAACTTGTTATTAGTTTGATTTGATTTTATAGGTATTAAATAGTACCATAAGTTTTACATACACACATTTTTTCGGATACCATTCCTTATATTCACTTCGATATACCACTAATAGTTTTTTTTATAAATGGCGAGTACTGGTTAAAAGCGCATGCGCGTGCAACACCTCTGAAGTTGTAAGTACCCAGTGGCAACAAAAATCGCTTAAAATTAAGCCGGCTGTATCCTGCTTTTCCGCCGATCTGGTATTTAAAAAGTAAGAAATTTAAAATAAACCCAAGTTTGTACAGCTTAAAATGCGTTACTAATAGAACAGCCACGCGAATATTTCCCATTTCTACATTGTCGCCACATTTTCTATCAAACCTAAAAGCAACCTTAACGACAAACTCTTCAGGTTCACATTCCATTATTTGTGTCGACGTATAGAGAAGCCAATTTTACTAAGTGCAGTTCACTTTGCACCATTTCCCGTGACAAGCTGTCAGTGTGAGCGTTTGTCTAAAAGCATTATTATTAAAGTGGCTAACCCATCATCTGAATGAATAGGATGCATTTAAATGTTCAGGCTAAATAATTATCGTATAATTTTGCCAAGAAGTTTCTTACTTATCATTAGAGCATAAAATATGGAGAATTATTGTCTTTTTCATACGCTAGTAGATCACCTCAAAAAAAGGGGTAAGGGGGGGTTTCGCTAAGTGTGGTAGGGCACGTTCAGCGAATGTGAAACTGTGTAGCTGCTACTTCGTGGTATAATTTTACACCGTCGCGGTATAAAAAAAAGCTTATTAACTAGTGTAGTTTTTTTCCTAAGGGTGCTGACGCTAGACTACAGGGTGTAACAAGAATACTGGCGATCCGTTTAAGGGCATCATTGCTATCGAAACGCAAGTAAGAAAAGATTTTTGGACGCAGTTTATTTTTGTATAGGACACGTCGTCCCAGCCGGCCAGCCTCCACGCAAAACTTTTTTTTTTCGAGAAAAAACTTTTTTCTTAGTGTTTCATAATTAGAATACGACAGCAATTATGCTTATAAAAGGATATATAAATATAAAACTTGAAGAAATCCATACTAATATTATAAATGGGAAAGTGTATGTTTGTGTTTGTTTGTTTGTCCGTCTTTCACGGCAAAACGGGGCGACGAATTGACGTGATTTTTTAAGTGGAGATAGTTGAAAGGATGGAGAGTGACATAGGCTACTTTTTGTCTCTTTCTAACCCCCCACTTCCCTAAAATGGGGGGTGGAAGTTTGTATGGAGAATTTAACGCGAGCGAAGCCGCGGGCAAAAGCTAGTACAACATAATATGCGTGTATAATATGTAACATTAGGATGTTCACTCATATTATACAATATAAATTTCTCTATCATATTCGCACATCATGCAACGTGCATATAAAAGACATTAGAACTGAATCTGTGAACTGTCTTATTACTATGCAGCGAGTCTAGCAAGTAGCTCATTTCAGGTATCTGTACTTCTGATGCATTATGAGATTTATGGAGATCCGTTGAAGCCAAGCGACGCTGTACAATATTATTTAAACTGCTAAATATTAAAGAAAATATTAGTAGAAATCTTCAGTTTCGACTATACGTGTGTACATACCGCACTCTCAATCAATTCGCAATATTTGTCAGGAATTCTCGGGAGTACACTTATTTTCAAGGTTAAGTAGTTTGGTTTGCCGCACCATAGACATGAAATAATATAAACTACCTATTGAGCACACAATAGATAAAAAAACTACTTCTAACTACAACGTACCTACTGAATTCTCAGTGTCTAATAAATCTTTAAACAATAAAAAATAACCTTTACAAAACACATTTTACTATGTAACTATATCACGAAATTCATTTTATTCCTCACAACAATGATTGTAATACGGTTTATTTTGTCTAAGATACGGTATTATTATTAGGTACAGATTTATGTTGACCCATTCATGGTGATCGTCATCAGTTTCACTTTAACATTACCTTAAGAAGTTACGGTAACATAAGTTACTTAATATCAAACTTAACAAAATAAACAGATCGCCGACCGTAAAAAAAATCGTTTATGAGTTGCATTGCGGTTATTGCTGATGTTTTCGACCTCACCAAATTGTTGCTATCTAACAGCAATTGCCCAAGCTACTACAAATATACCCTCATTACTATAAATGTGTTTATAATATTTAAAAGTTTTCTTGTTTTCTACAGGTTCCGACTTTATGAAAATGGGACCAACTGTGAATATCAACACTTCCAAACAAAAAATATTTTAAAATCATGTCAGTCTTTCTCGAATAAAACAACTCTACCTAGGAACATAAAAAAGGCAAAAATAATCTAACAAACTGACAACTTGCTCCTTTGATGATGTCGGGGCTCTTCCAACCTCCTTGGCTAAGTGACATCAACTGACCGACTGGCTGACTGACATACACTTCTGGAACGACGGATTTGAATCCAAAATTAGACAGAACGAAATAATAGACAGGACGACAGAACAGTCTACGACAGACAGCGAACCAGACGGACGGTTCATTTTGGTCCTTCGAACCGGATTATACTAGCAATGGAGACCCGCAGTAAGTCTCGAAGGCAGGCTGAAGCCGACACGCTCAGCCTGCAAAATAAGATCGCGCGCCCCGGAGCGCACTCGCCGCGCGCCGGGCCAAGCAGTGTCCGCGGAAGCCGCGCGCCCTCGCCGCTCTTAGTAGGCGGCAGCCGCGCGCCATCCCCTGTCTCCCTGCGAGGTAGCCGCGCGCCCTCACCGCTGTCCGTACACAGCCACCGTGCGCTCTCTCCGATCTCCGTGCGAAGCCGCGCGTTCTCGGCGATAAGTAGAACGCCGTCGCCGTCGCACTCGACGCGCACGACCCGCGCTCCATCGCCCGCGCTGTCGCGCGCCTCAAAAACTTCGTCCGCCGCAAGCCGCCGACAGCGGCAACGACCGACCGCAGAGGACAGGCCGTAAAAGACCTTCCGCCCTTCTCTGGAGATATCCTGGAGTGGCCTATTTTTTATAGCCAGTTTAAAACCAGCACGCAGCTGTGTAAGTACTCCGAGGAGGAAAATATCGCTCGGCTTATGAAATGCCTCAAAGGAAAAGCTCGCGACGCCGTATCGGCCCTACTGGTAAGCGCAACTGGCTTAGAGAAAATCATTTCGATATTAAAACTACGATTCGGCCGACCAGATCATCTAATAGAAATTATGGTTTCAAAAATTCATGCAGTGGATAGTATTCGGCACGACGACATAAACGGCCTTATCGAATTTGCGACCTCCGTGCAAAACGTCGTCGCTACAATGAGCCTGACAGCTCAAGTCGGACACTTGTCAAATCCAACACTTATCCGAGAGATAATTTCAAAATTGCCGTCTATTTTGCAATATCAGTGGAGCTTCTACGTTTACGACCGAGGCTATGAACGCGTGACAATGCAAACGTTGGCTGACTGGCTGATGAAGGCTGCAACCGCGGCGACGTTTATCGCTCCCACTCCACCGAAGATCGAGTCGAAACCTAGCCGCACGATTGAGAAAGCCGCCCGTACCGTGGCTGTACCGCGCTACAAGTCGGCATACGCAAGCCGACCCGCCGTGCTTGCAGTAAGAAAAGAAAAACGTAAGGTCAACAACTAAATGCATCATGTGCGAAGATAATCACGCTCTCGAAGACTGCGCTGAGTTCCATGCCATGACGACAGACGCTCGCTGGGAGTACGTGACGACGAAGAAGCTGTGCTTTTCATGCATGTTGCCTGAGCATCAAACGAGGCTGTGCCGCAATAAGAAAACGTGTAAACACTGCGCGAGATTTCATCACTCGTTACTGCATACGGAGCCCAATCCTGCAAGGGCTGAACCTGACCCGGAACCTACTACAGCCGCCGCTGTCGTCACCCACACAAAGAAGCCGACAAGTCACGTTATTCTTAAAGTGGCACGGGTGATGGTCAGTGGGCCGCTGGGGTCAGAAACCGTGCTGGCCCTACTCGACGAAGGAGCAGCGACCAGTTTGCTGGACCAGGAGCTCGCACGAAGCCTCGGAGTCTCCGGCCCCGCGACGGACCTGCGCCTCCAGGGAGCGTGCAATATGCAGACCGTGGTCAAGGCGTCGCAGCGCGTCGGCATCAACATTCGCGGCGTGAAGGCGGAAGACTCCTATAATATTTTTGTTGATACTATTTCTGACCTAGCATTGCCTGTATATAGACACAAGCTAGGTAGGCTAGGGCGTAATAATGACTTAATAAAAATATTTTTTGACGACTTAGGGACGACTGACGACATTGACGAACGACCGTTACTTCTTTTAGGGCAAGACAACATAGACCTTATTGTCACTAGGCAGCTCTTCTCAGGTCATAAATGCAGCGACTCTCTCTACGTGTCCCTCACTCGCCTGGGACACGTGTTACACGGTAAAAGCCCTCAAGTCATACCTAATGACGTTGCACTCCTGCATTTATGCACCTGTGACGAACTGACTGACGCCATAAAACGCTCATTTTCGACAGAGGGATTTGGCGTCAGACTCCGACCTCCCTCGGTCGAGGAACGACTTAAGGGCCCTTGAAATTTTAGAAAAAACGTCAAAATTACTAGGTGACAGGTGGGAGACGGGTCTTCTTTGGAAGGATGACGTACCCAACCTGCCTGACAGCTATGATTTGGCGCGAAAACGTCTTGACGGCATCAAAAAGAAAATGTCAAGACTGCCAGAATTTGCAAGACGTTATTCGGATAAGATCAAGGAGAACCTTGACAAAGGTTACATATCGAAATTAAGCGACAACGACGTAGCTGTCAGGACAGGTAGGACGTGGTTTTTACCTCACTTCGCGGTATTTAACCCCAACAAACCCGACAAGCTACGACTAGTTCTCGACTGCGCCGCCAGAGCGTCAGGACAATCCCTCAATGACCACCTTTTGAGCGGACCTGACTTTCTGACGTCTCTCCCTGGGGTACTTCTTGCCTTACGCTGCCACAAGGTGGCAGTAGTAGGAGACATACAGGAAATGTTTCACAGGGTCTTAATAAGGGAGGAAGATAGACAAGCGCAGCGCCTCTTATGGATTGACGGCGAATACGTCATGAACGTGATGACGTTTGGCGCCATTTGCTCGCCGGCGTCGGCTCAGTACATAAAGAATCTAAACGCCCGCCGTTTTGAGAATACGCACCCGAAAGCCGTCAGAGCCATAATTGACCACCACTATGTAGACGACTATATAAACTCCATAGAGTCCGTTGAAGAAGCTATTGAAACTGTTGATGACGTGATACGGATTCACGCGTCTGGAGGCTTCAATATGCGGAACTTTATGTCGAATTCCAAGGAGCTTCTTCGACACTTGCCAAAAGAGAAGCTCGCGCCTGGAGGAGTGAAGTTCCTTGCGGACTGTGAAGAAGACCAGGTCGAACGGGTCCTTGGAGTTAACTGGGATCCTGACGCGGACACTTTCGCCTTCAGCATGAAGTTCCACAGAGTCAGCCAAGACTTACAGTCCGGAACCAAGCGCCCAAGTAAGCGAGAGGTGCTCCGCCTCATCATGAGCATCTTTGATCCCCTAGGTTTTCTCTTGCCGAACACCATCAAGGGAAGGCTGATACTCCAGGACGTTTGGAGAGACGCCATTGGTTGGGACGACGAGATTGGATCTAGCCACTACGATCGCTGGAAGATCTGGCTGAAGGGGCTAGAGCAAGCCAAGAACACGCGGATCCCGAGATGGCTGATGACTGACGACTACGCCAAGGGAGATCAGGTACAACTACACGTGTTCTGCGACGCCAGCTCCCGAGCATTCTCGACCGTCGCCTACCTACGGGTACCGCTACCTGAAGGTAAGTGGCACCTAGCATTCGTGATGGCTCGTGCACGTGTGGCCCCACTCAAGACCCTCAGCATCCCTCGTCTTGAACTTCAGGTTGCTGTCATGGGCGCCCGTCTTTCCCGGGTTTTAAGGGAGTACATCAAATTTGATGCGCCAACAATCCTCTGGACTGACTCCAAAACCGTGGTTGCATGGCTAAGGTCTGACACCGGACAGTTCAAGCCTTTCGTCGCGCATCGTGTCGCGGAGATCACTGAGCTGACAGACTTCCATGACTGGAGGTGGGTTCCGACAGATCTCAACCCTGCCGACGATGCAACGCGTGATGTGGAGGCTGCAGATCCCACGAGATGGCTCAAGGGACCAGATTTCCTAAAACAGCCTGAGGTAACCTGGCCCAGAACAGACACTGAAGCATCCCTAGACCCAGACGACGTGGAAGTGAAGGTCGTATGTCTAGTGACCACCTTCTACAGACTAGCTCTTCCAGACATCTGCAGATTCTCCAAGTACTGGAGATATGTGAGATCAGTTGCTTGGCTGCTCAGGTACGTGAACAACGTTAAGACAAGGCGACAGGGTTCCCTGCGCACTGGCGAGCTGACGGCTGAAGAGGTCGAAACTGCCGAACGGTTGTGTGCTGTAGACTCGCAAGCGAGGACCTTCGCCGAAGACATCGCCACCTTACGACGGACCAGCACGGTGAGTAACAAGAGCAGGCTCCGACAACTGACTCCGTATCTGGACTCGGACAGACTTCTGCGCGCTCGCGGAAGGACTGACGCTGCAGCCACTCTGACCCAGGAAGCAAAGCAGCCTATCATCATACATCCGAAAGACAAATTCACCCGGCTTTTAGTGAACCAACAACACCTAGACCAAGCGCATGTTAATAGGGAGGAGGCTCATCTGAACCTGAGACGAAAATGGTGGATCATCGATGGCAGGAATGCGGTGAAGTCTGCCTGGAATGACTGTCAAACGTGCAAGAACGACCGGGCCAAGCCGTGCCCGCCGCTGATGGGCCAGCTACCAAATGTAAGAGTTACGCCGACAGGCCGCGCCTTTGACTACACTGGCTTGGACTACTTCGGGCCGATTACTGTGAAGATTGGTCGCCGCCAGGAGAAGCGTTACGGTGCCCTTTTCACGTGCCTGACGGTTCGAGCCATACACATAGAGGTCGTGAGTGACCTAACAACGACAAGCGCTCTAATGGCATTGCGGCGTTTTATTGCTAGACGCGGATGCCCGAAGACAATCTGGAGCGACAACGCCACTACCTTCAGAGGTGCCGATCGCGAGCTAGCACAGGCCGTACGAGCCATCGACAAGAATGAGCTCATGCGCTTCAGCAGTCATCGGCATATTAGCTGGAGTTTTATTCCCCCTGTAGCGCCGCACATGGGAGGCTGCTGGGAGGGGATGGTGCGTGCTGTGAAGACTGCACTAAAGACCACCCTTAAGACCAGAGTCCCCAGGGAAGACACCCTGACCACTTTGCTGGCGGAGGCGGAAGCTATTGTGAACGGGAGACCGCTTACTTATGTCCCCCTTGACTATGACGACGACTTGCCGCTAACGCCAAACGACTTCCTGATGCCAATGACTGACCGGACTGGCATGACAGCGACGTTGGGCACCTACGACGACGGGGACTTGCTGCGACGATCGTGGCGGGAGTCGCAGAGGCTGGCCGACCTAATGTGGAAGCGTTGGGTAAAGGAATACCTACCCACTTTGACGAGACGCGAGAAGTGGTACCAGCCCTCTGCCCCCCTCGCCGAAGGTGACGTCGTCATAGTAGTGGACAACCAATCCCCTCGGAACCTGTGGCCACGAGGGATTATAACAAAGACTTACCCAGGACGTGACGGACAGGTCAGAGTAGCGGACGTCAAGACTGGTCACGGTATCTACCAGCGACCAGTGACCAAGCTGAGTAAACTTGACGTGAGACCAGCCCCTAGTATCCAAGCCGGGACAAGCCAACTACCCTGACCTACCTGACAGACTTTAGTTGACTGACCACCCAGACTTGACCTGACCTACACTTAGCCACGGAGGTGGGAAGCCCCTCTACCTTTGAGTATTGGTGGACATCCAATACTGGAGGTGGGGATGTCGGGGCTCTTCCAACCTCCTTGGCTAAGTGACATCAACTGACCGACTGGCTGACTGACATACACTTCTGGAACGACGGATTTGAATTCAAAATTAGACAGGACGAAATAATAGACAGGACGACAGAACAGTCTACGACAGACAGCGAACCAGACGGACGGTTCAGATATCTTGAAGTCTGTTTAAAAGCGATGTTTGACAGCGGAAGGTCACGAATAAGGTCGGTAATTGGCATGACCAAGAATTATATACATTGAAAAGAAAGAAAGAAAGAAAGAAAAGACATTTATTAGCACAAAACAAGGACGGACAAACTTAAAACTAACTAATGGTAATTACACTAATCACTATCTAAAGCTGTCGTTTGCGCTAAATGGACCTCACTCAGCTTGAGGTTGGTGCATTATGTGCACCACGTGGTACACTCTTTAAAGGTCTTTATTATACACTCGTCTCTTACCACACGTTCTAGAATTGAATTTACGGAGATTAGAATTAATTTGCTGCGCGTAAGTGGGCGCATAGAAGTCTTATTAATTATTGCGAATGGAATTTGCGTCTAATTATATTGTATGTATGATTTGGTGCGTAATAACATTACTAAGTGTACCTAAGTACCTACACTAAAGCACTTAATCCATACAAGTAGATAAACCATAAGTACCTAATGTAACATAGTTCTAAGTTGTTATCATATCTCCATTTAATAATAATAATAAAACAGCCGTAACGCCCGCTTGGACCGATTTATGGTTCGCAATCTATTGATGTATCTGTGAATAGGTTTGAACAGATGCAATACAAAGAAAAAATCTCGAAAGGTTTCTCGAGTTAATCTAGGTATATACCTAGATCAACACGTAGACCTTTCGAGATTTTTGCATGGATGCATGGGATATCCCCAAACAAGCCTAAAATAACCTGGATATACCAGTACCTAGTAGATACAAAAAGATATATATCTATGTTATATATGTATATACGAGGGGCGGCTGATAAGTCCTAAGCCTATGGTATTTCGAGGTCGTATATGCGTTTATGGTACTGGCCACTAGAAAGGCCATTTAAAAACAAATTATTAAATACAAAATCATGTCATATTTGTTTAAAATTTTCTTGAGATATTCAACGGCAAAGTTCACCATGTCTGAATTATCAACAAATATAACGAAAATTGAGCACCGTGCTGTAATTAAGTTCCTTACAAAATGTGCTAAATCACCGCAATGTATTTTTGAAGAAATGGCTAGTATTTATGGTGCCTCTGGGCCTTCCTATGCTACGGTCAAAAAGTGGAGTCGCTTATTTAAACTAGGTAGGGAGTCGATTGAAGACGATCCCCGTCCAGGGAGGCCAATATCGGTGGTGACTGAGGAAAATGTAAGAAAAGTCAGAAAATTGGTATTAGAAGACCGGAGAGTTAAGGGTTGGCAAATAGCTGATACTGTAGGCATTAGTAAAGAACGGGTTGGGGAGATTTTACATGAACATTTGAACATGACTAAGGTCAGTGCTTGCTGGGTACCAAAAATGCTGACGGCGTTCGATAAAGAACGTCGTGTTGAAACTTCCCAGGCGTTTTTAGATCTGTGCGGAGATGGTATAGATGAAGTTTGCTCCCGAATAGTAACTGTTGATGAAACATGGACCAGGCAGTATGATCCGGAGTGTAAGTCTGAATCCATGCAGAGGATTGAAAAGGGTGAAAGACCACCGAAGAAGTTTAAAGTGCAAAAATCGGCATCTAAGTTAATGGCCACTGTGTTTTGGGACTGTGATGACATTCTCTTAATAGAATATTTGGCCAAAGGTTCTACAATAAATGCACTTTATTATGCCAATCTATTGAGACAGGTGCGAGAAGCGGTAGTTGAGAAAAGGAGGGGCAAACTAAGGAAACGCATTTTGTTTTTGCAAGACAATGCATCCGTTCACACCGCCCGGGTTGCGAGGCAGGCTCTGAAGGAAATTGGCTTCGATGAAATCGACCACCCACCCTACAGTCCAGACTTAGCCCCTAGCGATTATTTTCTGTTTAGTAATTTAAAGAAAGAGTTACGGGGAAAGCGATTTGGCAGTGATGAAGAGATGAAGGCGGCTGTACAGGAGCATTTTGAAGGCCAATCTAAAGAATATTTTTTTAACGGCCTAAAAGCATTGTATAAAAAATGTAAAAAATGCATTGAATTAGAGGGAGATTATATTGAAAAATAAACATAAGTTATTCTTTATAAATCGTTTTTTTCTACCATAGGCTTAGGACTTATCAGACGCCCCTCGTATCTAATCAAAAAAAGGTAGACTAATCTCTTTATTATTATTTAGTCAAAGAGCTCAAAGAGACCCAGGGACCTTCTTGTTCCTTTAGCCGTCAACACAGTGAATCCTCCTTTTTGTAAAGGGTCGGCAACGCGCATGTGACTCCTTTGGAGTTGCAGGCGTCCATAGGTTACGGTAGCTGCTTACCATCAGGCGGGCTTGTTTGTCACCGTCGTAGTATTAAAAAAATATATAAAAAAATGTAGTTCGTTTATTTTATAATTTTAAATAAAAAAGAACCGACTTCACTTCGAGTCCACATTCACAAAAGCAAATGCCCGAGCTAGCATGTCTGCCTACAAGTACCTATAATATTTGAAGAGTTCCCTCGATTTCTCCAGGATCCAATCAGATTCTGACCTGGTGACAATGGGACCAACTCTAAAGTATACACTTTCAAACAAAGAAATAATTTTCCAGCCGTCTTCGAATAATCGGTGAACATACATTTAAAAAAAATGCAACATAGATACCGAATAATTGAGAACCTCGTCCTTCGAAAGTCTTGAATTCGGTTGAAAAGGGATCGTGTTCATTTCCATTCTACATCGTTACTTCGTTTTGTAAAACCTTATAAGATAAGTACCAATTACTGTTACCATAACAACTTTTCATCACATTAGAAACTAATACGACCCTTATAAAACGAGAAGCTGTATAACGTTACCAATTAATCACTACTCGACCTGAAAATATCTTTAAACAATAGGGATAATAACGGTTATACTTCAACATGATCCTCTATTGTTTACATAGCCTTTTCAGAATTAGGGATGTACTCGTAGTTAATACTAAATATGGAATAGGTAAATTATTCATATTTTTTGTTTTTTATCTGGATGACTGTCCCACTGTTAGGCAAAGGCGGCCTTCTCCCGCCATTATGTTCTATCTCACGACATGTCATGACTCTTCTCATTAAGTGTCCTGATTCGATCCACCATCTCTGTCTATATTCTATCGCTATTCCTTTGTTCCTCCAGTGTGATGTGAGATCCAGATTTTGAAGTACTAGCTTTTGATTATTAAATAAGAGCAAATATTCATTTAGCGCATATGCTATATCAACTGCACAGGGATGATTCATACCAAATTTCATCTAAATCAGTTCAGCGGTTTAGGAGTGAAGAGGTAACAGACGGACAGACACACTTTCGCATTTATAATATTAGTATCGATATGGATATTATCTGACTTATATTTTTATATTATACAAAAGGCGAGTTTAAGCCAGAAACCTTTGGAAACATACGTTATGCTTCCGTGACTTTGCTGTTTTTTTATTCGAAATAGGTTCAACTTGTACACTCGCCATCAGATATATCCGAGCGGCCAAGGTGGTCGCAAATATCTGAACAACGCCTCTATTGCCAAGGCGATAAAGTGCATGTTCAGATATTTTTGAGTACCTTGGCTGCTCCGATATATTTGTAGGCGACTTTACATTCACTTACTATAGATTTTTTTTACAATTTGTCTCCACCGCAATACCAAAAGTAACTCCCAATAAAGGGTATTAATCTTTTCGATCCTCATCTAACTAACAGATCAATCAGTTATCCTAATACCATTTTATATTACTTACTCTATTTTATAACATTACTTCCCTTCCGAAATTCAGTAATGGTCGTCCATTGCGGTCCACTTAGCTGTGGATTTAGCCTTAACGACGTAAATCAACACTTGTAAATCAATGTGTACACATGGACTATTGGTATCGAGAAATGGCTTAGGTTTCCATTGGACGGGTTGAGTGTGGGTAAGTTACATCTAGACACTCACATGTCTAGATGTAACTTACCCACATATTACAGGATAACACGATGCATTGGGCGAGTTTATCGAACTAGCCGCACTCTTGGTCCAGTTTATACAACTTGAACGGGTTTGCACACTAGGGATATAAAAAAATAATTTAATCATTAGTCATTCAATCACTGACGGTAGACAAAGAAAGTTTACCATTACATGCATACGAGTAGAGATGTGATTGCTAAGTTTGATAGGCAAAAAACAAGACGTTGCGAAAGATCTCAAGTTACCTAGTACAAGAGTTATAAGTAGCGTACGGTTAGAAGGCGGCATTATTGAGCAGAGAGGGCAATGGAGTCGCCGAAGTTACATTTAATGATTGAATGATTATGATTTTTTTTTCGCTACCATCAATGACTTTCTCGACATGCAACACTTCTAAAAATCACACTCAACAGAATCAATTTTTTTTAATTGTGTTTTAAAAATTTACGCCAATGATATAAATTAACCAATCTTAAAAATAGATTACATCGGGTAGATTGGTGTAAGTGAAACACACATCCCTAGTGTCTTATTTACATGTGGGTGAAAACCACATAATCAAATTAAAAGTGAACCAGTGGAAGCCCCATTGAAGTAGACTATTGGATAAATAGTTGGAGAACAAGATCGCCGATCCTTGTGGCATGGGAATGGACGATTTTTGCTGAAACATCAATTAAGACTTCGTCGACCGCCAGTGGCGCCCTAATTGGGGGAATTGTATTTCATAAAAAACTAATCAATTTCTGTATAATCCATTGTGTTAAGTTGTAGTCCTACTAATTCCGCAACTTATGATCTATTTGATTCAGTTTTATATTACTTACTTACTTTTGGCTTCTCACCTAAACGGAAAAAAGAGACCATCATTTGCCGTTTAGGTAATGAAGCAAAAAATACGCATAATGAAACTATGTGACAAAGATCAAAAGTTGCGTAAACACTAGAACTACAACTTAACAACTACAAGAATTATACACAAATTGATTGGTTTATTAGGAAATATAATCCCTCCAATGAGGGCGCCACTGGACGGTCGACACAGTCTTAAACGTACAGCGCAAGAGCTATTTCTTCAAGATAACCCTTTGATTGCAGACAAGAGCTACAAGATTTAAAATCGTGTTGTATAATTTTACGCTTACCTTGAATCTTCAAACAGATACCATAACTTAACTCGTTAAATCCTCATAATACTTAACCAAGACCCCAATGAAACTATTACTACCTCATTATTTAAACCCTGCTTAGCCAGATTGCACCCAACGGTTAGGCGATTAAGCCCTTCTCCTATATAAATAGACGATTCCTCGTTCCATATTGTCTTAGGGCGGTCATTCATTATGCCTTGTCCTGATTGAAAGACAAGAGCAACGCAATGCGATGCTTAAATTGCGTAACTTTACTTTCTAATTAAACTTTACTTAATAAATAGTGAAGTGGTAAGTATGTATACATATATACGAGTATAAGTAGGTACTTTTGTTTATAGAGAAATTGATATATGTATTTTTTAAAGCTGTTGATTACTTCAACTCTATGACAAGGGTAGGTTTTAGTTTTGATATTAGCAGCTAAACGTCATTTCAAAACTATTTTATAAATAATTTATATAATTTCGAACCACTTCCAAATGGGTAATAATTGTAAAAAGCTACGAGTGATTTTCGTAATCACCCCAATACACTGATTTAACGATGATAACAAATGAATGTCACATAGATATAATCATTAATCAGATATCAAACAAATCATCTACAAATGTTACAAAGTGGTGCCCAATTAGTGCCCAGGTCTTTTCATAGTCATCATCATCATCATTATATATTTAAGAGCTAGGCTCTTGTCGGTGGAGCAATTTCCATGCATGTCTGTCATTTGCCTTCTCTTTTACAGCCTGATACGACACGACGTTTATTTTTTCCTTTACTTGATACCTGTATGTTCTCCTTGGCTTTTATTTTCATAGTAATTGTGTATTGGCAATTTGGCATAAGATATAGTTAATGTCATACTATAAGACATCGATATTGCATCGCGTTGCGTTAATTCGTCACCTAATCGGGACAACCGGCCGATCGTAACCGTGTCGTCTGTTTAAAACCATCATGGCCGACGGTTTCACGGAAAATCCTGGCCATTTATTTAGGTGTGGTGAACCTAATTTTACGAGGTGAGATTGGATTAATGTAATTTCTGTAGGGTGTACAACCAAAAGGTATTTGAACAGGACTCTGTTTTCATTTGAGAGCTCAAAGCGAATTGAGATTTCGTTGGGTTGAGTAAGTTTTGTAAAAAGAAGCTACATTTTACATTCTAAGAATTTGTTTTCGGATTCGCATGTTGCTGACGTCCATGGGCGGCGGTTAATTGCTTACCATCAGGCGATTCGTCTGCTCGTTTGCCTCCTATTTCATAGAAATAAAAATAATTGGTATGCGAATATTTTATGGCTTTTGTGATTTTTGAATCGTGTCTATTATTTGACTCTCATCGAATTATAAATTACAGACTATGTTATACTACATTTAGAACGGGGGTCGAAACCATATTAATGGAACAGATTATTATTTACAAATTGAAGTCCAACTCATCACAAAGCAAATCCCTATTAAACTCTCATTCCCAATTATTTTTCTTGTATAATTTTCCTTCTAAACTCTTAATCAATTCATTGCTAACAAGCCACTTTGTAGGAGCCGATAGTGCTTCACTGCAATGGATCTTCTTATTTAATAAAAGCATGGCGGAATAAATACAGCGGCAATTAAGGATAGTTAGGATAAGTTTTATCGTAATTTCAATTGGAATGTTAATTGGAGAGCATCTGTTTTTGAACTTCAATTCCTGTAATATATCGTTAACTCAAATGGCGATGATGGCGCCGTTAGTAAAATTCTCGAGGGTAGATGTGGAAACCTAAGTGGCGTGTTGGCTATATGTTTAAAGTCCAGTGACACCGCTCTACCCCCAGCCCCCGCACCGGTGTTGCCCTTGAGCCATCTTTGATGTCGCTTTTTATGGGGGCCCATCTTACGGAGGGCGAGTCCCCGTCTGCAGGAAATAAAATTGGATACCGTTTTATGAGGCAGGCGTTCCGTTCTTCATCCAATAGCTCAGTAGTTAGTCCATACTTTTCACCCAATAGCCTAGTACACTTTAGACTCCATTAACTCTCAATAGTCCTTACACCATGGGGAGTGCTGTCTCTTCGTGCATCCGATGACACGGGCAGGGGCAGCACAGTTAGTGTACCTCTCACTTTTCATTAAATTGTCGAAAGAGCCTCTGCGCCTTGGCTTCGGCTCCGCATATGCCTCCCAAAGGTCCGGAACACCATTGTTCCGTGGTCGGGAAAGACATTATGTATATTGGCTTTACGAATAACATTATTATAATTATGAATATTTTACTCTTTAATCTAACCTTATAAAGCTAAGCCTACACAAATAATACGGACCCTCTCCTTCTTCCTCGCCACGTTTTTCTACCCCGTGCGATATAATGCAATCTAATTTAACGTCAACGCCAGCGCTGTCTGATGCATTTACGACGGCTAGACAGTTTATTTAGCGTTCCCATCCACTTGTTGACATATTTTATTTGATAGCTGGGAAGTCAAAACGGCGTTTGCATTTGAAGTTCAAAGTTTAAGCACTCAGGGTACCAGAAAGCATGGCTCCTATTGAATAGGCGTGCAACTTTTTTTCGGCTAAGGAGGGAATATCATTTGGCCGTTCCAGTGACATTCGGACATTCCGTCCTCCGTTTACAGTGTGCCGGATATGTAATATGTGCAAGTGAAGGACATTTAAGCTGTTTAAAATTGCTGGTCCTCGCTCACAATACTGGCGACCAGCTATAACAAGAAAGAGAGCATGTTTAGTCGCTTCGCTCGGTCAGCCTCGTCATGTAAGGCAAACGTCTGGGCCAGGCTTCTTATCATCGAGTCGGTCAACTACCACATTCCAAAACTGCGAACACATTAGAAAGTTCTTATTACTAGTGGCTTTACGAGCTACAGCTCGTCTACAGACAGCAGGTCTACAGACCTCGCCAGCATAGCTAAAATCCTCCTTAGAACAGCGAACTCGCAATAGTCTTAAGCGCCATAGGCTATTATGACGCTTAAGTCTTTTATGCCAATTTCCACCTTTTTCAACATTTTCTTCCTCTGCTTACAAAATGTCAGGGGAATCGTTTTTAAACTAAGTGTAGAAGAGAACAGCCGAATATACGAAACCATTCTTGCCGAAATCATAAACTTATATAGATGTCATATACAAAGGAAAAAGTGACCTAGGCCTCCGGTGCCCAGGGCTGGGATCGAACCAGCGTCTTCTGCATTCGCGGCAGACGTCTTTACCACTTGGCCACCCGGGTCACAGCTGCACCGGTCGAATTTTCCCGTGTATATGCAATCTTTGTAAATGCTCAGGCGCATTTTAGCCAATCATCTAAGGTAGAACATTATGAGTCCGTACCTCCAAACCGAATTTTTGCCGAAGTTGAAACGGAAACTTTACTATTTTCTAGACCAAGAAGTCAAATAACAAACTTGGATGTCAACCTTCCCCAATTCAAATTGTTCGCCCCCTTTGAAACTTTTCACTTTATCCGAAACGCAATACGAGCGCAAGTATTTCTCCCCGCTGACACTTTTTCGTTTGTATTGCCTCTGAGCCTGAGTTTCCACAAAGATGGAATTTCTTTCACTGCACTTTGTACATGTTTTCAGTAATTTGTCATTGGCTGGGAAAAGCTTACGTATTTCCGTTTCCGCAATATCCGATTTAGTACCTAAAGCTTAGTGCACACTTAGGTCTTAAATGGATTCTGTAAAAACCTAGCAAATAGTTTTTGGATGGAGATTCATGTGCTGCCCGAGCTTAGGTGGGCGTTTCTTCAAAAGTTATCAGCTTCCAAGTGTTAAGAAATAATATTTTGTTTTATCATGTGCCATATCTGTGTCCTACCGTTTGGACTTATAGGTTCTGATTTATAGGTTTTGACTTATAGGTTCAAAGTCACTGACGCAATAGAATAATTTCAAAATCACTTGTTAACAATCTGTTATTTTACCTGTACACATGACAAAACATTGATGTTATCATACGATGTTGCCTCTAATCTTTTGCATAGATACCTACACTTTTTTTAATACAGGCACAAGTTTTTACTTTCATTTGTAATAATTATACTTATATGTCTTGTTCGATAACTAAATTAGTGTTAGTGTTATTAAAGTGACACGCGATCAAGCGGATAGTACATTGATATTCGTCTCTACCAATCTGTTTCTATTAATTACGAGTACTCTGTTTATTTTATACAGGTTGTAACAAAAATTGTGGTGATCTGTTTAAAGGTCATAATTTGTATCGTATTGCGACTAAGAAAAAGTAGGACAAAAATATTTTGGACACGATTTTTTTTCACACGTCATCCCAACCGACCGAAACTCCATACAAAACCTTTTTTAATACAATTGCTCAAAAAGTTTAGTTTATGTAGCTGCAAATCGTGCGTCAAATTTGATTTTATGCACTAGTGCTAAAAAGTAATCTGATCTGCAAATCGTGCGTAAAGTTAGATTTTACGCACGATTTGCGATCAGAATTTTAAATAAATGAGTATTATGCGAGACCCGCTTATAAATGACCCACCTGAACCTGAACTACGCGCGATTGGGCATAAAGGAATATTATGCGAGACCCTATTACTTGAACAACGCGCGATTGAATGAAGCTGTCTTCCGTACACTGACAGAATATAAATGTAATTTTATTTCATTGTAGTTTTTTCGCAATTGTATTAAAAAACGTTGTTCGACACACGTGCGAAAGTGTCATTTTCACTCGTCCCGAGTCTTGACCCTCGCCTCTCGACTCGGGCCAAGTAACCACGGTACTCGTGCAAAATGACATACTTCTCGCACTTGTATCGAAAACTACTATTTTCGAGTAATTTTTTTTGTGTTTTATAATTAGAATACGATACCAATTATGTCCTTGAACGGATCACCAGCATTTTTGTTACATCCTGTAGAAAAAAAAACATAACAAGACATTATATATTGTTTATATGTAAGCTGTTGGAATGAGGGTTTCCGCGATTGAGATTTTCACTAGATGGCACCACCGTGACGACAGGTCTTTTTGGCAGTAGCTGTCAAAATCCACCAATCAAAAAATATATGGTTAAACATGATTGGTGGATTGTGACAGCTAGACCTGTCGCCACGGTGCTGCCATCTAGTGAAAAACTCGATCGCGGAAACCCTCATTCCTTAAATAAATAAAATAAAAATAAAATTAGTAAGACTTTCCGAAGAATCACCCAGACGTCACACACAGAGCATAAAGTAACATAATTTTAATACAAAGAGCTTCTGGCGGAGACAAGATGGCGTTATCTATCCATTTGATATACATACACTGGCATCTGAACCATCGTTGACTTGAATTGACCATTGGTATACCTAATTGCAACGTGGTAAGCTCTACCACGGTCAATATTCTGTTCAAAAAAAACAAGTAACTCCCAAAAATATTTATTAGTACTGTACAAATTGTACTTACAATGCCTTGTTATGTAAATTACAGAAGTAGACCAAATTTCAGTTCAGTCGAACACTGAAAAGTGGTTGAAATTTATCGGACAAGATTTGAAGCATGTGTTACGGGGTCAGGCTAAATAAAAGTGTGTAAAACATCCATGTAATATACATATAAGGGCCTCCTAGCCCAGTCGGTAGTGACTCTACCTACGAAGCAGGAGGTTCCGGGTTCGAATCCTGGTCAGGGCATTTATTTGTGTGTTGATCACAGATATTTGTTCCTGAGTTATGGATGTTTTCTATGTATTTAAGTATTTATCCATATTTATCTATTATATATATCGTCGTCTAGTACCCATAACACAAGCCTTATTGAGCTTACTGTGGGCCTAGGTCGATTTGTGTAAGATTGTCCTATAATAATTATTTATTATTTATTTAATTATCTAAGTATTTTTTTTAATGTAATAAAACCAACTCAAACTCAAACTCAAATATTTATTCAGTAAGTAGGCCACAAGGGCACTTTTACACGTCAAAGTAAAAGAGAGAAAAAAAAATCAAACTACACCGGTTCTAACCCTACACCTCTGACCCGAGAAGAATTATGTCCGGCAAGAAACTCGGCGGGACTTATTTTTTCAAAACAACAGTACATCAAAACTAAACAATACATATAAGTGCGTTGTCCTATAAGGAAACATATCAAACCAAGTTAGATTAACCAACAATAGGAAGAAAAATACCAAAGAAAAAAGATGAGTCCAAATCTGACTATTTGAAAATGAATTACATACAAGTCTGATATACTTTCTTACCTGAACTGTGTCTTCTACATAAATTTCCAAATTATAATAATCCATCATCAACAGTTAGAAACAAATTTTAAATTTAATTTTAAAAAGAAGTAAGTGATTCTAGTATACAATAAACATACTATTTCCAATTATCCTTAGAGATGTATAAGGTCTCCAAGTGTCTTGATCTATATATTCTATATAATAAAAAAATATGGATAATCAAGCACCGAATGTTGTGTCTAAAGCCAATTAAACTAAAATTAAACATGATTAATAAAAAGTTACGTAATTGTGTGGCCCCAGTTAGCCTAAACAGACCGGTCTCCACAAACAGCACCCGTTCACGAGTATGACGCACATAATAATACATATACTGTCATATACGCAAACGAGGTGTATAACATTTTTAAACACTTTTTTTTACATCTATCATAACCCTTATGGAATCACTACTAACTTTTTTAGCAAAAAACCGGCCAAATGTGTGTCGGACCAAACATAATGGAGGGCTCCGTACTTTTAATGGAATAAGAACCAAACTAATACCAAAAGGTGATATCTGACTATGGAAGAAATGGCTTAACCGATAAAGTTCTAAACAATTTTCGTAGAAAGTATGTGATAAGGCGCGCATCTTCTATGATATTTTTCAAGACCTATCGATTGATGTGCAACATGTTGATATTTGGTTTAAAAAAAAATTAGTTACATGTATGGAGCGCCCCCCCTAAAAATATTTTTTTCTTCAATTTAACTACCTACACAACTAAATAGCGGCATACAACATACACATTATTTACAAATTTTATTAAGGTACGTAGATCGTAGTTTCCGAGTAAAATGGCTGTGACATACGAACGTACAGACGGACATGACGTAACTATAAAGGTTTTGGCCTAAAAATAGGTTATATGTTTAGCAAAACCATGGCATAACAATACATCTATTCAACTTGACTTAGGAATTTTGAGCAAGTAGCCAAAACAAAAGTTGTTTTTTTTCTAGTCCTTCCTTTCTAATAAAGTTCCTAAATATCAATTATGTTATGCCATAAACGGATGACCAGCATTTATGTAACACCTTATATACGCGTTCTAGTAAGTAGCAAATTCAGTTTCATGGATTTATTTCCAGCAAACAGAAAGTAATTTGGATTCGAAGGTTTGATTAGGGCGTCGGCATTCAGATGTCTTTCTCAATTGTTGCTTTACCTTCTGGATCGTGATATTACACTGACGTTCAGTTACTGGAAGACGCAATTTAAGGCTAGCCTGTGTGAGGAGTGCACCTTAGAGGCAACTTCGCCCTAACTAATAGTTATCGCCAAGTCACTCAAGAACCAGCTTGCCCCAACGCCTTCTTCTTTGCCTACCCATAACCACTTCAACTTCCTCATTCGCTGACCCTGTCTACCGATATTCACTAAAATATCGTCGGGTGTCAACCAAAACTGACTAAGTACTACCTAACTAATAGATATCGCCAAGTCACTCAAGAACCAGCTTGCTCCAACACCTTCTTCTTTGCCTACCCATAACCACTTCAACTTCCAAATTCGCTAACCCTGTCTACCGATATTAACTAAAATATCGTCGGGTGGCAACCAATACTCACTAAGTACTACCACAAGTTCTAGCAATAATAAACCGAACTACTCGTAGTAACAAAACAAGGTCGGTTTTCGTTTTTTTTTCCATTAGTGAGTTTTGGCCGTCACGTTGTACAGATTCAATATATTTGGGCAACAAAAGCATATTTATTTATTCATTTCTAAGCATCAGCCACCAAAACCTGCATTTTTATTTGAACTATAATATAATGAACTTACTTCAAGTTAGCTGGAAGAGATGCCTTTGTACACGCTTACTACTACGCTACTTGTTTTGTGCAGTAAAGTGTTTTACTACTACCTTCGTTCAGTGGTTTCCTGCTATTATCTTAATTAGATTTCAAATTTTTATTGACTATGATCATCAAAAATCATTAGACGAATTCTACAGATTTTCTGATGAACGTGACCAAAGTACGAAAGTGACCATGACTTGATTGCTCATTTTCACTAAACACTGAAGAAATCCCACATCCATTCCCTAGAACCACATAGAAAAAATTTCTTCGCAACTTTTTTTCCGATAAAAAAGGTACAGGCCTCTTCCACACTCCCTATTCACAGATCAACCTAACAGAATTTATTGTCAAAACTTGCCGTAATTTATGTTCGACAATAAGTCAGCGCCGCACAACTTTTAGGGCCCTACTTCATTATTTGGTGCGTTTGCTTTTGCTTTTAATTTATAGAACTTCCCAATTTAGGCCTCCATTCCTAACATACCGAAAGGGTTGATTTATACGTAATGCTTCGAGTTATTTATCGTTTTACTCTTTGGTATGTTTAAGTGAATTAAATGTTGGTTCGGTAAGATGGATTTGCAAGAAGATTGCGTTTCGGTGAACTCAGTAGTTCAGGCGAAGTAATGACCCGTAAATTACTGTAGTGAAAAACGGGATTACCTTTTTTTTATACCACGACGGTAGCAAACAAGAGGTGTCACATGCGCGTTGCCGACCCTTTACAAAAAGGATTCACTGTGTTGCCGGCTAAAGGAAAAAGAGGGTCCCTCATCGTCAACACACTGATCCTCTTTAAGCAACCTTACTCACCAGCAGGAACACAACACTATGACTCGCGTCTATTGCTATTTGACTGTGGTTTTCTGTAAGATTGTTGTTCCCCGGTCGGGCCCTGCTTCAGATTTGAGCGACGCACCCGTAGATCCCCCACCTACACTTATAGTCGACTTTTCGGCTTTGTGTCTGGTCTTTGGCACTAAAGTGGAATTACAGTCAAAAATATAATTAATTATCATGCCAATAAAAACAGCATAATTACTAATACCTACTAATACTTTCTTTGTACTGTACCCAAAACATAGCTAAACCTTATGAAGTTTATCAAATAGTACTTCTATTGTATATCCCGTATAATTAATTTTTGTAGCCTATGAAGTATCCCATATTGGTGGGCAAGGTCGTTAACTTCCACTCCTCCAGATTTAGAGCGATTTTTACACAATGAATGAATACTTTTAATTTATTTTGTACTAAGCAGAATTATCTTTCAATTAAATTGAATACCATTTAAGTATCTTATCTTTTTCCATTTTGTATGGGGAATAACCTGACAAGTCATACGAAATTTGACTCACAAGCATGGATTTATATGAAGTGGATCTAATTCTTCGGTCACAAAGTGAGGCCAAAGAAGGTTATCTAAGGGACTGTGTCTTGTTTTGACTAAGTAGGTAATGACGTCATCAGACAATCAAAATGTCAATGTGTCAAATGTGACAATTTTGTAACGAGTGCGAGTGAGGCACTGCCTCCTACTGTTATGCTCTCTATCGGACCGTTTTTACTACTTTTTAATAGTCGTCTATGAACAACTGAATTAACGTTCAACGGTGGTTAGGGAAAAAGTGTAAGAATTAGATCCTCTTCATATAAATCCATGGTTATAAATAGTTTTCTTGACTAATTCAATAACTCCTTATTTATAAACTTATACAAAGGAAAAAGTGACCTAGGCCTCCTAATTTACATATAGTAGTGTGTCTACTCAAAATAAACAAATAAAAATATTTATTAAAATAATTTGATTTGTTCTTCAGTTGTAACTTCTTAGTTCTTTACAAACATTTCAATATTCTATAGTATGGATCGATCGTGGAGTCATTCAGATAATTATAACTCAGACCTGAAGTAAACAAATCAGCTTAACAAACGCAAAATACGTTACAAACTGAGTATATATTTCTCAAACAATAACACAGTAAAACAAGTGTCTCGTCAATCCTTATCCGCCTCAATTACTCCCTTTATTCAGCCAATACACGCGTATGTACGCGTACGTACGCGTATTGATTCACTCATGTCCGTAATAAGAAGAGCCTCGGGCCATTTCATTTCCTCCCATCGCGGTTTTCTTAGGAATCCTAGGGGAGACGGGAAAAACGGATCTAATTTGATCATTGTGTGTGGTATTTTAATCTTCTACGTAATAAAGTATCAAACTTTTATACTCGTATTGCTTTGAAATTTGTTTTGTTTTCATGATTCGATGAACCTTTTTATAATCATCATCATCATCATCATCTCAGCCATAAGACGTCCACTGCTGAACATAGGCCTCCCCCTTGGACCTTCACACGTACCGGTTGGAAGCGACCCGCATCCAGCGTCTTCCGGCGACCTTAACAAGATCGTCTGTCCATCTTGTGGCTGGACGTCCTACGCTGCGCTTGCTAGTCCGTGGTCTCCACTCGAGCACTTTTCGACCCCATCGGCCATCTTCTCTGCGTGCAACGTGGCCTGCCCATTGCCAGTTCAGCTTACTAATCCGGTGGGCTATGTCGGTGACTTTAGTTCCTCTACGGATCTCCTCATTTCAGGTATTTTTTTTAATACCTGGATATATCAATAGGTATCAAGCAATATTAAAGCGCTGGTGGCCTGGGGGCAGCACGTCAGACTTTCAATCTGAAAGTCGCGGGTTTCAAACCCTGGCTCGTACCACTTAGTTTTTCATTTAATATAATTTAATATTTAATATTTACCAGTCGCTTTTCGGTGAAGGAAAACATCGTGAGGAAACTGGATCTAATCCCAATAAAGCCTAGTTTCCCTTCTGGGTTGAAAGGTCAGATGGCAGTCGCTTTCATAAAAACTAGTGCCTATGCCAATTCCTGGGATTAGTTTGCCGAGCGGACCCAAGGCTCAATAGAGCAAAAAGCTGTGACAAACGCTAAGAGTGATCAATAGGTATCAAAGATGAAGAGCATCTAAATAGACTAATTCGCATGACTGCTGGAGATAGAGAGACATAACCGACCTCCTGGACGGAGATGGCACATGAAGAATAAGAAGAAGGACATATCAATGAGCTTCTCGGCACTTATTTATGTATATGCAAAATATCGTGTAACATTTTATGTGCGACCTGCTCTTAAAGGAACTGCTAGGACTTCTTACATATTTAAAAGAACACATCACGGGCGAAATACGGTCATTACTTATTAAATAGCGTGAAAATTGACGTCACTTTGGAATTACCTTCTCTTTCTCGTAGCTCCACAATTGTTGTCAGACTCCATTGCTTCTAATTCCTTGCTACGCGTCAACATTGGCTCCTATGCTACCCCTTAGTTCACATATAGGATGGTTTTTGGGCTGTGGAGCAAGAGGACAAGACATGATACTATACAATTTAAACATGGACCTAAGGATGGTGGTCATTTATTCTTTATCACTAATGTTGATAGACATGACAAATCGTCCGCCGGCTGTATCGTGGCGCGTTGGAAAGAACGGCAGCTGATGTTCTGAAGACCATATGACCGGCTAACAGGTTTTTGACTGCGATACACTCGGCTGAATATGTTTTTTTTATGTTTATAAGAGTATATATAAACTATCATATGACAATTTTTTAACGTGATGAGCTTTATTTTTATAGTGATTAAATGTCTGCTGTTCCTCGACCCACCAACGGAGCCGCAGCTCATCTTCACGAGGCTCACCCTCATCCTTAACCACTTTTATAAAATATCGCCTGGAATGCGATTGGCCATGAAAATTGTTCCTTGCTTCCTGTCCATTACATGTAAAGCTTGTCCCAGTAAAAAATGTCGTTAGTTTACGCAGCGTTGGTATATCAGATTTCAATGAAAATGATTGTAACTGGCTGGTTATATGTTAAATGCATCTCGGTTCTTTATTTAATATTAGAAAAAAATCTGTCACAGTCACATTTTCAAAGATCTCGTCTCCACAAGAAAAACTTCATGAGAAAATAATGTACAAATATGTCCAATATTAAGGCATTTTCACGAAAAAAGTGGCAATGGAGCTAAACACGTCTGTTAGAATTATGTAAAGGGTCCTAAAACAATTCAGAGAGACTGGCGGTATTCGACGGCGTCCTGGAAGTGGTCGGAAGACCGGGTTTGTTAAGAAAAATATTGAGAAGAGTATCATAGCTGCTTTGCTGAAAAAACCTACATCATCTGTAAGAGATTTAGCTAAAAAGTTTAAAACGTCTAAATCCACTGTGCAACGAGTAAAGAAAAATAATTCTATAAAGACTTTCAAACAAACTAAAGTGCCTAATAGAAATTCGAAACAAGAAACTGACGCTAAAACGAGATCAAGAAAACCGTATTCAAAATTAACGACAAAAAAATACTGTATTGTGATGGACGACGAAACATATTGCAAGCTTGATTTTAAATCACTGCCGGGACATCATTTTTATTCGGGGACCGATAGAAAAACTATCAATGACGAGTACAATGTCATAAAAACGGATAAATTTGCGAAGAAGGTTCTTGTGTGGCAAGCGATCTGTTCTTGCGGCAAACGCAGCACTCCATACTTTGCTAAAGGAACTATGAAAGGCGATATATACCTTAAAGAGTGCATGGAAAAGCGATTATTGCCGTTTTTAAAGCGACACAAGAAGCCAGTTCTGGTGCCACTATTTTAAAAATGTGATAAAATGGTACAAAGCCAATAATGTCGAATTTGTGGAAAAATACCAAAATCCTCCTAACTGTTCTGAATTACGACCTATAGAAAAATATTGGGCTCGTATGAAGCAGAAGCTCTTAAAACATAAAACTAACGCCACATCAGTTGAACACTTCAAGCTAAAATGGAATGCAGCTTCAAAACTAATCACAGACACTGATGTACAAAACCTGATGGCAGGTATCAAAAGAAAATTACGAAGTTTCTGGATGAATAAACAATAGAACAAAAACATAACAAAAATACGTTTTGTTTACTACATTTCTAATAAACTGTTGTCAAAAATTTGGTAACTTTTTATTGCTTACATTATTTCATACTAACTAATAAACGACATTTTTTTCTGGGACAAGCTTTACCTAAAACTTAAGGTATAACTTACCAATTCAAACAGAAGTGTCCTTTATACAGGGTGTAACAAAAATAGTGGTGATCCGTTTAAGGGCGTAATTAGTATCGTATTGTGACTAAGGAAAAGTAGAAGAACAAATTTTTCGACGCATTTTTTTTTATATGGGACACGTCGTCCAAATTCCCGCAATTTTTTTTTATTTTTTTCATAATTAAAGATAAAAGATAAAAAATCTATTTATTGCACAAAACTAATGATACAAAGGTTATATACAGTATTTCTATCATTAAATAATTGGTGCACAACAAAGTTAATACACAGATATTCCAGGAGTCCCCGCACTAGGCTAGGCCTGTATCGCGGAAGACCATTTATACATTTATATGTCATGCAGGTCAACGACATTAGAATGGAATTATTTATAATTCAGAAGCAGTAAAAATAGTAATACTAATATGAAATAGAGGTTGAGGTTTAAACATGGGTAGAGAAATACATGCAGTTTACAGTAAAAAACTACTTAACTATGTCTATCGTTAGGTATCTTAAGCTAATTTTATCTATCTTAGACTATTCGGTATCGTATCCTATTAGAATACGATACCAATCATGCCCTAAAACGGGTCACCATTATTTTGTTACACCTTGGATTTCATATTTTTACATACCTACCTATTTATACGGAACGTTAAAACGTAAATGCGATTCGCATCCACACATTTTATCATAAAAAAAGGAAATCATAGCCCGCGATACTGGTTGAAGACTATTCCCGTTTTCAATTTCCTGTCTCCCGATATCTTGCAGGAATTATACCGGTATTAAAAATATACCGGTATCATCCGACGACGTTTCCTCAAATTTATAATAAACTGTGAAGGCGTTGGACACAGTTTTGCATTTCCGGTTTCTTATCTGTTTCGCGTTAAATATTTAAATACTTACGTCTAGATTTAACATAAATTATAGGAAGGTAGGTAGATGCAACGTGTAGGTAATATTTATATTTATATTATGTAATTTGTCGACCACTTGCTTTGTTAAATTCGCCAGTCTTTAATACTGTCATACATAAATCAGGTATATCTACTTGTAAGTATAGTGATATGAAAATAAGATATATTATTGTCTTCGTCCAGTTTATACGAGATTCAATTTATTCGTATTTACTTTCTCAAATTTTAATGGATTAAATCTAAAAGAATTCAAATAAAAGAAAACTGTTGGTACTTACTAATATTATGCGAGCTCATTCAAACGTCTCTCAGGTCTCAATTTGTTAATTTATGTTTTGTCTGTTTTCAACAAACACATGTGTCAAAGTGACAGGTAAGGACAAAACATACATTGGGATACCCGCTTGAGCTCAAGATAGAGATAGCGTATTTAGAATAGTTTTTTGTTTTTTGCTCATTTACGTAGTTCAGTGTGTAATATTGATAGCTTATTGTGCTGCTTATAGCAAGTGTGCAGCTAATGAAAAATTAGTCTCAAAACGCGCGTAATCTCCCTTTAGTTGAACAAACGGTTATCCGGGGTCTCGGCCACCCATGTGTTTGTAGGGAGGCTATCACCTTACAATCAGCAAGGCCTCAACCGAACAACGTTGCTTTTATTTATATTACTCCTCCTTGTGTCGTATTCCTCAGTACTGAGGGTCGTGACCTCCCTTCTGCATCACTTTTTCACGTGCGATCTTTCTCCACCTGTTTCTGTCACTGGCGGTGTGGATGGCGTGGTGCAAGGTCGAGTCGAGAGTGGTGCGGATCTGGTCAGACCAACGTATAGGGCTGCGTCCACGAGGTCTTTTCCCATCTACTTTGCCGGTCACGATGAGCTTCTCCAGATTGCCACCATCTTTTCTTGCAACGTGACCGAAGTATTCTAGGACTCTGCGAAGACACTCGGATGATAGCCGCGAGGAGACTTTAAGTTCTCGCAATATGGAGACGTTAGTCCGAAATGCTGTCCAGGGGATACGGAGCATCTTTCTCCAGCACCACATCTCAAAGGCGTCAATGCGTTTGCGGTCTGCAGCTTTCAGTGTCCAAGTCTCAGCGCCATACGAAAAGATCGAAAAGACTAGAGTCCGTACTAGCTTGGTCTTGGTTTTAACGGAAATGTTGCGATCTCTCCATATTTTTCCTAGCTGAGACATTGCGCTTTTAGCCATGCCAATTCTCCTGCGCAATTCCTTCTCGCATGAACCATCGTTATTGATGATGGAACCCAGGTATATAAAGCTGTCCACTATTTCAAGGCCCAACGCACCAGTGAGTTCCAATTTCCCAGATCTATCTACCACCATGACCTTGGTTTTAGACCTGTTTATGGAAAGTCCCATCCCCTCACTAATCCGCTCCATTCGGTCTAGAAGTGCAACCATTTCCGACTCATTTGCTGCAAGAAGAGTTGTGTCGTCGGCGTAGCGTAGGTTGGTGATTTTGACGCCACCAACTGTGATGCCTCCCTCCCAATTCTCGCAGGCACGTCTCATAATCTGCTCTCCATAAGCGTTGAACAGAATGGGCGATAAAATGCATCGCTGGCGTACTCCTTGGTGAAATTTAAAGGGTTTTGAGGTTGTTTTATCGACTCTTACCACTTGAGCCATACAGGGTGCGAAGTAGGACGATGAGATGATTTGGAACTCCAAGTTCTTGAAGGACTTTCCATAAGCAACCCCAGTTGACACAGTCGAAAGCTTTGCTGTAATCGACGAAGCACATCATCACTGGCGTATCAAACTCGTATGCTTTCTCAACGAGCTGCCTGACATTGAGAATCTGGTCTCGAGTGCCCTTGCCCTTCACGAAACCCGCTTGCTCCTGCGGAATTTGCCAATCCAGGTAGTAGCGGATGCGATTGTTAAGAATATGGAGCAATATTTTGCTGGCATGCGAGATAAGGGACAAGGTTCGATAATTGCCGCAACTCTTGGTTGACCCTTTCTTGTGCAGCGGAAGAATTACGGATTCCGACCAGTCCTGCGGCCAATCACCGTTTTGCCAGACGTGTGAGCAGATCTTGAAAAGTGTCTCTACACCCAAGTCCCCCATAGCTTTAAGCACCTCTGCTGTTATTTGGTCGCCTCCTGGCGCCTTCTTCTTCTTGAGAGACTGTAGAGCAGTCAATATTTCGGAGCGAAGAATCATGGGTTCCAGTTCTAGATCCTTCCAGTCCGGGGTAGCTCCGGGCATGGAAAGGGGATCTGCGTACAACTGCTCACAGTAGGCACGCCATCTCTCGGCAATGCGGTCGAGCTCGTGTAGTACCGTGCCGTCGGCATCTTCTATGACCCACGATTTAGCTTTGAACTGCTTGGAAAGGACTCTGACTTTCTTAAAAAGGTCTGCAGTTTGTTGCTTATTCGAATGTCTCTCAATGTCGCTGCAGATTTCCTCAATGAAGTTGTTCTTGTCGCGACGACAACTAGCTTGGATGGCTCTGCTAAGCTCTGAGTATTCAGACATTATTGCACGATCTTGCAAACCCCCAACTTTTAAATCTTTCCTGCGTTGAATGAGTTCCCACGAATAAGCGGATATCCAGCATTTTTTCTTCTGTTCTGGCTTCTTCTTCTTAGAGACCTGGTCCAGCGCATCGCTGATATGACCTTTCAAGTGTTTCCACTGTATGTCCGCGTTAGCGTGTTCATGCGTTGGACAATCCTTCAGTTTCACCTCTAATGCCTCTCGGAATATAGGTAATTCATAAGGCTCCAAGTTTCTGGGTTTTGGTGGTTGTCGTCTAGGCGCCTTTAAGCGCAGCGAGAAATTGGCTACGAGCAGGTTATGGTCAGAGCCGCACTCTGCGCCGGGAAAGGTCTTCACGTTAGAAACTGAGGATCTCCAGCGGGTATCTAGAACAATGTAGTCGATTTGATTTCTGTACCTATCGCCTGGAGATTTCCATGTGTATAAACGTCTTGGATGATGTTGGAAGAACGTGTTCATAATGATGAGCTTTCTGTCGATACAGAACTCGATCAGTTTTTCACCCCGCTCATTCCTAGTGCCAAGTCCAAATTTTCCAACTGTGCTTCTGATATGATCATCAGCAAGCGTACTACCGACTTTGGCATTCCAGTCACCAAGGATCATTTTAATTTCCCGACCAGGAATTGAACTTAACGTTTCCTCCAGTTTTCCATAAAAGTCTTCAATTACCTCATCTTGAGCTTGTTCCGTCGGTGCGTATATTTGTACAATATTTAGCACACACGGTTTGGTATTCAGCTTCATTGTCATGATTCTATCAGACACCGGGTTATAACCTAGGACATATTTGTTTATGTGTGGCGGCAATATAATTCCGACTCCATTCCTACTCGAATCTTCACAGCCTGAGAAATACATGGTGTTCCCTATCGCAGTGGTAAAGTGGCCATTTATATTACTAAAGATTAATAAAATCAAAAGTATACACCTCGACATTGGCAGTATTCCCCTCGCCAAACTCGGCGAGGAGTAAAAGCCATATATTAAAAAAATAAAAATATATATTAACTAATTGAGGCCTGAAAAAGGGGGTATGTCATGCCAATTCAACGTAACTCACAGTAACGTCTCGCGTCGCAAGCTAAAGTGCAAACTTTCAAAGTTCGAAGTATTCGAACAGGTCGCAATTCAATGTGTTAATGTTTTCCTTTTGCAATTTTAATAGGCTTAATTTTTACCAATTGCCTCCAATTTAAATTCAGATTTGAACTGCAGTTTTAACAGTTATCTTACGTCATTTCCATGCATTTTTCGCTGGCCCGATTAAAATTTAAATGGTTCCGGAGAACAAAAATGTCAGCTACATTTCCAACCCTTTTTACCAATATCAGAGACAAGTAAATAATAACGACTGGGATTGTATGTGGTTTCGGTATTTTAGGGTTCAATAACCAAAGTACTTAGCGGCAACAGAACCCTTATAGTTCGTCATCTTGTCCTATGGCTGTAGGTCACAGTCGATCGAAACCCCAAAAGATTATGTTAACTGTTAACTTCTTTCCTTTTAACTTTTAAAAAAGGCATTAAATTTACAAAATTTTAGAACTTTTTTATTGTTTTTGCCTATATAATCGGTGGAACTGTTTTGTATTTAAGTGCTTGATGGATAAGCCCTCTTGCTTTATTTCTGTAATTGAATAGACAGTACGAAACCCTCCACTAAATGTGGTCTGACACACACTAGTCCCATTTTTTAAATTTCAACAATTATTAATTTGGTTTGTTTGACAAAACATCACAATTATTTGCGTTTAATTTATGAACAACAATAATGTGACTATGCAGGGATAATAAACAGATAAGAACATTTCAAGCTACTTCGTCGGTAATAACAAAGAAAGAAAGAAAGAAAGAAAGAAAAAGAATAAGTATGTTGTACACTAAATACAGCTTTGATATTGTTGCTGCCGCTAGGCGGTCAATTGAGCGCTGATAAATAACATTCGACACTTTAATTAAAGTTTGGAACGATATTCTATTAACAAATTATTTTCTTATTTTGATGTTTTTGTATGCCAAAAACATATTTATGTTATATTGTAAATATCCCTTCCCTAGATTAAAATCATATATAGAAACTGGTCTGTTGCACAATGCTTACTACAGCGTGGAAGAGTATCTCACTGATAAAAATGCGTGGCCATCTATAAATAAAAAATAATGACATTAGGATACTTTTGGATTATTGTCAAATGTGTTTTTATTTTATTTTAATAGTGTAAATATAATAATAATAATAATGTATGTATGTGTAGTGTAATAATGTACTTTGACGATTCATAAGTGATTATGAAATCCCACATGAATAAATGATTTTTTATGTTTTATATAATAACTAGTCCATTGCGAGCTCAAAATTTTAGAGATTTCAATATCCAAAATCACAGTATCCAAAAAAATTACTAGACATATTTTTCCTTCTACCCTTCAAGTATAATTTTTGGGCAGATTGTCTGTCTATATTTTATATTTGTTTATATAGCCAGTATTAATATTTGAGCAGCGGTATTGTGCTATCACGCCAGGTAGTTCCCGGGGCGATAAATAAGGCTTTCAGAATCACTTACGCTGCTGAAAGTCAGTTTTTTCCGAACTTTCGTCAACTTGTTACATGTTTGGAAGTTATTCTGCTAAAGTTGTTTGGTTGTATCGGCGTTTATATCCTAAGTATATATATTTAAGGTATTGGTTTATTGGTTTTTCTTTTATTTATCTGGCCTAAAAGATGAGGTACAATTTTTTGAGATTATGAGAGTTGATTATGGTTACACCAAGTTACACTACCCGTTACACAAAATATAAGAGTGACCTATAGGTAGGTACCAACCTAGCTTACACTGACACTTATTACGAACCTAAAACACGCTGTGACTTGGACTTGTATGTTTGGTAATGAACAGTTACGGACTTTATTTATTGAGCCTTTTACAGGACGCCACCTCATTCTAAAACGCTTCATAAATTAATCAGTGTCTATAAAGTCCATATTATGATATAGGTAGTCTTTGTTTCGTACAGTCAGTAACAGAAATTAAGAAACAAACCCCCTTATTCCTAAACGTCTTTAAGGCCACAATTAGTTTTTTTTTTTTTAATTAATGGCTTTTACTCCTCGCCGGTCTTGGCGATGTGAATTCTGCCAATTTCAAGGTGTACTTATGATTTTATTCAATTTTTATAAAATAAAATAAAAGCAACGTTGTTCGGTTAAGGCCTTGTTGATTGTAAAGTGATAGCCTCCTTACAAACACGTGGGTTGCCGTGACCCCAGATAACCGTTTGTTCAACTAAAGGGTGGTTACGCGCGTTTTGAGACTAATTTTTCATTAGCTGCACACTTGTTCGTTAGGTCATCGCACAATAAGCTATCAATATTACACACTGAACTACGTAAATGAGCAAAAAACTAAAAACTATTCTATTCCAAACACGATGCAGCCATCTTGAAGCTCAAACGATTATCCCCACAATTAGTTAATTTATGTTTTGTCCTTATCTGTCACTCCGACAGTTGTGTTTGTTAGAAACAGACAAAACATAAATAACGAATTGAGGCTTGAGAGACGTTTATGAAATCTAAATATATAAAAGAAGAAACTGACTGACTGACATATCAACACACAGCCGAAACCGCTGGTTCTATAGATTCCAAATTTGGCACGTAGGTTCCTTATAAGGTCTAGGGATGCACTAAGAAAGGATTTTTCAAAATTCACCCCCTAAGGGGGTAAAATGGGGGTCCAACATTTGTATGGCGAATCAAGATTTGTTAGACTATTTTATTCGAAACTTCACAGGAGTATTCCTAACGATAAATGAGTAAACACGTGTTTCAGGTTTTTTGAAAATTCAACCCCTAAAAGGGGCAAATATGGTCACAAAGTCTGAAAATCAACATGGGTATCGTATTCTTTTTGAGTACTTATAGTACGCGGGCGACGCCGCGGGAAAAGGCTAGTTATGAATAAAGGGAAAGTCTTTAAAACGATCCACACATAAACGCGCTTACTATCTTAGACTCCGCAAAATAGCAGTCATATAAAAAAATATTCAGTAACTAGCGACCCGCCCCGGCTTCGCACGGGACTTTTTTGTAGACCTTTTAAGGTGTACAATACTGTAGTATATTATGTAGATCTATCTCGTAGGGTTCAGCCAGCGTTTGCAATGTAAGCGCAAAAAATGTGTTTATTTACATCACATTAGAAACTACAAAAATGATCAGTGTTTCATACTCATTATGCATGTTATAAATATAAAAATTTCTCTTGAATCACTCTATGTATTAAAAAAATCGCATCAAAATCCGCTGCGTAGTTTTAAAGATCTCCATAGTGACAGACAGCGGAAAGTGACTTTGTTTTATACTATGTAGTGATAATGATAGTGATGAAGTGATAGTGATGATGATGATAGTGAAGAGATAGACGTATACCATCGCGGACTTTTTTGTGGACCTTTTTAAGGTATACAATACTGTAGTACATTATTTTGATCTATGTCGTAGGATTCAGCCAGCGTTTGCAATGTAAGTGCAAAAAAATGTGTTTATTTATATCACATTAGAAACCTCAAAAATTATCAGTGTTTCTCTACTATATTATGCATGTTTTATACCGATAAGCCTTCCTCTTGAATCATTCTATCTATAAAAAAACCGCATCAAAATCCTGACGACGCCGTATAAGGAGAGCCGACCCCAAATAAATGGGATAAGGCTAGGAAAAAAGAAGAGATGAATTATCATAATGTCATCCTGCTAGCGTTTGTCTCGCTTTTTTTTGCACGGCTAAATTTGAGCCTGGGGTCCGCTCGGCAACTTAATCCCATGAATTGGCGTAGTCACTAGTTTTTACGAAAGCAACTGCCATCTGACCTTCCAACACAGAGGGGAAACTAAGCCTTATTGAGATTAGGTCAGGTGTCGTCGCGACTTTTTCTTTCACCGAAAAGCGACTGGTAAAAATCATCATAAGTTCCGAAATACAACGGCCAATTATGTAAGCAGGGTTACGTTCGTATCACATGAACAAGAAATCAAGTTGAGATTTTAAAACTTAAATACGCCTCCGTGTCACATGAGGGTAACATTTTTGCTTCAAATCCTCTCATGGGGGCTTATGTTGAAAGCTCTTATTTTGGAATTTGGAACATTCCCTGTGACATTTGTATGAAATTATTTTTATTCAGTTACAAGTTAATTATCCAGTCTTAAAAATAAAACAGCTGCATTAAATTATGAACTGACAATTATGACTTGACATCACACACAAACGAATTTCAACATTTTTTTTATATTCGTGCAGTTTTGCAGTAGGTATGCAGTAGTATACCGAATGAAGGCGAAGACTGACCGTTTTGTGCTCAGCCCATTTCATAATAGTAGTTTATGTAACTGTTACGTAATTCAATTCAATTCAATTAAGGCCTAATTACGTACAGTTGCATACACTGCTTTATCTACACACATATTATAAATCCTAAATGATGTGTTCGGAAACCAGTAGAATGTCTATCACTTCATCCCATACCGGGAAACCGGTACCGGGAGGTCACCCTAGTCGCACTCAATAGGCATCTATCCATATACATATGCTCATACTAAAGACCTATTACCCACTTACGAAGGTCAACCCAACTATAACAAGAACCTAATCGATGACCACCACCCACACTAACAAAAAGTCGTAAATACACGCAGTTTCCTATAATCTTACTCCTTAATATATCTAAAAGTCAAACTACGATACAGAATGGCTAATTAATCACCGGAACAAAGGTTCATATATATGAGGGTAGTTTATTGTTTGCAAACTAAATAAAGGTGAAGTACCTTCAAAAGTAGGTATAATCAGGAAAACAATTGTTTGCGATATAACGGCTTCTCCACTTAGAAGTTGTTTTTTTATACCACGACGGTGGAGAACGAGCACACGACCCGCCTGATGGTAAGCAGTTACCGTAGTCTATGGCCGCCTGTTACTACAAAGGATTCACATGAAGAACCTCATACTGTAGCACCCCCTTGAGAACTCTATCGGCAAGGAGTGTTGTTAAGTACATTCAGTCCGTTTCGACATAAAGTAAGTTTGTGGTCTCGAACATTGAATAACAGGGGATGACATCTCTAAGAAATTCTTTGCGCCATAAGTTATAGTGAAAATAACTAAAAGTCTAAGCTACTCTTCGATTCAGTGACAGCTGTCAACCGCTAAATATGGCGCACAAAATTTGTTCTAGATAGCCCATCTAGAACAAATTTGTGCTAAATGGTTTCAACTCCCTTAGAGGTTGATTTTCAAGTATCTCGCTTTGTACTTTGAACCCTTATTGCAACTCTTTACTATGTGGAGTATTGCTTTTCTATTTAAACTGCTCAATAAACCATTGATTTACTATGTAATTCTACTTGATGTGACATGATGACATCTAGAACAAATTTTGTGTGCCATGTCTGGCGGTTGACAGCATAGATTATAATTCATCCAAGGTTGACAGGTAAATTTCCGGGTAAATCTACCTGTGTGCTAGGGTGGTCCTTTATTTCTCTATTTTTTTACTATTTTGAGGGGCATCCCCTCATCTATTTGGCATTAAACATGATGAAAGATTTTTTTTTATACAAGTGTTAGAGGTCACTAACTCTCTACCGCTTGCGGATTTTTTAATTATTCTTCTGTTGTTTCACTTGGAAACGTCTAACTCTGTCACGTGAACAATTATAATTAAGTGTCAAAATTATAATTTAATTAAACAAAAATATTTAAAAATTAACGAATAATTACTGTATTTTTTTTGTAATGTTTTATGATTATAAACTTTATTTCGCTTAGCACAAAATCTTTGTAAGTTGAGATTATGCCAAGCTTAAAATATGTAAAAATAATCCGGAAAATAAATATGTAATCCGGAAATCTTGCCAAAAGAACGCATGTTTTTCATATTTTAATGTTAAAATTTGTATCTATTTTATATTCCTCTTAATATAAAAATACTAAGTACATTCGGTATAGCTTCCAAATTTCTTTATTATTCATAATTATTAGTTTTAGTTTATATACCTACTCGTAGTCCTCATCAAGAAAAAAATATCCTGTAGTTTAAAATAACGTCAGTAAAAATAGCTTAATCTAGATAATAAGCACTTCGTATAATAAAAACAAAAACACAAAAATGCCTTGAGTAATTTGACCAAAGCGCCATCTATATTATTCTCTTGGAACTGCTGCACATTTAACTAAGCGCACGTGGCCACTGCGGTGTGTAGTGAACGAGATTAACGTGTACATTATTAATAGTTATGTTAGTTTGTTTAACGGCCGCTAGATGGCTTTTATTTCAATGTTATCAAAACACTGTAATAATTGTAATAAATTGATAAAATGAATAGGTACATTTCAAATGGCCAGAAAAGACGTAATGCCGTTTTATTTTCTTGTGTTGTTGAATTAACATCGCTTTTCTTTTGTTTCAGATACCGGCGTCAGACTCGCGATCGAATAATTCCAAGCATTTAGTCAATATTTAAAGTTCCTAAAGTCCTTAAGCTAAGATAGAATATAAAATGTATAGTTCCAACGAATTCCTGCAAAGTGCCGGCGTAAGCCGCCACATGCAAGCGACTGGCGAAGCACCTTCGCAAAAAACTAGTATGAAACGTCGCTCATGCGAAGTGCCATTAGGAGACATTTCTTATAACAACTTTAAAGTATCTTTAGGAGACATAACTAATGCGAATGAAGACCCTAACTTTGACTGTCAGTCTCTCCGTTCAGTCCGGTCAGAGAACGCGCGGTCATGCTATTACAGACCTATAGATAGTCGAAGTGTGAAGAACTTTAGGTCTTCACTTGCGGATCTGTCGACCTTTTCGCTGTCAAGACCTCCGAGCTATGATCAGTTGTCGCGGAGGTCTGTGGTTGAGGGCCCGGAGTTAGGGATTACGTCGAGCATTGAGGGAGTGCTGTGGTCGGATGAAGAGGAGAACGAGTACTTCTATCATGAGAAGATCACTTCTGCGTGGAATCAAGGTAAGAATAAATTTACTTTCTTAAAATTAAGCTTTGTGATGGCGAGACATATGTAATACCTGTTGAGTTGTAATTTTAATGACATAAGAAGGGTTTTTATATTAAACTAGCTTTTGCCCGCGGCTTCGCTTGCGTTAAATTCTCCATACAAACTTCCACCCCCCATTTTAGGGAAGTAGGGGGTTAGAAAGAGACAAAAAGTAGCTTATATCACTCTCCATCCCTTCAACTATCTCCACTTAAAAAAATCACGTCAATTCGTCGCCCCGTTTTGCCGTGAAAGACGGACAAACAAACAAACAAACAAACAAACAAACACATACACTTTCCCATTTATAATATTAGTATGGATTCGTAGCAAATTTAAATTTTTAGTTTAAAATGTTATTTCTGCTCTAAAGGGCAAAACATAACTAACGAAATCTCTTTTAATAACCATATAACCAAAATTTTTATTGGTCAATAGTTATATACCATAATTCGGGATTGAGAATAAGAAAAAATCTTTTCGGAAAATTAACATAGGAAAACCTTGTTAAGTGGGACCTGGATAAGTGAGAAAACTCCAAAACTAGGACGCATGTTAATTGATTACCTCTCTAGGTGGGACTCTCTATTGGAAATAGGTTTTTTTGTCTTTAATTTTTTGTCTGGGCAGGTTGGTAGAGGTACCCGCAAATTCGTACTTGGCTAAATTGTGTCTAATCTAAACGACCCAAAGTTTTTATTTGGTTTTGCTATCGTCTTGATACTAACTTAAATTGTCAAAGCGAAGCTTCACGTCTTCATTGATACGCGAAAAACTGAAGTTAATATTTTTGTGCTGTTTACTTGCTTAAGAATTTTCTTTCGTTATTTTGTTATTAATGGGAAAAATTCCAATGTAAGTTACTTAAAAAGTTAACAAAGAATTAACCTAAATTATTAAACCTAAATACAGAATTTTATTTCACCTCTACGAGTATAAGGCCTATAACAGATATCACCTCTATTCTCACCTTTATGAATGGGACCCTCTGTAAATGGAACAGACATTTTATTTGAACCTGGATATAAGACACACTGGATAAGTGAAACATCTCTTTACGTGAAACAAATTTGCGGGTCCCTTGAAGTCTCAGTTTGGCAGGCGTCCGTTTTCTTGCTTAGTCCACTCAAATATCGATATTTTTCTTAAGAGGCTGACAACAACCCGACGACCTTCAAATTGACTTTACTCAAACAGTTTTTTAGCTATAATTAGTAGTTTTGAGAAATTTTATAAATTATATGTTAATATTCGTTATATTAGGAAGAACTTCGTTAATTACCAGAGCTCGGATTTTTCACACGGACATGGTAATGTCAACAGTATAACCATGCCAAGTTTCTGGTTTCTCTAATCATGTTTTTTTGCATTCGTATGTTATGATTTTCGATTTTTGTTATGATAATCGGATAGAAAAAATATCGGAAAAAGTATTTGAGTATTCCCAAATACTACTCTATGTACTAAGTACCTTGGTACCTTTTTACTACGTATAATGACATCGATCACATTATTTGTGTTGTTTTTGACTACCTTTACTATATTTAGTGTTTTTACTCATACTAGCCCTTAAAGGCTAAAGAGGCCGTAATGATTTGTTTATTTAAGTACCTTGGTACCTTTTTACTTATTATACTGACATCGATACCTATCTACCTATCCTACATCGGTACCTTTACAATGGTAGTGTTTTTACTCAACACTTCAGTCAAAGATAGGCAAAAATTACAGAGACGTAATATTAATTTATGATGCACTGCCAACAAGTACTGGAATATTACCTAAGAAGATACAATATATCAAATCGACAAGTGACTAGCTCCCCTGCAGTCAGTAGGACGGGAGGGCTAGCCTCGATTAAGACCTAAGATAAAGACCTAATCTTAACCATCTGCATCGCTGATTGAGTGCTCTATCGATCGTTGTCCTGATTTCTCTTAATGACTTGTATCCATCCAATGATAGTATAGTATAGTAGTGATACTCGTACTTTAGCGTGCGGAAAATTATCAAAATGTATTGACAAATTAACAAATGGAGAACATGCGTGAAAAATATTTAATTGAATTTGTTCAATAAACACGTTCAACTACCCCAAACTAATATAAATAAATGGAAATCCGTAATAATTTTTAACAGTTTTTTAAAGATTTTGCGGTTTAAAAACGTAAAATTTTAGGTTTATTTTTTAAGCCGCAATAGTAGTTTATGTAACTGTTACGTAATAAGGGTCCTTAAAACATGAGTGTGGTTTTATGAAATGAGCCGCAGGCGAATTTCATAATAAGATTACACGAGTGTTTTAAGGCCTAATTACGTACAGTTGCATACACTGCTTTATCTACACTCATATTATTTATCCAAAATGCCGTATTGTACATTATGTTATCAAAACTCATAGCACATCAATATTTGAGCATGAAAAGTTAAAATTACGTTACTGCCACAGATAAAAAGCTTATCATAGTAAAATCGGTCGTGGTAAAGCTAGCCATTGCCTACCGTATTCGAACACGTTTTAGAGAACTTACAATATGAGTGTAGATAAATGTATTTTCGAAATCTCAGTTCGATTACTTATGTTCTAACAAGAAAAAAAAATGTATGACAAAAATGTATATAGCTAAACGCATTTTTTCGTGCCTAAAATTACAAAAATCTTCCAAAAACTTGTTCCTTCCAAACAGTTTTCTGAAACTTTGAGCTCGGTGACGTCACAAACCTCACACTTTTTGTATGGGGCGTTTTGACGCGCGGCGCAAACGCCTAACGTATTTTCACATTTATGACGTTTCAGGGCTATCATAGATGGTAGGTTTATTAGAGAAATTTGAATCTACAGGAAAATAGAATCGAATGACGTCTTCCAAAAAAACATGTATGTTCCTAAAAGATAGGTCGCATCTTATTGTTAGATAATATTGAAAAACTATTTATTTAAATTTATTTTTTAACTAAATAGAAGCCTACTTACCTGAGGAAAAAAAATTATAAGATTTAAATGAAAATACGATTTAGTCTTTCGGCGGTTTGGGGACTTTGCTGAATCCGACACCGGGGGGGTACAACAGAAAACCGTGATGTGTGGTGTGAAAATTAAAGTTTTACTTTATATTACCTATTATTGATTTTATTTAACTCACAGTAAAATACAGTAAAAACATAATAACAGTTTAACCTACTTAAAAACAGAGATAAAAAATGTGGCCCAGATCGCTGTCAGCGGGCAAGGTCTCCAAAAGGCTGGACGTATTTCCACGCTGGATAGTGATAGCTATTCGCTGTGCAAATTTTTGGCATATATAAACGATCTGCCAAACATTATAAATGAGAAGTGCGTTATGTATGTTACACACTTACTGGTTACATGAACACAATTTAGATATGAACTCAACAAAAACAAAAATCATACAATTCAAACCCTATCAAAGGGAACCTTTGCATTTAAACTTACGCGTCAATAATAACACCATAGAGGAAGTAAATGAGTTCAAATTACTAGGTTTAACATTACATTGTCACACATAAAGCTTATTAAATCTAAACTAGCTTCATTTACGTTCGCACTCGGTGTCTTAAAAATGAATTCAAATTTGGAAGCTGCAATGTCAGCGTATTACGCGATCGCCCATTTGTGGCTGAGTTATGGTTTAGTCTTGTGGGAGTTGTGGGGCAGACAGCACTGACGCTCAGAAGCTATTTCTTATGCAGAAAGAGTGTGTCCGTATGCTAATCAATACATGCATACCAAATACTACCTTACCTAATTTTAAACGACTTAAAATTTTAACTTTACCTTCCATTATATTATGCAAGCGGCACTTTTTGTTAGCAGAAATCCAAGTCTTTTTAAAGGAACGGTAGTCTACAACCCTAGCCTCAGGGTCAGGCAGAAAATTAAAATATTTTACCACCTTCCAAACTAGAAATTGTAAAAACCGGTCCCCTCTACAGTTACGTTCAAATAATGCACAGAATCCCAGAAACAATTTAACAAGAAAACAGCGAGAATTCATTTAAAAATAAACTAAAAAAAAGGCTCATTGGAAAAAGTTACTATACAGTCGAAGAATTTTTTAAAGATAATTTATCCACCTAAATGATTTAATATATTTGATAATGATTAGTGTCCGACCGAAACACGATTTTTAGCCGAAACCGAAACCGAAACCGAATATTCGGTTTTTTTCTGATTTCAGCCGAAACCGAAACCGAAATTTTAGAAGACGTATCAATATATTCAAAATTACTGTACAAATCGTAAGGAAAAGGTTATTGCAAGGATTTCTTATATGAGAACAGTTACTTTTTTTGTTAAACAAAATAACAAACTTTTATTTTTAATGAAAATAGAGATAATTAGAGGTAAATTGTGAAATTTTAAACCAAATAAAATCAAATCTTTAAACTTTTAAACAAAGTTACCTAATTAATATAATACCGGGACAAAGTCAATTGCAAGATAAATCACAGCTTAAACATAAAGACTCCAGCTTTGAATTGAATATAACTATTTAAAATGTTTATTCATAGATGTTAACGAAATCATACATCAGAACAATTTTATCGAATTCAAACTTAACAAGTTATTGAAAATAGATGTCATATACTTCAGAAAAAGTGACCAAACCCTCCGGTGTCCGAGGCCAGACACCGGAGGGTTTGGTCACTTTTTCTGAAGTATATGACATCTATTTTCAGTTTATATAATAGTAGTGTAACTACTTTAAAATTTCAAATCAAAAAATTTGAACGAAATAATTTGATTTGCTTAAAGATTAACAAGTTATATATTTACGAACAGAAAAAAAAAACTTACTAAAATTCGATCTAATTATTGTTTTTAGAGTATTAACTTTTCTTTTCTGTTTGCCAACCCTAGCATAACTATGACTAACGTACAAATTTAACTTTTCTGTCAATAGGTAGGTATTACTTGGTAAGAGTAGGTCTTCAATTCATTGCGGCAAATAAATAAGTTATATATCTGCTATTTATAACTTTATAAGTTAAGTTATTTACTCGTTATTTAAAATAACCTAACTACATATGTAAGGGATAGTAATAGGGTTAATAAATAAGGTATTATTTTACTGCAGTTATCAAGACTTCACTAATTCGCGGCATAGGTATTAAATTATTCAAAACAAACAACCTATTCTTATCACGTCTAAACTAAATTCACAATCCTAATATCAAACGTATTGTTCATTAATCACAGCATAAAATGCAGTAACAGATTCTAAAATGTAAATAAACAACACTCACCATATTTTGTCGCGCGCCACGTTGTTCACAAACAAACGTCGCTGGTCCCAGCTGGGCCAGCCGCCGATGCATTACCTATACCTACCCGGCCGAGCGCGCCCGAATTAAGCCGAGCGCTCCCGATGCGAGAGGCCGCGAAGTAATTTCGGCCCGGCCGAAGGTTTCGGCCGGATTCTGGCCGAAACCGAAACTTCAGCCGAAATCACTTTTTTGGCCGAAATTGGCCGAAACCGAAACCGAAACCGAAACCGAAACTTCGGTCGGACACTAATAATGACTAATATTTACACATTGCAATAATTTGTGGTGCTTTGAATATAAAATGCTGACATCTTATTAATTATATAAAGTATGTTCCTATTTTGCACTGTGCTGCATGCTACTTATAGAGAAATATTATAGCTATTAATTCTAATATTGTACACCCTAACAGGGTATCATGCACTGACTGAAGTAAATGTAATACCACAACTATGTACTGATGAAAATGATAATAATGGAATAAATGAATATGAATATGAAATGGTAGCCAGTCCTCTATTCACCAGAAGCCTCTATTAGGCAGACGGATCTTTGTATAGTTAATTTATGTAATAAATATCAGTATAGGCTCCTAGTTACCTAATGATGAAGTTATCTAATTCACTCACTAATTCATTAACCTCACAGAAAAAAAATAGGTCGAAGAAACAACTGCTAATTCGATATTTAATGCAGCCGCTGTACCGATACTATCTTGATAGATGTCCAACAGTGGTTGGAAACACTAATTAACCCTTCCTGAAGACGTAGAAAATTCATTAATGTCAGTCCACAGATCACCTACTTATAGATTAACCCCCTATTAACCATAGTTAATTTAAATTTTATCCTTATCTTTCACTTTCACTTTGACAACTTTATTTGTTAGAAACAGACAGGACATAAATTTGCTAATTTAGGCTAGAGAGACGTTTATGTATAGGGGGTAGTTTATAAAACGACTCGCGGATTCTTTGGTTCTCGCAGTTTGTTTTAGAATAAAATGTAGTGAATGTAGGATGCAATCGAAACTTTACTCGTCGCAGAATGTTACTGGTAAAATTGCACAGATATATATATATATATATATATATGCACAATTATGTATATGAATGATTTCTGCATATACACATACATACATACGTATGACATCGGCACAGATTGCGTGGATATCGGACGGACTCTGGATGGATCTGGATTAGGTTACAGGCTAACTGTGTCTGCGTTTGCGCCATGCCAGCTGCTTTTTTTATACCACGACGGTGGCAAACAAGCATACGGCGCGCCAGATTATAAGCAGCTACCGTATTAGCTTATGGACGTTTGCTAGTTTAGAGGTGTCACATGCGCGTTGCCGACCCTTAAATATAAAGGACGATTCACTGTGTTGACGGCTAAAGGGACAGGAGGCTCAACACCCAGATCATGACCTCTTTGGCAACCTTACTCACCGGCAGGAATGCAATGAGTCTAGCCAAATAGCATTAGCGGGTCTAGTAAGGTGGGTTTGGGTCTTATTTTCTGTAAGGTGGAGGACTGCTGCGTCTACATTTCCGCTGTGGCATCTGTGTCGGGTCGCTTTCCCGTAACATTTGCTTGGTCTTCTTACCATCATTTTGTGGACGTATGTAACGCAGATGCCTCGCACTTGTAAAACCTTTAGTAAGCATAATGCGGAGTCTATGCTGCTAGTGGTTCTATAACTATCTGTTCAAGTCTAGGGCTTTCAATGAGAAAGCTAATGACAGGTTATGAGACTTTTGATCCATTAGTTGAATATGACTTCCTTTTTCTAATCAGGTATTAGATCGAATTTTAATTAAAAACTAGCTAATATATAGTGTTAGTGAAGTTGATAATCCCATTTTATCATTGTAAAATGCCGCTACGAATTTATTTATACCTTAGGAGTAGACTAGAAAATCTAGTTGCCTGGCTTTTATTTAAAAACTGGACCATACATTTAATACAAAACTAGTGAACTAAAAATCATGATTCTTGTAGGGGTTATTTTCATTGACTTATTAAGGGTTAGCAAAAGTTTTATTAAGGAAGTTGTTTTTATGTATTTTAATTACTTAAAATATTTATATTTTACTCATGACTTACTGGTATCCTGTGATATTTAAATGAAATACAAAAAATCGTATCAATCAGTAATTAACATATAAAACTTTCGTGACACTCTAACATATTAAAAATATTTATAACGGGTTACTCACGTAATTTAAGTCGATTTTTGCTCGACATGTTTTGATCAATTTACGATGATCATTTTCACGAGCGGCCTTCTTCGACGGCCGCGACGGAAAAATTGTGTGTCCCCCCTGTAACTTTTGAACCGTAAGTCCAAAAAATACGAAAAAAAATTGAGAAGATGCGTCTTATCACATACTTTGTACGAAAATTGTTTTGAATATTATCGGCTCAGCCATTTTTGAGTTATCTCAAAAAAAACTTCTTCCATAGGCATCAGATACGACCTTTTGGTATTAGTTTGGTTCTTATTCCATTGAAGGTACGGAACCCTCCATTATGCGTGGTCCGACACGCACTCGGCCGGTTTTTATCTAGATAATTTATCTTCGAATAAAGGACCATGGGCAAAATGTCCCCACCAACCAACAGAAACGAAACATGTCTCATTTAATAGATCTTGGCAACCTGATGATTTTTTACTATGACGAGGATCACCATATGTATGGGGTTTTCTTGGAGAACCGTATTTTGTTTTCATATATATTTTGTTACAAAGTACAATGTACATTGAAAGTTACAAGAAGAAGGTTACAGAAACATTATGTTACTAGCAATAATAAACAACAACATTTCTTTTAAAAAAATACACCTCTTATTTTTGAAGTTGGTTAAAAAAAAGGATAACAAAAATTCGCTTATAGAGCTATATATTTTTAGATCTACAATACTACTTAACATATGATATATGATACATATTATCAGTGTTAACTTAAAATTATTAATATTTTTAGCCAAAACTCTTAAAGAAAATTGAAGTCTCTCCTAAATATATGTACATATGTGACGTATATATATATAAACAAAATACGGTTTTCCAAGAAAACCCCATTCAAAGGGCAATCCTCGTCATAATAACAAATCATCAGATTGCCAAGATCTATTAAATGAAACATGTTTCGTTTCTGTTGGTGGATGGGGACAGTGCCCATACTAATTTGCCCATTGTCCTTTATTTGAAATGATTTTATTTGTAATAATTATCTAGATAAGAAATTATCCAAATAACGCCCAACTCTGCTTAGTTATTATGTCACTTACCTATTTAATTGTTGTACACAAATATCTGAACAATGCCTCTATTGTGCAACACTTGTGCACCTTACTCCATTGTAATAAGGTTCAAAATTGTACAATTTACATAACGAAAAAATCTCTCCATTCGGTCCGCAATGACTGTGAATAGAATTCTTTAAAACCCAAAACGATATTCTTTGCATATTTATTTCTTGGGAATATTTTAAATTCGTTGGGAGTTTATCGAGCGGTAAAAACCTGACCGTGTGAGAAATTCCCAAGTATATCTTAGCGGGACACTTATTCGGAAACCAACGATATGATACCATTTTGATACCAAAATATTTATAAATAGTGCGTTGCGCTCATTTTGCGTGCCGCATTTGCATATTTAGATTATAAAATATCGTAAAAAAAATTATTAATTACATTAGTTGTAATCTTTAGGATGATTCGACATTAAAATGAAACTCAAAATCAAAATTAAATCTTTATTACGGTAATTTAACATGAACACAATAACAACATAAACACGACACGTTATCTTTGGAAAAATATAAAATCTGGAGAGAAATCACTTTACATCTCCATTGACATCCTTAAATATTATCATTTAAACATTAAGTTTAATATTAAGAGGTAACTATAATTAAAAAATAACTATATCTATGTATAAAAATATTAAAGCATATTTAAGTTTGGCAGTGCATATTTAAATTCGTAAGAGTAATTAGAGGAAAATATAATAAAGATCTGAGATATTTTTCGAGGTAGCTTGACATTATAAATTAAAATTTTAAGAATTTCATTTATTTATCGTACTCGTATGTCACTGGATATAGATAGGCATTTCTTCCCTCAGGTAGTAGTAGTAGTGGGAAAGCAGATGATGAAGAAAATCCAGTAAGTGCTGCGAGGTCCAAATGGGACAGTGCAGCTGCCAAGTTTGTTACTCTTTTCGCACCACCCAGGGATCACGTGTAGGGTTGTTTAACCTTTTGGCCGCCAAGCATTGAACAAAAATGACGCGCCACCCACGCCACGTAATCGCGTTTTGTCAAGCAAAATTGAACTTTGCGGAAGCCCGCGTAGGTCCCTATTGCATTACAAAGCCAGTCGACTGTAGCCGTCGTTGGCGTCCATGCAACAACTTTTTGATGTCGGCCACAGGCCACAGCCGACTGTGGCGGTCAAAGGGTTAAGGTGTTTCCTACGGACGCAGAGTAACATTGATCCCCCATCCCATTGTATTTTAAGAATACTACATAACCACAACAACAGTAATAACAAAACACGACACATTATATTTGGAAAAATAAAAATCTTTAGAAAAAACACGTTACATAGTGACATCCTTAAAAAAATATTAAGGTGACGGGTACGAGTATCACGGTTGACGACTGCATTTTGCGTTTTTATAATCGCAGCTTCCGCTTCTGCCATCTAGTATACTTGAAATGAACTATGACAATTCAATGTTGACATGTTTAAATAGTCAAACAATCGCGGTCTTTTACAGTAAGATGGCGCTTTGATAATAATTTCATTTTATGTGTACTTACTTAATTAAAGTTACTATTGTATGTAGGTAATCAATGACGAAATAAATAAAGTTACCTATAATATAAAACGACTTGGCCAACGCACGCCATTACCTACAGTATCATAATCGCACAATTATAATGTTTTATTCTAAATATCCAAAATAAGCATTCATCATGGCGGTTATATTTCTATGTGTCAAGTACGTGTCAAGTCTTTCAAAATAAAAGTTCAAATAAAATGTACTTAACTGAAGATAATATTATTTGTAACTAATTTGTTTTATGTCCTCTTCTGCTCTGAAAAACCCAGGTTTTTAGTAATCTATAACGAAATTAGAGATGGTCAGAAACGCTTTCAATGAGGACGGTAAAGTGCGTTGGGATAAGACCGCATCGGGAGAACATCGGATAATTCAATTACCTATCTGGAAAATTAGCCTTTGGTTGCAAATACTCGTACAAACCACACATCCTCCAACACTATTGTGTACCTGTACCTAGTTGCATTTTGATATAATGGCGATGGCGCTTTTTTCAGGTACCTACACTTTTTACTTAAATGTTTCTTCCGGTATGCTTAATAACAACGACTGTTGGTTGAGTGAAAGGTAAAAAAAAATCACTTATTCTTTATTTGACGATCTCCTAGCCCAGTCGGTAGTGACCCTACCTACGAAGCAGGAGGTTCCGGGTTCGAATCCTGGTCAGGGCATTTATTTGTGTGTTGATCGCAGATATTTGTTCCTGGGTTATGGATGTTTTCTATGTGTTTAAGTATTTATCCATATTTATCTATTATGTATATCGTCGTCTAGTACCCATAACACAAGCCTTATTGAGCTTACTGTGGGCCTAGGTCGATTTGTGTAAGATTGTCGTATAATATTTATTTATTTATTATAGTATTTATTTATTTATTATTTATAGTAAATGTATGAAAAATATTTAATTTGTGGCTTTTTAGTACATTACCGTAAGTTGACCCCTAATAGGAAACTATTAGAAACTAGGAATGGAATCGATGGCATAAAAAAGCAGCATGTGAAAAATAAAAAAAATAATTTCCATAAATTATGGGAAAAGTTTTTCTCAATTTGTGGCTTTTCTAGCCGCAAATTATTTTTGATCCCATACAAGAATGGGATCTATGGATATACGTGGCTGTGTTTTTTTCTTACTTTTAGTTGAAACGTTTAACTTTTTATCAATACACCGTATTATTTTAAGTGTGTAGAAGCTATTTTTAATCAAAACCAATTTTCACTATTTTCGAGTTGATTAACAAAATCAATGATATCTCGGAATCCATAAGCGACAAAGTGGTACCCTAACCATGATAACGTCACAAGAGGTATAAGAGTTGGATATGCCATAATAATATAGTGCTACACACAGATTTATAAATGTGCTACATTACATATTAATAATTTTGGAGCCATATTTTTGTAAAGTCGTATGATTCCAGGAGATTTTCAATGGGTAGTCGATTCTATTGTTAGTTTTCTTTCGTTTTATATGATAAAATAAAAATTCTAATTAGAACATTTTATGTATTTTTATTTAACAACAGCCAAAACATAATAAATACTGAATTATTATCACCTGTAACATTGTTGGGGTAATTTTGAGCAACAGTGCGTGCAAAACTGCCTCAAGGGGGCAGCTTTAGTAGGATTTCAATATTTTTCAAAGGTACCCCTCCTGAGGCACCTTTGAACACCACAAAAAACATTTTTGTACAAAACTACCCCCTCTTCGTTATAACTGCAAATTATACGAGTAAAATGTTAATACGACCATTTCTAGTGACTAACTGTACTAAGTACAGGTAAATAAAACACGTATATGTCGATATTGATGCCTTACAACCCATATTTCAAAATTGCCCCAAGTAAATCAAAGCTACCCACACTTGAGGCAGTATTGAACATTATTCCTTGAGTTCCAAAATTCTGAATTGTACCTTTGTCTTTAGCTTTGGACATATGCAAATGCATTAATTACATAGGTTAATAACATACGTTGTTGTGTAGAGGCCTAAAACTGGTTTTTATGGGTAATATTTTGAAATACGTCAATGAGTGTAAAAAATGTACCAGGCTGCCCCCCTCTCCCCTACCATCTAATAAATTACGCCCAACACTGAATAAACATCAGGTTCAAGAGGGTGGTATGGAGTATGTATGCTATCTGCTGCCAAAGTCACGCATACATGTGATCTTTATAGACAAAAAAGTTTCGTTCTATAAATTCAATTGTTTGTCACAAAAAATGGTTTGATTTGTTTTTACGTGGCATTTAAGACTGGATCCAATTAATTGTAGCTGTAAACATTTTTTAAATTGGTACCTAGTTGGTTACTAGGAACAGGTTTAGACACGGGTATGTTAAGTCCAAAAGGGAGGTATGGGCACTCCGAATGTTATCTCGCTAACTGTGGTAAAGCACAGTTCAGCGAATGTTATCACGCTCAAATCTGGACCTGGCTCAGAGCTCGACTGGGGAAGTACCTTACAGAAAACCATAGCCAAAAATCAAATAACTTAATTCAACCTAAAGTTTAAGATTAATTTTTTAGCATGTTTTAATCCTTTTTATTTTATATACCATAAGTGTTCTTTACTAAAAAAATTGACAAATATAAAAGCGTTTGTCGTCTCACATTTACACAAAAGAATTAAAAACACGAAAAGTCAGCACGAGTAAGTTAAAAATATATAATACTAGCTTTTGCCCGCGGCTTCGCTCGCGTTAAATTAGGGGTAACAAACCATACAAACTTCCACCCCCCATTTTAGGGACGTGAGGGGTTATAAAGAGACAAAAAGTAGCCTATGTCACTCTTCATCCCTTTAACTATCTTCATTTAAAAAATCACTTCAATTCGTCGCCCCGTTTTGCCGAGACGGACAAACAAACAAACACACCATACACTTTCCCAGTTATAATATTAGTATGGATTAGTTGTATCGTGTCGTGTATAGGGTCGTCACGGTTTTTTGGGTTAGTTTTGGTTAAGTGCCATCTATTTCAAAAGTTTTATCATATCAAAATCCGTTACAATATTAAAATACTAGCTTTTACCCGCGACTTCGTCTGCGCGAAATTAACATGAGCCATATGGAATTACATAATAAAACGCAAAATAAAAGTTACTAGTTAGTAAAATCTAAGAGCAAATATAAAACTAGCACGTATGCTATTTAAAGTCAACAGGGAGCAACAATTCCATATAAATTCCATTCCGTTTTCACCTCCTTATACATACCAAATTTCATCTAAATCAGTTGAGCGGTTTAAGCGTGAAGAGTTAACAGACAGACACACTATAATATTAGTATGGATACGTCCATATAATATATCTCTTCAAGTAGGCTGGGGAAAAAAAAAAGAATTTTAAAATTTTGAAACATCTTGCTTCAAAGGTTTGAAACATCTTGTCTTTCCACTCTCAATATTTTTAACTCACTCGTTTTTGAAAAGTTTAAGAAAATGCTAAAAGGTTGACATTAACATAATAAAGGCGGTTTATAATTATATCTATTATTTGAAACCGTGCATAGGGTGGTTATTCTAGTTTCCCGTCTGGGTTGCCGTCCACCTGATTAAACTGCTACAAATTTATTGGACTAAGAGCTAGCCACGTCAGATATGACACAATAATGAGAGCAATGAAACCTGACTATTGTGTCATATCAGACGTGGCCAGCTCTCCGTCTACATGTAAAAAACTTTTTGAGGTCAAATTTTCCATTGATAATAATTATTTATTCTTTAATTGATATTTTAATTATAAGCTTTTATTTGAAAAACTTGAATATCAATATATCAATAAGTATTGACGGAAAACTGACACATACTCCACTTTTACAAAAAATGTTTTATTATAAAAAACCTTTCGAGTATGATTTATTCTCGTATAATATTAATCTAAACAAGACCATATAAGCTCTAGAACGATAAGTAAGGGCACTTCAAAATTTATTATTGCATTACAAAGCTGGCAAAATCGATAAGTGGTTTTATTGAATAGTCCAATCTTAAGTAGAAGGAGTAGATTTTGAAAATTTATTCAGGAAAAACAGCTTAGGTACACTTCATACTGATTTGAAACAAGGATTCATATTTCGAGAATTTTTTACAAAGGTAAAGCATAAAAGTCAGCCCTGAAAGCTGACCAACTAGTTCAAAAATGGTCCGGTCTTACCCCATCGTACCTTACTTATTGGTTTTTTCATTTTAGGGATTGTGAGAAATTATATTGGTATATATACTTATACGATTAAATTAATCCCATATCTACTTACCTACCTAATAATAATATTAATAATTCACCATATCTTTTAAATCGTACGAAAACGAACATACAATAAACCATATAAACCTAATAGCGCGACCAGACATCGGAGAGTGCCGGGATAGCCGAGCCGATTGTTTCTTTCTTATTCCATAGTAAAGAGAGAGATATACAACCTAACACGATGATGTAGACAAATCATTGACAAATGCACGAATGTGTTTCAACTTCAAGCGCATTTGTTTGTATTCAATGTATCCGTCATTCATATCATAATATAGATCTAGCTTGCAACAGCGCAAAGCAAGAAGCGAAATGAGCAAATGAGAGCTGGCAACGTCGCCTCGGGTGGAAACTGCTCGAACAAACGCGCTCTTGTAATATAAATTATGGTAAAAACATGGACGAAGCCGTCTATGGTAAAAAGTACCCATACCCACTGTAAAAATTGAATAATGAATTAGTCTCTTTAATAAGTTAGTAGTTTAAATATATTGGATAAAAAAGTCAAAATAAAAAGATTAAACTAACTACTAACTTGACTATAGTATGATTTGACTTTTTTTTTATCCAAAAATACCTATAAATCGCTTAGGATCAGGATTGAAAATATAAATGAGAAATGAGATAAAAAAATAAACAAAAAAGTTAACATCAGCCTAGATTTGAACTCGGATATATATACTTAGTAAGCAAGCGTACTATACCCTAAGCTATGTGGAACGAATTTCCGCACTCAAAATTACTAATCATATCACTCAAATTTGACACATGAAACATGTCTCTGGCTGCAATAGATAAAACGCCTATAAGTTTTATTGCAGCAATTGCATAGTTCTGATTATTACAGGCTCTAAAAGGTTTTGCGTCTAAAACCTTTATTAAGCGCTTAATACGACTATAGTTATCGGTTGAACATGAGTAATGTGCTAAGAATTAATTATGTTTAATTTCGCACCATAGAATTATTTCTGACCGACATAAAAATTGCGACAAGTTTTCTCCAAAACAGTTTCTTAACGATGATATATATACCTAATTATGTTATACAAGACCAAGCACGTATCGGTACATAGAACCCAACTATATGCCCCTACAGAAAAAGTAACATTCATGCTCCAACGTGGTTTGTTTTCTTCAAAAACCGTGCACAAAAACACCTCGATATGACGTGTTTGCATATATCGTCGCCTTAAGTACCAGGTATATGTATGGCCTTATTATATTATCCAAACAGTACTGATCTAATACTCTTGGAGAAGTATAGTATACTAGTATCATTTGAAATTGAATGAAGTTAGCAGAATAAAACCAAGGGCCTATTTCTCGAACGGTATTAGACTAATATAATTAGTGCGCGAACTGTCAAATCGTATGGGTTTCCATGGGAACACGCTAATAATATTTGTCTAATACCTTTCGAGAAATAGGGCCTAGGAATACACTTTACACATCACAGTGCCTTTGTTACTAGAGGTAATCAGAGGATTATATAGAGATATATAATATAATTATTCAGACGTCAGGGACCGTATTCTAACTTTAAGGGCCTTATCACACTTGAGAGATTTGTATACAAAACTGGTACGCGGCGAACTCGCCGCGTGTTCGCTCCCATACAAAACTCGCTCGCAAATCGCAAGTGTGATTAGGCCGTAAAACACGTTTAGATACGATCTAACTTCAATATAACTCCAATGCATTAACTACCCAATATAAGTTAGCGCCTAAACGTCTGAATCAGAAATATATCACAATTTGCTTAAAAAATATTTCGATGCAACTCTAAAGGTGGTTTTCCACCGGCGAGGCGAGGCGGGGCGTGGAGGGACGAGAATTTAAATTAGTATGGCAAATATTCGATCCCCGCCTAGCGCATCTTCGGTGGAAATAGTAAGGATTGACGAGGATGTGCGGGACTTGAATTGAAATATTTGTTTGTGTAAAAATGAACCTTATTGCTTTCGTTATAGGGTAGAAATTATATCTGATTTTTACACCGGCAAAGCTAGGAGAGGAGAGGCGAGGCGAGGCGAGACGAGACGGGGCGGGAATTTAAATTTGTATGTCATTTTTTCAATCCCCTCCTAGAGCATCTTCGGTCGGTGGAAATAATAAGGATTGACGAGGATATGCGGGACATGAATTGAAATATGTGGGTTTCAATCATCGCATGTACCTCATACAACCTTTGCCTTGACATTCTGAAGGTAGTTTCAAAACTTTGGTCATCTAGAGTCATAAACAAAGTGTGAAACTCGCCATGCCTATTGTGATATTTTATATGATTTCGTACCCAGTAACGGTGAGTTAGTTTTCTTGAAAGCACTATGAGATTATTTCTTGTTGCAGTATCTTCATCCGATTCTTCTTCCATTAACATATTTAATAATGCCGATTTCAATTCTCGCCCCTCCACGCCCCGCCTCGCCTCGCCGGTGGAAAACCACCTTAATACAACTTCAATATTGATTGATTATTTATTTTGTGTTGGAGTTATGTTTGAAATAAATTGTGTTTTCAGTGTTTTTCTTTATGATACGGCACCTGGCCTTTTACTAAACTAGCTTGTTTCTGATTGTTACCTTTTATAAGGCTTTTAATATCCCTTTATAGAATAATAATTCTTAAAATTTTATGTTTAATTACGAAGGGGTAATGGGATAAGAATGAGTATACATCGTGTCTTTGACCATGGGGCTTTAAATGTAAGCATTGATTTTGATCCAAAAACTGGGCTACTTTTAGTCTACAACTATTAATTAATTAATGAATAAAAGTTATTTGATAATAATAATTTTGTCACATAAACTATGAATAAATATTTTCAATGTACGCCATCCAATGAAGCAATTGACATCATCTGTCACACTTCAAAAACTGATGATTTTGCACTACATTGCTTTCTCAAATAAGTTTTGAATTGTATTTTTTTAAAGCCAGTTAATTTTAAAAGTACTGACTTATGGTTGATATTTCAATTGCAGTTCAGTATTATGCGCAAAATCGATCTTTACATTTAAAGGCAGAGGTCCATGGTCAAAGGTAAACTGTAACATTTTCAAAGCTAGAGTCCCAACCCAACCACAGCAATTTATTTTCTTTTATTTTTTATAAGACCGAGTATTTGCAGAAATTGACGCTTTGTGAGCTTCTTGCTGGCAATCTTGTCCTGGAAAAGAGTTTAAACTATAAATAATATCATTATATTATAGAAAAATCTAAAAAAAATCGTTTGTCTCTTTCTATCACATTGGATTTATAATATAATTTGAGTAGCAAAATGTGCAGTAAGCACAACACCATGTCTAAAATGATAAGCAGTCTTAGTATAGACAGAGTATTGCTTGAATTCTTTTAACTGTGTAAGGCTCCGTTTACACCTTATGCAAGAGTTGTAATCAAGTTATAAGTAAAATATTAAAGAGACAGACTTAAAATCAAGAATATGGCATTATGTATAAACAGTGCATTTGTTCCTTTAATTTTATTTTTTTGACTGCGAAAAGACCTTTATATATATAATTATCTATATTGTAGAGAAAATAAATACTTTTCTATGAATAAAACTATCTTTGTGCTCTTTATAATTAAAAGAACTTCTTTTAACGGCCTCTTAGCCTAGTCGGTAGAGAGCCTGCCTGCGAAGGAGGAGGTCCCGGGATCGAATCCTGGTAAGGGTATTTATTTCTGTGTTTATATTTTTACCTGAGTTACGGATGTTTTGATAAATACTTAAATACATAGTTAAGTATTTATCTATATCTATCCAGTATTTATCTATACCTACCTATACATCGTCGTCTAACTAGTAAGTTTCTACAATACAAGCCTTTTTGAGCTTACTGTGGGACTAGGTCGGTTTGTATAAGATTGTCCCATGTTTTTATTTCTTGTTTACAATATTACATTTATAACTACTGTATTTTATACACAGTTTTTTGTAATATATTTTTTACGTAGTCTAAGTTGATTGTTCCTAACTAAATATGAATTAAAAACAGCTTGAAATAAAGATTGAATTGAAATTAAAATATATCAAGATTTTAATGAATGAAAACGGAATCGTGAAGGCACTCACTTGTTCTTTCTTTATTGTTTTTCGTGTCGAGTACTTTAGCTTGTGCGACTTGGGGTCACGTCTGCCAATACTCGATGGATTTCCTCTAGTAAGGTGTTTAGACACTTTAGGCAAGTCAACATGAGCAGCTTTTGAGGCTTCTGGAGGTGATGAACGCCTATTTTGCGCTCGGGTTGTTGCTCGCGTCACACGCTTATTTTGATCAATTTCATGTGATTGTTTATCACATTCTGATACTTCTGGTCTTTCGTTCAATTCATTCAACCTTTTCTGTTTCTTTTTACTCACTTCTAATTGATCTGTAGGATCTGGAGTATGTAGAGGTTCCGGACAATTTTTATCCAAACCGTGTCGCTTTGTCCATATTAATAACCAGTCTTTGTAATTTAGCAGTAAATTTCGTATGATCCGTGCCCTTTCAGGAGATTCTTCACTCATTTCATTTTGAATCGAGATCTTCCTTCTATGGAATTCCTCAGACACATTTGCTGCTTTTTGATTCTGGAACAGAACAAAACATACCAAAACAAAGCGTAACAAAAAAAAATTGGTATCGTATTCTAATCATAATAAAAAAAAACCAGTCAAGAGCGTGTCGGGCCACGCTCAGTGTAGGGTTCCGTAGTTTTCCGTCCATCACAGTAAGTGTCCCCATTTAAGAGTTAAAAAATGGGCTATTTGTTTCATTGAGTTGACATATCTATTCAAGCTATCAAGTTCAAAATAATTTTCCTAGAAAGTTTTTATAAAGTTCTACTTTTGAGATTTTTTTCATATTTTTAAAACTTATGGTTCAAAAGTTAGAGGGAGGACACATTTTTTTTACTTCTGGAGCGAATTTCCGAAAATATTTACATTATCAAAAAATGATTTTATTAAACCTTTATTCATTTTTAAATACCTATTCAACAGTATATCACACGTTAGGGTTGAAATGAAGAAAAAAATCACTCCCACTTAACGTACCTATAGGGGAGGTACCCTAATAAAACATTATTTTCCACTTTTTATTTTACCACTTTGTCGGCGTGATTGATATACATATTAGTACCAGCTTTCTAGTGCTAACGGTCACTGAGATTATCCGCGGACGGACGGACGGACGGGCAGACATGGCGAAATTATAAGGGTTCCTAGTTGACTACGGAACCCTAAAAAAAATTTTTTTATGGAGGGTTGGCCGTCTGGGACGACGTGCCCCATACAAAAAAATTGTTTTCCTATATTTTCTTATTCGCAATAGTCGAAATACGATACACATCTGTACCTATTTATATCGTTATTAGAACTGTGAAACATGTTTTACTAGGTACTGGATTTTGAATAAAACTTAGTAACTGTCAGCTGTAGCAACGCCGTCTCAGTACAATCTAACATTCAAAATAGCCAAGAGCGTGTCGGGTCGCGCTTACTTGAAGATTTCATAGTTACACTTATTACAAGGGTTCTTTTCTTTGTAGGCTATTGAGTACGAATTCCTATAAGTACCAAACCACAGCCAAGGCACTAGACCCTACTTATAGTGTTGTGTTCCTGCTGGTAAGTAAGGTTGCCAAAGAGCTCAAAGCGGACCCAGTGTGTTGACGACGAAGGAACCTCTTGTTCCTTTAGCTGTCAACACAGTGAATCCTCTTTTTTGTAAAGGGTCGGCAACGTGCATGTGACACCTCTAGAGTTGCAGGCGTCCATAGGCTACGGTATTAGCTGCTTACCATCAGGTGGGCCGTATGCTTGTTTGCCACCGTCGTAGTATAAAAAAAAAAGTAGAAAACCTGCATACCAAATCTGGGAAAGGGTGGAAGTCACGTTCAACTATACTCATTGCTGATTCTTCTAAAGCTGTTCTTATATCAGGAACCATTTCTTTATCTGAAAAAAAAATGTACCACTTTTATTTATTTAATGTTTATTGCACTATACAAAAATATCTTATCCTGACATTTTAGAATGCTTATACAGGATGACTGGTAATTCGTCGTATTCCTTCAAGGGGGTTATTCTACAGCTTATTTGGAGTGATTTAAGTCCAGTCAAGCAGGGGTCAAAACTCATTGGTTTTCAAGTTATTCAAGATTTAGATTTTTGTAATAAATACCCGCTTTTTGACCTAAAACTAGTATTTTTATTTAAACTACGTATTTTTCAAATAAAAAAAAAGATTTTCCGAATAGCCAATGAATCACTGATTACGTAAAATAATAAAAAAAGTGCCAAACATATCAAAATTTTGCAAATAAAAGCATCTGAAGTCAGAAGTTTTTGTATTTTTTTTCAAATCTTGTTACATTTTAAGGCATAAGTAACTAAAAAAAAGTAAAAACACTTCGCGTACAAATTACAGAATTTATTTCCTCAGTTCATAAGCTTTCTAAAAAGGTACAATTTATGACATTTTATGCAATTTTTTTACAATTAATAATAATAGTACCAAAGCAGGTACAGGACTTAGCGTACTTGACTTTACTTATTTGTGTCGTTTTAAACTCGCCGAAGGCATACTTTGTCTCCAGTTTCTTATCTTCTGACACTTTAAGTTGCCCGGGGTGATACTTTGGTAAGTAATTAAGTAGGGGAATAAGAAAAATAGGAAAAATACAGTTTCATTATTAAATAAAATTTAATCTTAAAAAGGAAAAATTACAAATCTTGCTCGAACTGTTTGCCCTGCCTGCGTATGCAAGAACGAAGCCTTCTTCGTACTTCAGTGATTGTCACTCGCCTCGAAAGCCCGTCTTTCATCGTCTGTGCAGCTGCTAGGATTTTTTGCCGTAGGTCTTCTACGTCACGTATCGGTCTGTCGTAGACCAACGCCTTCATGTGACCCCAGATGTAGAAATCACACGGAGTTAAATCTGGGCTCCTGGCTGGCCAAAGGGTTGGGCCACCTCGACCAATCCATCTTCTTGGGTAGTTTTCATCCATCCACTGCCGCACACCCCGGTAAAAGTGAGCAGGGCAGCCATCGTGCTGATAAATCATGTTAATTCTTGTCGCAAGCGGCACATCTTCCAGTAACGTCGGTAGCTAATCCCTCAAAAAAGTTTCATACGCGATGCCGGTTAATCGAGCTGGCAGAAAAAAAGGTCCGATTAAATTATCGTGCACGATTCCCATTCACACGTTCAAAGAAAATCTTTGTTGGTGAGCTCCTTCGTTTGATTTCTTTGGGTTTTGACCTTTGGGAGCCCAAAAGTGCAGATTGTGGTAATTTGTTATCCCGTCACGGACGAAATTAGATTCGTCCGTCCACAAAATTCTCTTTAGGTAGTCGGGAACTTCGATATCAGCATTAATTAAAAATCTGCAGAAATCCATCCTTCTTGCTGGGTCTCCCTCTTCAATAGCGTGTACTGGAGTTTAATGATACGGATACTGTCGAGCTGAGTGCAGGGTAAACCACACCTTCCACTGAGACATACCGAGCCGGTTAGCCATAATTCTCGTCGAAGTAGTACCGTCTGCCCGGAAAAAGTGCAAGATTTCTTCTTCTTCAGCAGGATCGTATTGTTGAGGTCTTCCAGCATCAGCTTGACGGCGTTTAACTGATCCTGTTTCCCGAATAAGACGGTACGATGAACCAAACACGCTTACGTGAGGTAAACGGCAGTTGGGGTAACGAAGTTGGTACTCCCTTCTAGCTGCAGCGGCGTCACCATCACAGAGTCGGTAACAATAAATGATATCTGCGTATTCTTCAAATTCGTAAGTAGCCATTTGAGAAAAAACTTAGTTATCAATATCGTCCGAATTGGAAAGAAAGTTGAAAGTAACTAACTGATTAATTACTACATGACCTATTTAAACCTGGTTAGTCTCACCCCCACCCCATGAGAAGCATCGCCACCCAATAAAATTAAGATAAGATAAGGAACAGAAGGCGAAAAACCCGACGTAAGAATTAAAGTGACACAAACAAACTAATTAAAGTAATTTAACTTCATTAGCTAATGACCCTTAATCAGTTTGTTTGTTTCACCAAAGGCAATCTGCAGTGCCTACTACCTCAAGGAATAAGATAAGATAAGAAACTGGAGACAAAGTATGCCTTCGGCGAGTTTAAAACGACACAAACAAGTAAAGTGAAGTACGCTTAGTCCTGTACCTGCTCTGGTATTATTATTATTAATTGTAAAAAATGAGCATAAAATGTCATAAATTGTACCTTTTTAGAAAGCTTATGAACTGAGGAAATCAATTCTGTAATTTGTACGCGAAGTGTCATTACTTTTTTTTTAGTTATGCCTTAAAATGTAACCAGATTTGGAAAAAAATACAAAAACTTCTGATTTCAGATGCTTTTATTTGCAAAATTTTGATATGTTTTGTACTTTTTTTATTATTTTACGTAATCAGTGATTCATTGGCTATTCGAAAAATCCTTTTTTTTATTTGAACAATACGTGGTTTAAAAAAAACTAGTTTTAGGTCAATAAGCGGGTATTTATAAAATCTAAAATCTTGATTAACTTGAAAACCAATGAGTTTTGACCCCTGCTTGACTGGACTTAAATCACTCCAAATAAGCTGTAGAATAACTCCCTTGAAGGAATACGACGAATTACCAGTCACCCTGTATAGACAATTATAGTACTTACATATAATAGCCAACTTAATCTAGCTAGACTTTCTTTTTAAAAATAAAATAAAGCTTTATTTCCGTAAAGTAAGCTACATACTATAAAGATTTAAGGTAGTTTCCCTCTAATAATTTTAACTCTATATAAAATTTATACAGTGTGGAAAAATTATTGGATAAATCGAACCATTTGTGAAAATCAAAATCAAAAGGGCCCTTATGGCGAATGGCGTTGGTTGATCTCATGATGCATTCTTAAGTGACCTAAATAGCTCCTCGGGGAAAGAACGCAACTACATCGAGACGAGATAGGGCTCATTCGAAAGATTTCAGGAGGCAAATATGAAATTTCCAAGAAATAAATATGTAGCCAAAAGAAAATATGATATAATTTAGATATAATTTTTGGCTGTTACTTTTTGTACACTAGAAAGTATAAAAAAAATTATTTGTAAAAAAATATTACTTACTGCATTTTTTTACAACAATTCCTTCAGAATATAAGTTTTTTTGTCTATCCAGGAACCAAAATTTAGTGTCTGTAATCCAATGGATGTCTACAGAATAAAATTCCGTTTCTGCGTATGAGTGTACAGAAAAGAACTTGCCGTTAAATAAGAAGACAATGGTCGTAAATTCACTTTCTGAATCTGTGCCTTCGAAATTCACCGTCGTCATATATGTGCCCTGGAAAAAAAATCCTATTTAATTCGCATTGAAACAATTCAAAATTATTTGCTTATATACTCGTATTCGGACAAAATATGTTATTTTTATTTATTAAATAAGCTCAAATTTACTTGTTAACGTGCGTTATGTTTTTATATAGCATACAAGAATCTATAATAATCTCCTCGTTCCGTCCGGCTATGGTTAGACGTGTGGGAATAAGGTGATATTACGGTAACCCAGTTACTAAGTTGGCTATTGAATTTATACTATTACTTATACATACTTAAGTATTCAACAGCTGCACGAATATTATTTTATCTACAACCATATACGAGTATGCTCTATTCTGCGTTCGGAAACCGTAAATAATAACCACCATTATTGCAATCAGTAATGCAACATCAGAGTATTCTCTTTGCCAGTGCCGTAATAATGTATGAAATTCCATTACGACATCGATCGTCATGAAAATTTAGACCTCCTCCCCGACCGCCCGCACAATTCAGTTGGCCATGGCGGTACGATGACGGTAATTGTAATGGTTCCTGAACTCGTCATTGAGAATTTATAATATGTATGAACATAAAGCAGTGTACGTAACTGTACATAATTAGGCATTAAAACACTCGTGTGATATTATTATGAAACTCACTTTGTTCGTTTCATAAAATCACACTCGTAATTTAATGTTCTTCATTATGTAACAGAAAAGTACTAGTTACTATTTTACCTTTTCAGTAATTGCGTAATTATTTAAGTTGGAAGCACTTGTTATAGTCGGTTCAAGATCTTCTTTAGCGTTCGCAGTTTCGACTTCTGCTTTTTCTAATAATTTTGACGATACAACACTTGCTTCAACTGTTGTGGGTCTTTTTATTTCTCGATGCTCAATTGGAGCTTCTTCACTCAATTCGGACCTGTTGTTTTCTTTTCTTTTCTGTTCCGTATTACTATCAGATCCTTGCATTGCAGCAGAATTTTTGATTATTTCTCTGTGTATTTTATTCGCAAATACGACACAATATCCAGACGTAGACACACTTGAAGCCTACAATTAAAATATAATTTAAGTCGATAAAAACTATTAAAGCATTTATAAGAAAAGTTTAAAGTAAATTTAAAGTTTTGTTAAATTTAAATACAGACATGTGTATGTAGTACAAATAAAGAACTTAGTTATTTCAAGTCATATACTAAATATCTCTATACTTCGCTTAGCGCGTTATTTATTTAAAAACAAAGCTGCCAAAAACGAGGGGTGCGGGAGGGGAACTGAGCGATTGCCGCGCTGTCATTGATGAAATCAGTGACACCTAAACGTCAAAATAAAATGCACAGCTGGTCGCTAGTGATGTGACGCGATCGATAAATTCTTAATTTACCTATATCGATGATAGGTCAAGTATTTATGTTTGCACTACTGATATGTAATAAAGAACGGGATACACAATCGGCCTAAAAAATGGCCCCACAAAAGTGCTTTAACAACGCCTCGTTTCTGGGTCAGTTTTATTAGCAAAACTGACCGATTACAAATTTTCACGAGCCATGTCATATTTTCGGTGAGTCTTCTTTGAGACTGTAACTCTACTATATTCTTACTCAATGGTTTACAAAAAATGTGAAAATTATTACTCCGTCAACACATTGAAGTAATTTGGGCCGTATTTGTAACAATTGCTCCATATTACATATTATTATTCGATAATGTTAGAGACAACATGTCATTGTCGATAATAACTGAATAAAAATGTGTCACATCACTAATATATTCTATGCAGTGGCAGGCAATGCTAGACAGGGCACGCGCGATTGTTCCGTGGTGCATAAGAGAGATACAAACATTAATGGTTGCCATGGTAACATACTATGAATTTTTACTGTCACTTCCAATAATTACAATTATATTTAGAGTCTGTCCGGAAAAACAACTGTCGTAGAATGTATGAGCTTCCTTATAAACTACGACACTTCTCTTTCCATCCATATCCAAATTATAATAGGTAATTAAGATAAAAAACCGGCTAAGTGCGTGTCGGACCACGCATAATGGAGGGTTCCGTACCTTCAATGGAATAAGAACCAAACTAATAAATAACTAAAAAAACAAAAGGTCGTATCTGATACCTATGACAGAAGTTTTTTGGAGATATCTCAAAAATGGCTGAACCGATAATGTTCAAAACATTTTTTTCATATTTTTTGGAATTTCGGTTCAAAAGTGACACAATTTTTCGACCTTCGATGCGATTATTTCTGAAAATATTCACTTAAGAGTCCGGTAACGATTTGAAAACGAAAATCGCTAATGATGAAATAACGCATATGAATTTCATATGATAAGACAGTTTGAAGTCTTGTTATTGCACAAAAATACTTTTGGTACACATTTATTATTATTTAATTTCCGAAAACTCAATTCTGGCAGAGCTTGTTTAGTGAGGACGGTGATTAGTGCAATTTTGTCGCTTGATTTCTTAGTATTTTTCGTAATGCCCTCCAAAATAATTTATATTATCTTATTAAAGCATAAAGCTAAGTTTATTTCTTAAATTAAATGTTTATGAAAAACACCACACATTCCCAAAAATACCACCTAAACTTAAGTAAACATACTCTTGCTTAAAAAATATGTATGAAAATGAAAAAAACTGTTCAACTTATTCCTTAAACGACTCATTTTCCAACGCATTAATATATTTTACATACTAGTTTAACATCATTTCAATCAATAAAAATCTTACTCTTTTCACCTCTCTAAGCAAAAATCTCGAAACAGCTTATAGATTAAGGTGAATTATTTATAAATGAAACGTAAAATCATAAATTTGTTCCACTTATGAAGTTTAAAAAGAAACTATCTTTCAATACATGTATACAAACTAATAGTAGTCTTATTTGTAAAATAGTATCGAAAATTTGAGCGAAATCGAAAAAAAACTTTACCGGACTCTTAATCATAAAATGTTTAAAGAAACCTCAAAGTTATTTTTAAAGACCTATCGATTGATATGCCACATGTTGATATTTGGTAAAAAATGTTTTTTATTTAGGTACATGTATGGAGCGCCCCCCGCCCCCTAAAAATATTTTTTTCTGCATTTTAACTACATAATTAAGTAGCGGCATACAAAATACATCTTACGTCTAAATTTTATTAAGATACGTCATATAGTTTCCGAGTAAAATGGCTGTGGCATACGGACGGGCGCACGGACGGACGGACAGATGGACATGACGAAACTATAAGGGTTTCGTTTTTGCCATTTTGGCTACGACAACTCTCTCTCTCACCGTGGAGTGAAGCGACTGTATGCGTGGCAGCGGGGGTCGCCCGGCTATTCGGGGTCTTGGGTTATTTATTAGTCTATGTTTCAAGTGTACAAATCTTTTCGAAGCTCGATAGATTGATTGTTGCTCTTCTTGTGGCGTTAATTTAATTGCCTTCGTTGTATGTGCTGTTGTCAAATATAGAGTTCCAAGATTTTCATTGTAAAAAAAACAAATAACATTCTTTCAATTTATGTTTAAATTGGTAACAAATATAATTATGCATCTCGCTCTATGCGCGTGCTTGTTATGGCGAGTGCGAGATATGCAAATAATTATAATAATTAATAATAATAATGTGAATCCTCTGGGGTTGCAGGTGTCCATAGGCTACGGTAACTGCTTACCATCAGGTGGGCCGTATGCTTGTTTGCCACCGTCGTAGTATAAAAAAAAAATCCAAAAAAAACAAGAATTTGACACTGTATTGGTAGGACTGACAAATACATGGACGAAAGCTGCGCTTGACAATTTGAATTGAACTAAAAATTATGTACTTAATATTTAATACATTTACCGGATCTGGAAATGGATAAAAGTCATCGTCAGGCCTTATCCATTCGGATTTTCTAAAAGCCTTCCGGACATCAAGCACATCTTCATTACCTGCAATGGAAGTTCACAATTTACATTAAACTCCTAAATAAACATACAGACACAGTACAGCCGCAATAAAACTACAGTCTGGCCCGTCTTTCGAAGTACAGAGGGGAGTATAACAAGGAGATCCGCTTTCGCCGAAACTTTTCACCAGCACATTAGAATATGTCTTCAAGAAGCTTGCGCCGCACTGGAGAGGGATGGGACTGGTCGTCGGCGAGAGGAGGTTAACCAACCTTCGCTTCGCCGACGATATAATCCTATTTTCCTCGACGGTATCCGAGCTACATCGTATGTTAGAAGACCTTGGATACGCAAGCCTCGAGGTTGGGCTGAAGATGAATATGTCTAAGACCAAAGTCATGACTAATGGCACCCCAACGTAGGATTGAGGTAAACGGAGAACACATTGCATATGTCCATGAATACCTTTATTTGGGCCAAATAGTCTCTTCTCAGGCACGACAGCAAAAAGAGGTTGAAAGACGAACTCAAAACGCCTGGAAGAGCTATTGGTCCATGAAACACCTTATGAAAGGTGACCTACCTCTGTTACTTAAACGTAGGCTCATGGACGCCATACTGCCATACTGCGTGCGATCGAGGCTTGGACATATGGAAATGCACCCACAATATAGTTCGATCACTATTAAGTATTTACTTACAGCAAGTTGCAATCACTATTCCTTCATGGTAATATAGCCCCTGATCCTCGTACCAAAATTTTGTATTTGTAATACTCTTAATTTTTTTAGGATCCCAATCGGAACCCTTATGAGACTGAACATTCAAAATATTTCCATCAAATGTTAGTACAATAGTCGCAAATCTTGTTAAAAGCTGCAGAACTCCAAGGTTTTCATCCTGCGACAAAATTATAAAATATTTATAATCGGTATTATTGTTTATTGGGGTGTACTGCCACTTCGCCGAAAATTTCCCAAACAACTCATCGCATAACGTTTAGTTAGCATACCAATGTATACCAAATGAATTGTTTTGCATAGTTTTATTTGGGTGAATGTTCATTTGGCATAGGTTAGGTTAGGCGCGTATCCCAAATAAAATTATGCGAAACGATATTATGGCATTATAAATATTATTTGAAACGGCATATTTATTTACCATGTATATGATGGTGCATGCAACTGCGCGGAAATATCGGGTGCTCGTAAACGCAAATATACATGGTAAATATCCCGTTTCAAATAATATTTATAATGTGAATGACCATGTGAGCTTGAAATCATGTTATTATGGCATTTGATGATTTCGACAAATGAGAAATGAAACTATTGAAAAAATAGTTTTGAAAGTGATAATTTGCCATATAATTTTCGGGCACATATTAGTAAACCGTTTAGTGGGCTGTGCCGCGTCGACCAGTGATGATCTATTGTGGCAGCCCTTTATAGTTCATTGTTTCATTACTAATTCTCGTTGCATCCAGAAACTTCCCGATTCTATAATATAAGATCAAAAACCAGCACTAAACAGTAATTGCTTAGCCATATTTTGTAATTTATATAACTTAATTACTTGCCTGTGTATTAACTTCGCAATTCTTGCTCTCAAAATTTCGTCGATCCATAAAGAAATTTTTGTAACGATCCTCACAATCCAATAATTTCATCCAGTGATCGAAATCCTCCTCGTATGAAAATGCAAGTTCATAAGTTGCTGTGCGTCTCCGATAAAACACTTTGTTATATTCTTTTTGATGTACATTCTGTGATACAATAAATTATTTTACGCCACACCTGACCATAATGTGAGTATTACCGCACGCTACGCGTACGGTAAAACTCGCATTATGGCCAGGTGGAGACGTAAAATTGTGTACTCACCACGGGCAGTAAAAAAGAAAGCCCTTTATCGCATATTTACAACCCTCGCCTGCGGCTCGGGTCCCAAATACATGCGATTTCGGGCTTTCTTTCTTTTACAGTCCTTGGTAAGTAATGTACTATAATACTTGCGCGTTTTGTACCTATACTGAATAATATACTGACACGGGTAGATAGCAAGTACGTTTATTTGTCTTTTCTTCCGGCGTTTCGACACAGATTACATTGGCAACTGGATTTGTGCGATTAAGCTGTGTTAACATATTTTTAATAGGTCATTTATTGTCGGTATTATATATGTATTTTTATTATTATAATTTGATGCAGGAAATAAAAAAATCTAATGCTTCCTGCAATCATATTTATGCAAACAATTGGCAAAAAGCTATTTAAATTCAATACAGTCCACAAGTCCTAGCTCCTAAAAACTTGAAGTACTTTTTACTTTAGCGCAAGTTTTAAATTACGTGAGTAGGTCAAATTTCTAACGTCATGCATTTCCATAACTACGTCTTCGGGATTCAAATTAATCGCTGAAATTATTCAAATATTTATTTTTGTGCTACCTATAGTTATTATGTTAGTACAATTTTTTACAATAAACACGGCATAATTGGAATAATGTCGAATTTTGAAATAAAATTTAGTTAAATGGATGCAAAATGAGCAATATATCAAGGTAAAAATTTTAAAATGTATTGAAATGCTTCGATGATCATCCGGCTTCAAATTTTCAAATTTTTATGATTTTTAATAGTACAAAATAAAAAAAAACGATTTCGCACATTTTACTGTAAAATAAATTCAGTTTATAATTTGGAAATTTATGTAGAAGACACAGTTCAGGTAAGAAAGTATATCAAACTTGTATGTAATTCATTTTCAAGTAGTCAGATTTGGACTCATCTTTTCTCTTTGGTATTTTTCTTAAACTATAACCTATTGTTGGTTAATCTAACCTTGGTTTGATAAGTTTTCTTATAGAACAACGCACAAACTTATATGTATTTTTAACTTTTGATGTACTGTTGTTTTGAAAAAATAAGTCCCGCCGAATTTCTTGCCGGTCATAATTCTTCTCGGGTCAGAGGTGTAGGGTTAGAACCGATGTAGTTTGATTATTTTTTCTCTCTTTTACTTTGATAAACTATCTGACGTGTAAAAGTGCCCTTGTGGCCTACTTACTGAATAAATGTTTGAGTTTTAGTTTAATGAAACGAGAGCTGTAGAAATAACTTTATACTTAAATATAAAAAAATACCTCATCGGGAAATGTGTCGAAATTATTTTCGGGCACTATCCACTTTGATTGTTCTAAGCATATTCTCACATCAAGCATACATTTATTATCTGAAAAGGAAATGATTTATTTAATTTTAAGGATTATTCGATGTTTATACCGATGTTCATGGATATTAATTTACTTTATATTCGAATATGTTATTTGTAAAAAAGTGTGCTGATGCTGTGTACTTGAGGTTGCAACAGAATTAAAAGCAAAATACTATTTATTAAAGGTTATTTTTTTTGGAATTACTGAACTCTGCAAAACATAAGTACTTACATTAAATAGGGCTTACTCGTACTTTCTTAAATTAAAATGATTTATTTTAATATTTAATATTAATGTGGCGACCATTTATCAGATTTTGAATTAAAAGCACATGTTAACTTGAGAAGTCTGCCTATACTATTACTAAACTAACAACTACTAAAATTGTTCCTACTTACCGTTCTTTGCTACCACTATTCCTTCAGTATAAATTAGATCTTTATCCAGGAACCAAAATTTTGTTTCATTTATCCAGTTTATTTTTTTTAAAATTAGCTCCCTCTTTTCACATGTGCTTGCCGTCAAACTTTTTTCATTAAATAGTACTACGACGACGAATGCTGGTAGTAAGGCCATAGGATTTTGCTACAAAAAGAAAAGTTGTTCACATAGGGTGCAGGACAAAAAATCCTTTAAAAAAGTTTAAAATATTAATTTAAATTTTTCCAATATAATTAATAGTAGGGTCAGGGAGGGTACAGTCGCTCGGTGGGAACAGTGGGTCGAATGTGCTGTGCGAGAAACGGAAAGAGCTTTATGTCTGTCCTCTACATCAATCGGAACCGTTCCGTACCCGACCATGTACGAACTAGTTATACTATCCTCAAACCAAACGGACGACTGAGCCAATAAACGCCGGCGGCCGTAGGGATGGCGGCATGTCGATACTGGATTTAATTAAATGTCGATAAGATTGATTATATTTTCATTGCTTAATAATGTAATTTATTTATATGTTTTTATTAGTTTAAGTTATTCTCAGTATCGTGCTGATACCGTAGGTCATTAGACTATCACACTAATTATTTTACATATAATAACACAATGACACAGTCATTAGGGTACGCCGATTTTATTATACTATATTAAAGATGACAATTACTATAAAAGGATTACAAATGGAGTTCATGATTTCTTAATCACCACACCAAGTGATTATTACCTTCTACACGCAATACCGCAGGTCATTAGATTATCGCACAAAGATTGTACATTTAATCACACAATGACACAGTCATTAGAATACGCCGATTTTGTTATACTATATCAAAGATGACAATTACTATAAAAGGATTACAAATAGAGTTCATAGGTATGAATGAGGTCATTCGTCACACGAATACCGTCTGGAAGCATACACCATAATGGAAGATTTTTGCAGTACTTCTATCACCAAGTTAAAAGGTGATATTGATTCACAATCTCGACAGCTCATTTATAATGTCTACGTGTTTTTAATGAAATGAAGGAAAATCCTGATATTATGAAGACTACTGACTTTCAACAACCAAGAAAGCTGGCGGCCTTGATGTGTGAAATAAGCGTAACTACTGGATCGAGTACGGAAAGCAGTTTTGGAAGCAGGGACCCCCAATACCCCAAGAAAAGGGTACAAAGGATGTGCTACGGTTACCAATATAGACGACTTTGACAAATCTGTGATAAAAAAAATTGTTTCGTCATTCTATGCGAACGGAGAGTATCCAAGCGTAGAAAAAGTGTTACAAGAAGCTAAAAATAAAATATCAGACTTCAAGTGCTCTGTTACATCCATGAGAACTATACTGCTTGCTCTGGGATATAGATTTAAGAACACAAAAGATGGAAGAAAAGTACTTTTGGAACGCCAAGATATTGTTTGTGCAAGAATGGATTTTTTAAGGAAAATGGATCACCTGCGGGCCTCTGAAGACACACGGCCACGTTTTTATTTGGATGAAACTTGGGTGAACCAAAATCATTATAGTGGGGCGCTCCGGCGCCATGCGAATGTGTTATGGTGCGTTTTTGTGTTTAATGCTATCAAAATTACATTTCCAGATAAGTTTCACTCCTCTTTTTTCTTAACTCGTACGAAATTTTCAATTACTTATGTTATTATCGAAGAGTGTGTCTAATCTACTTAGTATTGGCTGATAATTCAAGGCCCTAGGTGTTTGTATGTGTTTTTAATTTGAACTAAAATACAAAATGACGCCAAGGTCCACAGTCGTTCGTTTTGGAAAAGTACACGGTGGCTCGCGAACCACTGTGCACCTTAAAGAGTTGGGCTAAAATTTACTTGAATATGAATAAGAATAAAAATTCTGTGATTATTAAAAATAATTCTTGCACTCTTTTTTTTTAAATAAAATGAAAGTGAATAAATCATGCGACATTTAGGTAGGTACCTATTTTAAATCAAGAATAAAATCAGGAACGATTATTCCGGGGGTTGTGCTTACCAATTCTAATTACAGTTTTATTCAACAAAAATGTTATTTGTTATATAATTTATGTTCGATTCCTATGTACCTAGCCATTGTGTACTGTTAGAACCACTGTGTACAGGGCGTAGTACACAGTAACTCGAGCCACTGTGTACTGTTAGAACCACTGTGTACTAGCGGGTCTTAGTCACTGTGTACAGCAACCGGTACACCGTGACTCGATTCCCAATCTCTAAAAAAGAATGGATATATCTTTTTTGGTGAAAGTAACAGCAAATATATTTGCTACATATGAAAGTTTAATAATACACGGTGTTCTGTGCTTGCAACAATTAGTTCAGGAATTTATATTTTTCATGCAACAGCCTGTTGAAAAAATCCTAGCGACTGTTCCCTCCCTGACTCTACCAATTTTTTTTGGTTAGGTAATATACTCATATAACAGTAAGAGCTTTATCAGGAAAAGAAATTGCCTGTATAATATATTCTACGGCTCATTTGCCGTAACAAAGTACCTAAAGACATAAAAATTGGTCATTGATTTATTATGTATTCTACTAGATGCACAGAGAACCTCCTATAGAGTAATAATGTTGCTCATTTTGTTCGCGCCGCGAGTCACCAAGTCTTGCGGAAGGCGTGAGGGGCGGGTGGGTGATAGCGGCGCTGCGATTGGTCGATTCAAGGACCGCGCGCTATCACCACGCTATAACGTGGTTGCGTAGTGATGGGACATGTGTACTACAAGTAAACTGTACCGTACCGTACCGTAATTTGTTGTTGTTATTTGAGGTATTTACTGTTGTTATCAATTAACAAATAACAATAATGCAATATGTATTTGCCTACTTTAAAAACGTATTTCCAATAAATGTTACCTAGTCGCCTTATAGATTAATCTGAAATTACATTATTTGTGCATTGAAAGTACTTTTAGGAGCGACTACCATGTGACACCCAATTCAAAGTGTCTGTGACACCCATTAATAGTTCCTTAAAGCCACTCCTATGTGACAACTATTGAAAGCGCCTTATAGTAGAAACGCTCGTGTGACACCCATTGAAAGCGTCTTATAGAAGCAACGCTCATGTGACACCCATGGAAAGCGTTCTATAGAAGCAACGCTCATGTGACACTCATTAAAAGCGTTTTATAGAAGCAACGCCCATGTGACTCCCATTGTTTTAGTTAGCGTCTTATTAAAGCAACACTCATGTGACACCCTTTGAAAGCGTCTTATAGAAGCAACGCTCATGTGACACCAATTGAAAATGTCTCATAGAAGCAACGCTCATGTGACACCCATTGAAAGTATCTTATAGAAGCAACGCTCATGTGGCACCCTTAATACCCATATTTATTATAACTATATTAAAAGAAAAATTACCGACAGAATAAATGTTTAAATTCTACCAACTACTCAAACTAAAAGAAAAAAAGAAAATAAAACAAAGTCTCCTGTTTTCCATTGTACTTCGTATATTTGTTAAGTCGAAAGTACGTGGTGCCGGTATATAAGTCCGGTACACATCATCCGCACATCACTATCGTACACGTGCTTCCGTAAGAAAGGAATAGCACATTGCATGCTTATCATGATAAAAAGAGACGGGCATACTAACTACTTCTAAATTGACTAATTCAAAATGAACTCCGCTGGCTAGAAACATATTAAAGTATCAAAACCATTTTGAAGTAAAAGTGGAAAGTAATTCCAACTCTTTTAATTCTTAACGTTTAAAAACATTTGCCACGCTACCTTACACTACAATATGCTTGGATTTTGAATAGTTTTCATACGTATTCAATTTTTGTTCTTGCATACACGCACACTACGTGCAGGTCTAAAACATGGTCGCATCTAAACGGCACGGCGGACGCCCGCGCAATTTGTTAGTCGTTTTACTCCAACCTGTGGTGACCCCAAGTCGCCTTGCAAGGCGTATCTAGTGGTTACCTTACCTGTGACTAGATGAGACATCTAGAACAAATTTTGTGCGCCATGTTTGGCGGTTGACAGCTATGATAGAATCAAAGAGTAGTATAGACTTGTAGTGATTTTCACTACAACTTTTGGGACAAAGAATTTCTTAGGGATGTCATCTCCTGTTACTCAATGAAATTGGTTAATAGAACCAAATCTAGATCTTCAAAAGATTCCAGATCTTCAAAATAAAAAATGGGAACACGTAATTTAGCAAGCAATTAAGGGAACATACACTTCTATTTTAATGTAGCTAACCTTTGCAACTCCGTCTTCCATTGAAAATTCTTTTAAATTGCTCTGGTCCTTTAACGATGATGTAAGCAAATGTATATCGAGTGTCATTTGCGTTTTTGACCAATTTGGATCCGAGTTTATTGGTCGAACTAGCACTGGGTAATATTTTTTCACCAAGGCGTCACTTGACTTAATACTTTCTTTGAATATTTCTTTCCATTGTTCCATTTTTTCTCCAATCTTGCTGCATAGGAAATTGGTACTCGAAATACGCCTCATATCCACCTTTTTAATAAAATCTTGAAGCACATGTAAATATTTTACTCTCTAGATAAGAGAAGAAAAATAAGTATTACTGATCAGATATTATTTTTCATAATAATTATCGGTATTTTAACATCGACGATGCACGATGCTGGATTCAGTAGGTATTTGAAAAAAAATTATATTATGGAATAAATTGTAACATCACAGGAATGTGTAGGTAGTAGGTACATAATCTCAAGATATTTTTTAAAGGTTCTAAACAAAAAAATTAACTATTTTTACCGGGATTTTTTTAATGAATGTAGCTTACCGGATCTGGAAACTGACAAAAGGCTGAAGCAAGCCATTTTATCGACTCTGAAGCTATTTTCCAGTAAAATTCTTCGTTATCTGTAAACAAAACAATAAGTATTATACCTTAACCTTGCTACTAAGCAAGAACATCGACATTTTATCTTCATTATTACTTAGGGACTGACTTAACATAGCTTATAGTACTGAAAATAGATGTCATATATTTCAGAAAAAGTGACCAAGCCCTCCGGTGTCCGAGGCCAGACCGGAGGACTTGGTCACTTTTTCTGAAGTATATGACATCTATTTTCAGTTTATATATAGTAGTGTAACTACTTAAAAAATATTGAACAAAATAATTTGATTTGCTTTAAGATTCATAGCTTATAGTAGTTATAGCAAAATAAATGGGACACTTTTCGGAAAAGTGACCATTTAGCGGGCGGCACTTACGCTTTTATTGCTCGCATACAATATTGAATCTGTACAACGTTAGCTCCTTGCGCCAAGTGGTACCTTTACCAAATTACTACCACAAATGTTCAATGGGGCAAACAAAACAGTCTGATAAAAACCTATAAAACGTTTATAATGTGTAAAAACTACTGTAGACGAAACATGAGCTCTCTACTCGGAATAGAAAAAGAACAGTCTACGTCCAAGATAATTAATATATATGAAGGGTACACGGAAAGAACATGTCTAGTCACTTTCTTTGGAAAATGAGATTTTTATTATCAAAATGTAGAGCTTGCAATGAACTATTAGTAACAACTTCTATTACAGATGTAAATTTTTATGTATATTCACTTCTTAACTCATTAAAACCATCTAGTTACGAAAATAGTATGGTTAATTGAATCGTTCCAAATTTTAAAAGCGCTATAACTCAAAATGTTGTCAATGTGACTATGTTCTTTCCGTGTACCCTTCATATTGACACGACAATTATTACAAAAGATGTAGGGTGCAAAACGCTAGCGTAATTAGGTACCACAATTTGTATTAGTTATGTTGATATATTATCGGTTTGCTTATCAGCATAAAACAAACTTAGTCATTTACACAAACCCATAGTTACACATGGTGCTTTAAAAAAAATAAAAGAATATAATACATACGTGCTATGCCCACTAATATTCCTTCCCGATATTCGTAATAATGGTCTTTGTCCAAATACCAAAATTTTGTTTGTGGTTTCGTAATCCATTGAACATTCCATTTAGATTTTTCTTCAGTTTTTGGAAACACCGTCACAGTCTTACCATCAAACACTGCTAGAACGGCAAATTCTTTTATAGAACTAGAAATCAGCATTGTCCCTGACGTTGTTAAAGTAAATTCTCAGAAATACTTTTAGATAACGCAATAACATAACCAAAACAAACTCGGCCCCTCAATGTTGGAACTACGACTGAGCTTCGTACATTTTCGGGCTTTGTGTCGTTGGCTAGAAAAGTAGAAACGAACGCGTTCATTCATCTCACTTTTACACCGTATATAAGAATGGGATAGGTTTAACACGTGTTGGGGTGACGAAATTCACTTTGTTTACGATTTTCGGGGGAATTCCAATGTGCAATGCCCTTTTGCGGTGCATGGATTATTATAAAATGTGTTTACAATGAGTCAATGACTGTGTAGAGTTTTTGATGATCCATATTTCTTTATTTTTTTACAGAAATTATACACTTTGGTATATTTGGACTACATTACATTTCTTTTGTTTTTCGACATTCGAAACAAAAGCATGCGGCAATGATGTGATTCGTTGCATTTTTTTTTGTTGTCTACTACATCTAACTGTTACTCGTATTATTAGAATACACTGAACTAAAAGTTATGAAGCTGTTTATGTACCTATGTATATTTTGTCATGTGTTTTATTTACCGCATCCCCAAAACTACTAAATCGATTTTTTATAAATGAGTGACAACCGCTTCATGTGACCCGCCCGTGACGTGAGGTTTAAACGGATTTCTCAAGAGGGTTAGTAGGTTTCTATGTGTTACCCTTCGGGTAGTAAACACTAAAAAGTAGTCAAGTTTTAGAAAATATTCCATATCATATCTCCATAATACATAGGACGAACTATGCAAAAATCTTAATCGACTCAACACATAATGGAAAGTGCATGTGTTCATTTACCTTGACGCGCATAAACCGTAATCTTAATTTCTGCTTATATCCGACCCATAACCCGTATTGCTTTAATTAAACTTCAAATTCTATCTAAAAGGTCTTAAGCACCAATTTTCACTACGTTTTTATTTACATCATATCCAGAAAACATCTAAAATTGTTCGAGTTTAGTTGGTTTTTACAGTAAAGTATTTATTTAGTCGGTTATGCTGTTTTATAAAACCTAGGTCTAGTCAATGAAGCCTAACATCTATGCTAGTAGGCTGACGCCATTACGACGTCTAGACGGTACTAAGGCAGAAGGTCCAGGCGGTGTTAGATTCTAGGTAAAGAACTCAGTTGCATTGGATTTTTAGGGTTCCGTAGCCAAATGGCAAAAAACGGAACCTTATGGATTTGTCATGTCTGTCTGTCTGTCTGTCCGTCCGTATGTCACAGCCATTTTACTCGGAAACTAGACGACGTATCTGAATAAAAATTACACATAAGGTGTATTTTGTATGCCGCTACTTAGTTATGGAGTTAAATTTGAAAAAAATATTTTTAGGGGGCTCCATTGATGTAACTAAATTTCAAAAAATGTTTTTAACCAAATATCAACATGTGACACATCAATCGATAGGTCTTTAAAAATAACATTGAGGTTTTTTTTGACCATTTTGTGATTAAGTGAGTATTTTCTGAAATAATCGCTTTGAAAGTCAGAAAACTTGTGTCCCCCCCCTGTAACTTTTGAACCGTAAGTCCAAAAAATATGAAAAAATTTGAGGCGATGTGCCGTATCATATACTTTCTATGAAAATTATTTTGAACATTATCGGTTAAGCCATTTTTGAGTTATCTCCAAAAAACTTCTTCCATAGGCATCAGATACGATCTTTTGGTATTAGTTTGGTTCTTATTACATTGAAGGTACGGAACCCTCCTATGCGTGGTCCGACACGCACTTGGCCGGTTTTTTTTTTAGTTCGTTTTTCTAATAACTAAATCACTAGTCTTGTGTAAATCTTTAAATAAATAAAAATATATCTGGGCTCGGACACCGGAGGACTTGGTCACTTTTTCTGAAGTATATGACATCTATTTCAGTTTATAGTCTTGTGTAAGTTGTACGGAATTCTTAGTGCTGAGCTTGAGTCTCATAGGCAGATTTTTTCCACCCTTTATTTATTCCCGGTGTCTGTATTAAAATCTTGCAAGCTAATTGCATTGAGCCCAAGGAATATAAATGACAGGTGACAATGCAATATTATTAAATTTAATCTGATCAACAAACAAGTGATTTAGCTAACGCTATTCTTAACAATTATTTATTACTAGCTTTTGCCCGCGGCTTCGCTCGCGTTAAATTCGGGGTAACACGGTTCCCCTTTCCTCACACAGAAGAGAACTCGGAACAGAATATTATTTTAATACGCTACTGTAGACGATATTATTTGTCTTTATAGCTTATGCACGATTTTTTTGTTAGTCACAAATAGTCCGCATACCAATTTTTAGCTTTCTACCTTGAAAATTGCGGAATGCTCCATACACCCCCCCATTTTAGGGAAGTGGGGGGTTAGAAAGAGACAAAAAGTAGCCTATGTCACTCTCCATCCCTTCAACTATTTTTACTTAAAAAATCACGTCAATTTGTCGCCCCGTTTTGCCGTGAAAGACGGACAAACAAACAAACAAACAAACACACACATACACTTTCCCATTTATAATATTAGTATGGATTTGCGCAATTATGAGAAGAAAATTCTATAAAACTTCTAATAGACATAAATTCTTATTGGCATTGTTTAAATTCGAATTATTATTTTTTTGCTAAAATTATACCGTCACATATATATTTATAATAACGGGACTTAACCGCGTAGGTATATTTTTTTTTAAATTACGATTTTAAAAGACGAAAAGAGTCTTTCTTCGCGGGACCAAGGGGACAATGTCGTCGTCAAAACGTCGAAGGATTTTTTTTTTAAATATATACGCGGTTAAGTCCTGTTATTACTAATAGATATGTGTAAAAACCGTGAAAGTTTAAATCACTGAATTATACCGTCGACCGTAGATCCCAGGGCGGCGATTCGAAAAATAAACACACACACTGGACAGACACAGCTTCGACCCAACTCAACCCAACTCAACTCAACGCTATAACGACATTGACATTTGCTATTCGAACATATATTCATTCAACATTGGTCTCACATTGTTGGGTTGGAGCTGTGTCTGTCCAGTGTGTGTGTTTATTTTTCGAATCGCGGCCCATACCCTTATCTAATAACCAAGAAACCCCAAAAATAATCCCCAAGTACAAGCCGCTCGTCGCTCACCTAACAGCTAAGTCCAGCTCTATTTATACGCTATATGCAAATAAGGAGAAAATGAGAATGCTAATCGGTGGCCATGATTAAGTGGTTATTGGACATCGGACGCCATCGTATTATACTCAGCTAAACTACAGCTTCTGGCCCTTCGTATTTAGTATATGTAGATATATGAAAGATGAGAACATAAAGCTTTATTCCTAGAGAGGCATTGGGTCTATTTCCTTTCTGCTAAAAGTATTTGCAGAAAAATCGTATCCGTCTAATAAACCTACTTCAAAAATCGATTATCTACACGCATTTCGTTCATCGTTTTCAATGGGTAAAGAGCTCCGTGAAAATGCCTTTATGTAGTGTTTTTAGGTGTAATATAATTACATATGTAAGTATGGTTTTACTTCATGATAGAATTACTTTTATGATAAAATATTTTTCTCAAACATGCTCGGAAATGTTCCTGTTACGTTAGTAATTAGAGACCAGTAGGGACTCGTAACCAGCGCGACGTACGTAAAGGATTTTCATACAACATTAAATCACTCAGCCAGTAACTGAAGCACTAAACAAGTAATTTTATTTCCTTACATGTTTGAGAAAAGCACTATACATGCTTCGACCGTAATCAGCTTACCTGGCTTCGTATTGTAGCCGTCCTCGTCTTCGACTCGGACGGCTACTAAATACTCAGCCAGGAAAGCTTACTTACTGGTCTCTGCAGTAATGTACTATTAACCCAAATCGAAAATAAAGCTTCGTTTACGGAATCGATACAAAGACAATCGTTTTTTTTCTGACGGGCAGTAACTATTTTGACGTTTGACACTTATCCATATTTAACGCGCTTAAGGATTGCTGTCTTCTAGATTTTGTTTAAAAATACAAGCAAAAATGATACTTACTTGGCTTTTTCGTTTGAAATTTGCAAGGACTGCATCCGATAATGAACCATATTTTAACATTTGTAAAGTCGACTATCTATTGGTTAATTTAGTGTTATGAAGTATAAAAAGATGATATCAAATATGTGTGATATTTTCAATCAAAGGTACATCATTATCGATTATAAATAAGGTGTTACAGGCTGCCATAAAAAATCATTTTAAAATAAACTTTATTAACAGCCGACAATGATGTACCTTTGACTTGAAAACGCCACATGTGTGCTACCTCGCCCCCCTCAGATTTTATCAGACTTTTTTGTTTGGAAAAATGAGGCGAAGCGTCCTGCAATGGATGAAAAGGATGAGTAGAGAGATAATATCATTATTACCGACAGTGTCTGGGGGCCTTATGTAAATTATTAACTTAACTTCTCTTTCTCAGGCAACATTGGCCTATTGATGTATAGGTATTACCTTCATACATTTACATCAAATGCTCCGTTTCTCCATGCAATTTGAACTTGACATCTTTACCTACGTTTAACCTCCCAGAGGTCAAGAAAAGCAAAGTTACAACATTATACGGGCACTTTCCTCGCGTGTAATGCTTGTGCCCACTAAATCTCGATGCAATTTGTCGGGACACGGTGTAGGTACTATGTAGTAAATCTAGTAAGTTTTCGAGACGTTCGGATACTTTGCAAGATTTATTTATGTAATTATAGCCTTTACTGAAACAAGAGAACTAATGGCGGACTTAATGCCGCCATACAACCGCGGAATAGAAGTATTACATAAGTTTTTTTTTTAGATATCCAGTTTTTACTTTCTGATTATTCTTCTTGATTTTGATTACACTATCTTAGTATTTGTTTGCTTATAGTATTGAGGGACAGCTAATTATTATTGTATTTATAACCTGCAGTAAAATATGCAGTATTTAAATTTTGTATACTCGTAGTTACCTACTAACTTAATTACCTACTATTGTATTCTTCAAGTAGTTTTTAAATTTGATATGGCGACGTTATATTTTTCGTCCGTGGGATTATGAATACCTTGAGTGTAGTACGAGTCTTCCGATAAGATGACGTTAGTCTTTCTTACAAGTGATTTATTTTTAAAGTGAAAAATAATAGCATTCTGGCCGCGATGGCATTTAAAACCCGTGACTGGTCAGCATTAATTTACGATTAGTCGGCAGCAGTATATTTTAAATAATGGCAAATCAAATAAATAAACTACAGTCTGGCAAACCATTTCTGTCAGTAGAAAAGCGCGGCAAATTCAAAATACGTCCATGTGGCAACCCTTTGTGATGAGACACCGTATTTCATGACGAACATTTCAATTCACATTGAATTGGTTTCTTGTGCATTTCACTGAGAAGATGAGAGCATCTTAAGTGCGAGTGAAATAACTCCTGCAAAGTTCTAAATTGAATTTAAATTCGTTTTTAAGGCATATGTCAATTGCCTCAATCAGATTATCCGTTGCATTTGATGACAGATTAGATAAAATATATCCGTCTCCTTTTTACACATCGTAAATGTCACCTAATGAAAGGGTCGGTCACACCAAATTAAATTAAAAACGTAGAATTTATAGGTAATGATCATTGCTGCTTTTTTCACTGATTCTTAGTGTTGTCATACTTTGGTTCACTGTACATTGCTACTGCGTTCGTTGGCTGGCCAGACTATATATACAATACATGTGATCGACCCTTCGCGCCTGTAGTCACTGTTCTCAACAATCGGGCAGGTTTTTTTTTGGCAACGGGGCAGGAAATCCTCATTGGATACCATCAGGCCGGTCTATGGCATGCCCGACTCGACTGAGGATGGCATTCCACCCTAGGATGGAATGCCATCGCCAGTCGTCTACGGACTAAACCTTCCCCTTTGGGTAAAGGGTAATTGACCAGATGGCGTGGCGTCAGCATAGGTTGTACCTGTCACGAGTATTGTGCTATAGGATTTGGCTTAAAAGGTCTGCTCATTCAGGTTAGAAATAAAATTACACTATACGAGTAGGTAGGACAGGTATAACCTCTGCTGGCTCTATCTGGAAATACTTTCGACCGGCCAACCCCATTAGTTTGCCAGACTATACTTTCGCAGAATCCCAGCTTTTTGCTTTCAGTTGGAAAGAAAAGAACCAATGAAGAAGTTTTAAGTGTAGTAAAAGAAAAGAGAAGTTTGTTGAGAACCATAGATAACAGGAGAGGGAAGACTTGGACACCTGCTACGAAACGACGAGTTTATAAGAAATATCATAGAAGGTAGAGTTGAAGCAGAAAGGAAGGCAGGAAAGCCGAGGAGAACATACATGGATCAAGTAAAGGAAAAAAATAAACGTCGTGTCGTATCAGGCTGAAAAAGAGAAGGCAAATGACAGACAGGCATGGAAATTGCTCCACCGACAAGAGCCTAGCTCTTAAATCATGATGACTTTCGCAGCCCAGGCACGGCAGCGGCGGCGCGGCCGTCTCTGGCATTCCCACAAACCGTTTAGAAGGACTAGCTCCCCGCGAATCCGAACGCCACACCGACCGGTAGCCGCTTTCCTAGCTTTCCACCGGCCAGCTATAAATAATAACGTTCACACGAGGTATTTAAATAAATAAGTATCAACTTTCCCTGACAGTGTGTGGACGCCAGATAATTACAACGGATGACATTAGGCGTCCCTTTTCACTCGTAAACTAGGAATGTCAAGTGCGGAACGACAAGAAATAAGTTGATCCTTGTGTACTTTCTTGGCACTTTCTTCGAAATGTAAAATACACAGGCGGTAGTAGCTTTTATTTGTAAATAAAAGGACAGAAAGTGCCAGGCCATACAATAAATAAATTCTGATATAAACTTATGTAGATGTCATATATAAAGGAAAAAGTGGCCTAGGCCTCCGATGCCCAGGGCTGGGATCGAACCAGCGTCTTCTGCATTCGCGGCAGACGCCTTAACCACAAAATCCTTAAATATACAATGCAAAATATTTAATCAAATAATTTTATTGGTTCTTCAGTTGTAAATTCTGATATTATAATTCAATTATATTTTATTGATATTTGGACCAATATGATTGGTAGACAAAACGCTTTTAAAGCAGTATAATCGTAACTTGTCACTTTTCATAAAAGTCTGACAAGCCACATTCAGTTAATTTTTGTTTTGTCTGTACCTGTAACTAACACAACTGTCAAAGTGACAGATAAGGACAAACGGGTATTAGTTAAACGGCTTGTAAGACATTTATGAATAAAGTAGTAAGTTGTTTGTTACCTATGTATTTAATCGTACTTTCTGCTTACAGAAAGTAAATTTCCTTAGAAATTTATTTTCATAAATGCATTTTGAATTTTCTATTTTTCGGTTGATGGTAAAACCGTTCAGTATACCATAGTTATTTAATATCTTATTTATTTTACTGAGAACAGCTAAAAATCTTAAATCTGTATAATGTTGTCCTCACCATACGCACGACACTACTCTTTTATCAGGTAAATATATTATTAATTCATACATTCATATTATTATTTCCAATAAGAGTGAATGGAGAATCTAGTATATCGCAAAAATTTGTTTCCAATCTATGTTTTCTCGCAAGTTCTTGGAGTGGCATTTGAACTATAACATCTTGATTTGTTATCAATATTATATTCCTTATAAAACCGGCCAAGTGCGTGTCGGACCACGCATAATGGAGGGTTCCGTAGCTTCAATGGAATAAGAACCAGACTAATGCCAAAAGGTCGTATCTGATGCCTATGGAAGAAGTTTTTTGGAAATAACTCAACAATGGCTAGACCTATAATTTTCAAAATAATTTTCCTAAAACGTTTATCATAATGCGCATCTTCTCAAATTTTTACATATTTGTTGACTTACGGTTCAAAAGTTACACGGGGGGGACGCTATTTTTCCGACTTTCGAAGCGATTATTTCCGAAAAATTAAAAATTTACATTATCAAAAAAATATTTTACTAAACCCCTATTCATTTTTAAATACCTATCCAACAATATATCACACGTTTAGGGTAGAAATGAAAAAAAAAATCACTCCCCACTTTACGTATAGGGGAGGTACCCTAATAAAACATTTTTTTCCACTTTTTCTTTTAGCACCTTGTCGGCGTGATTGATATACATATTAGTACCAAATTTCAGCTTTCTAGTGCTAACGGTCACTGAGATTATCCGCGAACGGACGGACGGACGGACAGACATGGCGAAACTATAAGGGTTCCTAGTTGACTACGGAACCCTAAAAAAACGAATTCGAATTCCGTCAACCAATCCCACTGAAACATTTTACGTATCATATTTGCGTAATTTAATCGTATTTTGTCCTATATAACAGTATATAATATGGAGTTATATGTATTTACAAACTTGATCTGAATACAAAAGTTGCTTCTGACATGTACAATATTGATCAATATGAAATAATGAAAATAATGCCGCCGTACTCAATAAGGCTAATACGGGTTGGTTGCATTGAATGATTCCTCACGATGTTTTATTCAACAGAAAATGGTAAATTCAACTGGTGAAGATGAAATTTCGTACATACATTATTTTAGACGATTTATTAAATAATGTTAGACGGGATCACGAATTTTCAACTGACTTTAAGATTTCGAAGGAGGAAATTCTCAATTCGCCGGGATCTTTGTTTTTGCTTATATATATATATATATATATATATATATATATATATATATATATATAACGGCCTCCTAGCCCAGTCGGTAGTGACCCTGCCTATGAAGCAGGAGGTCTCGGGTTCAAATCCTGGTAAGGGCATTTATTTGTGTGTTTATCACGAATATTTGTTCCTGAGTTATGGGTGTTTCCTATGTATCTAAGTATATATTTATCTATATAAGTATGTATATCGTCGCCTAGTACCCATAGTACAAGCTTTGCTTAGTTTGGGACTAGGTTGATTTGTGTAAGATTGTCCCCAAATATTTATTATTATTTATTTATTTATATATATATATACCTAATATATATCCCGTTGCTTTAACTTCTGGATCACCGGTCCCTAAGTTGGCGAAAAGTAAAACCATCTTCCAAAGATAATAATAGCGATCCCCACTGAAAACCAGCGCCATGGTTTAAATTGCCGCGCCATCATACTCGTACTGAGTGGGAATCCTATTTATTGTTTTATAACTTGCTTTGTGTTTTGTGTGTATTTGTGACGTTAAATAAATGTTCTTTCTTTCTTTCATATTTAAGTCCTGTATCTTGAATTGCAACTCGCACAACCAAAATATTTTTTTTTGGAATATAAAATCTGAAATCTAATTAAGACGAGCCATGTTTGAAACACAAAAGCTCCAAAGATTCAGTCAGATGTCATACCGGCTACTATAGGCATGATGACACATGTTGAATTATGCAATAAAATTTAGTTGATAGGATGCAAAATGACCAATATATCCAACTAAAGTGAAAATTTATAAATTCAATTGAAATGGCTCACAGATATCAAGCTGCAAAATTTCAAAATTTAACGATTTTTTAAAGTGCGAAATAAAAACATAACAATGATACCATTCGATTTTTAACATTTTACTGTAAAATAAATTGTACAGCAACCATATACATAAACGCAACATTTCACTGTAAAAATAGCAATTTCATATTTTTTCCATACTTTAAACAGGGCGACTATGTGATCGTGACGTCACTTTTGCACGACATTTTGTTAGGAGCGTTTCGAGAAACAAATGCAAATCTCGGACTTTAAGTCTCAATTCTGACTTTTGTGTTGCTTTAACGCAATTGGCCGCATATAGACATTTGATCCTCACAACAAAACGAATCGATTGATACCATACATGAAAAAAAATCACTTTGCCTATTGTCTAAATAAAATCAAATCAAGGCAAAATCAATTACAAATCATACTCGTAGCGTCAAATATGTCTCCTGGTTTGTCTCCGTGATCAAGTACAAACTAGTTCAAGTTGTTAAGTGTCTTATCGAGGCGGCACTTGCCGCTTTTACAGCTTTAAGCTGATGATATTAATAGCGTTTCGATAACGTAATTATCAACGATATAAATACGATCCGATACTAATGAGCTTTCTGGGCTGGGAAAGGGGTGGAATTTGAACATAGATATGGTAAACCTAGATTTATTAGAAAAATTAAATACTAAATACTATAGGACAATCTTACACAAATCGACCTAGGCCCACAATAAACTCAATAAGGCTTGTGTTATGGGTACTAGACGACGATACGATATATATAATAGATAAACATGAATAAGTACTTAAATACATAATCACATCCATAACTCAGGAACAAATATGATAAACACACAAATAAATGCCCTGACCACTTGACCAGGATTCGAAAATTAAGTTTTTACATTATAAATTACCTAGCCAACAGTTTGAAGACGTCTGTCAATAAAAATTAAGTGTCAGACTTTTAAATCCATTACGAGTATGTACTTATTTTATATTTTATTAAACCAAAATGGAAAGTTTATGATTTTTGGATTTCTGTACGTATTGTCTGTTTTTGTTTTAAACAGTCGAATGTATTAAGTATTTTATCTTTACGTCATTGTTTTGTTCGCAGGTATGCAGCAGGGTAATTGTACTTACAGGCAGGGATAAATAAGTAAGGTAAATTAACGACTTCGCTCATACTAACTGTTAAAAGAGACAACTGATAAATTCCACCTCACACAAAATTTGAGAAGGTACTTACATCATTACAATATAGGTATTCTTACAATTAAATTAAATTATTTCCACCATTATCGGCAAACGCGTTTTCGAGCTTTCTCCAAAAAACTTCCTTTTTATTAGGCTAATACGACCTTTTGATATTAGCTTTTTTCGATAGTAGGTACGGAACCCTCCATTATGCGTGGTCGGTTTTGGTGTCCTGATTGTGTTTCTCGATATTATGGTAATTCAATGGCAAGTAGGCTGATGGATCCAAAAATGGTCAGTAATAGGGATGTGACGAATATTGGTGATATCCGTGTTTTTGGATATTCGCATTCGTATTCGCACAATTCAATGCGAATATTTTGAATTCATTTTTTCCAAATTTAAGAAAGAAATAATTGGTTGAACGATAAGAACAAAAATCCTGAAAAGGAAATGACAATATATTCAAATGGTTTTTATTTTCCTATTCGACGAAATAAATATGTAACTATTGGTTATATTATTTCCAAACTATTGCCTGCAGAAATACCTAAAAGGTTATAGACATTATAGACATATAAATTATGAAGACGTAATCCCACGAAGATAAAACTGTGATTCCATAATGAGCCGCGGTCTCGTGCACACACACTCACTTTTGACGTTTGAACCAATCACCGCTCGACCACGAGTTGTAGATGTGTGCGTGTCGCGCGTAAACACGAAGAAATCGGCTTATTATCGAATCACAGTTTTGTCTTCACGGCGTTACGTCTTCTTATTTTATACGTCTATGTTATTTATTACATCACTTCATTCTTTCATTCAGTAAAGGGCCTAACTTTAGGTAACTCAGAATTTCTTGAACAAGTTGCAACCTACACGGAGTGCATCCGACTATCTGGCCAAGGGGTCCGCCGTATATCCAGTATCCAGTATCCGACCAAACTACTACCCGTTGCATCTCTAATCACGCCTGAACCATTCAGCAACCACAACTTCCCTTATTGCCAAGGCTATTGACGCCATATGCGTATTCGCGTTCGTGAATATAAGTGGCAAATATTCGCATTCACATCAATGATATTTACTATTCACATTCGACATTCGTATTCGCGAAGTTCGAAAACCAATATTCATTACATCTCTAGTCAGCAGTCACGCAAACTTTTTTTTTAACTTTGACAGCTCTCGAATGCGACCTCAGTTGAAAGGAAAATCATATTCATTTTCGTTATCACGCAAGTAATACTTTTATCTCATTATCTCGACCGACGAAGTGAAAGTGACGCGAAAGCAGTTTTATTTTACTTATTCTTATTTTTATTAATTAAGCTTCGACGCCATTTGTCTTCGATGACAGATTGTCTGGATTTCGAAACTTAACGAATCAATTGAAAGTTCAATTTGAAAACGTCATAAGTACCATATAAATGTGAAGTACTTAGGTCGTTTTAGAAGTAGGTCGGTCAATTATTTTCACCCAATAAAACAGCTGAAACTTGAAACCCCGATACGAGCCTCCTTGTACTATGTGCGAATGATATCTGGGTAACATTACATCATTCATATACATTGAATAACCAAACGTCGGAAACAAAAGAAGAGAGAAGTATGCAAAAGAAAGGTATGGGCACTGCGAATGTCATCGCGCTATGTGTGGTAGGGCAGAGAATGTCATTCGCTCATATCTTGAGCAGAGCCAGACTGGGGAAGTACAGAAAACCACAGCCACTAGACCCTACTCATAGTGTTGTGTTCCTGCTGCTGAGTAAGGTTGCCAAAGAGCTTAAAGAGGACGACCCAGTGTGGACCCAGAAGAGGGACCCTTCAGCCAACACAGTGAATCCTCCTTTTTGTAAAGGGTGGGCAACGCGCATGTAACACCGATGGAGTTGCAGGGGTCCATAGCCTACGGTAGCTGCTTTCCATCAGGCGGGCCGTATGCTTGTTTGCCATCGTCGTGGTATATAAAAATGGAGGTCAAGTTAAACTAGTCAACTAGTAGAATCTATGGGATTCGAGAATGTAACTGGAATTTTCTTGCCATATTTTCGGTCGTATCACGCAATAACCATTAAAATCATTTGATTTCCGATGGCTGCCGGTAATAAAAGGAAATGGTCTGTTAGTCACAATTAGGCGTTTGTTCAACCAAAATGATCTTGACATGTTCTTGTATTGTTTACAATAAAATTGTTTCAGTTCAGGCTTATTTTGAACACCTCGCTCGCTTGAATATTTACTTCTGCCACTGACTCTATATGACACAACTCTAATATGGGTGTTATAAGCCTTCTTTTAGCTGACTTGGTAACTTAGTTTAAATTTAATCTTTCTCAATAATTTTGTGCAACACATACTCAAAACTATATACAATATACCTACAAATTGAATATCACAAAAAAAAAACGTTTCAAACATATCACAGGGGGGCAATTTTTGAGATTCGAGCGCTCGAATATGACATTCAAAACTCTGAATAAAACGAAGAAATTCGGTTTTAAAAATAACTGCGATAGTAATTTAAAATCATGATTATTTACACTATTAATTTAATGTTATGGCGACAAACTTTTGTGTGCGATTATATTCGAGGTTAAATTCTTTGAGTTCGAGCGCTCGATTGTCAAAAATCGGCCCCCTGATCGTCTTAAAAGCACAAGCAACCAGATGCGTCTGTAAGGAAGTCTCACCCAAATATTTATTCTTCCAATACTTCCTCGACGGAATAAAACTACTACTGAAATAGATAGCTTACTATTACGAAACGTAATGCAGTTCTAATATTTGTAAAATGGAATTACATATCCGGATATGAACGTTGAAATCAATACGTTGATGATTTATTTTCTTTGCTATTAGAAAACGATGAATTAAGGATGTGACTTCTGAGTTGAATTATTCGATAATATAATAATCACTACTAGTTTTATGAACCAAAAAACGTTTTACCGAGAGTATTAACGGCCTCCTAGCTCAGTCAGTATAGTGACCCTGCCTACGAAGCTCCCGGGTTCGAATCCTGGTCAGGGCATTTATTTGTGTGTTTATATACAGATATTTGTTCCTGAGTTATGGATGTTTTCTATGTATTTAAGTATTTATCTATATATTATATATATCGTCGTCTAGTACCTTAGCACAACACAAGCCTTATTGAGGTTACCGTGGGACTAGGTCGATATGTGTAAGATTGTCCTATGATATTTATTTAATTTATTATTAATAAACTGTTTATTGCTAAATTACTATGGAATATTTCGTAGGATGTATTGTGGGATAGGTCTCTTAGTTAAAAAATCTGATTGAACAACAAAAATACAATTATATATCAAAACCGAAGTTACATGCTCGATTACGCAATTATAATTATTGCTGTGCAATCAGTATTACACTTAGGCCACAGAAGAGATAATAGTATTTCATACAGAATGGCCACGCTCCGCCCCGCCCCGATTCGAATTACCTCACTCCGCGGCGGCCGTTTGGTAGGCCGTAGGTAGGCCGTTAGCTGGTCGGCAGCGCGTCGAAGAAACAACGCAAAATGTCGCCGTACAAGGTGTATTGTCATGTTAATGGGTGTTTAGAAAGTAATTAAATACAATAAGGAAAGAAGTATTTTTTCGGTCGAAATAAGTATTATGCTTTATCGTAAGTAGCACATGAATCCATGACGGTATAATACATGATATGACGCATATTTTTGTTGTTCAAAGTAGAAAAGACGTGTCATTGATGAAATGGATGAAGGATTTTAGCAGTTATTTTTATCTATATCTAGTTATTTTTATTTACCAAAAACATTATATTATGAAACAAAATGTGCGGCGTTGCCACTGCTGCACTGTTGCCAGCTCGCGCGCGGCGCGCGTCTTGACCGCGAGCCGCGACCTTGACGACCTTGTCAGGTTATAGAACGAAGACAAGAGGGTTTTACCGCGAAATTTGAAAATCAAAATTTCGTGATCTGCATATCGTTCGCTCGTATTATAAGCAAGTGCGACAGAGAGGAAGGTAAGGAGGTAACTAAATTTCCATGTTCGCGGTGGGCCCGCAGTGGGGTTCGTTAGCTCTCGTCAAAACGTCCAATTATTGGAGTAGCCAGGCCTGTAACCGCTAACCTCTTCTTTCGTTCGATCGTCTATTTGCATCACTCTCTTTCGAATAGGCAAGAACGATAGAGACGGAGATGTAATGTGAAATAGATACTTATTTATTTTTATATACCTAACCTTACTTAAATTACAAAATAATTTATTCAAATATAAATTGTCAACAGCAACACACAGAAAAAACAATAAACAAAACTCTTACATTCTGACTAATCTACTCAAAAAGTCCCCCACGAGTTGTCCCCGGTGCAAAAGTTCCCATCACGTTAGCCGCGTTACCACGTTGAATGGCTATGGACAACCTGGACTATGGACTACTTAAATTTATCATATTTGATTATTTTTTACGAATTACGAACAATGGCAAGTGCCTCAACAATCCAGATTCGTGACTGTACATAACCGTTGTCATTTTACGCCTTTAGTCCACCTACGCATTCGCATGCGAACCAGTACCGACAAGGACACAACTATCGCAACTCGCTGTAGAGTGAGTGAGACGTTACGACATCGACAGCGAAAACTAGAAAAATAATTGAATGACAGCCCTGAGAATATACGCACACATTGAAGCGAGTACAGACGTGCCGTGCACACATAGGCGCTCAAAACAGCTTTGTAGTATGGCGTGTCCGCCCTGTGCTTAGGCTATGGTTATTTTTTTGGTTACCTGCCTAAATACTACCCAATATTCTACTAAACGGAATTTTTAATTGTTAATCGATGAATAAGAAACGATTCAAAATGTTTGCATTATTATTTGTCATTTCACACCTTTTAGAGTTGGTCATGGTCGTCATAATTGATTGTTGAGCTTCACATTTTTTTTTTAATCGATATATTTTTTCCATCCCTACGACAAATATATTTTATGAAGACGTGATCATTGAAAAGATGATCGTTACTTTTATAGCACTTTTGTTTTCATATCGTTAAACTAAGAATTTTATTTATAGGATACAACTCTTTTTTCCAGATTTTACCTAATTGAGAAAATAATGTTTATTAAATAACTGTCATTATTAGAATAGTACAGTCTAATTGCTACAAAACTATTCCGATTCTAGCACTATAAACTGTTAAAGTAGGTAAGTACATACTTAGGTAGGTAGATATTTAAATAGGTATAAGAAATTATTAAAGTATCGAGGGTAAACTATCGACAATAGTTTATAGTATATGATATTAGAATAACACACAACTCCACAAGGATAATTCATTTAACCATACTATGTATGATGCTTATAATAATTTGACTGATAAAGCGGCTAATTAGTAAAACACATGATATAAATGGCTATATACAAATAAAAACTAACTAACCACATTTATATTTATAAGCTATAGGTAATATAAAAAAACTATGAATATCAGTATTTCTCAGGTCCATGCCGTCTAAATATATGTAGGTACATATTACCATCCTTACTACCTTTTGGTACTAAGCACACGCTATTTATTGGACGAAGATGTGACAACATATTTATAGTGTTTACTAATTGAGTTTTATTAATATTATTACAAAGTTGTAAAAGTGAAATGTGTTTTACCCACTTTTTATTGGGTTACAAGAAAGTTTAGGTCGTATTTATAAATATTTTATGGCTTATTCATAAATTAGGTAGTAAACTATATACACCCAGATTCAAAATTTCATGGACAATATATGAATTAATTAATTCATAATTTGTCCATGCAATTTTGAACCTAGTTGTACACTCGTATATAACTTGGACGTAATTTTATGTAAGTTTGTTAATTTTTATAATTGAAATGTTATTATTTTAATTACAAAACATAGGTGGATTCTGGTACTTTTACGTCAGCATTTTAATTGTTATTATTGGCACAGTCACCGGCACTAAAAAATATGTGACACACTCTTATTTATAGGGTCATAAGAGCGTGTCACATATTTTTGCGGCCTTCGTGTAGGAGGATACTATTGCCGGACTGTACTATTGTTACCCAACAATTTGAAGGTCATGCGTAGTTTAAATAATCCTGTACATGCGCAGGCTTTTGTTGCATTGTAACGAACATCAAACTACCAAGCGCAAGAATATGATTGAGCTTTACAAAGGCTATACGACCCTTATACGTCGTGGGAAGTATACTATAACATTCTCTATGGTAAGCCTCGTAAGATATAAAGTCGCATTTTCTTAAGGCTCACGAACATCCTTGCAGCTTTCGAAATTAGCAGGTTAAAGCTATGTAAAAACCAAAGGCATCCATAGGCCTTATTAGGCTTAGCCGAGAATAGCCAGCGCTGGGACAGGCATTTTCACCCCGCGTAACAATGGAACAGGTTGCGGCGGTTATAGCAAACAATTTACTTATTAGAAGCAAAGAAAATTGGGAGCTAAAATGTTGCCAAAGCGAATAGAGAAATATCCTTTAACATCTAACCTAGATGAGATGAGGTTAAGAGTTTTATCTTTGTTCATTCAATAAGTACACGGTTTTGTTTATCGTATGGCTACAACATGTCACTGAATATAGTTATGCATTTCTTCCCTGGGGTAGTAGTAGTGGGAACACAGATGGGATGCAGTGACTGCTGCGAGGTCCAGATGGGACAGTGCAGCTGCCAAGTTTGTTACTATTTTAGCACCACTCAGGGGTCACGTGTAAGGTTGTCTAAGGACACAAGTACATGGTTATAATATAATATACCTAATAGAAGTACATTAATTGCTACGACTGCTACGAGTAAGGTATTGGTACTTGGTACTCTTCTCCAGGTTGATGCCACCTAATATCAAAAGTCTTTAGCATTGTAATATTTGTAATACATATATGGAATATTTCAGGAAGAGCATAAACAGCATAGTCCAGTCATTATATCGAAAAAACCGACCCTACCCGTGAATAATCAGTTCTTGGTTTTTTTTTGTAGATCCCTCGGGGGGGTCACTGGGAGTGTAAATTCAAAAAGTAGACTGAATCAGACTCCTGCGTATATTCGAAAAACGGTTTTGCTTGAATAACTCGGCCATTTTTGATTTTACAGTAAAACCGTGAGGACAAAAATTGTACGAAATTTGATTCTCTACAAGTTTGGTCCTTACAGTTTTTCTTCTAGGATCGATATTTTGGAAATTGAACCTGAAAAACCGCGACAAATTTGAAATATTATCATATTCCACGTTTTACGGCATGAATGAAGAGAAACAAAGTTGTAGAGTATCAAATTCTAAACAAATTTGGTTCCCACCTTTTTCAGGTTTAATTTCCAAAATATCGATCCTAGAAGAAAAATGGATAGGATAAGTTGCGTCTTATGTTTTAAAGTTAGAATACGGCGCATGGCTAGAGGTATACATACTAGACGGAGAGCTGGCCACGTCAGATATGACACAATAATGAGAGCAACGAAACCCCTCTAGTTAGTTTGCTATACTATGCTTATTTCTAGATCCGAACATCTGGCAGCTGTAAAGTGGTGGATGTCAAAGAATGCAAATAACTCGAAGAAAATAAATCCTAGAGTTCTGGGTTTGATGCAATATTGTGGGAAATTATGTAATTAATTAGATTATATCATATCCAGAAGTTTCCGTTGGGGGAAAGTAGTGCCAAATAATGTATAATGCAATTTTTAGTTAGTCGCCTACTGTTTTTGTTTCCGCAATAATAGACAATGGTTTTTAAACTAATGTTAAAATATAGGCCCTGTCCTCTATAAATGACACAACTTTGGCAGTTTTTACCTATTTTGGTATTACTTTTTTCCAACTTAAAAACTTTGTTGGTCTGTCACTCTGACCTCCACCCATTAAAAGCTGCCAGATGCCCGGATCTAGCAATAAGGATGGTAAAGCAGTCTAACAAGACAGGTTTCATTGCTCTCATTATTGTGTCATATCTGACGTGGCCAGCTCTTAGACCATACGTTTATTTGGATAAAGATGCAAGCTTTGAGAAATCTCTTTTTTAAATAGCACTTTTTATTTTTCGTTTCTTCACGCTCGTTTTTCATATACAATGTCTATTACATTACATTTACATTACATTTACAAATACGACTACGTGTAAGAATTTCCGGAATCAGTTCCATATTACAGGTAACTATTAAATATCCAATTACCTCAAACCTTCACTGCCAAATTCGACACTAAAGTACGACTTCCTCCTATCCATTCATTTCTCCCACACAAAATTAACCCTTTTACGCTAAGCAACATTTTAGTCGCAAACTTTTTGCATCACCGATGACTCATCGAGTCAATGGTCGCTCAGCGCCTTTGACGGACTTTTTGCAATGCTTTTTTAAATGCCTTACACAGTCTGACTACCGTGCTACGTTAAAATGTTGTAAGTTTAAGGCAGTTTGTGGCAGATACGACTTTTTATTACAAGCGTGGAAGGTGCAAGTTCCTAATGTTCCTATGTTAATACTTGCGTTAATTACGGGCTTTTGGTGGGTTTATGTAATTATTACTAATTATAAAAGATCTTTTTTTTTATATGAAAAATAGGTAGTAAGGTAGATATTAGAACCTATTATAGATGTAAGTAGTTATTCCATAGGTACAGTTGATTTTAACCATGGTTTGCTCAACTCATGATTAAAAGTGAAAGTAGGTACTTAACTCTAATTATAATTGTAGATACTAGGTTAAATGTAATTAATAATTCCTAGTTGCTCAAAAAGCTATAAAATAAGATTATACTACTACGACGATAAAGCCTAGGAACGTTTCAATGTATCTAATGCGTGACTGTACATACATTATGTGCAACTTCATTCGTTTTACGAGCCCATTATTACTATTATTATTACTACCCCTATATACCTACAGATTTATACGGAACCCTCGGTGCGCGAGTCCGACTCGCACTTGGCCGGTTTTTTGATGAAAGCTCACAAAATAGCGAATTGTTACGCTAATTCAGTATTAAACACTGTTTTTGAATCCCTCGTGGCATAAAAAGTGTTATAAGTAATTATAAATCTGATGTCACACTAAGAATAAATAGCCTCAAAATTTAAAAAGAAAACATGCTTTTACAAAATTTCGGTCGGTCGATATGTTATGAAGTATTCTAATACCTCCTGGTCCTGTACCGACCTACTTATAATACTTCATATTAAGATAATATTCCGCAAATGAAGGGTTAATCACCCATGTCGAACTGTTCCCAAGCAACAATTCGTTTAAAATTATGCGACGATCAAAAGAACTGGATCATATTTTCGTCCGAGGCGAGTTTATGATTTAAATTCATACCATGACCGCGCTCTACATTTTATAATCAGATAACTTTTTATAAGTCAACCAGTCAAAATCTGCATGAAGTTAGAGACCAGTTAATATTAAGATTGGGCAAAAACTTAAGATGTTTAGCTTACTGTAGCGTATTTATTATATACGCAAGTAGATAAATAAATAAATATTACAGGACAATCTTACACAAATCGACCTCGTCCCACGGTAAGCTCAATAAGGCTTGAATTGTGGGTCCTAGACGACGATATATAAAACAATATAGATATAAATAAATACTTAAATACAAATCAAACACCCATAACTCAGTAAAAAATATCTGTGATAAACATAAACAAAAGCTTACGGATTGGATAAACGAAAGCTTGTACTAGGATTTGAACCCGGGACCTCCTGCTTCGTAGTCAGGGTCACTACGAACTAGGCTAGGAGTTCTATAAAAATTTCGAATACTATTAAACGAATACTTTTAAAGTTTCGATATTAATTCCACATACCCGTTTTGTGGACAACTACTCAAACAAAGTGTACTTCACAATTGTAACCTAAATGTTAAGAAACAATCCTCATAGCTGACCTTGAAATTGAAAAAATTGTGCGCCTCGAGAAAAAGTTGTGAATTTTTGACCATGGATAGAGTGCCCCATGATGAATATTTTTTTATCATTGGAGGTCCGTAAAATTTTTGGTCCTTCACGTCAAAATCGGTTAAGGCTGCTAGGGGTTGTGTGGTCCAATAATTTTACGTACCTCCAATACTAAAAAAATATTCATCGTGGGGCACTCTATGCATGGTCAAAAATTCACAACTTTTTCTCGAGGCGCACAATTTTTTTCACTTTCGTACTGAGAGAAACCTCTACTATCATCGTAGTTGTTAATCCGATGGCTTCAGAATAATGGGGTCTGAATTCCAATATGTTTTTTTCTTTGTCTTAGTTTCAGTACATTTTTTTTAGCTTGTTACAATGAACAGAAGTCAAAATAGTAAATCATCTTCAAATTCACTATGGCGCCATCCGTTCTCAAGATGATATACCGAAACGAAACTGAATAGAAATTGATGATCTATATTATCAACTTGTCTCGGATGTAGTCCAACCACATACTGGTCATAAATACGAAGGTGGCATCTCAGAAAAGTGACCTGAAATACATTTGATAGAAATCGAGGATAATAGACAAAGCCTAAAAACATTTGTCCTTTTGTTTACGGACAATAAATTAATCTTAATGTGTTAAATTCAAACGTCAACAGAATACAAATATCAGTTATCAGTTAAGGATCAAGAGTTGACCTTACGAAAATTTTGACTTCATAGAATAATTCTCAGACAACTGTAAGTTAAGCAACATCAATTTCAATAATTATATCCTCTAGTGACACTTACCTTAAAAGAACCGTTTTTTTTGCAATCATTCCCGAAACACCGACCGTTATTATTTTTTATATCCATCATAAATCTCACAAAAACAACAACAAAAGTGGTTTTTTGTCGAAAGTATCCCGAATGGTCACTGAAAATGTTTAGGAGCGAGGACGGGAGAAGAATTTTAAACAGGAACCCTTTTAAGGTATGAGGATGCCTGAGAGTCCTGGGTTGGTGTTCACCAAGCTAAACTATAGTCCAGGTCTAAGTATTGGCTGGAGACCAGTCACAATAACTCTGTATGGACGTTAGAGTAGCAAAAAAAATTATTTTTTTTTGGACTATGTTTGCGATCCATATTTGTTTAGTAACATTTGAACCTTAAATACTATTATAGTAATGCCACAAACACGGCTTAAAGTCCTGTTACACTTTACTTTTTTTAGTGTCCTACCGCTAGGTAAATTAGGGGAATTAGGTAGGATTACGGATTAGCATCCTAATTAGGATCCTAACATTTTTTTGTAGTAAAATTACTTGCTAAATGCGGTTACACTTGACTAAATTTAGAGACAAAATCATGTAGGAAGCGAACTAGGATAAATTATTATCCAAGATTAGCAAGGAGGCTATTCTTTTTCGCCTGATGGCATAAAAGTCGTCCGTTAAAATGTGGACTATAACTATTTGTCACTTGCGAAGTGAGTGTAGAGTAAACGAGGTCTGACTATACCTGTGCCAAGTGCATTCTTCGGGAATAAATCGGAAACTAAAAAGCAATAACGATCGTCATACAAAAAATGAACATTTGTTTATTCAGTTTAGTTTTCTTCAATTAAATGGCTTCTGTTCTGTCCATTGCCAGTGTCAAGGAGTACAGTTGAGTGTAAAAAAGTTTCCTCGTTGAGCGAGACGTTGTTTGGTAGATGCACTGCTTTTTAGGGTTCCGAAGTCAACTAGGAACCCTTATAGTTTCGCCATGTCTGCCCGTCCGTCCGTCCGTCCGTCCGTCCGCGGATAATCTCAGTGACCGTTAGCACTAGAAAGCTGAAATTTGGTACTAATATGTATATCAATCACGCCGACAAAGTGGTAAAATAAAAAGTGGAATTTTTTTTATATTAGAGTACCTCCCCTATACGTAAAGTGGGGAGTGATTTTTTTTTCATTTCAACCCTAACGTGTGATATATTGTTGGATAGGTATTTAAAAATGAATAGGGGTTTACTAGAATTATTTTTCGATAATGTAAATATTTTCGGAAATAATCGCTCCAGAAGTAAAAAAATATGCGTCCGCCCCCCTCTAACTTTTGAACCATAAGTTTTAAAAATATGAAAAAAATCTCAAAAGTAGAACTTCATAAAAACTATCTAGGAAAATTATTTTGAACTTGATAGGATGAATAGTTTTTGAAAAAAAATTACAAAATAATTTCTGAACTAAGTTTGTAATTTAACCGTATAACCAGGTGTTTATTGTACCTGTAATTTGTACAAAATTACAATGAAATGACGTGCTTTCAAATAAAGTAAAAACGGTGAAAATCGGTTCACGCAATAAAGAATTATTCCATAAAAATCATCTTCCATACTTTAAGCTCGCGCGCAATAGTTTACTTAATTTGCCGATATATGTCGCTGTACGTGGAACTCTCATATCATATCCTACATGGCGGTGTTATTAACTCTTAAGTGGGGACACTTACTGTGACGGACGGAAAACTACGGAACCCTACACTGAGCGTGGCCCGACACGCTCTTGGCCGGTTTTTGTAAAATGGTAGTAGCTCTTACAAATAGCCACGAGGCCGCTGCAACCCTGGGAATGTGCTCAATCTTACCTATTTGACTCTGTCAACTCTCAAATAACTTAATTGTAACATCTCACCATAAACTTCGAAAATCTAAATTCTAATGACATAGATCAAGTTACATCAGACACAATTGGAGGCCAAAGTTCTTTTGAATATGAGCTGAACGAAACTGGGCCAGAATATATCCACCGTGACATTGAACTTCACATAGGAGAATGTCCGACTCAAATACAAATATGTGGTCCCAAGAATGCAGTGAGAATTAGGGGGGTTTATAAATTAAGAGTTCTAATAGTGAAGCGAAGATAGTTTAATTCCAATCCCATATTAGAGTGTTATATAAAGACGACGTAATTTTAAATTGTTGATAAATGAAATGAACATAAAAAAAGTTCATTGATTAGATTAAGTTTTAAGGTGGGTACAGTGAGATACAATAGTGCATGGACATTTTATGAATTTATTCTTTAATTAATTGTGTTAATGTAACGGCCTCCTAGCCCCGTCGGTAGGGATACTGCCTACGAAGCAGGAGGTCCCGGGTTCGAATCCTGGTAAGGGTATTTATTTGTGTGTTTATCACAGATATTTGTACCTGAGTTATGGATGTTTCCTATGTATTTAATATATCGTCTATTATATATATCGTCGTCTAGTATCCACAACACAAGAAGCCTTATTGAGCTTACTGTGGGCCTAGGTCAGTTTGTGTTAGATTGTCCTATAATATTTATTTATTTTATTTATTGTCCATGTAATTTTGAATGTGGGTTCCTAGTTTGTTTATTTTTGAAGTTTACAATGCAGTTTTAGTGCTTTATGCAGAAAACCACAGCCAAATAGCACTAGACCCTACTCATAGTGTGATGTTCCTGCTGGTGAGTAAGGTTGCCAAAGAGCTCAAAGATGACCCAGTGTGTTGACGATGAGGGACCTTCTTGTTCCTTTAGCCACCAACACAGTGAATCCTCCTTTTTGTAAAGAGTCGGCAACGCGCAAGTGACTCCTTTGGAGTTGCAGGCGTCCAAAGGTTACGGTAACTGCTTACCATCAGGCGGGCCGTATGATTGTTTGCCACCATCGTGGTATAAAAAAAAGGGTGCGTAAGTACGCCTCCTTGTTTTTGGTCGCACAGTTTCATTTGTTAATAGTGCGTTGATAAAATTGAAAAGGATGACATACTATTATAAATATTATAATATAAGTACGAACTAATGAAAAACATTATTTTGTCATATGATGGACGCAAACTATACTTTATTTATCATGCTTTTCAAATCACTTTAGTTAAGAACTACAATGTTACACTTAGCGGAATTAGCGCTATCTCTTACATCAAGGATCGGTAAACTTTTTTGACAAAGAGCCTGATGGCGGAAACATACGGAATTTTCGGAAGCTCATAGAGCCGCAGTTGTCTGTTTTATGTTTTTTTTACTGCAATATTTGATTTATATAAAAATTGAGGGGAACTTGTAGAGCCACAACTGACCCTTCAAAGAGCCGCATCCGGCTCGCGAGCTACGGTTTGCCGACCCCTGTCTTACGTCAATATGTCAAACGTAGGGGCAGGGGGGTTTCACTACGCAGTTTAGGTACATTTGGCCGGCGCGCCTCCCGTGGAGGCGTATGGCAGTGGGCTGCCGCTCGGCTCGCATGATAGTCGTGTCACGTGGCGCTCGCGCAAAATTGAAAACACACAATGGCTTCGAGACCTAAACCTCGATCTAATCCGTATAAAAAATATAATATTGGTTGCCCAGAAACAATATTACGAACTGACCGATATAGGATTTTCAAAGGAATACGGCTGCGGCATACCTACTTCCGTGAGAATCAAACATATTATTACCGGATAAAAATTTTATGTTTACAGAATCAACGTTTGTAATTCCTACATATTTATCTTAAAAATAATAAATCAGTAGGTATATGTAGGTACAAAAACTTGTCAAGTGACAACCCGTGCCGACACTCACAGCTCGGTCATCGCGCAAAGAAGATTCACGGTTCGTGCGCGGTTATAAGTTTCAATTTTGCTTGCAGGCGGCGAGTATCGGTATAAATTTATACCTAAATTTGACTTTTGTGAAGGAGTGAATTTTCTGTACGGTAGTACTATTAGATATTCTGTGGCAGGGGGCAGCATGAAAAACAGTCCTAAAGCTACTTGAATGAGCGTTTCCGCGATTGAGTTTTTCACTAGATGGTAGCACCGTGGCGAGAGGTCTAGCTGTCATAATCCACCAATCATATTTAATCATGGATAATCGTTTGACCTCAAGATGGCTGCGGCGTCTTTAGAATAGTTTGTTGTTTTTTGCTAACTTACGCAGTTCAGTGTGTAATATTGATAGCTTATTGTGCGGTGACCTAACTAACACGTGTGCAGTAATGAAAAATTAGTCTCAAAACGCGCGTAACCACCCTTTAGTTGCACAAACGGTTATCCGGGGTCTCAGCCACCCACGTGTTTGTAGGGACCTTACAATCAGCAAAGCCTCAACCGAACAACTTTGCTTGTATTTTATTAAAAACCGGCCAAGAGCGTGTCGGGCCACGCTCAGTGTAGGGTTCCGTAGTTTTCCGTCCGTCACAGTAAGCGTCCCCTTCTTAAGAGTTAATAACACCGCCATGTAGGATATGATATGAGAGTTCCACGTACAGCGACATCTATCGGCAAATTAAGTAAACTATTGCGCGCGAGCTTAAAGTATGGAAGATGATTTTTATGGAATAAGTCTTTATTGCGTGAACCGATTTTCACCGTTTTTACTTTATTTGAAAGCACGTCATTTCATTGTAATTTTGTAGAAATTACAGGTACAATAAACACCTGCTTATACGGTTAAATTACAAACTTAGTTCAGAAATTATTTTGTAATTTTTTTTCAAAAACTATTCATCCTATCAAGTTCAAAATAATTTTCCTAGAAAGTTTTTATAATGTTCTACTTTTGAGATTTTTTTCAAATTTTTAAAACTTATGGTTCAAAAGTTAGAGGGGGGGGGACGCATATTTTTTTACTTCTGGAGCGATTATTTCCGAAAATATTTACATTATCGAAAAATGATTTTAGCAAACCCCTATTCATTTCTAAATACCTATCCAACAATATATCACACGTTAGGGTTGAAATGAAAAAAAAAATCACTCCCCACTTTACGTATAGGGGAGGTACCCTAATAAATAAAAAAAATCCACTTTTTATTTTACCACTTTGTCGGCGTGATTGATATACATATTAGTACCAAATTTCAGCTTTCTAGTGCTAACGGTCACTGAGATTATCCGCGGACGGACGGACGGACGGACGGACGGGCAGACATGGCGAAACTATAAGGGTTCCTAGTTGACTACGGAACCCTAAAAATGAATAGAATCAAAAGTCTACACCCCGACATTGGTAGAATTCACCTCGCATAAACAGGCGAGGAGTAAAAGCCATAAAAATAAATCATATTTTTATTGATTTGTGCATTTTGACAGCTGTTGTCAAAAAATCCTCACGTCACGGTGCTGCCATCTAGCGTTAATCTCGATCGCTGAAACCCTCGTTGCGTAGTACTTTACAAAGTTACTCAGAAGTTAATGTCAAGCAACCTTATTCCATTAACCTATTTAAGCGTTTAAGATTTATCAGCTTGACTGATCTCGAATACTATAACTGTATTTAAACTGCTTAATGATCGGCTACAGACATATATGTATGTAAATAGACCACTTGAAGGGTACACGGAAAGAACATGTCTAGTCACTTTTTTTGTTAGATGAGATTTTTATATCAAAATGTAGAGCTTGCAATGAACTATTAGTAACAACTTCTGTTACAGATGTACATTTTAACGTATATCCACTTCTTAACTCATAAAAACCATCTAGTTACGAAAATAGTATGGTTAATTGAATCGTTTCAAGTTTTAAAAGCGCTATAACTCAAAATGTTGTCGATGTGACTAGACATGTTCTTTCCGTGTACCCTTCACGGCCTTCACTTAAACACGCCTACTGATCGGCGATGCACCTCTATCAGTGCCTAATGATTCCGTTTAAAGTATCTAAATCATAATTTATTCGGTCTACACTCGAACGCAAATAACGAAGAAGAGTTGGTTCGGTAATTACATAGAAAGCACTTGTATTCTTAGCTAAAGTGTTATTCTAATCAGTATCAAAAATCTAAAAAAAAAAAATCGGTTGTCTGTAAAGTCGGTTTACTGACGATAGTTGAACGTGACAACGTCATGAGAAAATACTGATGGAATGGTTGCATTTTTCAGAAGAAAATTTTAATTTCACTGCACTTCATACTTGACGAAAACATGTAAATGTATTATTGTATAGCAGCTGTCCACGCGGACGCATCGCTCACTCAAGTAGGAGAGAGACAGATGTCGAACGCTGCCGAACGCGAAGGCCGATTGTGCCTCTTTGTCGCTCGTTCCGCGCTCTCGCTTGCACTTCAAGCCTTAAATGGAACGCCTCAGAGCGAGGTAACGCCACATGAGTCATGTTTTTTCGTGCGTGCAGCCGGCTCCATCGAATTATAAGACGTTGTCACGTCAAAAATCTTATTACATTTTATTCATAACAGCAATCAATCGCAGTACATGTGATATCTATCCAGATATACGTCTGTAATCAGACGCGATTCCCTTGAACGACATCGCACTCCTTAAACACGTTTAATGATTCTATAATTTGCACCTACTTATATAATAAACTATTTATCTGTACACAATAATTCAACCAGGGACCAACTTTTAAAAGAAACTTTATAAAGCAAAGACCTATGGTTAGATCATTTTATCGTGCCAGTTAAATTTATTACAGAGGAGACCCGAATTTCTTTAAAAGAATGGATCATTATGTGAATGAATTATATTGACAAGATACGAAATATTTAAATAGGTACACACCTTGAAAGATCGATTGTGGGAAGGACTATTCGTAATTATTAGGGTTCCGTGTCCAAAAGATGCTAGTAGAAGAGTGGAACCATAGCATTTAACTAAGATTTGCCTGGCATTGTGTTGTGTGTAGGACTGACCGATTATAAAATATACTAAACGAACGAACCTTTCCAAAAGCAAATGCTCGAGCTGCTGTAAAAAATACTGAAATCACTATAGGCGTCCCTATAATAGTTAAAGAGTTCCCTCGGTTTCTCCAGGATCCCATCATCAGATCCTGATCTGATATCAATGGGACCAACTGTGACGTATACTCTTTCAAACAAAAAAAGATTTTTTCAAATCGGTTCAGCCGTCTTCGAACAATCGGTGAACACACATTAAAAAAAAGAACACGAAGAATTGAAAACCTTCTCCTTCGAAATCTTGAAGTCGGTTGAAAACGCAGCCAATACCATCTAAACGTCACATTGTGTGCTTATATATCTACACGTCGTAAGTCGAACTACAGAATAAATAGTCAACCAGAGACATACTAGCATATTTACTACACTATAATTGTAAATACCGCACACATAGACCCGTACCGATAAATTATGAAGTTTCGATAATATTAAAGATGCTTATTATTCGCATACAGAGTTCAGGCCATCCAACTTAGCTAATAATAATAATTTGTGTCATCCTAGGTTGTTACGTATGTAGAAACTTAGACATTTCTTTTTTTTAACAATATTCGTTAAAAAATTAAACATCAAAATTGTTTTTTCACTGTAACAGCAAAGTTGTTACTGACGCACGGACGCGTTTTGTGTCACTTTCGTCAATGGGAATACTGACGTTCAATCAGCACATATATGTGGACTTTTACAAGCCTATATAAAATTAGAGTTGATCGATTAGGTACTGTGCTTTCTAATATATCGGTATCTATTATTTGAATAAATTTGTGCCATATTAATCAATGATATTTATTTACTTTAATTTTTTTTCTTGTATGACCCCTGTTAACAGTACAATAAAATATTTAAGTTATTAAAGTTTGCATCAATATTTTTATAAAAGCGTATCGAAACAATGTTTGAAATTTGTGTCATTATAATCAATGGATTATTTTTATTTTTCAGAATGAAAACTTGTTTTGCGAAAGGGCATGCGCGGGGAAGGGTAAGGCGCGGGCGGGGTTCATGTGCCGACCAGGCTGCCTAGCGGCTTGTTTTCTATTATTACTCTATGCATACATATAGTAATAGTAGTAATAAGTGCGACAAAGACAAACAGCGATTTTTCAGTCGCTCTTCTTTATTTTTCATAGTAAAGAAAGCAATAATATAAAACTTAAGTAAGTTAAGGCTAATTAATGTAAACGTAGTCCATAAGGGACTGCAACGGCGGATCTGTGTGCCACGGTAAACCTAGTTTACCATTTAAACAGTATTTTGGCAAATTGTCACAGATAATTTGTAACTAATAAATATGTAATTTATGCATCAAGGCGGTTTGTTTACAGAGTGGCTATCGTGAAACGCGAAAATCGAAATATCGTTATCTGCCTCTCGGTTGGACTAGCAAAGGGCCGGGCTGGACTTAATAATTTTTTCATCATAATAAGGCTGTTTTTATTAACTTATATAACACATAAAAATAAGCAACTTTTCTTTAACACATTTTTTTTAACTCAATAATTTCGAAATTATGCCCCTGAAGGTTAAGTACAATTTGGACTATTTTGGTTGAAATGGTGTCATTATGACGCATACTTTATTTTGTAGAATGTGTTAAAATAAGCAAGTTTTATAAGAAACATTTTTTTACCCAAAAACATCGAAGTTACCGGACTTTGAAGATTGACTACATGGACTAATTTGGACTTAAAAAATAAAATGGCGACGGGGTATCATTATAACGTGTACTTTTAATGATTTGTTCCGTATAGAATACGCTAAAATAAGCGTCTTTTATTTGAAAAACTTTTCCCTAAAACCAAAAATGGCCGCGATAATGGACTTTGAACTTGTACATAATTTGGACCTCGAAAAAAAATCATCGACGGGACGTCATTATAACGTGTACATTTTATGATTTTGCCGTATAGAATACGCTAAAATAAGCGTGTTTTACTTGAGAAACTTTTCTCTAAAATCAAAAATGGCCGAGACAATGGACTTTGAACTTGTATATAATTTGGACTTCAAAAAATATACCATTGACAGGACGTTATTATAACAGGTACTTTTTATGATTATTCTGTATAAAATACGCTAAAATAAGCGTGTTTTATTTGAAAAACTATTCCCTAAAATCAAAAATTGCCGAGATAATGGACTTTGAACTTGTATATCGGGACGCCATTATAACGTGTACTTTTTATGATTTTTCCGTATAGAATACGCTAAAATAAGCATGTTTTATTTGAAAAACTTTTGTCTAAAATCAAAAATTGCTGAGATAATGGACTTTGAACTTGTATATAATTTGGACTTCGAAAAAAAACCATCGACGGGACTTCATTATAACGTGTACTTTTTATGACTATTCCGTATAGAATATGCTAAAATAAGCGTGTTTTATTTTAAAACTTTTCTTCATAATAAAAAATGGCCGAGATAATGGACTTTGAACTTGCATATCGAGACGTCATTATAACGTGTACTTTTTATGATTTTTCCGTATAGAATACGCTAAAAAAAGCGTGTTTTACTCAAATAACTTTTCTCTAAAATCAATAATGGCCGAGATAATGGACTCTGAACTTGTATATAATTTTGACTTCGAAAAAACAACCAGCGATGGGGTATCATTATATAGCATATTTTTTATGATTTTACCTTATAGAATACGCTAAAATAAGCATGTTTTATTTGAAAAACTTTTCTCCAAAATAAAAAATGGCTGATTGGACATGAAACTTGTATATCATTTGGACTTCGAAAAAAAACCATCGACGGGACGTCATTATTATAACGTGTACTTTTTATAATATTTCGTATAGAATACGCTAAAATAAGCTTGTTTTATTTGAGAAACTTTTCTCTAAAATAAAAAATGGCCGAGATAATGGACTTTGAACTTGTATATAATTTTTATTTGAAAAAAAACTATCGACAAGACGTCATTATAACCTAAACTTTTTATGATTTTTCCGTATAGAATAAACTAAAATAAGCGTGTTTTATTTGAAAAACATTTTTTCTAAAATAGAAAATGGCCGATTGGACATGGAACTTGTATATCATTTGGACTTCTAAAAAAAACCGTCGACGGGACGTCATTATAACGTGTACTTTTTATGATTTTTAGGGTTCCGTACCTCGAAAGGAAAAAACGGAACCCTTATAGGATCACTTTGTTGTCCGTCTGTCTGTCTATCTGTCTGTCTGTCTGTCTGTCTGTCTGTCTGTCTGTCAAGACCATTTTTCTCAGGAACGCGTGGAGGTATCAAGCTAAAATTTATAACAAATACTCAGGTCTATTGTCCCTTGAAGCTGTGAAAAAATCAAACTTAAAAGCCAACGCAATCAAAAGATACAGTCGTTTATGCTGCAAATTTTAGAGTTTTTCGGCACTTGCAAAACCTACGGGGTACTTCCCGTGAACTCAGAAACTTGAAATTTGGCACGAAGCAACGTCATATAGCATAGACAATGGAAAAATGACAAAAAGTAGACATTTTCAGTAAAATCATACAAAAAAATATTTTTTTTAATTTTAAACTTACTACCTTTTTCCTCGTAAACGCGTGGAGGTATAAAATTGAAATTGATGTCAAATACTCAACGCTATAAGACCTTTGAAATATAGCAAAACCAAACTTTTATGTCAACGCAATCAAAAGAAATTGCAATTTAAGTCGCTTATTTTGAAACTGAGTACTCGCAAGAAATTCAAAACCTAAAGGGTACTTCGCGTAAACTCAGAAACTTGAAACTTGGCACGAAGAAACTTCATATATCACAGACAAAGGAAAAATTACGAAAATTAGATATTTTTAGTAAAATCGTACAAAAAATATTTTTTGAAATTTTAAACTTACTACCTTTTTCCTCGTAAACGCGTGGAGGTATTAAATTGAAATTCATGTTAAATACTCAGGGCTATAGGACCTTTCCGATGTAGTAAAACCAAACTTTTATGTGAACGCAATCAAAAGAAATAGCAATTTAAGTCGCATATTTTGAAACTAAGTACTCGCAAGAAACTCAAAACCTAAAGGGTACTTCCCGTAAACTCAGAAACTTGAAAATTGGCACGAAGAAACTTCATATAGTACAGACAAAGGAAAAATTACGAAAAGTAGAAATTTTTAGTAAAATCATAAAAAAAAAATTTTTTGAAATTTTAAACTTACTACCTTTTCCTCGTAAACGCGTGGAGGTATTAAATTGAAATTCATGTTAAATACTCAGGGCTATAGGACCTTTCCGATGTAGCAAAACCAAACTTTTATGTGAACGCAATCAAAAGAAATAGCAATTTAAGTCGCATATTTTGAAACTAAGTACTCGCAAGAAACTCAAAACCTAAAGGGTACTTCCCGTAAACTCAGAAACTTGAAACTTGGCACGAAGAAACTTCATATAGCACAGACAAAGGAAAAATTACGAAAAGTAGACATTTTTAGTAAAATCATACAAAAAATATTTTTTGAAATTTTAAACTTACTACCTTTTTCCTCGTAAACGCGTAGAGGTATTAAATTGAAATAAGTAATAAACATACTACAACTTTTGCTTGTTATAGGTTTGTATGGAACCCTCGGTGCGCGAGTCCGACTCGCACTTGGCCGGTTTTTTTCGTATAGAATACGCTAAAATAAGCTTGTTTAATATGAGAAACTTTTCTCTAAAATAAAAAATGGCCCTGATAATGGACTTTAAACTTGTATATATGTAAAAGCGTGTTTCATTCGACAAACTTTTCTCTAAAATCAAAAATGGCCGAGATAAATGGATTTTGAACTTGTATATATTTTGGACTTCAAAATAAAACCATCGACGGGACGTCATTATAACGTGTACTTTTTATGATTATTCTGTACAGAATACGCTAAAATAAGCGTGTTTTATTTGAGAAACTTTTCTCTAAAATCAAAAATGGCCGAGATAATAGACGTTGAACATGTATATAATTAGGATTTCGAAAAAAATCCATCGACGGGACGTCATTATAACATGTACTTTTTATGATTTTTCCATATAGAATACGCTAAAATAAGCGTGTTTTACTTACGAAACTTTTCTCTAAAATCAAAAATGGCCGAGATAATGGTCTCTGAACTTGTATATAATTTGGACTTCGAAAAAAAACCATCGACGGAACATCATTAAAACGTGTACTTTTTATGACTATTCCGTATAAAGTATGCTAAAATAAGTGTGTTTTATTTGAAAAACTTTTCTTTATAATCATAAATGGCCGAGATAATGGACTTTGAACTTGTATATCGAGACGTCATTATAACGTGTACTTTTTATGATTTTTCCGTTATGAATACGCTAAAATAAGCGTGTTTTACATAAGAAACTTTTCTCTAAAATCAAAAATGGCCGAGATAATGGACTTTGAACTTGTATATTATTTGGATTTCGAAAAAACCATCGACGGGACGTCATTATAACTTTTCTCTCAAATCAAAAATGGCCGAGATAATGGACTTTGAACTTATATATTATTTGGATTTTGAAAAAAAAACCATCGACGGGACGTCATTATAACAAGTACTTTTTATGAATTTTCCATATAGAATACGCTAAAATAAGCGTGTTTTATTTAAAAAACTTTTCTCTCAAATCAAAAATGGCCGTGATAATGGACTTTGAACTTATATATTATATGGATTTCGAAAAACAACCATCGACGAGACGTCATTACAACATGTCCTTTTTATGATTTTTCCATATAGAGTACGCTAAAATAAGCGTGTTTTATTTAAAAAACTTTGCTCTAAAATCAAAAAACCGGCCAAGTGCGAGTCGGACTCGTGCACCGAGGGTTCCGTACAAACCTATAACAAGCAAAAGTTGTAGTATGTTTATTATTAATTTCAATTTAATACCTCTACGCGTTTACGAGGTAAAAGGTAGTAAGTTTAAAATAAAATAAAATATTTTTGGTATGATTTTAATAAAAATGTCTATAATTATTTTACATTTTTTAAAGTGGGTATTCCACTCATACATTAGTATGTTATTCAATCAAATACAAACATTGAAAACATTGAAAAAATAATCAACCCAGTTGGACTTGAACCAACATCGATACGCCTTACCGGGGCTCGATATCGCTTTACCAATTAAGCTATGGGTTCAGTTACCGAGCTGACGAAATTCTCAATGCCTTCAATCATCTTTTTGCATTTATTTTTACATCGACTTTATAGCAGCCGTAAGCGACATCTAGGTGCCAACCACTAGAGTTAGATACCCTTCCCGCCGACCCTTTTACAAGTGTCACAACGGAAATAACAGATGGCGCCTGCTATCAACTCATAATTATTTTACATTTTTTAAAGTGGGTATTCCACTCATACATTAGTATGTTATTCAATCAAATACAAACATTGAAAACATTGAAAAAATAATCAACCCAGTTGGACTTGAACCAACATCGATACGCCTTACCGGGGCTCGATATCGCTTTACCAATTAAGCTATGGGTTCAGTTACCGAGCTGACGAAATTCTCAATGCCTTCAATCATCATTAGGTTTTGAGTTTCTTGCGAGTACTCAGTTTCAAAATATGCGACTTAAATTGCTATTTCTTTTGATTGGGATGACATAAAAGTTTGGTTTTGCTACATCTGAAAGGTCCTATAGCCCTGAGTATTTGACATGAATTTCAATTTAATACCTCCACGCGTTTACGAGGAAAAAAGTAGTAAGTTTAAAATTTAAAAAAATATGTTTTTCTATGATTTTACTAAAAATGTCCACTTTATGTAATTTTTCCATTGTCTATGCTATATGACGTTGCTTTGTGCCAAATTTCAAGTTTCTGAGTTCACGGGAAGTACCCCGTAGGTTTTGCGAGTGCCGAAAAACTATAAAAATTGCAGCATAAACGACTGTATCTTTTGATTCCGTTAGCTTATAAGTTTGATTTTTTCACAGCTCCAAGGGACAATAGACCTAAATATTTAATATAAATTTCAGCTTGATATCTCCACGCGTTCCTGAGAAAAATGGTCTTGACAGACAGACAGACAGACGGACAACAAAGTGATCCTATAAGGGTTCCGTTTTTTCCTTTCGAGGTACGGAACCCTAAAATTGGCCGAGGTAATGAACTCTGAACTTGTTCCTCCTTTTTGTAAAGGGTCGGCAACGCGCATGTGACACCTCTGGTGTTCCAGGCATCCATATGCTACTGCTTACCATCTGGCGGGCCGTATGCTTGTTTGCCACGTTGTGGTATAAAAAAAAAGAGTAAAATAAGAATACAATTAAACAAAATAAACGGAATAAAAACAGAATCAATACAAAATGACAAAATAAAAACAAAATACAGACGAAAAGAAAAAACAAAAATAAAACAAAAGTAAAAAAAAAATACGTTAGTGTCGTGGAACACTCGGTTAGAACGAAATAATATTATTTAATTTTTGACTTTTTCATAATTTTTGTCGTTTTTGAATTTTTTGAGATTTTTGAGATTTTTGAAATTTTTGAGATTTTTGAGTTTTGAAATTTTTGATATTACCTATATAGAAATTTTTTAACTTTACTTTTTTCACTTCGTCACTTCTCACTTTCACTTCACTTTATTCTATTTTTCAATTTTTTTTTATTTCATTCCATTTCACATGTTTCTCAATGCTTTTTCGTGACGGTCACGTTTTTTTTTTTCGCCTAGCCCCCCATCCGCGAACCGTCCGATAAGGAACTTCGTTCAAATAAAACAGAACTAAATAAAAATATTACGTTGCGTTTTCTACCCATAATTCACGATGCTTGAAATCTTCGAAAATGTACTCAACAGTCTAGTCAAAACACAAACAAAGCGGCTACCGCTCAAAAAGGTACGTATTGGCGAGACACGCACGAGTTCATTGCCCTACTCGCCGGCTTCCCGCGACTCGCTCCTCCGCTCAGTTCCTTTGTCGAGTATGTCAGCTTCATCACCCCGCGCGAATTAAGATAATGAGAAGGACTTTGATTAAAAAAATATATTTATTTAATCGAACAGAGTAACCACCTAGTCTTACAATCAAGATTATTCTAACTTAAGATTACTTAATAGCTAGTATTTATAATTAAATATATGCAATTCAGCAACTTCAGCATTGACGTCTTGCCCTAGATTGGGAAATGACACGAGGTGCTGAATGGTACTTTACTTATTGCTGAAGAAGCATATATTGGGGGTGCTGGCACCCTTAACTCCTCCCTCCTTAAGAGAGAAATTTTCTGAAGGTGGTGAAGCCGGTTTCAGAGAATTTCGTCTGAAATATACAGAATACAGTTTACGTGTTATGTATATGATTATTATTATAAACAAAATGGTATATAAAACGATGGTCCACACACTGATTCTATTGCTGATAATATAGACGTCACTGTTATCACTTTCGCTGTTGTACTTAACACTATTGAGAATGTCCTTTACGTCGCTGAAGTCCACGCCTCGCAAATCTACCTCGTTCTCGTTCTTCTGGATCTCTAGTTGTAGTTCTGGTAATGCAACAGGGGGTAGGCTATAGCTGGTTGTTGTAGTGTTGGTGACTGCTTTGATAATGATGTCTTCTATTTGTGTCTCGCAGTACTTAGCTGGAGTTAGTATGTAGGTTCCTTGTAGGCTCTGTTTAGAAACTTCGTCTCCGCAAGTTTCAGTTACCACTGTTCTTTGTCTGGTGTAAAGAAGCCAATGGTTGGTTGTGATTTTCTGTATGACTGTATCTTCCGTCTTGATTATTTGTTGGTGACATTTGGATAGGTTGTCCTTCAGTAGCATCAGTTGTTCTATACAGGTTGCCGTTGGGTGCTGTGCTATGTCATCTTCGGTGCAAATGTGTTTGTCTTCTTCTATTTCCTCGCAGTGTCTTGCTACAGGTCGGAATTTCAATCTATTCATCATAAGGTAAGGGTATTTTGGAATAATGGTAAGTGTTTCATCTGTTTGAGGATTATAAATTGGGATGGGAATTATCTTGAAGTAAATATATGTGTTTTTCTCTACGAGCGGGATATCTAATATAAATGTTAAGCGGTTATTACTAATAAAAGACTTAAGGTCTATACTACGTTCTATCTTAACTAAATTTTCTTTTGACACGGGATAAATTAAAGTGGCATGTTTTTCTATTTGATATAAAACATTAATGAATTCGGTTGTGTTTATTATGGATTGATGTAATGTTGACAATTTGCTGAAGGCTATAGCCGTTTCTATTTCCTGTATAATATTGTAAATAGTGCGAAAGTTATTTAGAATCTGATACATGCTGTTCATTATGGTAATTAAATTTGCTAGTTTTATCTCATCTTTTTGTATTGACTCTAATTGTTTGGTTTTATAACCCAAGTGCTTAACGTTAAAATTTATGTCGCTTTAAACGTTTGTTAACTTATCAAGTGCCTTTTGGAGTAATGTTACCTTATTCTCTACTGATATCTCCTTATGTTTCATCTTCTCGATTACTGAATCAAATCTTATAGCATCATTATTATCTAAATTACCTGTTATTACCTTAACTATTGATCCTAATGGGTTGAGAATACCTCGTTTAGTTCTAGCTGTGGGTAAAATCTGAATTAATCTGTCTCTGGAAAGTTCTGTAAATGAATTCATTTGCACTTCTAAACCCATTAGTTCTCTTCTTGTTTCTATATTACTATTAACTATTTCTTTTAGCTTACTATATTGATCTAAGTTTATTTGTGATAAGGAACTTATTGATTCTAAATCTATGATCTTAATTATGCTCCAGGAGCTAGTCCTCATCAGAGCTGTACCCATCCTGTCCTCAGCGCCAATTAAGATAATGAGAAGGACTTTGATTAAAAAAATATATTTATTTAATCGAACAGAGTAACCACCTAGTCTTACAATCAAGATTATTCTAACTTAAGATTACTTAATAGCTAGTATTTATAATTAAATATATGCAATTCAGCAACTTCAGCATTGACGTCTTGCCCTAGATTGGGAAATGACACGAGGTGCTGAATGGTACTTTACTTATTGCTGAAGAAGCATATATTGGGGGTGCAGGCACCCTTAACTCGCGCGCGTCCGTGAGCAAGTACCTACATCGTAACAGCTAAGATGCCAGCGCCTGGTTGACCCATGGATTAGCTTGTTAAGAAGCGAGCCGGGGGTCTACTTCTAGTGGTCGTTACAGAAGTAAGCCGAACAGGCGTACCATCAAGGTCACGCGCTATAGTTAAGAAGATTTCCTCTGAACGCAAATATTGTTTCTGTTTAATTTTAGACGAAATATCATTGATGAAAGTGACACAAATTGAAATATCTACTTTAAAATCCCTTTTTGATTATTAGATTGTGAACTCTGATGACTTTAATAATTTATTAAAACGATAACAGCCTAAAAATACGAAATTACCAAGAAACTTAAATTTTCATCGCTTAATTTGACACATATTGATTTTATTGACATATTTTGAGGTGATAATATAGTTAATCCTTATTTTATGAACTCCAATTTTTTATACGTAGTTTTTTAGCGTTGTCATACTATATAAAATTGCACTCGACGTAAATGACACAAACTAGTTTTGTACAACAATAAAACTGTTCTAAATACAAAACAGTTATATTTTCTAACTCTAATATTCTTTTACTCAAGTTATGGCAAGCTAAAAAAATTAACCTCAAATTATTGAATTACAAAAAAAGCACCAATTGAATATGACACAAAACGCAATGAAAGATTCTCATGTACACACTGTATTTCCAACTTCAATAATAAGTGACTTTAGAATTTTCGAAACTTAACCCTCAAAATATTGCCAACGAGACGGGACTTACAATGCCACCTGTCGCGATGGCGAATCTAGGTCGGCTTTAGTATTAAAACGTTGTATGTGTTAGTATACTTAGTATATATTAGGTATGTATTGTAGAATCGTGTGGGCTTTAAGTTTTTATTCTCAAGTTTGGACAAGAAGACCTATTCGAGGAATATAATTTAATGATTTGATCATAATCATAATCATTTATTTGCACATAAAAAGGGCTTTACATAAAAGGTGTTATAAAAGTTACATGTTCTAGCCTTTTAATTTGATATTGAAAAGGATCGCTGTCCAAAGTGAGAATTGGTTTATTGAGATCCTATTTTTATTGTTATTAAATTGAGTGTCAAATAGTTATCAAAAGTGATTGCCTAACGTGAATCCGATATGTCAAAGTTTTTAATAGCATAATGTGGAACTTGATAGAATTAGAGTTTGTTTAGATATGTATGTCACTTCGCTGACGTAATGAAATCATGTTGATAACAAATCAAGATTTTAATGTTGAATAACGCCTTTATAGTACGGTTGAATTTCTAATTATAAAAAGTGACTTGACACATGACTGACAGTTAAAATGTTGCTTGGAATAACAAAAATAAAATAGTCATGGGTATATGTCGATAAAAAGTATCGAAAAGTGTAATGTTGTACTAAACACTACCAATACGATTCCATTTAAATGATCCATAAGCGTTAGGAAATTAAATTATCATGTAACAGCCTGAAATGCTACAATATTCAAATGAGACAAAAGTTTAGACATACGTTGCCGCTGATAAATCGTATAGTTATGTTATACAACATATCATATACTTATTTTTCTATCTCGTCGAACGAGCGGAGCCTAAGCGAAGTGAAGTTACAGACAGCTTCGGATGAAACGGAAACGGACCTGGACATCGCTGCATTTCGATGGCTTTTTGATTTTGAATAGTTGTTGCGGTAACTGTAGTTACATTTTTTCTAATCTGTATGAAATTTATTGGGGTTATAGCAGAAATCAATATAATTTTAGAGTTCGTATATGAGCAGGATCGATCAATGGGTTATGGAGCTAGAAGGCGCAAAACAATCATCATAAGAGTCTTGTTATATTAGTCAATGCATTTACAAGGAAATCGCGAGTTCTCAGTTCGAGGCGGACTACTATTATATAGTTTCTATAACTCTGAGCTCTTTATTATGGAGGCAACATTTTGGATGAACATTGTTCTGGCTCTAATTCTTGCACGTCCACAGGAATCCGTAATCCGAGGCAACATCGACAACAAAACGTAACGATATTTACGAACAGTCAGAAGACGATATTTCTCAAAAATACCTACTTAACTACTTTTAAAATAGACGAAAAGATACTTCGATAATTATTCGTCCGCATAGAATTCGGCTATCGTGTGGCCCTCTGAAAAATATTTTTTTTTGGGATAAAAAGTAGTTAAGTATCCTATGTCCTATTCCTCACTCTAAGCTACCTCTGACGCCATTTTAGAGACGTGCGTTCAGCAAGATATTCACTCACAAACTGAGCGGCAGACATGTGTGTAGAGAAATCCCAATATTGGCCCGACCGCCGTGCGCTTGGAGAATTTAACTAACCGGAGCGGCCATTGACAGGCTTTCCCTTCTGCCGAAAACAATGGTCAATAAATAAGACCAGTGGTCATATTTATTGTACGGACTGACGTTTATCTGTCGTGGCTATTTGTACGTTACGTACGAATAGCCATACATTTGACGTTCGCCTCCCCCGCAAAAATCGGCAGACTTTTTTGTATTGAAAATAAGAGACATGGCCGCTCCTGTTGGTTGAATTCAATAAGCCATGCGCCCGGTATTAACCCTACGGCAGGTGTATGAGTAGCCGCCTTTAGAAATTATTATTGTCTCCAATAGGATGTACAGAAGTTATAAATTGACTTTGATTTGTCGCGTACCGCATAGTTTTATCAACAAGTAACAGTCATTCCGTAAAAGTAACGTATTTTCCACATCATGTTCCAGCATTCTTCAGCCTTAAAGCCTTAATCAAGTTGCAGCGACAATATCGCAACCAATAAGTCGCGGCGTTTGTAGAACCCTTAATAATTAAATTAAAATATCGATAAGAACAGCACTGGCCGAATTGTGGCAACATTTGTGTTTGTTGACTTGTCAAGTCACTCCGTACAATTATAAATTCTAGATTAGACATTTTTTGTAAAGCTCAGCCCACGCAAAGATAATGCTATCTTTGGGTTTCAATATTTGCTTAACACAACTTGTGCCGTTCTACGAGAAAATGGACCTTTGTGCGAGTTACGTTACAAAACATTGCAAATTGTTAAGAGGCTGACAACACCCGATGACCTTGAAATTGACTTTACTTCAACAGTTTTTTAGCTATTTGGGAAAGTAAAAAAATATATGTTAATATTCATTATATTTGGAAGAACTGTGTTAATTCCGATACACGAATCGGCTTGACAGAAAATAACTCTAAAGTTACATCTTAAAATTAGCTTTAAACAGTTATATGTTTGTAGTTTCTTGACTTATACGTCTGTCATTAAGGACAAAATTCCACCATCCTAATACTACAAACTTTATTATTTTATATGAATGCGTAGTTTTTTTTTAATTCATCATTTTGCAAAATTTGCATTGGGCTCCCATACTAATCGTAACACAGTGTTTCTCTTTCACTCGCGCTGAAAAAGATAGGGATGGAATTTAGCTGTTGTCATCCTATTAATGATGTAAAACCAACTGAGGCCATACATTACAATTATTTAGGAAGGGTGCAGGCTTATTATATACTAGCTTTTGCCCGCGGCTTCGCTCGCGTTAAATTCGGGATAACACGGTTCCCCTTTCCTGATTGCCCCCCGGAATGCTCCATACAAACTTCCATCCTCCATTTTAGGGAAGTGGGGGGTTAGAAAGAGACAAAAAGTAGCCTATGTCACTCTCCATGCCTTCAACTATCTCCACTTAAAAAATCACGTCAATTCGTCGCCCCGTTTTGCCGTGAAAGACGGACAAATAAACAAACAAACACATACACTTTCCCATTTGTAGGGTTCCGTAGTCAACTAGGAACTCTTATAGTTTCGCCATGTCTGCCCGTCCGTCCGTCCGTCCGTCCGTCCGTCCGTCCGTCCGCGGATAATCTCAGTGACCGTTAGCACTAGAAAGCTGAAATTTGGTACTAATATGTATTTCGATCACGCCGACAAAGTGGTAAAATAAAAAGTGGAATTTTTTTTTTATTAGGGTACCTCCCCTATACGTAAAGTGGGGAGTGATTTTTTTTTTCATTTCAACCCTACGTATGATATATTATTGGATAGGTATTTAAAAATGAATAGGGGTTTACTAAAATCATTTTTCGATAATGTAAATATTTTCGGAAATAATCGCTCCAGAAGTAAAAAAATATGCGTCCCCCCCCCTCTAACTTTTGAACCATAAGTTTTAAAAATATGAAAAAAATCTCAAAAGTAGAACTTTATAAAAAGTTTCTAGGAAAATTATTTTGAACTTGATAGGATGAATAGTTTTTGAAAAAAAAATACAAAATAATTTCTGAACTAAGTTTGTAATTTAACCGTATAAGCAGGTATTTGTTGTTAATTTCTACAAAATTACAATGAAATGACGTGCTTTCAAATAAAGTAAAAACGGTGAAAATCGGTTCACGCAATAAAGAATTATCCCATAAAAATCATCTTCCGTACTTTATGCTCGCGCGCAATAGTTTACTTAATTTGCCGATAGATGTCGCTGTACGTGGAACTCTCATATCATATCCTACATGGCGGTGTTATTAACTCTTAAGTGGGGACACTTACTGTGACGGACGGAAAACTACGGAACCCTACAGTGAGCGTGGCCCGACACGCCCTTGGCCGGTTTTTAATATTAGTATGGAAGTATGGATGTGGATATCAGTTATCTAAGCTTTTTAGCTTAGTGGCCGAGCGACAGCGGCCGGCGGAGCGTGGTTCGGCGTCTTATCTATGGCAAATAAATACGGCTCTGTGAACACTGCTCGATATCCTCGGAAGCTTGACGTAACACTGGTCGCCACGCCAAACGTGTTCCACTGCTTAAACGACTAAGGGAACTTGGCTCTCAGCTGAAGAACTCATTTCGCTGTGGCCAGAAATGGTTCGGAGGATATGATGATGATTATCAAGAAGAAATTATCGCGAGGAAAGGCTCTCACTTGGACCAGTGTTTCTACCAGTGTCGACTTTATTAGACAGCCATTTTTTTTGTTTTTTTTATTAGCCTAAAATCATCCTAAAATAAGTGTCCCACTGCCGGGCAAAGGCCTCTCCAGCTGATTTCCACAACTCTCGGTCCCGCGCTTTTTCCGGCCAGATGCTGAGGAAAGCCTCCAAATCGTTCTGCCATCTCTGTTATGTTGTGTTAGATGGCAGTTATTTTTGTAAAAAAACATGTTACCTACACCAATTTAACCCTAGTATCGGGATAGGTTAGAATTCAATAGGAAAGTTCTAAATACTTAATCTTACAAGTTATTTTACCTACTAAAAAGTGAAAATCCATAGCGAAGTGTTAGATTTCAGTCAGCAACCATAAATATAAGCAATAAAATTGGTTGTAAAACCATAATATCTGACGCCTTTTACTATTATAATTAAATCTTCGCTATATGGCATAACTTTATATGGCAGTTGTATGTCATCCTAAATAATAGTGAGAACGAAAGAAAAGAACGGTCTATGAGAGAATTGAAACAAAATTAAGTATCGTAAGTATTTTAACGGCCTCCTAACCGAGTCAGCAGACTTGTAGACTCAGTAGTGAACCTGCTTACGAAGCATGAGGTCCCGAGTTCCAATTCTTGTATTTTCTTGAGAACGCATCGATATTTTGATTGATGTAAAATACCTACTCAATAACTTATCTTCGCGTGAATATGCAACTTAGATGATCATACAATAATAAACATGCCTCAAACGAATCAACCCCATCAAGCGTGATTCCTTCAACAGTTACGACATAAAAAAAAGAATATCGGACAGGATCGTTCCCGGTTCCCACAGCCGGTGTTTTTATGAGCCCGAAATGGTCTGCCGTCAATTTTGTGAGACGCACCTTGTAATTTCTGGACCATTAATATTACGTATGATCAAAGAGCTAACATGACAATTCAAAGGCAGTGAAAGGTACAATCAGTTGATGCAACTGTGAGTTTATGACGGGATAAAAATGTACTTACAGGCTAACTGGACAGCTACTTGTAAATTTATATCAAAGGGTTTGTTTTAATATTTTGAAGGGGCTGTTTTTATAGATTGCATTTTTATATTTTGGATTCCTATATAGACATAAAAAATACGACCTACTAACAACTATAATAGAAGGGAAAATAGAGGGAAGGCGGGGAATAGGAAGAAGGAAGGTGAACTGGCTCGTTAACATCAAAAAATGGACAAACATTGAGGACGCGGCCACGCTCGCAAGACTGGCCGAGAATAGGAAAGACTTCGCAAAGGTGGCCACCGATGCGCGTTAGGGCATGGCAGAATAAGAAGAAGAAGTTTGTTTTAATATTTGTTTCCCATCAAATTGTTAATACTTCAGGTAAGCTAATTATTAAACTTGTAAAATACTAGCTTTTTCCCGCGGCTTCGCCCGCGTACTAAAAGTACTAAACAAGGAGGTTCTCAGTTAGACTCGTATGTTTGTATGTACGTATGTAGGAATGTATGTTTGTCCGCGATCATCTCGCGTTTCGCTGAACTGATTTAGATGCATTCTGTTCTTTTTCGGAAAGGTATTCGTTACATTCTGGAGGTTTCGGTATACCACGTTTTGGTGAAGGCGGTTCCCTTATTTTTTTTAAGAAATTATTGCAATAATTGTTACGCCAGCATCAGCAATGACTTACTACTACTAAGAAATTATGATTAATACAGATTTCTACTCTTGAATAGAAGCTTTTCCCCGCGACTTCATTAGCGTGGAATTAGTAATCCACCCTCCTTTTTACCCGCTTAAGGAATGACTTCTGGGATAACAACAATTATATATCCTTCCCAAGAACTCAGACTATCTCCATACCAAATCATCTAAATAGGTTCAGCGGTTATTCATTTCCCATATAAACTTTCAACTCCCGTTTCACCCCCTAAAGGGTTGATTTTCGAGACAAAACCTATTCTATATTGTTTCCCGCGACTCAATCATATGTACCAAGTTTCATTTCAATCTGTTCAGCGGTTAATAATTCGCCATACAAACTACCAACATCTTTTCTACCCCTCTAAGATTGATTTTCGGGATAAACAATATTCTATATTGAATCCCAGGACTCAAAATATATCCAAGTTTCATCTAAATTGGTTCAACGTTTAGAAATTCCCCATACAAACTAACAACTCCCATTTCACCCCCTTAAGTGTTGATTTCGTAATCAGTGACCCGATAAACCATAGAAACAATACTCATGTTGATGTATAAATTTTGTCACCACATTTCCCCCTTCTATGGGTTGAATTCTCAAAAAAGCTAAAACACTTGTTTACATTCTTTCTAAGTGCATCCCTAGGTCTTATGAGCCTACGTGCCACATTTGGAATTTTTAGAACAGCAGTTTGGGCTGTGCATTGATATGTCAGTCAGTTTCTTCTTTTATATATTTTGAAGAAGATTGCAATTTGGCACAAATACTGTCAATAATTCTCATATCCACAATATTAAATTTCAAAATCGATGCCATTTTTGTAATTAACGTTCAAAAAAACACAAAAACTACACCTATATTGTTATTTAGACATTTCAACCCCATTGTACCACAACAGGGGAGATGCTATTTCACGTCCGCCACGTTGGATTTTAAAATCGTTGTTGTTTTCGTAATCAACGACCCGATAAACCATAGAAACAATACCTATGTTGATTTTCAGACTTTTTCACCACATTTCCCCATTTTAGGGGTTGAATTTTCAGAAAACCTGAAACACGTATTTACTTATTTATTGTTAGGAATACTCCTGTGAATTTTCGAATAAGATAGTCTAACTAATCTTGTTTCGCCATACAAACTTTGGACCCCCATTTCATCCTCTTGGGGGGTGAATTTTGAAAAATCCTTTCTTAGTGCACCCCTAGACCTTACAAGGCACGTAGGTTGCCAAATTTGAAATCTCTAGAACCAGCGGTTTGGGCTGTGCGTTGATATGTCAGTCAGTCAGTCAGTCAGTCAGTCAGTTTCTCCTTTTATATGTTTAGATATACAATAACTAGCTCCTTTTTAAACTGAAAGCGACCACTGCTCTCTTAAAATTTGTATAGATATTTAAAGCCTCAGATCTACATTATACCTAATTCATTACTATTTAATGTCATTAATTCAAGTGATTTGTGAAAAAATATAACTGAAAATGGCAGCAATACCTATAATAATTTCATAACCTTTCATTATTTTCGTTTTTTTAAACTCTACATGTCGTCATTTTTCTAAGTAAACAAACAATCATTTAAAACAAACGTTGCATACAATGCATTATTAAACTTTTGTTTGAAATTAACACTCGCCAGAAAGTTGTTAATAAAACTAAAACCGACAGAGGGGGATGATATTGTATACCTCGTGCGTTATGCGTGGAACAATGCAAAATAAATGGTGGGGTTCAACCCTATGCTGGTCCTGATTTAAATTGCGATTATAGGCACATTTTAAATTAGTTTGCGATGTTTGTGAATACGAAAATTGAGTGCACTATCAAACCGTCAAGAAAATGTGTTAAATACATATAATCAACAAGTATTCATAACATCTTTAACTTATCTGCATGCCTATTAGCAATAGATTCTGTTCCATTTGCCAGTAGCGGGTCAAATGCCCTAGCAGCTATAAACCTCAAATAAAATAAATCTAAATACGTGCTTAGGAAATATGAGCCGTACAATAAAGGAATAAAGAGATAAATGAATAGGCTTCATAGATGGGACGTAGAAAAAGTAGTTTGTAAAGTGGTTCGCAGACTGGAATCGTTACTTCGAGGAGATCAAGTCCGTAAAGATGAAAAAAGTTTAACTCGCCATTAATCTGAACATAACTCTGAACATAAGCTATGAAGCGGATCATTGAAAAAACAGTACCGTTTGGAAAATATACAAATTTTCATTCAAGTAAACCAAGGAAAGGTACTGTGTAATCAGATTAGTTCTCGCATGCAGGTCAGTTTGTGCGTTCCGAACATAGCCGCGTGTCTGTCTACTGAACTGAACTGAATGCGCGAAGCGTCAGTCATTCGCGTCGGTACTTCGTCGCGCGCCGGGCGACAGCGCGCGCGCCGCGAACAGTTAACGTTCCATTTTCAAATTCAAAATTTGACAGAACATTCTCATGACAGTTATTCAAAACAAAACTGCCAGTGTCCAAACGTTGCATATAGTTTCTAGTGAGTGTACATTGTGATGTTTCGTATATAATTGGTTGTGCGTGCGTGTAGGGACAAGTGGTTGTGACCTTCGTTGTTAAAAAGGAGTACCTATGTTTTGAAACTGGAAGTGTTGAAAACATGAATTCGAAAAAGTTGGAGTGTTTCAACGATGACGATTCTGTGGATGAGAAAATGAGCCTCAGCTTTCTAGGTAAGTTCAAATGCAAAGAAACACAAATGTTAAAGATAAAATATCGATGATAAATAAATAAATAATAAATAATCTTACACAAATCGACCTAGGCCCATGGTAAGCTCAATAAGGCTTGTGTTATGGGTACTAGACGACGATATATATAATAGATAGATATCGATAAATACTTAAATACATAGAAAATATCCATAACTCAGGAACAAATATCTGTGATAATGATAAACACACAAATAAATGTCCTGACCAGGATTCGAACCCGGGACCTCCTGCTTCGTAGGCTGGGTCACTACCGACTAGGCTAGGAGGTCGTTAAAATGATGTTACGGCAGTTTACCCTATAGTTAACTTGAAATGTGCTTTAAGTAATACAAAATATCAAGTAAAATTTTTATGTACAGAGCATGCATACATAGGTACTTATCATTCGTTTAATTTATTTTTAGAGTAGAGTTGGTCAATTTTTAACATTGTTAGGCAACTGCAATCAGTAGATAATCACTCAGATCTTGACAATCGAAAACATCAAGGATAATAACATATTTCATAGTGTTTATATTGACAAATTTAATGCCAGATTTTTAGATTTTACTTCTTTTTAAACCAGTTGATTTATTATAATTGGATTGTAAACAAAGCTATTCTGTATATATATAAAGTGAATATACTCGTACATACATGTAAACAACCATTTTAATGTCCTGATAGGACTATAAGAAACCATGTTTAATGATAACAGCAATTGACAAGTATTAATAACATGCTCTTTGATATGTTAAGGTTATTTCGACATTATCATTCCAAGGATGTTACATACATCATAACCGTGTAAATATTCTTGTCAAGAACCTTGTTCACTTTCATTTTTACCATGTTCATTATTTCCATAAATAAAGTGTGTCAGTATGTCCATATTGTTTACAAACTGCAGAATTTCATTAGCGTTTATATTTAATAATTAATTATTACCTACTCACATGTCCTCAATTTTAAGTTGATTTATTAACAGTGTCAGATCTGTTATCTTTGATGGAATTTAATGTCATCCCTGTAACGGGTTGGTCAGAAAGTTTAATCAAATGATGTCGAAATGTTAACATTGACAACAGGTGTTAATAATTTCCGTGTTGCAATTAAACTGTCCTATTATGAGATCATTGCAATTTAAAACTTTCACACTATCACAAATTTGCTTACCACGCCCGACATTGCTTCCACTCGCAGTGTTCCGTCAGTTTTTCCAACCAACGGCTATTCGGGGTTGAACTCAAAACCTTCGGATTGAAAGTCAGACATGTTACCGCTGGGCTACCAGCGCCTACTTACTTTTTTAATTTTTGGAAGATGGGGGAACGGCGGTGATTATTAGGAATTTAATATACCTGCATAAACAGTTTTTTTTATAGAAAATCTCTTTTCAAACTTGGCAATGTTAAGTAATCTTGGTAAATAATTTAACGTAGGTACGACATATAACTATACTTACATTGGAAATTAAGTATATTTTTTCTTAATAGAGAGATGTGAAATTTCCTGCAGCTTTATTAATTTTCGTCATTCAATGCCAAATAACACGTGGGCAAGTATTACTCACAATTTTGCAAAAGTTACAGCAGGATCTGCAATAGCCATGACTGAGTCATTCGACCCACTGTTTGTCACCCACAACACCATCTGTTATAGAAGCGTAGTCAGAGTGTAACTATTATGAGAGTATACTATCTCCATGCGTTTAGGAATTCTCATGGCGTTAAACGCCCAAACTTCAGACGCAATGACTTCTTATCCCTATTGTTCCTGATTAATCCTCTGTTAGCCTAAGATAGGTTTATACTTCTGTCACCATGGCTGCCCCGTTTTAGCAAGATTCTTAGTGCGAAAGTGTTGTATGACGCGTTAGGCGATAAAATGGCAACTATCCTATCTGTTCTGACAGCGGTACCCTGCTGTTAACTTTTGTTTCTAGATAAGCTACTCTACACGATTCTACATTGGTAGAGTCATAGAGTTCAATGGCCAAAAATGTCTAACGATCGTGTAAACATGACAGTTATTATAATTTTGGTAGCGGTTTGTTGCGAATTAACGTTAGACATTTTATAGCGCCATTACTGTTCCTAGATTAGTAGGTATTCATTTCATAGCTGTGACTTCAAGACCTTGCAAATGCACAGCGTGTTTGATTTTTTTATACCTAGCACGTTTTTTTTTATTAGTTTTCATAAGTGATATTGGATATTAAAGCGAGTGATTTTACCAACACTTTTATTACTTAGCTATAATTTTTTCCATTGCGCGGAAAAAAATATCGTAAATGTTTAACGAAAGGTTTTGTGCTTATCAGGGCCCGGAATTAGGTGAGCTAAAATACCTAAAGTTCGCGAGAGGACATAATATAGAGTGGTTACAACCGGATGAAAATAATATTTTATTTCGACGGCCCCTACGTAAACCATCGAAACTCAAAATTATCATTTTTTTTATTTTTAGGTGAATCGCTTTGTTTTGGACTATATTTACTTGTACTTAATGAAAATTTTGAAAAATGTATATTTTAACAGAAATACTATTCGTAAAACATTGAAACTAATACCTTGAGTCCGACGATAAGTATCGAAATTCTAGATTCGATTATTTACGTGGCTACTACAGAGGCGTGAAAGAGACGAAACTAACATTCTCGAGAGTTTACGCGGCGCTGCCGTCAGTGTGCGCCAAGTAGTCGCGGGAATAACATGCGTCCAGTTACGTACAGTTCTACCTGCATTTTAAGTTCTAGTGAAGTTAATGATGAGTTCTGCAAAGTTTTCTGCCTCCAGATGCAGAAAAATTATCGATTTAGTAAAACCGAGTAGCCCTATTCAGCGAGCAACTGATCGTGAATTATCTAGAACTGGTAAGATTTAGCATTTCTACATCTTATTTCACGTCTCTTTTGTATTTTAAGATTACGTAGGTATAATAACAGTGTGCAATACACATATTTACGTACAAATAACCATGTAATTTATAATATTGTCACTGTAACAACGTAAACGATCGAAAGTAGCAGTTTCGATGTTATACTACGAAACAGAACTTTAATTTGATCTCGAAATTGGTAGATTCGATTGTTTACGTTGATATGAGCCGAATGAAATTACGTTGATATTTTACTTGGGTAAAAGATATTAATAATGAATCGAATCGAATCGTTTCGATGGTTTACGTTGAAATATTAATGTTTTTTTTTTTAGTTTCGATGAATTTTGCTATAACAGTATATTAATTAATTATTAATTATCGAATATTTCTACAATAATATGTTACAATTGTTTAAGAATCACCAATACCCGCCACATGTAACTTTGGAGATGCTGAATGGGCTGCTTTAGAAGGGCTAATAGATGAAGAACTGTCATCAGATACTACTTTGCCGCTGCCGGACACGAATTTGTTAGAAAACACGTTTCCTAAATCACCCAGTGACCAAGACTCATGTGTTTTAGATAGTTTAGAAAATACGCCCTTGCCATCCCCATTGCAAGATTTTGATAGTCCCTATAAAAATGTTGATTTTGGCTTTCCTCAGCCAACTTCTACACCTGAACAGCTACAATCAGAACCCGAAAATCATATAGAAAATGCTGCGTTTTCAGATGTTCCAATAAATAATATATCTACCGATAATATACCACTGACTCCAATCGTTAATCCAATGGTACCACCAACCCTAACTCCTATCGATAGCCCTATAGCACCGCCACCATTAACTGCTATTGATAGCCCTATGGGAATTCCCAGTGTCGATTCTCTCATAACTATTTCTGAATGCGACTCGCCCAGTGCTAGTGATAACACAAACAGAAAAAGAAAGGTTACTTATAAATCAAATCCTGGCAAAAAAAGAAAACTGTGTGAAGAAAAATGGATAGACAACAAAAGAAAATTGCAATTAAATTCAGGACAAGAGTATACAACGAGAAAAGGTAAGCTAAAAGATAAAAAGAAGTTACGACCAATCTGCCCTGAAACTTGCAAACTCAAATGCTATGAAAAATTCGACACTGAAACCCGCCAAAATATTTTGGCACAGTATTGGAAGCTGTCAGATCACGCCAAGCAGTGGGAGTATATCAATAAATTTAGTGAAAAAAATAAGAAGAAAAGCGTCACTATCGAGGGTCCTTCTCGGCGAAATTTTACAACAAAGTACTTCTTGCCTTTGCCTTCCAATACTGATGAACAACATAAAACCTTTGAACCCGTACAAGTCTGTCTAAAAACTTTCTTAAATACTTTGTGCATTACCGACCAAATAGTGCGCACTGCGCATGACAAGTTAATTCAAGAAGGAGTTACTTTGTCAGATAACAGAGGGAAACATTCAAACCATCCAGTGATACAAACGGCTGAAATGATTAAAAATGTTTGTGATCATGTCGCGTCCTTTCAGCCTGTCGAGTCGCATTATACACGGAAAAGTTCCGATAAGCTCTATTTGGACAATAATCTAAGTATGAACAAAATGTTTTCTCTGTACAAAGAATGGGACCAACTTCAAAATTATGATACTCATGCCCAAACTGTGCGTCAATATACAGACATAGTAAATGAGAACATGAATATTGCGTTTTTTGTTCCAAAAAAAGATTTATGTGACAAATGTCATTCTTTTTCCAATCACAAAGACCCAACCGAACAAGAGGTAAACGCTCATTCCCAACATATAGAAAATAAGAAAATTGCTAGAGGACTCAAACAGGATGATAAACAGTTAGCCCAAAGTGATGCCGAGGTTGTGTGTGCTTCCTTTGACTTCCAAAAAATTTTAAACTCTCCACATGGGGACATTGGTTTGTTGTATTACAAACGTAAACTGTCGGTTTATCATTTTACAGTTTATGATTTAGCTGAACGGGAAGGTTTTTGCTACATGTGGACTGAATGTACGGGTAATAGAGGAGCAAACGAAGTAAGCAGTTGTTTGACGCAATTCATAAAGACGCAAGTTGATAAAGGCGTAAAAACATTTTTGTTTTGGTCAGATAATTGCTCAGGACAAAACCGAAACAGAGTCGTATACTCTATGTATATGTTTTTATCACATAAATATAAAATAGACATTACTCACAGGTTTTTAGAAAGTGGTCACACTCAAAATGAAGGCGACAGCGATTTACACTCCTGATCAGTGGTATGCGTTAGTGCGATGGGCTAAAACATCTGGAAAGTCTTACAATGTGATTGAAGTAACCCAGCAGGATATTCTTGACTATAAACCGTTGTTAAATGAACGTAACTGGAAAAAAGATACGGGTAATGCTAATATATCATGGAACAAAATAAAAGAAATAAGAGTAGATAAGGATGTACCAAACAATCTTTTCTTTAAATATGACTTGAAAGGTATCCAGCATTGCTTAATTTCTGTTGTCGGAACTAGAAGACGTGGCCAAAGAATAAATAACACAACCGAATTACAAAGGGCATATACGGACACACTTCCAATAACAGATGCCAAATACAAAGATCTCGTGTCCTTGTGTAATTCAGAGGTGATTCCAAAGGAATATCACAGATTTTATAAAAACATTTGTCATGGCAGCAATATCCAAGAAGAAGATGATTCATCTTAAGCCATGTTATCACTATACCTAACATTACTTATAGATAGGATCATAATTTTTGATCTCTTTAGCCAAATTAAATATGGCGCTATTTTTGTTGACTTTTTTAGAAGTTGTTTTTTTGTTAATTCGCTTTATTTTATTTTATAAAAAAGTCTGAGTAACTAGTTAAGACTGTAAAAGAAGACTATTTTGGTTAATACGGGTAGTGAATTTAAGTATAATTTAGGATTGCAATAACGTGCCTTATAACATGGTTTTATGATAAAATAGGATGATTGTGTTGTTAAGTAAGTATATTTACGACTGAATGAAACAGATTGTGATCTTAAGATAGTTGTAATACAATTGTAAGATGATTCAATTAAAACTTTATGACAAAAATGTTTGTTTTGTTCATATCTAATCAGGAAAACTATATCGAATATACTAATTACTGCAAATCTTGAGGACAAAAATGATCGAAAGCGGCAGATTCGTTACTGCATCTTACTTATACGCCCATCGAAAATAATGGTAACTGTCAGTTTCGATGAAGTATCTAAAAACAAACTCATCGTAAATAATCGAAACTGGTAGTTTCGATATCAGACTCACGCGTAATCACGAAGTAATCCATCGAAACTTAAATTTCTAAAAAACCAGCATATATTCCGTAAAATATGATCAATATAAATAAAGTGTTTATTTTTTTATGTTTTATGATATTAATAAAACTTAAGCATTATCTGTATTTTAAGGACTATGTTAAAACCAAACTTTAAAACGCTGTACTGAAAAGTACCTAAAATTACTTTCGATTATTTACGTAGGGGCCGTCGATTTGGATTCCGGGTATTCGATATTCATCCGGGCACTGCAAGTAATAGTCGTAATGATGAAAAATGGTTACATTGCAGCCATAAAGTTAACATTATAATAATAAATCTGAAAATGTGACATATATTTTAAATTAGTAATCTGTATTTTCCTATTCATTATCAATGCTTGTCAGAGTGGCGTATTAGCGTCAAAATAGTGAAAGCTACTAGTACTACTATAGTATATATAGAAAGATAAGGAAACAAGTACTTAGTATTAATCCAAATAAAATATTATTTTCATCCGGTTGTAACCACTCTATATTATGTCCTCTCGCAAACTTTAGGTATTTTAGCTCACCTAATTCCGGGCCCTGGTGCTTATACAGCAATATTTTGTTTTTTTTGCTGCATAAACATGACACATAAACTAATAAATAAATAAATAATTTATAACACAATAACTGAGTACCTACAATAAATATCTACGTTGCAATTAGTTTTATAAGTTTACTCATAAAACGTAAGAAATTATTTATAAGTATGATAAAATTAATGTTAATGTGATTCTAAGCAAGCTCGGATCTCTTCGTACCCCATAGGTTTAACGAGATTGTCTTGCCATAAATTGCTGTTAAACGGACACCATAATTATAAGCCGGATTAGCTATTTGTTATTCCCCCGTAGTTCATGTAATTGGTTTCAAATCAACGAAGCGTAAAAAGGGCGTATTAAACTTTCAGTTTCAGTTAATGTTAAAACATACATATGTAGACATTGTAGGTAGTATCGAAAGAAATGATTACATTTATTTAGTAGGTTAGTAAGAAATACTACAGAAAATTCAACTCACGTATACTATAAAATACTGATGAACTGAAAAAAACCTAAAGACAATTCCACATTTGAAATAGGGGCTAATCTATGAAAGTATTTAAAGTTTTAACTACCTAAACCTAACATTTTGCTCTCTAAAATGGTTATCACCGCAACCTACGAAACACATTCATCTTAGTAGAGAAATCGTTAATAAAGTTAGGTACAGTTAATAAATGTGTTAAAGTCAACTGTAGTTAATTATATTCCTTACACCTCTCAGCACTTATTCAAATAAAGTAGGAAGCGTTGATATGTTAATGAGGTTTTTGCATAAATCTCGACTGGACTGATAACCTCACTCGCATCAAAAAACTTGTTTTATTTATAAATACGAATGCGATAAATCTAGCGCCTATCTATGTCATTAATAATATTTGTCTGTCTTATTAATTATTTACCATAATTTTCAATGACATAGTAGATTATGTGAATATATTTGTGTAGGCGCTGTGATTGTCGTGACTGTATTTTTATTTTCAAGTTGTATATTAATTTCTTGATAGGATTTAGGATATTAAAGCCCTTCAAATTCTTAGCCAGATTTTTGTATTTGAATAAACCACATTTTATTACAGACATCCAGTTAGATTTTAAAAACGATCATTAGGCTATCCAATAAACTTAACAAAGGATCATTCAAGATATCGTAGTATTATGAAGATGAGCCAAAGCTCGGTTCAACCACAATATTACCGCCCGGTGATAAAAATAATAATATATTTGAACGTCAGACGTCTACAGAAATAGGTAAATTGCTGATCTGTGAAGCATAATACCATGTTTAACGGAACAAATAAGCTTTCACTCTCTTCAAAAGCGGTAAAAGACGACAAATTGTAAGTAATACTGTAAAAACCATTGACAAGGCTAATGGTTAATATTAAGCTACTTAAGATCATAAAATTGGCTCGAGCCAATAAAGAGAAACTTTATTAGTAGATTATTGCGGTTATAATGAAAACTTTGCTATGAAGACAAATCATGTCGAGCTAAATGAGAGAGAAAATACTAAAACTTATCAAATTGCAGCTGCTTTAGTAAACAAAATTATTATGCTTAAAAGTAAATATATGTGAAAAATTGAGTATGTCTTAGTTATCAAAAATAAATTAGATGAATCTCTAGATATACCGCTAAAGCTAAGCAATCCATTAACATTACGAGCAAAAAGCCAATTAAAGGTCCACTTCATTTCCGTTTGCAAAAAAAGAAAGCTTATTTGCCACCTCGTAACTACCTGCGGCCTACGGCCTTACCGATGAAACCTCTTCAGTAACAAAGGGAACTCATTCTTTATCTGTCTATTTAACACTTAACAGTCATTTACGCTTCGCTTCGCCTCATCCACCACAATCATAGTTAAAATCACAATACGTAAACAAATTATCGTTGCAAATACATTGACGTTTGACCACCAAGGTTGTTGTTGGATTACAAACAAAATCTTCTTTGTATTGTGCAACTCTGTTGACTATCGGTATCCTAGTTTTGTCCAGTCCAGTGAGCGGTTAATGAATTGTCACTAATTAAAGTCGGTATTTTCATGCGTGCAGACAGGCACCTTGACTTTGCTTGTCTGGTAGTTTATTTCACATCGCTTACAATGAGCTTGGTCTAATTTGATTATTATATAATTTGGATTTGGAGTATGTTTTGAGATAAGAACTTTATACTCAACTACATATATTAATATTTATCTTAAAAAACCGGCCAAGAGCGTGTCGGGCCACGCTCAGCGTGGGGTTCCGTAGTTTTCCGTCCGTCACAGTAAGTGTCCCCACTTAAGAGTTAAAATAACACCGCCATGTAAGATATGATAGGAGCGTTCCACGTACAGCGACATCTATCGGCAAATTAAGTAAACTATTGCGCGCGAGCTTAAAGTATGGAAGATGATTTTTATGGGATAATTCTTTATTGCGTGAACCGATTTTCACCGTTTTTACTTTATTTGAAAGCACGTCATTTCATTGTGATATTTTAGAAATTACAGGTACATTTACAAACTTCATTCAGAAATTATTTTGTAATTTTTTTTTAAAACTATTCAACCTATCAAGTTCAAAATAATTTTCCTAGAAAGTTTTTATGAAGTTCTACTTTTGAGATTTGTTTCATATTTTTAAAACTTATGGTTCAAAAGTTAGAGGGGGGGGGGACACATTTTTTTTGACTTCTGGAGCGATTATTTCCGAAAATATTTACATTATCAAAAAATGATTTTAGTAAACCCCTATTCATTTTTAAATACCTATCCAACAATATATCACACGTTAGGGTTGAAATGAAAAAAAAATCACTCCCCACTTTACGTATAGGGGAGGTACCCTAATAAAAAAAAATCCACTTTTTATTTTACCGCTTTGTCGGCGTGATTGATATACATATTAGTACCAAATTTCAGCTTCTAGTGCTAACGGTCACTGAGATTATCCGCGGACGGACGGACGGACGGGCAGACATGGCGAAACTATAAGGGTTCCTAGTTGACTACGGAACCCTAAAAACGGTACAGGCTTAATATTGCTCTAAATTGCTTTGTTAAGTGATGCATTGTTTCTTTTTGTACCGTTAAATCTCCCAACTATAGTCCAGTCCAGTACTGCAACTATGGTCCACAAGTTCAATAAGTAACTAAGTATCAATCCCAATTTTCTTTTTAGTTTTAGCCAAGTTTTTTCGCAAAATAAATTGATTGGGTACGTACTAAGTAAGTTTTGTTTTAATCTTCTATTTAATTTTAATTTGGTTTGCTTGTAGGGTAAGTACCTGGGTAAAGTTGAGAAGTGATAGGAATTATCTTTTTCTATGAGAGTATTTTCGTTGATCTAATGGACGTTCTAGTACCTACTCACACCAGCTGGTAAGACAATGCATTAGATCTAAGGGCCTAAACAAATACAAACAGGCTTTGGAAATGGTACAGACGTACTAATTTGCTTCTTTAATATTGACTCAGCTTTTACCTGATGGTACCTTCATTGTTTATTTGATATTTCTTAACAGGTATGTACGGTCAGCTGCAGAGAAAAGGTACCACCGTGCCCTACAAACTTGTATGGCGGGTGGTACCTTTTCTCTGCAGCTGACTGTACTATTACAACATAGTGCTGTTAAAACGAGTAACGAAATTAGGTTAGACAGTTGGTATATCACATTTCATAACAGAACCATCGTCAATTTCATCCTGTATTCACTTACCTAAGTAACAAATAGAAAATCTTACTTTAAAATAGGTAATAATATTGAATGTAATGTAATGTAAAAATATTGAACTGTTCTTCATATACGTCCACCTACGTTACTAATTATTAATAAATTTCCTTCTTAATATCAATGTTTCAGAAACAATTGAGACCCTATAGTGGTGCCTTGAGGACCTTGAGGTACTCCCACCTAACTAGATCCCTGTGAAGTTTACTTGCATATTAGCATAGTTATAGGAGTGCGATGCACCGAGAAGGTTCATCGTACCGTATGGGAGACCGCAACTGATTGTGAATAGCTTGTGTCAATGTATATTTGATCTATTATGGTAGTGCCTCCAAATATTGTAGTTACTGCTACATTTACGCATAGCCTATTTATGATGCCAAATACAGTTTTAACTACAACCATTTTTCTTACGAGATAGTTTAGCAGCAAAAAACATATAAAAACTTGTATTGAATGGTAGGTGACAAAGTAAAATAAAGTTGAATAGAATTGTAAATTGGATACATTGTACAAAAAACAAAGTGAGGTTAAATCACATACCGATGAACGATAATACACTTAGCTCAAGGCAATGCAATAACTTATAAGGCTTCTGTGATGTATTGAATTTCATTATATGAACTGGAATGTACGTGTCACAATGTTGATTACAGTTAAATATATTTATGGATTTCGAAATATACCTATCTATGGCTAGTAGGGAATAAAAGTAACATGATAACGGCCAATATACTCGTACCGGTATTTAATAAGGTTGACCAAGAACACAGAAAATATTGAATTCAATAACAAAAATATTCAATCAATAACCAATAGTCGTGTGTTCACATAGTTAATTGAAACAAGATCATCTGTAGAACCGCGGGAGGTAAAGGAATCCCGTGGGTGTAGAAATTGATCTCGCCTCCCACTCACACCGACAAAGACAGAACGGGATGAAATAGGATACAATACTTCAATAACCACTCCAAGCTGATCCCATACTGAAGGATGGCACATGCCACTGGATAGTGGAAGAGAGTTCAAAGATATATGGTCGACACTTAGTCATTTATACCTACCTGCTAATGGTGTAAAAAAGGACTCGTCGAATACGGGTTCCAAAAAAATGATCTGTTGTCTTGTGTTCATGCCGACTCTAATGAAATGGGAACCGTTCTCTGAAGACTACTTTACACCTGATAAAACGTTGGATTATATCTTTACGATTGGATATAAAATTAGAGGCTTATTTTTTATAAAACGCGTCATGGGATTTAGACAAGGGATTACAGTTCTGAAATATCACACTTTAAATGTTACGTGGGAGGACATTTTTAGAGAGCGACATTGGATGCTACTGATTTAATTCATACTTAAAGAATCATTGTTACTTAAGCTTTTAAATATAAAACAGTTTATAGCCTATTTTTTTAGTACCGCTGCTAAATAAAAAATATCACTAATCCCGACTTCATCCAAAGAAAAACTTAAACGTATCCTAAAGTGTGGAAAATATTGTATAGATATTGTTTAGTCAAAACAAATAAATCTATAACATTTCGATTGCGTATCTTTTACACATAGCCTCAAACGCACATTTATTATAATGAGTCTTGCATTCCATAAGATCATCGATAACTCCACATCTGTTACTATTCCATGCAATTGAACGACTAACTGTTTCGCTCACGAGATTCATCTGCTTCCAAGAAAGGTTGCTTGTACTTACCTCGCAAAAAACGCCTGCATGTTGCCCGATAATAAACAGTAGCCGTAACGTTATTCCTTGACACCACACTTTTATTTAAGAGCATAATTATCCACAAGTCTCCGACGACAAATTACTGATCTCATTAATTTTGTAATGGACCTGCACCATATAATATAGGCCATTATGCAAGCTTCAAGAAAGGGTATCGGTGCACAGACAATTTTACATCTCTGGCTATCATATTCAGTCTTAAATCGACTTTAAATCTCTAAAGCTAAAGACCACCGGTGAAGTTGAGATCTGTATTTTTAAGAGGGTAATCATTCGTTACGTAAATAACTTTTGACTTTTGAGAGGTGAGAAAATAATTGTAAATACAGCCATGGTATACGAAAAGGGCGGTACCTGACACGGCTTCTGTAATTATGTTTTTATCGAAATTATTGACGAAGAAAGTTTTGTAACGGATTACGATGACCACATAATGATATTAAGTGATTTTTTTTCAATGATTGTAAGTTAAACCTTTCAAGTAAAAGATGTTGGGAGAAATTTTATTCAGTGCGTTTAATGTGTGGTGTGGTTCAGTTTCGACATACAGGTAGAATAGGTAAATAAATTGATATTTTTTAAGCAGACTAAACTAGGAAAATTAATCTCAATATAAGGATACAAAGGTGAAGACGACGTGAAAAATTCTACTAAGTATATAGTTAATTCACATACCATTAATTATTCCATGTATGGGATGCATTGAATCTTCTGCAAGATGCATATCTACGTTACCTTTAAGTTTACCTTTAGGTAATGAGCCTGTGAAAGCAAAATCGGGTTTATAAGATTTCTCTAATAAATGTCTTGGAACGTAAATTATCGTTATATTGGTTTCGAGTGCCCTAGAGCTTACACGCGTTTTATTGGCACATTCGTAATTATGGGAAGTTATTTTAATAGTACAGTTGGATTTATCATCAGCTCGTTAAAATGTCATCTCCGTACACTTCATCCTTAATGATCGATTATTTACGGTTGTTCCTATTTACTTCTGACTATACATAGGTACTCGTAGTACAAGTCAGTAATCGACCCCTCTTTGACTCTTAATTTTTTTTCTTACAGGTATTATACCATCGTCTGATCTTAGGTTTTAAGTACTGTTGATTTAAATTAAATTTATAAACTGTTCCCACTTAAAAAAAGTTTATTAAGAAGTGAGCGTTTTACCAACCTGAACAAAAGTTTTGTGAAAGTTAAAAGTATCGGAGCTATGCTCAGCATGCTACCTATGTTTATCCCATTATTCCCCTTTCCAACAGTCGTAACCAAACTAGGACAAATTAGAGAACGCGGAGCTAAGACGAGTCTACGTCTGCAACCAATTTATTGCCTTTATTGCTTCAGGAACAGTGGAAAGTCATAGAGGAACCAGCTTAGATAATCCATATGCGGAAACACATTAATTATTCTATTGAACACCGATGATGAGATCACAACTGCATTTCAGAATGCCTTTTACAATAACGTACAGTGAATTAATGTCACCTAAATTCTCCTACTGTAACAACTTCAAAAATGTAAGGCAAATATGATATACCTTCGCAAATTCGTAGGTATGTATCTCAAGGCACAGAATTTTAACTAAAAACTGAGCTTAATAATAAACAGATAAAGCAAATAATTGAATACGTCACTTCTTATAGCCCATAAAACTATTGCATAGCATACTTTTGTCTACCATTTTACTCAATATAGTCTTTGAGTATCGGTACAAATAGAAAAACCTCTCAGGTCTCCATGATGGTACACACAATGAACAGATACTGTTCAGGCGCATCTAAATGATTTCATGAATAAATTCGTAAACTACTTACACTATTAAATACAATGTTTATGTACAGTTAAAGGTAGTTTATTATTTTATAAATTAAATTATTATTATTGCAACTGTTAGGTATTTCGACAAATTCCTGTTCTGCTTTACTGGCCCCGCTCAATCATTTGAAATACGATTAGAGAATTAACAATGGCAATTTAATTTTGAAACAGCAATAATAAGCACGTAATGGTAAATAGGTATGCATACTTTTTATTGCAATCACACTCATGTATTACATAAACCTCATTCACAATCTGCGAAATTGTTGAACGAACTTCCAATGCTGTTACAGTTTTATCATGGTCAGTAAAGTCAATTTAAATGTCAATAAAACTGACGAAACTTCTCAACGTGCTAATTGTTTTGTCGATATGAATGAAAAATTCCAAGTTGAATTGAAAACTGATCAAATTAAATTAACACTTGATGACAATGATGACGAATGTTGACAAACAGAAGTTACCGAATGATACCGTTACAAGCGAGTTTTCATTTCCGTAGCAGAAATTAGCAATAAACCGTTATGTTTAGGCTTACTCAAAGCCTCAAATCAAACAATTCTTAATTTTTCTGTTTCTTTAGCCATAAGTGTTTGTACATTTATTTATTCTTATCACATAAATTATGTACTTGCCGGTACTTGAAATCGGAATGTTCTAGTTTCAAAGGCAGAGTCGCTCCTGGTCTAATGTGGTCAACAATAACCAAAATAAACCATAACACTCCTTAGGTTAATTTCTAAAATAGAACTACCAAAGTTCAAAGTTCATCAAAATCATCCGTTTCTAATATCGTATTGAAATTGAACCATAATCTCCGATGGCATTCAAGCTGAACTATAGTAAAGTTGAGAGGTATTAGCTTATTCAGGCCATAGCGGAACAGCAATATAAATACGGTTTTCATTGCACTCCAACATACTATAAGCACAGACATACATCTAAGTAGACCCCGCGACCTACGATTAAGTCAAACTTTCGGTACAACCTTTATATAAAGACAACAATGGGTACCAGCCATATGGCTGGTAATTTTGTAACCTATCATACAAAACTTGCAAATGTATGTGCTATTGGAAACTACTGGATAAAAAATATTGTAGCACAAAGTATAACTATTTGGTTTTTCTCTCGGAACTTTAAGTGACTAGCGTGTATTAATTAAATTACCATCGCGTACCTACGCCACTAAGAATTAGGGGCGTTTGATTTTTATGCAAAAGCGCATGCGATGACTACACAGGTGTATGTCTGTGTTTGTGAGCCTCAGGGTATGGTCAATGCGTGCCTTCATTTGTTATTTCATTTTAACAGCCGTGCCGTGATATTGTTGCTAATAAATTTGTTGTACCAAGACTTGTGGAGATTTAGTGGAGAAAGCTGGGCATTTATTTCGTTCTTCAGCATCATCAAAGCGCTTTTGTTGGGCATTGTCTGCTAACTTTCGACAATTTTAGACTCGGTCAATGAATTTTGTTCTACTGCTACTACGTTCAACTTCACGTGTACGAGTATTTTTGCGATGAACACAAATATGTGCTGAGTCCCGGATCCTATTTTTCTAGTTATTATACTTTAGTACGCATTGTACCCAGAATCCAAGCCCTGATTATTTTAGGATGGGACAGTAAAGGTTGTCATATCTATCTATCTATCTATCTATAAATATATAAAAGAAGAAACTGTCTGACTGACTGACTGACTGACTGACATATCAACGCACAGCCCAAACCGCTGGTTCTAGAGATTCCAAATTTGGCACGTAGGTTCCTTATAAGGTCTAGGGGTGCACTAAGAAAGGATTTTTCAAAATTCACCCCCTAAGGGGGTAAAATGGGGGTCCAAAGTTTGTATCGCGAATCAAGATTTGTTAGACTATTTTATTCGAAACTTCACAGGAGTATTCCTAACGATAAATGAGTAAACACGTATTTCAGGTTTTTTGAAAATTCAACCCCTCAAAGGGGCAAATGTGGTCACAAAGTCTGAAAATCAACATGGGTATCGTATCCTTTTTGAGTAAGTACTTATAGTACGCGGGCGAAGCCGCGGGAAAAGGCTAGTTTTCACCAAAGTTGTTAGCTTTTTACATCGCAAAACCTGTGTAGTTATAATTCGTAATCAGCATCTCTAAATCAATATTTAGCCAAGTAACATTTAACTAGGTAAACTTGCTTCTTTATATAACTCTTCACTGTTTCTTCTTAAAATAGCCAAGTAACTAGTTCAAACCTTTTATAAAGGCCCACCTCTAAACAGATGCCATCACCATCAGCCCATAAGTGTTCCTTTCGTAATCGGTATCTATTTGTATGTGCACGGTGAAATCACAAGATAGATTAACAGTATCTGGTCTTCCTTTAAGCTTCTCATCTCATTGAGCTTTTACTATATGTACTTATTAACAACGCTTCTTACTCATCATTGCCTTACCATTTCATTCAACTTTGTTGAAATTATTTAATTGCTTAAAGACCGATGATTGAACTTCTTTTCATGATTGTAACTGTTTAGGTCTGCACTAGAGTATTTTAAATATAATGCTTACTGATGGGAAATAAACTTAAAGTTTATGAGTTATAAATTAATAAAGGCGGCTAAATATTGGAATTCCCAGTATGTGGAACCGTACCTGCTAGACTACCAATTTATGTAACGATTCTAGCCCTTTTGCGTCAAATCATTGCACTGTCAATCGCTGTATACGAGTAGGTCTATGGAATTGATGGAATAGACGCTTGCCCTATCGTCAAAATTTTCTAGGATTTATGATAGTTACAAGTCAAGATACTGTCTAGTTGTATTGCGGCAAAACGGCCCCTTATCTAAGTTTGATGTTTTATTTCCTGTGCTTATCTGACGCATGCTTGATCGGTCGCGTTATGCAATGAAAGGGAAGGACAGGAATGTGGGTCGGATCCAAAACAATTATGCCATCAGTAAAATAATTTACCTTAAGAATCCTACAAATTTTATAGTATTTCCTTGACAAGATTCGTTTGTACAATGGTAAACAACAACTAACGTTGCAACATAAGAGTGTAGAACAAACATAAAAATAACGCATCAAGTTAATCATTTAGCTGGAGAACTTTACTGGCCATGATAAGATCAAGAGGCTCAGGTCTAGGTCAATCTCCTTCAAGTGGCTATTTAGCAGGCTTAATAAAATTTTACACGGAAGGTAATTGTTGGGTAATGCGAAACCCGTGTAGTTGTACTAATGTACAGCCAGCAACATACATACGTTGTTTTGTATACTTTATTTCTTGGTGATAAGATTCTTAAGTGTATATAGTTTTACTGACTGTAAATTTGTAACGTAAGGGAGTGGACTTATGTGGTTAAGTTGCGCAGAGATTCTATGTAAGTAAAATGTTTAGTAGAAAAGCATGTCTAGTTTTGGTCGAGGTTGTTTAAAGCTGACCGTTGTTTTATTGCTGGTTTGTAGTGGCAGATGTATTATTGCTAGTTTATAGTAGCTTTGTAATAAAAAGTTATTCCAAAGAATCAGCGTTAGTATTATTTGAGCCGTCTCAAAATCAATACGATGGTACAGTATTGGAATAAGAAATAATAGTTCAATATTGCCGTTGTACCTATTATTGTTAGGTTCTTATAATGGTACCTGTTAAAATTTTGCCTTGTTTCCATAATCAACAAATTCACCACACCTCATAGAGAACTGACTTAGAGTATAGAACACAAAGTCAGTTTATTTTCGAAGGAAAATAATTAAATATGCAATATAATTTCAATAGTCAATAGGCTAACCCTGTCCCGTGATAACATATGTTCCTATACAAGGTTAGAAACTAATGAACACAGAAGCTAAAGTCCTAAATTTCAATCTGATCAATAAATAAAGTCCCCACAAAGCAATCTCAGAACAACTCCATTCCCACGGAGATGTTATCAAGGCATGCCATTCAGAACCTAATTAACTTGCAACAGTTAAATCTGACTGTGATTTAATGGCTGAGAAGTTTGATCGGACAGAGGAAGTGGCGAAATGGGACTTTGGCAATGGTGGCTAGTTTTAATCAGTAATTTAAGACCTTATGTTTTAATAGTATGAAGTGTTACAGAAAATGACGTAAATCTTCGACGTGTTGACGACGTTTATGACTTGGTTCAGCTTCACAATCAAATTAAGTTTAGCTCGTACTCTATTAGATACTGGGCTAGATAGATTTTCATTATTTTGTCAGGTGTTGTTTTATTTGATTACCATATTTGTTCAACTTACAGCATTTAGTTTATATATAGGTAATTAATTTATCCGTGTAAAAATGCCTTAAAGCCTTTAAAACTTTCTTTTGACTTGAACTTTTATAAAACAATGTTTCTTCGTGTTTTCCATGACAATATATAAACTCTTGTAATAAAAAACGGTACAGTAATTTTAGAATCCAAATTAGCTGCCACACACATCGAAAACACATTTAAACGTAAAAGGTCTTATGTACAATCAATTCACATTGTAGTTAAGTTTCTTCAGACTCCGATGATAACATTTTAGAAAGTTGCATTGATGCGCCAATTGCCCATGCAATTTTACCTTGTAGAATGCATCAATTAGACTCTATCGATGATATGTCTTAATTGATAGAGCTGTAAAAGAAGATACACTTCTCTTCGTTAGTAGTCACTAAAGTTAATATACGTTACTTCGTTTTATCTTTGATTGATTGAAAATTGCATTTAATAGGTGTATTGTGTTTATAAGATTAGTAGTAAATGTCGTCAGTGAAATGATGTTAGTAAAAATGTCCATCAGCAATATAAAAGCAATATACAAACCAAAATAACAATTAGAAATTACAAATGCATATGCACGGCCTCCTAGCCTAGTTGGTAGTGACCCTGCCTATGAAGCAGGAGTTCCCGGGTTCGAATCCTGGTCAGGGCATTTATTTGTGTGTTTATCACAGATTTGTTCCTGAGTTATGGATGTTTTCTATGTATTTATCTATATCTATCTATTATATATATCGTCGTCTAGTACCCACAACACAAGCCTTATTGAGCTTACTGTGGGACTAGGTTGATTTGTGTAAAAATTGTCCCATAATATTTATTTATTTATTATTTATATCTGGAAGAAATTACATAAATGAAAACGATCAATAGTATCAATACACAAAACTAACTACAACAGCAAGTACCAGATCGTAACACAGCTCTTGACGACAGGATTAAAAACAAAGTCACCATCATGCTTAATTCATGGCTCATTCAATTCCCAATATGGATCTTGAAAGTCCGAAAATGCGGTCCTCAGCCTGTGCCAAAAACGGACACAATCCAAACCGAACCAATTTCTAACCATGAGAATATTCCGAGCTCCTTTTTTTGGTAAACCAGCTGCTGGATGTCCTGCAATTGCTTGGTGAATGGTAATAAAAGTACATAAATATATTGTTTGGGTTTACAAAATCTAAATGAGTTTTCGATGGTAAATATTTTGGTGTATCTACGTGTACTCGAATATTTTGTTTGTGGGTGTTTTATGCACACTTTACAATCCAATTTTATAGACTTTAATATTTTGTAATATGTCAGAGATTTCTCCACAAATATTACCTGTTATGATCATCAACAACTTAAATAAGTCAGTTTGTTTTTCTCGTTTTAAAATCAAGATAAAACCAAACTCATTACTCGCACTCGGACTTGTAAGTACTTAGTACAGGTTACATTTGTCACACATTTTTTGTTGCACCTTATCAACGAAGCCATCTGAGGTCGACGTTTGATCGAGTCATGTCAGTTTGCTTTGCAGTTGCACAGTAAAGTTAAACAGTATTATACTTTAAGGTGCGATAAACTATTTGATTTCTGGGACCAATTTGTACTGTCTTAAAATAACAATGACAGAAAATTTTACATATTAATAGTCCCTTTTATTTACAACGATACGAATTGGCCATGACTTTAAATTGGCTGACCTGTTTAAGCTGACGTATTAAAAAAGTACCTACATTTGATAGAGCGGAAATAGGTGTAATTAAAATAACCTTTTTTCTCTGAATAATCTCGACCTTAATATTTATATAATATAAATTATCTTATATCAGACGTTATAATGAGTAGATCAGCTTTTACTAGTTGTGTTTTCTTGGTACCTTTCTCCACCTGATCCCATCACCATTTCTCCATTGTGCTCCTAATGATGCCTTTTATAGATATACTGCTGTATAACAACACTGTTCATGTCCACTACAGCCACCATTAATATTAATAACAATTGGTTATTACATAAACTGTATCATTCATACCCCTACAGAGCACAGTACAAGGAAACTCAGGGAAGCCAGTATAAGTGCGCTCTCTGACTACACAAAGTTGTCAAGATCCTCGAGGTCACATTACAATTGGGCGTTAGAACTCACATCTCCCTGCGCTCGCGCACCTGATGGGAGTACGCGAACTGACCACCTGGCGTTTGCATCATGGTAATTGTTAGAGTGATTGATACAGCTATTAGTTGGTGTCTGAATATTTTAAACTCGAGTACGAGGTTACCTTTAAAGTTGACTGGCGAGAATTCATAATTATGTTGTGAAGCCATGTCATGGAATACTAACTAGAAACTGCGTAGTGGTAGTATATACTCATTGGTTACGTGAATTCTTGAATGAACCAGTGTCACATAATTTCGAGATATAGCAATTACGCTCAGCAGCATCGAAAACAGATCACTATTTGGATAATTGCATTAGAAAGTAACCAATTTTCATTGCTCTTAAGGTGTATAATAATATCATGTTTAATTGGAAACTCCTGTATTATTTCGCCCAAGCAATCAACTCTTCTGTACTCAGTATGCAATTCGAGTAAAACCTTTTGTTGTTATAGAGCTATAAATAAATAAAGGTACATGTAACTATTATAAAAATATTTATTTGTAAGTATAAAAAGAGTTGACCGAAAAAAAGTGAACATGGATACTATAACGGACAAAATGTTAAAGTGTTAAATTCCTATATGTAATGACTATTAAACATAATTATACCTAAACATTCTTTAAACTAAAATTATTAAAGGAATCCGACAAACGTAACAAAATGAACTTCAATTTAGATGACCACATTGAAACGACTTAGGCAGTTTGATATGCGTTGACACATTTATAGTAAATAAATAACTGCAGAATAGTTGTTAGATCTATATAGTCGGTAAACTTCAAACAATTTCAAATCGAAGAGAACATTATTGTATTTATCTGACAAATGATAATCGTGAAATATAATAATAATTTCTCCGAATTCGAGTACATTTGGAATATCGAAGGAACGCGGAACAACTGATGCGAAGTAGGTATAAACGCCTAGGATATTTTTGTAGTTCAAGCAAATACACACACACACACACACTATACACTTATTAAAAAAGTACCTACGTTTGAAAATGAACGTGAGTTCTGACCCTTTCACATTTTATTAAATGCAGTTCAATTTTAGGTACCACTAGATATTTAATGTAATTGCGTCATTCGTCACTACTATTTAAGCGTCATAGCCCTTGCATACGAACGCATATAAATTTAATGACAGTTGGCTTTAATTTTCTTCATGACTGAACTTAATTTTAACTTAAATTTATAAATGAACCTTATATTCTTCATCAAAATAAAGCCTCGTTTTGGTCTCACGGAGACAAATGACCGTACATAGTTCACAATACGAGAGCAGACAGAATTACTTGTTCTTCCCACTATTTCCTATTGTATGGAAATGGACTGTAGATCTTTCACTCTTGTTCTGCGATGTTTCTTTTCAACACTTCCATTGAATTGTTCTATTTCTTTTGATTCTTGTTCACATGAGATTATATCAAAACCTCACGTGTTATGTTTGAATTAGGCTATAGAAAGCAATTTTTCATATTTAAGATTCTGACTATTGTTGTTTTATTAAAGATAATGTTTTGTGTGTCGTAATCGTAAAGGGGAGTTACAACAAAAAATCGATTTTATATAAATTAGGAAAAAGCCGTGCATAACACATCGTGTAATAAACTGGTTGTTACACTCTTGTCAAAACGTGACGATTCTTATCCATAATGATAAATGATAAAGTGCCAATATCTTGTCCATACTGAATTTGTCCAAAACAAATCAGCAGACACCGCGGCGACAGAAGCGTGGTCGATAAATATAATTTCTAAAGTAATAAAATACCTATTCCGAATGACAAGTTTTCTGAAGAACAAATCAAATTATTTAAAAAAAAAAAAAAAAAAAAAAAAAAATTTGATTTGTTCTTCAGTTGTACTGAGGGCAGCGCCATCTCTCTCGCTTTCAATGAACTCCTACGAGTTCGGATTGGAGGTACGGACTCATAATGTTCTACCTTAGATGATTGGCTAAAATGCGCCTGAGCATTTACAAAGATTGCATATACACGGGAAAACTCGACCGGTGCAGCTGTGACCCGGGTGGCCAAGTGGTAAAGGCGTCTGCCGCGAATGCAGAAGACGCTGGTTCGATCCCAGCCCTGGGCACCGGAGGCCTAGGTCACTTTTTCCTTTGTATATGACATCTATATAAGTTTATGACAAGTTTTCTATTAAATATTCAACCAGTAGGATGCCCTGTAGGCCGACACCTGATAATAATAGTTTAACAATTCAAATCAAAATAACAGTTCCATTAAATCATGGCACCAACGCTTGGATTACGTCATTGCAATGAGTCCTGAGTGAATTACGTCAGCTTCGCAATTATTTTCTTCACGGAGTTGATCTTATTTAGGGTAAAGCAACTTGTTGTCAACTGTACCGTTATACCGTACCAATTGTATGTAGCTGCTGTTTTTCGAATTGTTATTGTAGATAAGCATTCCTATATGTTACTGATGGTGATGTGCCATTATGTAGAAATATGTTATTGGTCATCATTTTCGCCTCTTTTGAAAGTATACAGCTTCCCAAGTCAATAGAAGTACAGTGGATTTAAGGATACTGGAGTTCAAGATTTGTGTTGAAAATCCTCACAATTTTTTGGATTATTAATGACTAAATATTTATCTATTACTAGATCGTCGCTAAACTTTTCTGAGTTCAGCTTCTTCTATTGAGAAAAAGACTAACAAATAAATTTGTGTATTTTATTTTCATGCCACGAATCGTGATAGGAAGCTTTACCTTAGCCCGGAATGTTATTTATTAACACAGACACTCGATACAGATCTGGTTCGGTGCATACATTCATTTCGCTAATGTTCGTCTCGACTTTATGGGGTTTTTATTCAAATCGACCTATGAATACATTTTATCATTTGTTAGGTAATCTTTATTCTGACTTAAAGCATCATAATGAAGAATTATTAACAACTTTGAAAGAACAGAATCCAGTAAATCACTATCATAGTATTCTTAGATAACTGAATATGACTTCATCATAATAAATATGTATGACATTGGATTAATTGATATTCTACTAGTTTACCCTGAGAACATAATATCTGTTTACGCCGATTTTGAAAGTTGTTCCTCTTATCATCAAATGTTATAAATTAAGAACCAGGTTCATGAATTGGTAAGTGATCTAATTGTTGCGAAGTTAGAATTACATAAATCTTATTACCATATATACTTGTACTATGGTGTTACATTTATGAGAGTGGTCATAATCATCGCATTGTTAAATGACTTTGGTCTAAGTATAGACAACCAAACAGTTACCTTTCAAAATACATCGTTTGTCTGTTTTACATCATAGTAAACTTCGCAATAGGACAGTAGTCAGACTGAATGAATTTATCGCTCAATTTGAGATTAGAAGTTAATTCTTAAGGTTATCGTGGTCACGAGTTTCCTGGTTTAGTTCTGTCTATTTCGATTTAGAGCATAATTCTGACTTCTCTATTGACAAGACTATTTTTGTTATTCTTATTTAGGTCAGTCCTCGTTCTGAGTTAACTTTTTGATCTACATATTTACCCGCGATTGTTTGTCTGTTTCTAACAAAAACAATTGTCACAGTGACAGATAAGAACAATCGATTATTTAGTTAAATGAGGTTTGAAACACGTTTATGAATAAACGGGTTAAATAAATTCTACCTGCAATCAAACTGCAAAAAGTTATACGGCAAAATGTATAACCAACTGTGTGTATCTCTTACTAATAAACGTATCTGTCTATACCAAACACAAAGTAAATACATATTATAACATCCAGATTTGATTTATCTATTTATACGTTGAGGACTACTTTGATATGTGTGGGATTGTCCTCCATATTTACTTTTATCGTACTTTTCATCGACATATATTGTTTTAATGATGCTTAGCTTCATATTTTTTTATTACCATTTCCATATCCACGAGACAGATACGTGCCTTAATTCTTCCACAGATTATCGACACTATATGTAGCCCATGTTCTGTCAAAATTACTAATCTCAGCACCTATCATTATAGACTAATATCATTACGTGCACTAAAAGGGCTTCCATGATTGCGCTATGCAAAACATAATGATTTTGTGAATCAAACACCGTTATAATAGCGCAATTACTAGTTCAGTTAATGCTCAAATGTTTTGCTTGGTTCCATAAGCGCTGATTAGGCATGATTAGTGATGTTGATGTACAACACCTCGTGAATGGTTAAGTGCATTAGATTATTCCAAATATGGGACTAAAATGTACTAAAGCTTTAGGAAACTCGTGCTGAATCACTAAGCTGGACGTATGTGAGTTCATATTTGAGTGCTTATGTTAGAATCCTAAGCTAAAAATATTTATAGTGCTTATTTATATATCTTAAAATTAATTGTCAATGCAAAGTTTCTAAATTGCTGTCCTTAAATAATCTAAAATTTCAGGACGGATGGTTGCCATTTCATTGCCCATCACGTCATGCATCTCTTTCGCTCTTACATAGTTAGAACGAGACCGCACTTACATAGTGACAGACGACAAAAATTCGACCAAAAAAATATTTTTTTTAATAATACGTCGTAGTTGTCGATATAGCAGATTCCTTATTATCGAACTTTTCACATACTTATAGAATGTTGTGATTGCAATTGGCTTTAAAATAAATTGCCTGTCATAAGTACCTGTATTTCAAATTTATAAACTGAGATTAAGTTTTCTCTTTATATGAGTGACTGTTAAGCTTTATAACCGTTGGAAAGTTTATAGTGTTCATCACATACACGATTAATATGTTCCATTCGTTAGTGTTTATTGGAATGCGCTGATGCTACATATGTGTCAGTGTGTGGTCTAGTTATATCGTAAATATTTACTATGTACAAAGGTATTAATTTCATGTTTACATAAATTATTCAGAATGAGAACTAATTTTACACTACTCGTATTTGGCACGCAGTTTTCCTTTACAATTCTGGCTATATATTCACTTATCATACTTAAACACAAAGTTGTTTCATTTGACCTGTAATGAAAACTATTAATTGTATCAACTCTGTTCTCAATAGAAATAGATATTACATTTAGACATTCAACTGATAATTAAATATAACCAATCAATTAACCCACAAATTAAGGCACGTGTACTAAAGTAATTTCCTGCAATAATTTATTAATGATACTAATAAAGTTCTAAGACCATATGTTCTATAGGACGACTATCATTTATAAGCCCTTTTCGCTTTTAAGTTTGTATCGGCCTAAATTGCGAACTCACGTATTGGTCATTAAATTTAATATTTATATTAATAAGTTATGAATGAAATATTATCGGAAACTGGGCCATTGAGTAAGCCATAGCTGAATGGATGTTATCGAGCTAACCTTACACCCCTACTATGTCTACATTTTTAGTTGATTAGATGTTACTAGCAAGCAAAATGGTATATATTGCTAGAGCAAGGTTTTTTAAACGTTTAAAAGCAGTTTCTGATATGGTTTTAATAATCATGTTTTACTGATTAACCTAACCTATTTGCAGTGTTACGGCCTCCGTATCGAGTTATAGACGTTTTTTTTTATGTAAGTAAACCATGTTTGTACCTACTACATGTTGTCTATATAAGTCAGTATATATTGTCGCCTAATGTCTGACCATGTCTAGTATATACTATCATCACCTCATTGCACACTTCAAATGCCTTAACCATTAATTTAAGAAATAATTTTTTAATTTCAATAGCGTCATTATTCAACATGTCTGTAACGTCTTAACGTTTAAAGCTATGAATCGGTAAAAGGCTTTAGTGAAAACTGATCAACACTTGGCCCTTTGCTCCATTGTGCTGTCTGCATTATACCATCCAAAAGGTGTATCCATTACGAGTTTTACACGTACATAATTCCTTGTTGGTTGAGTTCCATTGGCATCCAACAATGGCGAGAGTATTGAAGCCATTTCACAGTTACCATCAAGACCGTTTCGAATCGGACATCATACGTGTTCTTGATGGCTTTATGAAAGGCTGTTCAGAAGGGAATGTGGCGAATAGTACCTATGCAAGTGAAGACGGAATTTCTTCATATGAACTGTCTTTATTATAACACATTTTTTTTGTGCTTAGGTATACTAGAAGGCCCTGTATGTAAATAACTTCTCAAAATATGTACCTAACTGATATAAGCGCAGCACTGTTTTGGCATCTTAATACATGACATTCATTACAAAATACTTTAGCAGTAAGTAAAAATATTTAGGTTAAAACCTGCTTTTTGGAGATTTAGTATCAATATTTGATGCCAATAAAGCAGCAAAATTTATAAAAGCGTAAACGATTTTCAAAGTAATTCTTCCATATCAGATCAGTTAAGTTTAACATAAATCACATATTTAATCATACACGAACGTAATGAGCACAGAGCTTAGTTACAAAGCAGCAAAAATACATGTAATCTCGATAACTTTGAGCAAACCGCAATTTTCTCCACCATAGTAATCAACAACTTAAGATATACCCCTTGTTTTATGGAGCAGGAGATTCTGCGGGCTGATTGGTTGAAGGCCCTTCGGACATCCGTTCCCAATCAAATTACGTTTTAGCCTGGAGATTTTAATAAAGATTACAAGTTTTTAACCATGTACGTTTAGTGCCAAATAATTTGCTTTCGCTTTTATAAGAAAACTAGCTTTCTGCCCGCGACTTCGTCCGCGTATAATACGGTTCCTCATACAGAAAACCCCGAACCATCTTCTTAATCTATTTATACATAATATACAGCCTTGGCCAGAAGCATGGCAGTTTTTTGTTTACAATTTTGATGTTAAGTATTATTTCCCTATCATAACAATGTACGATAATAACGTAAAATGTTATATTTTATGTATATATCTAGAAAACTTCACTTAATAACAATTTCAAGGTACCTATAAAATATGAAAAGTTAAACAATTTCAAGGTACCAATAAAATATGAAAACTTAAGGTAACAAAAACGCGAATTTAGGTCGGTGCGACAAATAACAAATATTCTATGCAGTTACTACTAACTTCAACAAAACATGCCTGTTCAGTTTGAATTAATTGATAAAATAACTTCAAAAAAGATAGAAACGCTGGACTAATGTTTCGAGTTTTGTATGAAAATCGCAAGGGTGCTCAACACTTCTGGCCAAGGCTGTAGCTATTTTGGCGAAAAAACGGGTAACGTAGACATAGTTTCAGTTACAAATAAGTGTTAATATGCAAATAATAACGTAAATGTACCCTATTATTTGCGTAACTTCTTTGTGTACTATACTATATAGTGGTGGTATTATTTAGCGATACGATGACCAAACTATTGTCAGAGCTCACTCTGGAACATGGAAATGGAACGGAAATAGGAACAATAATTCCTAGTAAATCTCAAACCAAAAAAATAGTAAATCTCTTCAACCCCCTTTTAGCCCCGTTCTAGGTTGAATTTTGAAAAACGCTGAAATAGCGTTTATTATTTTTTCATTATTAGTAATCGTACGATGTTTCAAATATCTAACTCAAAATTTTAAACCCCATCCATACAAACTTTCAACCCCCTTTTACCCCTTTAGGGGTTGAATTTTGAAAAACCCCTTCTTAGTGGATACTATATAAAAACTACCTATTGTGAAAAATTCAGCTCTCTAGGTCCAAAAGTTCGGGCTGGGCGTTGATTTAAGTGAGTCAGTCAGTCAGTCAGTCAGGACTTTTACGTTTATATATATAGATTTTATTCTGTGGAGTAGATGAAAGTTATTTAAACTTCAATCTATGCACTCTAGAAATGTATGCAAATTAATATATTATTAAAATATAAAGAGACTAGCCTTTTCCCGCGGCTTCGCCCGCGTACTACAAGTAATCAAAAAGAAGACGATACCCATGTAGATTTTCAGACTTTGTGACCACATTTGCCCCTTTTAGGGGTTGAATTTTCAAAAAACCTGAAACACGTGTTTACTCATTTATCGTTAGGAATACTCCTGTGAAGTTTCGAATAAAATAGTCTAACAAATCTTGATTCGCCATACAAATTTTGGACCCCCATTTTACCCCCTTAGGGGGTGAATTTTGAAATATCCTTTCTTAGTGCACCCCTAGCCCTTATAAGGAACCTACATGCCAAATTTGGAATCTCTAGAACCAGCGATTTGGGCTGTGCGTTGATATGTCAGTCAGTCAGTCAGTCGTCAGTCAGTCAGTCAGTCAGTCAGTTTCTTCTTTTATATATTTAGATAGAACATAGGACAGCGTAGAGATATAGTTAACGAACCACACCTACTCAAAACCAGTACATTAGAGCTAGAAGCATTTGCTACTAGTAAGATTAGTTTTATCCGAACTACTTTATTAATGACAAATACTGTATAAACCATCTACACCGTTCAATCAAAACCAAATGCATTCAACCTTCCTCTATTTTTGCTAACAGTAACTCAACTAACTGATATATGGACTTCATGAAGAATTTTATCCATATTATTTTTCAGGCGAAACTCGGCTTTATTTCCTTAGTAGTAAGGTGATAACAAATGAATAATGCAATGTACAGCTAGCTTGCGTTTGTCTATGATTAACACCTTAAGTGGTCCATTTGATCAGTGCCATTGATTGAACAACAATCGCAAGTTGTACGTCCAAGAGAGAAGCGGTAGCGTTTCCATTTCAATATTATTCTTTAATATTTGTCACTTAAAGAAAGATTATCTCCAGCGTTCAAAGCAATGTTTACAATCACACACGTAACGTATTTGTGGTATATTTTCGCTACGATAACGTTGTGCCTTAAGCCTTTGAAACATCTGAGTAGTCATTAATTATTTAATACCTTAACGTTTTGATTTTTGTGTATTGATTATATATTTTTTTGTTTCAGGTAACATATTTAATCTACTATTCAAACTATCAATCTGTAAGTAAGTCAGAATTATAACGATGCTAAAATACTTTATCTGAATGTTTGGACGATAAAGGTTTTTTAAAACGAGCAATTATTCTTTGCCTCAGTATTAATTAACTTGCCGCAGATATCATAATAAAAGAACATTCCTTACTTGATTGCGGGCTTAATAAGGGACATAATGAACCTTCCGTAGTCCATAAAAGTAGTCATTTAATGCTTGTATAATACTTTCATTCGGTTTGCCACTTTAACTGTCAGCTTTGTGTCGGAAATACTATATCTTTTTCTTGAAGAAAAAATAATAATAATAAAAAAGTCCGCATATAACTTGTAATCAAAATATAGTTACTTGAACATCAGGATATGGTGTCATATTCATATCAAATTATTTAGACAGACTTTTAAATACAGATGTAGATATATTGCCAAGTTTGTCATTAAATATGAAGATACACTAATATATCTATACAATTTGCGAGCTTGTTAGTCGGAATATTGGTACAAACATGTGTAAAAGAACCCTAACAATTCAAAAATGTTTTATAATTAAACGCTCTGAAATATTCTAGTACCTAAGTATATTTTTGTGATAATAAAATAAAAATCTTAAAAGGTAAAAAAGAAAAAAAAATACTTTTTGCAAGATTGCTTTGACCAGTTGTTTTGGTTTAAATAAATAAGCGGGTTGTAGGCAACAAATATTTTAAACATTGATGAATTAAGTATAATCGCTGGACGCTGGTAACTTTATTCCTTCTATGAGAAACCCCAAGGTTAGAAGGGTCGATCCCAACTGCCAGCGATTTAAGCACTTAATTGAAAATTTAATTGGGTACCGAGAAAGCTACAGCTCCGTAGTGTAACTAGCTTAACTTAACCCGCTGTTTATTGACTTTGAATTAACATACACGGGTATCTTTCAAGATGGCGGCTTATCTAAATCTTAGACTTTCTTTTCCTCGCTTATGTTAACTATTTTCTTCGCTTACGTAGATTAAGCATGACATTGCTTGGACTGCCAAAATTTAATTTAAATTCTTATGCACATTGACATTTATGTTAAAGTAATTAGAGCTATTTTTGTGTGGCTTTTTAAATAGATTCTCGTATGTACATAGTAGTTGCGAAACGTCAACAAATTGTGGGTTTATGTTCGCGAATATTGTTTGCGAAAGGCAAATGCTTATATTCAATGTTTGTTAACATCTCGAAACGTTAAATAAACTCTGTGAAACAGTAGCGAAACAGTAATTTTCTCGAATCGTGTATATATGCGAAAATGGTTGGGTTATGGGTACACAAACGTGCAATAAGTTTTGCACTGATGAAACAGTGTTGCAGGGCACTGTATAAATTAATGTATACTTTTCGAATAATAAAGCAATCTATCTATCTAAGGTCGCGTTTTTGCATAGGTAGACATATAAAAACTATTAATAAAATTCAGTTTAACCGTCACAATCTTGATTTATAGCGATAAATATTTGTCCTCTTTGATTGCGGCATTTGTTAAAGAGATGACATATATATATAGCAAAGGTTTGCGAAGTTTTATGAATAAAGGAGTCTACACGCCCTTAGCGAACGCCCTCGTAGCCAGTAAACAACTTAGCGTACATTTTCTAAACTCTCGCCCTCACCTTCAGACCTTGTCTAAAACGTGTACTTACCTTCCAACCAACGTCGAGACGTGATATAACCTTAGCAATCATTGTACCCCAGCAACTCCTAGGCAAACAACTATTATACTGACAAAGGCCTGACGCCTCTGTCAATAGATAGTCGTGTCGTTCAGGTTTTTGGGTACCTTGTATATTGTTCCTGCCACGGCCGGCTCCATGGCTGACTGACCATCGTGGGAATACGGCGAGTATGATTTTTATTATGCGTAAAGGGCAGGTGCATTTTGCATATCTGGGAAATTGCGATCAAGTTTAAAGAGTAGCATGGCTACATAAGCTATTACAGTTTAGTATAAATGGAGAGTGAAAGAATCTGTTGCTGTTTTGAACGGCCTACAGAAGTATAAGGGGGTCACGTCCTTTCGTCAGTCTAGGAGTATATAAAAATATGACATTATTTAGGCAAAGGTGACATAAATGTCGTTTAGAGGTCTCCTTATTTTTATAAAAGTGTAACGACAAAATACATGATACTTTGGGCTAGCTGCACCATACCGTCTGTTTTAGTACCTAGTCGTTAACATTCCTGTAAAAAGTTTGTCAATTTTATATAGAATGACAGCTGGGCCACCATATTTAAATGAAATGAAATGAAATATTATTATATTCAGGAACTAGGTGCCCATAGATATACTTATAACTTATACAATACCTTAAAACTAGCATACATATACTTAATATAAAATTAAACTAAAAAAACTATCACTTACGGTTTGCTGTTGTGCCACCTGCTCCGGTGTAGGATATGTCTACTCGACTGGCAATCATGAATGATGTCAGTTACAAACAAAATAACAACGTTCGAAATGCAAATCGAAAAACAAAACAGACGCGAAACAGTGGGCGCCTGCGTTTTGGCGACACTCTACAACTGGAGCTGTTCAATGGCAGTTTCGTAACCGTAGACACGCCGGCGTATACCCATATCTATAATTCCAAAACGACTTTAAATCCTAACCTCTGGGCGGTTACGATGTTTTGTGTATGGCCGTTGCAAGTTTTCATTGATACGGGTGCGTAGGCGACCGGCCATTCATGAATTGGGCAACGGAAACCCACGCGGCTAACGGATTAAGCTCTGTAGTAAATTACACGGGCTAATTAATGCAAATACGCGTTTTACTGTAAATCGACGGTACGGGAAACGGTTAATCAATATTGCACGAGAATTAATTGTTATTTTTAATCGGAGTTTGTTTTATGAATATTATACACCCACAATACTTTTGGGGTACATATTTATTTCCTGAATTTGACAGCGACGAAAAATGATTTATAAATCCGGTTATATGTATAAAAAAAAATAATTTATACATATAACCGGAAATAAAAAGAGGGAATTATGCATTTTTGAAATAATTACAGAACGCCTCCACAAGAAATAAATGTATTATCGGGCACAACCGCAGTAAACGATGCATACAAATGGGTGCTTTACTGGGTAAAAAAAATATATTCAGTCCGTTTGTTAGATTATCAAAAAATATTGGACAATATGCTAAAAAGAGTACTGAAATGTGACGTCACGCGAAACTTTAACGGGCTGTATCTTCACAATTTTTTGTTTGATTGACAAAATAAAAATACGTGTCTAATATTTTTTGAGAATCTGATCTAACTGACGGACTAATTTTTTTTTTTGTTAGTAGCCAATTCCGCTAAGCATTCTTCGGATACGATACCCTAGTATTTGCTACAGAACGATCTACTTATGTCTCACAAATTTTGCTGAACTTTCTATAACTATATAACCTTATATAATTACAATCTTAACTTTCATTAAATGCTTGAAAAATCAAAGAAACCACAAGAAACATTCAATAAGGGGATTACCTCTTTTACATTCGACAACTGACATGAACACAATAATATGTATATCAAAATGACGCTGATCAGTTTTTTTTATTTACTGTCGCCCATAATTTGACCAGTTGGTACAAATAAACTGACAGTCGGCTATCACAGATCGTATTAATTGGATCCACGATCAGAAACGAGTTTATTTTTTCTCAATTTCCTAGTAGCTGTGCTTAAACTCAATAACTTATCTGGTCGGTAATCGATAATTTTGAATATTTAATGTCGCTATTATTTTGAATAACGACTTTTGCCTTATATATTATTTGCAGCTTCATTTAAATTATTATTTTCTATGCCTTAAGGAATACCTACTTAAATGTAAAATTTTTGCAAGATTGTACATTACAACTTTCGAAATATCGACTCTACCTCAGCATATTTTTTGTTACCTACTGTATTACCTACTGTATAGTTAACAACCCTACTGACGTTAATCCATACTAATATTATAAATGGGAAAGTGTATGTGTGTGTTTGTTTGTTTGTTTGTTTGTGCGTCTTTCACGGCAAAACGGGGCGACGAATTGACGTGATTTTTTAAGTAGAGATAGTTGAAGGGATGGAGAGTGACATAGGCTACTTTTTGTCTCTTTCTAGCCCCCCACTTCCCTAAAATGGGGGGTGGAAGTTTGTATGGAGCATTCCGCAATTTTCAAGGTAGAAAGCTAAAAATTGGTATGCGGACTTTTTGTGACTAACAAAAAATCGTGCATAAGCTATAAAGACAAATAATATCGTCTACAGTAGCGTATTAAAATAATATTCTGTTCCGAGTTCTCTTCTGTGTTTTAAATCAGGAAAGGGGAACCGTGTTACTCCGAATTTAACGCGAGCGAAGCCGCGGGCAAAAGCTAGTTTATTATATTTTTGTTTACTTTCTTATACCTTATATTTAAGTAAGTAGGTACTTGATCATTTAATATTTTCATTTATCATTGATATATGATTTCAAGCTCACATGGTCATTCACATTATAAATATTATTTGAAACGGGATATTTACCATGTATATTTGTGTTTATGAGCACCCGATATTTCGGCGCAGTTATCATTGATGTTATCTTACCTCTTAGTGTCGATTATGTCATGAGACTTTCTCCACGTTATTTGTGATTCCTTCCTGCCTAAGTTCCTTCAACTATCCTCCAGCCGCGCCCACAAATTGAAAATTGCCTTTTCAAATTCAAAATTCAATGTCATAAAACTCCTTTTTATAGGCTTTGGGAGGCTAGAGGCTAGAACTAAATTTCTGGACAAACGAGCCAACTGAAAGGTTCATTGCAAGTCAAAAGTCATCCCAATGACATCTTTCAATCTTGCCCAACCTCTGGTCAACTCTGACCAGTAAAACCCTGATTACAGTTGCATGCGTAGGAGTGGCGCCAGCAATGATCACGCATCCACGCACTGTCCTAAAACGAACCTTATTATAAAGATGATAAAGACTACCAAAGATCAGTTATAGGTATTGGTGTTGGTGACTCAGGTATTTAAACGTTTACTTTGACGGCCGACGGTAATGTTTAGGGCTTTGTTGATTACTGATTTGATGTGCCTTGATTTGTTGAATAAAACAGCAGTATAATTTTTGATTGTGTCAATACCTATATTCTGATGAATTTAAACGATTTTCAGCTCCATTTAGCCCTTTGTAATGTTTCGTAATATAATCTCACGAGCCAGAGTTTCCATTACACTTACGTATATATTTTTGTGTTTGATCATTGTCAGTAGTAACAACTTAATCCTCCTTGTAAAAAAAAACCGTAATACATCATAGTACTTATCCATAACATATATAACTAGGTGCTTAAATTCTCCCTTAATACGGATGGAATTTCTTTGATGCCAGCTGAGTTGGCAATAAAACATGAAATAGCACCTACAGCAGTAGCAATGTTAGCTGCTCTATAGCTTGTCTCTATATATCTTCCAATGGAGCTCAAGCCATGGTATGACGGCCATAACCTTGTCATCGGCAGGCGCGGTACACTTCGTCATTTTGTCACGCAATTCACATAACTCTGCAGCTGCCTGTACATATGGATGATGGCAGCCTGAAATTACGGGCCCATTAGTTACAGATCCATGCCAAAATATATCCATATAATGAGATACAGTGATAGAGGGAGACGACTACGCTGAGCATACCTACCAAAACAGGTGTTTTATTACAAAGTACAATTTATGTGGCATCGGCAACATTACCACAGACCTGAAACCATACTCGTATGTTTGTCATGTCACGATTTGTCAATAAATTTTCATCTGTCTCCGGTTTGAGTTACCTCCTCAGTAGCCTTACAATGCAGAAATTTAACAGTGATTTTTAAATACTACACAAACCACAGAAACTTTTCCTTTTTGCTTTTATGTTCAGCATCCACAACCAATATTAGTAAACGCACTTTTATCGCTGAAGAAAGCGAGTGAAACCGCGGGATTAAATTTATAGCTTCTGATTTGCGGAACAAAAAGGAAATAAAACCTTGTAGTGGTATCATAAATTCATTTTATGCTTAGTAGTAACTCCTAATATGGTGTATCCGTTTGATCCAATATCACTTTCTATTTTGAATGATCGTTATAATTTATGCGCTTCACATATTGGTACTTGCATGCTGGATTACTAATGCTACGTACTATGATTTCAATGACATTAAAGTTTTGTCAGTTGTCTCTCTAGTTGACGCTTCGGGTGCGTTTAAACTAAATTTGTCAGTAGCAGTAGACGAAAAAACTCACAGAAACTATGGATATGGCTTTTTCCAGCGTACATTATTATCATGAAAGTTTGACTCGTGACCATTGATTGCCTCTTAAATAATCTAAGTTTTTTGTAATTGTTTTCCATATCAAGAAATATCCTAGGTTCCGAGATCCAGATTTTGAACGAGTTTGTTCTTAGTCTTAAGCTCTTCAAGTCAATTATGGACGAGTTTTTCCGTTCATTTGAATGTAACTCAATGTTAATTGGTATTAATTATAGGTCATTGACATTGTAACCTATCCGTCATTTCCTCTGTGCACTTGAACTTAGAGACCACATACCATGTGATACATATATGAGATTCAATCTCTCTAATGTTTATATCGTTAAAGTTCAAATTTAAGAAACATGTAGAGCAACGGGGCAGCATTTAATGATCTCAAGTTAAATAACTATTGACATTTAAACCGGTAGTGGTGAAACATTCCGTGTGATAAGCTTTAATTTTGTTTCGTCATACTTTAATACGATTTTTTCTGATTATTGTGACTGCATTGAAAGTAAAGTAGGTCAGCTTTTAAGCTGAACTTGACTTTATTTGTTTAGCCTTGTTTAAGAAATCCGGTGCATTTTGATATCTTGAATAAAAAAAAACTGAAGTTTTTTTATTGTTTACACCATTTTAGTATCTATGTCCTTATGAATTAGCACTATAATCGTGCATCAGAATAAGCTTGAATTAATTTGGAAGTGTATTTATAATAATGAATAAATTATGGCATTGTTCTTTCCTTTGTTTTACTTTATTGCGTAACACGAGTTACGATATGAATATCGTAATAGGTTTAGTTTCTTTTTATAGATTACGCGTAACGTGAATAAGAAACCCTTTATCTCTTATAAATAAACGAGTTTTATGATATAAAACTATTGTTTCATTCATTGTTTTAATTAATAATAAAATACGAGTATTAGGAGTAGATATTTCAATTGTATAAATAATAAATACGTATTATGTTAGGTTTGCAGTTTTCAAAGATTTACTGCTTGAGGAATTAGTAACTTAAGTATAATCAAATTTTTCCTCATCAACACACATCATAATTTTAGCCATTTGTCGCCTACTGCTGAGCATAGGCCTCTCTTCAAAGACGACATTTGTCCCGGTCGGTCCTGAGCTAATCTCATCAAATTTTTTCTTAAATATCACAAAAAACCCACCTACTTGTGGTTTACTTCACGCTATAAAACTATAAGCAGTTGTATATAAATATAGCCATCATTTTCATTACATTTGCTCAAACACCATAAAATTCCTCAAACTTACGGCCGTAACCGTTTTATTACTTCAAAATGTTCACAGCTTGAATTCCTAAAATTCCAACTAAGTTGAAGTTTATAGGTTCATGTTGTTATAAAAAATGCCAGCCAGACCCCTCAGCACGTGTTGGAAGCGGAAGGAAGCATTAAATTAGACTGATGTCAATGAGCCATATGTTTCTTATGCTCAAAGGAAGAACGACATACGTTCAAAGAAGTTAATACACGTAATTGCTACTTTGGTTCTCGGTTGATTGTTATGCAGGCCATCTGATCTTATAGAGGTATTGTGGAACTTTAAGGGCTTTATTTCAATGGATAGTGAAGAGGGATCTGTTATACTTAGTTTCTTGTCTCTAATTGGTGCTAAATGGGCTTTTAAAATTAACTGCAGATTTGAGTGGTGACAGTTGACCATATGCGGTTAAGTGTAGTTTTAAATGTTCTGGAAATATGTTTTGTTTTCCAAAATAGCTTTGGTTACAGGGAATGATTGGATTTAAATTGATATTTGTATAAAAAATTGTAGTTTTATCCAACTTCAGAAAGCTGAATGAGAAAGAAGGCTCTAATTTTAGTTGTCTACCTACTTATATTTATGTACCTTTGTTTGTCCTTATTATAATCTTGTTTAGCGCTATGATATATAATATTGACAGATGGGTTATGCACGCTCCAAAAGTGAAGTGAGTTAATTAACTTACTTAAACTGAGTGAATTCAAACAATTGTCGCTCAAAGAGACAAACTGTAATTTTCTAACAATGAGAGTGACAAAGATGTAATGATTGTCAAAATAGATAAACATAACAAAATCGTTGCTAGGTTATGAAATAATTTTGGTAGTATTTTTTGTGCTCATTTTGTTAGAGTATAACCCATCCATAGTAAATATCATTGGTTTAGCGTTGATAAGCATTAGCTAATTTTTGTGGACATGCTGATTTTAAGTTCCGAGTGATCGAGAATTGTAAGTAGTTCTTATACGTTTAATTATGACAATACCGGTTAATACCTAATAACAATCGCATCATTCCGTTCCAGCGTTTACATAGGTATATATTTAAGTAGTATTACATACGTACATTCAAGATAAAATGTAACACGCAGCTAATATTTAGTTACAAGCAAGCAATCGCAACCTAACCTAACATTACATTGCGTTATTCCATTCCCTATAAGGCAGGTGTCAGCCCTCTGTTAGGTTTCATAACAACGCTGACAAATGTCAACATAACAACATGGCCACCCTCCTTATAGGTTTTTATCTTATCTTTATTGAAGGTTAGTACAAATAATGATAGACCAGGCACTCTAAGAAGCGATTGAAATCTTCTATTTATGATCTGCACGGTAATGTGAACTTTATTTATATCAAATTAGGGTTAAGTTTTTAAGTTGGTGTGCGCAAATCAAGGTATGCACTCATAAATCGAGGCAACAGCTAATGTGGAGTTCGAACAAAGGGAACTTCTATTAAAATGGCGAGCTGTTACACCGTTAGCAGTTTTTAATAAATGTCTAACTTTTGTGTTTACTTGGACGGTTAAAATCATATCCCATGCTTTAAGGATTGTGGTAGTTAATTAAATTTAAGCTTAAGGTTCACCAGACTCTTCAATTCCTTTTATTTATACTCTGACTTCCACTGATGAATAGCCGCCAAATTCACGGGTACAGCAATGTTGCTCTCAAAACTGTCATTCCGGGGTTAGGCTCTCCGGCTATAATTCACACACACGCACATTGCACATAGCTAATATTATCTATAAAAACTTCATCTGTGATGCAATCCCTTTATCAGTCGTTTAAAAATGATCTTTCTCCACGTTGTGTAGGGCGGCCATATTAACCGTTTTATCACACTGCGCCAGCGCATGCGAGTGAATGGAATATTAGCTACATTGTAGTTCCATAGCTTCGCTTCGTGAGCTTCACCCGTGTGAAGGAGGAAGTGTGCGAACTTATGTTGTGTTCAATTTGTCATGATAAAACGCTAATTGTGTTTGTGGTATTATGTTAATGTATGTGAGATTTCTTAGTGTTAATGTATATAATTTTGACAAGTAAAATAAAATGCTGTTAAAATGTAACTGTCCGTCTTGTAAATTTCTTGTATGTTTCACTTTAAAACAGAACATTCGAGATTGTTTCTTACATGACAAAATTGAAATGTTTCGTTATATACTTGTCTATTTTGTAGTGTCTTATGAAAATAATAGTTACTTATTAATGATATTTAATTCTGCTGCTGACTACTATTTTATTTATACAATTTAATTTGACAATGTTTTGACAGACTTATGTTCCGGCAACTTTTTATGAATATATCTCTGGAGATTATGTTCTGCAATATCGCGCCTATCATGCCAAGATACCTTCAGCATATGTTACTTTCTATAGCTTCTATTGCCGTATTATATCGTCAGTATAATATCGCGTCAAATATCAGGCCATATCATGCGCTATAAACGCGACCATAAAGTTGCTGAAACCCGCGATATACCTAATCACTTAACGTTTATAACACTAGCTTTCCTTGCTCTCCGTTCACATAAAGGGCAGACAGTATCGCAATAAATATCCAGCAGTGCCCCCATGACCGAGATGCTATCTTATCACTGGAGATAAGTCTTACGAAACGCCGCGCATGCTAATGCAAGTCCAGCTGCATATGGATTATGGTTGTGCAGTGGGATGGTAAACAAAAATGCGACAAGTAAATAGGAAAAAAATACAGGAACAGAGGAAACCCTCCTGGATTTAAAAAGTTATGGCGTATAAGTAAAAAGTTATGGTGTAAAAAAATGGACTATATCTAATTTATATGACAATGCAAAGGCAACCAAGCAGATAACTTTAGAGTCAAAGCTTCAGAAGCAAATCTTAAAGAGAAAATGAAATAACGGGCCAATTTTATGAAGGCAGTTACTAATCTGATTACTGTTAATTTATTAAAGTTTCCGCTTGCCAAAGGTTGTCTGGAAGAGATCGCTTTGTAGCCATAACACCGCAAATTGTTTTAGCTTTACTTTTTGTACTTGTAACTTGTATACATACTTTGTTTCTTTTATTTGTGGTGTGCAAGAAAGAGTAAGTATTTATGATAAGCATTGATCGGATTTTACGGTGCTACACGGCGACACTACACACACTACACTTATTATGCGAATAATATAGTGGTTAAAACGTTAAAATGTTATTGAAATGCATTTGGTGTAACTAAATTAAACAATGTGGGTCCTAAAATCCCGAATATTATCCATATTATTTTTAAGGTAAAAAAACCGTGTTGCACCCTAAAATCCGATCACTGATGATAAGTTGTGTTAATCTGGCAAGGTGCTCGCGAACACTGTCCCAGTACATGTCATCTTTAAACTTAGGTCATTCTCAATAAAGGTGACAGCATGGTGTCAACTATTGAGCAATAGCGTGTCAAGCACTAATACATTTACCTTAGATATATATTTAGTTACTCTTAGTTTAGTTGAAGTTTTTCTCAGACCACTCAGTAGAATAAATCTTCAAAAAAAAACGCTAAATAACAACCGGTCGCGCACAATCAATTTCGCCAACCGCTACATTATTAAAAAAGAGGTCCATTTATTAAGCCCGCTCATTATGCAAAATATCTTCGATGACCAGTGAAATATGCTCCCTATTATCTGGCCATTAATTCCCATTTCGTTTGACACGTGTTACGTAACTGAATGTCGAGAGAAACCGAAGCAATTTAAAACAATGAATTTTTGTGGCACTTGAGCTGAATTCTGGGTATTGGCGGTGACAACGCGCTGGATTTTGCAATATGCAGATTTGTTTTTTGTTGTGTAAAGATAATTGATAATTACATATAATATAGGGAATATAGTGTAATCAGGGAGTTTCTCGCTTAAAGTATATAGACAGAGAGAATCGTGCTGTTTCTTACGCTATTACTATCATTCCTAAAAAGGAATGAATACTTACCAAAAGTTTTTTCTTATTAAATCTCAACATCTAAAGATATTTATAGTTCGAAAAAAATACTATTGTGTGAACGAATTTTTAGATGATAAGGAAATGTAAATATGTAATTTAGGCCTGAATCTGACGCATGCTCTCAAAATGTATGTGCCGTAAGGCGCCACATATTGGAACTGAGTCAATTGTAATAACCTGTGCTGGGCAAATACATAAATGATTTTATTTTGAAGATAAACGTTCACTGCCCCAATATATGTAATCTTTAAACTAAAGTTATCCGCAACAAAGGTGATCATTATTGGGCGTTAGCGTGTCGAGCACTAGAAAAAAATACCATAATATACACCACTTAATATAGAATCTAAACTCTTCGCTTAAAAAAGGTAGGTTATACGACAAAACAAAAACAGAAAAGGTATCATAAATCATACAGTTTTTACTAGGTACACTAAGTTTGTCTTTGGTAAATAATGCTTTGTAAATTTTCTGTGACACAATTAGAGTTTCCTTGTTTAAAGAGCCTACAATCAAACTGGTACATTGAACGAACACAACTGATCAAATATTACGAAAACTAACGAAGCTCTCGAATTCAGCAAAATCATCAAAATTGCCAACGGGTCTGAATGAACAATTGCGTCTGCCATCATTGTTTTCAACATCATGCGAATCCTAATCCAATCTCAACAAGGTCGTATGTAAAATATAGCCGCAACTATACTAACCTTTTTGTTATTAGTGAAAACTCAGACAGGATGTTCAGGGAATACAATAGACGCATCGTTGGCTATTGTATCATATAATTTTGTATTGTTGCCTACATTTTTAGCGTAGGTAATTACATGTGCGAAAATCCGGCTCCGAGCTGCGAGCTGAAACTAAAATAACAACATTAAGTGCATTGTCAACGGTGTGTGAAAATTCCATTTGCAAACCCGGTTTGTGATGACATTTATTAGCAGTATGAATAATATATTAATGTTATTTTTAAAACTTATGCTTTTAAATTTAGTTACTGCTAATTTAAATGTCACAGAAATGTTTCAAAAACTATAAAATACGCTATAAACCGTGTTATTTCGATTTTATTCCATTATCGTAAAATACTCCATTACCAGTAAGGATTTACAGGATCATTATCATTGTTTCCTAGAACTGTCGTGATATTTGTTAGAAAAATGAAATTGTTTAATAATCATAACATACATAACACATACATCATTTTTATCAGCATTTTATTTCAAGTCACATACAGAATAAGTATTTTCAACTTGAATGTTTCATCATTTAAAATATAATCTTAGTAACTATTTTTAAAGTTCGTTCTTTCTCTACAAATGCTCGATTCCTGATCCTGTATATAGCAAGCTCATGTCGATCCTAATCGTTATTTGCAGACTGACCAACAGGTCTCAGCTGCCGATAAGCGGCGACGTCAAGCTGCGCGTATCTAACGTTCAACTTAACGTACATTTCTACACTTACATCGATGGCTGTGCCTTTTACTTGATCAAAAGCGATAATGGATCTCAATTTATGCGATACAATCGCCAGCGACGAGGAAACGTCGCAGAAGCAGTATAATTTTATTGATAGCACTGATAGCGGTGGCGTCTAATTATATGACGTCTGTAAGTTTATTACGACCGTCTCCTTCTCTATAATCACCAATAACTGTTCTAGTAGATCCAATTTCAATTGCACTTAATAATACTGAATCAAAACAGTCGTAAACTGGAATGGCATTCGATTTAGCAAATTTCATAGTAGCCACATCCTCCAGCAAAAGATCTTTAGCAAAAACAATAAACACTGCATTAAACAAGAAAGCAGTAAGATAAGTAGTCGAGGAAAAGACGAAATCTTGATGAGAACGTATTTATTAAACAATCGAAATCAGACTCTATGTGTCTACACTTTAGAGTGTTCACTAATGTAAGAGATGAAAACAGTACAGCCAAGTAATTACAATTTGTTTTCCGGCGTATATCACTGCGATATAGCTTTCAGCATTACGCTGATTAATTAAATGATAGTCAGTGTATAAATTGATTAAATAAACGGTTTTTTGTTGCTTCCGTAAAGCAAAATGGTTGTGGAAAGTCAACCAATATTATAGAAAGTAAATTTTGCGGAAACATTGAAGACTTGTTTTTACATTGTATCAGTAACAAATACTGAATAAAACCTAATCCTAAGTTACTTGTTAGTGGTTGATATTTTGTCAACCTAACCTTATTTGTACATAAGCAAAAAAATTCACAGATTTCGTGCCTCACACGACTATCGAGCACATTGGAAATGAATCTACGGAAGTCGAAAAAATATTGTCGCTGAGCGACGAGAAAGTCGGGATAAGGAAAATGTTATAAAATAAAACTACGACGTTGAATGATAATTATTTTTTCAACACACCTGCTCGTAACGAGGTTCTTAATTTCACCGCTTTTATGCTCATAATCCTAGATTAAACACGCGTGCATTTCGCAATAATTATCCAACTAGTGGAATAATTTAATAATCCGATCAAGTGACGTTTGTACTCTAGTACCAAGTTGTACGTACGCAGACGAATCGTTGTTATTTAGTCGGGTATTACCTTTACTTTTTTTTTCTAGTACCGAGTTGTACGTACGCAGACGAATCGTTGTAATTTAGTCGGGTATTACCTTTACTTTTTTTTAACTCTTATGAGTTTACATTCTAAAAAAGTAAATATATTAAAAATATACACATTTACGATAGAATACAAATTATACAATACTGATTGTGAATAAGAATCATTTCAACTTATTATATTACTCGTAATACACAATAAATTACGTTTTAAACACGAATTGTCTGTTTTAATATTGGCTGTTTGGCATTATACGTCCGCGCCTTTGCCTCAGGCTGCACGCACATTCAAAAAAGAACATTGCGCGCCATTTATAAGTTAACCTCATCATCATTGTTTATTTGTTAGATTTTTTTTTACTAATTTAAACAAATTATATTTTCAATGAATAAAAAGACAACTTTAGCGTTAATTTAACCTCTGGATATATTTCAAAATTGTGATACATACTAGTAAAATATCATCATAAAAATCTAGTGAGCAATACGTAAGAAAAAAATTCTATAATTTATTGCACAATAAATGTGAAGTCTTTAATTTTATGAAATGATTTGAAAAAGAGTTCCAGATACTCAATAACATCACAAAAAAGGTTAGTTAAATTTAATTATCTTAGGTTCGTAAGTACCTCTATCCTGTAAACATTCTGACAATTAATGTATTTATCAAAAGTTATTAATTATACTATTTTGTTATTTTCTCGCAAGTGTGTTGAAAAACTTAGTATGAAACGCGTGTGCTTGATCATTACATAAGCTCAGCTTCCTTATGCGCACTCACATGCGTTCGTGCGCACAATATCGCTTCGTATGTAATGATCAACTTAGCACACTTGTATCATAATGTGTACTATATTCTTAGATTAACATAAGTATCCTCGACATAACGCCTGTGAACCAGAGTTGGGCAAAAATTAACGTGATTGAAACTAAAGTTAAAAATGAGAACGTTACTCATAATCATACGAACATGATTACGAATTCAATCATGAGCTTTCTAATCTGATTGACCACCGACATGAGTAAATCATGTCGATTTTTAGTTTCACTCATGATTAGCTGAAGTGATTACATTAGTAAGACAGTATGCTTAGTTAAACTAACGATTTAGTTGATTAGATTATTAGATTTTGATTAGATTTTGCGTAGCTACTAGCTCCTTCACTTTTTTCCCTGACGGAACAGAGGCGGTACTTAGGTGAGTATAATATACATTTAGGATAAATGGCAATTGTGACAATATTTCTAAAGGTATCATTTGGCGGTTGGCGCTTACGTCTTAAGTTGTATAGTGCAGATTCAATATTGAGCAATAAAAGCGTAAATACCAGTGGCAAATGTTACCTTTACCAAAATATCGACAATTTTTTTGTTAGTTTTTGGTATGAGTGTACAAATGAATGCTCCCATTTAACTTTGAAACGGCTTGTTCGGTTTTATTGCGGTTTTCGGCTACAGTTAAGGCAGCTACCACACAGCTGCGGTTTCCACATGCGCTTTTCATTTTAATTTTCATTCTCATTTTCATTCTCATTCTCATTCTCATTCTCATTCTCATTATCATTTTTATTTTCATTTTCATTTAGGATAATGAAAATTTCTACATACATATGTATCTGGTTCAATATGTGAAATTCAGAACAAACGCCTTATTCAAGTAATAATATAAATCAGCTTAAGAACACTCTAATCATACATTCGTCAATCACATTGAACAAGTTAGTTGATTAGCGTTAATTTAGTTTCAATCAGCGCCCGTCGTTAATGATTTACTCATGGCGAAATTACTTGATTGTTTTGTGTTATGATTTAATCAGCGATTATTCAATCAGCGATGATTAGTAATCGATCACCGATTTTAATCAAGTGTGCCCAACTCTGCTGTGAACAAACAAATTGAAAAATTTCCACACGCATATCGAAGTTTGAATAATTGTCGCCGTGGCGCCTAAGTATACATATTTCATTTTTAGATTAATAAGCAGGATATAATAATGTTCAAAGTACAAGAAAATTATTACATTACAAATTCGTAGTCAACTCGAGAAATGGTAGCCACATAGCTAAATAATTTTTAAGCAAAAAAAAAACCGACTTCTTCAATGGGGGAAGCCGGTGAAGGATTATTGTAGATGGTCTATACAATGAAAAAACTTGCTTAACAAACACAGCGAAGAGGACAAATCGTCAAACGTGAACTATGCGTCGTTGAAGAATTCCTTTCTCATTTTACATTTCACATGTTTATGGCATCAGCCGGAGTTCCACTTCATCAATATGTCACTGTTTTCAATGAAAATGCTTGATTTGTTGATTTAAATACAAAATATGTATGCCTTTAAGATTTGAGAAGTTTCCTCGATTCCTCCTGGATGCCATCATCAGAACTTAGCTTGACGAAAATTTGTCCTGAGAATCTAACTTGTTTAACAAACATAGCGAAGAGGACAAATCGCCAAACGTGAACTATGCGTCATTGAAGAGTTCCGCTCTGATCATCATCAGCAGTTCCACTTCATCAAATGTCACTCTTTTGAATGAAAATGCTTGATTTGTTGATAAAAATACAAAAATCACTATGTGTATGCCTTTAAGATTTGAGGAGTTCCCTCGATTCCGCATGTATCCCATCATCAGAACTTCAGCTTGACAAAAATTTGTCCTGACAATCTTAACTTGCTTCACAAACACATTGTAGAGGAGAAATCGCCAAACGTGAATTACGCGCCGTTGAAGAGTTCCGTTCTGATCATCATCAGCAGTTCCACTTCATCAAATGTCACTCTTTTGAATGAAAATGCTTGATTTGTTGATAAAACTACAAAAATCACTATGTGTTTATTGCCTTTAAGATTTGAGGAGTTCCCTCGATTCCTCATGGATCCCATCATCAGAACTTGAGCTTGACGAAAATTTGTCCTGACAATCTTACCTGCTTAACAAACACCGATGTGTGTTCGATAAGAGGAGGAATCGCCAAACGTGAACTATGCGTCGTTGAAGAGTTCCCTTCTGATCATCATCAGCAGTTCCGCTTAATCAAATGTCACTGTTTTGAATGAAAATGATTGATTTGTTGATAAAAATCACTACATGTATGCCATTAACATTTGAGGAGTTCCCTCGATTCCCCATGACGGAGCTATGGAGTAACAAACATAAAAAAAAAAAAAACAAAATAAAAAAACATACACGCCGAATTGAGAACCTCCTCTTTTGAAATCTTGAAGTCAGTTAAAAAAAATTATGTGAAAAATGTCGTTCTGACTTTTTTCAAAAAGGTTAGGCTACAGGGCAGACCCTTAACCCGATCGTCTTTTTTTAGGCTTAAATTATAGCTGACTAAATTGTCCAGAGGAATTCTTCTCAAATTTTTGATATCATTCTTCGTTTCCAAAATATCGAACGCCAAAATCAAAAATTTTAAAAAAATTGATTTTTTTTTTCACTATTCCGGCCATAACTTTTTTCTTTTTTAATTTTCTCAAAAAATTATTTTTGCATCTTACAGCTCTCGTAAATATAAGTCTTTTGAGCCATTTTTGAATATCATACCTTTACAACATTCCGAGTTATAAGGGGATCGCACTTTTTCGTGAAATCGGGGCCTATACTGGAACGAACGAAAAGACATTTCCAATGTCAAAACTACTTTAAAATTCTCGCCACTCGGCGTTAACCAAGGCTTGGCGAATTTGGCGATATCTAAACCTTGTAGGCCTGCCACCTCTTATAATATTATCATTCTAGGTCGATGCTATCTTTAATACCTATGTATTAAATTCGTTTTATCATCCAATAATGTTCCGAAAATACACGAATACAATGTATTTAGTGACAACATTCAAGTTAGTCCTTTAAGCTTGACTTACAGTCATCAGTAGGAGTATCTTAGTGGGTGAGAGTGTTTCTGAATGATTTTGAGTCGACTTTATTATTATGAAATGAAAATAAGAGTGTGTAATAGTAGTTTATGTAACTGTTACGTAATAAGGGTCCTTAAAACATGAGTGTGGTTTTATGAAATGAGCCGCAGGCGAATTTTATAATAAGATCACACGAGTGTTTTAAGGCCTAATTACGTACAGTTGCATACACTGCTTTATCTACACTCATATTATATATATTAAATTAATTGTTCGGAAACCATAGAATGACCGCCATAGTACCGTCATGGCCAACTCGATTGTGCCGGCGCTCGCGCGGGACCAATCGAGTTGGCCATGGCGGTAACATTATGTTATCAAATTCGATGTTCCAAATTTGAAACTCATTGCTTAACAATATTTGAGCATGCATAGTTAAAATTACGTTACAGCCGCAGATAAGAAACTTATCATAGTAAAATCGTTTTTTGTAATGCTTGTCATTGTCTACGGTTTTTGAACGCATTTTAGAGTACTTACAGTACGAGTGTAGATAAAGTTTATTTTGAACTCCTCCGCTAATCTATTTCTGCTGCATGCCTTGATTCGACATTTGAAACCCATGGAATATCATAATTTTGACATTAAGTAACGTTTGGTGTTTAAGTAAAACATAATTTTTTTGTTAAGCTTTTGCAGCTCAAATAAAAAAAAATTGAAACTGTATTATTATATTCGATTCTTGCACTTAATGTACGGGTACATTAAGTCCAACCTACCAATGACATAATAATATTTAATATTAGAATTACCGGTTTAACGGTTAGCATTCTCTGCATATCATACTTTACTTTTCCATAAAAAACTCTGTTAAAATATGTGATCTTATAGTTATAATTATTTTTGTCTTTTGTCATAGCATATGAGATAATTTGATAGAGAATTTGAATCTGACGAGTCTGGTAGAGAATGCCTTATAGCACTAATTCTGCCTTATGTACTTTAAGATTTTATTTTGTGCATTAAAGGTTAACCCTTTGACTGTTAAAGACGTCAAATCACGCGCACGGACAATCGTGTCATCAGCGCTAGCGCGAAATATCACGTCCAAAATATAACTGAGTGTGCTCGCGCAAATTTTGCTCTGGCGTCAGTGATCCGATTTTTCTGTCACGCATTTACGAGGTATGGTAACTATACGTATCTCGTCTCGTTTTTTACAGAACCTACTAATTCGATTGCAGTAATCTTTAAGATGATGTTTTTATCGAGGTTACCCGACATAACGAATATTAAAACATTTATACAATACCTCATAATACAAACAAACATTTATCATTACATTATGGTCATAAAACAATTTCACAAAGATATCGATCGTATGATTTCATAACTTGTCTATGTCAATGTACTCATAAAGCAATTCTGCCATGTATCATGTGAAACATTTATCGGTATCGATAAGATTGGAGATAAGAATCGATTTATCAGCATTTATCGCATCGGTCATTCGACTCGTAGGCGCCGGTTTTCTAGCTGGTGATCGGATTATTCTTATCGAGTGTAATCGAGTCGATGGAGCAAAAAGTAAACAGAAGTCGAGAAAAAGCAACCATTATAATGTCAAGGCAGAGCCGATGCTACTGAAGATGTCAGTTTAATTGGGATCTTAATAAGTGGCAAACATAGTTCTGAAGATAGAAGACGGAAAAACAATAATGTCGGATGGGGATTAATTATACTGGAAAAAATTTATAAAGGAAATAAGCTTGCTATTTTCGATCGCCGGACATTGAAAAAGGTAGGAGATAGTAAAGAGAACATTGCCTGAGAATTTAAAGTTTTGGAGTCACATTTAGTATCTAAAGTTCATCTTTTTTGCAGACAGTCTCTCACACCTACATTTAAACAAAAGGCTACATACTTTGTTCTCACTCAGTCTCATTCCAACGAAATATTACCAACACATAGGTGCTCATACATGTTTGTAAATGGATATCCTGTGGCGCCCAATTAATTACCAACATAATTATACAGCGAAAAATCTGCTTATACATCACTGGTTACTTCTTATGATATTAACATAAAGTTCACAATATCTCAGCAGCACACAATATATGTTCGTCCGTTCACAAAGTTAATGATGCGGTGTGATTTAATCAGGCCAGTTCTTACGCTTGTTAATTTAAGGTAGGATGTTGATTGTCTTTATTTTTGTCAATGGTTTGGGGCGGAAGGTTTTTGTAATGTTTTCTTAAGACATTCCTTGCCATAAATAGTATGTAGCATTATCAGGGCACCGCGTTCATTACAGAAGGTACGAAGTTTGTTTTGGTGATCTGTTCTTAAACTTGAACCCGTGCGGCCATTTTTAAATATTGAGAGCATTGCACCTTTTCAAAATCTATATTTGCAACTACATATTTTCTTCCATTTATGGTCTTCAAAATTATTTGTTAAACACTGGGTAGGTAGAGTTATAGAGAGCGTTGGTAGCCTGGTGGTAAGACGTCCGACTTTCAATCCGGAGGTCGCGGCTTAAGACCCCGGCTTGTACCAGAGAGTTTTTCGAAACTTATGTACGGAATATCATTTATTTTGATATTTACCAGTCGCTTTTCGGTGAAGGAAAACATCGTAAAGAAACCGGACCTAATCCCGATAAGGCCTAGTTTCCCCTCTGGGTTGGAAGGTCAGATGGCAGTTGCTTTTGTAAAATCTAGTCTCCATTCCAATTCATGGGATTAGGTTGTCAAGCGAACCCCAAGCTGGGACAAACGCTAGGAGGAAGAAGGCTAAGTAGTTGTGCTTAATGGTTGTTGGAATCATTAATAACTTTATAAAATTAAAAAAAAATTGTCACTAATATCACCATGTTTGACCTACCTATTTGTCTATACTGAATTGAATTTGGGTGGTCCTCAGTATCAGAGTAATAAAGTTTCAACATATCAACATATGTATATGACAGTTTATCAAACTGTAGTCTCATTTTATTAATTAATGAGCTTATCTTAACGAACGAAATATAGCTGACACGACGTTTAATCTTGACGATTCTTTGAAGGCTGCCTCTCATACAACTTTGTAAGAATTTTATTTTATTTCTATACTTGTTCAACTCATAAAGGCTTGTCAAATCTAAAATGCTGCTGATAATAGTTATTTTGACATTTGTGTTTGTTAGAAAGGGAACAAATTTATCATGGATTTAGCTAATAATGTGTCTTGCGTATAATATAAAGAAGGATACATTTGAGTTTAATCCGCAATACCGTTTTTCGCTATGGTTTCTTACGGGTAATGTAATGTTTATACAAGACAAGATGTTCATACATAGCCAGTTACATCTCATAGTATATTTTCTCCCATAGGCGCATTGAAGTGTTTATTTTACAAGCAAAAATGCAGTTCAACATTGGAAAGTAAAATTATTCTGCCCTTAACATAACTATGTGTCGTAGAAAGTAGTGTATGTGCCTACTACGTTATGTGCGTATGTGTAGTTATCTTATTCAAAACGTCGTATGTTAGTAACAAATACTTGCCTTTTACCACATTTTCTAGTTGAAATACTGTCCAAATTGTTAACTGACAACTTGTAAGCGTTACTGCATACACGTAAGGTTCAAAATCGATCATGCATTTAAGATTTCTGCTGTCAGTAGTTCAGCCGTGAGACCTTATCGTTCTTGAACCAAATACTATATGCTAACGGGTTTCTCTTTCCTTTAATCATAATAAATATAGCTTTCCCGTTCACACGTTCATAAAATTTGTCGGAGCTTGAAATTGGAAATGTCTATATCATATTAAAACAAATAAAAAATATAGGAAAATACCAGATTAACGACAGATTGCTCTCTAACAGAATGTCTAGTTTTAGTTAGTTTTTCGAGTTGTATTCACCGTGTAACGTGTATTGAAGAAAACGTTAAATATAGAGTCTTGTCTGACAAAGTAAGCACTATACCTACAAGACAATTATTCTTGTTATAGACATTATCAGCCTGAGTTAAATATGCTTGTGTCAAAACTTATCAATTTAAACATTTATCGTATTATCTAAATATGTCACAATTACTATACTTATTATTAAGTTGTATGAGATATAGAGGATTTCCTTGAAGTTGAGTTTTCCTTTTCTATTTCCGACAATGTTTATGATGATAACTTTTCAGGTGAAGTTAGATATCAATATATCATCAAAAAGGCAGATAGCATTTCGTCCTTAACTATACATGTCATCATAATACTCTTAAAACGCTCACGTATAATTAATTATAGAATTCGTTACCTTCTGTGATTTTACTTTTCTTTTTTACAGTTAATACAATATTACATATAAAGCAATCAATTTCACATACGAGATTGTAATTAGCATTGTATCTTAATTCATCCCTGTAAGATTGATAACTTGTCAATAAATCCAACCTTACACATGTGTTATCATTTTATTATACCTAAGGGCGCTATATACGTGACGCAATAACCTATTTGCAACGTAAATAATTGGTCGTAATTTATATAAATGACGGGTTCCAGTGATGGACTGTATGTCTCGGCAATTATTTATGTAATAATAACTAAAATATGATCAAGGATGTTTTAAAATAAAGTTTTTTAAGACATGGCCACTTCGAGCAAGCATGCGAGTAGCGCTGCAACTGCAACGTAGCTAACTACAAGTGCAACGTAGTAATGAACGACTTTAAATAAAAAAGTATATATTATTTTCTTTGAATTTGTATTTATACTTGCACATTAGCATTGTTTTAATTAAACGACCAATAAACAACATTCATATAGAGTTGTAAAATGTATAGTGCAAACATACTATTACTATACATTTACTGATTCGTATAGTTCAGCTGGTACGCTATTTCCAAGACTGAGAGCACAGAATAATATAATAGTATATCGTACAGAAGTTATCTTCCCTACAAAATCAGTGTTTGACAGATGAACGGTGACACATGCATGATCTCCATACAATTTTGCCTTTCGACTTTCTATGGTTGAAAATTACGCGATTAGTTTGATTGCTGGACCTACCCTAATCTACCTCAATCTACCCAATCCATCAGTAATTTTAATACAAAACTAGATAAGTGTCCGATTTATTACTTAATTTGCCCAATCTAACTAAATATTACTTTAGTACAAAACTACTACTATAAACTACATTAAATATTTTATCTGTGGTCGTGCCGCAAAAAAACTAAGGGAATTTTGACAACCTCGAAAACATATTCGATACGTTCTAAGGCCGTGGCTGTTACTTCGTGGAGTGATTCACCCTGCTAAGACTGCTAAGAGTATGTTTTTATTTACCGTAATTATATTTAAGGGTTTTTACTAAATATCTTCTTGAAAATTCTTCAAATGTTGATGAAAATTCTTCAAATGATAGATTCACATACAAATAATTCGAGTCAAGTCAAGCGTAACTTCGCGAATTTAGAGTCTGGATAAATATTAAATAAATAAATAAATATTATAGGACAATCTTACACAAATCAATCTAGGCCCACAGTAAGCTCAATAAGGCTTGTGTTATGGGTACTAGACGACGATATACAGGGTGGAAAGAAAGGTCGGGCCCTGGAGGGAAACTACCTTAAAACCTTGAGATAGCTCAATTCGCTCAAAGGAAACATTCTTTTATTTTTCCTAAAAACTAAAACTACATTCACAGTTTCTTTCTTAATTTTCACTTTATTCCATACTAATTGTATGAAAAATATTATTATTATTATTTATGTGTTCTCTTGTGCCCTAAACTTGGTTAGTATTTAGAAGTTTTTATCCTCGTTGGAAACAAGATCGATTGGCATCAATTATCATAAAAATTATTTATGGCAAAAATTACAAAATAAATACTTTTTTTGAAAACTGTACTCTTTTCCAAAAATTTGTAAATGCAGTTATGTCCCTTTAAAGAAATTAAAGAATGTTTCCTTTCAGTGAATTGAGCTATCTCAACGTTTTAAGGTAGTTTTCCTCCAGGGCCCGATTTATCTTTCCACCCTGTATATAATAGATAAATATTGATAAATACTTAAATACATAGAAAACATCCATAACTCAGGAACAAATATCTGTGATAAACACACAAACAAATGCCCTGACCAGGATTCGAACCCGGGACCTCCTGCTTCGTAGGCAGGGTGACTACCGACTGGGCTAGGAGACCGTTAACCTACCTTAGATGATCCCACATTTGTACATTCATGAATGTTTATTGCGATATGCAGTTCAATGCTGTGTGTTTTGACCTTGAACATTGACAGTTTGATGTTCTTGTCATATTGTCCCTGGCAATGTGCCTGTCTATGCCAATGAATATGTAAAACGTAAAGCACCCGCATTGGCATTTTATTTTATGGATGTTCTTTGTGCTTGGTTTTTTTATAGCTATATTTAGATTTGTTTCGCGACCGTTGTACTTTAAGGCTTCTTAAGCTTTTTTATTTGTAAAAACAATTGTTAACATCAGAGCTAATTTTTTTTTACTGTGAAAACTTTATCTGATTATGCGGTACGCTATTTTATATTTACGATTGTTTTGGCCTTATAACTTTTTGTTCATCGTGTATATTTTATACTTATAAATTTGTGGTTTTTTTTTCAGGTAAGCAAAGCAAAAATGTGGAATAACGAAGTCGGCACGGCCACCAGACACGGTCGGTAATTATGATATTATTTCCATCTTTCTCAACCTTCATATAAGTACATAGAAAAGGACGGGTGCAGAAATAATGACATTATTACGACAGTGTCTGGAGGCTTTTACAAAGTAAGTCTAAATCAGTATTTATCCTCGCATAACCAGACGTTTAAAAAATACCCTACACGTATATTGTCTGTACAAACAAGATTAAGTTATTTTTCTGAAGTTCATACGGAAATGACGAGCGATGTCGGTAAACATTTTCTAAATAAGGTAATTTAAGAACAGGTTTAGGTCTTGAATGTTCAGATAAAGGTAGGCCATATAGATACTAAATAGACCTAGGATTCCTTTAACAATCTCTTGGGTATTATCATTTGCAACGGGGCATGCATTTATAATGGGTATTGCAAGGTATTCCCATATAACACATAATAAGTCTGAAGGGAATTGCGTGACCTGCATAGTTAGGGCAATGCGTTATTGCTGCAATTACACTTAGAATAATAATGTACTTTTTCTCAAAACAGTTTTTTCTTAACATTGAGAGGCTATATGTAAGTGTTGCCAATAGACTTTGTCATAGCAGAACAAATTTATACAATAATGTATTTACACAAAAGAAACGACATTTACAATAGTAAGGTTCTATTTCGCATGGTTTTAAATTAATTCACAACCCAACCTCGTCAAAAACGTACAAAACAATAGCATAAATATCGAGCCTCAGGGGCTTAATAGTGACGCTAATAGTTCCACAGCAAACCCCATTCAGAAAGCTCATAACTTCCGCATTTTGAAATATAATACTCGCCACATGCACTCCCATTGTGTACTGCAATACACACGCCTTTCCCTACAACACAACATGGAAGTAAAACCAAACACTCAACAACTATTAACAACTTAAACAACACACCGGTATCCATGCTAAAGCTATTTATTTTAGAATTAAACATGTCGAAGTAATCCTTTACTCGTTATCATGGTTTAAATTTTTCTAGTTCCATTTCAACTTTGAAACTCATTTTCGTTTCTGTCACTTTGAAATAGATTCAAATTTTCAACGTCCACTTTTCCATCTACAACATTACGTTCTATAAATTTGTCTTCATTCTTGCTGTCTTGTGTTAGATGTTATATTTCAATGTCTTTTGTGTTGTTAAAAGTATTATTATGATTGTAAAGTGCAGTCGTGTGTTCACGGTTGATAAGTTAATTTAGTTTGCATGCTTATGCTGCGTCACGTTTAACTAAATGCGTGTTTTCGTGCTGGGAAGTGTTATCCTAATAATGTATTTGAACTGGGGCTAGCAAATAAGAGAGAGAACTTGAACTTAATTCACGTTTGCATCTGATTTGTAGTTGAATATCCTAGCATTACTTTTCCTCGTCGTCGTTCATATAACAGTGTAATCTTAACATGTGTACGGTATTAGGTACCTAATCGAAGTAGGTACGAGTTTGATGAATTTGTTAACTGCAAGGGCTCTATGCATTTTTCCATTAATATAGTTAAATATACCGTTTGTTTAAGAGGAATGTGGAATAAGTTTTATCCTTACCATGTTACCGAAGCCATTTAGCACATTATGTAACATCTAATATTTTATTAATTTAAAATTAAGCAGGTATTAAATTTCTTAATAAGTTCTTCATTGACCAAAGGTATATAATTATTGTGTGAAGTAGCTTGTCATCGACGTTATCGTATAACTTATAAATAACCAATTTGTAAACAAATTAAATTAAAATAGTTTTCAGCAGGAAAACATTTCTTGGAACATAACTGCCACAAGCAAGTTTATTTTGCCTATAAACAATTATACTCATAATTCATCAATTCCTATTACATTGATTACTAATAAAACATTCAAAGTATCACTTAGGCGTTTATGTAATTCAATTAACAAAGTGAAACCTGGGTAAACCGCTTCTTTACACAGCGGAGGTGAGAAGCCGGGACTTCATAAATCTAGCCAGGCAAGGAGTTTAGCACAATTCGTGACTATAATAGCGTCTTCATGGTCCTGAGTAATTTATTACGTCGCCTTGCTCTGTAATTGTGGAATGGTCCGTCACGAGTTTGAGAATTGATCAATCATCGTCTGGAATAAGTGGGTTAGGTTTGGGTTTGCTTTAGACAGTTTAGACACCTATTTTATTCATTGATTCGTTGGTTAGCTTTCGCTCACTTCGTTCACGAAGCTAAGATTAGTTTGTGTAACTCAGAAATCTAGTGTTTTTAAGCTGGCGAAGAATAGTCGTTGATGTTTCTGTCGTTTTCCTTTGCAATACCTGTAGCATGAACGGTTTGGTGGATTTTAGACAGCAGCGTCTTAGGCAACTTGATAATGCCACGTTTTGTGCCATAAACTAGGTATTTTTCATTTTATCAGGGATTAACAGTATTAGCACGGATTTAGCTGTAAGTATGTATTATCGGAGTTAGGTATATGATTAGGTGTTTACCAAAATTAAATCGATTGATACCTTAGTAAGTACTTGTGTTACGTTTGGAAGTTAAATATACGTAGACTTTACGTAGCGTTTTTTTATTAAGCTAAATCCATGAATACTTAAATAATGTATTAATCCAAGGTTTGATTTCACTTATACACAGTGTACAAATACTAACAAATTCAAAAGAGGATATAATCGAAAGTAAACTCTCTTAACGCTTCAATTACTGATCAGGTATCAAACATGAATTAAAAGCGAACTCCTTATTTGAGTATCCATCAATGTTAACCGTTCATAAGTGAAAGAGTATCTTAATGTACAGTGAACAGCAAAAACATACTGCTTTTACAATGCATTTAGCTCTGAAGAAGTACTTTCTATGAGTCAAATTTTAAACATTTTAAAAAGTTCAGCTAAATCCTCACATAAGGCATCGATTTTTTTTGTTAGTCTGTTAGAATATCCCACTTCTGGGCAAAGGCCTCCCGTCTTTCCGCCATTTAGTCATGCACACTCCCGCCATTCTTCCAAATTATTTAAAAACGGAATATGTTGCTTTGTGTCGTTTAGAGAACACTATAAATTCTTCCATAACAGAAAAATCTGACGTTAAATTTGGATGCAACTACGAAGACAACTTTGAAGATTTGCGTATTAAAATACAACATTAAATGGATTTCCGGCTATTTAAATGTTCCACAATTTATCATGAATTTTTGAAGTGAAAACTTCTTTAGCGGCGTTGTGCACTATTTCTGATGGGGAAAAAAATGTTAAACTGTCACGTGACCGACAGATTCGTCTGATTTATAATTCGTAAGATGGACACGTGACCTGATCGAATAAATAATTGTAATCGTTCTGAAGTGTTAAATTTTTACTGTAATATAAATTGTCATGTTTGTGTACGATAGCGCAATAAATGAAAATTGTATTTTACCACATAAATGATATTACTTTTATACTGATAATTAAAGCAATTCGTGCAAAATCATTCCCTAACCATTCCAAAATATCAAAAATGCACAAGGTTAATATTCAAGTTTTCACTTCTGCCGGCACTCCCGGAGTGCACCCCGTTGTTTTTTTTTCTGCATTGCTTCTGACTGTATCTTGTCCATAGCTACTCCTCTCATCCAGTACTTTGTGCCAAGTCATTCTCAAATAAACAACGACCTCAAAGGAGACAATAGAGATAAATCCGCGTAGAAAGTTTATTGATCCCTGGACTGGTTCTCAAATTAAACCTTATTTGTTTATAGATACGGTTTACATTGTCCCTTTGTCGGATGAAATGTATCGATGGCTTTCTTTCCGTTCAACACACTGCGGAGTTATCGATACATAAATCAATTAGCGATCGAAATTGAAAGCGACGTCGACAATATCCTATAAATGGTGTACCATTGGTTTTCGCAATGTAACTGACAGTACAATGATAACAATGATATTTTTTTTTTCAATTTATACTTTGAGTTAATTTAACTCATGATGTACCATTTAGAAATCATATCAATATATAAAAATGGGTATAAAAGCGCTGGTACGGCGGTAAGACTGACTTTCAATCCGAAGGTTTCGGGTTCAAACCCCGCCTCGTACCACAGTATTTTTCGGAACTAATTTACGAAATATCATTTGATATTTAGATATTTACCAGTCGCTTTTGGTGAAGGAAAACATCGTGAGGAAACCGGACGTTAATCCTAATAAGGCCTAGGTTCCCCTATGGGCTGGAAGGTCAGATGGTAGTTACTTTCGTAAAAACTAGTGCCTACGCCAATTCATGCGATAAGGTTGCCAAGCGGACCCCAGGCTCAATTGAGCCCTTGCAAAAGCCCAAGAGCCGGGACAAACGCTAGGATAATGATGATGAAATAAGTGTGAGTATGTTCCATAGTAGTCACATAGCTAATCTAGGCACATCATCATCGGATTTTACTATCTGAAAGATGTTTGTCTAGAGATTTTTTTTTATCTTATAATAAATAAGTATGTGATTAAATGTTGCAAGTGTTGCAACGTTACAATAAAAGGATCAAACCCTTCATTCGTTACATGTATTGGTTTCCGTAACTTATTCTAAGGGTGGGGTGGGTTGCCCCACGCATAACTAACGAACTGGTCGACGTTAAATATGGCGACAGAGCTGTCATCCTATGAAAAACTGTCAAACTTTTCATACAAGATTTTTTTTAACGTTGACGTTAACAGACGCTTTGGTGCAACCGGCCCTTAGTTTTAGTGTGGCTTTTACTTTACAAACATCAGCGTTCTAAAGTAGGCTAATAATTCGATAACTAGCTAACTTCCTGCTACAAAATCGAGAACCAATAGTTCCCAAGTCTCAATAGCAAATCGTGACTAATCCGCTATTGACCGTTAAGTTGATATCTAAATTATACATTGTGGCGTTCACTACAACAAAATGTTCCTCCTTTTTGATTTCTCCGGGCGTGGCGTCCGATGACATTTACCATGCCAGATATTGTAACGCCATTTCAATATTGACAACCTTCGATCAGATATAAGGTACATTTCGTTGCCTGCGAAGCTTAAATTTATGCGAGAATATGTCGCTTGATTTGCTCGCTTGAAGGGAGAAAGCGATGTCGTGTCGACCTATTTTTACTTTTGTCAGATTGGATTATGAAATAATGTATCCTAAAGATAAAGATGCGTTGACATGCAAACTTTTTTCGAAATTCTTAATACTCAACTTTTTATATTTCTCATTTGCCCCTTTTCGTCAAATGTTATCAACCGTCTTCAAGATTTTGAAGGAGGAGGTTACCAATTCGTCGGGATCTTTGTTTTTGCATTATTTATTTTTTTGTAAGTATGTTCACCGATTATTCGAAGACGGCTGGACCGATTTGGAAAATTCTTTTTCTGTTTGAAAGAAACTTCACATTTGGTCCCATTGTAACCAGGTCAGGATCTGATGATGGGATCCTGGAGAAATGGAGGGAACTCTTCAACTATTATAGGCAAACCTATAGTACGATTTGACTATTTTTTACAGCACCTCAATCAAAGTGAACTTTGGTTTTCTCGTTTGTTTTGACTCAAGTGGGACTATTAATCACGTATAATTAAACTTTAAAATTACGTCCGAAATTTCGGTAGCAACATTGCTATCACAGCCCCGGAGAAAGACTAGGTAGCCTTTATCATGTTCAAGCTACGCGAGTTATCAGAAATATGTTTCGGTTGTTTTAAAGATTCAAAATTTGGCAGAATCTAATTTGTCGCAGATTAAATTTAGTCCTTCAAGAGTTCCTTGTATCATCAGTCTCTTTTGTTTCCACTATAAATTATGTAAAAAGTGAAATTTATCATTAGAAAATAACGCAACTGCAACCCATTAAACATGACTTCAAAGTGCGACCACTTGAATATATTTCCCAATGTCCGCTATCTCTGGCACCATCGCAACTATAAAGATGCCGACTTCGACAACCAGCATTAACTAGATAAGATGCTATCAGTAAAGGATCAGGTTTGAAGCAACCGTTTCGAGGTTTTCACTTGGTTTCTAATAGTTTACATACGTTTATGAGAGCATTGTACAATTACACATTGATGTAAATACTTACTAGAATTGCTATTTCATGGTTTGAAAAGTATATATGGGTTTGAAGATCTCTGCCCTCAGAATTTTTTTTGCAGGAAATAACTGCACTTTTTAAAAATGCTATTAATTAGCATTATCTGTAAATTATATTTTTAGGAAAAATTAAAACATGTTCTGTTCCTATTTGAAATACATGTAATTGACAAAAGGCAACATTGCGGTCTTTCATAAAATAAGACAAATGTAAAATCCTAAAAGATATCATTTTAATACATGATAGGAAAGAAATTTGATCTGTACACAATGTTAATCCTGCCCTAAGCTGTTCCAATGTGTATCACCGAATAGATGTTTTCTTAACTCTTTATTTTTAAAGTCCAACTTTAAATAAATCCTCCATCTTTTTGTAGTCAGATTGAATCCGCAGCATTATTACGGAGCGTTACAGTTAACCACGGAGTCTAGTCTACATCTTTCACGTTATCTCGGCAATTCATCTACATACAAAACATAGGAAAATCTGATATCCGTGACACTTAACGAGCGCAATAAAGCATAACTGGAGCTCGGTCTAAATCATGTCTGAGTAATGAAAATATGAAGAACTTAAATCTTATTTACTGTTATTGAATTATAGGTTAGTGCAAGGACTCCCTTTTTAGGGGGCACACAAGCAGGCAAGGAGTGATACCAGAACTTAGTATAAGAAAAAGTTACTACTATGAAACTGAAACGAATTGTTTTACTATATGCCGCGTTGCACGGAGACCCTGCTTTTATTTAGTATTTTTGTAAGTATTTTTTTTATCTCTGTTTAATAACTGTCGGGTCTTTCGATTCCGGTCATTTTAAGCATACGACGGGCAGTGTTGGCCGAACGTTAGTGTAATTGAAAATTAAAAATTGAAGATTGAAACACGTTAGTTAAAATTGAACACTAATAGTTTAATGCAATTTGATTTCAATTAGAATTAAAATTAATTGTAACTAACGTGTTAATCCTTTGCGAATAACTAATAATTGAAGATATTTAATTTTTAGTGTAGATTGAATTGGTAATTGACATTAATAATTTACCTTACTAAACGCGAATTTAGGTTAAGCTACGAGGTTTTGATTTTTGTTTCGATTTTGACTCTGGCCTCGGGGGCTTGTATTAATAAGCAATGGGACCGGTATCCTAAGATGTAGGTCATGCTGGACCCTGGGGATCCCTACTGGATCTCGAGTTTGGCGCATCATAGACTCATGCTGTTTGGACTCATTCGACTTGTACTGATGAGCAGATGGTACCGGTATCAAAATCTGGAGCTCATGCTGGACCCTGGGGATCCCTACTGGATCTCGGGTTTGGCGCATCATAGACTCATGCTGTTTGGGCTCATTCGACTTGTACTGATGAGCAGATGGTACCGGTATCAAAATCTGGAGCTCATGCTGGACCCTGGGGATCCCTACTGGATCTCGGGTTTGGCGCATCATAAAGATGAAGACGGAGACGAAGGAGACGATGGAGAAGATGGAGACGATGGAGACGAAGGAGACGGAGAAGATGTAGAAGAAGGAGACGATGGAGACGATGGAGACGATGAAGATGAAGATGAAGACGAAGACGAAGACGGAGACGAAGGAGACGATGGAGACGAAGGAGACGATGGAGACGAAGGAGACGATGGAGACGAAGAAGACGATGGAGACGATGGAGATGAAGGAGACGATGGAGAAGATGGAGACGATGGAGACGAAGGCGACGATGGAAACGATGGAGACGATGGAGATGAAGATGAAGACGGAGACGATGGAGACGAAGGAGACGATGGAAACGATGGAGACGAAGGAGACGATGGAGACGATGGAGACAAAGGAGACGATGGAGATGAAGATGAAGACGAAGACGGAGATGAAGGAGACGATGGAGATGAAGATGAAGACGAAGACGGAGACGATGGAGACGAAAAAGACGATGGAGACGATGGAGACGAAGAAAATGAAGAAGACGAAGACGAAGAAGAACAAGACGAAGAATACAAAGAAGAACACGAAGACGAAGAATACAAAGACGAACACGAAGACGAAGTCGAAGATGAAGTCGAAGACGAAGTCAAAGACGAAGACGAAGATGAAGGAGATGAAGAAGATGAAGAAAATGAAGGAGATGAAGGAGATGAAGAAGATGAAGATGAAGATAAAAAAGCCTAAAAAGCATGAGTCTATGATGCACCAAGCCCGAGATCCCCAGGGTCCAGCGTGAGCTCCAGATTTTGATACCGGTACCATATGCTCATCAGTACAAGTCGAATGAGCCCAAACAGCATGTGTTTATGATGCGCCAAACCCGAGATCCAGTAGGGATCCCCAGGGTCCAGCATGAGCTCCAGATTTTGATACCGGTACCATCTGATCATCAGTACAAGTCGAATGAGCCCAAACAGCATGAGTCTATGATGCGCCAAACCCGAGATCCAGTAGGTAGACCTAGGGTCCAGCATGAGCTATTAGTGTAAGACAGGATTAATTTAGTTACACTAACGTTAATCTAATTAACTGTTAATCTTATTAAATTTTCGAGACGTTAGTGTAACTAATAGGTTAATTCTAATTGACGGTTAGTGTAATTAACGACGTCACAAAATCAATGCGAACTAACGTTAGTAAAAATTGATGTTAGTGTAATTGATTAGTTACGGAATTAATCTTCAATCTTATTGATCAATTTTCAATTCTAATTGAAATTAACGGCCAACACTGCGTGGGGATACAGATCCAACACGCAGAGGCCGTTTGTAGAGCTTTGATGTTATATGAAACGCCTTCTGAAACCCGTTCACGGGTAAGAGATTGACGTTCCGTTCAATAGATATCCGTGAATCGGTCTCAGCAGGCATTGGAGCCTATTGTAGATAAAATGGAAAGAGTACTGATCTATGGCTGTGGTACCTGTAGTTTGGGTGGATAATAAGACTGGGCTATTGTAATAAGGTCCGGATACCTGCCATAACATAGTTTGCACAAGTTATCGAGACTGACTGACTAGAAGGGCCCCCGTAACTGCCGTCGTAAAGACGGCTGGGACCAACACCGGTGTGAGCATCTCAGGGGTGATGAGAGGTGTGCTGTGCTTTCTCTGAAGTTACTCGCTTTGTTATGCTCTTTAACTATTCCCCTCTAGACCAATTAAGGCAAGCCATAGCCAAGAGTCTTGTGGGTCCCCTTGGGGTCCACTCCGACCGACGAAGACACGCCGGAGACGGAAATCCTGACCGACTCTCTGGAGCACTCGGGTCCCGGGTCGTACTCTCCAACAGCTCGCCACAAATTATTTTTTATTCTTGTTTATTTAGGTAAACAAACAGTCACTACAAGAAATTAGTTTACACAGTTTAATAAGTTAAAAATCCTTCAGAAATGTTTACAATATGTGTGATGTATTATTGACTGTAGATCTTAAAATTAGAACAGTAGAAGCTATTTTCATTAGACTTACTTTTATAAACATAACTAAATAGTTTCCGTCTACGACTTGGTTGCGTAAAAGTCGTAAAAAAATCCACCTTAATGGAGCTCGGCATTTGAAGAAAATAATAATATTTCCAGTTCCAGGGTTCTGCCTTCAACGTGCGCTGTCTGTCAATATCTAGTACTGGCACAAAACTTAACTGTCTGAATGCTGCTAATATATTCTTTGGTCGAGTTAAAATGACGGACAACACGCGTCAGACCGCGCGGTCACGAGAGTGAAAGACGTATTTATGGAGACCGCAGTCGACTGTTATGTTATGACAGACGTCTCCTGTGTCGTGCTTAAGCCCTTTCTCACTAGACTGAAGTGCTCTAACTAGGATCGATCTTAAAGTAAGATTTTATGCATTGTGAGTAACTATATTGAGACGCAATTATGCAAGACCAAGCACAGATACGGATTAAAATTTTTGTGTAGTCAAAATTAGCAAACATGTGATGTGTGATATGATGTGACAGAACTTGTTCAAATTTTTTTGAGGATATAAAATTTTTTAAATGTATACGTTCAACTAGTACATAGGCTGCTATTTATATATCCGGAAACCGGGATTACAATCTTCTTAAATAGCATATTTGACCTCCATGGTAAAATTTGAACTTTTTTAAGTACTGGCCGGTATATTTTTTCTTTCTTATTAACGCTCGTGTTTTGTTTTTGACGGGTTTTAAATGTCATCTCGCAGCAAGAATGGAACTCACTCGTGAAAATATTCGTGCTATGATTTATTGTGATTTTCGACGTGGTTTAACGCAACAACAGTGCATAGATCAACTAACTTCAACTTTTGGTGATGAAGCCCCATCTAAAACTACTGTGTATCACTGGTTTAGTGAGTTCAATCGTGGACGTAGTATGCTTACGGACGAAGTTAAGGCAGGTCGCCCGAAATCGGTCGTTGTACAACAAAATATCGAGGCTGTGCGAAAACTTATAATGGACGACCGACATGTTACGTACTGCGAGATAGAGGCGACTCTGGGTATTTCTATGACCAGCATTAATAGCATATTACATAATTATTTGGCTGTAAAAAAAATTTGTTCGCGTTGGATACCCCACAACTTAACAAAAGAGCAAAAAGATGCTCGCGTCGAATGGTGCAATAAAATGTTAAAAAAATATAACCGTGGTGACTCAAAAGCCGTTTATAACATCTATACAGGTGACGAATCCTGGATCTATGCATACGATCCCGAAACGAAGCAACAATCAACGGTATGGGTGTTTCAAAATGAGCCGAACCCTACGAAAGTTACTCGTGCAAAAAGTACATTGAAACAAATGGTGGCCTGCTTCTTCGGTATTAATGGCCATGTAGCTACAGTGCCACTAGAAAACCGTAGAACGGTTAATTCAGAGTGGTACACGACCATTTGCTTACCGGAAGTATTTGAACAAATTCGTAAAACTAACCAGCGACGAAGAATCATTCTTCATCATGACAATGCCAGCTGTCATACGTCACGCGAAACAACTCTATTTTTGGAGGGTCAAAATGTGGAATTAACGGGTCATCCGCCGTACAGCCCTGACTTGGCACCCAACGATTTTTATTTATTTCCAAATATAAAGAATAAATTACGCGGTCAACGATTTTCGACCGCTGAAGATGCTGTCGACGCATTCAAACAACACGTTATGGAGGTACCTCAGGCGGAGTGGCAGAAGTGGTTTAAAAATTGGTTCACGCGAATGCAAAAGTGCATAGATCATCAAGGGGAATACTTTGAAAAACAATAAAACCATTTTCAGCCGTGTACGTTTGTTTGTTTTTTTGTTTCCGGATATATAAGTAGCAACCCTCGTATTATGGTATTATTACCTTTTATGCGACAACACATCTCGCCTTGTTAGTCGAAAATAAATATTCGTGTTATATATTATCTTTTTCTTCACAGTGGAACAAGAAAGAAAAGTATTTATGAAAAAAATCCATAATTGATGCAATAAATTATTGAAATGGATCCAGATGGATTACAGCTTGAAGACTGCTTACCCTATATTTCCTAATGCACACAGGCGAGACGAATAAGATTGATATAATGAGTATCATCCTCCTTCTAAAGCTTAATAAAAACTAGTCAAATGAAAAATGGCGACCCGTCTGCGTTTGCATAAATCTCACTGCGCGTGAGAACTCAGTTCCGTGCCGCTACCGTAGTTGCTCTCGACCTATTTGGCACATAACGTTACCTAACAGTACGCTAACAGAAAAACTGAATGTAGTTCAACACATATATGGACAGCTGGACCATTCAAACGTGGATGGAGTAGCAAAAACTTGTAAAGTTTGCTAAGCTATGAACTTTTATTTCTAGGGGAAATGTGACTGGTATAGTAAAATAAACTGTTTGATCAATTTAATCTATTTCAGTTTTGACTTATTGCATTGGTAATTTACGTCATTTTTACGTAAATATTTTTAGTCCTTACCTAAATATAATACTGAAACTTATTTCTCTAAGTTATCTTAAAATATAGTCCTAAACTATTCAATTATATTAATCTAGTGCTAAAACGGCCAAGGCATTTAAAACTGAAATCTCCAGGGAGAAGTAGGTTAACCAATAAAAACAAATGAATAAAGGGTTTTCCACTGGATTTTGCAACGCCGGTCACATACAAAACTGGACATCCATTATAAACCTCTTTTACGATCAGCCCTCGTTAAACCAAGGATTTGTAGTGAAGACGCATGAGCTCATTAAACTGATTTATATAAACGAATGGACATCAAAATGAGTAAGTATCGACAAAAAACAAATTGAAAAAGAAAAACAAACTGACAAATCGACAAGAAAGAGAGATACGGCGTCTGACAATGGTAAAAAAGAAAATGACCATGGAAAGAAACAACATGTCAGCCATTACGTGGCGTTGATTACATTTTCTTTTGGTTCGATACCAACAGTTTAATTAAACCCTTTAAAGTAGTCCCCGTTAAAACAGTCGGCAACGCAAATATCGACACAAATATTTCAATGGCGACCGTATTCTATAGAGTGTAAGGACTATTGAGTTTCTGTGTTACTTTGTTGTGGAAAGTTGTTGTTGGCTGTATGTGATTGAAGGTTGAACGATTGGAAGTTGACACGCTGATTGGTTTTCTTTGAGTTTGTAATGGTTTTGATGATACGGTGATAAGAGCCAGTGTTTGTATTACATGCATGTATAATAGAACTACTGTTGCTTAAGTATTTTAAGCAGTTGTAAGATTTGCATCTGTAGAGTTACCTACTACTTAACTTCTTCTTCTGACTTAACTACGATCTACGATCGGTACTAGCATCAGATTCATACGTTTAACAAAAAAATAAAAGTTGTAGGTAATTACTACATAAATCAGGATTTCTATAAATTTGATCGCATCTTCTCTAAAACCTGCAGTGTTTCATTTACTAAGGTTGCGTGATAAGAGCCCATACATAAAAAGATTCTTATAATTACAATTGACTTTATCCTAAGTTATTAGAATCAAGCATGTATTAACCCAAAAACATGCATAGGTACTTCGTTAACATTTAACCCAAGAAATCGTTCTTCAGATTTAGATCTGAACCAAAAATCTCGCTTGGTGGTAAGTAGGTACCTGTAATATGGATCTAATGAGATTGATGTGACGATGCATTACCAAAATCCAAATGAACTCCGAAATAATGCACCCACATACGTAAGACGAGTAAGTTCTAGACGTAAGTAGAAATTTCTCCAAAAAGAATAGAAAAATATGTGCATAAGCCAGTATTCTTTTCTTTCATGTCGGGTCCTCGTATAGTGGATGCCCCAAAAGCAGCGGTGTTGACAGCATATTCATAGCTGGCAATAAAACTCGCATTTAACAGCAATTCTGTAATGAAAAAGTTACAATATGTACCATCATTGAATCTAAATCTTTACCAAAACACTAAATAACTAATATAATCTTCAAGTTGATAGAAGCGCTAACTAGCGCTAGCAAACTGGCCATGAATGAACGGTCTGTCCAGGCTTATCTCCTATTGATCCTAGCATCGTATAAGGTAAAGACAAGTCCGTTTTCCGGTCATGTGGGACACCGGGATGTTTTTCTTGTTAATTTATGGTCGTGATGTTAGATGAACATTAGGATTAGGCACATAAGTTAACAAAGAATATTTTGTATGTATGTTTTATCGGAAGCTGTTGTAGGTACCGTTATTTTATTTTGTTTTTAAGGATTGAGTTGGTTTAAATTGATCATAATTAAAATAGTGAAAGGCCAAGACTATTTAAGTTAGGTATGTCGTATTTATGTAATTAGAATTAAATATTTTAATAAAATATGTGAAGAGCATCTAGTGAGGCGTATCACCAAGGCATAGGCAGAGTGAATTTTTGAGTTCAAAAAGAGGGGTACAGTTTTAACTGGCCTCCACACTAGGCAAAGCCTGTCCCGTGGAGGAAAAATAACTTTATAATCTAGATAGAAGTAGTGATTACATACATTTCCATATTTGGGTTACAATGTTAAATTCATTATAGGAATTAAAAACTACTATTTTATTAATATTAGGCAGAACATAATACTGAAGAAAGAAAAATACAAGACATGGAGATGTCATTCAATTTACTCTAATCAATCTGCTTCAGAGTTTAGATCGTATTGTAGGTGCTTTATTAACGTGAAATAATCGACGCACTATCTAATAGTAAGCAGGTATTCTTTTCCGCACGTTTTGATGATACGTACTCGTAGGTGGTAGAACAAATTACACGTCTTCTTTTCTTTCGGGTTTACCGTAGTCGGGTTAAAACATTGTAATGAATCCTCAACGCAATGCTTAAAGCTTCGGCTACTTTAAACTAAAAAGCGATGCACAAAACGGGACCTCAGAATACCTACGATATATCTGGCACCATCTTGTTCTTCCAATTTGATCCATAAGGGAGTTAGTTAGCTTAGAGCTAAAAACATTTCTGAAATTTCACTAATGTTGCACCTATTCTCAGATCAAAGCAAGCAAAAATATCACTCTGGCAAACATAGCAGCCCACAAAGGAAATGTTTACTTTGGCAAGACTGCTTTTTGCCCTGAGAGACGTTAGAGCTATTGAAGTGACGCCTAGAATTCTATGGTAGAACAAAGAAACATTCGTAGTCTAGCTCAGAGTTTAGACACATAGCTATAGTTCAACGAAAAACCTTTAAATTTAGAAGATATTTGGGGGACGATCTTACACCTATCAGCCTAGTCCCAAACGAAGCAAAGCTCGTACCATGGGTGCTAAGCGATATACATCAAGTATTTAATTACATGGGAAGAAAGGATTTTTGAAAATTAAATCCTTAAGGGCAAAAAAGGGATCGAAAGTTTTGAACGACTTCCAAGCGAAAAAAGTGTGAAGCCTTGCAATGACTGTGTTAATGTTGTTAAATTTGGTTCTTATTATAAGGAGCATGTCGTGCAGTTCATTTGGATTTGCCACGTCCCCGATTTGAGTTGCAGCTTGTAGGCTCCCACTGAGTAGTAATTTTGCCCCACAACTCATTTGGCGGTCGGAAGCTATGCCAAATTTCAATTTAACTTCACCGACTTCAAAACTTAGTTTTATTTAATATAAATAAATGAATAATATGATGCATAAAATTAAGATTATTCTTTCTAAACCACCCTGTGGCCTCGGATTACATTAAGCATATGTTTCATTAGCTAAACAACATAATTTAATACCGTCACTTGAACTTAAAACTTTCTCGCACCGATAAACCTGGAGTCGTATTCCAACTTCAGCCGAATTGACCCCTTAAGCTGACCAGTATAAGCGTTCTTAGAACAACTCATAGTTTTTACCAAGAAGCTTAAAATACAAGAGTAAAGTTACAATTTATTACATGTCCGAATATCGAAAAGATTAAAAAAAATTGTACGGGGTACTCATGAAGAAGAGCAGAAAAATCATCTTGATTGACCTTAAGCTTTTAGACTGTTCCTTTTTTGAGCTAAGCCTTTAAAAATGGCTTGATAGCTAATTTCAAATTATTACACTTGGCTAATTTCAAAATGATCACTAAGCAAATATTGACAGATAATATGTAAATATTTTTTTCCAAATTCTGGTTTAACAATATCTAGCAGTTTATAAGTCTTGCTAATTTGGGATCTTATATAATCGACTTTGCAAGCGCAGTGTGAAGACACTGCATAAATGCCAAATAGGAAAATATGACATTTATGTCGGCAGTGTGTTGTTATCATCCATGCAGAGTTTACGTGTCCGAACTCTAGTCACTTTACATTGGTTCACGAAGTGTTAAGCATAGGGAATAATGTTCTTACTCGATAAGTAACGCACGGACAGATTTACGAGTGGTTTTATCAGCAAATACCAGCGTTACTCCATTAGTATGGGCAATTGACGTGTTTGACGTGCCTCAGGGAGCGCCTAATGGCGGTACTTTAATTGTGATAATCTTGTTATGATCCTGGCAACAAGCGCACATTGTGTATCAACAGCGGTTGACAATGACATCTCAAATCTTATGACTTAAAATTTGCGGTATTTCGAAATAGAAATAGAAATATTTATTTTCTTGAATACGTACAATGGTTCTTAAATATAAAGTAGTTAAGACACAGTACTCAGTCGACACAACATCAACATGCAAATTATTTACAAATAAGTACACGAGGGTACTAAATAATCACTAATTATTAACATGCAATTAAAAATATACAAAACGGATTAATTAATTAATTGGAAAATAGAGTTAAAATTAAAATATGTCAATTACGTATGTCAAATTTGGGTCAGATAAAGTTTTACAAAATTTACTAATTATTTGAAAAAAAAACCGGCCAAGTGCGAGTCGGACTCGCGCACCGAGGGTTCCGTACAAACCTGTAGGTATATAAGTAAAAGTTCACCTATTGCGTTGACATGAAAGTTTGATTTTGTTACAGCTGAAATGTATTATAGACCTGAGTATTTGATATGAATTTCAATTTAATACCTCTACGCGTTTACGAGGAAAAAGGTAGTAAGTTTAAAATTAAAAAAAAATATTTTTTGTATGATTTTACTAAAAATGTCTACTTATCGAAATGTTTCCTTTGTCTGTGCTATATGAAGTTTCTTCGTGCCAAGTTTCAAGTTTCTGAGTTTACGGGAAGTACCCTTTAGGTTTTGAGTTTCTTGCGAGTACTCAGTTTCAAAATATGCGACTTAAATTGCTATTTCTTTTGATTGTGTTGACATAAAAGTTTGGTTTTGCTACATCTGAAAGGTCCTATAGCCCTGAGTATTTGACATGAATTTCAATTTAATACATCCACGCGTTTACGAGGAAAAAGGTAGTAAGTTTAAAATTTAAAAAAATATTTTTTGTATGATTTTACTAAAAATGTCTACTTTTTGTAATTTTTCCTTTGTCTGTGCTATATGAAGTTTCTTTGTGCCAAGTTTCAAGTTTATGAGTTTACGGGAAGTACCCTTTAGGTTTTGAGTTTCTTGCGAGTACTCAGTTTTAAAATATGCGACTTAAATTGCTATTTCTTTCGATTGCGTTGACATAAAAGTTTGGTTTTGCTACATCTGAAAGGTCCTATAGCCCTGAGTATTTGACATGAATTTCAATTTAATACCTCCACGCGTTTACGAGGACAAAGGTAGTAAGTTTAAAATAAAAAAAAATATTTTTTGTATGATTTTACTTAAAATGTCTACTTTTTGTAATTTTTCCATTGTCTATGCTATATGACGTTGCTTCGTGCCAAATTTCAAGTTTCTGAGTTCACGGGAAGTACCCCGTAGGTTTTCGAGCGGCGAAAATCTCTAAAATTTGCAGCATAAACGACTGTATCTTTTGATTGCGTTGGCTTTTAAGTTTGATTTTTTCACAGCTCCAAGGGACAATATACCTGAATATTTGATATAAATTTCAGCTTGATACCTCCACGCGTTCCTGAGAAAAATGGTCTTGACAGACAGACAGACAGACAGACGGACGGACGGACGGACGGACGGACGGACGGACGGACGGACAGACGGACGGACGGACGGACAGACGGACGGACAGACGGACGGACAGACGGACGGACAGACAGACGGACAGACAGACGGACAGACAGACGGACAGACAGACGGACAGACAGACGGACGGACAACAAAGTGATCCTATAAGGGTTCCGTTTTTTCCTTTCGAGGTACGGAACCCTAAAAACCGGCCAAGAGCGTGTCGGGCCACGCTGAACCAAAAATATCTGAACATGGATTTTATCGCCTTGACAACAGAGCCGTTGTTCACATATTTGTGACCTCCTTGGCCGCTCCGATATATCTGATGGCGACTGTACAAAGAAGTCAAACCGTCCGATGTCCGCTTCTAAACCTTATCAGTTTTAAAATGACAATGATGGATTTTAGCCAACATGTCATTGATAACTATATATTAAATTATATATCTTCGTTTTTATTTAAGTAGCTGCAGTGCTCAATACATTCGTCGATTGTGCATTAATGCAGAGTCATTAAATAGTAATAAACATGTGTTACTTGCAAGTTTAAAGGACATGGAGGGGAATGCTGAAAAGAGAACTTTTTTTATTAATCCAATTCAAACATAATTTTGTAACATATAAAATAGTAAAAAACATGTTGACCGCAAACATATTTATGGGCTTTAACAACATCAAAGAGAGGATGGTACTTCCCTTTTCTGAAGTGATATAAGTATAGACAATATACGTATACTAGACACACGGCAGTTAAAAAACAACACACAGAAGTAGGATGTCTAGTAGAAAAAGAAACAAAGAGACAGAAGAAATGTATCGGCGGCTTAGTGTCGGACTATCCTTATTTATTTTATTACATTACTAAAGCGTTTTAAATTTATAAAATGATTGCTACTGCCTTTACCGTACCCATTAACAATCAGGTTTTTAACGATTTGTGTAAGCAATTTTATTGAACCAATTTATCGGAGGAAATGGTCTCGGCCCTCGATTCGAGTTGCCTCACTTCTCCTTCTCACCTACCTACGCAGTACGCAGTTATTAATTATAACCTAGAAACTGCATTTTATAGCATCCTTAATCTCGAGAAAATAGGTATCGATAAAATAACGCCAAGTACCGATTTAACTCTTGCCGAGAAGAGTATACAAGTGATATCAAACATTTAGAAAAGCATAAAACAACCAGAGTTGATTTGGAACTAATCACCTTAATATAGTATAAACGTGAGTTAAAACTTTTTGCACATAATCTATTTCAACAAAGTTAATACGAATAGTCTCATTTCACTAAGTATGTCACATATTCTATAAACTTTAATTATGGATGGTACAAGGAGGATAAAAATCTCTATGTTACAAAAGTGTCCGTCAGAAGGCGATAAACTGATGGCGCCACAATTATATTAAATTTGATTAAATACATTTTGGTGTTAAAAAATTAAATCTAAACATATTTACAAAATAATTGTTTGCGGAGAAGAAAAACACTCTGAATATTAATTTTATTTAGAATGTCATATAAGTATTAAATATCGGTAATTCATTTCAAATGCTCAACTACTTAACGCCACCCGGAGATATTTGGAACTATTGTTTAGTGCTTACCGCTGGACACTTTTTCGACCCTTTTCCTATAAGAGAGACCGATCGTCCTTGTACCATCCATAACTATAATGTTGAGATTTGTAAGCTCAACAACTGGTTTATTCAACATGATTTTGAATTTGTTTAGAAAGAGGGGAAAATTAAATAAAAAATGTTTCCAAGCTTGTGCTATTTATCGTTGGCAGACGTTCCTGCTTAAATGTATAATTAATGATTATTAAATTGATATTGTAATATTGGCTTGAGCTTTACCATGCGATTATATAATTACAAGAACTAGGAACTGATCGTTAAAATACAGCTGAGTTGTGCACTTTTGGATGTCAAATTTTCTGTGATTAACTGCCCTGACTCGGAACTACAGTATCCGCCTGCCGTCATATATCTTCCACAGGAATTAGGCATAGACATATATTTGGTTCCTTGAACCATCGGGTTCATAATTGCATACCCAATTTATGAATGAATTCATTGATAAATTGCGTATGCAATTATGAACCCGATGGTACATTTTGGAAGTATCTAATAATATCCTGCATTGCAGGGATGAAGAGATTCATATACCTAAAATTAATTAGGGACGTGACATACATCCTTATAAGTCCGGAGCTCCAGAGCTAAAAAGAGAAAACGACATATCTACATACTCTAGACTTTTACTCGTCCATATTTTCTTGGAGCATTGTCCTATGATGTCCGATTTTCATGAACTGGCCTGAAGTATTTATATCCGAACATCCGTTGTAAGTACACAATATTTACTATCAGAAGCTTGTTATCTATGTAGACTAGACGGCCACAATAAAATACTATCTCCTTTACTCGATCAAAGCGCCGCCCAAAAGCCTCATGTTCCAAAGGCTTCAAGAACGAATTGTTGACTTAGACCAACCAGTGTATATAAACTCCTCTATTAACATATTGATTAACAAGGAAGTGTTAATATTTTGCGTACGAGCCTTAAGGGTTATTGATAAGCCTAGCGTAGGTCATAGAAGTTACCTTTGTTCCACGTCACAGGTCCATCATAAATGCTCCGTAAAAGGCACAGATACTAGCCAGAAACGAGAAACTGGATGGCAAATTTTAGAATTTGTAAATTTTAATATCCTTGAAGAAAGCCACGAGACCCATCCGTTGGGTCACGTAACATTGGCGCCCAATAATTTTAACTCGCCAAATCTAGCACAAGAATACACTCCCAGACCATGTTTGGTCAAACTTACTGACAGATAAGATAATCCGGCAATGATTTTCAATAACAAAGGTGTTGCGATACTTACTATCAATAATAAAGCTTATCTAGATATCAGCAGGCGCCAAAGGCTTGTCTGGGTTCTATTCAGTTCAGATAAAGCACAGTATTGTCTTTTATTTGACAGTTTTACAATGTCATGATTATAAGTATGTTTGTCCTAGAAACAGCTTTTTATTTGTCTAAAGGCAAATGATAGAGGCATTATTAACTTGATTTTTATAAACGTGTGCATATTGGACAATATTGATATAGGCAATTTACACTTACTACTTAACTGAACCATAAAGCAGAAACCACATTTTTCACATATGTTTTTTTTTCAAAAGCAATAAAATTAGTAAACTCAAAAACTTCTAAAGCTCTTCTTTATTTATCATATTATTTTGATCTATCTTGAATGTTAATATGCTCCAAGACGCGACTGGTGCAACGTCAACAGGCTCCGCACTGGCCACGATCGTTGTGCTAACTACAAATACCGCTGCGGATGGGTGGAAACTCCATGCACCTGCGGGGCCCCAGTACAAACAATCCAGCACATTATCCAGGACTGCCCCATAACCCGCTATGCTGATGAACCTACTGAAGATCTGATCACCCTTAGCGACGAGGCCATTAAGTGGCTGACAGGTCTTAATCTCTATTTATAGTTGCTTTTGTTTCCGTTTATCATGCATGATAGGATTCATAACATTAGAATCTTATCAAAACTATCGACCAAAACATTTTAAAAATCTACACGCGCATGACCAGCCTCTAAATCTATTTGATCACGTATATCTGTTACGACATAATCTCCTTCAATCCCAAAGATTTCCATACTGATTTTATAACAAACTGAGCTCCACCCACAAACTAATCACCCAGCTACCAAATCCATCCTAGCATGATTTATTGCATCGCTTTGGATTTTTAATAAGAAACCGTTCGGCTACCGTGCCCTGGTCGTTCTCATTGCGCTAGCGTAGTTAAGTTATTTATTCAATTAACCAGTGAAATATGGCCTCGAAATATGTTTTCTCTTTTTCGTTTGGTGCTTCTGGTGGTGGACGTCGGGTGATAGACATGCAACTACGCATATTTCTGTCCATTCTTGGGGCGACGCAAGGGTCATCCGTTATTAATAATCCGTTCTTGAATGTCACGCGACCAAATTTTCTTTTGGACCACTTATCTTTCATATTTCAGCAACATTTGTCATCAAAATCCGTTATGTAGAATTTTCTTACAATAACTTGCAATTTGTTTGCTATTTGATAGTATGAAAAAGTCTGTATTTCTGGCCAGGTCGGTGTATAGAACTGTATCGTCTGTTCATTCAAATTAGTCCAAAATATGGACATCATGCGCCTTTACAGGCCAATGTTAGATATCTAAGTTAAGTTTGTCTTATTAATAATGCATAAGGAAATAATTGTAAAATGTATTAACTTATAAGCTTTAGCTTAAGTTCCATACTGGCACTGCCTTAAATTAGATTAGTAGTTAATAAGTAAATTTTGCATGCTTATTTAAGTAAAATGTGTATTTATTACTACATTTGCAAATAAATATTTGATTGATTGATTGATTAACTCGTACCTTTGATCATGGGGCTTTAAATATAAGGATCGATTTTGCTTATAAAACTGAGTTACTTTTAGTCTAGAACTATTTGAATAAAATAATCCCATGAAGCAATTGATATCGTCTGTCACACTTCAAAAACTGATGATTTTTCAGTTACATTGCTTGCTCGAATAAGTTATGAACTTTAAAAAATTACAAATCCAGTTATTTTCAAAATGTATATAATTCAATTGTAGTTCAGTTTTACGAATCGATCCTTGCATTTAAGGTCAAAGGCACGCTGTAGAACTCCCCATAAGCGATTAACTCGCATCACTCCTGCAAGTGATTGGAATTCAACCTTAGATTTATTAAAGTCAATAATGCAATTAAAATGAATTATGGGCGGTAATAACTGAGCGGTTGAATGAAAATGGGAGATTGGTGCATACTGATAAGGGCCCTTAAATAACTTCATCTACTAGGTATAATTTTGTACAACAATCAATCATTTGAGACCACGGGATAAAAGCAGAGGTTAGACCGGACATTGAATATACACTCGCGTGCAAATAATTCGGGTCAGTACGAAAAACTATAATATCTCCTAAAATAATAAAGCTAGGAGCCTGAATTAAATTGTATATTATAGATAAATGCATAGTTAATAAAACAACGTCAAGAGTTAGGGATGATATTCACTTGTTTATTTAATTAACATAGTAAACACGATATCAATTAATTATAGGTAAAAAGCAACCGTGGTACCTCACACACAAAAGTAAAAACAAAAAAAAAGTAAAACATATCAATACTTCGTATTGCCTCCTCGGGCTCTTACAGCTTCTAAACGATTGGGCATACTTTATTAAGTTTCTTATGCGTTCTTGCGGGATATTAGCCCATTCTTCCACTAACGCCTGTTTCAGGTCTCTAAATGTAGCTTGGGCGGGGTTTCGATTTCTTACACGTCTTCCGAGCTCGTCCCATACGTGCTCAATCGGTTTAGGTCCGGGCTTCTCGAGGGCCAGTTCATAGTGTTGATACCAACCTCCTCAAAATAATCTTCCACAATCTGTGCGGTGTGTGGCCTGGCGTTGTCATGCACGAACATTGAGTTTTCACCCATATTAATTAAATATGGGCCTACATGCTCATTAAGAATCTCTTCCACATACCTGGCACTAGTTAACGTTCCATTTTCTATCAAAACTAATTGCGTGCGACTCTCTGAAGAGATTCCAGCCCAAACCATAACAGACCCACCGCCGAAAGCAACTTTTTCTTCAAAACAGGCTGGAATAAAACGTTCACCTGGCCGTCTGTAAACTCTTCGCCGCCCGTCATGTGCATAGAGAATAAATCTGGATTCGTCAGAAAACATAATTCTTGCCCATTCTTCGGCACCCCATCGCCTGTATTCGCGTGCGTAAAGTTTCCTTGCAGTTCGATGCCCTCTGTCAAGTTTTGGGCCATTTGCCGGTCTATGTGGGGTCAAATTAGCTTCACGAAGCCGCCGCCTTACAGTCCACTCGCTGATGTCATCTCTTCGGGTCTCCCGAAGTTGGTTTTTGACTTCAACTGCAGTGAGATGCCGATTTCGGAGCATTGTTGTTATAATAAATCTATCTTCTCTAGCCGTAGTACATCTCGGCCTGCCGGTTCCTGGTCTTCGAAGGTTCCTGCCAGTTTGTAGGAAACGTTGGAGGACCCTCTGCACCGTAGATAGTGACACGCCTGTTCTTCTTTCTGTATATCTCTGACTTCTGCCTTCTTGTAACAAAGTGACGATACGTGTACATTCATCTTGTGTTAGCGACATGATTGTAATTCAATAATGACCATCAAAGTCAACAAAAACTGCCTTTTATCATTTTGCTTTGACAGATTGAAAACAAAAGTGAGAAAACAATCAAAAGTGAAATAAGCTCAATTTGAGTACCAAATTAGACTTTTTTTTAAATAAAACTTTTTCCAGAATTCTTGTAGAACATTGAAGGTTCAATTTAATTCGATATTAAATTCTCTTTAATACACAGTTAGTTTCCTGCACATACCGCTATTAATTTGCAAAATATAAGGGTTTTTGTCACTGACCCGTATTATTTGCTCGCGAGTGTAGTTCAAATAGAAATTATACAGCGCGAATTTCAAATAAATCCGCACCAACAAAATAAAATAAAAACCTAAAAAATTATGACCATCACAACTTACGTTTTTAAAAATAAACAAACATAAGGCGAAATTTTGGTTTCTTTGTCACCAAGATCTCCTGATTTTTTGCGACCAACAGGTAAATCCAGCCAATGATAATAAATTACGTTGACACGCGATATTTCTGTCATAACTGTCACGACGCTAAACTTAGCAAATAAATCTAAAACCTCATAAACTTATTTGGAATGCGTTCGAGCGAATGTCATTGGTCATTGCAATTACTTAATCCGATCTTTGAAAATTCGTTTGGTGTGACACTTTTCGTGGTCGTTTTGTCGACTTATGTTAGTCGTTCAATGACTTTTTGTTATAACGATTTTCCTTAATTTTATTTGATTATTTATTTATCGTATGGCTACATGTCACTGGATATAGATAGGCATTAATTTTCTTCATCATCTACTTTCCCACTACTATTTTATTTGATGGAAAGCGACGACATACCTTGATAAGAAGCTTACTGGATTAGTAATAGCTATTCACTCCTGCTGTAAAGATCGTTTAGGCAAGTTTTGCCAGCCTTTTATCTTACGTAGATGCCCTTTTTAATTTTATTGATTTTTATTGTCTTTATAAACGATTATTGTATTGTTCACAGGTAAGTCGTGTATCGCTCGTGTCACAGTACCTTGCAGTAGTGGTGTACCTGTTAGCAGTAATTTATTTGAGCCAGGTAAGCAAAGCGTAGAGAACAAAGGCCGTAGTCAACGGTAATCATTTCTCGATATCGATATCAGATCGATGTCGGTACGAAAAATATGTATCTAAATGATACATCAAGCGAATGAAAAGTTACGTGACCATTTTCATTAATTGTTTAAGTTCCGATTGAAGTTGTCCGTAAAAGATTGTCACTTGCAAGCCATAAAACTCATGACGATGATTGTGTAATCGGGAATAGAAAATTTTACCTTATTTGTAGCTTTGAATATTTATTTAAAGTCATAAAGATACATATTTCGCCATATTATCCTTATCGTGTGTTGTAAAGGATATTTGCCAATGATGATGTTCCGACAGACGCATAATCAATCATTGTTCGTGAATTGTTGTGTGATTTAAATGAAATCGTACCATTAACGATCCCTCTTGGTAAAGCTTATGTAAATAACAGGTTTTAATGTAGAAATTGCGACTAAAATGTGTATTTTTTAAAGAAATATCGGTTTATATTTTAATCCGGGTCAATAGCATATCGAAATATTGGTAAAATCAATATTTGAATATCTTTTTTTTCTCATATAATAAATAAATAAGTAAGATCAAACTATATAACACTAACTGACTTTTTTCGGATCTATTCGAATAATAAAAAAGTGAATTTTATTTACTTATTTAAACTTTATTGCACACAACAGAAAAATTTACAAATGACGGACTTAATTTGAGCACTTTGTGTTTATTTTGCATCTACTAACAATGTCCATTATAATTAATACTATTAACACAGTCACCAAACATATTTGAAAAACTCCTATACCTTTATAGTCGCTTTATACCACAAAATGAGACAGTCTATGGCCATTAGGCGGAAGGTACTTACGTCGTTCGTTGTACACATCCAATATTGTAAAAGCGTCGGCCGCCAAAAGGTACCTTTTCATGTAATATACTGTTACAAATATGCAAATAAATTTCTCATCTTCATTGAACGGACGAACACTCACAATGTCATAAAACTCCAAGCTATAGAACTTAATAGTTGTCATACGCACAAACAAATGTTTTGTTATTGGCACTCGCGTTGCAGACCTAGCAGAGATACCGCACGAATTGAACAAGTTGTCGTTACATTTTTTAGAGCAGAATACGTTTGTGCTGATTACATCTTTTAGAGTAAAATACGTCTTGTGCTGATTACATTTTTAGAGCAAAATACGTTTGAGCTGAATTCAGCTATCATAGACCAAAATCCGCCGACCAAAGCTTTTGTCTATGAGCTCCATACAAAAATTCAGCTACCAGTAAGTTTCGGCTGATTTTTGTCTATGGTAGCTCAATTCCACTCAAGTGATATTTTCATTTTTACATGAGCTTTGATAGAGGTAAGAGGAGGCTCATTAAGCGCTTTCAGGATTCCAATTCACAACCTTCGGTTTGGAAATTGCACACCTGAACCACCTCGGCTAACACCGTCTTAATTTCGTTATCAGTGAGAGATAATTTTGTTACTTTTGCTTCCAGGGATTCATTACTTATGGACTTTATTATTGAAAAAAAAACCTAAGTGTAAACATCCTTAGGTTTGTTTTATCCATTCTGTAAAATCCATGTATTTAAATATTTCAATAATACTCGTAACTTGCACTCTCGCTGACTCTGTTTACATTGACGTCCACAACTTCAATAGGCTCAATTAGATGTAGCCACATTCTGTGCGATCACTTGATGCCAATTACGTTCTGAGACGAACCACAATAGCTCTAAAGAAGAATTTTCTTATAAATATGGATCTTATTGTAGTAGCTATTTAACAAAAGCAATCGAGTCTTGGAATACGCATATTGGCGCTATGGTGCATTCCGTAGGATATCAACCGAAATTTAATATATCTGAATATTCGTAACATTGGAAATGGTATAGGTAGTTATAAAAAATAATTTTAGCATTATGCACTATTAACACCTATCAGCTATTCTGACTCGAGATAAAAAGTATAGAGACAAAACGTTTCATCTGTTATTACCCCCCCTTAGGTCGATGAAGTATAAAGTCGCTGTAATTGGGCATTAGGTTAAATATTTACAATGTAAGAATATAAATATTGTGACCATAAACACTGTCTATGATAAAATCCGGACATGCATGATTTGGTATATCTTTTTTTCGGTACCACATATTCAAGCATTTCTTTTATTTGAATAATCTGGAATTATAGTAATTATACTAAAAATAGAATCATATTACGATTGTATGGAGTGAGTTTTTGCCAAATATATTGAATTTTTTGTCCAGCATTTTTTGATAATCTTCACTCACTTCCTGCTACAATGTCACAATTGTATTTCTATTTTCACAAGCTGTTTTATGCTCATTAGAATGTTATCTTAAAAAAACACGATTTGAAACTCTTTTCTACTTGAGGTAGTCAGGAAGACTTTCTACTCCAAGCACTAAAAGTAGTTTTTATATGGGAGGCATATTTTTGTAAAAAAAGTCAAGCTCACCAAAGCTAGAACACCTCAGAACAATTTATATCTAAGTACAATGAGAAAAATGTAAGCTATTAAGAAAAGAGAATATAATAAGGTATAATTTGGTTTATCTAATAAAAAATAAAAAACTATTTTTCACAGGAAATATTGGTAAACACTGTCAGAACACAGTGTACAAAAAAATATAGGCACTGTGGAATATATAGTGATCAAAGTCACAGATAACGTAACGTTATATTATGTTTGTAATTTTATTAGGTAGCTTGATCACCACAAATTATTTATAAGAAGTGTTGCTTGAATATGTGGTACCGAAAAAAAGATATACCAGATCATGCATGTCCGGATTTTATCGTACACAGTCTTTAATTCCCTTTCCGTTTATAGATATCAAAGTCTGGACTTAGTAGTCTCTTTGTCACTCACTTTTATCTCTCTGAAACATCAATAAAACATATGATGTTATATCGCGAAATTGATTTGTACCTAGTTTCCAAATTGGCTTCAATTACCACTTCGCGCTCCATTTAGCCAGAGTGTTTTGTATATCGAGCAGCGTGTCAAGGGGACGTGATGATTCCTGATACTGATACTCTTTCCTAATTGGGATCGTGATTGATCGCTCGCCATTATGTTTAAGCTAGTCTTTAGAAGAATACGTTACGTATGTGTAAAAGTAGTCTGACTTTAACACTGTATGAACTTTGCAGCGGCAAAATTTGGAAATTTGGAATGCCAACATTAAAACTTTTATTTATCTTACAGTGTTCGTCAGTTTGTTTGTTGTAGAACCAATTCCTGATGTCTAATTAAGTTGAAATTTAGCGTAACTGCGTAACTTGAATGAGAATACAATATTTTGGTACCATCAAGCTGGTCTGATACTTGACACCGAAGAACTTAGTGAGAAAACAATGGAAGTTCATTGTGTTTGGGTTTGATAGCATCTCCTTAAACAGATGATGATTTTTCAAGAAAAGTGCAGTCGGCCTTATAAGCTTGTATGAAAAATGGAATTTTTGACAAAATTGGCTGCGTATAAATTTTACGTTTATGCTGGCTCCCCATATCTTGCTACTTGCAAAGTCGTGGTATAATAGCGTGAACGTGGTTAGTTTAGAAACATCTGAAAAGAAGTCAACACGTCTTGTGTAAGTGTTTTTTTGGAACGAGTACAAAGATACTGCACTCAGGCTTTTTATATCATACTTGGCCGGCAATTTCCTTTTCTCCGGCTTTTGTGTAATAACTCTCCTGTAAAATATGAAGAAAATCAAAGTAATCAACTTTACATGTAACACACCTACTTAAAGTTTTAACCAAATGGCAAAACTTTGATCTCTAGAATTAGAAATATGGCGGTCGCAATCATAACGATTTTAAAAGAGATTATGTCATCTGTAAAGGTAGTAAATGCATGTTAACCTTATGTTCTCATTTGAATACATCGGTCTTAAGGACATAAATAGGCACCATGCACAAAGATGACATCAAAGCAAATGCATTCATTATTGTGTCCGTCGCATCTCTACATCTAGTACATTAAGGATGGTTTTGCATACAATCGAGATTCTGCAGATTATTATGACTACTTAGGTAATATATTAACTGAGGTTTTTGAATAAAGAATATTTATTTACTAAATAATGATTGTACAAAACACGAGATGTCCTGTGAGCCCCAAACTAGGCTGCGCCTGTATCTTGGGGCTCGGGGTTGTGGGGTTCACAGTTAATAAAATATAAATAAGTACTTAAAGATACTATAGGTAATTAAATCTAAGTGCGGATGTGTGTGAGCGAGTGTGTGTGATGAGTGTGTGCGTGTGTGTTTATGAGCGCAAGTAAGAGCTGAAGCAACCATAGGCCTAGAAGAGACAACGTAATATGTCTTCCGTGTCATTGTACGATAGAGTAGCAAATCATTTCTTTAGTTTAGATTGTACTACTGGCAAGAAGCATGCTTTTAAGTCTAAAATTTTGCAGACCGCATTAAACACCAAAAGGGTGAATGTAGAAAGAAGAACGTTTAGCGTGAGTCGTTTGAACAGCACTGGGACTCTATATATACGTCTACTCATAATAAGTGCCTTAAGAGGCGATTTAGCAATATATTGATAAACCCTAGAAACAGCTTTGTAAATAAACAGTTGTCTTACTCTCAGAAACCTTATCTCTAGGTACAACAAGTCGGTTTTAAAGCTTTAATTTTTTTTTTCGTTATTAGCTTCTGTCGTGGTTCAACTCTAGAAAACTTTGCCTGCTTTACAGATCTTACTCTCTATTGTAGGAACCTACCAAAGAAAATAACAATTATTAGTGTCATCTCTAAATAAATTATTTAAACTTCAAACGGGATTGCTATTCTCGTTCTATTATTTCAATGAATAGCAAACTTCATTTAATTGAAATAGATTCATCTGCAAATGCATATATTAAAACGTCCTACAGTGTCATAAAACTATTAAGTGCTTTATTTATGTTCTGGTTAGTACATAATGAAACTAGAAGGTTAAATTAATTAATATTTGCAATAGTTAGCTATAAAATTTCTCTATATTAAACGTTTTTAATGCCTTTTTAAGCCTCAAAGATGGCACAGGAGACCTTACTTATGCATATTTTAGCGCTACCCTGTATTACTAATTTAAAATATATGATAATATAAAGATCATTGGCATCATCACAGAATAGATAAAAGTCCTACGTATCAAAGGTTCAGGGCAGCAGTAGATGTGTTTTGACAAATATGATGACCACAATCATTAAAATAATTGCAACATTAAAAATACATAGGTAAGTAGTTAAAATTACCGTAAAATCATCCAACTGTAATCCAATACTACAACTACAGTCCACCCACTAGTTACCCATTTGGGCTATAATTTGGTGGCTTTTCTTATCTTTTGAAACATCAAATATGATTTTGCTAGCCCGAGTCTATTACAGACAGTTTAGAGCAAAGTGTTACATCCGCCACGACAACCCGCAAGAACTTGACCACAATGTTGGCGTGTGTTGATGAATCACTAAGTATTTATCGATTTATTCCACACCTTTTCAACAAGGAGGTCCATTCAAACTTAAAAAATATCAACCAGATTCAACATTGGCTTTGCAAAATGCGCAAGACAGTTATTACCATACGCCGATGCAAAAAAATCCATACTAATCCTTACTAATATTATACATGAGAAGTAACTATGTTGTCTGCCTGTTACCGCTTCACGCTTAAACCACTGAAATGATTTAGCTGAAATTTGATATTAAGATAGTTTGAGGCCCAGAAAAGATCATAGGATAATTTTTAAACCATAAATAATTCCTTAAAGGGGTGCAAAGATGAATGAGAATTTGCAAGGGAAATTAACAACCGTTGAACCGATTAAGATGAAATCTAGTGTGTTAGTTTGAGTCCCATGGAAGGATATAGAATAAATATAATACCAAATCAAGTTGATAACTTTAATGTTCGAATATGCCTCCTGGTGACCATACACACGCGGAAGACATTTGCGAAACGTCTGCCGTGAGTGATAGTAAACGTGGACACAATGATAAAACGAATGCTCGCGCTAACGTGTGAAAATATGCAACGTTTGATAAATGTCTAGGAAGCTTTATGATGCCAACTTTCCCATGCTTTCCTTTAAATACGGTAAATTTATGGTGAAATTATGTACGCGGAAACATACCTAAGTACCAAAGTAATAACTTTTATCTACACTCATACTGTAAGTACTCTAAAATGCGTTCAAAACCCGTAGACAATGACAAGCATTACAACAAACGATTTAACTATGATAAGTTTCTTATCTGCGGCAGTAACGTAATTTTAACTTTGCATGCTCAAATATTGTTAAGCAATGAGTTTCAAATTTGGAACATCGAATTTGATAACATAATGTTACCGCCATGGCCAACTCGATTGGTCCCGCGCGAGCCCCGACACAATCGAGTTGGCCACGCCGACACAATCGAGATGGCCGCGGCGGTGCAATGGCGGCTATTCTATGATTTCCGAATACGGCATTTATAATAAATAATATGAGTGTAGATAAAGCAGTGTATGCAACTGTACGTAATTAGGCCTTAAAACACTCGTGTGATCTTATTATGAAATTCGCCTGCGGCTCATTTCATAAAACCACACTCATGTTTTAAGGACCCTTATTACGTAACAGTTACATAAACTACTATTTTTTATGTCAGAGTCGTAGGTTAATCTTATAAAATTAAAATCTTATTATAGGTACATTACGAGGTATCAAAGCAACATTAATAGATTATTTACCATAGCTCGTATTTAAAAGTAAATGATAAGATGAGACTCCTAAAATCGACATCAAATATTAGGTATTGCACCCGATCAATGAAATATTTTTTATTGTAAGCCATTTCAAAGAAACTTATACTGACAATTTTGCGGTAGTGTCCAGTTACTTTTTGTTGAAGAATACAATATTAGAAGCAAAAACCGACTAGGACTAGACTCAAGAATATATTCTTCGTTTGCCGTATTGGCATTCCAAGAGGCTAAAAACCTAGTAGACGCAGAAGATAACAGTTAAAATTATGGTCCACTAACTACAACAAGAAGAACGCTCCGAACCTTTAGTAGATAATTTTATTGATGGAAGATCAGATTGATGGATTGATAAGACAGGCACATAACAAAAGACTGACTTCAATTGAAAAGCAGTACTAAAGAATCTTTCTATTAATTGTTCAGTGAGCGAAAGATATTCACAAACCTAATGACATGTTGATATTAAAAGAACATTAACACCATGTAATAGAAATGCTTGAATGCTTTATTGTGAAAGCCCTTCTCCCATCAGTCAAGATCGTTCATTACATTATGGTTAAAATCGACATTCACCTCTCTTTCAAAGCCCTACAATAAAATAAGACAACAGACATTCTTTCGTATGAATAGAAATTCCCTTAAGTAATTAAGGCCAGACCTCTTAGTTATAGCTTAATTAATGTTTTCTTATAACCTATGATTAAAACAACTGACACTACAACCTAAAAAGGCAACTAACATGTAGGGTCGACGTCAAAGATATGTGTATATTTTGTGTTTTATTTACAATGTAATAAGAGTCAAAACTGTAAACATGTCTTTAACGAAGATTGTACTAGATTCATCAGTTTTAGTACATTCTTCCGTTAGGGGATAGGAGTCGGTGGCATTCTGTTTTTAAATGAATAATTGCTGCTACTCACGCACATCCCGAGTTTAAGATTTTCAAACTATCATCAAATCTTATTTATATATCATACGCTGTGGTATTTTAATGTATTCAATCTATTATTAGTCTGATAACATGAAAATGTTTACGAAAAGATTAGATGTTTTTTTTTACTTCCAGATACTAACTAATCGTTCCTTAAACTAATTGTTGGCTCATTTTAAACGTAACATTTTTAATAATGGATTTTTTTATTTGCTAGTCAGGTCAAAACCCAATTGGTGAGGCGTCACATAAATATTCTAATATTAAAATGTAAACTGTACTAATTCTGACCTCTTCTTTAAAGCAATTAAAGCAAAGCAACAGAATATCCGCCCGGCGGATGTACAAATTGAGAATCCGGATTTTATGAGCAAGAACATGCTAAAAGATAAATGGCCATATGTAGATTTAAAAAATGCGATATCAAGCACTTCGTGTCTTGCTTGCACTAACGGGCTGGTGCCAGAGGAATGGACTGGGACTGTTCCAGTATTCTTGAAATTGAATCACGCTACAAGAATTAATTCAAGATGGGGATAATAACACGGCGGTAAGACGATTAGAGGAGATAAACAATTCTTTAATTAAAAGTTATTAACAATAAACTTAATAACTTATTGCGGATGCCGCCAATTACCCGAAGATGTAAAAATAAAGACGCTTATTTTGAATTTTAGTGAGAGTAAAATGTTGAGTGGATGAAAGATAATGAATTGAATATACTTCGGAATTAATGAAAGCAGTTTTTTTTTAAAGTATGTGATAATTTAGATTAAATAACATTTTAAGATCTAACAAATATTTCGAAAGCTTAAGCATTTGTGAATAATTGTGTAGGTAGTGAAAATTTGCTGCAAAATTGTCCACCGAGGTCGTCCAAAATAAGAAATTAGGAACTGAAAAAAATAGTGATACTTTAATGTGAAAGTTTAGTTTAGTTTAGAAAGTTTAGTTTAGTTTTTGGACCCGGGGTATGTCCTTAAACTACGTCCGGACTTGGGTATGTCCTTAAACTATGCCAAAAAGAGAGGTATGGGCACTGCGAATGGCATCTCGCTTAGTGTGGTAGGGCACGTTCAGTGAATGTCATCTCGCTCAAATCTGGAGCAGAGCCCGACTGGGGAAGTACCTCCACCTTACAGAAAACCACAGCCAAATAGCACTAGACCCTACTCATAGTGTTGTGTTCCTGCTGGTGAGTAAGGTTGCCAAAGAGCTCAAAGAGGACCCAGTGTGTTGACGATGAGGGACCCTCTTGTTCCTTTAGCCGTCAACACAGTGAATCCTTCTTTTTGTAAAGGGTCGGCAACGCGCATGTGACTCCTGTGGAGTTACAGGCGTCCATAGGTTACGGTAGCTGCTTACCATCAGGTAGGCCGTATGCTTGTTTGCCACCGTCGTGGTATAAAAAAAAAAAAAAAGTTACTTTTAGTTTCGTTCGATACCGTTCGTATACAGTACCATAAAAAAAAAACTGCACACATCTATACCTTAAAATGTGTGTAAGGATTTAAGCCGCAGGGCTGTAATTAAACGTACAGCGTGTATTGTTGATATAACCACATACGCCAAATGTGGCTAGTACTTATATACCCTAATAAACATACTTTCATGTTTTATTTAAATTTAACGACATATTTTTTGCCATATAAAATATTTCAGCAAGCAATGTATCGCTACCTACATGATTACTTTGCCTTTAAAACGTCACAATTGATATGTGTTAAATTAATGTAAATACGTAGTACATTACTACTCGAAAAAAAATCAATAATTATGATTATTGAACTCCACATCAAGTAAACTATGGTTTACTAAATATTGGTGAAAAGGTACCGTTTGTGTTGAAAAGGTACCGTTTGGCGGAAGGCGTCGTACGTTTTACAGATTCAATATTGTATTCTATCAATAAAAGCGTAAGCACCGGCCGGCAAATAGTACCTTTTTATGAAGATTGTCACAAATAATGTTGTACGTATTAGAGAAGGTCTTAACGGTGTATTTTTGCAAACTTCCTGCTTATCTTTTTACTAGTCCAAATCTTAATAGAAAATTAAAGTTCAATTCTATTGCGAATAGATTTGGTGAAAGTATGTTTATAATAAGCTTTAATTAAATACTCCTCAAAACTCCGACGCCAATGACTTTGTACTTTTAAATTTCTTTTGTGATATATTTCACCAGGTTTTTAGTACATTGCTAGATGAGAGATGACAGCCATTTTTAATTTAAAGTGGCTATATGTATGCTCAAATATCAAATTATTGTTAATGAACTTTATTTTGAGCTCATTAAAATGTTTGACGTTTGATGGGACGTCGTGAATATCATACCGCCGCCGCTTGTTAAAATCGCGTAGTGACACTAAACTATGTTAGAGTTTTATAGCAATATAATTATATTTATCTACACTCACATTGTAAGTCCTCTAAAACGTGTTCAAAAACGGTAGGCAATGGCTAGCATTACCACAACCGATTTTACTATGATAAGCTTTTTATGTGTGGCAGTAATGTAATTTTAACTTTACATGCTCAACTATTGATGTGTTATGAGTTTTGATAACATAATGTACACCTGCACGCTCCCGCACGCCCGCCGACACGCGTCCGCGCGACCGCCGGCACAATCGAGTTGGCCATGGCGGTGCAATGGCGGCCATTCTATGGTTTCGGAATACGGCATTTAGGATAAATAATATGAGTGTAGATAAAGCAGTGTATGCAACTGTACGTAATTAGGCCTTAAAACACTCGTGTGATCTTATTATGAAACTCGTCTGCGGCTCGTTTCATAAAACCACACTCATATTTTAAGGACCCTTATTACGTAACAGTTACATAAACTACTATTATTCATGAGAAATAAAAAGCATTCACGTCTCGTGATTCGCAACTACATATTCTTATACAGTTATTTATTACTCTGCAATATTCACATTCAAGTGTAACATAAGAAAACCTTTTAATGAATAATCTATTGATCACAGTAATAAATATAGGATTTAATTATTTCCTCGTTTTGAATTTACACACGTTATAAACGTCTAAAATAGATACAAAAACTGTTTAATACTTTTAACCGAAGAAAACACAAAATCGCTAAACCGTAGACACCGAAGTTAATTGACCGTATCGGTCCGTCTAGCGGTCACAGTTAAGCTTCTAAGTCGGAGGTCACTGGTCATAAGACAATCACAATCAGCTACTTGAAGTTTTCAATTAATTTGATATTCTGAGATTCACGCTTGGTGGGTGAGAGTCGTAAATGTAATTATTATAGGAAACTGTTAAAAATTTAAAGCAAGATATTATAATACAGTTCTGGATAGGTGCCACCATGTCTTATCGTGGGCCAAATGGCGTGGTTACCGCAGTTGTACACGTTTAAATTTGTAATACTAAAATGTATCACAAAGTATGAAAAGTTCAAAGTTAATGCACCTATTGGTACGAACATCGTAGTATTGAAACCCTTGTAAACCAAAGACTCAAGTTACCTTTAGGTACAGTTAGTAATAAAAAAATAAAACTAACGAACTTCATTTTGAAAGCTCTATCTTTTTACCCTCAGGAATTGAATATGTTGCAATAAAAGATGTCAAAGTTGAGAAATATCATCGCAAATCATAAGATACATTGTTGCCACAATGCATATGTGTCGGTGAGATCACGTTTGTTTTATTATTTTACAAACTGCTAAAGCTATAGAGTAAGTCATAAAATTACCTTTTGTTAAATATTTATATTCCCACTAGCCTTTTCCCGCGGCTTCGCCCGCGTACTATAAGTACTCAAAAAGGATACGATACCCATGTTGATTTTCAGACTGTGACCACATTTGCCCCCTTTTAGGGGTTGAATTTTCAAAAAACCTGAAACACGTGTTTACTTATTTATCGTTAGGAATACTTCTGTAAAGTTTCGAATTAAATAGTCTAACAAATCTTGATCGCCATACAAACTTTGGACCCCCATTTTACCCCCTTAGGGGGTGAATTTTGAAAAATCCTTTCTTAGTGCATCCCTAGACCTTATAAGAAACCTACGTGCCAAATTTAGAATCTCTAGAACCAGCGGTTTGGGCTGTGCGTTGATATGTCAGTCAGTCAGTCAATCAGTCAGTCAGTCAGTCAGTTTCTTCTTTTATATATTTAGATGTACGCCTTTTTTGTTCAGAAATTTTAGTAAGTTCTACATGGATAACCTGTGCCATCATATGAAGTTTGCAAGATATCATTATGAAATAAAAAGTATTTACTCCCCCGAATCCCAAACAAGTAATTTAGATTGAAAATTGTTTGATCTGGGTGTGATGAAGGAACTTTAAAAGGTAAAGCTAAAAATTAGCGAGCCAAAACTAGATGGTTTGAAACCGCCTGCGAAGCTCGAATCACTTTTTTCTTTTATTGTATGAAACAAATTACACGAGAAATCAATTAAACAGCGATTAAAGTTAAATTTTTATTCTTTTAACACATAACATAAATAAGTTCTAATGTCAATAAAGAAATTGATTTATTTTTTTAATCTATGGCATCAGTTTTTATTTTAAGGGTAATTTGAGACACTTAAAACCGCTCGTAGTTTTTAAATTATCAGTTCCATTCTTGAAAGATTGGTCTTCACGTTTGGCTTCTTGTGGAAAATATTGATGTTGTATATCTTTCAAGATTAAATTAGCGATATCACCGCCAAATAAATTGTTAGTAGTATGCTCTACCAAAATCTATATTTATTTATTCAACCATCATCTAGCCCACATTGTCCCACATTGAACAATGAAGATTAAAGTCCTCGAATGCATTCATTTGCGCACTCACTTCTTCAATTTTATTGATGACCAAAATTCATCAGCGATTAAGGAGACAGGATACGCAAACACGTAAAAGTTAGGTTTTTTGTGCAAGTTTCGAATTTATAATAAAGAACTATAGGCCTAGTTCTTGAACTCAACCATTAAAAAAGGTTTATTACACTACAATTTAAGGTGACGGGATCCGCAAACACGTAAAATTAAGGTGCTTTTGTGCAAGTTTTGTGATGAAATCAAAGCACTTAGGAGCGTGGATGTGGCATGACATATAGTCAAGTTTAATGTTAGCTTAATGGTTTTCTCCTGTATATCATAATTGGGTATATACAGGGGTATAACATGAGGGGATATTTTAACCAGTTTGTAGGGCAGCTACTAGATCCTGTGCCGCTTCGCGAAAATTGTAATATACCTTTCCTAGTTTTAATGTTTAATTATTGCCATTGTTTTTTTGTCTAAAACTGTACAGTCCCTTCGGATCAGGCCACATCCAAGCTCCCAAGTGCTTTGATTTCATCACAAAACTTGCATAAAAACACCTTAATTTTACGTGTTTACGTATCCCGTCACCTTAAATTGTAGTGTAATAAACCTTTTTTAATGGTTGGGTATTGAACTAGGCATAGTTTTTCATTATCAATTCAAAAAAATCTCCATTAGCGGAGATGGCAGGATGAATTAAACACAATCCTTAACAATTGGCCGTAAGAAGCGCAAATTCGGGAGTCATGGAGATCCAAAGGAGAGGCCTTTGTCCAGATATAGGTTAGTTAACACAATAATATTATGGTTGGTCAATTACTTCAAACATTAAAACTTAAATAATAATAATTAAGTTCTGTTCACTCGGTTTGAGTTTTTACTGCTATTAAGTTTACGCTGAATCGTCGGAGCAGTGCTGACTATCTGTCAGCAAGAAACCCAAGGCTACCGGCAAAAAAAATTGCAATTCAGAATTGAATAAATAATTAAAACCAGAATCTGTGTGTGTCTGTGTGAAACCAGAATTAGCCAGCGCTAATCGCAAAATTCTATGTTTTAAGGTTGAACATCCTTTACGAGATTGAAGATCTGAATTCGTTTATATTTTCCCTTATATGAAAAAAAGTATCTCCATACATATTCCAAATTCGACCACATTTTGCATAACACGTAAGATTTTGCAACAAATCCCAAATTTGGTTAAAATACCTGAAGTTACCTTTATCACAAAAGAGTACAAAACAAATTAAGGCTAATTTGAAACCAATGTTCGAAATAAAATCCTTAAAATACAAACTGTAAGCTGTAGAAAGCTCGGCGACGCAATAACGTGCTCATTTCATTACCGCGGTGCAGAAAGGTGAAGGAATTAACAATTACTTAATCCGAGTCAATTACAAAAAGAACGCGGGACTAGCATGCATATAACGTACATAAAAATGATGACTAGGTATAGGTCTTAAGCACCCGCAGAATTGATAGTCCTTAAAGCTATGCAATGCGTTTTTAACTCAGAAATTAATGAGGGCTGTGGTCTCTGACATTAGAGATAATCACTTTTTCTTGTTGGACGTAGCACAGTAATCTGCTATAATATATTTATACTGAAGCGCGCAAAAATATCTAACGCGGTACTTATTAGTAGATGCTGTTTGTTATAACAGCGTGTCACATATATTGGCGATTGAAGTATTTTATTATTGCGGGTGACTGTACTTGTATAATATAATTTACATTTGTTTAATTTTAAAATACAAAATAGTCGGCCGTTAATCCAGTTTTACTCGACATTCATAGTTACTACAAATAGAGTTTTATTTTATTCCCATCTTTAAAGGTCTAAAAATGTCTTAAAAACAGTTCCAATCCCAAAAATCCAACCCTTGACTGGCCTTCACTGTCGAAATCTGACTAATATTAATGGAGGCGGCAGAGAAAGCCGTTGAGTAGGTGCTAAAGGACATATCATAAACGACTCACTGAATCGAAATGTGACGTACATGCACCACAATTTAAGAGATAAAATCAGAGATACGTAAGTTCCAACGCCCCCAAGTCGATTACTTTATTGATTTGATTGTGTTGTTTTTTTTATCTTCGATTATAGATGGCCAAACTCATACGGCCATATAGTAATACGAGCCATTCCCTTTTCTGGCTTTTAAAAACTCAGCTATAAGTACAGAAAGTATTGATTAACTTTTAAAAAATACAGTAATAAAAAAACAGAACTATATCTTTAAAAGCGTAATATCACGAATGTTAATTAGGTTTATAATCTTGTGCGACCATTATATTTAATTACTTACACGCATCTACTGCACTAGCACTTAAATTGTAGATAAAGCTACGCATATCTAGGCCAAGTCCGGAGACGATAGCGTCATGCTAGCCTTAAACAGCTGATCGTCGAAACGTGTCGCGCCGGCGCACCGTGGCGCCATCCGGTGACTCAGCGACACCTTGCAAGACCTGGGAAGGCCATCTGAAGGGGGCTTAAATGTGGGGCTAAACATCATCATATCTGGCGAAAGACTCTCTGCTGGACTCAGGGCTCCCCCAAAAAATTCTAATACAACTGATCGTGCCGTCCTCTTTTTAATCGACCGTGAGCTGCCTTCATCTAATGATTCCTTGCAATTGTACGACGTATCGAAGTCCACCTTATCGGCTTTTTAGGGTTCCGTAGTCAACTAGGAACCCTTATAGTTTCGCCATGTCTGCCCGTCCGTCCGTCCGTGCGCGGATAATCTCAGTGACCGTTAGCACTAGAATGCTGAAATTTGGTACTAATATAAAAATAAAAAGTGGAAAAAAATGTTTTATTAGGGTAGGTACCTCCCCTATACGTAAAGTGGAGAGTGATTATTTTTTTCATTCCAACCCTAACGTGTGATATATTGTTGCATAGGTATTTAAAAACGAATAGGGGTTTACTAAAATATTTTTTTGATAATGTAAATATTTTCGGAAATAATCGCTCCAGAAGTAAAAAAAAAATGTGTCCCCCCCTGTAACTTTTGAACCATATGTTTTAAAAATATGAAAAAAATCTCAAAAGTAGAACTTTATAAAAACTTTCTAGGAAAATTATTTTGAACTTGATAGGTTGAATAGTTTTTGAAAAACAATTACAAAATAATTTCTGAACTAAGTTTATAATTTAACCGTATAAGCATGTGTTTATTGTACCTGTAATTTCTATAAAATCACAATGAAATGACGTGCTTTCAAAAAAAGTAAAAAACGGTGAAAATCGGTTTACGCAATAAAGAGTTATCCCATAAAAATCATTTTCAATACTTTAAGCTCGCGTGCAATAGTTTACTTAATTTGCCGATAAATGTCGCTGTACGTGGAACGCTCATATCATATCCTACATGGCGGTGTTATTTTAACTCTTAAGTGGGGACACTTACTGTGACGGACGGAAAACTACGGAACCCTACACTGAGCGTGGCCCGACACGGTCTTGGCCGGTTTTTTAGCTTCCTTGGGTGCCAAACTAGGCTTATGCTATAGTAGATATGCGTGGTGAGTGCAATGCTGTCTAAAGCCTATGTAAAAAAAATTACAAGCGTACCCCTACTGCGGCTACGACCATAATGACAATATTCCATGACAAAGAAATAAATGTCTTTGCAATTCTGTTACGTTCCTACGAAATTCTTAATTTAATAAGTGTGAAGGCGCCAGTAAAGCAAATAATTTCCCGAGTTGCCTTTACAAATTCCACATTTGTGACTAATCGTAAGACGTTTTTCATTTAAATTCAGTTTTGAAATGTACATTTGTGCGACTAAACATCTGTAATGTCCCATTTTATACACTTTGCAGCATAGCAATCGGAACATACAGAACTTTAAATTTTTAACTCTTAATGGACATCGACAAAATATTTAGTCGGAAGGCGTCTATTTAAAATATTTCTTTAACACAAACAAATATATTCATAGTAAAACTTTGAATAAAGACAAATTTTATTTGCTTAATTCACCAGCGTCGAATCTGTGCAAAAATATTGACAGCATCAGCACTTGTAAATCGACGACGTCTACTGTTAAATTCCTTAGCCATAATCGACCTTAAGTACAAAATGCACGTAAGTCAAAATCACCGTACGGTAGCTTAAGCTTACCAAAAACCAGTTTGCGATTGCTGTTCATACCCTTACTTGGTGATGGCGACACGGTCTGGTGCTTGCCCTGTATTCTCATTCGAGTCGAATTTACGGGTGCCAAATGTAACGTGGCCTCAAGACCTGTTATAAGCTTTTTGACAAAAAATAATTTAGTATAAGATATTGAGAACAAGAACAATATTCCTACTAATACAATCTCCAGCGTCAGATAAGTTTAATGTAATCATTAAAATGCATTGTCACCGGTTATTTGCAAGATTGCCAAACACAGTCAAGCCGTCGACAAGTGGTTTGCAAAATTTGAAGACAACAAAATGACGAAGCTTGCATCAACTATGAGTCCGTATCCGAGAGCACAATTTTACCAATAGTTGGTAAGGAATTGGAATGATACTTCTTGTGATAAATGCATCGCGTTTGCTGTCAAAGATAACGCATTTTAGCGATACCAGGGACGGGAAGTCGGCGACAGAGATTATAAGAGTAGTCTGCCTGGTGCATTACACGGAAGTTTTAAAAGTACGGTAGATTGAGAAAATTCTGAACAATTTGTATTTTCTGATAGTGTTCTTCATTAAACTTCTGTCAAATCTGAAATGACAATGATAATCGTTAACCCCTGCCCTTCATTATGGCATTTGAGTTCATTATAAAGAGATATTTATTTTGCAGAAGTTTAAAAAAATAATAAAAAGGGGTACCAAGGTTATTTCAATAATTATTCTTAAATATTCCTTGTTATTGAACAAGCAAAGTTCGAAGTTTAGTAAAATATGGGCTAGACTGAAATCAGTAGTTAAAAATAAGTTGAATTCGGATAATAATGATAATTTTAATGACTTTGATAGACTTATGAAACACGGTATACTTATTACAAAATATGAAAAACCAAGCAGCCCTCTATGGAAATTAGAAGAAACCAAAAGAACTAAACAATAGGTAATTGACTAAAATGCACATCAAAAGAAACTTAAACTAAACACCCTTTGCTATTAGTTTTTATAAATAGTAACTAGAACTTGATCTGCCTATCTAGGTTATATAGGGGTAACTAAACTTGAAATAGAATAAAGCAAATAGAAGAAACATTAGCCATCTGCCATTAAGTTAACTTTACGCTGATATTATCATGAGTCTCAGTAAAAGTTCACTTCGCTAGCGCGTAAGCTTCTATAAAAACTGCAGATACAGTGTATGTAATGTGTTACAAAAAAATATATACGATGTTCACAACTACATACCTAATACAAATTTATACTGTAATAATATTGAAATTGAGGCATATTAAATATTATATCGTCCAAAACTTTTTTTTAATTTGGTAAACTGTTCCAAATCTCCCTAAAAAATAAAACCTGTAATAGTTAAGGTTGATAAGACCATAGTTTCATATAAAGATGCACATATTACAATACAAAGTTGCCCAAACCACGAAGCATGGTCGTCTCCTACACTATTTGCTTTATAAAGAGCAATATGTGTCATTGTTGAGAAATGAATGACACACCTACTCGTTTAAACCCAAACGTACGCGGAAATGTTAATTTTTAGTCTGTCTGTATGACACTGACGCTCACACACTAGGATGTGCCCATTGTGATGAGAGAAGCGGTTTCACCGAGGCAAATGATATATAGGCAACTTTAAGCCCTATAGCAAAAAGTCATTGCCCCACTAGATTGTGTCCTGAAAAAAAAATGTATCTAGCAGAATCAAAATGCTCGTCTGCAGGTACCAAGAACTCTTGAAGGAAAGAATGAGGGAAGGTTGAATGAATTAAGACTGTGTTAATACTCTAGTAAATACACACAACAATCAAGCAGTACTCTGCTGCTACAACATATAATTAAGAAACAAGGATGATATAGATATGGATAGACAATACCCATACAAAATCGCGTTCTCTTTTCAGGTTAAAGCACTAGCGTCATCTATCTGTCACACCAGACACTAAATCCTAGTTTCTAATACTTTGTTCGTCGCTTAACGCTGACAGAATAACTCGACTTCAGACTCGACAGATGGCGCTGTGGCACTGTGTACCGAAAACAGACGTATAGCCTAAACGCGATTTTGTATAGGCATTGTCAATCCATGTCTTAATCATCCTTGATGCCTATACAAAATCGCGTTCCTCGAACCTTCAGGCTATACGTCTGAGTGCCAGAGCGCCATCTGTCGAATCGGAGTCGAGTTATTCTGTCAGCGTTAAGCGATGAACAAAGTATTAGAAACTAAGATTTAGTGTCTGGTGTAACCGATAGATGACGCTAGTGCTTTAACCCGAAATAAAAGGAACGCGATTTTGTATGGATATTGTCCATCCATGTCTATATCATCCTTGTTAAGAAAGAGCCTAAAAGATTTCTGATTCTAATTTAGTTACAAGACATTTTATCCTAACTGTTTAAACAATTATACCAACGCAATCTTTCGATTCAAACCCGCTCTCAATATGTCCACATCCCTAGCATACAAATTAGGACAATTGACTACAACTAGTGGGCGACAGCCGAAAACGTACTCAATTACTTTTGTTTTCATCGCCAGCATTGTTTGGACTGCTAAGTGAATATTTTATATGGAAAATCGAAAGCTGGTTACTTCATCTCCTCATAAGATGACGTATTGTTGAAACTAGTGCTTTGTTTGCCATCCAAACCTTATTTAGATATGACATCTTATAAAACGTGTCAAATTTTAAAACAAATCATATGTAAACAATCACAAACAAACGTCAGTCAAATTCAAAATGCTGTTGATAATTTTTGTACCTTTCCTTTATTTTCACATTTACTCGTTCAGAAAATACAAAATTTAACACGGGTTTGATTGGTTTTAAGATTAAGGGGTATATTATTCACGTTGTTTATTGTACTTCATCTAAGTGTAGATATTATACTTTCTTTAACGGTATCTTGGCATAAATATTTCGCATATTGATGACTCCCTCTGCCTCCATCTCCGACCACATCTTTAAGGCACAGACTGTTGGGCATCCAATAAACAGCATTTGTCCAAGTAACACACGACAGAAATACGCATGTTGCGCTGGTCAGCGGACGTCACACTGCTGGACAAAGTGTGCAATGTCCACATCAGAGGGAGTTATAAAGTCGCGACCGTAATCGACAAAGTTAAAGAACGTCGCCTGCGATGGTATGGGACACGTACTCCGCCGCCCTGAAGACCATATGGTGCGACTTGCTCTGAGCTTACCAGCTACAGCGCGAGGCGCTGGAAGACAACCTGATTGACGATAGTTCAGAAGGGTCGGAAGGAGATAGGAGTAGAAAACACCCGAGCCCAAAATAGAGAACAATGGAAAAGACAGACAAGGAGAGCCGACCCCAAATAATGGGATAAAGTTTCAGGAAAGAAGAAGAGATGACACGACATAGGTATATTAGGTATCTAAATATTTATTAGCTTTAATAGTGAAGTGTCTGCTAAAGTTTAAATATATAGTAAACAAAAAAAAATGGGTTTCATTCTCCTTATTTAAGAGTTTACTTGATTTACTTTGGTCATTTCAAAAATACATAGTTACTCTTATTATTATACTTTAACTTAGCATAACTAACCTTAGCTCTAAAAACCAACCCATAATTTTTTTTTGTAGAAAAAACAGAATACAAATTATGGCGTGTTTATTAAATAACATCTTTGTTTCTTTGCTTGATGTCTTAGCTGACCGAGATATCAAAGCGTTTTTGATCGTCTTGTACAAAATATCAGAAATAATAAACACTTTCGACCATTTAGCATCCATTCATCACCTCCAAGTATCTTGCTAACACACCGCATAACGTATAACTAGTGCTATCTTCATCGCAGTTTTATGATACACGTTTTGAAATTAATGATGTCGGGTAATGAGTCAGACAGGCGGCAAAAAAATATGGCAAATCGTTTGCCGGTTAAAATAATACGGTGCTATTATGTATCTTACTATAAATTCACGAACGATATTATCTTAAAATAAGATGTAACTGAACACTTTTGGAAACTTGGTTATAGTACTCGTATGCTAATGAACTATCAATTTGTCAAGTTGCCTTTCGCTGCATACAAGTTACACCGAATAGTAGCCAAAATAGTCAATCTAAGCGCCTACCGCGAACCTTGAAAATCAAAAAAATCGCATTATCAGCGTCTCTTTTGCTCGAATTAGCAAGTGCGAAGTGTGATAGAGGGGAGATAACTGTATCTGTCAAACAGGAATCTTCAGTAAAGCTTCAAAGGGTTTAAAAGCGTTATTTAAAAACAACACGAAGACTAAATATTTCTTAGGCGGTAGTTTAAGTACAAAACAAATATTCTTTATTGCACACCTTAATAAAATAGAACAGTACAGTATACAAATTAAACGCCATATGGCCAAAGTAATTCCATGAAATTTTAGAACCTATATAAAAGACAGCCACGCCTTGTGTGGTTGAAGTGTATATCATATCATATGCAATCTTTAGACTTCAGCGTGTCCTTTTACTGAACATTTAGTTACAACACTCTCCTATCCTTATCTACAAGCTAAGCTGACGACAAAATAGCGCAAAAGTAATGGTTTAAAAACAAATATAAACACGATAAACGGGTAGGCCTAGGAGATAAATCTGTCAATAAAGTGTATCAATTAGTTTCAAAGAATTTTAAGTGTAGAAACTTGTAGTACGGGTTCTGGGTAAAAAAAACAGTCTGCGTAGAAAATAACAGGCCGTCTGGTGGTCCGCGCCTTGAGGCGCTCACTTTGCATTGGTTCTGCCTACTTTACTTGGTTGTGTTAGATTGAAAAGATGTATAGTTTCGTTCTAGATTTGAATCAAACCGTTTTTATCGCGAAATTGAACATGTGACTCTAGCGAAAAACTGTATTTATAGAGTAGTTGTATCAAGACATCGTTTATTTATTTTTTCAGTAATTTCAACTCCTTATAGCATTGTCTTATGTTGCCGCAATGATTATTCATTATGGTTGTTGGTATTAAAAGGATATAGGTATATAACACGCGATTAATCCTTTTAATTACGACATCCTTATAGCATGTCACTTGACAACAAAGTTTCTTATTTTTTAATATTTATTGTTCGTTCTGCAAGTTCGAATAAAATATTACCCCATAAAACCACTAATCTAAAGTCCTTAATGGAACCAGTAAATTGCAAAATTAAGTGCATTCCGATTGCACCCCAAAAAAAGAATCAGATCACTAGGCCAGTCCAGTGCATTATCTGTGAGTGACCAGCAAAATGGCAACAACCTATATGAATCATGGTTGGACTGAATTTAAAGAATGCCGTCGGAAATGATTAACTCACAGTTCGGATCCCGCAATTTGCTGTCTGACATAACAGCTTAATAAAGCAAAATTATAGGCCGCCATTTTGGTTAGCTGCAGTTTATTTTTAATAACTAATGCCTTGGCTTTTTAGAGGAGTTTATTACACAAAATTTTACACGGATTTGCCATGTACACACGCTAAAAATGGGTGTTTAAGAATGTTTTGGTCTGGAGGTAATATTTTGTACATTTAGGGAAGAATTGCAAACACATTACACACACATTGAAAAACATAATACGCTCAATTATAAAGCGTCAGTTACCAAATGAAGTAAAAGTTGCGTTTGAATAATGCGAGTTGCTTAAATTTGTCCGTTTTTGGTTTTGACTGTCGGGAAGTATCAGAATATGTCATCTACTGCATTGTTTCAAACTAAAAGATTATGTTACCACAAAGGGTTACACCTTCGGGAATATTTTAACGCACCAAAACATTTGGATCTCCCGTTTCATGTTTCACTTGTTTATTATTCTGCTGACATTCATGTCGTGGGTGTGAAATTATTATCACTTGTACCGCCTTCCGCAAGAGTTTACGGTTCTTAAAGACACTTCTCATTGTTATCCTCACGGCCACCTTTCACAAAAAAAGCTTATTTAACATCCTTATTTACAGACACTAAAGTTGTCTTATCTTTTACATTTGTTAGACTGTTATCTTTTATGCCTTTTGCCACTTACTTTCACGCTTCGTAAACAGTTGCAAATGTAACAATCAATTTGGCAAAGTTTATTTCGATTATATCGTTCTGATTTTATCGCAGCTTTTATTTAATCCTCATTTTATTTTTGTGGCTGTATCAAAATCCCGTTTAACCTCATATTTGTTTTGTAATGACGTTTTACTGTAGCTAATAAAATCGATGCATTTTCTTCAACCTGCTGTTGAAACTTTGCGTTCCCTAAATTGGAAACTTTGTAACTTAATGGGTTTATTTGCATAGGAATTGCCTTGTTTATCCAAATTATATCACCAATTAGTTATAATCAATATGCATGGATCAAGTTTCGGTTTAATCCTATCACGATACCCCAATCTTTTATCAATACCCACATCGCTATCCGTATAACTTTTATGATAGCGCAAATCTCGATTTAATTCAAAAATTGGTTTCGGGCTTATTTTTTCTCTTTTATCTTGATCCGTAACATCCACTTTTTAAACTTTTATTTTATCACATAAAACTCAACCTTATTAGTTGTGTGAAAAGTTTAAAATGCTATGCTAACATCAATGATTCATATTTGGAGGAATTTCGATTATATACGCTGTCTCTATTGGACATAATAATGATAGAACGGGACCTACGTCCCGTTCTATCACGGGACATGCATGATGCAATTGTTTTCAGATTAGGACAAATTTGAACTTTTTGCAATAATTCAAGTTTATATTTGTATTGTAGGACATCGTTAAAACATTTTTTTATACATAAATACTCTTTACTGACCTTTCTTTATATCTACATGATTGTTTTCTCCTTTGTTTCTTCGTTTCCAATATCATATTCGCTTTTTCTCATTTGTCATTCCGCTGTCGCTCTTCCTTCAACTCCGTTGGGTATTATTTACCCAGGTGAGGCATGAATTCCTAGTTTTACTGATCATGTTTAGACAACGTTTAAACGGGAGACGCGACGTGATCGCTTACTCTTTGTTTTTGACCTGTGTAGTAGTTTAGACATAGTTTTAAGTTTATTTCCTTTGTTGGGTAGTGGTTGGGTATTATTAGAAGAACTTTGTTTTTAACAAAGTTATTTGGGTTTCCATGAAAACAAGGCTTTGGTAAAAAAATAGTGATATATTAAGAAGACTCTGAGCTTTGATTTTTCATGTCTCTAATCTCAAAATAGATCTAGTGTAGTAGTTGGGCGTATTTAAGTACTTATAGGCGCAAATCTGGGAATACCGGTCAAGTAGTTCTTAATATAACGGCCTATATCTTATTTAACGGCCTTCTAGCCTAGTCGGTAGTGACCCTGCCTACGAAGCAGGAGGTCCCGGGTTCGAATCCTGGTCAGGGCATTTATTTGTGTGATTATCAAGGATATTTGTTCCTGAGTTATGGATGTTTTCTACGTATTTAAGTATTTATCTATATATATCTATTATATATATCGTCGTCTAGTACCCATAACACAAGCCTTATTGAGCTTACTGTGGGACTAGGTTGATTAATGTAAGATTGTCCTATTCATATTCATATTTATATTTATATTTAAATATTTGACAAAGTGTTGGTGTTATTATAAATGTTACAATTCATTTCGGCGGGAAATATTAATGTTATAATTATAACTTATTTATATCTCATTTAACCTAAACATATGTTTACTATCTACATTTTACGCCCCATACATCAAACTTTTCTTCCTCTCCATAACTTTCCAAAAAATTATACTCGACTTTATCAATACCAAAAATAGCCTACTAATGCCATCTGTATCCGTCTGTTTATTTTTACATGGATGATTAATGAGCACACAGAAACCAGACCGGTATAGTGATATATCTTTAAAAGATTAGTTATTGCATGATATATGAGATCTTAAATCGTAATTATTGTTTGTGGAAGCAGCTGCGATTCAAGGGCAAAGGTTTGCCCTTTAAAGGTATTCTTTGAGCTTTTTATTGGTATTTCGTGATTTAGTGCACGGTTTTTGATTAGATGATGTGTTATAGTGGTTTTTATTTGTGTTTTATCACTTTTAATGTATTAAATCGGCTTTAATTTAAATAGACATAACATTTACCAATAACCTTCAAACTTGATGGTTACTACGAGTAACAGATATGTACCTACATTTTATTTAAAAACACGTTTTGTAAACTTCTTTCAAGAACAAGAAATAGTGATTTAGAAAATTAAATTCATCTGAATTCTCTTTTGATCTAAAGTGTAGTAATGTCTACTATGAGATAAGTGTTTATTTTTTTAAACCTAATTTTCTTTTGAATTTGTTACAGGTAATCATCGATTCGAGTTTTAAATCGTACTTACTTACGTACTACGAAATCTGGAGTAAAAGTAGGTAGATAAGATAAACGCCCTAGTGTTCGACACACAAATGCCCAATAGTTGACACCTTCTGGCTTCTATCATTGGTATTTATTGCGATTTGGTTAAATATGGTATTTACTGAGACAGTGACGAACACTTGCACACTTTTCTGACATGTAATACAAAATCTAAAGCAGGCATGACCAATAACGAGCGAAACTGAGCCATTTTCATTGCTCGTTAGTTTATAACTATTATGTTATTATATGTACAACTTTATTACACTATACAACGGTTATAGACAGAAATACAAAGGAAATAATTAACTCTTAAGTTTATGTACCTTCCTTTACTAACACTCGTAACTTACTCATTTTCTCTTACATTTACAAATATCTATTCAGTATAAACTAAGTAATGAGTAAGTAAGAATAAATGTATTATATTTTGCAAATTGTTCAAAATTATAGATGCTCGCACTTTGAGATCGTATGTGAGTTTATAAAAAGAAACGCGAAGCTTTATGCTGCGTCTATACTTGCGCTCGCTAATAAAGCTTACTAAACTTATTTTATTTGTCATGAAAGTTTGTATTCATCTAATATGATCTTTTTCATTATATCGATAATGTTGTTCTTAAGGATTAAACAACTTTTATGATCAACTGAAGAACAAATCAAATTATTTTTAATAAATATTTTGATTTGTTTATTTTAAGTAGACACACTAATATATAAATTATAAACTTATATAGATGTACAAAGGAAAAAGTGACCTAGGCCTCCGGTGCCCAGACACTTTTTCCTTTGTATATGACATCTATATAAGTTTATAACTTTTATGATGATGTAAGACTGTTTTTTTCTTCATAATATACCTATGGCATTTCTTTTTATTTAAAAACGAAAGTTAAGAACAACATCTACTTATTTTGCGTGTAAATTTTTAGTTTCAGTTTTTATGCTTAAACTCTTAGGTTTACATTAACTGAACCAAAAGGAACATTTTGTTTACAACTCATGAACTGCGATCGTTAAGCGGGCAATTACGTGGGTAATTGAATGTGCTCGTCCATTGCAATCATGAAATACTTTGTATCTTTAATATTTATTCTTTACATGTGCAACTAGTGCATACAGAATAGAGAATAGATGAAATTCAAATGGAAATACCAGAAAATAACTTTGTGGAACGTTTTTATTCAATCGATAGGTATAAATTTAATAAACATACTATGTAATGTTATAAATGCGGAATTTTGTATTTTTCTCCTTCTGATAAGATGTTTGGATGTTTTTCCGATTATCACAAAAAGGACTGAAAGGATTTTGATGGAATTTGTCACACTTATAGCTTATATCTGAAAAGGGACAAAATATACGTATTATCTAAGGAGGCTTTTGGCCGTCTGACAATTTATTTTCATTGCAAAGATATTGCTCGGAATTCTATTACAATTTCGACATTAAATTAATTTATCATTCACGTGATCACGAGTGGTGATCACATAAACTATTTTCTATTGTCATTTTGAATTACGAGAAATAAGCATTTTACGTGTCAAATAAATGTATCGCTCTAGACAAAAAGGGTCCAAAGGCAGATTGTCACTTGCGTCCTTATCAAAACTACTCAATTGCAAAAACCACGTCGTAACGACGTAAGTGCCAGTTGTTATAAAGGTCTGTTTAAAACAGCATACCACAAATGTTTATTATTATTTACTTTAATTGGTAACAAATACTTATTGGTGCGGACTTGGGAATAATGGTCAACGTCTAATACAGGTGATTATTTATGCCTGTAAATTATTATATTGTGATTTTACTGCCTTAGTGTGGTAAGAATTACTTGTTTATTTACTGAAAGTTAGGAATTATTTACTACATTACAAAAAAGTGTATCTAACCCTTAGATATAGGAAATTAGTAAGCCTGGCCCTAAATAGAGAAAGTAATAAGCATTATTTATACCGTACCTTTATAATTATTGTTTTATTGGCTTCCTAGCCTAGTCGGTAGTAACCCTACGTACGAAGCAGGAGGTCCCGGGTTCGAATCCTGGTCAGGGCATTTATTTGTGTGTTTATCATGTTTATCACGGATATTTGTTCTTGAGTTATGGATGTTTTCTATGTATTTAAGTATTAGTATGTATATATCTTATCTATTATACACGGTGGGGCCTGTAACTAAAGCAAAAAATTAAAATGTACTTTCTTCTCCTCAAACTACGCAACGTTTGTTTGACGACTTTGAAAAAAAACTTGCAGTTTGAATTTTATTACATTTTAAAGTTAATTCGAACACGCAATGTACTATGAAATTGATTATGTCTGTAGAGTGACTAGACTGACAGGCGATGTCAATTAGACGGAGTTTTAAGTACATTGAAAATACTATTTACTTTGTTTGAAAAAATAACAATCTAAAAACTTTATGATTCTAAAAAGTTGCTACACAAAAGTTGTCTAGTTTGAGGACTAGAATCTACGTTTTAATTTTTTGCTTTAGTTACAGGCCCCACCCTATATATATATCGTCGCCTAGTACCCATAACACAAGCCTTATTGAGCTTACTGTGGGACTAGGTTTGGTGCAACAGGTCCATGGTGTTTTTACGTTGGAAAATACATGCATGCTTCCCTTGTGATTATTCTTTTTCTTGTTTGCCACAAACCATTACAAGAACAAGATCAAAACAATGGTTTCAACCACTCGGGGCAACGAATCGATTGTTGTTTCCGACTACCGTTGCATGCGAAGTTCGTAAATAGGCACCCTTACCTTACCTTGTTCTAGCCCCGAGGCGTTTGGGCGAGAAACAAAAAGGTTTGTAAAAAGTGCAACAGACTTTAAACAAGGAAATATTTGCAAGAGTTTATTTATTGTAGAATATAAGTTGTAACAAAAATGCTGGCGATGCTTTTTAGGGTGTAATTGGTATCGTATTCTTAGTATGAAAAACTAAGAAAAAAAATTTTTCACGCGAAAAAAAAATTTTCTCCTCTATTTCTTGGTCGCAATACGATACAAATTAAGCCCTTAAACGGATCACCCGTATTTTTGTTACATCCTGTATGTAATAAAATGCTTCAAATGTAGGTATAGCGGTATATTTAGAATATATTTTTAAAATAACAAACTATTCTATCAAACAACAGTGTTCGGATTAGCCTTAACATCTTATGTTATGACTCAGGTGACTGGAAACTATCCATAAACCTATGAAATATTTTGTCAACGTCGTTGCAAATGTGAAATGTTGAGGTGTTAGTCAATAATGATGTTTTTGTTCATTCTTATAGTTTGGCCAGGGACTGTCTCACTTCAAGCACAAACAGAGATAATCATAGTGTCTTTTTTCTTACGATAGTACCCTCACCACTAAAAAAGAGTTGAGTATAGCTTATTACTTCTTCTGTCACTGCGGTTTTTGTTTTGTCAGACTAAATACATAATTTATAGTAGTTAGTTAAAAACTTCTGCTGCGATAAAACTCATATCTACTAAATTACACTATTTCTCACCAATCAAGATCTTGCCTATTTTGCAACACGAATTACATCTTCCCACCGGACACTTAAAGTTACTTTCCGGCCACAACTATGAGAATTCGTCCGACGACTTTATTCATGCCATTTCACATTACCGGTAGCGCTGGCCCTAATAAGCAGATTTATTCCCATTGCATACCAGCATAAGCAAATAATCGCCTTTAAGCACGCCGGTGTAAACAGGAGCTCAGAATTGTTACGGATCATTAGGCCACAGGTTAAACTGGATCAGCAGAATCGAACGCTCTGCAAGTCCAAATAGTAACACACCAGGAGTTATTCAATTAGGCACGCCAACACGCAGGGACGCCTGTTCAACTCCTTGTCTATACGATAACGAGCTAATTTAAACCTTTATGTTATGTGATAAGGTTGGGATTGCCTTAGGTAGTTGTTGAAAGGAATTTGCCATCTTAGTCGCCTGGCAATTGTTTTTTTATTGCACGGGTCAGAGTCATCTACGTAGCAGTTGTAAGAAGTAAGTAGGTATGCGTGTTTTGCAATGTCTTAAGTATTTCTTTAGCAGAAGGACTTGATGTTACGATCCTCAGCTCTGAGGGAACGACTGATTATGTATGAAGCATTTCTTTAAGTAAAGTTCATGAATTGTGATCAATTACAGGTCACCACAGTGTGGGTAAGCATCCAACAAGTTGGACCGACGATCTAGTCAGTTAAGAAACCATAGGATAGACAGCAAAAATTCACAACACCTAGAGATTGACAGACAACTTTAAACCGTTGTGAAAGTAGAACCTTGAAACATACATTCTTCAAACGTCATGGAGCTAAGAAACGATTTTTGGAAATTCCACCCTTTAGTGTAGCCACCCTTTGTATGACACAAAACGGATCTTGGCCTCTGACACAAGAGATGCCGCTCTGCCCTATTCTGCGCCACTTCACGCCAGTCTGGTGCTCCGAGGGTGGACAGATCTTTTAGGGCTGCGTTAGGTACTCCAGCGGTTTTACCGCGTCCAGACGGTTGAATAAGTGGTTGATATTTTTAATGACTTCCACTCGGGCGATGTCGCGGGCAGATACTAATGTAATTACAATGATAAGAACGAAATAAATGTGACAGTTTAGATCAAAAGGTACCATTTGGCGGCGGCGCTTACGTTTTCATTGCTCCAATACAATATGGTACCTTTTGATGTATATTGTCACAAATACATGTATGTATTTGTGACAATTTAATATATAATAAACGTGTTCAAAATTACAAAAACCTGTTATTAGAATTCAAATTGCCCAATCATAACGTTAATTCATCTAATCCATAACAGATGTCGGTTTCGCATAATTTTGCATCGCATAACTCCTTAAATAAGTTAATTAACTAGCTTTATAACTACAATTCCTTCCTGGCCGTGCTGCATTTCAATGAGCACTAATGATTATGTGAATACCGTGTTTGGCATAAGTGTTAATAGTTATAATTGACTTCCATGTAAAAGGGTCGCAGTTCTTATGCCTTTGATGGAGCGCTCAGTGTTTTTACGGAAATACGTACTTTACAGCGTTAGGTGTTATTGGAATGAAAAAAGCGCTGGTGGCCTGGCGGTAAGACATCAGACTTTCAATCCGGAGGTCTCGGGTTCAAACCCCGGCTCGTACTACTAAGTAATTAGTAACACAGCATTGACTAAAAGGATGACAATAAAAAGAGATTGTTCCCTGGTACCACTCACCCATTCCTTACCCGATCGTTACGACACTGACTTTGTGGTATCAGTTTCATATCAACAGTGCTTAAAACCCTTTCAATTTCACTTAAGTAGGTAGCCTCTTAGCCATACTATCTATAAAAGTGAACTCGATTTCAAAACCTTAAGATTAATCCTATCCGAAATGCCAATGCAATAGGGTAAGGCGCCCGATATTAGGCATATTTGGCAGTAGCTGAAAATTTAATTTGATTTGCTTTAAAGCCTTATCTGATGATTACCAATATTAGCTGAACATGCAAAAATTATAAGAAAAACATTTGTTTTATTAATTCTACTATGTATTAGATAAGCCATTCCGCTAAGAAAAATATTGGGAAATCGGCAAATGGCTACTTTCATAACGAGACAACTTTAAGATGTAAGCTTTTCTTTCTATTAGATTAGGACATCAAAAAAATCCTTCTATAGGTACTTAGAATTTCTGTGCAAAACTTATGAATATCCTCTACATGAATGTATGCTGATTTTAAAAGCATTGAAAGCGCAAAAATATGTTTCCTGGCTTTTCCTGTGTATTTTCATAAATTTGAGTTCATAATATGTGCTACTACTACTACTACTGCAGTGGCGCAGCGACCCAAAGTGGATCTTGGCCTTTGACACCAAAGATCGCCAGGCTTCTCTGTCCAGTCAACGGTGCCCAGCGTGGTGAGATCCTTCAGCACCTCGCCTTTCCAGCGCTACCTAGGACGCCCAGATGGTCTTCGACAAGTTGGCTGGCCAGAGTATGCTCTCCAGACAGCACGATCTTCACCCATACGAACTACGTATCCGCACCATCGGAGTCTAGTGGCTTTTGTTTCCCCAATGATGTTCGGCTCGGACACCAGATCTTCGATTTCCTGGTTCTTACGCTACAATGCAAATAAAATCCATGGGCAAGTAGACCATTCCTAAAAACTGTCACGCTTACCCTACGTAGGCTATAAAGATTATACCTACTAAGAAACGATTAGTTCGAACTACGAACTGATTGCGATCAGTCCGAGTGTCAACGATGTGATCGAATTAGAAAGTAATGGCGATAATTTCGATCGCTGTGACATTGATAAATCGATGGTTTTTGCGATAAGAGTTTGTGTTACGTAAATGGCATTGTGATATTATTTTTTAAGAATACCGCATCTCAAAATAAAAAACAGAACTTTTATAGTGTAACTCGTGTCTGTCTGTCGGCCTGCCTTTCTGTTTTCTATTCAAGATTAAACCGCTGTCGAATCGATTTAGATGAACTTGGGTATGGAGATACCTAGGAAGGACATAGTATATTATTATTGTCAATATTATCATAGAACTCTTCCCTTAAGGGGGTGAAAAGGGATTAGAAATTGAATGTGTAATCTAAATGAAAATTTGCTATTACATTTTATTTAGGTATGTACGAAGTAGATAAAAGCGAGTTAAATATAAATCGTACTCAATATCTGTTTTCAACCCATCAGTCAAATCGTATATCTGTCAAAGCACTCACCTGTAGATACACACATGATGTTATTAAAAGCAACAAGTTTAATTTGGGGCACCAAAATTAACAAGTATATCCAATTGATTAATTTATGTTAATGAATTCAGAAGATTGACGTAGGTACCTAAAAATTAAATTAAAACTTAATTGAAATATAACGTATTTAATCTTGTTTCTATTAGGTGTTGATGTCGATTGAATTATTTACGTAATAAATGATAGTTATAACTATATACTTTCTTTTTTGGCATGGTAAAATTAATATGACTTACATTCACTGAGTTACTATTTTTGTTTCATAAGTAAGGTACGAGTACTACTTGCACTTACAGATAAAGATAAATTTATATCACTCATTATCAGGAAACAGTAGTACTATTACATATTACCGTAAGCACTAGGGTTTGCTCCCGGTACTCGTTTTCTATACAAATCTAGTACCGGAACCGGGAATTCCCGGTTCTCGCCATACAAAATCAGAACCGGGAGCATTCCCTAGTAAGCACATGCAAAAACTACAAACTAAAAAACCGGCCAAGAGCGTGTCGGGCCACGCTCAGTGTAGGGTTCCGTAGTTTTCCGTCCGTCACAGAAAGTGTCCCCACTTAAGAGTTAAAATAACACCGCCATGTAGGATATGATATGAGCGTTCCACCTACAGCGACATCTATCGGCAAATTAAGTAAACTATTGCGCGCAAGCTTAAAGTATGGAAGATGATTTTTATGGGATAATTCTTTATTGCGTGAACCGATTTTCACCGTTTTTACTTTATTTGAAAGCACGTCATTTCATTGTGATTTTGTACTCGTAGAAATTACAAGTACAGTAAACACCTGCTTATACGGTTAAATTACAAACTTAGTTCAGAAATGATTTTGTAAATTTTTTTCAAAAACTATTAAACCTATCAAGTTTAAAATAATTTTCCTAGAAAGTTTTTATAAAGTTCTACTTTTGAGATTTTTTTCATATTTTTAAAACTTATGGTTCAAAAGTTAGAGGGGGGGGGACACATTTTTTTTTACTTCTGGAGCGATTATATCCGAAAATATTTACATTATCAAAAAATGATTTTAGTAAACCCCTATTCATTTTTAAATACCTATCCAACAATATATCACACGTTAGGGTTGAAATTAAAAAAAAAAATCACTCCCCACTTTACGTATAGGCGAGGTACCCCAATAAAACTTTTTTTTCCACTTTTTATTTTACCACTTTGTCGGCGTGATTGATATACATATTAGTACCAAATTTCAGCTTTCTAGTGCTAACGGTCACTGAGATTATCCGCGGACGGACGGACGGACGGACGGACGGACGGGCAGACATGGCGAAACTATAAGGGTTCCTAGTTGACTACGGAACCCTAAAAAAGAGTAAGTTTACTGCACTCCATTTAATCAATAACTCTACAATCGTGACTGAAACATATCAAGGAGGCTTTTAAACAATAATAACAACATTAAAACAGTCATTAACGTTAACATTATCTATATCTCATAACCGCAGTCGGGAGTTGCGACTCCTACGCTAAACGTTGGAATAGTAACAAATAAAATGAAATTTACATTTGGTGACATTAATAATTTTCGTGTCTGTTTCCTTAACTTCCATTAAAATTAACATATTATATCTAATGACATTAATGAAACATTTGGGTAGGTACATGCGCACAATCTTTGTAATATACTTGATACAAAAATCATCAGACTTTTCTTATTTTTCAAATAAAGTATAGGTTCACAAAACGTTCAGACGCATACTTACGCTTAAAATTATTTTGATAAGTGGTTTCTTGTTTAATATACCTAGTAAAATAATTTGCCAGAGTACATTAAAAAGGAAACAGGCAAAAGAAAAGAAAAGACGCATAAGCTATCGATATATTTTACAACGAATAAACGTTTTTGAAGCACGTGAACGGTGACGAATTCGTCAACCATGTTTAAATTTAAGAAATTTTGTTGAATCATTACTATCCACTTATTGTTAACGAAATTTTACTTTTTTAATATGTCTTTAATACTTACTGAATTAAGTCACAGACCGGTTGTAACCGGCTCGGACCTTTAATTAAATAAACTTTTTTGTTAAATTCTTTCCTTTCCAAATATTCCGGGACAGATTACCGAAAAGGTCGCCTGACAGGCTTAATGTTAATGCTTTTAAAAGCTTTTAATTTTGAAGTAATTGATAAAACCCAGGGCTGTCATTAATTGTTTGACGTTTGACATTTTAACAACGGAGCAATGCTTTTGGATATTAGAGTTTTACAGCATTTAAACATTCAATACTTGAATGACAGTAAAGTATTTAGTTTTATGTCTATTCTCTATACAAATACAGCAATTTTCACTGCTTGTATTGTATATACAGTCGAGTTCACAAATATCTTTACATGCAAATGTTCCACAAATATATTTACTCTACCTTATGGTCAGTGGTTTAGAGGCGTGTAAACATATTTTTGGGACATTGGCTTGTAAAGATATTAATATATAATTGAATTTTTTTCGTTGCCAATGAAATTATACTTACATTGTGTTAACATTTTTAATTTATATTCTTTGGGATTTTGTCCAATGAGTTTTTTCGTTTTACTAACAAGATTTTGCAATAACTTACAGACTGTGAATTTCTCTACAGGTTCTTCAACAAACTATAAAATGTTACATTTATAAATCCGCAAAGCTTAAAGTTCTTTCAAATTCCAGTACATATAAGACCTTTTCAAACTGAGCAACTCATTGGAACACCAAAGTAGCTGGCCTCGATATCGATAGTAAATAGCCCGCGTCCCGCCCTAATGCCGGCTATCGACTTGTCAACCCCGCCTATAAAGAGTAGCGGCTAGTGTTGTTCCGGTTAATAAGTGTAATCGATTCGGTAAAGTGGGTAAATAGATGCTCCAGTTGTTGGTAGTTTCTTTTTCGCGAAATGCAACTTTATTTCTTCTTTGTTACGATGATATTCCAAGTTTATGGCAACTAAATTTTGTTGTCCTTTTGCAACAATGTGGCTTCTGATTCAAGTAGGTTCTTCAGTTATAGACGCGACAGAGCTAGCCACGTCAGGTATGACACAATAATGAGAGCAACGAAACCCCTCTAGTCAATTTGCTATACTATGCTTATTTCTAGATCTGGACATCTGGCAGCTGTAAACTGGTGGAGGTTAAAGAATGCAAACCACTTCAAGAAAACAAATCCTAGATTCTGGATTTTTTGTTCTAATGTTAAAATATATGCACTGTTCGTTTTAACTAAGACAACTACGGCAGTTTTTACCTATTTTGATATAACTATTTTCTAATTCAATAATTTTGCTAGTCTGTCAATCTGACCTCCACCCACTAAAAGCTGCCAGATGCCCGGATCAAGCAATAAGGACAGTATAGCAATCTAACTAGATGGGTTTTGTCACTCTCATTATTGTGTCATATCATATCTGAGGTGGCCAGCTCTTAGTCCATTAGCCAAATGATAACGAAATAAATCGTATAAATTAGATATAAAAATGTTTATCATTTACAGTTCAAGGTGCCTACAAAACTTATTCAGAAACTTCTGTCTTAGTAAAGAAAAGTCTCTAACTTAAAAAACGGTTTTGTAATTATTAAATGCAACTGTTTGACATCAAATAGTTATTTTACTAAAGTAAAAACACTAACAGTTAGCAATTTAAAAGCCAGCGACGAAAGCTAAAAAGTCCTTTACTGTGAGAATCAGCTATGTAAGGAATAGCAAAGAAACCACAGGAAAGCTTGGTTGCTTGTCACATATCCCATTACACGTGCTTCTAAAGTTACACTCTGACCTTACGGCAAAAGCTCCGAGCCTCTGAGAAATGAACGTGTTCTACAACTCTATTATGATACGTTTTATATTTGTAGTTGGAAGTGCTTGTTGAGGCATTTATGTGAAGCCTTTCTTTGATTTGGTGTAACAAGACTATTTTTAAAACAAAAAGATTTAACTTATATGGTACAATAAAGGTTTTTTAAATGTAATAAGTTGTAAACGAGCCGCCTCACATGTGTCATCCTTGCATATATAAAATAAGAAACACTAAACAAACTACTTATGCGATGTTGACCTTTTGAGGTACCGATATGCTCGCTTATTGAAAAACCCTGTGCTAATCGTACACGGCGGTGTATTGGGTATGGTCTTAAACGTAAGGGAAAAAAACGAAAACAGTTTATTTATACAAAGTTTAAATTATATGCTTTTAACAAAGTATTTCCAAATATATTACTTATTTATCATACATGTGACGTGGCCCGGGTTCTGGCAGAATACCAGTGCTTCGCCCGAAAGAGTGAAGCGTATTGCTGAGTCAGAACCTTTTTGTATTGCTGCAACGCATACAGAAATCGTTCTTTTTTCCTATTGTTTCATATGTTTAACTTGTTTCCTAGCTTTTTTTTTCTTTTAAGGATGTAATTTGTGTACCTACCTAACTGTGTGTATATTGTGGCAAGCAAATAAAGATTATATCGATCTATCTAATTTTGGTCCATTGTAATACTATCCAAAACAATAAGAACAAGTAAATTATGTCGCTTAAAACACTATATGATCTATTTTAATATGTAGTAAAATTAGAAAGTCTACGTAGTAATTACTAAACCCCTTACACTAGTCCAACTGGACGTTTTTTAAACCAACTCCGGTGAAAGGGTATGCGGTATGAGACTGGAAAAACGTCTCGGACATGAGTAATGACTGCTGTTTATCTTTTTAGGGTTCCGTAGTCAACTAGGAACCCTTATAGTTTCGCCATGTCTGCCCGTCCGTCCGTCCGTCCGTCCGCGGATAATTTCAGTGACCGTTAGCACTAGAAAGCTGAAATTTGGTACTAATATGTGTATCAATCACGCCGACAAAGTGGTAAAATAAAAAGTGGCAAAATTTTCTTTATTAGGGTACCTCCCCTATACGTAAAGTGGGGAGTGATTTTTTTTTTCATTTCAACCCTAACGTGTGATATATTGTTGGATAGGTATTTAAAAATGAATAGGGGTTTACTAAAATCATTTTTCGATAATGTAAATATTTTCGGAAATAATCGCTCCAGAAGTAAAAAAATATGCGTCCCCCCCCTCTAACTTTTGAACCATAACTTTTAAAAATATGAAAAAAATCTCAAAAGTAGAACTTTATAAAAACTTTCTAGGAAAATTATTTTGAACTTGATAGGATGAATAGTTTTTGAAAAAAAATTACAAACTAATTTCTGAACTAAGTTTGTAATTAAACCGTATAAGTAGGTGTTTATTGTACCTGTAATTTCTACAAAATTACAATGAAATTACGTGCTTTCAAATAAAGTAAAAACGGTGAAAATCGGTTCACGCAATAAAGAATTATCCCATAAAAATCATCTTCCATACTTTAAGCTCGCGCGCAATAGTTTACTTAATTTGCCGATAGATGTCGCTGTACGTGGAACGCTCATATCATATCTTACATGGCGGTGTTATTAACTCTTAAGTGGGGACACTTACTGTGACGGACGGAAAACTACGGAACCCTACACTGAGCGTGGCCCGACACGCTCTTGGCCGGTTTTTTATGATTCTCGACACACTGCTATGTTTGCTACAAACGGCTACTGTTGGGTGAGTCGCGTTGGTGAAAATTGACGGGATTGAAGAAAACATCGCATGTGAAGGCTAGTTGATTTGTGTGTTAACTTACATATTGATTGACTTTTTGAGAGCATTTGGTAACCGTTCAATTTCTTTTTCTGCACTTACTAAGTTCTAACGGATTTCAATGACTTCGATTTCGCTTATAATTGTTAGCTGCCTTTATATAACTTTAATTCTTCGTTTATTTCTTATTAAGTAATATTTTTTTTAATGTTCATTGCATTATTCCCCGTTTTACTAATTTTTTTATCATTCTTGATGTTATGTTGCACTTTCTTGCCTTTTTTCCACATTCATACGTTGCATACGGACAACTCATATTACAAGCAACCTCACGTCTTGTCCACATGCTAAAATTGTATGGTTTCTTTTCACACTTCTACCAGTATAATGTTGAATATTAGTAAAAACTATTTATGCAGCTTGCAGCTGGTACACTGGTACATAATGGTATTTAAGTGGCAAAAGCTGATTAACCTTGACTTGACATTAACATCGCTATCACCAATGAAGCCTTTAAAGTACAACTAGGGTCTAGTACAGTGGTTCGATGTTTGATTACGTGCTCCGATAAGTACTAGGCTTCGCTACTTAAAAATATGCTAGCTTGTCCTTTAACACATTCGGTGCTACTCTTCTACTTTTTCATACGAAAATGACTCATCCCGTGCCTTTTGGCGATCATGTCAAAAAACAATCAAACATTTTTGCAAAGGTTTGCCGATCCTTTATTTTTTTTACCACAAATCTAAGTGCCTTTGTTACTCCATGGAGTCCTACGAACTGTATGTCCGTGTATCTCATATTAAACACCTCGGAATGCGATCACCACAATTAAGAGTGTTTTTTGTCTCGTGCTCTTTAGTAGCAAACGCTTTATAGTCCCCCTTCGCTCAAACCGTTGAACACCACTAAAAAACCGGACAAGTGTCAGCAAACATTATGGAGCAGGGCTCCGTTATAACCTCTTGTGTTACATGTGGACACAATACAAGTCATTTTATACGAAACCGCATTTTACAGCAGTGCCTTCATGATAAGGTACTTACTTCCTAGCAAATGTACTAGATTGATAAAGCGAAAAGAACGGTTTTTTTTTTAATTTAGCCACTTTAATTGTCAGCTCCTTAGCTAAACATTTCCATTTCAACTACGAAATTAGCAAGACTTTTGTACTCTACTTTTACGTGTGGAACAAGCAACACTGTCTTTCCAAAAACCGTTTTATCTTTAAGAATCTTCTCTTCCTTCTTTCTCTTACTCTTAGAATACGTTTAAAATTTTCAGTTATACCTACATCTTCAATTTAACATTCCTAGAGACTATAATGAAACTCATTTACAACTTCTTTTAATTTCTATCAATAACCAATCTTTTCTTTAACCAGTAGGCTCTGCAGAATGACTAATGTAAAAGATAATTAGTATTCATTAATTGCTTTCCTGTCTATTGCATGCCTAATGAGACTTTTAGCTGAATATTGATTGTAGATAATAATTAATAACCACTGATTAAAGATTGATTATGATTAAGTACTAGTTTTACTCGAGTATAAAACTAAAGATTATTGCTGTTAGATAACGTTAAAGAGAAGCTTTTTGTGGAAGATAAAAATGTCTTCATTTAAAATAAGGATTTCTTGTTTACTACGGAACCATAAAAAAGCTAAAAAAACTGCTTTATATTATTTGAAATATGTGTGTTTTCCTATGATTGTTTTTCTAGACCACCTAAAATATAATACTCACAGATTATGTGTTAAGTCCGCTAAATTGCTTATAAAGTCTTAAAGAAAGCCTTATAAGGCATAATCCTAATAAAATAACGTAACTAAGTAACCAACTGACGTAGTATGCCTCAGGGAAAAATGGCGTCAGGATAAGATCCGCTATGGCTCAAACCCGGTACAGTAACGAGTTTATACTTTAATACAAACAGTCGACAATCACAGACTTGGGTACTAAAGTATCCCGTCGCAATTGTCGTGTTAGGCTGCGAATCGAGAGCAGGAAGACCTAATAATACCTGTCTGCCGGCCAGTGATGCGGCGATCGGGAGATATCGATATCGATAAAATCGGAGCTCGTTAGACCAATTAAGAGTTCAAAGCGGCGGAGATGTGGGCTAAAGTTAAGATCGAAGCCGTCTGGTGTAGTTGAAGAGTTGTGAGGGTTAATGAGTTACGAAATTTCGCACCGTTGTGTGTTGACAATTATTAGGTTTCGTTTTTAGGTTTAATTATTTCCAAAAAAAAACACAAATTGCAAGATAACAAATTGGTTACAATGAGATATTTTCTTAGACAAAATAGACAATTACAATGTTAAATTATCGAAATGCGGTGGAAACGGCGGGCTGCTGGGGCGCTGATGCGAAACAGATTGTGCGCGACATTAGGCCGTCGACTGAGACAAAAGGGAGAGGACCCCGGTCCGAGGCGTTTCTGGTGGAAAGGCTATCCATCCAACGTGGTAATGCCGCAAGAATTATGGGCACCTTTGCACCGGAAGCTTCAAGAATCGGCTAATTGTTTTATGTATTTTTACATTAAAAAAATTGTAAAATTTTGTATCATTATGTAAATAAAAATAATATTATACTAATTGTGTAGGTATGAGTTATCGACGACTTGCTAAAGAAATCTGTAGAAAAGCTATAAAGTGTCATTTAATTAGCAAAAGGTCTTTTTGTTTGCAAATTTTTCAATCTAATTCTGTCTGAGGAGTTTGTTTCTTCCTAAATCGACAGATAATTAAAATGGAAGAACAACTTGAGTATGTTTTATGGTTTTATTGCATTTTAAATGGCAATGTATTCATAATCATGGCCTATAAATAAATTGTTGGAGTTAATTGACAGTATAATAAATAATTTCAATTAATGTTTGTCTGTTTTATTATATTGGTAACATTCTACTTGACAAATATTTATGACCATTAAACACTGAACAATAAATTTACTTATTACATAAGTACATTAAAAGTCTCTTTAAATTTATGATTTTATTTCTGAGATGACCCCGGTACTGCCTATGAGAATATACTCTTATTCAACGCATCATTGTCGATAAAAACTGAACTTTTTTTGTAATTTGGTCATCCCTAAAGGTGTGGAGTTACGACCGGTCGTGTGGAATCAGTGCCTCGAAGAGGTTTCGCTCCGCATCGTAGGATGCGCGAAACTATAGTCATAGCATACACACTCGTGCGTACACTTTCTTAACACTTTGCACAGGTATAGCCATTTTGAATGGTCTTGGCTAGATTTTGATAGGTACAGTCAACCAATTTGATTCCTAGGCCACTCTAGAACCTTGTCACAATAGCTAGTTAGGTAGCGAATAGGTTACGTTACGTATCCACGACCAACTGTCATTACTACAAGGTTCTACAGTGGCCTAGGAATCAAATTGGTTGACCGTACATGACGTATATAAATAAAGTATCCATCTATTACAGGTAAATTCACGAAAGTGGCGCCGAATGTCTATGAAAATGTTGACAGTTTGATACAAATCTCGTGCCACCTTTTATGAATAGATCTATAGGTACTATTAGTTGTAACACGTACTTTTAGCCTGATGGTAAGCGTCACCTTGGCCTACAAACACTTGCAACTATCATGTAAAGGAAGATAGATACTTGATTTGAATGGAGGAAATACCGGCAGGGTACTCATTCAGCAGCCAAAGGGTTAGCGGAAGGAATTATAGTAGTTAAACATATAAACACGAACCATGCAGTTATTATGAAAATACATTTCATAAAAAAAGTAATAATCCAATCTCCGCTGGAGGTCAAAAATCGAAAGCCGATTCGCGAACCCGAAACCGTGAACTTAATGACTCTGATTTTACTTATTTCTTTGCAAGTAGAGGGTTATACATTGTGCCCGGTAAATATGCATAACCTTCTAACCACCGATAGGACATATTAGGCTGGTCAATAAAAAGGACTTGTCGGTTTAGTAAAAGTGGTTTTCAAGATTTGAAGCACTTTTCTCCATACTTTTTTTATTCACCATTGCCAATACAATTATTTAATAAAAAACATAAAGTACGGTTACCTCTTAAACCAGGGGACTTCATTGTCGGAGGTTAGAAGGTTATCCATTAATTCAGGTTTCCGCGATCGAGCTTTTAACTAGATGGCAGCAATGAAAGCAGCTGTCAAAATACACCAATCAAAAATAATGATTAAACATGATTGCCATCTCGCCACGGTGCTGCAATCTAGTGAAAAACTCGTTCGCAGAAAACCTCATTACCGGACACCTTGTATATTTACAATCTGCGAATGTCATTTAGGCTTCTAATCGATATCATGAGATTCCATTTAAATTTTATCTAATGCGAACTTTATTTACTACACGGTGGTCGTTTTACTAATTTAGATTATACATAGTATGGTCTATTATTTTTAATAGCTTTAGTACTAGTTATTACGGTATATTCACGGTAATGCAGAGTTTTATTAGCTTTTCCTAAGCTGCTAATAGATACTATATGACGTATAATTAGCTATAAAACTGAGTATTTGCAGTCCATTTAGTTCAGTTATATTTATAAACTAATTCAAGAGTCAGCCAATTTCACCGTAAGTACTTATAATATCGACGTGAAATGTTGTAAGGGTTTTTTGTTATTTATTATAATTATAATGAGCCCAATACTGTCCCACTGCTGAGAATAAGCATTTCAGGATATATTTCTCGATATTTGTTAATTTTAACAGCTGCTAATGCTAATGAAGATATGATTCAGCATGCAAATTGTCTTTTTAGTTACTGCGAAAAATAGTCAATAGTGTACGGATTTTTTTGTACGTAATTTACAAAATAAATGAAGTAGGTAGAGTTGAAGCAGAAAGGAAGGCAGGAAAGCCAAGGAGAACATACATGGATCAAGTAAAGGAAAAACTAAACGTCGTGTCGTAAAAGAGAAGGTAAATGACAGACAGGCATGGAAATTGCTCCACCGACAAGAAATAAATGATGATATAGAATACGCTAACGCATATATTAAATTTTTTATTAGTTTTCTAAACACTTCATTTTATTTTTAGACGCAATTGCTTTTTTTTTATTCTATTGAATACTTACTCTTCATCCATTAATATAATGATAACTATATGTTTTTTTTATCAAACAGTCAAGGGCTACACCATCACAAAAAACAATAGGTAAAAAATATAGTAACAAGGAGATTCAAAGCATAGTTTTTGCCACAAAACTCGACAATTATATTTTTTATTACACCTACTTATAGCTAGTATAGCTTTTTTACGGCGACTAAAGGACGTATCTCACATTGTTGTCTAAAGGAGAAACGCACGTGCTAAATTTTAAATGCTTCGTTTTTCTATTACGTTACATTAGCGATGATCTAATGTAGGTATGTTACCGTAATCATACTGGCGACGGCTACGCGTGTAAGTGTGCCATTTTTTCTGACATTTTTAATTGTAGTCAGTAGCGCGGTGACTCACCAAAACATTTGGTCTCAACTGTTAGATCAGTGGTTCCTAACCGTTGGTTCGTGAACCACTAAACCACTAGTGGTCCCTCGAAGAACCTCGAGGGGTCCGCGAATTTAAAAACAGAACTGTTGTTATTTATCTTTTATACACCTCTATCGTTGTGTTAAAATTATACAAAGATTTCTTAAGTTAATTATTTAATCTTAATGTCAATTCCATAGCTTTATCTCCAGTGTCGAGTTCATTTCTCGAGTCAACCTAAGAGCACTACTTAAACTGCCACAAGCTAACATTGCTAAGCTTGAAATAATAAAACAGGTATAGTGGGCTACAATTATAAAGCCCATTCAGGAGAGAATCGTTGTCTTACTAGAAAGTATAGCAAAGTTGGGCCTGCTATGGAAAGTATTTTATAGCTACCATGGATCCCGAGGTAAGGTACGTTAAACTACTGATATAGTAGGTAGACTCGTGTGCACTCTAGCAGCCAATCAGAATACAGCTATTATGTCATCTGCGCGAGCGTCGACCTCAACACTGTTCTGCGGAACCAGTGACCGTTAAGCCAGGGTTATGGTAGTTTATCGTTTTGGCTGGTAATAATCTGGTCGGAAGGACCAAATAAGGCCATTACTTACGGCAAATGGAGTAAAGGCAAGCTAAATTAGGTCCGGAGTCCCAGCGAATGTTTTTAACGCACCGCCACTGAGACATGCATTACCTACCTTTAGGCGATTATCACACTGGCACCGCAACCGGATGCGGCGACGGTGTGCAAGCGTGACAGCGCTATACACAGGCAAAGTGCTATCTCGCTCCCGCACTTTGCTGCAGGCGGAAACCGCAGCACTGTGAAAGCCGCCTTACTAAGCAATAAAAAAAAACCGGCCAAGTGCGAGTCGGACTCGCGCACCGAGGGTTCCGTACAAACCTATAACAAGCAAAAGTTGTAGTATGTTTATTACTTATTTCAATTTAATACCTCTACGCGTTTACGAGGAAAAAGGTAGTAAGTTTAAAATTTCAAAAAATATTTTTTGTATGATTTTACTAAAAATGTCTACTTTTCGTAATTTTTCCTTTGTCTGTGCTATATGAAGTTTCTTCGTGCCAAGTTTCAAGTTTCTGAGTTTACGGGAAGTACCCTTTAGGTTTTGAGTTTATTGCGAGTACTCAGTTTCAAAATATGCGACTTAAATTGCTATTTCTTTTGATTGCGTTCACATAAAAGTTTGGTTTTGCTACATCGGAAAGGTCCTATAGCCCTGAGTATTTAACATGAATTTCAATTTAATACCTCCACGCGTTTACGAGGAAAAAGGTAGTAAGTTTAAAATTTCAAAAAATATTTTTTGTATGATTTTACTAAAAATGTCTACGTTTCGTAATTTTTCCTTTGTCTGTGATATATGAAGTTTTTTCGTGCCAAGTTTCAAGTTTCTGAGTTTACGGGAAGTACCCTTTAGGTTTTGAGTTTGTTGCGAATACTCAGTTTCAAAATAAGCGACTTAAATTGCAATTTCTTTTGATTGCCTTGACATAAAAGTTTGGTTTTGCTACATTTGAAAGTTCTTATAGCGCTGAGTATTTGACATGAATTTCAATTTAATACCTCCACGCGTTTACGAGGAAAAAGGTAGTAAGTTTAAAATTAAAAAAAATATTTTTTTGTATGATTTTACTAAAAATGTCTACTTTTTGTAATTTTTCCATTGTCTATGCTATATGACGTTGCTTCGTGCCAAATTTCAAGTTTCTGAGTTCACGGGAAGTACCCCGTAGGTTTTGCAAGTGCCGAAAAACTCTAAAATTTGCAGCATAAACGACTGTATCTTTTGATTGCGCTGGCTTTTAAGTTTGATTTTTTCACAGCTTCAAGGGACAATAGACCTGAGTATTTGATATAAATTTCAGCTTGATACCTCCACGCGTTCCTGAGAAAAATAGTCTTGACAGACAGACAGACAGACAGACAGACAGACAGACAGACAGACAGACAGACAGACGGACAACAAAGTGATACTATAAGGGTTCCGTTTTTTCCTTTCGAGGTACGGAACCCTAAAAAACCGCTAGGCCGAGTACCTAATCCTTGATTAGTCCGATACGGTTAATTTGCGGCTCCCTCATATAACCTGACGTCTTGCAATACGAAAAGACGTAAGTATTACTTAAATACCTAAGAGATACTACTTTTCAGATTTAATAGTATGCAAGATAATTTGAAAGCATCGGTATAAAATGGCAATCGAAGTGATTACTGCCGATTTCTGATAATTCACAAACCTGAGTGTTGTGTTCCTGCCGGTGAGTAAGGTCGCCAGGGAGTCAAAGAAGATGCATTGTGTTGACAGCGGGAGACCCTCTTATCCTTTTAGCCATCAACATAGTGAATAGTGCTTTATAAGGCAGCAACGCGCGTGTGACACCTCTGGAGATGCAGGCGTCTATAAGCTACGGTAGCTGCTTACTATGAGGCCGGTCAGGGTCGTGGTGTAAAAAATACACGCATGGATTAATTGGCGAAAGTTTCATACAACCTTTATTAGGATTTAAAGCCTAGTCTAGTGCTTAGACTATAAAATGCAACCATACTAGTTAGACCGAAGCATAATTCCCGCGGCGCACAATCGTTCTTAAACTCTGACAGATGCGTTTATATCAGTTGTAAATTTTACTACCATTTAGTGCGGCACAATATAGAAGATTAAAGCGGATTTTATGACTTTTATGTACCCATTACTATAACCATTTGGAAATTGAAGAAGAATTTAAATCAGTGTGGTTCTTAATCGGTGGTCCGTGGACCACTGATGGGGCACCTGAAGTGGTCTGGTCCGCGAACTTATGAACAGAAAAACCTTTTGTTGCCTTTATTCGTCATATGTGTACAAACAGCAACACTTAACTGTACATGACTGGACCTAATTACAATAGGCATAAGGTCCACCGATGAGCAGTTAACAGTGTGGGCGGTGGTACTTCCAAGCATTTGGTAGCCCTGGCGCGTAATAAATTTTTTCAAGTGGTCTTTATCACGAATAGGTTACAAATTTAGCTTTGAAATAAAGTGCTTCACGAGAATATTGAGGTATTATTATATTTATTATATATTAATGATTATGATCAGATCACTTCTACAGCACTCTGAGATGATAATTTTCTAAAGTACTCGGCGTTTTTTTTAAAGATAATTTTTCATACTAAATAGCATTTTAATTTGCTTCAATTAAATGTCAGTGGAGCCTCCTGTCCGTTTCTGCATAATAACTTTTGCGCAGATGTCAAGTTTATTTCCAACTGACTGTAAACGAAGCAGTACATAATTTTTATAGACCCACTGAGGGCTATTTTAGTGACAAGTCAAATCAGTTCATGTGATGTCTAACCGATTTATACTAGAGTTTGTCCGAAAAGAGAAGTGTCGTGGTTTATATGGGAGCTCATACATTCTACGATAAGTCTCTTTCTTTCCAGGCAGACTCATTATTATAAAGTTAGTAAGTAAACATATCTTATGTCGTCACTAATAACAATGCACCCATCTTGTTTTTATGAGTTTTTTCTCATTTGAAAAATGTTGGACCCTTTTGTCCTTTTATATTCGTTACAAAGTGTAATAAAGGCAAGGGTACCTATCTTTTTATATTCGTAAAACTAATTGTATGACTGGAATAAAACAATTTAATTGATGCATTGCGAAATAGGCTATTAATTAACTATAATACTAGTGGTTGTGACTGTAGACCGCGCGAGTATATTTAAAACTGAATAGATGTATGGTATGGTATGGGTCTACCATTTTCATAAATACGATATCTCAAATCGATATCCTGCCGAGGTTTTCCCAGCGGGCTACAGTATGAGGTTCTTCAAAAAAGGATTGAATAGGTTCCTAAAGGGTAGACAACGCGCATGTGAACCCTTTGGGGTTGCAGGCGTCCATAGGCTACGGTAACTGCTTACCATCAGGTGGGCCGTATGCTTGTTTGCCACCGTCGTAGTATAAATAATAATAATAATAATCTCAGCGAACTCATAATGGTCTTAAGCGCCATATACTACTAAGCGTTTTGTGCCAATTTTCACGATTTTGAACATTTTCCAAAAAAAACGAAACAACAGAAAAAATCTTAACCTGTTCACAAAATTTCACAGGAATCGGTTGATAAATATGACCTGTAGAGGAGAACAGCCGGATAGAAGCAGGACGGACATACGAAAGCATTTTTCCCAAACTGAAACGGAGACCTTTCGCTATCGCTTGGGGACTTCTTCAGTAACTGGACTATTCTCACACAAAGCTATATCATATTTGTCAAGGAACACAGACGACGGAAGCGCATTCCTCAGCAATCCGCACTAACAACCTAAATCTTAAATATATCGCAACTTTAGCTTAATCCTCGCCTTTATACCAACCTGCGCGCACGCATAAAGCTCGCTTTAGAAAGCTCGATCAAAGCCCGCGGCTTCGAAAGTGCGGACATGCGAATTACGAGTGCGATTTCAATTGCAGGAGCTTTGGATTTTACCATGTGTTTAAGCTCTTCTATTTTGGTAATGGTTGGTAATTTGCATAATTGTTATATTTATGGCTTGCATCCTTATCTTTAGATTCTAAATTAGAGGTATTAACAACAGAATAGCCATCAAATAAACATTACATAGAGTTATTGATATAGCTTGTGGCATAGCCTCAGCCTCCGTGTCAATATTTCGTCGAAGCACATTTCTTAAGATTTTTTTTTTGTTTTTAAGGAATTCTTTGAAAAGGACAAACAGTTTTTATGAGACATGCATTGCAAGCGTTCATAACGCTTCAATACCCCATGAAAAATCACTGTTTTATGATGTGAAAATCATGACGAAGTCCGTGAAATCGTAGCATTTGCACCTGTTTGCAAACTTTTTTGTAGTTTTTTCGTTGGCCAAGTATTCAAAATACGTTCATAGCATTCGAGAATGCCTAGTAAAGCAGATCAAAAGCACATTAAGTTACGTGAAGGAACTTTCTTGTAAGTGCAACCATTCTTATCTGTAAGTAGCCGCATGCGCCGCGGTCATAATTGTTTAAGTTCCGGGACCGTAAGTTTGCTGGACGTTGATCCGTTACGTAAATAGAGCGATTCCGGATTATTTTCCAGTAATTCTAATGCTTTATATGGCTGTAATTAAGTATTAGTAATAAGGTATTAGGTAAGTACTACATAGTTATAATCATAATACATATCTATTAGTTCTGAAAAAACATAACAATCTTACATTTAAAATAATGGCCGATGGCGTTCGGAAAATCCTGAAACTATCTCTTCGTGTTTTGACTGCTGCGTTCACATAAGATGCTGTCAGCTTTTAGATCTCGTGTGGCATCTTCTAAAGATCTTGAAAGATACTGAGAAAGCAATTTCACATTACAATTTATTTATTATTTATTAACGAAGAAATTACTCTTAGATCCGTTCTTGACATTCCTCTTGCAATTTATTTTTATAGCAAAGCTAGTACAATATTAGTAAAAGGGGCAGCACGCAAAAGTAACATAGAAAAATCGGTCTTATGACGCCTTATGCCGAAGAGAACCGAACGAGTCCGACTGTAATTCAAGGTAACTACTTCAAGTTTTGATAGAGACGGTTAAATACAAAACTTTCCTCCCGCTCCTCCACCATACCGATCCAGAAGATGAAAAGAGATAAGCAGCGTTTCTAATTTAGTTTCCAAGTAATAAGGTTCCCGACAATCCGTCCATTGTTAGGGATCGGGAGCAATTCCTGGCACGCGACAACTGAGAGATACCCGATACGTGCGCACACGCAACTACGCGGTATACAGTTTATATGCAGTACGGTTTGATGCTAAGCGACGCACAAAACATAGATAATGTTCTTGAAACGCAATAACCTAAAGTGTGCCTTTGCAAACAACATGTAATCGTTGAAAAAAGTAATAATCACATTAGTGTACACAATACACGTTAAGATTAGAAAAGATTAAACGGATCTCTTCCAGCTAACCTTAGAGTGGATGAGTGGAAAACATTGATAAGTAGACAAATTTACAGACAACAACATTTTTAATGTATTAAAAAGAAGAAATAAACTAGACTATAAAAAAAGAAAATAAAGATTGGTTATTTTAACAATACCTACTTCATAACCGATACTAGGTAGAGGTTTAAAGTTTTACATTAATTTATACAGATATATACTTACATTACTCCGTCATTCAAATGGTCGTGCAGTTTCCAATTTCAAGTAAGTAGATAACTATGTCTTTGCGAATACTAAAATGCTATGCAGTTTAATGACAGTATCAACGCGATTGTAAAATATATTACCCAGGAGTATCTAGAATTAATAAGGTGCAGTGGCTTATTTCTACCAGGGGAAGTACTCAAGCCAAAAAAAACAGAAAGATTCAGTTCCATTATATAATTTTTGTTCATAAATAAAATATATAAATAATTATTCGGGGGACCACCTTACATAAATCAACCTAGTCCCAAACTAAGCAAAGCTTGTACTATGGGTACTAGGCGACGATATATACACCGTGGGCTGGAATAACCCGACAGATCTTAACCACGAATTTCTAAGACCGAGGAAAAATATTATGTGACTTTAGGTCAATTTCGCCAAAAAAAATTTTTTTTTTGTTTCTTTTTCCTTTTTTTGAATGTTTATTGCACATGAAAAGCAAATGTTATTAATAAAATTATCGCCTTAAACAAATTGGTACATTTTTTTTTTTTTAATTTAGTTTCTGCATAGTTTTCCTTGTCACTTTGATATCTGTCAATAAGGACGTGTAAACTATGCCCAATAGTGGCAACAACGCCATCAGAAAGGCGTTTTATGCTGAGTTATAATAAATAGTGTATTTTTTTAAATTGGATTTAATTCTGAAACTAGCCGTATTCCAGAAAAGTTTATAGGACATTTTAGTACCTAAATATGATCAGGAATACACTGTTAAAATCTGTCTAGTTATATGGGTCCACGGTGTATACTTATATAGATAAATATATACTTAGATACATAGAAAACACCCATAACTCAGGAACAAATACGTGATAAGCATACAAATAAATGCCCTTACCAGTACTTGAACCCGGGACCTCCTGCTTCATAGGCAGGGGCACTACCGACTAGGAGGTCGTTCATAGTCTTCTTCTATGGATTAAATAGCTAGATATTGGTACTGACATTTTCAGTCTACTACGCTTTACCAAACAATCCTAAACTCTCATGCCATCTTAGACATTCCGGAGCACAAAACAGGGACCGCATCATTAATGAACCATATTTACTGCTGTAAACATAAAATGTGCTTTTTACCGCCCGAATTGGGCGACCTTTGATTGAATTCCTTTCTTTAAGAGTCTGTTGTCACTCGGTAGGAATGTACGATAGGCTTTAATGCTGGTCAAAGATCCCTTTTACTTTGTATTTGGAATTCAAGAACTTACAAACTTCTTAAGTATTTGTTCTTTCTTCACATAAACTCATTACAGAGCCTAAGCATTTGACTTAAAATAATTAAGAAAGTCGTATCTGACTTTTGGAGTTATGTTGATTACTTATTGGAGTAGTTGACAATGTTACATTTAAGTACATATGTGACTATAAATGTTATCATTTTTACAATTTGTTTTTAATTTACTCTTAAAGCCCGCCTAATATGGCAATCTTTCAACTCGCGATTTTCACCCACATAAATATTGATAAATTTAAACGTAAAGGCATATTTAGTGACGTCACACGATCTACGAAGCAATGCACACCGAGACCACCTGGTTGCACCTTTTCACAGGCTTACTAGATCAGAACAGTTGGTGTACGACGGGCCCTGCAATATACAACCGCCTCCCAAACAGCATAAGAGATGCACTATCTCACCAATCCTTTAAAAGTTAGTTAAAATCATGGCTACTTACAAAAAAAAATTGAGTGAACTGGTGAACCTACCAGTAACTATGTGAAATTGTTACTATTAATAGTATCTTATAATATAATGACATTATTTGGATGTTGCAATATTACCACAAAATTGTACCTGACTTATACCTATGTATATGTGACCAATAAGTCTTATCTAATAGTAAGCGGTCACTTTGCCCTATGGATGCGCATTGGTTGGCAAAGGAGTATCTCAATTCGAATATAAACAGAGAGAAAGAAACATACGAGTACAGTCAACGCCAAAAATATGTTTAAACTTTTGCATCTTACTCCTTGGTAATAAATAAAATAAGGTTCAAAAATGTATACATATTTTTGGCCTTGACTGTACCTATCTTTTTTTTCTTACGCTAGTAGGTAAGTACTATCAATCTAAAATAAACGATGAGTATAATTTTATATGAAGTATACCCTGGTAGCCTGGCGGTAAGGCGTCAGACTTTCAATCCGAAGGTCTCGGATTCAAACCCCGTCTCGTACCACTGAGTTTTTCGGAACTTGTGTACAAAACATCATTTGATATTTACCAGTCGCTTTTCGGTGAAGGAAAACATCGTGAGGAAACTGGATCTAATCCCAACAAGGCCTAGTTTCCCCTCTGGGTAATAACGTCAGATGGCAGTCGCTTTCGTAAAAACTAGTGTCTACGCCAATTCCTGGGATTAGGTTGCCGAGCGGACCCCAGGTTTTATGGAGCAAAAAGCTGGGAAAAACGATAGGAAGAAGAATAAGAGTATAATTTTATATATTTAACAGCCACTGAGGGTTTGTGAAACTATACGTAAAGAGTATGATTGTCTAAAGATAAGTACATGCAGATTGCGATAAATATATTAATAAAAAAAAAATTTTTGCCTACCTATCTTGCTAAAATTTGCTTAGCTTAGCATAGAGTTAAGTTAATAAACTACATACTTATATAACCAGAGCAGGTTACTAGTCTACTCCAGAAGTGGGCACAACAGTCATTAAATTACTTCTAATGTGTGTAAAAACTGTGTTAATTACATAGTAATTATCCCCAAGAACGGCAAATTGTTTTTACCATCTGCCTCCACATTGGTTAGGCGCTGAATTCATGTCACCTAGTTTAGTTGTCAAGTTGTCATTAGTAATTAGAGATGTCTGCGTTGGTTTGTAGGTTAGACACTGGGATAGTTTTGTATCTATAAATTTAGGCCGTCTAGCCTAAATATTCACAGTGTGGGACGTCGCGAATTGTGCTAACCTAAGTCTGGTGTCATTTTCTTCCAAGGCCTAAACAGAGATATGATAAAGATGTGCAAAGACAAAATATTAATAAATAATCAAACGAAAGATGAAATATCATGCCCGTCCCATAAAGTCTAGTCTAAATCTTAGCTAAGTAATTTGTACGGCGAATGACATCGCTCGAGGCAGGGAAGGTTGACAACGTTATTAAAGTTAATCTTAGGCACGAATATGGAGCAAGCTGAGTCACGATCCTTCGGATTGACGAATAAATTGGGTTTATTAAAATAAAATCTTGTTTGTAGGTACTATTAGCGGCGTGAGCGTATATCTTTACATCATAGTTTTCTTGTCAAACTTTTGTAACTTCCAACCTGCTAGCAAAATTCTCCCACTGGAGAGGTGCCTATAAAATAAAATAAAAACCGAGTGTGAATAACTCACGTCATACTCGTAGATAAATAAGTAAGTAATAAATTGCTAACTCTATACAGTATCAACCTTACTTAATAATAATAAATCGTATGAGAGGTATGGTTAAACTAATTTTTAACGACTTTTACTCGTACGCACAGAATAATCAATAGTACTTCGTAAGCACACTTATAACGTAAAACTTATTTAAGCTGAAATCTTATAAACAAAAAGTGGTCTTGTATGAAGTGAACTCTCTAAGCTTACTCTTTTCTCTATTTTTACGTGTATTTTATAATATTCTACGGTCCCTATATTTGAACTAATTTACTTTTTTATTTTGTTTCAGGTAATAATTGAAAAGTTGAACTTCAGTTGAACTTTCCCCGATATTCTTGGTTTGAAAGTTCAGCTTTTCTTCACATGAATTATGACGAGTATGTATAATACATATTACTATAAACAAAGTTTCCAAACTTGTTTAATTGACACAGCATATTGACATATATAAGAAACAAAGTTTTAATTAAGCTAATGTTAAACACAAAATAATTCTAGAGGCCACTGTGTCTGTGTCATAAAAATATTAATATAACGTATAATAAAACCATAAAGATACTTCTCATTTTATTTGCGACTCATATCATAACATAAGCTATAAAAATAACGAAGACTGTCCTATATTTCTAACTTCGTAAATCAACACAAAGGAGATCGTCAATTCTGGGCCACCTGATATAAACCGTATACAGTTTGTACTGCAATGTAAAATAAATACTCATTTTATTACTAAAGTAGACAAAATATTGCAAAAAAATGAAACGGGAATTAGAAATACTAAATAAATAAACATTATTTTGATTTTTACGCGATTAAAATTCAGCAAGGCAAGTCGTTAACAGCCTTATGGCATTGACATAAAGTTTAACTTCACCCTGGCCTGAAACGGGATTGTTTTTTGGTTTGACACTGTCAAAGTATACCGTTACACAATCTGCGTTTTGATACTGTTCGGTAAGTTAGAACATAGTAATATTATAATAGTATCTAAGCCCTCGAAATACGAATACGAAAGTTTAAATTAGAAATCGACTGTATTAAAACGCCTAAAGATTTAAAATGCGTATTTTTGCATTTTTGATCGGAGTTTGAATATTAAAGGTGGGTTTCATAATGGCATAATATCATGCTCCTTCGATAACGAAACGCATCTTTTTTACAATTTTGCAATGTCTGATACTAGTGCTATCGCACTTAATGGTAGTAAACCTTATCCCTTCGCAATAGGTGTTAGGAATGTTCAGTTAATAGTATCAACTATGGTTTGACAGCCTTCTTTGTTTACCGAAATACAGGAACTATAAATACGATCAAAATATGTTCTTTTATTATTTCATCATGATTCCCATTTTGTTTTCAAGTCTGCTTTCGTACATTATCTTTAAAAAATCGGTACTTTTTTTACATTAATATATAAATCATAGGCAAGCACGCTTTCAAATATTGTCCTTGTCAGATTCAAGTTTTAAATGCACGATTTTTCAATTTTCCTATTAGATTTCGCAATATTTTTACCACCATCCTGATCTAGAAATTATGACGATTCTTCAAAGGTAAGAACCATTCCTAAACGGTCCTAAATAATCTGGGCCAGATCACCTTACAAAAATTGACGATCTCCTTTGGAACGTAAATATCGTAATGCAATAATTTATGGTACAATTGACGAAATATAATTTCCATAGATTCGTCATACATTCACTTCCAGAGATTGATATAAATTATATTTCAACTAAATAATAGATAGGTTCAAAGTAAAAGTACACGGGTGGTCTTAAAACTAGGGCTCCTCAAGTAGGAACTTGTTAAGGCATCCGTCCAATGAGGAACAAATTTGTCGTGTCAGTTTGTGCGTCAATGTACGTTATGGCTCATAAACACTACAATTGTCATGATATGCCACTTACATAGTTATATTGGTGAACACACGTAACAGTAGCAAGTAATTTACACTCCATGATACTAAATATCTAGAGGCGTGCCTCAAGGTTCTATGTTGGGACCAATTTTTTTATTCTTCTCTAAAATATTTTTTTTTACTGATTTAAACTCATACGATTATCACTAATTATTTTGACAAAAAACGAGACTTAAATAAAAGTACGGGGGATAAGGAAGTGTAAGCGATTAAGTTCCGTTTCTTGTCAAAATAATTAATTTTGATACAAAAGCTGTTCTAGATTACTAAAAATGTGTATAACTACTTATTACTTAAGAAATAGTGTATACTCCAGTAAATTTTGAAGTTCAACGCAATGAAGTTATTAACGGGTTATATAAAGTGTTAATTATTTAAGGAACAAAATAGGTACAGGACAAAACTTATTTAAATAAACTATGTAAATAAACTAAAATTAACTTATTAACTAAGTCCTGGACTACTGACAATTTGTTTGACATTTCGACCTCATCATCTAACGATCATTAAAAAAAAGTAAAAAAAAAACTACTTGGGAATTAACTTGACCTTAAGTAAAACCTGTTATTACACGATGTTAGTGCCCCTATGACTTATACACGTTTAACAAAAACTAGAACTAAATGCTCTTTACCATCCGCAAATTTCTTAATTCCCTCTACAGCAAATATCAAACGTATCAAAAAAATATCGAAACTTGTGCTGCTAACTGTATCCTACACGTAGGTATTACAACGTCTTTTAAAAACATTTTAGGGAGACGTAAAAGGTCACAACACCAGACAAAAAGGTAATTTGAAGATTCATAAAATACGTTGGTAATGCGCAACGACATTCAAACCCTTCACACATTAAAGAATTCACAAAGAATTAACAACTGTTTTTATAAGGGAAAGACAACGACATTTGTTCAGGCATGTTTTGTGCCGTAATAATGATATTTTATTATGTACCGAGTTGAACTTTTGAACTTGTAACGATAAACAATTAAGTGTACATTTTCACACCATTTCAAGTGAACACTTAATAATTTACTAAGTTTAGAGTATATTGTTTGAACACTATTTTGTTATTATCTTTGGTTTTAAAATTGGTAAAGGTACTGCTGAAACTAATTTAAAATTGTGACGGCATCCTATGGATGATTATTTATTTCTCTTGGACAGACAAAAGACTCAGTTGTTTAAATCCATTGGAAGACTAATGTTTTGTATAGTAATGTTAAGTAACCCATGAACAATATAAAGATAGACATCGAAAGCGTCAAAAATCGCTTAAACTTAACATCATTCAGGCAATTTAGAGCCATGACTATGATACAGTCAAATAAAGGTTAATAAAGAGCGTAATATAAAAACCTAAAACGTTGTGACACTAGAACATAATGGCATTAACACACAACCGTGGCAGCGCGTGCGAACAGGGGATCATCGCAAATGCCAGCATCATGAACGCTAAAGGGCACGTGTGTAATTGCCTTTATCCCCGTTTATTAATAAATATTAATAAAAATGTCAAACGTTGAATTAATATTCGATTATTAATAGTGAGGATCTATGCGATTAATCGTTTAATTTAAAAACAGATTTTTCGCTATAATAAGTTCAAGTACCTAATATTTGTATGTCTTTTCCGACCACGGAAAAATGGTGATCCGGACCTTTGGGAGGCGTATGCGGAGCCAAAGCCAACGCGCAGAGGCCCTTTCAGCATTTTAATTAAAAGTGAGGGGTACACTAAGCGGATGCTGCCCCTGCCCGTGTCATGTGACGTACGCAGAGACAGCACCCGCCATGGTGTAAGGACTATTTAAAGTTAATGGAGTCTAAAATGTACTAGGCTATTGGGTGAAGAGTATGGACTAACTACTGGTCTATTGGATGAAGAACCGGACGCCTGCCTAATAAAACGGTATCCAATGTTATTTCCGGCAGAGTAATATTTTATTATTAAATAAACAAATTTTGTCAAATACAAAATACAAATATAAATGCGTTTATTTCATTACTTTTTACAGTACACAGTGTTTACAGGTATCGAGGTTAGGCAAGTAAGTAGTCTATGTTAGTTATGAAAAGTTAGGTAACAATTTAAGGATATGAATCATATTTAATTAAAATCATGTAATGAAAAAGGTGCGGGTACAGCTTGCTGGATTTAAACCCGCCCTTGGTCAGTCTTGTTATTTTGTCTTTGTTATGACAATTCAAAACTACTCTTTCATTTAGTTACCGTCCAGCAATATAAACAAGATGCATTCTTCAGTAGTGTGACAAACATAATTACTTAAAAGACGACAATTGACAAAGTATTTTCCTCACTTTACATCAGAGCTATCTGATCTTCTTTCCTGTAAAGGAAACTCAAATATTAAGTTCTTGCTTTTACGTAAGTAAAAGCAAGAACTTAATATTTGAGTGTTGCAAGTTTACCAATTTTTGGTTACATTTTCATACCTCTTTAAATATATAAAACTTTAAAGCCTGGAATTACCGATTTTAAGTTTTACTCTTTGTCGTAAAATTAATGCAAATGATGTTGTTAATTGTTTACCAGTGATTCTTTGTGGCTGATGGGAACCTTTACGACTTTATATACGAGTATGAATAAATTACAAAAGTAGGTTTATGTTCAATTATTATTGACTTTTGTTTTAACTCAAATGAATGCCAGTAATCTATAATTTTATATAAATTGAACTGCGAGGTTTATATTTTTGTAATATACCTATTTAACATACATATTTTTTCATTAACAATGGAAAGTTTACTTAGGCAGTAAATACCAACCAGCCTTGCTAAAAATAGTTAGTAGGTGTAAAATTTTTATATTGTTGATTCATAATCAGCTGAATTTACTTCGAATATTAAATATTTTTTTAAAGTAAATATATATTCTGAATACCAGAATAATATATATGTATGTACTGGTATCTGTGAGACAAACCAATGAAAATCTAGTTAGATGGACACTTCACCGCTTTACGGACATAGAAACCTACATACTGTAGTTCATGTCATGCATAATACTGTCCCAGCAACACTTGTCGAATGTCGTGTCCAGCGTGGGAGTTCGCATTCGAAACCCCCGAGGCCTAACTGGAGCGAATTAAAATAAATAGCTTTTGAAATGTCCGTGTCTAAATTTTGCGAAACGATCCTGAGGCGCCGAAGACGAAATTGAACGGTTTACGCACGACTAAAATGGTTAACAACTTGATGCTATATGGATACTTTCCGAAAGCAAAGGCATTTACTTTATTCTAATCATAATAATATATTACAAGAATATCGGACGTAAGAGAAGAGATAAACTTTGGAAAAAGTGGATGGACTATGTGAGGGATGATATGAAAAGAAAGGTGAATGATAAGATGATGGGCGGCAGAAGCATGGAAGATAAAGAAATGATGCGCCGACCTCAAGTAAATAGGACAAGGGCAAGCAAATTATGATAAAAATGAATTTAAAAAGCGTTGTTTTACAGATCTGCAACTAAGATTAAAATGTTTAGCTAACCAACAGAGATTTTAATAATCGTAAGGGAGAATCGGCTCGATTATATTATGTACTTGTATTTACTTGCATCTCAATCTCTTCAATTAAAAAACCGGCCAAGAGCGTGTCGGGCCACGCTCACTGTAGGGTTCCGTAGTTTTCCGTCCGTCACAGTAAGTGTCCCCACTTAAGAGTTAATAACACCGCCATGTAGGATATGATATGAGAGTTCCATGTACAGCGACATCTATCGGCTAATTGAGTAAACTATTGCGCGCGAGCATAAAGTATGGAAGATGATTTTTATGGGATAATTCTTTATTGCGTGAACCGATTTTCACCGTTTTTACTTTATTTGAAAGCACGTCATTTCATTGTAATTTTGTAGAAATTACAGGTACAATAAACACCTGCTTATACGGTTAAATTACAAACTTAGTTCAGAAATTATTTTGTATTTTTTTTTCAAAAACTATTCATCCTATCAAGTTCAAAATAATTTTCCAAGAAAGTTTTTATAAAGTTCTACTTTTGAGATTTTTTTCATATTTTTAAAACTTATGGTTCAAAAGTTAGAGGGGGGGGGACGCATATTTTTTTACTTCTGGAGCGATTATTTCCGAAAATATTTACATTATCGAAAAATTATTTTAGGAAACCCCAATTCATTTTTAAATACCTATCCAATAATATATCACACGTTAGGGTTGAAATGAAAAAAAAAATCACTCCCCACTTTACGTATAGGGGAGGTACCCTAATAAAAAAAAAATTCACTTTTTATTTTACCACTTTGTCGGCGTGATTGATATACATATTAGTACCAAATTTCAGCTTTCTAGTGCTAACGGTCACTGAGATTATCCGCGGACGGACGGACGGACGGACGGGCAGACATGGCGAAACTATAAGGGTTCCTAGTTGACTACGGAACCCTAAAAATATCGTTAGATATAGATGGTCATTCAAGCGTAACAATTAGGGATGTTATATGATCGAAATTAACTATTTTCCTTCGACAATTATAATGTCTGCCAACATAAGTAATTGTGTCTTACAAGAATGATTTTTATATCCTTTATCCTTAAATAACGCTGGTAGCCTGGCGGTAAGACGTCCGAGTTACAATCCGGAGGTCTCGGGTTCAAACCCCGGTTCGTACCAATGAGTTTTTCGGATCATTTGGTATTTACTAATCGCTTCTCGGTGAAGGAAAACATTGTGAGGAAACCTGTATACATCCGCGAAGAAATTCAAAGCTGTATGTGAAGTCCCCACCCCGCTTGTGAGGAGGCCTGTACCCAGCAGCATTATTATTATTTTATTATATTATCCTTATCATATTTATATATCCCGGGATTAACTCCTAAACCTTTTTTTTTATTTATTTACGAGCCCAAATGTCGTGGTACCAATCTCGGTATTGAGCAATCTCCCATCAGCTACCTAGTTACCACCAACCTCCAACGTTTTGTTGATCTGCTCTGACACCAGGCTCAGTCTTGTTTGTTTGATCCAGATATTATTCTCCTTCAATCTAGCAACCCTAGAAACACTGGTCCCTTGCCTATTCGCATTAAGATTGATTGTTCGACGCTATCAGAACTGCAACAGAACTTTCATCTGCGTGCGAGTGATGGATGCCGCTTTCAAACCCGATGCTATATCGACGAGTTTCACCCGCTAATGATTTACACTTGTACTTTGAAGATAGCGTCAACCGCAGAGCTGCGTGGTTCATTGGAGTTGGCGAAACACGTGTTTGGTCTGTATCAAGTACTTATCTGTATAAATAATAATAGCCAACAAGTAAATAAAGGGGGCATAATCTTACGCTGGCACCAGGCCTACGTGTTTAACAAGATTATCTTGCTTACTTACTTAAATACTTCTATTTGATGCTAACTGTTCTACCTACATTGATAAATGAATTTCCAGCCAAAATTATTAAGAATTAAAGAAACCTAATGCCCAGCGAGAGGAATGCAGGTGGTACCTTATTGTACAATGTTGAAAATGTTGACTTAATTTCTACTTCTCAAAATCAAAGCTGTCTTCGATGAAAATATCACTACCAAATATACGAAATGTAATCCTACAATGAAATAAAAGAGGCATAACGTATTTGTACTTGAATATATTTGAGCCCAACGGTTGACTTTTTATCAACTTATCAACCCTACCTATCAACGTATTACTTCACTTTCAAGAAGGTAAAAAGACCCTCTTATTGCGTTATATTCAAAAAGCCGTAAGCGTCATTAAATTACTCAGTATTTATGTCCTTTTATTATCACCTCCGAGTATGCCTGTTTTGGCTCAGCATTTTGCGCAAGCAGGTTCGATCCTAAATGTAATGCACCAATAAGGAGCGAGGATCTCGCAATATGAATATTAATAGTTACTATGTAAGATCACGATTGTGACCGATTAGGGCAGCCGATATATTAGTAGACTACATAGTAGATTAAAGTTTAAAAAGCTATTAGTTACATAATGATCTTCGCATTAGGATTTTAAATGCACATAACTCAACTTAAGTATGTTTTAACGGCCTCCTAGCCCAGTTGGTAGTGACACTGCCTACGAAGCAGGAGGTCCCGGGTTCGGATCCTGGTCAGGGCATTTATTTGTGTGTTTATCACAGATATTTGTACCTGAGTTATGGATGTTTTCTATGTATTTAAGTATTTATCTATATCTATCTATTATATATATCGTCGTCTAGTACCCACAACACAAGCCTTATTGAGCTTAGTGTGGGACTAGGTCGGTTTGTGTAAGATTGTCCTATATTATTTATTTATTATTTATAGGTAAAGTGCTTGAACATATTCAGCTATGACTTTTATAACAAATTTATGTATTTATCAACCGACTTCAAGATAACGAAGTAGGAGGTTCTCAATTCGTCGGGATCTTTGTTTTAGCAAGTTTTTTTTATATATGTTAACCGATTTCTCGAAGACGGCTGAGCCGATTTGGAAAATTATTTTTTTGTTTGAAAGAGTATATTACACAGTTGATCCCATTGTCACTAAGTCAGGATCTGATGATGGGATCCTGGAGATATCAAGGGAACTCTCCAAATATTATAGGCATATAGTGATTTCAGTATTTTTTATAGTAGCTCGGGCATTTGCTTTTGGAAAGGTGGAGTCAAAGTGAAGTCAGTTCTTTTTTGTTGAAAATTATTTTCGATTAGCTATAAATACGACATAACTTTACCAAGAACTAAACCATATTTAATAGCGTGATTTATTTAATTACTCACGCCACGAATAATTGCTATGGAAAGTCGCGAAATACCTCAAAGAGCGAGTTAACTATGGTTTTATATGAGATCTAAATGACCATGGACAATAAAACTTTCCCCAATCAACTGCTAACTACGGTTTAACAGATCTTCCGTGAGAAGGCCCGGTAACACAAAATAATTAAGGGAAAAGTCACGTTTGGTGAAAACGACTCGCGTAATTATTTCTATGACTAGCAGTGGCGGGGCGTTTCAAGAACTGGAATCCCATCGACGTGCCTAATTTTTGGAAGTTGAGCACTTTTCCTACAGGTCACGAATAGAAAAAAATTTTTTTAATTTTCTTTTTATAAAACGATGAGACACGATGTGACTGTTTTCTAGAAGCTTAAGTCCTTAAAAAAAATACCCATGTTTTGTTGCTACTTGGTACTATAATTTCGATATTTGTCAGATTACTTAGCGACACCGAACTAAAACCTCATTTTTTATTATTTTAAATGACAACCCTGTTCTCAAATTTTAAGTAACGTGCAAACACGCCACGATTTATAATTTTATAGAAGAAGAAAAATTGCCTTGTATGAGGGTACCTAATTTCCAAAGAGCGGTTGCGACTCCTAAAACTGGCTTATTTTTTTTTTTATCTACACCTATTTTTTCATGTCAGAGACTAGGTTAAGGGGGTGAGAGCGAGAAAAATTGAAATTCATGTTTATTAGACATGGGTCGTTCACGAGTAAGTGATTTAAATGAACTTATATCTTTTGATTCAACTCACTGAAGATTTAACTCGCTCAGTAAACTCGTGTATCTCAGTGATTACAGTGTAACTTGCTCGCTCTTTCTCAATAATGATTCGAATGAGCCGACCGAGTCAAACGAGTGACACGATGCGATTGAGGCGAATATGCGAACAGATCCACTGAGCGAAATGAGCAAAAATAGTGATACATATCTCCACGAGCGAAAGATATGAATCAACCTTTTCAATTTAGTGAAGCGTTTTGCGAATCTCTAATGATTATAAGCAACACCCTATTGTGAGTAGGTTCTTTTAGCTAATATTTGTTCTGTGGGTGCTATCCTAATGCTACAATAATTCATAGTAAAAGTGTAGCTACAGCTACTTATAGAAGCTTTGATGAAGGAGCATTGTTTGTGTGGGCGAATAAACAGAGCAGGTTGCCGCGAAAGCCTTTGATTTATCACGAACACGGCTAGCGCGGTACACAGATGATAACAGTACGTGATCATAATTGTAAGCAGACAAACAGCAGACCGTTGGTCGGTGAATGAATGATCTGTCATAGGAAATCGAAAGCTTATCGAACGAAGTGAAGTGAGTTCTTGAGTTTAACCAAGAGTGTACATCTCTAGGAAGTGACAGTTACGGCATTGGAACGTATCGGATACGTTTTCGGGGTTGTCAAAATCCCCTTCGTTTATTTGCGGCATGATCACAGATAAGATAAAATATTTAAGTAATTTATAGTAGTTGTATTGTTTTAAAATAACAGTTTGATTGGGCAAATCTGGTAATAAATCTGACATTTATCTAGTTTTCTATTAAAATTACTGATGGATGAGGTAGATTGAGGCAGATTGGGGCAGGTCCAGCAATCAAACCAATCGCGTACTTGTCAACCCTAGATAATCGAAAGGTAAAATTGTATGCAGACGTCATGTGTCACGGTTCATCTGTCAAAGTTCTGTCAAACACGGATTTTGTAGGAAAGATATATGTACTTCTGTTCTGTATGAAATACTATTATATTATTCTGTGGTTTAACCATAGACATATAAAATAAGGAGATGAAATCCCACGAAGATAAAACTGTGATTCCAAAATAAGCCGCGATCTCGTGCACACACACTCACTTTTGACGTTTGAACCAATCACCGCTCGTCCACGAGTTGTATATGTGTGCGTGTCGCGCGTAAACACGAAGAAATCGGCTTATTATGGAATCACAGTTTAGTCTTTACGGCGCTACGTCTTCTTATTTTATATGTCTACTAGCTTTTTCCCGCGGCTTCGCCCGCGTACTAAAAGTACTAAAATAGGAGGTTCTCAGTTAGACTCGTATGTTTGTATGTAGGAATGTATGTTTGTCCGCGATCATCTTGCGTTTCGCTGAACTGATTTAGAAGCGGTTTTCGGAAAAGTATTCGTTACATTCTGGAGGTTTCGGTATACCACGTTTTGAAGACGGCGGTTCCCTCATTTTTTATTTTAAAGAAATTATTGCAATAATTGTTTAATTGTTACGCCATCAACGACTTACTACTGAGAGATTATGATTAATACAGATTTCTACTCTTGAATAGAAGCTTTTCCCCGCGACTTCATTTGCGTGGAATTAGTAATCCACCCTCCTTTTTACCCGCTTAAGGAATGACTTCTGGGATAATAACTTTTATATATCCTTCCCCAGAACGCAAAATATCTCCATAACAAATCATCTAAATCGGTTCAACGGTTATTAATTTCCCATACAAACTTTCAACCCCCGTTTCACCCCCTAGAGGGTTGATTTTCGAGATAAAAACTATCCTATATTGTTTACCGCGACTCAATCTACCAAGTTTCATTTCAATCGTCTGTTCAGCGGTTAATAATTCGCCATACAAACTACCAACATGTTTTCTACCCCTCTAAGATTGATTTTCGGCTTAAAAAATATTCTTATTGGTTCCTGGGACTCAAACTATATCCACAACAAAATTATCTAAATCGGTTCGCGGTAAAAAAATCTCCAACCCCCATTTCACCCCCTTAAAGATCGATTTTCGAGATAAAAACTGTCCCATGTCGTTTCCCGGTACACAAACTATCTCTATACCAAGTTTCATCTAAATTGGTTCAACGTTTAAAAATTCCCCATACAAACTTTGAACCCCATTTCCCCCCTTAGGAGGTAAATTTTTTAAAATAATTTCTAAGTGCATCCTTATGCCTTATAAGGAGCCTACGTACCACATTTGGAATCTCTAGAACCAGCGGTTTGGGCTGTGCGTTGATATGTCAGTCAGTTTCTTCTTTTGTATATTTAGAAGAAGATCGCAATTTGGCACAAATACTTTCAAGAATTTTTATGTCCACAATATTAAATTTCAAAATCGATGCCATTTTCTTAATTAATGTCCCAAAAAATCACAAAAACGACACCCATATGGATATTTAGACATTTCAACCCCATTGTACCCTAACAGGGGAGATGGTATTTCACGTCCGCCACGTCGGATTTTAAAATCGTTGTTGTTTTCGTAATCAACGACCCGATAAACCATAGAAACAATACCCATGTTGATTTTCAGACTTTTTGACCACATTTCCCCCTTCTTTCTTTTCTCAAAAAACCTGCAACACGTATTTACTCATTTATTGTTAGGAATACTTCTGTGAAGTTTCGAATAAAATAGACTAACTAATCTTGTTTCCCCATACAAACTTTGGACCCCCATTTCACCCCCTTAGGGGATGAATTTTGAAAAATCCTTTCTTAGCGTACCCCTAGACCTTATAAAGAACCTACGTGCCAAATTTGGAATCTCTAGAACCAGCGGTTTGGACTGTGCGTTGATAGATCACTATGTCAATCAGTCGGTCAGTCAGTCAGTCAGTCAGTCAGTCAGTCAGTCACCTTTGAGTTATATATATATATATATATAGAAGATGGGTTTAACTTTAGCTGTCGTCTGGCTATAGGCACCTCCCAGCGTTTCAAAGTTTTTTGATTTTGATAGTTTTTTTCGCAATAACTTTAGTACAGTTGCTCAATTTACCTCAACCTTACGCTCAACCACCAGTTGAGACGTGTAAAGAATAGATAGTGCGGGCCGCAGTGAAAATGTGGAGGTACTTACCAAAAAAATATATTTACTAAAATAAATATATTTATTAAAAGCTAGTTACCATGGTGTACCCAAGAATTTGATTTGCCGGCGCTCGTGCAATGAATGAGAAACTTAGCGTCTACAATAAGCTTTTATTTAGCTATCAATGCTATTGAAAACGGGTATTATAATCGTATCGCGTGATAAGCACCAACTTAGCTTCGTCTCGAGTTAGCGTGGAAAGCTTTGGCATGTATTGTTATGATAATAAAAATAAATCAAGATTTGTAGATACTAAACCTCTGTATTCATTACTTAGGAAACATTTGTTTTTGTCTTTTTCCAACAATCAAACAGATGTCAAAATTATTATAAAATAAATTTGTTAGACGTTATCGAATAAACTATAATCTGACTGTGCAATATAATAGGGTTTATATACAAATTAAATCATGAGGTAATTTTAAAGATACTCTACCTGAGTAAATTCGAATGTCTTAATATTAAATTAGCTTCTTATTGACATGTATTGTCAATTAAATGGAAGCATAATTCACGTTCGTTTTAAGCAAGAAAGTGTTGCGTAAATGGCAACCGGTCAGTTTCATAAACACCCTGTCATGATTTTTTATTGTAATGATTTTCAAATTACAGTGACTGAGAAATTATTTAACACTCTCACTGCTGAAATTTATTCGCAATTAAACCTCATTCGAAAAACATTTCTCGACAAATGGAACACAAATCGTGCGTGCCCACACCTTGTGTGTTCCAATCGTGACAACGTTTCAAGATATGAACGGTTAATCTCGAAATTCGCGAAAATGACTCGACGCGCAATAAATCTCTGGACCTATCAATCGATACTTGAATTCCAAAACGTCCTAATGTGCTTATGCTATGTAGGGGCTTATGACGTTTTGCGATAAAGGTAAACAATGTTGGTACAATGGCATATGGTCCCTTAATCAGTACAAGGGCGTTAACCTCGTAACGAAGTTGGACTGAAAAATATCTGCGAGATGGTAATTGGTTATTTCGTAATTCGCAGGTTCGGGTTACGATGGAGTTGTAGCTTTTGCTAAATGTGTTAATTGCCACCTTCTATACAGAATTCATCCTTACTTATCTTACTATGTAAACAAACATGTGTTATCGTAAAATCAGTTATTTTTGAGATTATTCGTGCGTTACTTTGATTATTGAAGAAAATTATATTACAAATGATATTTTTCAGTGGTTACTAGGTTGAATTGTTGACATTGTGAGTTTCTTTAAGTATACAAAATAACATTTTAAGTGATAATACCGAGAAGAGCGTGATAATATCTTCATGAAGTGTTTCTTTACATGATAAGACATGTAAGGATGGATACGGATACACTAAATACTAATGTCAACAATGATATTTATTATGAATGGGTTATACTCTAACAAAATGGGTAGAAAAAATTATTCCAGAGTTATTTAATAACCTAGCAACGATTCTGTTATGTTTGTCTATTTTGACAACCATTACATCTTTGTCACTCTCATTGTTAGAAAATTACAGTTCCTCTCTTTGTCACGCGGGTGACGGGAGCTCATTCGCACGTCCGCATCTCACGCTGGCCGGTGCGCGACTAGCGACAGTTGTTTGAATTCCCTCATTTTAAGTGCTTCACTTTTGGAGCGTACATAACCCATCTGTCATTATTATAAATCATTGAATATCAATAAGTTGTAGTTGAAGCATTTATTTGTTCATAATAACTATTCTTATAGTCCGAATTATAATCCTCCTTAATAACATTCGAACATCTTAAAATAATCATTAATCTCAAAAGGAGATAAAACTAGGAGATAAGCTCTCTCTCTCTAATCTCAAAGGAGATAAGCTGTTATTAAAACCATACCAAATTGAGAAGACCTAAAGAAAACAAAAAAATTATATCATTAAAAAACTGAAATCAAGTAACAAGTTGTTTGAGAGATCGGTGCTTATTATATTTCGTCAGCTAAGTATGTATGTAAAGCCTGACCAGAAATATATGATTATTGTCAAGAGGGCACTATTATTCTCATTTATATGGCAACAGTCATAGAGCGTGTTATTCTTTATGGTATAGTGACATCTTGATTTGTCACTGATTTGTTTACCTGTCAGCTCTGGTGTTAATTTGAAAATGTTTCACAGCGAAATAGTATCATTTTCCGAGCATATTATTTACATCACTTTATTATATACACTATTTACAATGTTTCGCTCTTGAATATGGATAATTTTGGGATTTTTTTGTGGTTTATTATTTAATATTCAACACTTTATTTTTATTCAAGTAAACCGTCTGAATGACACTTGACAACAGTGACAACATATCACATCACACGGATCATACCTACGCAAGGCATGTTTAGCACAAGTACCTCAACAGGGGACCTCTATACAAAACAAAACTTACCCGATTTATGCATATACAATTTTTCCAAATTTCATTTTCAATCTATAAATTTTTTTTTTCTGTGCACGCGGGCCCCCCGGCCGATGCGGGGCCCCTAGGCAGTTGCCTACTCTGCCTAAAGGCTAATCCGGCTTTGATCACATGCACTCACACATGCATATCATTCTGTCATTAAAATTATTGCCAGTGTAAGAAATTAGTTCCAATGAAATTCCGCAACATGGCGCATGATCATATATTTCTAGTCAGGCTTTAGGTACCATCAGGTTCATAATTGCATGGTCAATTTATCAATGAATTCATTCATAAATTGGCCATGCAATTCTGAACCCGATAGTACATATGTATACAGTACCTAAACGATATTAGGAGTTGCCATTATTCTGAATACGCTGGTATCCTACGAACCACTTTATCTAGCGCGATTAAGTGATCGTGTAGACGGTTTTTATCGACGCGGCGCCGGCGCAAGTAACTGGACTCGAACAAAAGCCAGGAAGTTGTCGGACAAGAGGAAAGCGGACACTTGGTGAAGCTAAGGAAGCTTGCAAGCTGTGTACGAAGATTGTAAGTACTACTCGTGGGTATAATAAAGAAACGTAAAGACAAGGTGTTTATTCTTTAATTTAGGCACATTGATGTTTATTTGTGAATGTCAAAAACTTTAAGCTTTAAACGTACACTGTAGTACCCTGAGAAGATTATTACCGACAAGAAAATTAATACTTTATTGGAAGATCGAATGCAGAACTTTAGTGTGAAACAGTTAGATATTTTAATATTTCCGAAAATAAATAATTTAATACAAAAAAGAACCGACCTCACTTAACCTCCACCTTTCCAAAAGCAAATGCTCGAGCTGCTTTAAAAATACTCAAATCACTATAGGTGTGCCTATAATAGTTGAAGAGTTCCTTAGATTTCTCCAAGATCCCATCACCAGACCCTGACCTGAGGACAATGAGAACAAACAAAAAAATAATTTTCTAAATCGGCTCAGCCGTCTTCGAATAATCGGTGAACATACGTAAAAAAAAAGTCGATTGAAAAGAGCTCTTTAGTAATTTGTATATTTTTAATACTATTACCTAGGTTCAATGTATTTTTTAATTATTACTTTTTAACTCATGTACAGTGAGATTCAAAATTGCATGGACACATTATGAATGAATTCATTCATAAATTGTCCATGCAATTTTGAATCTGGGTGTACAACCTACCTTTGCTAATAGGGCGATGTTCTATGTCTCATACAGTTTTTTGACCCTATCTACAACCTTCCTAAGCCTTACAAGATTCCTCGTATCGTATCAGGCTGCCAATAGAACATGGGCTCATTAACGGGTGTCACAGCATGATACATAAATGAACTGAAACCGCTTGTCTATAAATGATGTAGAGTATATACTCAATACCTACCCAAGTATAGTCCAAAAGCTCTCAAGTATATGGTCCAAAACACTGATTTAAACTTTCACGGTTTTTACACATATATACATATATGTAAAGACGGGACGTAACCGCGTATATATTTATATCTCAAACTTCTTCTCTTTTTCGAGAATCTTTTGGTAATTGGTCTTTCTTTGGGACCACGGGGACAATGTTGTCCTCGAAACGTCTAAGGAAATTTAAAAAATATGTATACGCGGTTAAGTCCCGTTTTTACAAATAGATATACCGGGTGTCCAGTAAATAATGGATAACCTTCTAACCACAAATAGGCCACCTTAGGCTGGTCCAGAAAATCCACTTTAGGGTTTAGTAAAAGTCCCCTGGTTTTCGAGATTTTCACACTTTTCATAATTTTAAGTTTTCGGTTCCTTATTTGACTGTTATCATCAATTAAGGCCTAATTTCAAAAAAATCTGTATGATTATGAAGACACTTTAATATCAGTTAGTTAGTAGCACTATTTGAGACAATTTTTCAAAAAACAGAACGGAAAAATCTTTACATTTCTCGTTACCACGATGATAACAGTCAAATAAGGAACCGAAAACTTAAAATTATGAAAAGTGTGAAAATCTCGAAAACCAGGGGACTTTTACTAAACCCTAAAGTGGATTTTCTGGACCAGCCTAAGGTGGCCTATTGGTGGTTAGAAGGTTATCCATTATTTACTGGACACCCGGTATATGGTCCTAAGTTAACTCAGATTTCTTCGTTTAGGTTTAACAATTGTTTAAATATTGGGCAAAACGCTCCCGTAAATGAATTAAAAAACTCGGGAAAAAAAAACAGAAAAAATATAGTACCATAGTTGTAGTACTGGACTCTAGTTTTACAGTACCTATACAATGTCGATCGGAAGTACTTGAACGTACGAATCCAAAACTGAAGATTAGTTATTTTATGTAAGGAGTTAGGCTTTAAGCCGTCATTTATCTTGTGTTATATTCACAAATAAATTCGTAAATTCGACCAACAAATAAATTAGTTTATTCGAAATTCATCAATGATTTTGTCTACCCCATAGTTGGTGGATGCGACCGATCAGGACCTAAGTATTGCTAATCTCCCTATTTCTTTGTATATAATGTGCAAATGTTCAAAATTAATAATGTTCACTGATCGCAATAATTTAGGCATAAGAGGCTTACGTCCGTCAAATAAATCACACAGGCTTCAAGACTTCTAAATAAAATAAATATCAATAAACCCACATTGTTCACGGACATTGACAAATCCACGTCCTTTGTCCCTAAAACAGAAGTGACTGTTTAAAACAGTTGCATCCTCGACTCAACTTGCTGTTAGCCAAGGACAATTATAATACCTGGATTGACAATGTCTACAGAATCACGATGATTAGAAGTAAAGGAAAAGTAGAAAAATCCACTGCCTCAGGCAAGACTCGCGACTCTGGGATACATTGCCCATCGCTCTGATCAACTGAGCTACTGAGACTTGCCTAATGGCTGCGAATTTCTCCACTATATCCTTTATGCGTCGTCTATTCGCCCGCCCCCCCCCCCCCCCCCCCCATTCGCATCTCGCTTTTTTCCTTTAATTTCTAGACATTGTGGTATCGTTAGCAGCCGTTCTGCTAAATACAAAATCAGTCCATAATACAAGCAAACGTCCTAGTACAGCAGATCTCAGTCCTATACATTTTGTTCGGCAATTCAACACTGTCAAAGGAACGCGCTTCAATATAGACATCAGTCCAGATATTGTTTTGTCCTTGCTGTTAGTTCATCGGCCTCCCAATAAAACATCCGGATCGAACGCATTGTTTCGTTTCGATTCAAGCCACTAACTCTTATTTAAGCTTATCGCAGCTTCAAACGATGTTTAAAGGTCATTGTATACAGTCGCCATCAGATATATATGAGCGGCCAAGGTGGTCACAGACATCTGAACAACGCCTCTATTGTCAAGGCGATAAAGTGTATGTGCAGATATTTTTGAGTACCCTGGCAGCTTCGATATATTTGACGGAGACTGTACCTATGGAACGTTATCCGGACGGATGCAATATTTCTTGGTAAATTCGTACCGCGGTATACAAATCCTTACTCATAATGTCTACTTAAAAAACCGGCCAAGTGCGAGTTAGACTCGCGCACGAAGGGTGCCGTACCGGCAAAAAAATCATGTTTGTTGTATGGGAGTGGGAGCCCCCTTAAATATTTATTTTATTCTGTTTTTAGGGTTCCGTACCTCGAAAGGAAAAAACGGAACCCTTATAGGATCACTTTGTTATCCGTCCGTCCGTCTGTCAAGACCCTTTTTCTCAGGAACGCGTGGAGATATCGAGCTGAAATTTATATCAAATACTCAGATCTACTGTCCCTTGGAGCTGTGAAAAAATCAAACTTCTAAGCCAGCACAATCAAAAGATACTGCCGTTTATGTCGCAAATTTCGGCGAATTTTCGAAACTCGCAAGGGAATCAAAACCTACAGGGTACTTCCCGTGAACTCAGAATCTTGAAATTTGGTACGTAGCAACTTCTTATAGCACAGATAAAGGAAAAATTGCGAAAACCTTAAATTTTTTGTTACATCATATAATAAGAATATTTTTAATAATTTTAGAGTTACTACCCCTATATACCTACAGGTTTGTACGGAACCCTCGGTGCGCGACTCCGACTCGCACTTGTCCGGTTTTTTTTAGTATTTGTTGTCGCAACAGATATACATCATCTGTGAAAATTTTAATCGTCTAACTATCACGGTTCATGAGATACGGTCTGGTTACAGACGGACAGCGGAGTCTTAGTAATAGGGTCCCGTTTTTACCCTTTGGATACGAAACCCTAAAGATAAACAATTTCATAGGCAATTAATTATCAATTATCATATGGGTTGAACCTTCTATTTTCCTGTTCACTATCAGCTTTTCCTTGTTACTAGGAATGCTCCCGGTACTGAATTGCTGGTTCTGGTACTGTTTTTTTTTTGTATAAAAAACCAGTACCTGGAGCGCACTATGTTAGATGCCTATGCTATGTTAGATCGAAAAATAGATAGTCGACTTTAATTTTGGTTTCACCTTTCCGTCTCCAGTCTCTACCACTGAACAAAAGTATTTCGGTAAATTGATTCTGGGTTTAAATGCTTTTTAAAGTTAACATTTGAAACGGCCTCCTAGCGTAGTCGGTAGTGCCCAGCCTATGAAGCAGGAGGTTACGGGTTTGAATCCTGGTCAGGGCATTTATTTGTGTTTATTACGGAGTATACTATTACATATATATTGTCGCCTAGTAGCAATAATAGACGGAGAGCTAGCCACGTCAGATATGACACAATAATGAGAGCGATGAAACCCCTCTCGTTAGTTTGCTGTAAGTACTATGCTTATTTCTAGATCCGGACATCTGGCAGCTGTAAAGTAGTGGAGGTCAAAGAATGCAAACCACTTTAAGAATACAAATCCTAGAGTTCTGGTTTTGATGCAGTATTATGAAAAATTATATAAATAATTAAGTCATATCATTGTCAAAAGTTTCTGATGAGGGAAAGTAGTCCAAAACGACGGATAATGTAATTCATAGTTTGTCGCCTACAGTTTATGTTTCCGAAATATTACGCAATGTTTTTTGTTCTAATGTTAAAATATAGGCCCCGTCCTCTATAAATAAGATAACTTCGGCCGTTTCTACCTATTTTGGTATTACTTTTTTCCAATTCAAAAACTTTGCTAGTCTGTCACTCTGACATCCACACATTAAAAGCTGCCAGATGCTTGGATCTAGCAATAAGGATAGTATTGCAATCTTATTAGATGGGTTTCATTGCTCTCATTATTGTGTCATATCTGACGTGGCCAGCTCTTAGACCATAACACAAACCTTATTAAGCTTACTGTGGGACTTGTGTAAGATTGTCCCATAATATATATTAAAAAGACACGCCTAAACTAATTTTACTTTTATCTTGTTTCAGGTAAGAATGAAAGAAACACACCAGGTGTTGTTTCGTCTTATCAAAAATCCAACTGTCTGGACAAAAAATAATGGGTAATGTGGTATAGGTACCTGGGGGCTTAGCTAACATAACATTCGTTTGTAGAAAACGAATCGAAATGCGAGTGATAGAGAGACAGATAGCGATTCATTTCGTTTTCTACAAACGATTGTCATCTTGGCTAAGCCCCTAAATCCTTAATTATCGTTATTATTGATCTGTCGGTTCACAAGACTTTAAAAAATTAACATATGTGTCAGTCCACGGAAAAAGGTAAGCGCAAGCTTTGTCGATATGCAGTTATTAGTTCTTCTTAAACCTACACAATGTTATACGCTATCTATTAGTAAAACAATTAAGTATCTATATGTGTACCGACAAAGACCTTTCACTAAACTTGTCCACATCATGTCGGTGGAGCAACCGCCATTCATCACGCCTCTCCACAATTGTTTTAAGCCCCTGATAATACACTACATTAGACTTTTCCTGAGTCATAAACGCCCGTCTCGTCCTCCCGCGGCGCCTTCTTCCTTTAATTTTTCCTTCTATTATGGTCTTTATGTAATCGTCGTGTTCTCAATCGTCTTCTGTTTGTTTTTCAATAAAAAAAATTAGGTATTCTCCAAAAAGCAAACACAATAAAACATTCTGATGTCGCACCACAAACGTGATATCGAGCGTCAATGCATCCTTACCAAGACTGTGACATTTCGCGTTTTAGGCCGTGTGAACGGTTGGTACCTACTCTTGGAAGTCGTGCTTTCGTCGCAGTAACTAAAATTAAGAAGGTGTTAAAGTGTTAAAACGTTTATGTTTACTAATATGTTAAATATCATAAGTCTGACAGGGCCCCAATGGCACTGCGAACTTAGCGTTGGAAAGTTGGAAATGTGCTTTTGCTGACGCCTATTTCAAATCAATACGCAGATTTTGAAACGGCATATTAATCAATTCTCTTAAAAACAAATAGGCAAATGCACCGATCAAATAATATAAGAAATTCACAATCAGCCAAAAAAATCGCCCCACAATAGTACCGCAAGAACGACTCGGGCGGTACTTTCTTTGACAGTCTTATTAGAGTATAAGACTGGCCGGTTACAAATTTTCCCGAGCCATATTGTCAGTAAATCTTGTTTGAGTTTGTACCTCCTTCCATTGTTGCTCGAAGGATAAGTAATGTAAAGGGTAGAATCATCACGACAGTATAAGACATTTTTTATAGGGAGTTAGGGACCAGGCACTATCAGCAATAATGACGTTATTTCTCTACTCATCCTTCTCATCCTTCATAGACATAGAAAAGGACGGGTACAGAATTAATGACATTATTACTGAGTGTCTGGGCCGCTATAATTCAGTCGTCATATAATTTTGATGATAGATTTTTATGTTACAGTTTTTCGATTTCCGATATAGACTTGTTTTTATTATAATCTGTTGATAAAATACTTGGTGTTTAAAAAAACTATAGCTACAGATACAAACGAAAAAGTCGTGAGTTACTATAGTAACTCGAATCGTGTTGAACCAATAAAGCCCATTACTTGCCCGCTTTAATTGTCACATTGGGAACGAATCTCCAAGACGATTGCTTTATAAGATTAACGAATTTAAAACCATTATTCGCTTTCGATTTACTACTTTTAATCTCAGGAAATAATCATGATCCTCTTAGCGTTTATCCCGGCTTTTTGCCAAGCTGAGGTCCGCTTGGCAACCTAATCCCATGAATTTGCGTAGACACTAGTTTTTACGAAAACTACTGCCATTTGACCCTACCCAAAAGTTATTGTTGGGTTTAGGTCCGGTTTCCTTACAATATTTTCCTTCGCCGAAAAGCGATTAGTATTTTTAAATGGTTATAAACGTAACAGATAACAGGTACAAGTTATGTTAAACTTGTTAAAGGAAAATACTTGAACCGTGAGAAAAACTCAAGCACGTAGTTTTAATCGCGATGCTCTCCAAGGTTATCGGGTAAGAAAAATGCACTTGAAGACTGTATAACGATAAAAAACGTTTACGAGCGGTAAATATGAGTATAAATAATAAAAATAATGACAGGGATGACTCACGCTACTTCGTACTTAAATAGGTACCATGGTCATGTTCCATGAATAAGTCTGTGTAAATTCAAGCAAACATTGAAAAATAATAAACTCGACGGAAGTTTTACGTAAATCTAAAAAAAGGCTCAACATAAATTTTAGCTCAATGTAATCTCACTAAATAAAACGGGTTTAGGCAATTAGGTTGTACAAATTATTGGTTATTTGTAATGTAAACTGTTTATCCCGTAGAAAGTACGATCTTAACGTACAAGCACAGAATAACTAATAGTACTACCGTACAGAAAATTCACTCCTTCACAGAAGGCAGATTTATGTATAAAATTATACCGATACTCGCCGCCTGCAAGCAAAATTGAAACTTATAACCGCGCACGAACCGTGAATCTTCTTTGCGCGCCGCAGTTTTATGACCGAGCTGTGAGGGTTGTGACTTGACAAGTTTTTGTACCTAAAATACCTACTGATTTATTATTTTTAAGATAAATATGTAGGAATTACAAACGTTGATTCTGTAAACAAGAAATTTTAATCCGAAGATAGTATGTCTGATTCTCACGGAAGTAGGTATGCCACAGCCGTATTCCTTTGAGAATATTCAATAAATTGAGGATGTTTATTTTAACTACATATTACAACTACAACTACAACTAAGTAAGGACTTCGGACCTTTCAATATCATCCGGAATTTAAAAAAAGAATTCTGCTTCCTTGTACCTACTTCTGTTTATTCAGACATCCGTAAACAAAACAATATATTTTATACGGATTAGATGAGATTTAGGTTTCGAAGCCATTGTGTATTTTCAGTTTTGCTTGAGCGCCACGTGACACAACTATCGTGTGAGCCGAGCGGCAGCCCACGGCCATACGCCTGCCCGGGAGGCGCGCCGGCCAAATGTACCTAAACTGCGTAGTGACACCCCCCCGGTACAAGTCAATACTTTATAATGAGTAACACAACGTCGAAAATTAACCACATAGTGTATCCTACCTCAATTTTATCAACCGACTTCAAGATTTCGAAGGAGGTTCTCAATTCGTCGCGGATCTTTGTTTTTTTATGTATGTTTATTATTATTCAAAGACGGCTGGACCGATTTCGAAAATTATTTTTTTTGTTTGTAAAAGTATACTTCACAGTTGGTCCCATTGTAACCAGGTTAGGATCTGGTGATGGGATCTTGGAGATATCAAGGGAACTCTCCAAATATTATCACACCTATAGGCACACCTATAGTAATTAAAATATATTTACAGTAGCTCAGGCAATTCCTTTTGGAAAGGTGGAGTACTTATAAGTGAAGTTGGTTCTTTTTTGTTTAAAATTATTAAATGATTATCACTACATTTTGGATCCAGAACTGTTAAATGCAATAAAAAAATAAGCTGTTTATTTCTGAATTTTATCTACACTCATATTGTAAGTTCTCTAAAACGTATTCGAAAACGGTAGGCAATGGCTATCATTACCACGACCGATTTTACTATGATAAGCTTTTTATCCGTGGCAGTAACGTAATTTTAACTTTTCATGCTCAATTATTGATGTGCTATGAGTTTTGATAACATAATGTACACCTGCACCCTCCCGCGCATCCGCCGACAGCCCGACACGCGCCTCCCCGACCGCCGGCACAATCGAGTTGGCCATGGCGGTGCAATGGCGGCCATTCTATGGTTTCCGAATACGGCATTTTGGATAAATAATATGAGTGTAGATAAAGCAGTGTATGCAACTGTACGTAATTAGGCCTTAAAACACTCGTGTGATCTTATTATGAAACTCACCTGCGGCTCGTTTCATAAAACCACACTCATGTTTTAAGGACCCTTATTACGTAACAGTTACATAATAGTAGTTTATGTAACTGTTACGTAATAAGGGTCCTTAAAACATGAGTGTGGTTTTATGAAATGAGCCGCAGGCGAATTTCATAATAAGATCACACGAGTGTTTTAAGGCCTAATTACGTACAGTTGCATACACTGCTTTATCTACACTCATATTATATATATTAAATTAAGTGTTCGGAAACCATAGAATGACCGCCATTGTACCGTCATGGCCAACTCGATTGTGCCGGCGCTCGCGCGGGACCAATCGAGTTGGCCATGGCGGTAACATTATGTTATCAAATTCGATGTTCCAAATTTGAAACTCATTGCTTAACAATATTTGAGCATGCAAAGTTAAAATTACGTTACTGCCGCAGATAAGAAACTTATCATAGTTAAATCGTTTGTTGTAATGCTTGTCATTGTCTACGGTTTTTGAACGCATTTTAGAGTAAGTACTTACAGTATGAGTGTAGATAAACTACTATTTTTCACTTATAAAATAATAATTTTGTGTCTAATTAAAGTTTAAATTTTTCTTTATTTAAAGTATGAAAAATTAGGTGACTAAACACGTAATGCAAACTGACTCATCCTTAAGTATAAAATTTTAAGTGTCAAAGTAGTTTATACGTTACCTAGCAATTCTGGAGGATCACTTATGCATCTTGAAAGAAGTGTTTTCCTAATATGGAGCCTACTTAAGTACCACTTGCAACTATTTGTAGAAACGTCACAAGTTGCTTACATGAAATTGTGGTAGAAAACGTGTTATGAAACAGAGTGCAACAGCGAGATTTCTGTATCCGGACTTAAACCGTAGGTGGACAGGATGAGTATTATTACCACACAGAAACAAAGATTACGCTTTAGCATACTAAGGGCATCTTTCATTTGACTTTAAATGATAATATTTTAATTTACTTTATATCTGTTGCCATGTTGTGGTTGGGCGTGTCATGATAAAAAACAAAACAGAGTCTTGTAGGTATTAAATTACGTCCGTAGCTCAGTTGGTCAGTGAGGGTCTAATCTAATCCCGGTAAGGAATTTTTGTGTTTTTATCACGAACTTATCCCCGAGTTATTTATTTATTTATTCCAACTTTATTGCACAAATAAAAAAGTTTACAAGAGGCGGACTTAATGCCTTCAGTAATATGTAGTATAATACCCATTTAATATAAGTAATATGCAGATAACTAATCCTTATGTGAGAGACTAGTTAGAAAGGTGCTTACGTAACATACGTTAAAATGAAGTTATGGGTTTTTTTCTGTGTGTAAATATACAGCTGTACATCTATCTATTTAAGTATATAGTCCTCCGATAGTCTTCGATGGTATCCAAATTCCTTTTTCCAACCAAGTGAAAAATCTTGGCGTAATCATGGATCGTTGTCTATCATGGGTGCCTCAGGTGAGTGAAGTGAGCAGGAAGATGTTTGCTGCCATAGGGTCTCTCAGACGGCTCCGGAATTTCCTGCCAAATGCTACTAAAATTGCGCTTGCTCAGTCGTTACTTCTCCCCATTCTTGATTATGCAGATATCTCCTATTTAGACCTAACCGAAGAGCAACTTAATAAGCTTGAGCGTATTCAAAATGCCTGCATTCGGTTCATTTTCGGATTACGCAAATTCGACCATGTTTCTAGTTTTCGTTCTCAACTCAAATGGCTCCCTATCCGTCACCGCCGTAACTCTCACATACTTTCTTTACTCTTTTCTATACTTTTTAACCCTGCAACTCCCCGCTACCTCAAAGAGCGTTTCTCTTATCTTAATTCTATTAGATCCTCTCAAAAATTGCTCCTAAAAGTGCCATCTTCATCTTCCAAATTTTATAATTGCTCATTTACGTTCCAGGCCGTTCGTTTGTGGAATTCTCTCCCTCTCAACATTAAACGCGCGCAATCTATTGGTAGCTTTAAATCGCAACTTAAGGAATACTATTTATCTCTTCCTTAGGTTTTTAAGTTGACACTGTTGTTTCTTATTGTGTGTATTATATATGTATATATGTACGTATATGTATGTTTATTTTGTATTTATTTAAGTATGTATATTCATATGAATGTGCTGTGTTATCTATTTCGTCTCTTTTGTTTCTATGCACCACCTACTGCTTATTGTTTTTCTCTAGTCTCCACTACCCAAAGGTTGTCTGGAAGAAATCGCTCATTAGCGATAAGACCGCCTGTTGTTACCTCTACCTAAATTTATCTAATTGTAAAATTTGTGCTTGTAACTGTATGAGGTGTGCAATAAAGAGTATTTATTATTATTATTATTATTATTTCCTTTATTTATCTTTTTACTTAGTTTAGGGTTTTTACAATATTTTTATAAAAGTAAAATATAAAAATACATCTAAAACATATGAAAACAATAAAAGCATTATAAAAAACCTAAACTAGGGTGCCGCCGGCAACGGAGCAGGGCCCAGGCTGCCGGTGGTTAGGGCCGCAGAGTGAGGAACCTTCGGACTATGCGCGCCGTGTCCAAGATTACCGCCTTCTGAATCTGACCCTTGATCCAACCACAACCTCGTAGCGAAAGTCTCTCAAGATGTTGGTCGAGACTCTTCGCTACGAGACCGTTCGCAGAGACAACTATCGGCACAATGATCGCCGAATCAACCTCCCACATGGCGGTTACTTCGTGAGCCAAGTCTAGGTACTTGCTGGACTTGTCCTTCTCGGCCTTCACGAGGTTGTCGTCACATGGGACGGAGCATGGCCCGGCGTTGCGATCGATCTATTACCACGATATCAGGCTTATTGGCTACTATAGTCCTGTCCGTGATAATAGATCGATCCCAATAGAGCGTGGCACGACCATTTTCGAGAACTGGCGCAGGTGTGTACTTGTAGTACGGCACTTCGTGGTCCACAAGACCGTATAGGAGAGCAAGCTGCTGGTGTATAATCCTGGCTACGAGGTTATGTCTGTGCAAGTACTCGCCGTTAGCAAGATGAGAGCAACCGGAGATGATATGCCTGAGTGACTCTCCGGGACGGCGGCATGCCCGACAAATGTCGACCGTACCGTCCTTCAGGATATACCTCCGGTAGTTATTCGTCATGATAACTTCGTCCGCAATTGCACAGGCAAAACCTTCGGTTTCTCCGAAGAGGTCCCCGAATCGTAACCAGTTCACCGACGCGAGTAGGTCTACGTCGGGTCCCGTGAGGGCCCTGTAGAACCGCCCGTGTAGCTCCTTGCTCTTCCATACCGCCCTGCGATCCTCGGTGCTTAGCACCACAGGTTTGCGCCAGTTCTTGTTTGCCAAGGAGAGCGGCGTGAGACCCTTATCTACTGCCACCACATCACGATGCATCCCACACTCGTTGTTAAGGAAATAATTCCTGAGATCGTACACCTCCCGTTGTGGAGATTTTTGGCGTTTAAAAAGCCGCGACCTCCACACTTCCGTGGGATGTACAATCTCATAACAGACGAGCGTGGGTGAAGCATACGGTGTGTGGTGAGCAATAGACGGACTCTCCGATCCAGGGCATCCAGCTCGGTCTGTGTCCACCTTAGTATGCCAAAGGAGTATGTGAGTAGGGGCATTACCCAGGCATTGAAGGCGCGCACCTTGTTGCCACCTGACAAAAGACTATTAAGTACTTTTGTCAGCCGACTAAAGAAGCGCTCCTTCAACGCCCGTTTAATACCCACATCCTCAACACCCAAAGACTGTGACATACCAAGGTATTTGTAGGTTTCTGATTCAGAGATAGATCTGAACGTCATTGTCTCAGAAAGCTGTAGATTTGTTGAATTTACTACTTTCCCCCGCTGTACATGCATAACCGCACATTTATCAACACCAAATTCCATCTTGATGGATCTACTGAACACTTCAGTGGTGTTCAGTAGTTCCAACAGATCTCGGTTATTTGGTGCAAACAATTTAAGATCGTCCATGTACAGAAGGTGAGATATGACTTCACCCTCTCTCCGAAGCCGGCAACCTAGCCCCGAATCCTTCAGCAGATTGCTGAGCGGATTTAGAGCTAGGCAGAACCACAGGGGACTCAGACTGTCGCCCTGAAATATTCCTCGCTCGATCCTTATAAAGTCCTGCGGACCAGGGGGGTCATCCCCGCCTCCTGGTTGACGAAGGACTGTGGTCCACCGCCTCATACACGCGCCAAGGAAGGATCTTAAAGCTGTATCAATTTTATACAGCTCTAAGATCCTCTCCAGCCATGAATGAGGCACCGAATCATAGGCCTTCTTGTAGTCAATCCAAGCGGCCGAGAGGGTCCCCCCATTCCGCCGGACTCGTTGGCAAATGGTCATGTCTATGAGGAGGAGCTCTTTAGTACCACGGGACCCCACCCTACATCCATTTTGAGCCGAGGCCAAAATGTTATTTGCGACCATGTGCGCGTTTATTTTTGCTCTCAAAATGGATGTAAGGAGCTTGTAAAGTGTAGGCAAGCACGTGATGGGTCGGTAGTTTTTCGCTTCCGTGGTACTACCGGACTTATAGAGCAGAAAGGTTACACCAGTTGTTAAGGAAGGCGGGAGGGAGCCAAGTTCGATGGCTTGTTGAAATTGCGTTGCCAGACGCGAGTGCGAGCATCGAAACCATTTTAGCCAGAAGTTGTGCAATCCATCCGGGCCGGGACTTTTCCAGTTCTGGGCCGTACGGATTGCACAACTTACGTCATCGGGGCTGATGGTGATAGCCCCCATAGGTTCGATGGACTCGCACTCACGTTCGACAACACTCATCCACTCGCCCTCCGTGTGTTCAACCGGCGCCGACCAGATGCTACGCCAGAAATCAGTCATGGCAGTAGCATCCGGCAGTCGCACGTCGGACACACGGGGGTCGGTTTCCTCCCACCTTCGGTATACCTTCCTTTGGTCACTTTGGAAAAGACGATTCTGCTTGAATCGGTCCACACGCTCTCTGTAGCGGCGAATACGGCTTGCCCATGCATAAACTTTCTGCTTCAGAAAGTCGATGCGCTCTATGACATTGGCCATGTAGTCGCGGGGCTCGATATTCGTCCCCGCGAACGCCTGGTGCACAAAGCGCATTACTCGGGGGCGGTTATTGCCCCCCCTGAAGCAGATCAGCTTTGCAATGAGAGTCCTAAATGAGTTAATACGACGCTCGATCCGTACTTGCCATGCGGGGACACCCCCGGTGGTCCTAGGTGCACGTTCAGCGTCCGGAAACTTGACTCGAGCAACACGGCACGCCGCGATGGCTCCGCAGTACATGATCGAGTGCGTATCATCTAAGTCTTTACTAGTCCGCAGGAGTGGATCTAGCAAATCATTCAGGGCTCCCATTAACGCTAGATTGCGTCTATTCATAGGCAAGCGTGGTAATCGTGGCCTAGGGGTATTTGTGGAGCGATACTGCGTAATTGCCTCTTCCAAAGTCCTCCTCAGTTGCTCATTGGCTGTAGTACTCACACTCTGATTCGCGATCTCCTCCTCATCGGCATTGAGATCAACCCGCGGCGCCCCCGATGCCAGGTCGGGTGCGGGTATCGGATCCGGCGACGTGGCGGGCGGATCCCGCGCCGAGGTGGTGGCCGCGCGAACAGAGAGAGCCTCCAGGCGAAGCCGATCATTATTATTATTATTATTATTATTATGTATATCGTCGCCTAGTAACCATAGTATAATATTCGTTTAATTTGGAGCTATTTCCATTGTAATTTGACATGTAATATTTTAAATATTATTATGTATTATTATGCATTTAATTACACAGACATATTCCATTGGTTGCATTGATTGTCCCCAAATATTTAATTATTTACCAAAAGGCTATTTCAATCCCACGAACAGACGAGTCTAATTTAGGCGTGCCAAAATGTATGTAAAACACTACCCTCACCTGTTTGTCAGTCGGGTACAGAAAAGTGGGAACTAGGACTTCGAATCCCGAGATTGCCCATACAAAAAATCCCGGGATCTTAATATTCGAATGAAAAAATCCCGGCCAATACAAAAATCCCGGGCTTCAAAGCCCTACTGGAAACACAATAATCGTGCTCTATATTTCTCCAAGTCTAACGAAACCTACTGGCATTTAGCTTATCTCTGGTCTCATGTCTAGCCTCGCGTTTGCCTAGGCCAAACCTAGGTGAGCAACACCTAGGTGTTGCCCCACATTCCCACACCTGTTGTGCCTTAATTTATTGTGTAAAACCCGGTTTACACTAACGGAGATAAATTTTAGATTTTTTTGTGTAATTATAAATAACTGTCCCATACTAAAAAATTAACATAATATGTATAATTCCGTACATTGTGGGCAGAAGTTGACAAGTCGAGATGAAAACTTAAAGGAACTTAAAATAGTATTACATGAGGTTAAAATTTCTTCAATTTGATATCTCGATTTATCTTCTTCCTGACGTGTACGGAATTATAGATTCGTCCAACAAAATTACATTTCTACGAAAAAAAGACGGCATTATTTTTGTTATAGTCAAAAAAGTTTTTTATTTACATCTTTACCCTCTAAAGAATACTCAAAAAAGTAAATCTAAGAAGGCACATAACGTTTCTACAAAAATCTCGATATGACCGCCACGGTAAAAAAAAATTAAAACCCTTATCTAAATTAAGACGTATAACTGACATCTAAATTATAAAGAAATTAGTGTACAACTCTCGCTACTAGCTCATTAAATTTAAATTACTTACAGTAAATTTAAAACAAAACATAAACTAAACTCAAGCAAAGAGCAGAGCTTTGTTACTGTCCTAGCTCAACCTAAATTGGGAAGTAATATTGTAAATAACTAGTACTACTACATATTTTTGTAAAATAAAGGCGTATAAACTTAGATTACTAGCTACACATGGAACCTTCTAGAAGTAGATAGATTAGATTATCATTCCAATCGTTTAGAGAGTAAGGTGAGGCCTAAAGTGATTAAATTGAACGCATATTTGTATTGCGAACCTCTACGTGATTTCAGTAAAAAGTTACATGCATTAGGATTCTTAGAAAAATAAATATGTTAAGGTCATTTAAGTACAGTGTAATGGAAGACAAAATAAGTCACGGTAAATCCAATATATTTTGAGTAATCTCGACAAGAAAAAGTAAGTTAAAAATGGGCAACACATAAAAAATGTAAGAGGAAACATTTAGTATAACGATGCTGTCAGATCTCGTGCTCATGTTAGCTTGGTTTGCCAAAAACTCGACTCGCACTAGCTCACGCAATAGTTAAATAGGTTAGTTCTGGATAGTGAGGTAAAATAAGACGTTAAAATCAATCCACTTCACTTACAGAATGATTTATAGATTGTAGATCGTAAACAGAATTAAAACGGTATTTCGATCACAGTGAGTTTTTCCCTCAGTCAATAAAACAATTTTATATGTTGAACAATTAACTGCGAAATAAGCCTAGTAAGATATGGGTGGGTACCAGTGGCGGTGCGTCTATATAACCGGCTTCCCACCGGCTTGCCCATCTTCTACTCTAAAGAAAAGTACAACCGAATTAGATCCGGCTTGTCTACGAATATTTTTGACGCACCTCTCTACTTCGACAGCACCTGAGGAGGTGATGAAACCTTAGAACCGATGAAGAATATGAAAAAACTTCCTAACTTCTCAAGACGTAAAGAGACACATTTCTTTTATTAGAAGATTCCTCCAGGATCCACTTTCACACGCAAAACAACGGTGCTACCACAATCTCCTATCGCGATACCATCTCCGAGCGTCCCCGAGCCTGCCCGAAGTTCCACGAACGCTGTCGTAACAATTCGTGCGAATGTTCGAATTTGTCCTCACGATCCTGCGATAGCATCTGCTGAACACTTCCAAGCGTTACCAAAAGCAATACACTGAACTGACTAGACGTACACTTTAAGTCTATGTTAATAAGGTTCAGAAATGTTTTGTTAATTGTGTCAATGATGTTACGTCAAAGTCGTAGTTTGTTTCGTGATTTTACGGCGTTTGTTTAGGAGTCGTGATTTGCATTTGTTTAGGCACGGATTGAGTTAGTGGAACATTACAATTGTCACCTAATTTTAGGCGAATATATTCTTGTTTTGAATAAATAAATGGGAGTTTTAGTAAATGTCAGTAACTTACATGTTTACTTTACCTAGAATTGATAAATTCGTCTTACTCAAAAAAACAGTACCTATACAGAATTAATGTATTACAACGCATTTTATTCTAGTAAGTAGGAATATGACAGCAAAAGTGACAAATCTGATACATATGCACCGAAACATCGTAAAATTTATTAATCGAAAAGTACAAGCCTTACGAAAAATCCCTTCAAAACCCCTGGAAGGGAAAACGGGACCGGTACCTGGTATATCGCACTTATTTATTACGGATAATGAATGACGAACATCAAATACTACATAATAGCTGTAACGGAAAATCAATTGTATCAATTCAATCCTCACGATTAAGATGCCACAAATATGTTCGAAACTTGAAAGATCGGTTACGAATAGTTAAAAGTTGATCACGAATAACGGAGTTACGATTATCGTTTTACTGCTAAGTGGAAATTATATCAATGCCAACGTCGAGATCTGTTGACCTTACGGCACGGCTTCAGTAGGTACTATAATAAGTCACAAGATAAAAGTGAGTATTCCTGTTTAAATTACTATTAGTTAACCCTGCAAAAGGGATGCTTAGTTGTTATCGTAACATTTCCATTTTGTATTTAATTGTCTAAAAGCAAAATACTGACATTTTCTCCTGGGAGATAAACATAAAATTACAGTGTTCCGCGAAAAGATTAAATATTTGGACAAAATAGTTAACAACAAATGTCAGTAATACATAGTTCCATCGTCTACGTCCTTTCGTATTTAGTAGTACGGTAGCCATAATACAAACTCAATTTTCTCATATTTTAACGCAATGAACCGTAACAATATAATTGAATATTCCCACAGAAGATCTGTGTGACTATTATAATGAAATTACCTAATATTAAAAGCTTAAAAAGTAATCGCTTAAAGCTCTCTTAAGAATTACCAGAATCGCTTAAAGCTTCTCAGTTGCAAACCCCTACACTTTCACCTTGGATCGGATATGGTCGGATACTCTGATCTGCTTCGGTTTTGCATAACGCTTTTTATGGAACGATTTAGAACCGCTATATGCTATAAAGCCTATTAACGTAAATAACGAATAACCAGAACAATTCCTTTATATACCATGCTAATAGAACTAAATGGAAACGAGAATTTGTTCTTATCCCCAAGTATTTTCTAACTCACTCGAGAATAACTAAACAAAAAACCGGCCAAGAGCGTGTCGGGCCACGCTCAGTGTAGGGTTCCGTAGTTTTCCGTCCGTCACAGTAAGTGGCGACGCTTAAGAGTTAAAAAAATGGGTCCATGGTTGGGTTATTTGAACGCACGTCATTTCATTGTGATTTTGTAGAAATTACAGGTACAATAAACACCTGCTTATACGGTTAAATTACAAACTTAGTTCAGAAATTATTTGAATTTTTTTTTTCAAAACATTATTTGAAAGCACGTCATTTCATTGCGATTTTGTAGAAATTACAGGTACAATATATTACCTGCTTATCCGTATAAAAAAATAAAATAAAATTACAAACTTAGTTCAGAAATTATTTTGTAATTTTTTCTTCAAAAACTATTCAACCTATCAAGTTCGAAATAATTTTCCTAGAAAGTTTTTATAAAGTTCTACTTTTGAGATATTTTTCATATTTTTAAAACTTATGGTTCAAAACAGGGGGGGGGGGACACATTTTTTTTCTTCTGAAGCGATTATTTCCGAAAATATTTACATTATCAAAAAATGATTTTACTAAACCCCTATTCATTTTTAAATACCTATCCAACAATATGTCACACGTTAGGGTTGAAATGAAAAAAAAAATCACTCCCCACTTTACGTATAGGGGAGGTACCCTAATAAAACATTTTTTTCCACTTTTTATTTTACTACTTTGTCGGCGTGATTGATATACATATTAGTACCAAATTTCAGCTTTCTAGTGCTAACGGTCACTGAGATTAGCCGCGGACGGACGGACGGACGGGCAGACATGGCGAAACTATAACTGCTGCCTTATTCATGTGCGCAGTAATAAGAAATAATTTAATATGAATTAAATAGTTATGTACGTAGTTAATTATTATCATTATTATTAAAGCTTTATTTTCCATATTTTCATCTCTAGTTACAGATATTTTAGTTAGACGTATTTTATATGGATACCAATCGGGTAAAAGCCTCCTCCATCCCATGCCATTTTTCTCGGTCGTTGGCCAGCTGCATCCAGCTTGGCCCTGCAACTTCGGTAATATCGTCTGCCCAACGTCTTCGTGGCTTGCCTCTCTTTCTTTTGCCCTGGGTTCTAGGCCCTGACAATGTTGTTGTTTTAAGTGTCCATCTTTTATCTCTGAATCTCGCGATGTGGCCTGCCCATTTCCACTTGAGCCGTAGTGCATGCTGAAGAGCGTCTGTGAGTTTAGTTCTATTCCTTATGTCTTTGTTTCTGATCTTGTATATTCTCTTTAGATGTAATAAGCTTCTTTCCATAGAGCGCTGACATGTTGCGATCTTACGCTTAATTTTTTTGGTGTATGTCCATGTTTGGCTCCCATATGTTAGGCTTGGTAGAATGCATGTGTCCATTACAATTTTTTAGAGTTTTGGATGGTAGTCGCCTTTCAATATTTCTTTTTGTGCCCAGAATTTGTTCCAACTGCATTTGATTCTTCTGTCTATTTCTTCCTCATTTCTGTTTGCACGGAATGATATTTGTTTTCCAAGGTATGTATACTCATTGACATATTCAATAGGATTTCCTGACACGCATATCTGCTTTAACTTACTATGATTTGTCATTACTTTAGTTTTCTTCGCGTTCATGTGTAATCCTACTAAGTTGCGTTGAATGTCTAGACACTAGTGTCTGTAGCATTTGTTCTAGCTCAGTAGCTGATTCAGCGAAGATTGCAATGTCATCAGCAAATCTGAGGTGGCTGAGATAATGGTTTTGAATTCTGAGTCCCTTGTTGTTCGAGTCGATTTTATCAAATATTCCTTGCAACACGGCTATAAACAGTTTGGGTGACAAAGGGTCGCCTTGTCTTACGCCTCGTCCTATGTTTATCTCTTTCCCCTTGTTTTCCAGTCTTACTCTGCTTGTACTTTGTGAGTAGATGGCCCTTATAATATTTACATAGACTCTGTTTATTCTGCTTGAGAGGAGTGCTTTCCAAATTGAGCTGTGGGTTATACTATCGAATGCTTTTGTGTAGTCCACGAAAGCTATATATAGCGGGTGGTTGAACTCTTTGTATTTTTCAAGTATTTGATCTAGCGTGTGTATGTGGTCTATGGTGGAAAAACCGGAGCGGCAGCCTGCTTGCTCATTTGGTTGTCTGTTTTCTATATTTGGAGTAAGCCCGCTCACTAGTACAGAAGAAAACAGTTTGTAGATGCTGGACAATAGACTTATTGGTCTATAGTTCCCGATGTCTGCTGGGTTACCTTTCTTATAAAGAAGTATTATTTCTGAGTAGCACCATTGTTTTGGAGCTTTTCCAGTTACCAGCACCAAGTTGAATAGTTCCACTAAGTAAGGAATAAGAGCAGATGCTCCAATTGTTATAGTTTCATTGCTTATGTTGTCCGGTCCTGGGCTTTTTCGGGCTTCAATTTCTTTATATGTTTGATAACTTCTTTGTCATTAATAGGTTCTATTGTGTCTGGCCTTGGGTCTGGAGAGTTCGAGAAGTAATCTTCGTCATTGTCAATTTCCGGTTTCCTGTAGAGCTCCTCATAGAATCTTGTAGCGATATCTAAGATGTCTTTCCTTGTATTTGATTCTTTTTGACCATTTGTTACCTTATCAATCCAGTCCTTGTGTGTATTCAATTCTTTGTATGCTCTCTTGCTACTTCTAAATTTATTTAAGTTTTTTTCTATGACTGTTCTTCTGTAGTTGTTATAGTCCTGTTTAATGGCTTTGTTAGTTGTTTTGAATAGGAGCTTCAATTATAATTTCATTTCTCTTGTTTTGTGCGTAGTTGAGATTAGTTCTGATCTTTTATTAATTAAGTTTAAGGTTGATTCTTTTAGAATTCCCAATCTATTATTATTATTATCCTTGTTCAATTTAGTATTCTTAAGACTCCTTGCTATGCCTGTTTACAGTCTATTATATAAGGTTTCGCTATTGTAGTTGCATTTTGAAAGGTCTATATGCTTATTTAAGTACTCTCTTAAGTTTTCTATGTATATACTTTTCTGTTTGTCTGATATAGGTGCTTTAGGTATGGAAGTGAAGGTTTTTCTGCTTAGTTTAGAGAAATTTAGCGTAAAGGTAGATCTCACTAACCTGTGGTCTGAAGGGAATGCTATCTTACTTAGTACTTCTATATTTTTTATATTTTTCGGTCTATTGCACATTATAAAATCAATTTCATTTTTCGAGTTTTGGTTAGGAGATATCTATGTCCACCTTCGGCTTAATTTCTTTTTGAAGTAAGTATTCATTATGGACAGGTTTTGCTCACAGGCATATTGGATTAGCCTTTCACCTCTTTGATTTCTTTTTCCGTACCCATACCTACCCATTACAAGGCTATCATGTTTTTTGGGTATTCCTATCAATTCAAATATGCATTAAAGTCTCCCATTACTATTACTGTTTTATCTTGGGTTTCATGCGCTCTTCTTAGGTCAGTGTAGAATCTTTCGACCTCTTCTTCGCTTGTTGATTCCGTGGGTGCATAGGTTTGTATTATTGTTAAAGGAACATCACCAAATTTAAGCTTTAGTAAAGCAACTCGTTCTGAAATTCCACTATAACTAACAATATTTTGTGATAAGGTTTTTTTGATAAGAAATCCTACTCCATGCAGCCCTTTTGTTTCTTCTTTGTAGCAAAGTATAAAGTCTTGGTGCTCTTCAATTTTGCAACCTAGTTTTCTTACTTCACTGAGACCTATTATGTCAAAATTAATTTTCTTGATGGCATAGGTTAATTGCACTAGCCGTTCTGGTGAAGATAGTGATCTTACATTAAAGGTACATATCTTCAGGTCTTGCTTTTGTTTCTTGTTGATTTCAGCGTGGGAATTACTGCTAAGGTTATCTAATGATGGAGGGTTTTGGTCTGATTCCCCACGAGGACCAGTCGGCTTGGGGAATGTTTTGTTTAGTTGTATTTCATTTTCATGTTGTAATATGCTATCCGGTTCTTGCTGTCTTTCTGCATTATGTTGTAGTTAAGAGTGGTTGTTATATTTGTTGTTATCTTTTGTGATTTGTTGTGTTTTTTGTTGTAATAGTTGTTGTTGTGTTGTTTTAGAGTTTGTTTTTGTTTGCTGTCTAGTCGCTCCGTGTGTTCTTCTCAGATAGTGAGTAGGCCCGTTCTCGCATAATCTGAAACGCATCCACTCTTGTTAACTTGTTACCATTTCTAGGTGTTGCGCTTAGTTTTTGCTAGGGCTCGGTGACTCTGTATCCGGTCTTTTCCTTTTTCCTGTTTCGCTTGTTTTTGTTTTTGCCCTATCTTTCCGTAGTTAATTACTAACACTTAAAATAAGATTTTTTAAGACTGTTACTAACACCAATGATCCTTTGTTGGTCCTGAATAAAGACTTATTATTATTATTATATTATTATAAGGGTTCCTAGTTGACTACGGAACCCTAAAAAGCTCGAATGAAAGTCGATAAAACTTCTCACGTTTTATCAATAGAAAAATAACTGTCAAATAACTGTCCCTTCAAAATAGTTATAAATACAATAAAGGTTAATCAAACTTACTCCCACGTGAAATCAGCAGAGCATAGCAATTGTCATAAAGACATCATCATTGCATGAATAAATATTTTCTTGATTTGTTGCTATCGGTGCAGTTATTGTCAATTTGGGCTTACAAATTGGTCGGATTACATAAAAGCTAAATTAATTTAAACCTTATTTTGTAGCTATTTATATTTAAATTTATTTAACTTGGTCACCTTTGAACTTTACTCGTCTTTCAGCATAGGAATTTAGAGTCTATGGTTATACCAGAAAGTTCAAAATCCTTTGCCAAGAGTTTTATAAATATGGGTGATGTATGGTCAATAGTTCGTTTCGTGGTGCAATCGCACCTTGTCTAATTTTGACATCGGATGGACTACGCTTTTCAAAGAGTGCATTGAGATAGAATGATTCGACTTTTTTTTGTATATTGCGTAAGTACCAATATTAGAAACCTATTACTATGTCTTAATGAGTTCACGTTAGTATTTTTGTAAGTACAGTACGCGTGACAAACAAGTAAGCTTTTCACCTTTTTTTTAAACCACGACGGTGGCAAACAAGCATACGGCCTGCCTGATGGTAAGCAGTTACCGTAGCCTATGGTAATCGCAGAGGCAGTTACCGTAATCTCAGAGGATTCACATGCGCGTTGCCTACCCTTAAAACTTACACTTTTATTACCTTAACTAAATGGTTATTGAATGAATCTTACAAGAAAATATTGTTAAAGTTTAGATGACTCGCTTTCGTGTGGGCGATGTAGGTTCAAATATGACTTCTTTAAATACGAATAAACTGAATTCCACATTTTGTCATACATACAACTAACAAAAATCTTATTATTTTGATAAAAAACGGGACTTAATCGCGTGCATTTGCAATTCCAAACCATCGGATGTCGTGAGTGTTGTGTGTAGGGGCATTTTCACTAAACTGTGTACAATGGTAGGAACCATTAACGGCCGGTTAGCAATCGTCACAAAACTGACGGTCAATGTTAAATCCCATACATTTTGTCAGAAATGTGACGGTTAGACGTTACTGAAACACGACTTAAGTCGTGCCATAAAGTAAAGTTAAAATAAAAATGCCCGTAGGCAGTACATAATCAAGACCCAAATGCGAGTAGTTCGGAAACCCCGCCCAGCTAAGGAGATGCTGATACAACTTTGTCTACAGATTCGTTTTTAAAACAAACTCTCCCCAAAAATCTATCTCCGCTTATAACATCTATGCCCCATACTGCGCACACGCTGTTTATAAAAAAGCCGTTGACAGGCGTAGGCCGAGACTCGAACCCCGAACAAACATGAGGTTTAATAACGTTAGGCTATTAAGTCGTACCGTGAGAAACAGTGTAGTTTTAATTGAAGCGTGCACTTATAGAACTGAAATGGCTTAAGGCGAAGTGGGGTTTTAGACGCTAAAATAACATGGAACTTGAAAATTTTATATTTTTTTGGAAAGGCGTGCGAAATTAAATTGTTAATTATTTTAAAGTAATAATGATAGAGTACTTGAAGATTTTTTTTACAATTGCATATTGATTAGAAATATAATAGGAGACTTAGCCCAGATTTTAATTTATTAGGACTTCAAATCAAAATCATTGTTTTTAAGTTCTGGTTTCCCTGAAAATCAGCGTTGTGGGTACCCTGTCATGACTCATGCTGCGTGGCAACCATTTTGGTGTATTTTTTTTTTTGTATATTTAATTTTGCACCAAATAAATATTTTTCATTTCATTTTTTATTTTCATTTCAAATCATCTTGTTCCTCATTGCTCTTTTCCCTTTCCAATTTCCAATTCAGTCTTGTTTAATACAAATCAAAATAACATCATAAAGTACACGAATATAAAAAACGCTCTGGTCGGGGGCGGGTCCATAAAAAAATACAGTCTGGGTGGCTCGCACCTCGCCTTAAAGCCGTTTTGGTTGCGCAGGCGCTTGTTCGGACAAATTAACAGTCTGTATTTGGAGTCGTAAACTTGTAAATTATATTTGGTTGGGGAATGTAACTCACTTTACTAATAGATGCAAATTAATTAATGTGTGGAGTTTTGACGTATCATTTTCAAGTTCAAAAGTAATTAGTACGATGGCAAGATAATCAACAGATGCAGCAGAAGTATCTCAGCGGGTGAGGTGTGGGTGGGTCCTTTCTGTAAAGGGTCGGCAACGCGCATGTGACACGTCTGGTGTTGCAGGCGTACATAGGTTACGGTAACTGCTTACCATCAGGCGGGCCGTATGCTTGTTTGCCACCGTCGTGGTAAAAAAAAGGTGTTCACAATGATCTCCACACGAATAATAAATACGTATAAGATCTTTTTGACTATCTTAATCGCTAAGCTTCTTATACTGTCCGTATCGTACAAAGATCTAATGAGATCTGCCAAAGATTATACACATCCTAGCAGGAATCATCTTAACCGGTATTTTCAAAAACCCCAAAATAATATATTTAATTATTTTCAGGGCTTCATGTAGAACTCAATATTGTACTTAGGTATTGCCTTGGTGTTATTTGATTGCTTCGTTAAAAATTAAAAAGGTAACAAAAACGAAAAGACAAAATTTTTTTACCGGTATTTTATTATGGAGCAAATACCTGTTTAGGGGAAACAGGTATTTGCTCCCTGCATCTACAGACAGAGGTAGACAGAGATTAGATGTAAATCTATATGCATTTTATACAGACAGATTGCTATCATCATAATAATATAAACACACTATTAACGTTTACCATGACCGTGACAAACGGGTAATGAGGCTAATAAATACTTAGTATTTATACCAAGTACTTATACTTGCTGTTCATACTTAGTAGTTATATGCGCTAATGAGTCTCTGCGAAGCTCTGGCGGCAACTGATGGTGCCACAGTAAATAACTTGAACAGTAACTGACTGACTCAATAGTGTACTAACGTTTTAAACTACACAAGTAACTACGTAGCAATTGTACGAGTAATCCTACAGTAGTAAGGGCTTATAAAGAGGCACAAAGTATTTAAAAAATCTTGACAAAGATGCATGGCCCAAACCAGAAACTACTACAAAATTATCTTACATTTAGAGCAGGGATGTTACAGAGCTCCGGTTCCGGTTCCGTTAAGTCGGAACTTCCGATTGGTTTTAAACATCCGCTTCGGTCCCGGTTCTGTTACTTTCAAAACAGAAGTTATATTGGATGTCAAAGCTACGCAGCGGGAGGAAATGAGCGGCTTACATCAAAAACCAACAGGTTTATAGACCTACCCTTGACATCTCGTCCACCTATCACTCGGGCTCCGATTCTGGTTCCGCTCCCGTTTTCGGTTCCGATTCCGTTTCTGGTTCCGATTAACTAAATTTAAAACATCTGATTCCGCTTTCGGTTCCGATAAAACCACATCTGTTACATCCCTGATTTAGAGGACACAGTTCAGATAGGAAAGCATATCAAACGTTTTGTGAAGCAGTTAGATTTGGATTTTTTTTCTTTTTAATTAAACAATAAAAGATAAAAAAGATAAAAGATATTTATTCTTCAATTTAGGCACATTACAATGCACTTATGAACGTCAGAGAGAAAAAGAAAAACTACCACCGGTTCTAACCCTACACCTCTGACCCGAGAAGTATTATTTATGACCGGCAAGAAACTCGGCGGGACTTATTTTTTCAAAACAGTAATACAGTAATATTATATCTTAAAGATACACAATAATACGTAGTTCTATAAGAAGACATATCAAAACAGCTCGAGAGACATACAATGTACGTATTGTTTAATTAAAATAAAATAATAATAATAAAATCCAAATCTGATTGCTTCACAAAACGTTTGATATGCTTTCCTATCTAAACTGTGTCCTCTGAATGTTAGATGATTTTGTAGTAGTTTCTGGTTTGGGCCATGCACGTTTGTCCGTCATATAGTCCTCGACCCTGTAATAACCCTTTGACATTAAACTTTTTTTCAAATATTTCTTAAGAGCGGGAAATGATAAATTTAAAGCATCGACGGGTAACTTGTTATAAATGTGAATACCTTGACCAAAAAATTACTTATATGCCTTGCGGATACGACTACTTCTGATAGCAAGCTTGTTTTTATTTCTAGTGTTATAGCTGTGGATGTCAGAATTTTTTTTGAATGTATGTATATTCTTTACAACATAAATAATATTGTCATAGATATATTGGGAAGCAACAGTTAAAATATTAATTTCTTTAAATAGTTCTCTAACTGATGCACCTGGCTTTAAGTTATACAGAAAGCGGATGGCCCTTTTTTGTAAAACAAATATAATCTGTATGTCAGCTGCTTTGCCCCAAACCAGAATACCATATGACATTACACTATGAAAATAACTGCGATAAACTAAGCGAGCTGTGTCAATATTCGTTAATTGTCTAATTCTCCTAACGGCATGAGCGGCCGAGCTTAATCGAAGAGCGAGTTTTCTTATATGAGGACTCCATTGTAGATTTTTGTCCAAAGTCGAACCAAGGAACACTGCTTTATCTACTATCTCTAAACATTCACCATTCAGGAGAATCTTAGTGTCCACCGGTGCAACGTTTGGCAAAACAAATCTAATACATTTGGTTTTCTTAGCATTAAGTAGCAAATTGTTAATAGTAAACCAGTTCAGTACAGCAGCTAGTGTGTTATTGATTACAGTAAAATCGGTAGATTGCCGGTCAACTTTGAAAATTAAAGATGTATTGTATCATCGGCAAGCAGAACGATATCACAAAGGTTTTGTACAACACTATAGGTACATTGTCTGACTCCTAAGCTGTTTTGATATGGCTTCTTATACATATAACTACGCATTATAGTGTATCTTTAAGATCGAATGTATTACTGTTTTGTAAAAATAAGTCCCGCTGAGTTTCTTGCCGGTCATAATACTTCTCGAGTCAGTGGTGTAGGGTTAGAACCGGTGGTATTATATTTTGTCTCTCTGACATTCATAAGTGCCTTTTTATGTGCCTAAATTGAAAAATAAATATCTTTATTTTACTGGCGACAGTGGTCAGTCAACGCCAAGTAAGTCAAGATTGCGTTAAAAAAACCGCCCGAGTGCGAGTCGGACTCGCGCACCGAGGGTTCCGTACAAACCTGTAGGTATATAGGGGTAGTAACTTTAAAATTATTAAAAATATTTTTATTATATGATGTAACTAAAAATTTACGGTTTTCGCAATTTTTCCTTTATCTGTGCTATAAGACGTTCCTTCGTACCAAATTTCAAGATTCTGAGTTCACGGGAAGTACCCTGTAGGTTTTGATTCCCTTGCGCGCGAAAATTTGCGGCATAAACGGCTGTATCTTTTGATTGCGTTGGCTTAGAAGTCTGATTTTTTCACAGCTCCAAGGGACAGTAGACTTGAGTATTTGATATAAATTTCAGCTTGATACCTCCACGCGTTCCTGAGAAAAATGGTTTTGACAGACAGACAGACAGACAGACAGACCGACAGACGGACAACAAAGTGATCCTATAAGGGTTCCGTTTTTTCCTTTCGAGGTCGGAACCCTAATTTATCTTCATATAATAGAACTTCACAATGCACACATTAAGTTCAAGAACGAAAAAACAGAGTACGTTTTAGTTCGCATCTTGTATATACACTACAAGCAAAGAAAACTCTTATTTCAGCTTATTTTCATGCATTAAACAGGGCTCCGAAGTGTACGACGTTCGGTCTAAGAATTTTAGATTTCGATGGAAATCTGTCTAAAGCGGTCCAGAGACTGTCATTATTTCTGTACCCGTCCTTTTCTATGTATATGAAAAATGAGAAGGATGAGTAGAGAAATAACGTCATTATTACTGATAGTGTCTGGTCAGCTTAAAAACTCATAAAAGCTCCAGCGGAGTTACTGTCTACTATTTGTGTACTGTGGCCTAACGGCCATGCGGTCTTTAAGCTGGAAACGATTTCCATTAGCAATTGTCATCGTAATACTAAATTACAGTAAAACCTAATCATTATACTAAACTACAGTTATGGGGATACTTGGGTAGAAAATTATAGTTTTCAAGATGTCTTTCAAAGAAACATTGACATAACAGACTTCTGTAATCGAACGAGCGAAGTGAGTTCTTACAAACAACTTCTGGCTAGTGGGACGTCTCAGCATTTCGATGGCTTTTTGATTTTGAGAGTTTGTTCCGCGATAACTTTAGTAACGCTTTTCTGATCTTCATGAAATTTGTTGGGGTTATAGCAGAGATACATATAATTTGAGAGTTCGTATATGAGCAGGATCGACCAAGGAGTCATGGAGCTAGAAGACGCGAAAAAATCATCATATGGGTCTTGTTATATTGGTCATCTCGTTTGCAAGAAAAATGGCGAGTTCTGAGTTCGAGGCGGACTTCTGTAATATTACTAGTAGTCCGCCTCGGACTCGGAACTCGCGATTTTCTTGCAAACGAGATGACCAATATAACAAGACCCTTGTGATGATTTTTTCGCGCCTTCTAGCTCCATGACCCCTTAGTCGATCCTGCTCGTACACGAACCCTCAAATTATATGTACCTATCTCTTCTACATCCCCAACAAATTTCATGAAGATCGGCAAAGCGTAACATAAATAAGTTATCGCGGAACAAGCTCTCAAAATCAAAAAGCCATCGAAATGCCGAGACGTCCCACGCAAGAACTTGTTTGTCGAACGAGCGAAGTGAGTTCTTACAAACAACTTCTGGCTAGTGGGACGTCTCAGCATTTCGATGGCTTTTTGATTTTCAGAGTTTGTTCCGCGATAACTTTAGTAACGCTTTTCTGATCTTCATGAAATTTGTTGGGGTTGTAGCAGAGATTCATATAATTTGAGAGTTCGTATATGAGCAGGATCGACCAAGGGGTCATGGAGCTAGAAGACGCGAAAAAATCATTATATGGGTCTTGTTATATTGGTCATCTTGTTTGCAAGGAAATCGCGAGTTCTGAGTTCGAGGCGGACTACTAGTAAGAACTGACTTCGCTTACGCTCCGCTCGTTCGATAAGAGGAGTAGATTTTGTTCTATCTATTAAGATATTCGTGGGACGTCTCGGCATTTCGATGGCTTTTTGATTTTGAGAGTTTGTTCCGCGATAACTTTAGTAACGCTTTCCTGATCTTCATGAAATTTGTTGGGGTTGTAGCAGAGATACGTATCATTTGATAGTTCGTATATGAGCAGGATCGACCAAGGGGTCAAGGAGCTAGAAGGCGCGAAAAAATCATCACAAGGGTCTTGTTATATTGGTGATCTCGTTTGCAAAGAAATCGCGAGTTCTGAGTTCGAGGCGGACTACTAGTTAAGATTACTTGCAACTTCAAGTATCACTGTATTGCCAACCCCTGACAGGTTTTGTATGGTTACTTTTTTATGAACAAACATTACGTTTTTACTGTTGGAGAAATTTGGAAACAAATGTAAAACTGTATTTGTTTTGTCCTGTAGGTGCTTGGAGCGAGGTCGCCTCGTAGTTTGTGAGTGAACACTTCCAACTAACCTCACTTAACCGACTAAATGGACGAGGTTTTCTGGTTTATAAAGTTAATACTGACTCTTTAAACTCATAACTGCATACACTAATAATTTATCACAAAATTAAGACATAAAGGGGCCTATCGGTCATAATTTACTCCCATTACATGCCTGACAACATAGTTCTTGTCTAACCTTATTGTCGGCATCCCACCAGTTGGGAGCCTTCAACCAACCTGAGGCAGCATTAGTAAGATTACTTACTAACAAGATGCCAAAGATGGGTAAGATCGACCGGGATAATTGCGCCAGTTAAAGCATATGCGTCTACGTATTTTCTAGAATAACAAGAAGATGGATATGGTTATTAAGCCACTTCACCGACGAAAGATCGCCTTAAGTATAATTATATTTACATTTGCTATCTTCTTGTAAGCTGAAGTTCTTGTAATGGACTAATTTACCTCAACAGGCGTAATAAACCCGGCTGACCTGAGGTACTTTTCATTGGCAATCATTAGACAGACCCTACATGTCGGTCTGACATATAGACAAGATGTAACAAAAATGTTGGCGTTCCTTTTAAGGGGTATCAATCGATTCGTTTTGTTGTGGGGCTCAAATGTCTATATGGGGCCAATTGCGTTAAAGCAACCCAAAAGTCAGAAATGAGACTTAAAGTCCGAGATTTGCATTTGTTTCTCAAAAAGCTCCTAACAAAATGACGTGCAAAAGTGACGTCACGATCACATAGTCACCCTGTTTAAAGTATGGAAAAAATATGAAATTGCTATTTTTACAGTGAAATGTTGCGTTTATGTATATGCTTGCTATACAATTTATTTTAATTATTTTACAGTAAAATGTTAAAAATCGAATGGTATCATTGTTTTTTTTTTTAATTTCGCACTTTAAAAAATCGTAAAATTTAGAAATTTTGCAGCTTGATATCTTTGAGCCATTTCAATAGAATTTATAAATTTTCACTTTAGTTGGATATATTGATCATTTTGCATCCTATCAACTAAATTTTATTGCATAATTCAACATGTGTCATCATGCCTATTCTTATCGTATTCTAATTATGAAAAAGTAAGAAATTAGTACATTACTGCAGAGACCAGTAAGTAAGCTTTCCTGGCTGAGTATTTAGTAGCCGTCCGAGTCGAAGACGAGGACGGCTACAATATGAAGCCAGGTAAGCTGATTACGGTCGAAGCATGTATAGTGCTTTTCTCAAACATGTAAGGAAATAAAATTACTTATTTAGTGCTTCAGTTACTGGCTGAGTGATTTAATGTTGTATGAAAATCCTTTACGTACGTCGCGCTGAACCTGCCTTGGAATAGAGTCCCTACTGGTCTCTAATTACTAACGTAACAGGAACATTTCCGAGCATGTTTGAGAAAAGTACATTACTTACCAAGGACTGTAAATGAAAGAAAGCCCGAAATCGCAGGTATTTGTGACCCGAGCCGCAGGCGAGGGTTTTAAATATGCGATAGAGGGCTTTCTTTTTTACTGCCCGTGGTCAGTACACAATTTTACGTCTCCACCTGACCATAATGCGAGTTTTACCGTACGCGTAGCGTGCGGCAAAACTCGCATTATGGCCAGGTGTGACGTAAAAACTATTTTCTCGCGAAAAAAACATGGATTTGTATGGAAGGTTGGCCGGCTGGGACGTGACCCATTAATTTTTTTTTTTTGTGTCAATAAAAATTAGCTTGTTCTTTTTCTTACTAGCAATACAATACCAACTATGCCCTTAAACAGAACACCAGTATTTTTGTTAAATTCTGTATAAGAAAAACTATGTAGCTCACAAAAACTAACAACTTTTCATATATGATTCCATTAATAAAGCGACTACGTCTATAACAAGCGAAGTAATTAAACTAAACATTTCACTATAACCGTCATAGTTAAATGGGAGGTAATTAAAGGTAATTAAATGCTTGGTAATTAACTACACTGACCTTTTGGGATTTGCATTGGTGTATTAGGTGATAATTTATGTTGTGAAGTGAAAACGTGTCTAGATGTTACCTGTTCATGTTCACCCTACTGCTTAACTCATTTAGATGAAATTAGAAATGCTGCTAGTTTGAGTCCCGGGGAAGATGTCTCACGGAACTAGGGGTAAAAAACCGGCCAAGAGCGTGTCGGGCCACGCTCAGTGTAGGGTTCCGTAGTTTCCCGTCCGTCACAGTAAGTGTCCCCACTTAAGAGTTAAAATAACACCGCCATGTAGGATATGATATGAGCGTTCCACGTACAGCGACATCCATCGGCAAATTAAGTAAACTATTGCGCGCGAGCTTAAAGTATGGAAGATGATTTTTATGGGATAATTCTTTATTGCGTGAACCGATTTTCACCGTTTTTACTTTATTTGAAAGCACGTCATTTCATTGTGATTTTGTAGAAATTACAGGTACAATAAACACCTGCTTATACGGTTATAGTAGATTGTACACCAAGGGGATAAAGCACTGTTTTATGTCACGGGCGCAATATTGAATCCTGAACGTAACGAAGGACTCCAGATTTTAATCCCGAGCGTAGCGAGGGGTTTATGAGTTAATTCCCGAGCGAAGCGAGGGAATTAAGACTGAGTCCTGAGTGCAGTGAGGGGTTCAAGCGCGCCCGTGACAAAAACAGCTTTATCCCCGAGGAGTATACTCTACTTTTCTCACCTCTTGCGAGACAATAAAATAGCTAAGGCTACTAGAAACGGATTTTTATTAAAGTAAATCAAAAGTAAAAACCGGCCAAGTGCGTGTCGGACCACACATAGGAGGGTTCCGTACCTTCAATGGAACCAAACTAATACCAAAAGGTCGTATCTGGTGCCTATGGTTTTTTGGAGATAACTCAAAAATAGCTAAACCGATAATGTTCAAAACAATTTGCGTAGAAAGTATATGATAAGACGCATCTCCTCAATTTTTTTCATATTTTTGGAGTTACGGTTCAAAAGTTAGAGGGGGGGGGGCACAATTTTTCTGACTTTCGAAGCGATTATTTCAGAAAATATTCACTTAATCACAAAATGGTCAAAGAAACCTCAATGTTATTTTTAAAGACCTATCATTGATGTGTCACATGTTGATATTTAGTCAAAAAAAATAGTTACATGTATGGAGCGCCCCCCCCCCTAATTTTTTTTTTTCAAATCTACATAACTAAGTAGCGGCATACAAAATACACCTTATGTGTAAATTTTATTCAGATACGTCGTATAGTTTCCGAGTAAAATGGCTGTGACATACGGATGGACAGACATACAGACAGACATGACGAATCCATAAGGGTTCCGTTTTTTGCCATTTGGCTACGGAACCCTAAAAATTTATTCTTGATACATTAGTCCATTTTATTCCAATTTTATCTTCAATTTTTATAGAACCTGCAGTTTTACTCCGTATACTGCAGCGTCTTATGACACTCGCGGCATTTGTTTTAGGTATTTAAAAAAGGTGGCCAGCACGATTTTCCGAATAAATTCGATTTTCAAATCAGTTCGACGCGGCGGCGCGGGCCCCGGCTGGCGTCCCGGGGCTGTGCACCGTGCGGACTTTACCAAATTAGACTTTAAGCACATAACAATAAGAACTATGGGAAGTGAAATCACATTATTAACCAGCGGGTTATAATGAGATTTAGTACAACATTATAACCCGGCTAAAGCCAAGGGCTATAATGATTTGCTTTCGGTGAGGTTTGCATGATATATAATTTGGCATTGTCGAGCAGGTGGTGTGAAAAATTACAAACTTAGTTCAGAAATTATTTTGTAATTTTTTTTTCAAAAACTATTCAACCTATCAAGTTCAAAATAATTTTCCTAGAAAGTTTTTATAAAGTTCTACTTTTGAGATTTTTTTCATATTTTTAAAACTCATGGTTCAAAAGTTAGAGGGGGGGGGGGGGCATTTTTTTTTACTTCTGGAGCGATTATTTCCGAAAATATTTACATTATCAAAAAATGATTTTAGTAAACCCCTATTCATTTTTAAATACCTATCCAACAATATATCACACGTTAGGGTTAAATATAAAAAAAAAAAAACACTCCCCACTTTACGTATAGGGGAGGTACTCTAATAAAACATTTTTTTCCACTTTTTATTTTACCACTTTGTCGGCGTGAGTGATATACATATTAGTACCAAATTTCAGCTTTCTAGTGCTAACGGTCACTGAGATTATCCGCGGACGGACGGACAGACATGGCGAAACTATAAGGGTTCCTAGTTGACTACGGAACCTTAAAAAATGAAATAATTTACCATGGAAGTGAAGTAATAATCCGACCCAAATACCTAAGGTCGCAGGTGCATACTAGTAGTCTATAAAATCAAAAAAGGAAGCATAAGTAATAATTATAATTACTTATTGACCCACCGCCATTGCGAGAGACCCGACTAATGCCCCAATAGAAATCGAAACCAATGCCTCAAAAGGTGTTCTCAAAAAATTTAATTTGATCCTACATTAGACAGTTCTCTCCAAAACGAAGAACAATAATCACCGTCCGTGTTTAATAGAACGTAAAAAAAGTTAACGATTTGAAAATTGACGAGTTCTCTTAACGAAAATTATTTAAGAAATTCTCTCAAAGCGTGACCTAGAATTAAGAGTCTAAAAAGGCATCTAACGATCAGATTGCAACTCTATCACAACTGCTAAAGGTTGAAAATCTCTTGAAAATCAAGGCTAATTTTGATTTTAATATTTTCACATGCTAATGTTTTTTTAGTGGCATCGGCGTTGTGACTCAGCGTCTGACCAGCCAGACGCTAAACCTCGTACCACGTAATCTCAATCGACAACCAACATCGCATCATTTCATACAAACTTTGCATTTTCATAGCCTTTACTTTTATCTTGTGAATATCGTGGTTCGGAGGTACTTGCAAATATACAAGACGGTAAACCTCGTACCACGTAATCTCAATCGACAACCAACATCGCATCATTCCATACAAGCTTCGCATTTTCTAGCCTCTACTTTGATCTTATGAATATCGTGGTACGGAGGTACTTGCAAATGTACAATACCGTTTTTTTGCTTATTCTGATTCTGATCAAACGGTACAAGATCGCTATCTTGCGGGTGTTAGATTCGATAATTGATTGACATTTAATTTGCAACCAGCAGTTTCGGTTGCCAAATCTGACTACTGTTGGGCCCCACGTGGTTTACTCACTTATGTACTTTTAAATTTAAAAAGTCTTAAGTACCTTACAGAAATATGTTTTTTTAGCTCTTTTTTACTTGAAAAGTAAAATAAGAATAATTGATGCGTTTATAATGAGTGTAAGTACAGATTCGATACGATGTCGACACCGTACGTCCATCAGTATAAAGATTATATTGGACAGGTCTAATCAAATTTGCGTGCATTATGAGAAGGCTCGCCTAGATAATGATGATTATAGGTCATTGAACTTGAAGTAGGCTGCGAGTTCAATTTAGATATGACACATTTATTTTTATTTCACAGTGCATAGAGGCCGTAGCCAAGATGATAATCATACAGTACTTATACTTATATCGACACAGCCAATTGAAAAAAAAAGTATCAAAACGAAAAGTTATACGTCATCATTTTCATTAGGGTTCCGAAGCCAAAATGGAAAAGGTAACCCTTATAGTTTCGTCATGTACGTCTGTCCGTCCGTCCCTCTGTCCGTCCGTCCGTATGTCACAGCCAATTTACTCTGAAACTGTAATATAAGACGTGTCTTAATAAAATTAGACATAAGGTGTATTTTCTATACTGCTATTTCGTTATGTTAGTATTTTTGAGTTACCTCCAAAAAACTTCTTCCATAGGCATCAGATACATTTTGGTATTAGTTTGGGTCTTATTCCATTGAAGGTGCGGCCCTCCTCTACCCTACCTATGCTATACCCTCCATTATGCGTGGTCCGACACGCACTTGGTCGGTTTTTTAAACATTTTTAGGGTTCCGTACCTCGAAAGGAAAAAAACGGAACCCTTATAGGATCACTTTGTTGTCCGTCTGTCTGTCTGTCTATCTGTCAAGACCATTTTTCTCGGGAACGCGTGGAGGTATCAAGCTGAAATTTATATCAAATACTCAAGTCTACTGTCCCTTGGAGCTGTGAAAAAATCAAACTTCTAAGCCAACGCAATAAAAAGATACAGCCGTTTATGCCGCAAATTTTCGAAACTCAAGGGAATCAAAACCTACAGGGTACTTCCCGTGAACTCAGAATCTTGAAATTTGGTACGAAGCATCGTCTTATGCACATAGGATAAGGAAATAAAGGAAAAATTTCGAAAACCGTAACTTTTTAGTTACATCATATAATAAAAATATTTTTAATAATTTTGAAGTTACTACCCCCATATACCTACAGGGAGTACGGAACCCTCGATGCGCGAGTCCAACTCGCACTTGGCCGGTTTTTTTAGGTGGATAAACCGTCGTGAGGTAGGTAACCGGGCGGACGGACCGGAGAAGTCCTAGTTTCCCCTCTGGGCTGGAAGGTCAGAAGACAGTCGCATTCCTTGAAACTAGTATCTACGCCAATTTATGGGATTAGGTTGCCTATCGGACCCCAGGTTCAATTGAGCCATGGCAAAATCCGGGACCAACGCTAGGAGGATAACGATTATGATTTAAGGTAGATAAACCCCTGGGCTTTATTTTACCCATTTTTTTGATATTTTTTAATGATAGCAAACGTATTTAACTATCTTACTGTAAGATTCTTACATGCAGTGACTTTGGTAGAAAAAATGCGTCCACGAAACTTTCTAAACATGTTGACGTGATTATTACTTAAAGTTTCTCACTAGTTAGGTCTTACCTACAAGTACATACATTTGCAGCGCATACCTACTTACGCAGAATAAACTTCACATAATAAATATAAATAATCTTAGGCACTCGTATTCATGTAATAAACCAAGACGCACACTACGCACAGTGGGACGCCCAAGTGTCCAACATTATTATAAATTACAAATTTAATTCCAAACACCATGTTTAGCTTACGTTAATTTATTCGCCTGCCTTAACATTAAATAGCCCGGATAATCAATAAAAGTTTACTTCGACTAATTTAAAACTATTAAAAATACCGTTACAGGAATAATTTATAATTCGGGAAGGACTTCAAAATATAGCAGTTATATTATTATGTGATACTGTAAGGAAAAAGGGACCATAGGCTGCGGTAGTAGCTAGAGATATTTGGGTAGAACCTCATGGATAACGGGTTGGCTTAAAGTAATGAGAATTTTCATATTGGAGAATCGAAAAATAAAGTCAATAGCTACAGGTTAATAAGTTGTATTTCCATAAACTAGAACATATTCAACATTACAAACAAACATTAAAATATAGGAAAAGTCCCTCCATCTTCAAACTTTCGTAACTTGCTTCTGGCTGTTCCACTCACACCTTGGACATCATACAAAATGACTTTTTGTTTAATATGTACTTATCCAAAATTGTATTTGATTGGTAAATTGGCTTCCTACGCATCACTACTTACCATTCTTTTGAAAATTGCCAAATAATCTCTGATTGATCGACGTTTAGAGACGTCACACTAGATTAAGCAAACTCTAAGCATGCCAAAAATAGTCAAAATTGTTTAAAAAGCAATCCCATACATTATGTATCAAAAGATGCCAACCCAGCAAAAGTCCCTAAAGCTCGACCAATCGAAGCTTCATGGGATATTTGTAGTAGGTTAGTATAAGGTTACGGGCAGGATGCCAGTTCTCCGAAACCATTAGAATTAAGGATAATATGGACAATTAAGAAATGTTGTCCAAGGTATGATGCGTATGGTCAGAAGCACGTTACAAAAGATCGAAGCTGGAGGGCCTTTTTCTATATAGTAGTGATTGTTTGTAATGTCTAATATGTTCTAGTTCCTCGTAAAAAAATCCATTAACCTGTAGCTATTGACTTTATTTTTAAATTTTTCAATGTGAAATTTCTAATTACTTTAAGCCAACCCGTTAAAATACCAGGCCTATTCGTTCTACTACGTTCGTTCATTCGGCTATTTGCATCACTCTCTTTCGAATATGCAGGAGCGATAGAGTTCGCAGTAGGCCCGAACTTTTAAATCTTTAAAGAAAACTGGAACGCGTTAGTGATATGAAAAGGGTACGTCGGAATCGATTTTTTTTTTAATAGGTACAATTGAAGTCAAAAGGATTACGGTGTAAAAGTGTAAACATGTCACACTTTTACACCGTAATCCTTTGTAATAAGGTACTAAAATGTAAACATATCTTTGGTGTAAACTGTACATATAGGTAGGTATATAATAAACAGCTTTAATTATGAATGAGCGTGTGTTTTCTCGGCGGCGATCGGAAGCGGGTATTTTGGGAAAGGTCAAGAAAGGAAAGTGCCTGCGCAACACAGGCGCAATGGAACTTTTAAAATTTTCAACTTGATTTTATATTGATTTGGAGATGGAGCGGGCCACAGTATGATAACTTAATAGCACCGAGGAGCAGTTTGGAACCTTATGATTGAGAAATCAAAGTTTAATAGGTCACAAATCACCTGGTCGGACAGCCCTCAGCCTGGTCGGTTCCGTTTTCGGACATTTTTAGTGGTTCAATTTTTGGGGTGTTTTTACCTCATCGAGTAGCAAGATGAAATCAACCTTATTTGATAGCTAAAGTGATGCTCTTTCAATATTTTTTTGGTCGGACAGCCCTCAGCCTGGTCCATTCCGTTTTCGGACACTTTTAGTGGTGCAATTTTATGTGTGAGTGGCTTTTTTAACTCGCCATATATTGGAGCGTAAGCGTAAGCGTTTTAAAGGGGGCACTCCATATTTGTAACTAGTGTAACGATTTAATACAACAAAAACAAATGCGGAAAAAAACAATTTCGGATATGCAGTTTGGTAAGTTTTCAAAAATGAGTTTAAGGTTACTAAAGGTTTTTTTTTTATACGCCTTATCACATACTGGCACTTGGCCAGTTTTTTTATATGTAGTATAATGTAGTCACTTATTTTGGGGTGTATTGTACGGTACAATACACCCCAAAGTTTTGATGGTACATTGTACCATCAAAACTCGTGTCATAAACTCACCTGCATTAATTGCACATACCAGATATGGATGTTTTTCCATAATTCAAGAATGACACATTGGTAAACACTTGCCTATTTATAGGGGCTGCTTTTACGAGTGTCGTGCTTGTCGTGTGCCGGGTCTTAACCGACTGCACGGTTCGTTGTAAGCATTGTAGCTGCCTCCATGTCTATACTGTCCGCAATACTGACTGAGATCATAACGCTATCTCCTTCACTTTCGCTGCGGCCGTGCAAGTGTGAAAGAGAAGTTTGACGACCCCAGTCGCCAGTTGGTTTTTTGATAGTAAAGTTATTGTCATAACAGACTAAGAGCACGGCAGGTCATGCTTCATGTAGGATTCCGTAGTTGCCGCTCGGTCCGTCATTCATCATTTTACAAGATGCTACCGACAAAACAAGGAAAATGAAATATGACTGCAGCTTTTTTGCGAGCTTTAACTAAAAATGTTTTTATTTTTCAATAATTTGAAAGGTTTAAAGGATATTTTTTTCAGTTTTTGTTTTACTACTTTATAGACATGATGACGCATGCTAATGCCAAATTTCAGCTTTCTACTAACTGTGTAAACTATCATTGAGTTAAGTAACTGACAGGTGGATAAATGTACATGGTGACACTATAAGAAGTCCTAGCTGATGACAGAACCCAAAAAAATATAGTTTAGACTGATCGCAGACATAAAACAAGAGAATGACCATATGTATGGTCGGTTCACACCCTCGCCTCGTGAGGCAACGAGATTTAATTACTTCGTTTACAGTACTTGATTTACCGATCGCTTAATTTGAATGTGTTGATTTAAGGCGAGAGCTCCCCGTGATGAAACAATCACGTAACATGAACATGACGGATTTATAGCCGTGAAACGAAATGGGTAGTGATAAGTTTATTATAAGTCGCGCCGGGCGGTGAAGAGGTTATTACAGAACTTGCAAAAAATGAACCCTAGACACTAGTCTGACCCTAGAGACTACCCTATCCCTATCCCTACTAATATTATAAATGCGAAAGTAACTATTTCTGTCTGATACCTCTACACGCTTAAGCCGCTGAACCAATTTAGATGAAATTTTCTATGGAAATAGAGGGGTCCTAGGGAAGGGAATAGGATGTTTTTTTATACGCAAAACAATCCTTATGGGGTAAAAAAGGATATGAATTGTATATGCTCTACTTGGTTTTTTTATACCATTACTGTAGGAAACAAGCATACAGCTCGCCTGTCAGTAAACAGCTACCTAAGGACGGCAACTCCAGAGCTATGAAATACTAATATCTCTTCTGTGAGCTATGCGTGTTGACGAATATTTGCTATTAATTTACCTTTACGACAAAGTTACGAGACATGTATAATAAGCATTCATCGGGGTTTTCGGTGCGGGAATGTTTAAAATTTGCCAAAGAGTAGGTATTGACTTAAAAAAACAGAATTTACTCTAGCAGATTTCTACCTAATGAATGTCAGTCATTACATTATCAACGTCTTCAGTTAAGTCTCTAATCATTTATAAGCTATTTTTCATAAGAGAGGTAATAGTTATTCATTAGGCATAATATGATATTTTCTCAGACTAACCTATCTGTTTATCTCTACTTTTTCTCAAATAGTTCCCGTACTGAAAACCCCGATGTAATCATACAATAAAACCTAAGTGAGTGAGACTCAGTCTCGCGAAAGTTTTATACGTAAAACGAGTGATGTTGTTTTATGGCTCTAGGTATGTAATGCACTTATTACGTCACGCTAAAAGTGCTTCTTAAGTAAAGAGCAATACTTAATGTTATAAATAAATAAATAAATATTATATGACAATCTTACACAAATCGACCTAGGCCCACAGTAAGCTCAATAAGGCTTGTGTTATGGGTACTAGACGACGATATATATAATAGATAAATACTTAAATACATAGAAAACATCCATAACTCAGGAACAAATATCTGTGATAAACACACAAATAAATGCCATGACTAGGATTCGAACCCGGGACCTCCTGCTTCGTAGGTACGAAGCAGGAGGTCCCGGGTTCGAATCCTAGGCAGGGTCACTACCGACTAGGCTAGGAGGCTGTTAAAAAAAATGTAAAAAAATATATATATTTATGTTAATATGTGTATATGTGTTGTAATATGTTATATGATGGTGTTATAAAGTAAATGGTCGATATTAACTTTAAGAACCTATAATAGGACATAACCACAAACATGTAATGTTTAAGTAGTACTTGCTGTAACATTTAGTACCAGATCTGACCACACCGTTCATTATTGTATTTAACGTTAATGGTCACAAGCAATAAAATATACAATTGTAGTTTAATGGCTCCTATTTATAGTTATCATAAAATCACATTTCACGTATTCGTTTATTTAATCCTATTATCATATTTTCATTCCTACGCAGTAATTTGTGACAGATCATACCAATGGAGAGTGCATAAAGCAAAATTTGAAGTGCGAAATGCGGTCGTTTTGCGACTTTACTTTGGAATTACAGTCCCTTTCTACGGGTCGATTCTCTTGGCAGGACCTCAACAGCTGGTGCCGGATTCTAATTTAAAAATATATTAACAATACAACCTATCTCAAACTTAACTCCAACACACAACACACATCAATATTGAAGTTGTATTGGAGTTGCGTTGGAATATTTCTCAAGCAAATTCTGATATTTCTGATTCAGATGTTTATGCCGTAGCTGAATTGCGTAGTTAATGCATTGGAGTTGTATTGAATTTGGATCGTGTCTATATATGTACGTGTTTTAAAGTTAGAATACGGCCCCTGCTGTCAAGCTATTTCACAAGCTATTTCAGGGTCAAAGCAAACGTTCAGTTTTCGTGTCAGGTTGCTCCGGTCAAGGAACCGAATCAGACAACCGAACCGGGTACCGGACGTTTACCTGGAGCCTGGCAGAACGAGATAAAGCTCAAGTGAATAAATTATTCTACAACCGGTTACAGGAAATGCAAACTCTTTGGATAATATTTATTTATTTAAACTTTATTGCACAGTAAAAATAATTACAAATGGCGGACAATACCATCGTGGTCACTATTAATTGACTAATATTATAATCCCTACCAATAATTTAAATGCACAAGTAACTGTGACTGTCTGTCGGTTTCCACTTCCTTATTCTACACTGGCAAAGTCTCAGACAGAAGTTAGTATCTTTAAATTATCTTATCTCGCTGTAGCAGCCATCTGAGATCAATGTTATCTTTTTCAAACTTGTTAATACTAGGCAAGAGCGGGAGAGATAGCATTATGACCTGTGATTGCGATTATTATAGAAGGATCGTTACGTAAATCGATTTCCACGCATGGTGCGACGCACTTGCATACTAATACTTGTGTCATTAAAACTGAATTAGCCCTTACCTACGGTTGTCAAGAGTTTGCAGAAGCTAATACTAGTGCTTTAAGTAGCAAAAAGCGTAAAGTTATATTAAAATGCGAAACCAATAGTCATTGAACACAAATAATAGAGAGAATCACATCAGTACGCAAAAACGTGGTACAATAAAACGAGTCCGATGCATTTTGCGGAAGAGATCCGATCGTTCCGAGGGCATTGCTAGACCCAAGGACCGAGTGCTTCGTTGAAATGACACCAGTAGGCCTAGCACATGACTGTAGCGACAGTATCTCACGGTCGAGATAGACATCTGTCACTTTCTGATGAATACAGTTAGACAGTGGCAGATGTCTATCTCGACCATGAGATAGTCGCTACACTCATGTGCTAGGCCTACAGCGTAAACAAGACTATCGAATAAGCTAGAATATGGTGGTCAGTTATACAACTTGCAGTAGAAACCATAAGTTTTGTGATAGAACCTAAATTGACTGAGCCATATTTTCGATAAATTATTTGAGTCGGTTAGTCTATGATCTATTATATCTATGCTAATAATGTAAAAATTTTGACACACTGCTTATCAAAATAAAATCACTTATCGCTATTTTGACCAGTTTCTCACTCCTAGCCAACGGCATCAAGTTCGTGCTGCCACCATCTATGACAAGATTCACCGCAAAGCTTCAATACATTTTGTGGCAACCAATTAGTTCTCTGAGTGTAACGCGCAATTCAAATACGGAACTCGAGAACTTGAGTTACATTTTTTTTTTGTCAAAAAGAACAATTTGTCGAGTATTTCCCTACAGGCCATAATGTGGGACCTAATTACAAGTGGTAGTACCCTTTAAGGGCTACGGATTTGGGTGCACCCTCAGAACGGATAGCATGGTTGCCCTTTTATCACATCTAGCGTCACTTTCGCACCTTGTCAGAACGTGACAGCTACTCGTATGGTGACAGACGATAAATCCCAACTATCTTAGGCTAACAGGTCACAATGCGTCAACCAAGTCGTGACTGTTTTAGCTTCAAATAAAGTAACTTGTTATATCTTTGTTACAGACTTAGCGGCCATCAGACAGCTTCTAGAAAGCGAGACGGGCGGCACCAACTGTCCCAGCTGTAACATGCCTTTCGACAAAGGCAAGAAGAGGAAACTGATCGACACCTGCGGACACGAGCGCTGCTACGCGTGCATGTTCAGAAACGAGGCCTGCCCCATCTGTGCCAGAAACAGCCAGGGCAGAAAGACCATGGAACGATACACACCGTCCCCCCAAAGGCCGGAAGACTGGCAGAATCCGACGCGACTGCCTAAGCCTCCGAAACCCACCAATTTAGTCCAAAGCCCAACACCACCGCATACAAGGAGAAGATTCTTCTTGAGCCCGAAGTCGTTAAGGAGTCCGTTCGCTCAGCGTGCTTCGCGACATAGCTCTGAAAATCATGTGCCGCTCTCAGGTAAGCATTTGAGTTGATAAAACAAGTTTTCGTTCAAATTTTATTCGTGCGGATACTTACGAACACGTATTGAATCTGATATCCAAAATACTATCTAGGACAGTAAAAACAGGTCACATTGTATGGAAATTTCTACACGAATACGACCTATTTTCATTGTATATGAGTAGGGAAGCTTGATGGGTGCGATTAGTTGTACCTATATAGGTACAACTAATCGCATATGCATATTTCCGTTTCAACATCCGAATTTTTGAGGGTTTAAAACGCGATGATAAATAATTTACAAATTAACTTTAATTTATGAACATGAATTATGCTTTCGCAATATTCGAGCGAGAAGAGAAGAAATTCTTAAGATCTTCTATTTATTTCACTCCAAATATACTAAATAGGTATTTAGTTTCTATCTCTGAGTTTGACCTAGGTAAACGCATTCAAAGTATGCACTCAAAATAATCAGTATCTTACATTTGCGTATTAAATACTGTATTCGTATCCAATGTGCGCCCAGCCTTATCCGCCATCTTTGAATTTGCATATCGTAAATAGCCTACGCGGTAGCTTATTTACATTCTTGCGTAACAACACGCAAGTTACTTCATTGATGTCCAATCTCATTCACTTTTACTTTCCTTGGGGGCTACTGTAAACAAATGAACATCAAAATTTAAACATTGTTTATTTGCGTTCCTCTCCCGCCAATACGTACAAGTGTGATAGAGATAGAATTTCTTCGAATTTTGATTTTCCTAGTAGCCTTCCCACAGGTTACATGGTGGAAGCTGTTATCGACGTGACAAAGTAACTGTCACTTCCCACCTCATTACGCAAGTTACTTCATTGATGCCCAATCTCATTCTCTTTTACTTTCCTTGGGGACTATCGTGAACAACTGAACATCGAAATTTGAAAATTGTTTATTTGCGTTCCTGTCACTCCAATACAAGTGTGATAGAGATAGACTTCTTCGAATTTTGATTTTCTTTGTAACCTTCCTACAGGCTGCATGGTGGAAGCTATTATTGACGTGACAAAGTAACTGTCACTTCCCACCTCATAATAAACAGTGATAGAAGTTATCACGCTGTCAATGCGATCTGCAACCAACCTATTCTTACAGCTGGGCAATAAGGCCCCATTCATTTATGTATTACGTAAGACGATTCAGAGGGAGGGGGATGGACCATGTCTTACTTCTTCTTACTAGAGGAGGATGTTTATGCTTGGTTTTTCTTACGTAGGGGTGGAGGGGGTCAAGAATCGGCAAAAATTCCCTTAACTTATTAATAAATGACGCCTAAAAGATTTGTTATTTTCACGAATGACATATTGTCGCATGGATAACGTGACAAAAATTAAATGGTTAAAATTTTCATAATGAACAATACAAATGGCGGCCACTGTCACTTCATACAAGCTTACGTTAAGCGATAACTGCAATCATTGAGTGCTACTCAAAAATATCTGAACATGCACTTTATCGCCTTGACAATAGAGGCGTTGATCAGATATTTGTGACGACCTTGGCCGCTCCGATATATCTCATGGCGACTGTACGTAGGGTGCTCAAGGGATTTCTGTATAGCAACTTAGGTACACGCTAGATGGAGTATTTGAGGTCTCGCATTTTCTATGCATTTAAGTATTAATGTTGTAGAGTTGACAAAAAAATTTCATGTTTCTAAATTATTGGTCCCATCCATACAGAGGAGAGAGGATCCTTGGCTCGTGATTAAGGCGAGTGACAGCGACAGGCCGCGCCTACGTCGCCGGATGTACGTAGGGTGCTCAAGGACCGGTTGTCTGTAATGTCTGTCTAGCAAGAGATACCACTTAAGTAATCTCTAGATGGAGCATTTGTAACGACTAGCGTTTACATGGCATTGGCGCTTCTATATCAATTTTTGAGTAGGTTAAAAGAGCGCATCGATTTAGGTCCACGTCGGAAAAACTAAAAGGTAAAGTAAAAGCAGAACGGTTCGAATTTTCCGCAACCATAGCCTTTAAACAAAAATCGCTGCTAACGTATTGAATTTGGATTAATCGTTTTGAAATTTTTCGACAAGTTGCAACTAATGCAAATTTCTCTTTGTTATAGCTGTCTTCTGCCTCTACCTAACATATTCTTTATATTCTAAACACGTTAATTAAAATCAAAAAAATGGCTGTATAACTGTTTAATAAGTAAATCTAAGTAGCTGTAAAGTTGCGTAAAGGCGCTATTCTTTACAATTATTCTAACGCCTATATGAACGGTACTCTAGCACTCGTATCTTAATGCAGAGTCTGTCAGGAGGTTATCTATAGGCACAAGTATAGATATTTATTTAGGTTAGGTGCACTTTTGCAACAGCGCAGGCGGCAAGCCGGCTACGTCTATCCGTTGCATTTTCTATTTCCATTAATTATATCATTCTTGTCCACCCAATTTCTTGGCAACATACTTAAAATTCACGGCTTGAAACATTCGAACTTTAAAATTTTGATTTATTTTCCATCAATATGACGTCAGTAAAACGATTGTCATATCATAATGATACTATGCGATTTCGATTTCATTGTATTTGGAATGAATTTGATAACAAATAACAAGGATTTGATGATTGATGATAAAACCAAACGTCATTTGGACGGAACTCTAAGTGAAAATCTAAATGAAAAAAGGGCATTGACAAAACCTTACAAGAAGCAAGAAGTAAAAGCCAGAAAAAAACAAAATTAAATCAATAACAATAATAGTATTTGAATAGGCATTTAGCCTAATGAAAACTATTAGTTTCAATTCCTTGCTTTACTTCTGAGCTTAATCTACCCGTTGGTGGGAACGTTTCTATCTGTCAGCATTAATAAATTTGTCCCGCCAGTATTAGCATTTGCTTGGTAATTCTTAGGTAACTTTGGCATTTATCATTGGTGTCAAGTATTGGTAAAGTTTTAAGTCTCTTTAGTCTTAGAATCGACTCAGATGTTAGACTTTAGTAATTCAATCGAAGCTTATTTAAGCTTTAAACATCTAGAACTTCATTTTGGAGGAAAAAGAGATATTTTTAACAAAGTACATAACTCAAAAGAAAACAAGGATACGTCTAAATATACGATTTTAATCATAATGGGACAACTCATAGAAGCAACTATACATAGTAAATATCCTGTTTTAAATAGTTTTTTGTAATAATATGTCTTCCCACAAGAAAGTGTCACAACAGCTTGCGATCGTAAAGAACACTTCTTATAAAGCTGTGATAATCGGCTGCACAGTGGCCTGGCCTTAGGTCATAATTTAAAAAAATGCATGTGTCATTTTTTTATATCCAATGATCGTTTATTATTCACCTATAAATGTACTCCAATCGGGTATAAATAGATCTTGGATTATTAACTATTTTCATTCACTTACAAACCTCGAAAGTGACCATATCACCCGTTTCTGCGCGCTCCCTTATCAGCGACTCATTAAGCGATCGGTCATTAGTAGTGAATTCCTGTGAAAATTGGTATTTTAGTGATTATTATTATTATGGATCTTCAAGAATCAGGTACGTTATTTTGTTTTACATATAGATTTTGTTCTGTACATGTAATATACACGGTGGCGCCTGTAACTAAAGCAAAAAATTAAAATGTACATTCTTCTCCTCAAACTACGCAACGTTTGTTTGACGACTTTGAAAAAAAACTTGCGGTTTGAATTTTATTACATTTTAAAGTTAATTCGAACACGCAATGTACTATGAAATTGATTATGTCTGTAGAGTGACTAGACTGACAGGCGATTTCAATTAGACGGAGTTTTAAGTACATTGAAAATACTATTTACTTTGTTTGAAAAAATAACAATCTAAAAACTTTATGATTTTAAAAAGTTGCTACACAAAAGTTGTCTAGTTTGAGGACTAGAATCTACGTTTTAATTTTTTGCTTTAGTTACAGGCCCCACCCTATCTAGTAATAATAACGGGTCTACGCCATGACTAACTTACATGCGAAACATTATAAGATTTTTTTTTTTAATTAAAGTTTTAGTTATGCTATTAAACTCGCTGAAGGATAAAATTACCTTCATTTGAAAGCTTGATCTTTGTAAATTAATAGACATACAACTTTATTTGCCTCATTATGCCACTTTAGTATTTAGAACCCTGCTACGCCTAAGTGGGCCTACGCGTAGCGGTACTACGAAAATATTACGTTACAATATTAACCATTTATTTTTATTTTTTTCAGATGATATGTACAGTACGTCGGATCATTTACAAGGGGATTTGTATTTGAACTGTGGCTGTCTAAGAGTGGTTCAGATGTAGAAAGGCGTCGCCAAGTGATACATACAACATTTGATTGAAATGGTCCCACCCATATGTAGATAACGTGAATATTAGCAACCTAGAAAAAGTCATAAAGTATATTTGCGAACGAATTGTGTTTTTTTGGAAATCGTGTTCGAGAACCAAATCTAAAGTTCTAATGAAACATTCCGAATGGTTCAACGAGTTGCAAAGTGTTAATCTCCTAAAAACATGTACGTTAACCAAAAATACCTTGAACGTGGAATCCGATCAACAATCCGCTATCCGCTGAAATCACCGCCCGGTATACAACAGAACCTAATAGAAAGGTGTGAAACTATTTTGGAGTGCATATCATCTGGATATAAAATAAATGTAAATAAATTTGACGAATGCCACAGAAACAAAAATATAAAGATCTTTCGACGCAACCACACACGAAAAATGTCTCGGGATCTCACTAACAAAGATCTTATTCACAGGTTTCTGCTGAATTCAGATCCATTTGTCACCTCCAGTAGAAAGTTGCCCCGAAAAAAAAATCTACTCTCTCTATTGATGTTTTAAGTTTATTAGATGTTACTGAATAACGTAGAATTTAATGTTTGAATTTATGTATTATTTAATTTTTATATGCACTTATTGCTTTTATTGATATTTGTGTTACGTGAATTATTTTAAAATGTATTTTTATTATTTATATTTTAAGGCCTGTTATGTTTAAGAAATAGTAAATGTCTAGTTTAAGGAATAGTAGTTAATAATCATATACTTTTAAGGTATTTTTAAGATATTTTTTTTACATAAACACAATGTTTTTTCATGTACCTATTTTGTTTTATAGTTTTTATTAAATTTAGCATGCAATATACCTAAATACGTGTTTCATTGAACTTTACTAGTGGTAAATAGTATTTTAAAAGTATTTGTTACCAGAAAACAAGATAAGTAAGAATCAAATTAATTATGGCCGCCTTACTTAGGCGCGCCGGCCACTGTGGGCTGCCAGGATACTTATTACAGAGAGGCTTGACTCCTTGGCGCTGCGTAGAGATGTAGCCTCGCACTGCATTTTCTATCGCCTCTATAACGCAGAGTGCTCCGAGGAATTGTTTGAATTAATCCCAGTTGCCTCTTTTCGCCATCATCCTACGCGACAACATTTCCATACTCAACACTTAGGTTAATTAAAGAGGCAGTCCTCAACTGTGCATTTCTCCAACTTCCTGCCTCGCACAGAAAAAACTGTAGAATGGACTTTCGCCTGCAGTATATCCGAATCGATAAGAACTTCAAACCTTCAAGAAGAGCGTCCTCCCATCTTAAAGGCCGGCAATGCGCTTGTGACCCGTGGTGTTGCGGGCGTCCATGACAGGCGGTAATTGCTTATCATCAGGCGATTCGTCTGCTCGTTTGCCTCCTATGTCATAAAGAAAATACGCTGGCAGATAAGGGTTTCGCTCACTTAACCACCGCGCACCGACCATTAATAGTTACCGGCATTGCAGTACAACTCACTTTTTTTGATTCGGCTAAAGGCGTAATACTAATTGTAATTTTATTATACCACACATCTATCCATCTAGGGTATGCCCGACTCAACTGGGAATGGTCCCGTCACCTACAATGGTTGCAGCAACTTCCAACTTATATGGTAAGGAGGGTAATTTCAGATTTAGAAACTGGTGTATTTCAACAGGACTACCGGAGGAAGGTCCACGAAGCGCAGCCTGGCACAGCCTGGTCTTCAACAAGATTAGGTCTTTGTGGTCGGCTCACTCTTCAGTGCCGCAGGGGCTCAACCAGTTGACAGGCAATAATCTTGTCCTTAGAGACACCCCATAGTGTCTTTTGAGCGTCAGCGTCTAAGCAGTGGTCTGGCAAAAGGCGTCGTGTCGCGAGCGCGTCAAGCAGCCTTAGCGCTTAGATGCCGACGCTCAAAAGACGGAACTGTGGGGTCTGTCTTAGTGGAATGCGGGCTCTGTTCGTTAATTAGAGAATAGTGAATTATAGAGACTTTCGATTATTGTAAAATAACGAGTCATTTTTGGTCGGTATAACCTTCACTACACTAAAAGAATATCAGATTCACCTTCCATCCGTGCAGAGAGAGTATCTAGCACAAGACTCGGTTTTATATGCCTTGTCCTTTTCAAAAGCCTTAATGTCATCCGAGGCTTACCGAGAGAGTTTTAGAATGAAAGACGTAAAATTTAGTGTTAACCGAAGTCCGTCTTAACAATGACGCGATACATTTATTTGTATTAACCATCCAGCCTAAACAAAAATCAAATACCCGTATATTATATGTCGTATGTAGGTACTAAAACGCTGGATTGTGTTGTTTGTTTGATATAAGTAACGCGAAAGTAAAATATCTATACTTACCAGCCTTTATTATTAATTTGTCTCTACATAATTAAATATTAAACAAACAGTTAGAGGTTTCTAAATGCAAATACAATTATGTTAGGAATAGAGCCCGCATTCTTGATTTTTGCACTTGCCTTGCAGGCCTGCATATTCACAAACGAATAGCGATGCACATTTGCCGATACTGGTTTCATATCGTTTTGCATTTTGTTTGGTTTTCGTTTTGCACGAGGTGTTTTTAGGCGTGGCCGGTAAGCATATTTAGGTCATTCTGATGATCATCGGACTAAAGAACTTCGATGCCAGGAAGAAAGAATACAGCGTATAATGGTTTCCCCCCATCCATCGACGCGGATTCGGCAAAATCCGGTGGAAAAAACTTTATGTCCACGCAATAAGAGCTAACAAGGCACGATTCGGTTCGGATCGGCTCGGACGACGCCTGCCGACGCGTCGACGTCTTTTTCGCTCTTAATGCGTGGACATAAAGCTTTTTTCCACCGGATTTTGCCGAATCCGCGTCGATAGATGGGGGGAAACCCTAAAACGGCTGACAACCTTTTGAAGCATTTTACGAAATCGGTTTTTTTACTGTGATTTCGGGATCAGTCCCCATGGTAAAAGTTGTTTAGAATGACCTATATTTTAACAATTTAATATGGCTACCAACTCCTGAAAGCATCCTGTGTGTTGCTTGAATTTAGGTGGATATGTTATGAGTGTTGTTTTTATTGTGTGTTGTTTTAACTCGATTGCGACATTTTAAGTGCATTCCAAAAGCCTTTATAACAAATGAAGTGACTTGTGATTTTTATAACATCTTTTGTTGTCAATCTTATACCACTGGCATGCATGACTCATCGCTAAGATGAAGATATATGAACAATCGATAGTAACCTCGATAAGAAATCGGTGACAAAAGTAACATATCGAGCCGTGGGCGAATGCGATCATAACTCGATAACGAATCGATGTAAGGATCATAGATAAACATAGAATGGCTCTCAAAATTGTATATGTAAATTAGTTTTATAATCTATGGACGATATAATTGGATACATGATGAAGATTACAAATTACATGTTGAATCGTTTCGAGGTTATGGTATATATTACGAAATGTAGTTTGAAAATTGAATGTACGTTTTATAAAAGACCAATTATGGAATAATTTTGCTATTGAATTTGTTAATTTGTGGTTGAAATTATTTTTCAATAATGTTCATTAGGAATCATTGTGTTTGAAGCGTGGTGAGTTTATTTATTATTTTACAATTTTTCAGGATCAATAAAAGAGCGTTAAGCGATTTGATTCCCATAAAGCAAAACAATAAGAAAATGCTATTTATTTATAATTCCAATCAGTTTCACAGCATTACAGTAAAAACCAAGGCACTGGGAACTACAACATAAACATATAAAATTACTTAATACTAGTTTGATTTAGGCGACGTAACTATGTAGCTCCGTTACGTCGTCTGATCTGGCGTAGGATTCGGCAGATTGCCCCGGAATCGCCGAAACATGACACCCTTCGGCCAGAAGTCTGCACTCGCGATGGTGTCCTGCAGCGGCCGCGACACGCCCCCACAAACGAGCTGAAGTGCACGTAGTGCCGGGACTGTAGCTGGTGCACCCTCAACCGGAAGCCAGTCTTCCGGCTAACGAACAGTCGCCATCAGATATATCGGAACGGCCAAGGTTGTCAAATATATATGATCAACGCCTCTATTGTTAAGGCAATAAAGTCCATGTTCAGATATTTTTGAGTACCTTGGCCGCTCCGATATATTTGATGGCGACTGTACTACACCACATTGTCGGCCACGGCGGGGTGATGGAAGCGCCTCGGTATTGGGCATTAAGTCCGCCTATAAAAACCTATAGGTATTTCATTTAATAAATACGTTATAAATAAATAAATAAATCATCTTCAATCCATTCGCAAGCAAGGAGTTGCTTATCAAAGCAGTGTTGCCACATTGCTTGCCGATCCAATATCTCCAAGCAAGACCATGGATTTAAGAAAATATTACGAATGCTGCACAGCTGAGATAAAAGTCATAAAACTGTGGCCATTTCGCACGCACATATCGGGTTTGAATCGATTGATTTAATCGAGGGCTCATTGGAGAATGTGTGCGTGTCGCACATAAAAACTTTGAGAATTCAACCAACCGGAGTCGCCATTGACAGGCGTTCCCCTCTGCCGAAAACATATGACCAGTGGTCATACACATGTATGGACTGACGTTTATCTGACGTAGCTATTTGTACGTTACGTACCTACGAATAGCCATACATTTGACGTTCCCCTCCCCCGCAAAAATCGGCAGACTTTTTGTATTGGAAATGACAGACATGGCTACTCCATCCGGGTTGAATTCTCTAAGCATAAAAATGAGTAATATCGACTTTGCAGGTTTGTCTCAATAATGCGATATCCGTGATTAGGTATTTCATAGATCCTTGAGCAAGACAATCGTGTTTGCAGTGTACCGCATAATTGTCCTCCATACACGGTACATTGCTGGACATTCTATATTAATTAGATACAATAGATTAGCTGTTTCCCACGGCTTTGCTTGCAAGAGCAAGGAATCAAAACTAGTATGATAAGTTTTTTTTAATGTCCGCAATAAAAGGTTCTTCCGACAATTCGGACATTTAAAAAAAGCTATAGTTAGACTGACTGACTAGAGGGGTTTCGTTGCTCTCATTATTGTGTCATATCTGACGTGGCTAGCTCTCCGTCTATAAGCATATGGTGGTAATAGGTGGTTGGCACTGGTTGGTGGTAACTTATAGTAAGATACTTAAAGATGTTCGAATTTTACCGAAAAGATAATGTCACTAAATGTTACCAATACGTGGACAAACGTCTGCCCTACATAAAAAAAAAAAACAAAATAAATGTTAAAATATGAAAAAAATTACAGAATTACTTCATCTATGACATAAAATTAAAGCCAACATTTAAATTGTTGCAGCAAGGTAAACGGGTACAGGTACTAAATGTATTAGCCATTTTCTTGATATTTTTCGGTGAACTCTATTGCCTAAGTAATAAGGGTGACGGCTGGTAACAAGAGTTACCAGAAGCAACTGTTAGACAATGATATTTACTATGGATGGGTTATACTCTAACAAAATGAGCAGGTTATTTCATAACCTAGCAACGATTCTGTTATGTTTATCTACTTTGACAATCATTACATCTTTATCACTCTCATTGTTAGAAAATTACAGTTTGTCTCTTTCTCACGCGGGTGACGGGAGTTCATTCGCACGTCCGCATCTCACGCTGGCCGGTGCGCGACTAGCGACAGTTGTTTGAATTCACTCATATTGCTTCACTTTTTGGAGCGTGCATAACCCATCTGTCATTATTATATATCATAGCTGTTAGAGATATAAAGTAGCATATTCCATTAAACTAGCTAACTAAGTTCCTAATTTAGACAAACCTTTTTACTACTTATTTATTTATTTAATCTTTATTGCATAAAAAGAAAACTTATCGTACAAAAGGCGACCTTAATGCCATGAGGCATATTCTACAAGTCAACCTTAGGGCCAAGCAGAAAGATTGTAGGCGGTGCTTCCATTCCAACTATACAGAAAACAAATTATATGACAGAAGCATAAAACTAAAGTTTAAAAACGTAGAGCAGATTATTTTGCAATAAACATATTAATCGGCTGTATAAGGCGCATAACAAGGCTGTATAATCCAGCTTATACAGCGAGAGTGAGACACTCGTTTAATCCTACATTGCAAAACAACTCGTTCTGTAAGACAGTTAATGGAGGTTTTATTCGATTACTACAAGTTATCTAAGTATTGGTAAGTAAGGTACTATTAGGTAGGTTACTTGTTGCATGTACAGTCGCCATCGGAGCGGCCAAGGTGGTCACAAATATCTGAACAACGCCTCTATTGTCAAGGCGATAAAGTGCATGTTCACATATTTTTGAGTACCTTGGACGCTCCAATATATTTGATGGCGACTGTAAAAGATTGAGCAATGTCTAATAAGTTGAGTGACTGTGGTTTGACTGCTAGAAAATTACCCCCCAAATCATAAACATCTTGAAAGCCTCAGTAAACTAATAAATAATCTAAGGTTAGCTGAAAGAGATCGCTTATAGGGATAAGTTCGCCTTTGTACGTTGTATTTTCTTTTGTTATGACTGTATTTTGACCTGTTTTATGTACAATAAAGTGTTTACATACATACATAATCGTTTGTCTTTATCTGTCTCTTTGACAGTTGTATTTGTTAGAAACAGACAAAACATAAATTATCTAAATTGGGCTGAAGAGACGTTAATGAATAAGGGGGTTAGGCATTAAGCCCGCCATTGTGCATATACAATTTATCTTGTATTTTTTCAAATTGGAAATAATTGCTATGTTAAAATAAATTAAAAATACAGTAAACGACTAATAAAGTTTTTTTCCAAAACAAGGATGTTTGGATTAATATCATAACAAACTACTTACTTAATTCTACACAAATTGGTAACAAATTTGAAAGATCGGCAGTTAATAATGTTAATTCAAAGATCAAAGGTAACGAAAAAATAACCGGACCAACTATAATCTTATGAAAAAACAACAGAAAAATGAATATTTAACAACTCAAAAAATACATAGACAGTCAGTGTTTCGTTCAGTGGTTTAGAACGGTGATAAATCTGCTATTCCTATCATGCAATAGACATGAATATTAAACGTAGGTACCTATTCATTTGTACCTACATTTAACAGAGCCTACAAAGCTAGGAATGCCATACTTTCTCGACAAGGCCATTTTTTGGATGCATGAACGTGATGAACGTATGTCCGTTTACCTAAATAATTGTTTTATTATTTAAGAGCAATGACGTACTAATAATTAAATAATAATTGCATCGTTTAAACTGTCACTTGTAAACAAGATCTCGAATGAAATGTGGGACGAAGGCTGCCCCGATTCGGCCGTGTGTCGTCGGTCCAAGGCAACCGCCCTCACTGGTTGTAGGTTGTCTTATTAGACTTTATGGGTTGCTAGTTATCTAAAGTCACTGATCACTTAGTAAATGGAGTATTGCGTGTACGATAACGACAATGTATATCATTTAAATGTCAAAATATTGATAAAAATTTAATCTAAGGCTTAAAAAACACCTACGTACTTTTTTAAAACAGTCAAGAATTTATGACTGAAATATGCCTTATGTCAGGGCCGCAATGGTATTTGTCGAAGTTAGATGTACAGACATACATATGTAGATACATGTAGATATAATATACATATATTCACATAGATGATTGTATACATTAAAATGACAACTACAGAGGGTCACTTGTTTAGTTTTTTAACACCAAGGTTTATGAATAAGCCTTGATAAGATACAAATAAAAAACTAATTTAAATTTCGTTCATTTCATCACGTCCTTAATTCGTGTCCCTATCGATCAAACTTGTAAAAAAACAATTGTCCCCATCCATCAACTAAAAACAACTATTGTCTAATAGCCCACCCAATAAAGGAAAACTAAGAGGAAATAATTCGTGTATAGCCAAATTTTGGTGTAGTTGTAGGCAAAGGTATCTTACACAACATACTAAAAGTACCGGTGGATGGGGGCGCCGCTAGCGGAAAGGGGGGGTTGTAAAGGTCCCTAATTTTGGTTTTTCGTAAATAACTCGGTAACGGTAGCTCATACGAAAAAATGTTATATTGCTCAATTCATCCACATCTAATTTTCTATAAAAAAGATTCTCTGCAATTTTTTGCTAGGATCAATGTTTAATGAGATATCGAGGAAATACGATAAACACTTTTTTAAACTTTCGGAGCTAATATTTACGAAAGTATTAGTTTTATCCAAAAGTGGTTTCAGAATACCCTTATTTTTTTTAAAAGACCTATCTAATGATACCCCACACATTAGGGTTGGAGTAAAAAAAATATTTACCCCCCACTTCATGTGTACGTGAGGTACCCGAAAGAATAATATTTTTTCACATTTTGTTTTAAAACTTTGTCTGCGTAATTAAAACACATACTTATACGAAATTTAATTTCTCTAGTACTAGCCATCACTGAGCAGGGTGAGGAGGGGTCCTACCCTTGGAGTTTCGGCATGTCCGTCTGTCCCCGTCTGTCCGTCCACGGCTTTGCTCAGTGATGTTTAGTACTAGACGTCTAGACGGACAGATGGGGTCAGACGGACTTGGCGAAACTATAAGGGTAGGAAGTGAGGTAGCAGGGTGAGCAGCCTGCTCAGTGATGGTTAGTACTAGAAAATAAAAAAATCGTGTGAGTATGTACTTTATTCACGCCGGCAAAGTTTTAAAACAAAATGTGAAAAAATATTATTTTTTCGGGTACCTCCCGTACACATGGAGTGGGGGGGTAAATATTATTTTTACTCCAACCCTAATGTGTGGGGTATCGTTAGATAGGTCTTTTTAAAACAATAAGGGTATTCTGAAACAATTTTTGGATAAAACTAATACTTTCGTAAATATTAGCTCCGAAAGTTTAAAAAAGTGTTTATCGTATTTCCTCGATATCTCATTAAACATTGATCCTAGCAAAAAATTGTAAAGAATCTTTTTTATAGAAAATTAGATGTGGATGAATTAAGCAATAGAACATTTTTTCGTATGAGCTACCGTTACCGAGTTATTTACGAAAAACCAAAATAAGGGACCTTTACACCCCCCTCTCCCCGCTAGCGGCGCCCCCATCCACCGGTACTTTTAGTATGTTGTGTAAGATACCTTTGCCTACAACTACACCAAAATTCAGCTATACACGAATTACTTACCCTATCAGGCAGTTAAGCGTCTTCGTTTGGTGAGCTATAAGTATGACATCTTTTGTGGATTTTTTATTTAAAGCCATAAGCGACCTTGGCAGACCATCGAACCGTACGCGTACGACACTCGCGCCATTAGATATTCCTATGACATAATATTATGATATCACATAATGCATATGTAATATGAAAACTGGTAAAGAACATATTATATGGTTCGTTTATGTGAATCAAAAAACGTACGGTACATAGGGCGTGCATGCAGTTTTAAATATAGATCTTTTACATAATTAAAATTAAAATTAGGTACCTATTATACAGGCTGGTACATTTAGATCCATCAGTATGGGCAACTCTGTAAATATGAGATATAAAAAGATCTGTTCTTAGGAACCATGTCATCGATTTTAGGGAATAGAAATACTGCATACATAGATTTAAAAAAAACTTGTACTCAGTTCGGCAATCTAACTCGGTCGTTTTGAAAAAAAAAACTTACATTATTTCTGTTTGGATATCGATTGTGTAGGTCATAAGCAGTAAAAAATACTGAAACACGATATCTAAAATTCATTGCAATTCATTTTTAACCGACTTCAAGATTTGAAAAGAGGAGGTTCTCAATTCGGCGTGTATGTTTTTTTTTTTTTTTTTTTTTTTATGTTTGTTACTCCATAACTTCGTCATGTCTGAACCGATTTTGAAAATTCTTTTTTTGATTGTAAGTATATATATACAGATTGGTCCCGTTTTTTTCAAAACGCAGTTCTGATGATGGGATCCATGAGGAATCGAGGGAACTCCTCAAATCTTAAAGGCATACATATAGTGATTTTTGTATTTTTATCAACAAAACCATCATTTTCATTCAAAACAGTGACATTTGATGAAGTAGAACTGCTGATGATGATCAGAACGGAACTCTTCAACGACGCATAGTTCACGTTTGGCGATTCGTCCTCTTCGCTGTGTTTGTTTAGCAAGTTTAATTGTCAGAACAAATGTTCGTCAAGTTCAAGTTCTGATGATGGGATCCATGAAGAATCGAGGGAACTCCTCAAATCTTAAGGGCTTACACATAGTGATTTTTGTATTTTTATCAACAAATCAAGCATTTTCATTCAAAAGAGTGACATTTGATGAAGTGGAACTGCTGATGATGAACAGAACGGAACTCTTCAACGACGCATAGTTCATGTTTGGCGATTCTTCCTCTTCGCTATGTTTGTTAAGAAAGTTAGATTGTCAGGACCAATTTTCGTCAAGCTCAAGTTCTGATGATGAGTTCCACGAGGAATCGAGGGAATTCCTCAAATCTTAAAGGCATACATAAAGTGACTTTTGTATTTTTATCAACAAATCAAGCATTTTCATTCAAAAGAGTGACATTTGATGAAGTGGAACTGCTGATGATAATCAGAACGGAACTCTTCAACGACGCATAGTTCACGTTTGGCGATTTGTCCTCTCCGCTGCGTTTTTTAAGCAAGTTATTTCATTGTATGAAATCTAAGTGCACCATCTACAATAATCCTTCACCGGCTACCCCCATTGAAGTCGGTTTTTTTTTCTTAAAAATTATTTTTTATTTATTCAAGTTGACATACATAATAATGAACATAATAAATTCCCGAACTGAGTACAAGTTTTTTTAAATCTATGTATACAGTTTTGCTTGTCTCTAAAATCGATGACATGATTCCTAAGAACAGATCTTTGTATGTCTCATAGTTACAGACCAGCCCATACTGACCAATCTAAATGTACCACCCGTATAATAGAAACTTCAATGAAAAAGTCAATCGTGAATCGACTTGGTAGTGAAAAGAATTAGTATCGATTATTAAACAGAAAGAAATAAAGTCCGCAAGCGAAAAAACTCAAATTTAAACTCAATTGCGTTGACACAGGGTTGAATTTGGTATGGACTAGTCATTTAACCTTTTTAATGGAGATAAGGTTGTCACTGAATACAATGAGATGTGTCGTGATGTAATGGGTGTATCGAGTGACGCCCTCTGATGCGTGATAAAACAGGTGATCGGTTGTACATATGTCAATTGTTTTAATAGCATGCTAGAGCAATATAAAAGTTTTTTATCCGTTTTGTGCTTATGAATTTAGTCGTGTCCAAGATTCGAATATTGGATATCTAGCTTCGTAGGGAAAGCTACTCGTTACATACAAAATATGTATGACCTATCTTGCAAAAAACACATTATGACTGACATACATAAATATAGCAGCAGGCATATGATGATATAGCGTGATATAAAATCTCTGTTGCCGCCAAACTGTCATTTTATAATAATTATCGCGCAACAACCATTGATTTATTATAACATATAGAACAAACTTTGTGCGCCATGTTTGGCGGTTGACAGCTATGACAGAATCAAAGAGTAATATAGACTTTTAGTGATTTTCACTACAATTTTTAGAACAAAAAATTTCTTAGGGATGTCATCTCCTGTTACTCAATGGCGACAACCTGCTGCCATGTTTGGCTGGGAATAAATTAAGAATTAGGTACCAACCTTGTTTACAATTTTATTTTATCGGAAAATATCATTCTTTAAACTTTGAAAAGTAGATATAGGAGCTATACTGCAAGATAAAAAAAACCTTATTTTAGCCTATACCATAAATTAGACAAGAAAAAAATATTCACAGTTCAATAACTCTAAGAACAAGACGCGTATTAACAAACAGTATTACCCAACTTGCATTTAAGGCAACGACACGTCCGTAAAGACAGACGGACGTAAAACCGTAAATAATAACCACTAACGCCCACGTCACAAACAATTAACTTGACTTGAGCACACTACAGTTAAGACTTTGAGCAGTAGTTTAACTTTCAATATTCAGCTAATATTACCTTTGTTACTCGCATGTTAGTTTTAGTTTGTACATAGTTTACTTACCTTAGCTTAGTTTATCCCTTATATAGTAATTATAATCTTGCTTTTGGCTCTTAGATAATCACAAAGGAAGAGCGGTGTCCCTTAACACAGGTATTTCCATACTTACAAAGGGGCACCAACCTGTAGTTTGTTAAAAAAAATCTTGTTACTGAATAAATCATTTTTATTTATTATTATTTATTTATAATATGGATCTTGAAGCAAATCAAATTATTTTGTTCAATATTTTTTGATTATATAAACTGAAAATAGATGTCATATACTTCAGAAAACGTGACCAAACCCTCCGGTGTCCGAGGCCAGATTTGAACTGGCGTCTTCAGCTTTCGCGGCTGACGTCCTGACCACTAGAACGGCGGAACTTGACAAATTTTCTCATGTATATGCAATCTCTGAATTTGAAACGGCGAGGCGCCGTTGACCATACTCTAAGGGCATGCGCAGTACGTGCTTGCACCTCTTATCCGAATCACTTACGTGATTCTGGTATAGCGAGAAAGATGGTGCTGCCATCTATGAATCTTGAAGCAAATCAAATTATTTTGTTCAATATTTTTTGATTTGCAATTTTTTAAGTAGTTACACTACTATATATAAACTGAAAATAGATGTCATATACTTCAGAAAAAGTGACCAAACCCTCCGGTGTCCGAGGCCAGATTTGAACTGGCGTCTTCAGCTTTCGCGGCTGACGTCCTGACCACTAGACCACCCGGTCACGGCGGAACTTGACAAATTTTCTCATGTACGAGTATATGCAATCTCTGAATTTGAAACGGCTAGGCGCCGTTGACCATACTCTAAGGGCATGCGCAGTACGTGCTTGCACCTCCTATCCGAATCACTTACGTGATTCTGGTATGGTTTCAGTTTATAATATGGATCTTAAAATTATACTTATGTAATCTCAACGGGTTTAAATCTTTCATCAATGGGATTTGGAAGTCATTATTCAATCAAAAAATTTAAATAAAATCAAAAATTACATACTTAATATTTATAAACCATATTCTGCAGCATATATGGATTTAAATACCTACTTGACGTTTTTTTTACTGCATAAGTCTGTACTTACTCTTACTCGACGTCAAAGATATATTTACACTTTTGCATCTTATTACAAAGGAGTAAGGTGAAAAAGTGTTAACATATTTATGACGTCGACTGTACGAAGTAAAGTATTGGTAAGTATGTAATTAATTACTTTTAACTGTAGATTTTGTATCCTTCACTGAAAAAGTTAAATTGTAAAGCTCGAATAACTCCTAACTAATATGAATTATAAATTCGAAAACATCAGTTTTTTCGTCATTAGTTCAACATAGGTAGGTACATACATGAACGTGTTTTAATGTGATATTTTAAAGTCTTTTCATTTTAATTAACTACTATCTACGTCTATAAGACCTCAATTAATAATTGATATTGAAATTTTAATAAATAACAAATTAGTTAATTTATATGATGCCTCTTTCTAACAAACACAACTGTCAAAGTGAGAGATAAGGACAAAACATAAATTAACTAATTAAGTACTAAGAGACGTTTATAAATTAGGGAGTTAGTGTGTGAGGATTAAACTTTAGTTTTCTTTATAGCTTTAATTGCCGCAGCAAAAGTAGTTATGAACTTTCGTGGACTATGTAAAATAACACTGTCAAATAACTAGTTTGCCAAGTGGGCACCACTGTCGCTCGACCAGTTGACTTAAGATACTGGCGGTTTTATTATTATAAAATCGTGATGGCTTCTGCTAGCCGTGAGGCGTTGTATTGTCTTGTTTTTTGCTGAACCGCAAATCGTGAGATGCGACAAGTGAATCATTGATTTTGACATCTTGATTATTGGCGTTTTGCGACGTGCGAGTGTTGAGTTAAAAAAATGTTTTTATGTCGGAAACAAAAAAAATTTTTTTTACTTCTGAAATTTACTTCTGTAAATGGACAAGCACTCCGCCGCTGGTAATAGATTAATTATAATATGTAGGTATAGTCGCCATCAAATATATCGGAGCGGCCAAGGTACACAAAAATATCTGAACATGCACTTTATCATCTTGACAATAGATGCGTTGTTCAGATATTTGTGACCACCTTGACCGCTCTGATACGAACAATGCACGTATGTTTCCAGTAAATTTACAGTCATAATTTATAACAAAAAATGTAAATTATCAAATGTTCCTCGTGTTACAATCAATTAATGACTTTTTCCATAATCCTCTGACACATTACCCGGCCATATAGCAATGTTTCTTTTTGACACATACAAGATCCTGTGGCGTTGCCCGCTTAGAGACAAATCTACACAAATATGAGTAGATGAAGTTTTGTAATAAATTGGTCGTGTAACGTTTACAGATGGTTTACAAGCTCTTGTGGAAAGTTACAAGCTACGGAATGTCAGTTTAACATCACTTCCGAACACGTGTTTAATTTATTTATTTTAATATGTCCGTGTTGCTTAGATAATTATTTTAAATACATTGGTAAATTATTACAGTTGTATTAAAATATAATTTATAAAAAATCCAATGGGTAAATTTATTCAGTAACAAACAAACTAATAACAGTCACATACTCGTATTTGCAAAAACACGTGTCAAATAAATGATTAAGTAAATAAAATTTCAAAAGACGAATTACCAGAGTATCCTCAGCTTTTTACGTCTAACCGTACAATGAAGTCAAAGTACTTAACTTTTTATATTCCTCAATTAATTTAACAACTAAGCAATTACTCATCATTATAATAACGTTTTAAAACGAGTATCATACTTGAAGAAAACCCTTCAAAACATTTCAGAGATCTCCGATGAAAAACACTTGGAAATGTTAGAATGAGAATTTTAAACCTTATACTGCAATATCACCCTTAATACAACTGGATATGATACTCTTAAACATTCAAGGTGTACACACAAGATTAAAGCTTATAACGATGGAATAGAGTATAAATTCAATTGTAGAATTGTCTTGATTGTTCCCATAATCACCAGGAATTAGTCCTGAAGCTTACAAACCGTTCGCCTCGTAGACTTCCCAATATAAGGATATCTCCGCTTACAAACAGTTATTAAGAATTTCTTGATACTGGTTGGTCGAGTCGAACATTTGCTTGCGTTCGGGAAGCATTAGGAACATAATTCAAGAAAGATTAACGATGTCTTATTACGTAAGTATTAAGGTTGATTTTGGCGTGTGTTGTTGAGATGGCAATGACACTGAAGGCGGCGTGGGAGACGTTTTTCTAGACTCGTTCCCGCATATCCAGTCTGCGTATAATTCGCTGGAAGAGGTTATAAATTATAATGCGAAGAATTTGATATTGCTCAGTACAAATCAGACTATTGGAAATTTTATTGAAAAAATGGAGAAAGTGTAGAGCCATCATGTAAAGCCATATTAACAGTCGAATATGTAGAATAACACTTTATTTCACACTCCAAAAAATGTAAACGTATACGTTGCCTATAGGCAACAATTGAAATTAATTAAAAAAAACAACAATTAAAAAAATTACGACTTAGGATTGTCGATAGAGTTAATGCCTAAATTCATTAGCAGTTCTATAACGAGACGTCCATAAGAGCATATGTTTACTGCTTATGAAGAAAAGGGAAACCAAATTAGCTCCGGCTTGTCTGTAAATAGTCTGTAAAACCATATCCAGTACTCATAAGATAGAAGCTCGAGGATCTAATAAACCGCTGCACCGCCCATTGCCGCGCCACAGCAACACAGGGGGGTTTCAATCGTAAGTGTAGGTATGTCTGTACTTAATAGTTAAAAAAAAGTTATTATCTTTTTATCTACGAGTATACAAACTAACATTAGGCTCTAATAAATGTATTATTTACCTTGAGTTCTGACGTTATTAGACGTCGTTAACGAATTATCGCCATTCTTTATAGGTCTTAAAATCTTTAGGAAAAGATATATTATAAGAACCTGGCAGTGGTTTATTAAACCGTAGCGCGACCTTAAGGGTGCGTTTCCACCAGAGATGAGCGACGATGCGTTGCAAGGAATGTGTTTTTTAAGAACCAATCCTAGAGTTGCGCTGTGCGAGGATAAACAATTGAAGTGATTCTATTGGTGCTTACCAAACACATTCCTCGCAACGCATCCCGGCTCATCTCTGGTGGAAACGCAGCCTAAGCTTCTTTTATAATAATTTCAAACAAAATAGAACCGACTTCACTTAGCCAATCCAAAAGCAAATGCTCGAGCTGCTGTAAAAAATACTCAAATCACTATAGATGTGCCTATAATAGTTGAAGAGTTCCCTCCATTTCTCCAGGATCCCATCATCAGATCCTGACCTGGTTACAATGGGAACTGTGAAGTATTCTTTCAAACAAAAAAAGATTTTTCCAAATCGGTCCAGCCGTCTTCGAATATTCGGTGAACATACATAAAAAAAATACCAAAAAAAAAAAAACAAAGTTCCCGACGTATTAATAACCTCCTCCTTCGAAATCTTGAAGTCGTTGAAAACAGATAGAAGTTGGTCGGGTTTAAAGATCTACCCTGTATAGATACTTTGCCGACATCGCATTTCTATGGTAATCTGAAACCATATGGCGATGGCGCTCCGGCTAGACTAATTAATTAACTCCTTACAAAGTTTCATAAATGAGTATGAAACGCATTTACGCATAATTATCTAGTAGTTATTCAAACAAACTTGTTGTTATGTTGTAGGTTACCATGTATGTTTACAAACTTACTTGAATCTGGTAGCTGTAATTACCAGTCACCCTTATTACCTAAGCAATAGAGTTCAATATCAAACACAATGTATTAAATGACTCTTAATTTATGCAAGATCACGTGAAGAGGGTATTTAATAGTGGATTAAAGGGGTTTCGTTTTTATTGCATTTTTATAGTGCCCGTGATACCACCCATCTTGTTAGCAATAATCTATTAAACAAGGTTTAGGTACACAGCAGCGGAATACGTTTCCACTGTCATCCGGTTTTCCGGATCCGGATTATACACAATAAATCATATTTTTAGGGTTCCGTACCTCAAAAGGAAAAAACGGAACCCTTATAGGATCACTTTGTTGTCCGTCCGTCCGTCCGTCTGTCTGTTAAGACCCTTTTTCTCAGGAACGCGTGGAGGTATCAAGTTGAAATTTATATCATATACTCAGGTCTACTGTCCCTTAGAGCTGTGAAAAAATTAAACTTCTAAGCCAACGCAATCAAAAGATACAGCCGTTTATACAGCAAATTTCGAAACTCGCCAGGGAATCAAAACCTACAGGGTACTTACTTCCCGTGAACTCAGAATCTTGAAATTTGGTACGAAGCAAAGTTTTATAGCACAAATAAAGGAAAAATTGCGAAAACCGTAAATTATTTGTTACTTCATATAATTTTTTTTTTTATAATTTTGAAGTTACTACCCCTATATACCTACAGGTTTGTACGGAACCCTCGGTTCGCGGAGTCCGACTCGCACTTGGCTGGTTTTTTTATACCAAACTAAAATATGAGCACGAAAATATGCGTTATACTAAGTCAAGTCAAGGTGAACTAAAAATAATATTTGGCTAGTACAGTCAGCAACAGAAGTAGCTAAGCGGGTGAGGTGTTCAAAATTAGCTTGACACGATTGTTAAGAGAATAAGAGCGCGTGAGGGTCATTCTGAACACCACACCCGCTTAGCTACTTCTGCTGATGACTGTACCTGGTATCTGACAAGAGATTGGCGAGTTATATTTAACGAAGATCACCTAAGAATCTGAAATCTAAATCAATAAAATCGAAAAGTACACACAAAAAATACCTACCTACAAAATTGCAGTCATAATAGACGGAGAGCTGGCCACGTCAGATATGACACAATAATGAGAGCAACGAAACCTATGTAGTTAGTTTGCTATACTATGCTTATTTCTAGATCCGGACATCTGGCAGCTGTAAAGTGGTGGAGGTCAAAGAATGCAAATAACTTGAAGAAAACAAATACTAGAGTTCTGGGTTTAATGAAATATTATGGGAAATTATGTAATTAATTAGGTTATATCATATCCGGAAGGTTCTGTTGGGGGAAAGTAGTGCCAAATGATGTAAAATGCAATTTTTAGTTAGTCGCCTACTGTTTTTGTTTCCGCAATAATATACAATGGTTTTGAATCTTATGTTAAAATATAGGCCCTGTCCTCTATAAATTACACAACTTTGGCATTTTTTACCTATTTTGGTATTACTTTTTTCCAACTTAAACACTTTGTTGGTGTGTCACTCCGACATCCACCCATTAAAAGCTGCCAGATGCCCGGATCTAGCAATAAGGATGGTAAAGCAGTCTAACTAGACAGGTTTCATTGCTCTCATTATTGTGTCATATCTGACGTGGCCAGCTCTTAGACCATAACATCACATAAACTGTAGTTGTCTGGCTAGATTTAGATTTAGCTTTATTTATTTCTTAAAGAAAAAGACAGTATTTTACACTTGAAAACAAAATGCTTTCACTAAAAAGATCGTCATATAAGAACTATTTACAATACAAATCTATAAAACAATGTCATGATACAAATAAAAATACAATGAAATAAAAAAATATATATATAAATGTCATTTTTGTATACACAACTAGGATAAACCTAGGTATTTGCAAGTGTCATAAACTTAAAGCTATAAAAATTACAAAAGTATTTACATTAATACAGTTCAATATGCTATGATAAGCTATGAATGTTTCATGCATTAAGTCCGCATTTTGAACGATAAGGTTTTCTTTTACAATAAATACAGGATGTAACAAAAATAGTGGTTATCTGTTTAAGGGCAAAATTGGTATCGTAGGTATTGCCACTAAGAAAAAGTAGGACAAAAATTTTGCCCCGAAAAATTTTTTTGAAATGGACACGTATTAAACAAACCATTATTTATTTCGTTTAAAAATAGTAGTTTTCGATACAAGTGCGAGAAGTATGTCATTTTGCACAAGTACCGAGGTCACGGGGCGAGTGAAAATGACACTTCCGCACGTGTGTCGAACAACGTTTTTTAATACAATTACGAAAAAACTACAATGAAATAAAATTACATTTATATTCTGTCAGTGTACGAAAGACAGCTTCATTCAATTCTATTGGGTCTCGCATAATACTCCTTTATGCCCAATCGCGCGTAGTTCAGGTGGGTCATTTATAAGCGGGTCTCGCATAATACTCATTTATTTAAAATTCTGATCTGCAAAACGTGCGTAAAATCAAACTTTACGCACGATTTGCAGATCAGATTACTTTTTAGCACTAGTGCATAAAATCGAACTTTACGCACGATTAGCAGCTACGTAAACTAAACTTTTTGAGCAATTGTATTTAAAAAAAAATGTTTTTATTAGAATACGATACCAATTATGCCTTTAAATTGCTGGTGATATTTTTATTACACTTTGTATCAAATAAATAAACAATAGCATTTATCTTAAAGCAACCTTAATACTTCACGTCAGCATATTTCGAGACCCACTCCACTCGCAAGTGAAGCCCAGCAACTTGATTCCTTTCCCAGCTAACATTGTAAACTGCAATGCAATGATCATTCCCAGGGATCTCGGATTTTTTTCCATGAAGCTTTGATGTTTACGATTTCGGTGAACAGAAACAATAGTATTTTCTGATTACGAGAAGCGGCGAGTACTTTGATGCATGTATAGATTATATTGCCGACTTATATCTAAGCAAAAGTTAGTCGAAAACTGCTTGGCTGTTAAAAGTAAGTTTTTAATGTATAGCTTAGTTAGCACAAGGGTCTAGATGGCAAATGAAAGTGTGTACCGCATTATCCAATCCCAACACTATATAAAAAATCTGAAACTATATCTGGCCCTGTAGCCAAGATGACAATCGTTTGCAGAAAACGAAACGAAACGCTAGACGCTCTCGCTCACACTTCATTAGTGCGATAGAGAGACGGATAGCGTTTCGATTCCTTTTCTGCAAACGATTGTCATCTTGGCTAGGCCCCAGGATTTGCAATATTATCAAATTGGTTACAGTAACGAGAAGAAATTTTTATGCCGCCAATATTTTAAAAATCATATGAAAGTTGTTTTTTTTGTAAGTGCCATTACCGGATCAATTCCATTCTTGTTTGTTTTTATACCACAATGGTGGCAAACAATGTGACGGTGACGGTGGCATATGATGATGTCTTATAAGTCTTATAACGTTAAATTAAGGTTCAGCATAGCGTGTGCGGTCGTGGTCAGGTCGTGTAAACCGTAGCTCTCCCACGATCTTCCTCAGTGTCGGTTACAAACCACCGCAGTAGCCTTCCTGAGGATCCTTGAGTCGGATGTCGTCATTCGATACATTCACCTGATCTAGCGGTTGGGTGATATACTTGTAACTAGAAGATGAAGAGAATATATTTTTTACCTAATAAGGTTTATTTCGTAATAACAAAATAAACTATAATTTTAAACAAAAAAGAACCGACTTTACTAAGCATCCACCTTTCCAACACGAAATGCTCGATCTGCTGTAAAAAATACTCAAATCACCATAGGTGTGCCTATAATAGTTGAAGAGTTCCCTCGATTTCTCCAGGATCCCATCATCAGATCCTGACATGGTTACAATGGGACCAACTGTGAAGTATACGTTTTCAAACAAAAAAATAATTTTCCAAATCGGTCCAGTCGTCTTCGAATAATCGGTGAACATACATAAAAAAAAAAAAAAAAAAAAAAAAAAAAATAGCAAAAACAAAGATTCCGATGAATTGATAACCTCCTCCTTCGAAATCTTGAAGTCGGTTGAAAAGGATGTAAGCTACATACCAGTGGCAGCGAGTCAACATTTTTCTTAGGCAGGCCGCAGTTTAATTTGGCTTAAAAAAAATCATGAGCTGTAGGAAAACTGCTCAAGTGCTTGAAAATTGGGCAAGCCGGCGGCAAACTTATTTTAAATAAAACTAAGTATACTGCTCGCTTATTGTTTTAGAAGAGAAGTTAGGATTCATTTCACTGTAAAAAGGGGAGAGATGGAAAAATAGAATTTGTGGTGATAGAATAACATAAACGGTTGTTTATACGTAGGTAATATGGCGATAAAGAACAAGCTACGTTCGGCAGACTAAATAGCTTAAGCAGGATAACATTATAATTCAAATATCCACAATTAGTATAATCGTTACCTATATCTAAATTAATGTGTAAATTGGTTTAGATTCATCTAATATCATATTACGTAATACCTACGAAAGTAGATAATAAATTTTAATCTATGCCGGAATTATACGCTGATGAGAACAAGAAAAGATGCATTGTTTTTCTTTATTGACAGCCTAATTGAAATTATCAGAAGATAATTAATCCACGGATCACCGAACGCCAAGAATTTCTACAAAGTTCTGTGGGAACAGTAATCTACGACACTTTCATGAAATTAACAAGAAATTTTCTTCCTGGCTTGCGAAACTACACACAATGCTTAATTTAATACAAGTCACATATCACTCCGTGGATTAGAAAATATGATACCAAGTATGGGATCGGCTCATTGTTTGGTGTAAGAATCCCAGGAGATGCTCAACAGTTTTTTTTGAAATGGCTATATAGATAAAATTTAGCTATTGTTTTGTTGTGTACAAAGCAAAGTAATGTAGGTATATGTACATACATCTATATGCATGCATATGTTTTGTGTATCAGTTTATGTTGATAAATGGTTTAATCCGAAGCTTGTGATACTGGCATGTTTTTACACCCATGTATTTTTGTTTTTATCATGAATTATGCAACTTGCATTGTATTTTTAACACATATTATATTACCAACGAACACGTTGTAAATAAAAGCCCATCCATATTACATTATTTTATTAAAGGAATGTACATTTCTCTACCCAGAATTAATTTTGTATTAAGCAGAACGTCTGCTAACGATACCACAATGTTAAGAAATAAAGGAAAAGTAGAAAAATCCACGACCTCAGGCGAGACACGAACTCGCGACTCTGGGATACATGCACATCGCTCTGACCAACTGAGCTACTGAGACTTACCTGATGGCTGCGAATTTCTCCACTATATCGTTTATGCGTGGTATCGTTTAGGTGCGTGGGGACGCCTAGAGACATCTGCCGCAGAAGTCTCGCCTGAGACTTTTTCTACTTTTCCTTTTATTTTTAACATTGTTTCTCTACCTAGTCTTTTTTTCTATCACGTAGGAGAATATATAACTGATTGCTAAAATAATAATTCCCAGTACTCAGGTACTATTCAGTTCTGGCATCCACGTTTAGAAATTTTCTAGAGATGTTTGTTCTAGATCCTGTGCTGTGCCAAAAGAGAATTAGTTCCCATATACGTAAACCATGACATATAATATAATATATATTTTTGTTTATTTTTTTGCCGTAATGTTTTGTTTGTATTTTAGCATGTTGTTTCACGTCCATTTCACCCTATCACATTCTAAAAAAAACCATTTTCTCTTCAGATGACGAAGGGGGCCACATTAAGCAGGGCTTCGAGTCCCGGCGCCAGAATGACCTATACATGCGCCTGGGTCTACTGCTGGGTGAGCGGCGGTCGCGCAACAAGGCGCGCGACAGCTGTACGTCCCTCGCTTCGCTCGACGCACATTCCCTGTCGCACAATACCAGCCCGGTACGTATTTACTATTTCCAAATCCGAACTTTATTTACCTATGCCAATTCAGTTACTACCTAGTTCTGATGTGTTCTTTAACATACCCCGCACCCGCACCGTTAATACTATTTGATTAAAGATTGACTGGTACGAAACGCCTTACAGCATATTTTTTTACTGTGCAATGTTATTGTGTGTGTATTTTTTGTTATTTAGACTTTCATGTATGTGTTATTTAGACTTTCTAAATAAATAAATAAATAAATAGGTACCTAAGCCGAGTCAAACGAGTAAATAGGATATTTATACGTAAAGTATAGGCGATAGACACATATTAACGTATGCGGGATGAAATCTGGACAACATTCAATTTCTTATAAAATAAATATAACATAAGTAGTTATTTTTATAACCTTTCATGGTTTTTAATAATGTATTTAATCATATTAAACGCCGGAGTAAGTTTACTCCAATGCGAGGTTTCAAACGAAAGTTGTGGTGGTGTGGTTGTGTTATGTCCATCGCTGTCGACGACAACAATGTACAGATTTTTTAAGATCTAAATTTATCTTCCATCGGATAACTTTTTAAGGAGGCTTCGTATAAGTACTTGACTTTTTTCACATTCTTGACCGTAAGATTATTGGTGTTCTCAAAGTAATAGTTACCTTGCCAAGAATTTCCATTTTAAACAACATAAGTAATATTATGTACTGATTTAAACTTACACGATGTTCACTCATTATTATGACAAAAACGGGACTTAATCGCGTACACTTACTTTTATTATTTTCCTGACGTTTCGAGCGTGCCGTAACGCTCGTGGTCGCAGGCAGACTGGCGAGGAATTGTATCAGCATCTCCTAGCTGCGCGGGTTTTTTGAACTACCCGCACTTGTTCTCGATTATGCACATTCACGCTAGGGTTGTCACTTTGCCTACACACAACACTCACGACATCTGGTGGTTTGGAAATGCAAGTATTTTCACGCTTACATTTGCTGATCACTGGATTCCACGAAGACGAGATCCCCTGTCCCTCGTTCTGGTTGAAATTCTTATGCTTCCTAATTTCAATAGCTTCTCGTAGTTTCCTGCTATAACGAAGACGTTCTGTAGAGAGGACTTTTGGATTATGGAGCTCAATCCAGTGGTTTGGTCCAGATTCTAACAAATGTTCGGCCACAGCAGACTTGTTTATTTGCCGATTTTTGACTGCTGTGATATGTTCCCTGACCCTTTCCGCTATTTTGCGTTTGGTTTCCCCAATATAGGAACTACCACAGCTACAATCAATCTTATAAACACCCGGTGTTTGATAAGGGATAACATCCTTAGCCGACCTTAAATGCCCCGACACCCTGGATAACGGCATGTATACGGTTTGTATAGAGTACTTCCTTAGTACTGTACCTACTTTGTCCGTCACTCCTTTGACATAAGGCAAAAATGCCGGTCGTCTTGCAACATCCGGATGCTTCCTTCCCGGTTTCCGCTTCCTTCCTTCCTTCATTCCGCGGTTTTCTCTCACTCGAGAGTGAGATGTCACATATTCAGGAGGTCCTTAGGAGGAATGGGTACAGGGTGGACAGTAGGCAACCCAGACGGAAACCGGACAACCCAGACGGAAAGAAAAAGGACGCAAAAATATTATAAACAGCTCTTTAGCTCTATCCTATTTCCACAAAATTTTCCACGGTCTTCGCTTTCAGCCATAGGGAATTAATACTGTAGAAATTACATACTGTTTCGGGACGTTGTTCTCCTCGATTAACCATAATTTTAAGATAAAGAATCCAATGCCCATTAAAAGTACGGGATTAATTAACAGATGTATAAACTTTCAATTGGCATTTATATAAAATTTGAGTTTATTTCTTTACTTACTTTTTACGTCTTCAAACTTTTGTCCAGATTTCATTCCGCATACGTTATACTGGTTTAGAGGCAAAATCTTGAATGACACCGGCAGCCCGCATATATACTTACACTAAAAGGCGTCCTTCATTCGATTAATAATTGCTAGATTTCACTAATATGTATATTGAGCAACTTTACATCAGAATTTAGAATTTAGGTTTATTTTTGACCTTCGAAGTTCTGCAAGTTTTAAAAATAAGACACTTGTTACAGAATGAAGTAGATTACATTCTAACAGCAAACGTATTCGTTCCAGGTGTCAACTTTGACCGGTTCGTCAGAGCAGGAAGCGGCAACACCACTCGGCAGAGACTCACTAGGTTCCCTGGCTTCTATGTCATTGTCGGCCGCTAGTAACTGTTCGTCTTCCAGTCCTGGTAGCAGACGACACTCCGTTAACAGTAAGTTGAATGTTCACATAAAATAATCTCCCATTCATTTAAACAATACCTATATCAATACTTGAAAAATAAGACGACAGTTTTGTCGACTTGTATAGATTTGATGGTGGGACGACGTTAGTTTTTTATACGAGTACAACATTTTGAACTCCGATCTAAAGTATGTTGTTACGAATCTACTTAAGGTGACGGGATGTGGCATGATCTGAAGGGACATATAGTAAGGTTTTATGTGAAATAATGGTTTTATCCCTATATATATATATATATATACCTAATTATGATATATTTACCCCCTAATTTATGAAATTTAACCTATATTAAATATGACTCTTGCCACCAAGCACAAATGTCAAGATTTAGAAAGCGAGAAAATATTATCCACTGCTTTTAGATTTGGCAGACGTCTATAAGTAACACCACGCCATTAGAATCAGTGTTTGAAATCTTAAATTTATAACGAACATAATAATCCAACGAAAAAGCTGAGCCGTAAACTTCATGCTAAACTATTCCAGCACTACAAAACGGTAGCAGATCAGAGGATCTGACGCGGATGTCCAGCGGGTTTTTCAAAAACCGAAAAACCGCCGCTCGACGCTCCGCCAGGGTCAGCAGCAAGCAATCCTCGACCTCTGAGCTGAAGAAGGTCCACCCGTCTCCGCAGCTGACGTTACGACCCCTGTTCTTCGAGGTGCCTTCAACGGATAACCAGGGATGCTTCTCGGGAAGGCAGTGGCTGATGAAAGATATGGAGAAGGCTTTGGATTCTAGTTCTTCAGGTATATCTCTTCTGTAATATTAAAGAACATACATACACGATAAAATATTTTTGACGACCGAGAAACTGGATCCTGTCAGCACATATAATGCTATATAGCAGAACATATAACTTTGCATAATGCGACTACTACTCATGCTACGCCTTTAAAAAAAGATATTGAATATTGAGGCATATTCTAGGTACTTTTTCAACCGACTTCAAGATTTCGAAGGAGGAGATTCTCAATTCGTTGGGATCTTTGTTGCTTTTTTTTAATGTATGCCCACCGATTATTCGAAGACGGCTGGACCGATTTGGAAAATTGTTTTCTTGTTTGAACGAGTATACTTCACAGTTGGTCCCATTGTAACCAGGATCTGATGATGGGATCCTGGAGAAATCGAGGGAACTCTTCAAATATTATAAGCACACCTAAATATTTTGAATATTTCTGATTTAAATATTTTTTACAGTAGCTTGGGCATTTCCTTTTGTAAAGCTGGAGTATAAGTAAAGTCAGATCTTTTTTGTTTAGTATTATTTTTATTATGAATGAATGAATGAATGAAAGATTTATTCATGACAATTACAAAAAACATAATAGACAATAATATATACAACCCGAAACATTAATTGCCACGAAATGGTCGCAACTCAGCGTTAAATGCCGGCAGGGCCAGCGCTGGTCTTCGGTTGCAACCATTTGACGACACGGCGCATTGACGCCACGATCACATCCCCAAATAACACATTCAAAATACGACAAAACTCGAAATCCGCCGGACAGTTTTGAAATTTGGTGTGTATGTTGATTAGAGGTCCGGTTTTATTGTTCACACTATTTGACATTTGAGGACCTCGAGGAACCGCCAGCACCTTGGAAAATGTCCTCCATCCTGAAGAAATTTGCTTTTACCTCCGAATCTACGCACTCTATGAAAAATATGATCTAGGACAATATGAAAGCTCATTAAATTCTACATAGAAACATGCGTACTCTTTTGCTGAAAAATGCAGCGCACCTCCTTAAAGATATCACTTGAGGAAGTGAAGAATATCGTCAATGCCTTTCCAGGGGATATTCTCATGATATGAAACTTGTGAGAATACAAAGTTAACGTTTATTTATAGTTTTTTATGTCAGCTACATCAATATCATCATTTTAACCGACTGCGACAAAAACAGTGAGGTAATGGTTTCAAAACTGAAAACTGAATACACCCTGTAGCCTAGGATGCTAAGCGGATTTCTACAAGTGACATATCCCTTAATTCCAATTGATCTGAACAATGAATCCACACTTATATATCTAAAAAAAAAAACAATATGGCGGCCATAAGAGGTTACCAAATATGAAATCATGTTTTTTCCTTGGTGCCTAAACTATTGCGCGTATTTCAATGAAAGATACACCAGGAGGTCTGTAACCAACACGCCAGTGCCATGCAATGCAAATTTTCTAAAATGTATGAAGAATAAATCACTAAGACTAAATAATTTGATGATAAAACACGATTTTTGCTCTTAATTAGAGGTCAATTAATAGTGGCAGCAATGAAACTCGACACCTATTTTCCCTGGGATCCTAGTATGCATGTCTGAAAACAAGAGCTTCGAGGACCACCAGAGTCGGTTGCCATCACGCAAAGTATATCCATTTTTAGTTTTTTTGCACGCTTACAAGAAATGTAATCGTTATGCAATGAATGTGTAAAGCAAACGAAACTTCATTAAATTCCACACAAAAAAATGTGCAACACCACATCACAAAAATGTATCCTTCTTTTAGAAATATAGTTCAGAAGTCTACATTTTGTGTTGTTGTCCAAACTATTAGCAGATTTCAACTAAGGATGCATTCGGCAATTGATAACCCATCACTACAAGAAGGCTAAGTTTTTGAAATATGGTGTTATACACTTTTTTGAGTGGAATTTAATAAAGTTTCGTTTACCATACACATTCATCGCATAATGATAAATTTTTTTGTAAGCGTGCAAAAAAACTAAAAATGTACTTTACATGATGGCAACCGACTCTGTTGGTCCTCGAAGCTCTTGTTTTCAGACGTGCATATTCGGATCCCAGAGAAAATAGGTGTCCAGTTTCATTGCTGCCACTATTGATTGACCTCTAATTAAGAGCAAAAAGGGGGGGTTAGGGTTTTATCATCAAATTATTTAGTCTTAGTGATTTATTCTTTATACATTTTAGAAAATTTGCATTGCATGGCACTGGCGTGTTGGTTACAGACCTCCTGGTGTATCTTTCATTGAAATCCGCGCAATAGTTTAGGCACCAAGGAAAAAACATGATTTCATATTTGGTGACCTCTTGCTGCCGCCATATTGTTTTTTTTTTTAGATATATAAATGTGGATTCATTGTTCAGATCAAGTGGAATTAAGGGATATGTCACTTGTAGAAATCCGCTTAGCATCCTATTCTACAGGCTGTATTCAGTTTTCAGTTTTGAAACCATTACCTTACTTACTGTTTTTGTCGCAGTCGGTTAAAATGTTGATATTGGTGTAGCTGGCATACAAAACCATAAATAAACATTAACTTTGTATTCTCACAAGTTTCATATCATGTGAATATCCCCTGGAAAGGTATTGACGATACACTTCCTTCCTCAAGTGACATCTCTAAGGAGGTGCATTTTTCAGCAAAAGAGTACGCATGTTTCTATGTAGAATTTAATGAGCTTTAATATTGTCCTAGATCATATTTTCATACAGTGCGTAGATTCGGAGGGAAAAGCGAATTTCTTCAGGATGGAGTACATTTTCCAAGGTGCTGGTGGTTCCTCGAGGTCCTCAAATATAAAATGGTGTGGACAATAAAACGGGACCTCTAATCAACATACTCACCAAATTTCAAAACTGTCCGGCGGATTTCGAGTTTTGTCGTATTTTGATTGTGTTAAAAGTAAGAATATCCTAATCAAAACAAGAAAAAAAACAATAAAAAACATGAAAAAAATATAATTTAATTTAAAAATAGAACCGAAACATAAATTTAATTTTAAATATTAATTTTATGTTTCGGTTACTTATGTACGCCCAAACTTGACAATATGCATGAAAAAACAAATGCATTATGTATCTTATCTATGCTTATTTTATCCACCAACAACTAATCGTTTTTTCTGTACTTTATTAAATTTTTCAGGCATCCTCATCGCCGGCGGCCAAGGCACTGGCAAAACTGCTCTAATTCTCCAACTGGTGCAGTATTCCTGCTTCGGCAGGAAACGAAATTACGACTACGAAGAGTTGCGAGAGCAGTCCGACATCCGAGAGGTCCTTCCCGAGGAGTTGACTGCTGGGATGTGCACGCATCTCGCCTCGCACGTCGTCGCTTACCATTTCTGTCAAGTAAGTTCCAGTTCTTCAAGATGTACCTAGAACCTCATGTAACTTTTGGGATTTCAGAATTATTTTTTTTTTTGTACCGGTGCTGGTTTTAAGGATTAATTCTTTTTCAGGCTGACAACAACAGCACTTGTTTAGTCGGGGAGCTTGTCCACTCCCTAGCAGCACAACTTTGCCAGGCGCCAAGACTCCAAGCTTACAGAGAATACCTACTCAGCGAGCCACATCTACTAGCCTGTCTTTCATTAAAGGAGTGCATAGCAGATCCTGATCTTGCGTTCATGAGAGGAATTATAGAACCACTCATTATATTAAGGAGGAATGGAAGCATAGACAGATCGAACAGTATAATACTCATCGATGGACTTTGTGAAGCGGAATACCATAGGCCGGACCATGGACATACGATAGCATCGTTTCTGGCTAAGCACTTGACAGAAATGCCCCAATGGCTTAAGGTTGTGGCCACAGTTAGAACACAATTCATCGAATTGACTAAACAACTGCCTTATACAAGACTAAGTTTAGATGATTCGGAAAATGTACATAAAGATTTACTGGAATACTTTAATATGAGAGTACAAAATGCGCCAATCATAGAGACTAACATTAAATGTTCGACGGGAAAGATGGAGGGCGTTCATAACTCAGTGATGAAATTCGCTCAATACGTTTTACATCTGAGCCAAGGATCGTTTCTGTTTCTAAAGTTAATACTAGATCTCCTCGAAAAAAGCCATATCGTTGTAAAATCGACGAATTACAAAGTGGTGCCAATATCTTTGGCTCAAATATTTTTACTGCAGTTCAATTTGAGGTTCCCCACCGTACAGTCATTCGAAAAGGTCACTCATATACTGAGCGTATGCCTAGCTGCATTATACCCGCTGACGTTAGTGGAGATATACTATTCTGTGAATTCGCTGTTAGTTGACAAATTCCTTCCTTGGGATGAGTTCTGTCACAGGTTCGACAGTCTGACAGACTTTTTAGTGAAAAGGATCGACAACACGTACATGTTCTTCCATCCATCCTTCAGGGAATGGCTGATGCGTCGAGATGACCAAGAAAGCCCCAAATTCCTTTGTGATTTAAGAGCAGGGCACTGCGGGATCGCCTTTCGACTAGCTAGAGTACAAGCACCATTAGATCCAGAGAAGTCTATGGAACTAGGACATCATATCCTGAAAGCCCATATGTACAGAAATCTTGGTCCTGCGCAGCTAGGATTATGCCCAAGGGACCTCCAAGCAAACTTGGTGGCGAGCAGTTCTGCAAGTGTTGGTGAATCAATCGCAAATTTAAGGAATATCTACACGCCGAATGTAAAAGTTTCAAGACTATTGTTGCTAGCTGGAGGCTCTGCTAACCAAATCACGGATTGCTTAGGAAATGCTCCTTTACTGTGCATGTATTCCTACCAAGGGATCTTGTCCATGGTTGGTCTCTTACTGGAGTTTGGAGCTGATCTTGAGATGACTAACTCACAGGGATGTACGGCGCTTTCTTTGGCATGTCAAAGGGGGCATACTGATGTTGCCAGAAGGCTTATAGCAGCAGGTGAGTAACCTTGTTCTTTTGCTTTGAAATATTTAGGTCAGAATAGAGATATGCCAGAAATCTTTTGTTTCAACATATTTGTAATCGAAGTTGATCAACACGCGGGATGTCATGTCACTTCTGGCCTGCAATTAATCCAATAGAACCTTCATTCGATAAATGCCAACATATTTGAACTATCTCCTTTTCAGTACTCGTTTCCTTTTAATATTTTACATCAAGAAGACCAACCTACCTCTTTGTTTTAGGTGCATCACTAAGCCACACAGACACAGCTGAACAGACTCCTCTAGTGCACGCAGCTAAGAACGGCCACCGCGATACCGTGATATATCTCCTTGGCTGCCAAACTGGTCGAGATGACCGCAACCCTTTGGACTTTGACGATGATAATATTGAGCAAGTAGTCCCGGGGTCGAGGCACGCGCTGATTGGTGCGGCGCAGAACGGGCATTTGGATATTGTGGAGTATTTGCTTGATACTGCTGAATTAATCGTAAGTATTAGTCTAGCTATCTAATATCAACACAGGTAAATGATTAGCACCAAAATCTGATAGCAATGCACCAGTAATAAATGATCATGAGTCGGGTATATTAACTTTTTATTTTCTGTCTCTTGTCATAAAATCCGGGTTATTTTCTCTTTCAAAATAATACGTTTAATCGTTAATTAATCCAATTTTATAACAATTCAAAAATTGTAGGAAACCTCATAGAAACATTAAGCACTTTTGCTGAAAGCATAACATTCAATCTTTTTCATTTCCAGCCCGATGGTATCTGCCCAGTAACCGGCGAAACAGCCCTCACAGCAGCCTGCTCAACCGGCAACGCCGCCATCGCCGACGCCCTCCTCATCAGAGGCGCTACACCCTATTCTCTTAACGCCCGACAATTCTCCCCCATAGCGTTAGCAGCTAAGAATGGGAGAACAGCGCTGGTGTTGCGGCTGTTGGATTCGGGCGCTGATGTTATGGGGTCTGGAGGGAAGATTCCGCTGATATTAGCGGCTGCCGAGGGACATGCTGATGTTATTGAAATGCTGTTGGAGCAGGGTTAGTTAATTTACCACTAAGCATGAACGTTGCTGGAAGTGTTTCTTGCCTCTTTATATCGAAGTCTTCTCTTTATATGCAAGACGTAAACATAAATAGATTTAGGCTGCTTTCCCACAGAGCTTAAGATGATCGGAGGATCATCTCCTATCTCCTGTAATCCTATCATTATTAGCATTTGGTTATTTTTCACTCTTGTTTTAATGTGCCTACCTATTTATTTGGTTTTGTTGATTTATTGAGATCATTTCCCAAAACGTTGAATTATTTTTGTTCTCTTGTGTGCTGCGTTAAAGATTTTTTTAATTGTAGGTGCTGACCCTGATGCAGTAGATGCTGACGGAATCTCCGCCCTTGGATGGTCTTGCCTACGATCCAGAATACCTACCATGGTTACACTGATCGACAGAGGAGCTACAATAGGTGAACAAATAATCTTTCGTTAATCATTTCAGTTTAATGCGACAGAGACCGTTATTCTGATATTTATTCAACCATCTTAGGAGTAAGTGTTTCGACTTCTCACATGTCTTCTCCTCTTTCAGATCAACCAGACGGTAGCGGCAGAACACCTCTCGGCTTAGCATGTGGGGGTTCAGCTGAACTGGTGGAAATACTTCTGGAGAAGGGAGCTTCGTTGGAGAGGGTGGATCACAGCGGACTGAGGCCTTTGGACCGGGCGATCGGACAACGGAATGTTCCTGTAAGCATTAGATACGTTTATGTCTAAATGTTGCATTGCAACAATAGGTAGTTAAGTTTATAAAGATCAATAACAACAACAAACCTTGACAACTAACAAGACACCAATATTTACAAACTACTTAGTACTTACGTAGTTTGTAAATATTGTTGTCGCGCGCGGGAGCAGGACGTGGAAGCTCCCCCGATGCGGCGCAAGAGACCCGGGCGCAGGCGAGTCGCCCATGACCGCCGCTTGCCGCCTTCAGGACCTCCGGGGGCAGTCACCCTAAAGGTCCTTGGTCCTCGAGGCGAAGAGATAGCCACGCCCTATATCCAGCGTAAGAGGATAAAGTCCTCAGAGAGGTGGCTCAACAGCCAGCCCCTGGCGAGGCCACGGTAGTGTACTTCGGAGTTCCCGTGGTCTCGCCTTTTAGCGATGAGGCGGCAAATAGAGGGGTTTTTAGTGGGTAGGTACACCGAAATGGGAGTCCCACAGAACCGCCTAGGCCTTACGTCCCCGAGGCCCGGCGGTATGCGTAATGCATTTTCCCCTGTATAAAAAAAAAAGGACCGACAACGATTTTAAATTCGCCATTTTTCAACTTTCAATTGGCATAAGCGTGTCACTAATAATCGAAAAAAAGTAATCTCATTTCAATTTTTCCCTGATATTACTGAACAAAAAAAGATACATTGGCGAAATAAACCGTTATTTTTCTAATCTGAAAAAAACGAGGATAGACTTGAACAAGCTTACTCTTTCGATTGTTTGGACTAATATTAGGAAACCAGGAGGTCTAACTTAAGGGTATGTGATGGTGTAATTCACAAAGTGTTTACTTTCTTTCAGGTCGTCAACTGTTTCCTAAGAAAAGGTGCCAAGCTTGGTCCAACTACCTGGGTTATGGCTTCAGGAAAACCTGAGTTCATGTAAGTACCCATAACTCTTTAGTTTGAAATATAACTTCAAGATTTATTCACGGTTCCTAAGGCTGTGCCTAGTTTGGGGCCAACGAATATTCACGTCATCAAGATTTCTCAATTCATCGGGATCTTTGTTTTTTTTTATGTATGTTCACCGATTATTCGAAGACTGATTTGAAAAAATATTTTTTTTGTTTGTAAGAGTATACTTCACAGTTGGTCCCATTGTCACCAGGTCAGGATCTGATGATGGGATCCTGAAGAAATCGAAGCGATCCTATAGCGATTTGAATATATTTTACAGTAGCTCGGGCATTGCTTTTGGAAAGGTGAAAGCTAAGTGAAGTCGGTTCTTTTATGTTTAAAATTATTGATTCAACAATCAACAACAAGCCAAGCCAACTGATCTGCTTGGTACCATTTTCATCGACGTTGTCTAGCCCGAGTATTCATATGGTAATCGCATCTAACATATTTTTCCTCTCTTCAGGCTAATCCTCCTCAACAAACTCCTCGAAGACGGCAACATGTTATACCGCAAGAACAGGCCTTCAGAGGCAGCCCACCGCTACCAATACGCGTTGAAGAAAATCAACCCTCTCATCACCGACGAGGGTCTAACCACGTCTACTACACCGGTGCCGCATGAGCACGTGTCGGCATTTTTGCAGTTGAAGACGAATCTGCTGCTAAATCTGTCGAGGTGTAAAAGGAAGTTAAATGTAAGTACTCACACACACACCGAATCCTCCTTCTTGTAAAGGGTCGGCAATGCGCATGTGACACTTCTGGAGTAACAGGCGTCCATAGGCTACGGTAGCTGCTTACCATCAGGCGGGACGTTTGTTTCTTTGCCACCGACGTGGTATAAAAAAAAGTAACTTTACGTTCATCTTGTTCTCGACGTTTATCTTCTTTACTTGCACATTACATCAAACTTCTGACTTATCTAATCTCACCTGGCCTGGGGGCTTAGCCAAGATGATAACCATTTGCAGAAAACGAAACAAAACGCTATCCGTCTCTCTATCGCACTAATATAGAGTGAGCGAGAGTGTGTAGCATTTCGTTTCGTTTTCTGCAAACGATTGTCATCTTGGCTACAGGGCCGGGTCAATACAGTTGTTTTACAGAAATCATCCTTATTTGTGTCATGTAAACAAACGTGTGGAAATCTCATGGATGTATAATACAGGGGATCCGACATATGTAAATCAATGCACATAAAAATATATTCGTCTCGTTTTAACTCAGCGCCATATTCATAAGCAAAAAGAGGTGACGAGTATATACGTAAAAACCCAATGCGGCCGAAAAATCCGCCATATTGAGAGCTCAGGACGTCAAAACCTATACCTACACTTTAACCGCCATGTTGATATCTCCAGTACAAACAGCAACACGCTTAACTGTACATCGGTGGACCTTATTACAAAAGGCATATGGTCCACCGATGGGCAGTTAACAGTGTGGGCGATGGTACCTCAAAATCGACACTCGTCTTTCGTTAATGTGTCATTTCCCCTATATTTATTTGGGAAGTCAATTATTTTTAAGTATATTCGTTAATTGCTTCGATTATTGAAGAAAATTTTATAAGTAATAAATTTTATTAGAAATTTCAGTGGTGACTTGGTAAAATTCAATGTTTTGTGTTTCTTTAAGCATAACACACACTGTTTAGGTGATTATCCCACAGAAAAGTGTGATTTTGTTTACATGGGTAGGACAATTAAGGATGAAAACTGTATACGTAAGCTAGCGATTGGTTGAATAAACTTATTGTTCAATACCTTTTTACCATTGTTCCTAAATAGCCTGCTTGTCCAATTCGTTTGCGAGAAATATGTCCGCTCTTCTTTGATAACATGGAATTCCAGTGATTCTTGAATAGATATCATATTATGTTGCAGTCTTAAAATTATTCTCCCCAGTTTGAAAAAAAATACTACTATTTTGATTTTTCCTGCATTACGGTCCTTAAGACAGCTTCAGGATAATAACTGACCCATTTATCAGATATTGGCCACAAATATACCGGATGTGGCCTGTAATAGGAGAAAAATTTAAAACGTAGATTCTACTCCTCAAACTAGACAATGTTTGTTCAACGACTTTTTAAAGTTATGTAGATTTTAGATTGTCTCTTTTTCAAACAAACTAAATAGTATTTTCAATGTACCATCAGGTTCAAAATTGTATGGTCAATTTATCAATGAATTCATTCATAAATTGGCCATGCAATTCTGAACCCGATAGTACATCAAATTTCGCCTAAATGACATCGCCTGTCAGTCTTGTCACTCTACAGATATTAATCAATGTCGTAATACATTGCGTGTTCGAAGAAACTTTAAACTGTAATAAAATTCAAACTACAAGTTATTTGTAAAAGTTGTTGAACAAACGTTGTCTAGTTTGAGGAGTAGAATCTATGTTTTAATTTTTTGCTCTTATTACAGGCCACACCCGGTATGTAGTTATTATAAACATTGTGGCGGAAGCAAGATGCCTTTGCTTAGCAGTGGAGCACAATATAGGCTACAAAAAAAGTACGAGTAAGTACCTACCTAATCGTAGAATTCCAAATTAATAAAGCGCCGCTTTCAGGAACCATCGGAAGCATTGGAACTCGCCGCCCGAGCGTCCGTGCTCCGCCCCAACGCTTTCGAATGCGCCTATGCCATGGCTCGAGCGATCCTAGCCCTCAACAAGCCTTCTGAAGCCCTGCCGCACGCCAGGCGAGCCCTCCTCCTAGCCCCTTCTACAGACTTACCCACAATAAGGACCCTGAAGGCGCTCCAATCGGAGATTTTGTCCAGGATTAACGCCGGTACTCATAGTTTGAATGGGGACAACCGATCAATTAGGAATTTCGATACGATTAGCTTAAATATGCCTTAAAGCGACCCAGTGTATGTATGGCTGTAACTTTTTTTTCGTCTATTCGAATATTATGTTTTTGAAAGGGTTTTTTTTTTTATATTTGACTCTCTTTATCGTATTGTGTATTTAAGTTGTTAAGTTAAGTGTTCCATTGAAATGACAAAGGAAGTTACATAATGTTTTAATGCAAACTGTATTATAATTAACTGTATTGTATTCAATGCAAGTTTTTAAGTATGTATATTTTAATCTCCCTAGATTTATTTAGTAATCAGGTTATTTTTTAAGTTATAATGTACAATCCCCGTTAAGATAGTTTCTGCGTTTTGCATTTTGCAAATTTATGAGACAACATAGTGTGTCATTCTTATCTGGGGGCACGGCAGTGCCCCGCCAAGTCGAGCAAAACAAATAACAAAGGCACGGCCGTACCATCCTTTTCCCGAAGCCATTCAGGCCATTTTCGACCCCTATATTTTATGTGAATACATGACATAACTGTGTACATATTTTTTAAATATTAAAGCATTCAGTCTACATAAAAAAATGTCGACTCGAATATTTCTATAATGGTTGCTTGCCATTAAATATGAAGATGCTTTAAATAATTTGCCTTACTATTATTTAAATATTTATATTATATGAAGCTTAATTACTTTATCGTATTTAGATTCAATTATTTTAAATTATTTAATTTAAGTTTCTCGCCTTTCAACATAGTGTATACAGTATACGTCCTTGCAATCATTATTTTAATTCTTTGTTATTATTTTGTTGATAAAATGAGTAAAACTCATTCGCCCATCTCTTGCTTTATTTTAATTTATTGAAAATATAATTTTAATTCTTTTAAGAAAATTCACTAAATAGGGTTGTAACTAAAGGCATGATAAGACAATTTTGTGTTTTCCTTATGTATAAAATAAATTAAATAAACTAAGTGTGATTTATAAGTATCCTTTATTGATAAGTTTATTTATGTGATGCATTCAAACATATATAAATTATTTGGTATGCATGCTCTAAATTAAATTTACTGGCTATATTCGACATTTATAGAAAAGACTGACATTGATTATTGGTTCAACATTATCATACATATATTTGTAACTACATATACATATAGAAGATATTATAAGTACAATAGATACTGTGAGTATACATATATTATTAAATTTTTCATATTGCTTCAATAGTTGTTTTTCATTTCGAAACTTAAAATAACTAAAAACTACAAAACTTCAGCATGGCTCCAAAAGACCTGTATTGTAATTCTACTTAAAAAATGTTAAATGGAGACTTGTTTTTTTTTTATAAAACAACTTTTGTCTCCTAGGTCACATATAAATTTTGCTAAGTTGAACTGCCCATTACAAAACTGAATCTAACAGAACACTTCAATGCGATTCGTTGGTTTAATTACTTGTTTGGACTTAACTATTATTGTCTCCTGTGTTACGAGAAAAATACACATCTGAAATTATACTCACCACTTTTTTTTACCAAATGTTACAAGTCAAGGCAACCCAGGGCCTCCTCTCAAAACAGAGTCACTATGACGCCCAAAGGTCAAAGGCCCAAAATTTCCATGCATCTGTTGATATACTGGCAATAGCACTTTAATCGGCCTAGCCGTTGGATTTACATCTATAATCCTAACTGGAGGCACATTGCCATTATCTAGTATCCCAAAATTATACATTTTTTTAGGAACTTTGCTTTTTCTGACAACGTTTTGTTGGGACTTTGGAGGGAGGAAGATATATTGGAATTGGTTAAGCATTTGTTGAGTTTGCTCCCTGGTTGCGTTTTGATTTAGCACCGATGAGTGAGAGATTTCGTTTAACATTTGGTAGCATTTCGGTGATGTTTTACGGGCTGATAATGGACAAGTCTGAAACAAAAGAAATAAAATTATTTTCAATCATCTTTTTCTCTACATCGGTTACCTGTGCCTAATTATAAGAAGCACTAAAATACCTTTCAAATTGATTTCATAACCTAGCACTGATTCTATTATGTTTGTCTTCGTAATCTACATCTTTGTCGCTCTCGCCGTTGTTAAGAATATAACTTGCCTATAAATCTCTAGCTTGGTGGTGCGGAACTAGAGATGAGCCAATTGTCTCCTTTATAGAGCTTCACTTGTTAAGTACCTAGCTTTTCATTGTTAATAAAAGAGTCATTTGAGTCACCATTGTCCCCTGTGTTATTAAAAATATATACTTACCATCAACATAGAGTCGATTAGATTCAGCAACTTCTTAGGCGAGCTGCATTGGTCTCTATACATTGGCATACTAGTAAAAGCACTTATATATGCATCGTGTAATGCAAGCCATTCAGTATGAGTGCTGGTAAAGTCGCGTATGTTGGCCTTCATCTTGAAGTAGTCCATGAACTTGTATTTGTTGAGAGCGCCCATTTTGGAAAGTAAGCAGGTTGTGGACTCTGTTAGTTTCTTGCACTGGAAAAAATATATTTTTCAAACTGGAATCAATAGCCTTATATTCAATTTAGCAGAAAAAAATGAGGGCTTCAATACATACCTTAATAAAGTAGTTTATTTTAATTAAACGAAACTAAAAAATAGTAGATTGTTTGACAAGGGTCTAAAGTAAGCCATATTACCACAAGGTGGTTATTTTCCCGAACGAAGTGAGGGAAAATTGTTCGAGTGGTAATATGGCTTTTAGACCAGAGTAATGCATACTATTTTTCACTTCGATTGCGAGAAAATAAGATAAAAATACTTATTATTTACGCACAATAACTAAACTAAGGTGAAATGATGGCTTAACTTGGCGGTCTTTTAATTTTTTTAACTTCTAGAGACATAGATACAAAATATAAATGCCACAGGCGACGGTATAATTAGCTCTTTAAACAGTTTAAACACGCTTTAAACCGCTTCCAAAAAATATAAATTAAAATTTTAATCTTTTTTAATTATTGTGAAGTAGGAATTAAAAAACACCTCATGTTTTGAGAAAAAAATTGAGTTTCCTGATTGGTCGATTTTAACATTGCTGTATTCTGATTGGTTGATATTAAATACAATGTTTTTTTAAGGACTTTAATTATTTACACAGTATACGCACCAATAAAGTATCTAGCATTCAGATTAATTTCGAATGTGTTGTGATTGGTGGATTTAATATGGTGAAGTGTTCCGATTGGTCAATTTAAAATGTTTTGTAAATCATAAATATGTATACATACTAGCCCTAGAGGCTAAATGTACTACTTTAGTCCGCCTTGGTAAGCATAATATGAAACACTTTTTGAGCATGAGAAGTGAAAAATACTAATCTGCAATCACAAATTTCTCCACAACCTGATCCAAACTAGGAATCCAATCGGCAAAAAAATTAAAAAGAAAAATAAACATTCGTTATTCCACTAATCGATGCAGTCAATATTGAAGTTCTCAAAGGAATGACACGATGATATGATATATAATGATAGATCTTACACCCGTCTCTCGTACATGATTTCTATTAATTATAATATTTAGTTCAACGGCGTTAGTCAACGTTACAGAACTGTTCAACAAGTAAATCTAATAAAAATCAGTATGTGCAGTTTTGTTTCTTTAAAAAAACTGATTTCTTTACGTGTTATAAGCTATTTTAAAGATTTAAGGTAGTATCCCTCCAAGGGCCCTTACATTTTTCCTATCTTGTATAGTGGTAAGACTACATACCCCAAACACTGTCTCATGCTTCTTCACCACAGGCACCACGTGCGTGGAATACTCCAGACGGCTGATGGAGCTCACGCCACACTCTTGCAGAATGGTATCGTATTTGATTAGCCTAGGGATATCGCAGAATTGATGACGGTTCTTCTGGAAAACAATATTTTAATTTGGTTAGTTCTTGAAATAATGTATTTGAATGACTTTTTATCTGTAGGTATTTATTATGATTATTTGAGAATTCTGATGATTTGTGATCAGTTTTTAAAATATGGTTTTATAGGATTTAAATTCACTAAATGTGACACTTCAAAGGAAAAGGTACCATTTGGCGGAAGGCAAGCAATAAAAGAGCAAGCGCCAGCCATCAAATAGGTACCCTTTGATCTAGACTATGACAAATATGCATTTTTATGGCAGCTGGCACATTGAATTTATGGGTAACTAAGCATGTCAGTGAAATTGTTTACGTTCGTTATACAACATTTTTTAATAGACTGACTAGGTATTGTCTCCTGGGTGACAGAACAGAATTACAGCAAAAAATGGTCCACTATGTATAAATCGTACAATACTACTTTACTTACAAACAGGCCTTTCGCTGAACTTATTTGGCAAACAATGTCATTGGTTGCAGTGCTTGAGTGCTTGCAGGGATCGTTTTTCTTCACAGTAGGACAATTCTGTAAGTTATTCAATGTTAGAATCTGTTATTACCAGTTAACAAGCCAGTAAGTCTAAAGTCAGAAATAAATGTATGTACAGTCGACTATAAAGAACAAAATACATTTATTAACGTCACACCAATGAAATGAACAAAGGAAAAGTAACAAAAAATATTACTCAGCATAATGCCTTAATGCCACAGCAAGCCACGGCGCTGATTTTCAGTGGGGAGTGGACCTAACTTATAACTAACGAATGACGACACAAAAACCGACAAAAAAAATACAAAAACAAACCAAGAAAAATTAATAAATAAGAACATGGTAAGACCAAGACCGGTTACAAGATAAAGCTCTTTTTGCCCAGTATGTAATATATAATTTAAAAAGAAGAAGATAAGGAAAGGTATGTACACTAAATACAGTTATGATTACAAAGAGATCTATCCACTTTTGGACCTTATTCGTTGTAACGAATCGTAATACATCTCTTTGTAGTCGAGTAGAAGATTAAATGAACTGAAATGAATATACCCGCAGAAGTGCTTTGTTAATTTTAAACTGCCTCATAATTAGTGATCGGTCTAGTCAAGCATTTGGTGACCACTCTAGCCTTAGCCTTAAACCAAGCTGGATGTTCGATGGCCAGATTGTTGAGTATTTTAGTAAATGCAAGAAAAAGTATCATTCTTAGGAAAGTGAACTTACCTCAGATAAAACATCAAACGTGCAAGCCAGAACCTTATTAATCTCACACTCTGCCTCGTAATTAGTAATAGGCCTGGTCAAGCATTTAGTTACCACTCTAGCCTTAGCCTTAGACCACGATGGGTGTTCCATGGTCAGATTATTGAGCATTTTTGAGAAGGCGTCAATATCGACGGTTCCTGATTCGGTGATCACGTTCAGTTTACGGAATACGCATGTCTCTTGGGCACACTGGAAAATTAAAGGACACATTATTTTTATCGATAAATAATTAGGTTTAAACCGTTTTTATTTTGTGAGTTTCGTTTATGTAAGTGTGTTTTAGGGTTTTATTTTGTGTCGCCATCAAATATATCGGAGCTGCCAGGGTACTCAAAAATATCTGACCATACAATAGAGGCGTTCTTCATATATTTGTGACCACCTTGGCCGCGCTTGATGGCGATTGTACATTGGAATCATAGCCATGTCGTTTATGTTCCAAACTTTAACTTAAAATACCCAGAAAGCGGTGAACCACAACGTAACTGATAATGGCCCATGTAACTGTGCCGAAATATCAGAAACTCGAAAAAACATATATACATGGTTCTAATATTGCAACTCAAAATGTAATTTTGACACATCAAAATGTAATCCTGGTCAAGGCACCATTGGTGAATATCCTTAACGCAGAAACATGCAAATTAAGGTAGAACTTTGACAGCCTCGCTTCGACGGTAACCGAAAGTCTAATCCTGACCGCCTGGATGGGATGGGAGGAATGACACCGGACATGTCGCAGCGTCAAGCGGGTCCTCAGTAGACTGCAATAGGGTGTTATCCTGGGTCATGCCAAGAGTGAACAACCACATGAGACGACCAAGGAACTTACAGACAAAGGCAGAACTTTCACATCCACCCTCGGTTTAGCCGTTGTAGCTGTCATTGGCACGGTTGTGGCAATAACAGCTGTGTTATCTATGGTCAACCGAGCCTGAGGGTCGCGCACTGAAATCGCACTCTGACCGCCATGACGGTGAATAGTTGAATGAAACCGTCAAGCCAGTCAAGCGGGTCCTCAGTAAACTCCAATAGGGTGTTATCCTGGGTAATATATGGTAATATCAAGAGTGAATGCCACAAGAGATGGCCAAGGTACTTACAGACAAAGGTAGAACTTTCACATCTAGCCTCGGTTTAGCAGTAGTAGTTGTCGTTGGCACGGTTGTGGCAGTGACAGCTGGGTTCTCTATGGTCAGTCGAGCCTGAGGATCCCACTTTAACCGGAACTCGCACTCCGACCGCCATGACGGCTGGATAAAGCCGGACATGTCGCAGCAGTCAAGCGGGTCGGTAGACTGCAATTAAACATATATTTGGAACAATATTCAAAAGTTTCAATTTTATAATTGAAAGAAAAATCGAAAAATTCACCGCGTTGAGCAAGATTCGAACTTGCGACCTTTCGGGACAGCGGCCCGACCGCTCTGACCAACTGAGCCATCGACGCTTACTCAACCTCGGTGAATCTTTCCACCAGTTCCTTCATTGCTTGCATCAGAGGTGTTATAGAAAATTTTTAAATTGAAATTTTCGCTTGCAGACGTTTCTGCTTAGTCCAGTACAAAATTAATATGCAAAAGTTTTTTGACTTTTTCTAATTATAATTAGATTACGAATACGTAAGGTAAGATTACTCTTTTAAGTTAAGGTAACTAAGTAACTCAGGCGGTTACACAGGTTAGGGTCGGTTGTATCAAACCGTCTGTTACTGTTAAAACGTTCGCTAAATTTTAGAGTATGGAAATTTTCATAGTACCCTGCCGGGACCCGCTGATGAGTCCGTCAAAAATGGTTTGTGCAACTGGCCCTTAATCTTCAAAACCGTGACTTAATTATTTAAAAAAAATGCACATTTTTATTAGGTGATTAATTATGTATTTATAGGGGCAACTAAATAAGCCTCTTGCCAATGTGTCATAAATTCCATGCATTTATAAAATCTGGACCAAGTAAAACCCAAAGGCCAAAGTTACCCTCCAGGGCCAATGTAAGTAAATGGCATATATTTAACGAGGCATCAGCTAAATAATTGTATTTGTGAAGCTATAAAAATAAAAATCGGTACTAAAATTAATAGATTGGCGACTAATTCGGGGTCATACATTTTCTCAAAATGGGCTGTATTTTAATTCCTTTACAGCTATTGTTTAACTATAGGCAGGTACCAAATAAGTATATTGACAACTGAATTTATTACTGGGAAGCATTTTAAAAAGCCTTTTTTTAAATAAACATGACGTTCCAAAAACGTATATATTATTTTCTGCCTTAGAAAAGCTGCTGATTCATATTTTAGGTGCCTGAAAAATTATAAGATTGTAAATAATGTAATCCGGTTTTACGGCATGGATAATTTATTATTACTTTCATACAGTCTTTTAAATTTTATACTAGTTTTCGCTTTCGTGGTCATGAACAGTAGACAAATTATTTTACTATGTAAAAATCTGAAAAATAACTGTAATACTTAGGGCCGGTTGCACCAAACCATCTGTTAACGTCAACGTCATCGTTAAACAAATCTTATATGAAAATTTTGACAGTTTTCTATGGGATGACAGCTCAGTCGCCATATTTAACGTTGATCAGTTCGTTAGTTATGCGTGGTGCAACCCACCATAATAGTGGTTTACTTACATCGTCAACCTGAGGAAGAGGCAGACTTGCTACACGTAACGTGTCGCCAGAGTACGTCGACGCCGTACTTGTCTCCTCTGTTTCGGTATGCGGCTCCTTAAAAAATATTAGGTACGTATGTGTAAGCTATAAATTAAAATATATAAACGTATTTTTAGCTCCGAGTTAGTATTTTTTTTACACAAACGTGACATAACTTTGGTTACTTACTTTTGAAACAGTATTTACTTTAATACTGTTACTGTTATCGTTTATTCATATTCATTTATTTCGTAAATGCACACATACATACAATTACTCGTCAAAAAAAATACTCATACTAAAAAGTCTATGCATTAATATTTAAAAAAAAATAGGTTTACAGGACGGGCCTGAAATGCGAGCAAAAAATTAAACGTTTGTTTATTTTGCTCACATTGCAACTCATGCGGTTTAGTAAATAATAAGACGTATTTTTCTTCTTTCTTTTACATAATTTTATTTTAATGTAGTAACTGAATAAATTATTTAGTATCATCATCAAACACTTAAGAGCCATGCTCTTGTCGGTGCAACTCAAAGTGGGCTCTCCATTTGCTTCGGTCCCAGGCCTCCTCTTTGATCTCTTGGTACGACCTGACCTTAACATTATTTTTAATTTGGTCTATATAATTAATTCTAGGTCTTCCCCTTCCTCGCCTTCCTTCCATTTTTCCTTCAACTATCTTCTGTATAAAGTTGTCATGTCGTATGAGGTGGCCCATCATCCTCCCTCTTCTCGACTCTATGCTATCCATCAACTGCCTCTTTTCCTCCACTCTTTCCAGCACTTCTTCGTTCGTCACTCTCTCAGTCCAGCTAATCCTCTCCATCCGCCTCCAACACCACATTTCAAACGCCTCAAGTATACTCTTGTCCCTCTGTGTCAGTGTCCATGTCTCGCTGCCGTAAAGTGCTATGCTCCATATATATGTTTTTACAAATTTCTTCTTTGTGTTTTTGGATATGTTTGAAGTTAGTAGGTTCCTTTTATTATGAAATGCTTGTTTGGCCATTGCTATCCTGGCTTTTATATCGGGCGTACACCTAGAGTCGGCGGTGATGAGGCTTCCTAAATATCTAAAGGATTATCTAAACCATTTGTACCGTTGATCCATTTAGTAAAATTTGTGACAAGGGCTGGTTTTCTTTTTTTGACGTCACTAAAATCTTGGTCTTATTTACATTTATCTTCAGTGCGAATTCTTTAAAAACTTTATCCACTAAACTTAATAATGTCTCTAAATCTTTATTTGATTCTGCTATTGCCGCTATATCATCCGCAAATCTTATGAATTTTATATTATGTCCATTAAATTTTACTCCTATGTCTGTTTGTTCTTCAATTTTCTTAATTGCTGATTCTATGAAAATGTTGAAGATTAATGGAGAGAGTGAGCAACCTTGTCTTACCCCTTTCCTTATCTTAGCTGTTCCTGTCTCTTCTCCTATTTTTATCATTGTTTCTTGTGCTTTATATAGATTGTATATGAATCTTCTGTCCCTATAATCCAGCCCTATTTCTTTGAGTTTCTTTAACATTTTCTTCCAGGCAACGCTATCAAAAGCTTTTTCTAGGTCTACAAAAGCTATGTATGTGTCTAACCCTACATCTAATCTTCTGTCTATTGTTAATCTTAATGCCAATATAGCTTCCCTTGTACCCTTGTTTTTCCTAAAACCGTACTGATCTTCCCCCAGATTCCATTCTATTTTATTTCTTATCCTATTTTGTATTATTTTCAGTATAATCTTAGAGGCTTGTGACACTAAACTGATTGTTCTATATTCTTCACACTTAATAGTATTAACTTTTTTGGGTAGGGTGACCGTCTTTGTTTTTCTAAAGTCGTTTGGAATTTGTCCAGTGTTGTACATAATTTTTGTTACCTTGAATACCTCGTCAATTAACATCTCATTGTTACAGTATTTGATGAGTTCTATATGTAATGCATCGCTTCCCGTCGCCTTTCCATCACTAATATTTTCTAAGGCTAAATTGAACTCCTCTCTGATCAGTTCTGGGCCCAAGTCCTCTGTCTCTATTTCTTATTTAGTATATTATTCACAAAATTGCATTAGAAGATTCTTAAAGACTCCATTCAGTCTGATGAGAAAGTAAAGTCTAAATTTGCCCTTGAGGGTAAATGCCGCCACCTCAAGCAAAATTGGACTGTAAGGATCATAGTAGGTAATCAAACCACGAATTTAAATGCCATTACGTTTTATTCGTTATTTATCCACGATTTCTTTATCGGCTTCACCCTCCATGACAAAATAGACAGTTTTACAGTTCTTACCGGAGCTAGGGTGACCACACGCACGGGACTGTGTCTGTGGTAGTGCATGACGTGTGTAAACCCGCATTCGGCCAGTGTTGTGTCGTTGAACAATTCTGGTAGGTCGCAGCATTTTGAACTGAAGTACTGGAACAACGAAGATAATATTCCATAAATCGCGAAAAATAAATTAGGTTTCGGAGTAAATTTTGTATGACTTTTGGATAGATTTCCATGAAATATTGTATTAATGGAAATAAATTTTACATTTTTATGAGTAATATTGGTCATCACTGACAAAGTCGAAGATGAACAGCCAAGATACAGGAGCCCAATGTGCTGGTCTGACCAAATTCACTCAGCTCTTAACACTACAGTCCACGATGCTCTTCACTCGGCGACAGATAGAGGAAGATGGCGTAAGATCATCAGAGAGAAGCTGTTGAATGACCATGACTCTCAGCGATGAGGAAACCGATGCAAGGAGTAGGATAAGTAATATTTTTTTCGTATTCAATTGAATTGAAGTTATTGACTTGAAGAGTCAATAACTCCCTCGATTTCTCCAGGATCCCATCATCAGATCCTGACCTGGTTACTATGGGACCAACTGTGAAGTACACTCCTCTTTTAAACAAAAAAGATTTTTCCAAATCGGTTCAGCCGTCTTCGAATAATCGGTGAAAATACATTTAAAAAAAAGTAAAAACAAAGATACTGCCGAATTGAGAACCTCCTTCGAAATCTTGAAGTCGGTTGAAAAGTGTAAGCATATAGTTATAGCTAATTTTACTCACCTTCTTGGGTTTACTTACGTATTTCATAAACCAGGGTGGACGCTGCTCATAAGATAAATTCGCTTCTAGGTTTTTGTACATCCTAAAAACAGAATTAATATTATGATCAGAGCGAGAGAAAATTGCAGTTTTTAATTTTCAAACGAACACCAAAAATACTACCGTAAAATGGGTTATGAAGGGATGACGTGTGCAGTTGGGTCACGAATGGGGAGAGTAGAGATACTAGAGGGGCGAGTTGGTGTTTTAGACCAAGGTTGTTAAAACGCTTCGTAAATAAAATATTATCTTAACAAGTCAAGCTATTGCAATGTTCATAATCCAAAAATGTAAATGCTAGCAATTTTTCCAACTCACCTATTGCTTTCGCAACTATATAATCCCAACTACGGGTTGAGGTGGGAATACCCACTTTTTTGTATTTATCATGAAAATTATGAAATTGATCGACAGATAATAAATAAAATATTAAAATTCATACGACCGGGCTAATTTTTACGTATAGAAATCAACGTGCCACATATAAAACTAAACTGTTATCCAGGTTTGAACTTCGGTTTTGTCCCTACTCACCCCATTTTACGGTACTAAGTAAAAACGTTCGCTATTCAATACCAGAAAAACTCCATCAAGGATAATAGTGACCTCGCCATACAAAATTTGAACTTCCCGGCAATCCCTAAAAGTCATGTAAAAAAACTATCCGTCATCTTACCCTTGCGAGAACATGTACTTGAAGCCAGCGAGAGACGAAACGTTCGAGCAGCCGTCATTTTTTCTCCAGTAAGCATTTGGGCAGCTCTGTAAAACATTACTGTATTAATATCAAAAATACAACTATACTAATGTCTTACTTAGTAGTAGTTAGTACTGTTTACAGTAGCCTCAAAAGGAAAAAACGGAACCCTTATAGGATCACTTTGTTGTCCGTCCGTCCGTCCGTCCGTCTGTCTGTCTGTCAAGACCCTTTTTCTCAGGAACGCGTGGAGGTATCAAGCTGAAATTTATGTCAAATACTCAGGTCTACTGTCCCTTGGAGCAATCAAAACCTACAGGGTACTTCCCGTGAACTCAGAATCTTGAAATTTGGTACGAAGCAACGTCTTATAGCACACATTAAGAAAAAATTGCGAAAACCGTAAATTTTTAGTTATATCATATAATAAAAATATTTTAAATAATTTTAAAGTTACTATTCCTCGTGAACGCGTATAAGTATTAAATTGAAATTCATATCAAACCTACAGGTTTGTACGGAACCCTCGGTGCGCGAGTCCGACTCGCACTTGGCCGATTTTTTTTTTCAGATTAAAAAAATGACGGTCGATTTCGCCAATGTATCTTTATTTTATTCAGCCATAACAGGGAAAATTTTAAATAAGACTACTTTTTTCCATTATTAGTGATGCGCCAATAAGATGCAAAATGGCGAATTTTAAAATCGTTTTTCCAAAAATCGCACTACGACAATCACAAGATTTTTCTGAAAAAAAAAGGTATAGTAAAAGACTTTATTGTACAACAAAAGAAAAATATAAGTAACACAAAAAACATGTAACTTCCAGTTAACCATTGAGCCTTTGCTTGTCTTTGCATGTATTAATGTATATTTCGAATACACACACTCACAATACCGTGATACCGTCTAACTTTGCCCTAAATATCTTCAACTCTCTACTGAATCTGTCAAAATCAAAAGACCCAAGACCAAAATTCCACCGTGCAAGTCGTGCAAACGACGTATTGAGAGATGTTGTAGAGATGTTTTTAGGGTTCCGTAGTCAACTAGGAACCTTATAGTTTCGCCATGTCTGCCCGTCCGTCCGTCCGTCCGTCCGCGGATAATCTCAGTGACCGTTAGCACTAGAAAGCTGAAATTTGGTACTAATATGTATATCAATCACGCCGACAAAGTGGTAAAATAAAAAGTGAAAATTTCTTTTTTATTAGGGTACCTCCCCTATACGTAAAGTGGGGAGTGATTTTTTTTTTCATTTCAACCCTAACGTGTGATATATTATTGGATAGGTATTTAAAAATGAATTGGGGTTTCCTAAAATCATTTTTCGATAATGTAAATATTTTCGGAAATAATCGCTCCAGAAGTAAAAAAATATGCGTCCCCCCCCCTCTAACTTTTGAACCATAAGTTTTAAAAATATGAAAAAAATCTCAAAAGTAGAACTTTATAAAAACTTTCTTGGAAAATTATTTTGAACTTGATAGGATGAATAGTTTTTGAAAAAAAAATACAAAATAATTTCTGAACTAAGTTTGTAATTTAACCGTATAAGCAGGTGTTTATTGTACCTGTAATTTCTACAAAATTACAATGAAATGACGTGCTTTCAAATAAAGTAAAAACGGTGAAAATCGGTTCACGCAATAAAGAATTATACCATAAAAATCATCTTCCATACTTTATGCTCGCGCGCAATAGTTTACTCAATTTGCCGATAGATGTCGCTGTACATGGAACTCTCATATCATATCCTACATGGCGGTGTTATTAACTCTTAAGTGGGGACACTTACTGTGACGGACGGAAAACTACGGAACCCTACAGTGAGCGTGGCCCGACACGCTCTTGGCCGGTTTTTTAACCATTATATTGTGTTTAATATGCCTATATACATTTATGTCTCAATGGACAAGTTTATCACTTTATCCTCCAAGGCAAAAATCCATTTCGGTCCAATCGGTTTCGTATCCATTTTTATCATAGGCCCGCCTGATCGTAAGCAGCTTCCATGCAAGCCTGCAACTCCAGAGGTATCACATGCGCGTTGCCAACTCTTTACAAAAATGAGGATTCACTGTGTTGACGTCTAAGGAACAAGAAGGTCCCTCATCGTCAACACACTGGGTCCTCTTTGAGCTCTTTGGCAAACTTACTCACCAGCAGGAACACAACACTATGAGTAGGGTCTAACGCTATTTGGCTGTGGTTTTCAGTAAGGTGGAGGTACTTCCCCAATCGGGCTCTGCTCCAAATTTGAGCAAGATGGCATTCGCTGTGCTGTGCCCTACCACACAAAGCGAGATGACATTCACAGTACCCAGATATCTTTTGGAAGTAGTTTAAGGACATACCCGTGTCCGGACGTAGTTTAAGGACATACCTCAATCAACTTTTCCACAGTGCACTGTAGGAGTGCTTGGCCTGGGCAGGTGTTCGTGTAACGACGAGTTCGGTTCACGTAGCATCCCTCTAGGGCGGGCTCGACCGCACCATGCCATGCTTCTGGCAATATACCTGTGAAAACAAAATAATATATTTTATATACAATATATAAATATATATATATATATATATATATTTATTAGGGGAACACTTATCTTACACAAATCTACCTAGTCCCAAACTAAGCAAAGCTTGTACTATGGGTATTAGGCGACGATATACATATTATTTAATAAATCTTAGTCATCATTACCTAGGGCTTGCAATCCAGATATTTCGAATAGTTTGTATGGACACTATTCGAAATATCCGTATTATCCGGATAATTGTAAGCCTTGCGTTGCCCAATGCGATGTAGGTCACAGCAAAACCAACGGTCAGGTCAAATGATTTTAACCCTCTGTATCTACCTACTGTGTTATTCAGACCTATGGAGATGTATATCCTGTATTTAACCCTCCTTTATTAAATTCAACTTAGTAATTAAAAATAAAATTTACATAACATTTTATTTTTAATTACGAAGTCATTGACATGAGCAAGATATCTCTCAATGCCGAAGTTTGTTTCGAATTCTATCACAAGTACGATAATTTGTTGATAAGAGGGTATATAATTAATAATAATGCTCCAGTGTAATGTTCGCTGCTCCAAGTTTAGCTGGAAGAGGTTCCTTAAAGGGATAAGCTCACCTTTGTACAAATTGTATGTTTTATATTTATTTTATGTACAATGTTTTAGTGCAAAAAAGTGCTTTACTAATATACATAAGTACTACTACTAGTGCTGACAAACGGTTTTCCTTTTTTTATACCACAGCGGTGTCAAACAAGCATACGGCCCGCCTAATGGTAAACAGCTACCGTAGCCTATGGAGGCCTGCAACTCCAGAGGTGTCACATGCGCGTTGCCGACCCTTTACAAAAGGGAGGATTCACTGTGTTGACGGCTAAAGGAGCAACAGGGTCCCTTATCGTCAACACACTGATGGGTCCTCTTTGCTAGTCGTTTTACTGTTTTTAGATGGCAGTCGTCACGCACCTTTCAGAACTTGGCGGTATTGGTCCCGTGCAGGCAAGAAATCAGTCAGGCCCAGTTTGTTGTTGATGCATGTCCATTCTTGACACTAAAAAATATATATATAAAAATCTGATTTAACATCAATAGGTAAGTAAATATGTAGGTAATTAGCAGTAATCGGCACCGACCGTGCAACACTGCGGGGTTCCGGGGTAGTAATTTTAATATGGACAATAGTTAATTATTTGTGCAACAAGAGAGGAAAGTTGGTTTTTCTTGCGAGTGTTTATTTTGAGTCCCGAGTAAGCGAAAGATTCTAAGTTAGAATCTTGAGCGTAGCGAGGGTTTCAAAAACACGAGATTTAAAATAACTTTGCTCTCGTATGACACATACAACTTTTCACCTCAGTAGTGAGAACATATTAAAGGTTAAAAATATGTATTTCGAATTTATAATAGAACCCGAAATATGAAGTGGCAGTTCATGGCCTTCACTAAATTAAAAACTACTTTGTCTCACTCCCTCGAGTGCGACTTTCGTCACTGTGTATTCGCAGGGAAGTAGGCTTGTTCGAGCTGCTGAGGTGAAAAATTATAATCACACATTTGCGTTCCAAAAAAATGTTCTATTGGGTGTAATATGATAGTATTACCTTATGTATTGATAGTATTACCTTACCCTATGTATTGACTTAAAAACGTATGGGGAATAGTCTTCAAATTTAACGCACACACATTTATTTCCACACTGTTAATAATACTTTACATCTTTTTTGTCGATCACTTTCTAGTGAGAAGGACAGATAAAGGTGTAGTTTATACAATTTCTCTGTCTGTCTCAGTACTCTCAGTGTTGTTCCGGATAGGGCAATTGCCGTAATATACGGCAATTCAGAGGCATTACACTCAAAAATACGGTATACGACAGCGGTCCCATTGCCGTATCTCCATACATTTTTTAGACACGTTTTCGCCAATTTTTCTGGATACGGCAATTCATCGGCAATTATTTTAAGAATTTGTATAGGGATACGGCAAATTACGCCTCGGAATACGGCAACCACAAAATTCAACAAGAACAACACTGGTCTGTCTTATCAAAAAGAGTCCAACGAAAAGGTAGACGTATGTATCATGTAATTCATGTAGGGTGATTGTGCTAGTTTTCGTCCACTCTTGTCAGTTTTCCGTCCATACTTATTTATATGTTTATCTTTCCCACAATAAAAGCTTACAATTAAAAAATCTACTAAAGAATAAACTATAAATATAAACTATGTTGACCTCAAAAAGTTTTTCCCATTTATTTGCAGCAGTTTAATCAAGTGGACGGTAAACTGGACCTGGACGGGAAACTAGCACAATTACCCTATTAGACGCTCGAGTTTCCCTGAAAAATGAATTCTAACATAGTTATGCGAAGCAAACAGACATTCAAATAAATTCAGACATTGAGTATGCATGATAAGTAACTTACCAGTCGTGCATTTTTCATATAAGGTTTCCCGAAGTCATCGCTAAAGGCCTTGAAATAGTAAATATTTTATTAATTTTATTAAACGTTAAAATAACATGACGCAATAAGTAAAAATATTTAACCCGTCACTATTTAATTTAAAAATATTAACAATGTTTAACCCGCCAAAAACTTATGCAGCAGCAAATGGCGCGCAATTTAACTTTTTTAGGTGACTTGTTCGCGAAACAAAATGAACAAGTTATTAATTACCGTGTGTAAAATAAATAATAAGAAGAGGATTTTCATATCCGTGACACTATTTCAACGTCGTGGAGCGAACTGAGAGATAAAGGTGGCCCCAGGCCTGATGTGGGGTCAGAAGTTCGCTGATAACTTTATTTTTTGCGTTATAATCGTAAATTACAGAAACAGAGGCTGTCAAAGGATGAACAAGTGTTCGTTATTCTTATTATCATAAGGTACAACAATTAATAGCAGGATTAGCTACGTATGTACCTCATTGTTTCTACAATTATGGTTGAAGTTATGAGTTTTCTTTTTGGTTTTTAGAGCCCCCACCTTCACCTGGACGGGACCTGGACGGGAAACTAGCACAATTACCCTACCTGTAGGTAGGGTAATTGTGCTAGTTTCCCGTCCAGGTCCAGTTTACCGTCCATTTGATTAAACTGCTGCAAATAAATGGGAAAAACTTTTGGTCAACATAGTTTATCTTTGTAGTTCATTCTTTAGTAGATTTTTTATTATAAGATTTTGTTTTGGGAAAAACTTGAAGATAAACATATAAATAAGTATGGACGGAAAACTGACAAGAGTGGACAAAAACTAGCACAATCACCCTATGTACTCGTAGAATGAATGGGGTATTTTATAGGTACCTAAGCAAGTTGTAAGGGTTATTCCATGAACAGCTAACCCTTTTAAAGCTATTGTCTGAGGAGTTGACCGCCGGTCCCTGATTCCTATCGGTCCCCGCTTCGGTCGCATGCGGTCCGGTATGGTGATGGCAAATATGAATGTTTCCTGAGAAAACACCTGAATATTTCCAACTGTCCCAGTTTTCTTTTTGGTTTTTAGAGCCCCCACCTTCATACAGGTAGGGTAATTGTGCTAGTTTCCCGTCCAGGTCCAGTTTACCGGCCATTTGATTAAACTGCTGCAAATAAATGGGAAAAACTTTTGGTCAACATAGTTTATATTTGTAGTTTATTCTTTAGTAGATTTTTTATTATAAGATTTTGTTTTGGGAAAAACTTGAAGATAAACATATAAATAAGTATGGACGGAAAACTGACAAGAGTGGACAAAAACTAGCACAATCACCCTATGTACTCGTAGAATGAATGGGGTATTTTATAGGTACCTAAGCAAGTTGTAAGGGTTATTCCATGAACAGCTAACCCTTTTAAAGTTATTGTCTGAGGAGTTGACCGCCGGTCCCTGATTCCTATCGGTCCCGCTTCGGTCGCATGCGGTCCGGTATGGTGATGGCAAATAGGAATGTTTCCTGAGAAAACACCTGAATATTTCCAACTGTCCCCGGTGGATACAGATAGCAATACACCTTAGCGAGCTGAATCACGCACAATGAGGGTTTCGGTGATCGAGATTTCCACTAGATGGCATCACCGTGGCGAGAGATCTAGCTGTCATAATCATTGAAATAAATATAGGGGAAATGACATATCAACGAAAGATGAGTGTCGATTTTGAGGTACCCTCGCCAACACTGTTAACTGCCCATCGGTGGACCTTATGGCTTTTGTAATAAGGTCCACCGATGTACAGTTAAGCGTGTTGCTGTTTGTACTGAGCTACCAACATGGCGGTTAAAATGATGATGGCGGGTGAATGTTTTGACATCCTGAGCTCTCAATATGGCGGAGTTTTCGGCCGCATTGGGTTTTTAACCGACTTCAAGATTTCAAAAGAGGAGGTTCTCAATTCGGCGTGTATGTTTTTTTTTTTTTGTTTTTTTTTTTATGTTTGTTACTCCATAACTCCGTCATGTCCGAAGTGTCCGAACCGATTTTGAAAATTCTTTTTTTGATTGTAAGTATATATATACAGATTGGTCCCGTTTTTGTCAAAACGCAGTTCTGATGATGGGATCCATGAGGAATCGAGGGAACTCGACTCGAGGCATACATATAGTGATTTTTATATTTTTATCAACAAATCCATCATTTTCATTCAAAACAGTGACATTTGATGAAGTAGAACTGCTGATGATGATCAGAACGGAACTCTTCAACGACGCATAGTTCACGTTTGGCGATTTGTCCTCTTCGCTGTGTTTGTTTAGCAAGTTTAATTGTCAGGATAAATTTTCGTCAAGCTCAAGTTGTGATGATGGGATCCACGAAGAATCGAGGGAACTCCTCAAATCTTAAAGGCCATAGTGATTTTTGTATTTTTATCAACAAGTCAAGCATTTTCATTCAAAAGAGTGACATTTGATGAAGTGGATTTGCTGATGATGATCAGAACGGAACTCTTCAACGACGCATAGTTCACGTTTGGCGATTCGTCCCCTTCGCTGTGTTTGTTAAGCAAGTTAGATTGTCAGGACCAATTTTCGTCAAGCTCAAGTTCTGATGATGAGTTCCATAAGGAATCGAGGGAATTCCTCAAATCTTAAAGGCATACATAAAGTGACTTTTGTATTTTTATCAACAAATCAAGCATTTTCATTCAAAAGAGTGACATTTGATGAAGTGGAACTGCTGATGATGATCAGAACGGAACTCTTCAACGACGCATAGTTCACGTTTGGCTCTCCGCTGCGTTTGTTAAGCAAGTTATTTCATTGTATGGAGTCTAAGTGCACCATCTACAATAATGCTTCACCGGCTACCCCCATGGAAGTCGGTTTCTTTTTCTTAAAAATTATTACGTATATACTCGTCATCTCTTTTTGCTTATGAATATGGCGATGAGTTAAAACGAGGCGAATATATTTTTATGTGTTTTGATTTACATATGTCGCATCCCCTATATAGTACATCCATGGTCATAATCCACCAATCATGTTTAATCTTTTTTTTTATTGGTAAATTTTGACAGTTGCTGTCAAACAGACCTCGCCACGGTGCTGCCATCTAGTGGAAATCTCGATCGCGGAAACGCTCATTAACCAACCGATCAACGTTAAACATGGCGGCGCAGTTGTCATTCCATAAATAACTGTAGTTTTTCATACAAGCATATTTTAACGACGGTTAACAGACGGTTTCGTGCAACCGGCCCCAAGTATGCTAACAGAGCGTTAGGGTAATGGAACTAAAATTATAATAATTTGGTAGGCTGATTGTGCTAGTTTCCCTTCCAGGTCCAGTTTATGGAACAAACTGAGAGATAAAAGTGGCCCCAGGCCTGACGTGGGGTCAAAAGTTCGCTGATAACTAAATTTTTTGCGTTGTAAGTAATTATAAATTACAGAAACAGAGGCTGTTAACGGATTGAACAGGTTATAGAATAAGGAGCCTTAAATGCATAAAAATATAAATTGAATTGAACATAGATTTAAGTATATGAAATCTTCAACGTCTTTCATGTTTATAAATACAACGATAAAATGGTATACTTAGGTGTCGTAAGGGAAACACCTTAATTTTGGAAAGGCTTTTAAGCGCTTAGCAGAGGGTTATAAGGAACTTATGTCAGCGGACATCCGTAGGTATTAAAAAGTACTAATAATTAAAAAAAACCGACTTCACTTAAGACTCCACGGAAATGCCCGACCTACTGTAAAAAAAATATTTAAATCACTATAACACTGTGCCTTTAATATTTGAAGAGTTCCCTCGATTTCTCCAGGATCCCATCATCAGACCCTGACCTAGTTACAATGAGTACAACAATTTCAAAAAAAAATCCAAATCAGTGGCGTAACTATAGGGTGGCAGAGCTGGCAAAATGCCACGGGCCTTTGGCCGAAGGGGCCCCCGGCCGGAGGGGACAGTACTAAAGGAGGATTCCAACATGTTCTGTAAAAGGGACCCATACTATTAATTTGCCACGGGCCCCACTTAGCGTAGTTACGCCACTGATCCAAATCCGTCCAGCCGTCTTCGAAAAAACCAAAAACAAAGAACCCGACGAGTTGAGAACCTCCTCCTTCGAAATCTTGAAGTCGGTTGAAAAAAGCCCAATGTAAGACTTTCAGTGAGGAACGGCTTTGGTTAGCAGTCTTACGAAAAACTCAGGAAGGACATTCTGAACCGGTCCCTAATGGGAATACTTACACCAAAACATAGTGCAGAATAAAACAAAATAAAACATCGAACATATTCGTAATTTAATTTATTGGACATCTCCATAAATAAACTAATTTCACATTAGTACTACTTACACAAATAAGCGAAACGAAAAGTCCAGAATCGAGAAATACCAGACATTGTGTAAAAAACGGCCATACAAAATGTAAGTGATAACGGCTGGTTTGCGTAACTAAGTTACATATCCAATTGTAACAACCAGGTTTTGCGCCGCGAATCGTTTTCGTTATGTACCCATGGCCAACGAGCAAATAGCGCATAAATGGTGGATATATGAAGTGGAATTAATTCTTACTTTTTCCCTAACCACAGTTGAACCTTATTACCGAGCAAAACAGTCGTTTTAGGAGACTATTAAAAAGTAGTAAAATCGGTGCGATAGAGAGTATAATGTAGGGGGCGGTGTCTCACTCGCACTCGTTACAAAACTGTCACATTGAACACATATGGACATTTTAATTCTGATGACGTCATTACCTCACTAGTCAAAACGAGACACAGTCCCCTAGATAACCCTCTCTCTCGGCCTCGCTTTGTAGCGGAAAAGTATACTCCAGTTTAAAATAACTTCATGGCATAGATACGAACTTTATAGTCTCTATGGATTTGACGTATCCAGTGGGTTGTTTTTAAAGAGAATGCAGTGACATCTGGGCGTATCCTGGCGCGGTTATGTTTGACAATGTAGTCACTGCAATACATATGAGGCCTTATAAGAGCCATCTATTGAAACTGACAAACTCTGAGTAAATAATTAAATATAATGTATTTTTAATTTTACGCCAGTTAAAAATCACAGCAGCAAGTTTTAGGAAATATTCTTGGGGCAATTATGAGTTTACACCAAGCTAAGATGACGTCCAAAATTACAATAAGTAAGTACAATATGTACAAAATTTGCGGTTTTTATTAATAAACCCGTAAAATGGCAGTTGTCAGTTTCTTTGATAAACGTTAATGTATATTGTGATATTAATTTCATGTTTTGAAAATCCATTTTTAAAATTGTTTAGTAAGCAGTTCAAAATCCCCGTAAATGAGGCCATATGTGACACTTTTTTGGAAAAGGTGCCATTTGGTGGCTGGCGCTTAAGCCTTTGTTCCTCGAATACACTCGAATCTGTACAACGCACGACGCGCCGTGCGTTCCACCGATTGGTACTTTTTCCGAAAAAGCGTCACATATTTTATGATACAATCATCTCAGTCACTTATTTATGGTTTGAGTTCTTCACAAAATTAAGTAAAAAATCACAGTTACATCATATGTTAGAAAAATAAGGGATTATTAATAAACAGACAAATGCAGTATAATATTGTGTTATTACGAAAGAAAAGGTTTTTTTATCACGATGGATCAGTGGTACATTCATAAAGGTCGTAAGAACCTTTTTCTTTTGAACTGCACAATTATGCCAGTAACCAATGTATAGTGAAACTCATCATAGTAATTTAATTTTGTTTGCATAACTGCAATGTAATTCATTGCATAACGACAGTACTTTGATAATGTAAAATATAACGTAAATTCCATAAAAATCTAGCATGGAAGTGTACATTGAGTGAATATCATTTTGATCAACAAAATACGTAATAACAGACAAATAAGAAGAAACTTGAGGGCTGTATGAACTACTAGATTAGATATAGATTAGAAATAGGATATTTCTCTAAACTCATATTAACTTGAGATCATAGACAGAATAATAGTTAAGACACAAAGTCTTAGAGCATCCAACCAACCGGAGTGGCCATTGACAGGCGTTCCCCTCTGCCGAATTGACATGACCGGCGGTCATACATACGTCATTTGTATGGACTGACGTTTATCTGACGTGGCGTATTAGTACGTTACGTACGAATAGCCATACATTTGATGTTCTCCTCCCCCGCAAAATCGGCTGGCTTTTTTGTATAGGAAATGACAGACATGGCCACTCCGGGTTGAAAGCTCTAAGCATAAAGTAGTGCAAGATATAGTAACTAATTTGACAGTAGAAACAATATTTCATGTTATAACTTATAATTTATAAAGTAAAATATACAGACCTCAAGTTCCTTCCAAGTGGCAAATAATCTTAAATTTAGAACATCAATCGAAATGTTAGCTTGTATACATGTATCATAATAATTATTATGCTTGAAATGTCATTATTATAAGCTTTTAAATAACGCTCTGCATTCATCAACTGAAATCCCTGATTAAAATTGGACCTGAAACAAAAGAGAAGATAAAAGTTTATAATTTTTTTCTACTCCAGCATTATAATCTGTCAATTAGATGACTGACAGATATATTAAAAACATGTACTTTATAAAGGTTGTCTATGGTATTCCATAAACATCTTATGGAATACCATAGACAAGATATGGACCCGGGGTATGTCCTTAAACTACGTCCGGACCTGGGTATGTCCTTAAACTATGCCAAAAAGAGAGGTATGGGCACCGCGAATGGCATCTCGCTAAGTGTGGTAGGGCACGTTCAGCGAATGTCATCTCGCTAAGTGTGGTAGGGCACGTTCAGCGAATGTCATCGCTCAAATCTGGAGCAGAGCCCGACTGGGGAAGTACCTCCACCTTACAGAAAACCACAGCCAAATAGCACTAGACCCTACTCATAGTGTTGTGTTCCTGCTGGTGAGTAAGGTTGCCAAAGAGCTCAAAGAGGACCCAGTGTGTTGACGATGAGGGACCTTCTTGTTCCTTTAGTCGTCAACACAGTGAATCCTCCTTTTTGTAAAGGGTCGGCAACGCGCATGTGACTCCTTTGGAGTTGCAGGCGTCCATAGGTTACGGTAGCTGCTTACCATCAGGCGGGCCGTATGCTTGTTTGCCACCGTCGTGGTATTAAAAAAAAAAAAAAAAAAAAAAAAAAAAAAAAAAAAAAAAAAAAAGATGTTCGCTAAACAATGTTCTTAGGGATTTTCATACAATATTATAAAACTTTTGTGTTTTTTTTATTTGTATAGATGATCTCGCAATTTACTTGACTGAAAAGCTGTTAATTATATCACGATTGTATAAAATACTATTACCTAATTATCTTAAGAAAACATGGTGAAGAGCACTTTTTTTTTGATACAAGCTTTTAACACTTTCGCAACGAAGAACCCGCCTGGTAGGCACTCGTAATGTTTGCTCAGATGCCGGCTAAGCCCGCTAGGCGGGCAGTAGCTATAAACCTACACGCCACGCCAAAGAGCACACATTGCTTCTTCGCCACCACAGGGCTGACACTAACAGAAAGGTTTTAATACTTCTGATTATTATGCATGTACCTATGTGATCGAAAAGTTGATTTTTAAATATACAGTCAGTGTGTTTATCCTTCACCTAATGCGATTTAAAAATAAAAATTCTTATCAGTTGGTTACATTCAATTGCATGTAATCAATAGGAGTTAGAGTTTTCGTGAATCGTAAAACCTAATTTGTGTTTACGAATATTTAGTAACTATTGTTTTTATAAAAACGGGTCTTAATCGCGTACACTTACGTTTTTATTGAGAAATTTGAGTGGAAGTAACAGGTTCGTTTTGACATTTAAATACGTTCTTTAAGGTTTTTCAGTATAATTAAAAGCCAGAATTATCTAAATATATATTGTAAAATTCCTGTGTAGTGGTTCTTCTAATCTAAGCACGTCAACAACGAAACCAGTAATAATATCGATATCTTGTTTTGCAATCACTATTGTTTTTGGAGTTTTATCGTGCTTCAATGCGGTGGCACGTCAAGTTGCTTCAATGCTTGGCGCTCATAAGGTTAATTTTATTCACGTATACCAAAGTTACTCGCCACAGCCCTGAGCGTCCGCCTAGTGCCCGCCTAGTAGGCACGCGGCGTGCGGCATTGCGTTGCACCGCGTTGCCCGCCTAGCGAGTTCTCTCGGTTTCTGGGGTATTGTTTAAAATTATGCCCGGTTGCGAAAGTGTTAATGCCTGCTCTCGGGTTCAAACCCCGGCTCGTACCACTGAGTTATTCAAAACTTATGTACGAAATATCATTTGATGTTTACCAGTCGCCTATCAGTGAAGGAAACTGGATAACATCGTGAGGAAACCGGACCTAATCCCAATAAGGCCTAGTTTCCCCCCTGGGTTGGAAAGTCAGATGGCAGTAAAAACTAAACACTAGTGCCTTTACCAATACATGGAATTAGGTTTCCAAGCGGACCCCAGGCCCACTTTGGCCGTGGCAAAAACCGGGACAAACGCTAGCAGAATGCTGATGAGCAGCTTTTCATGGACTGTTCTTTTCTTTCAACAGTCATTAGGCGGGTTCACACCTGACGCACCGCCTCACGAGGAAACAGTCGCGCGAGGCAGCTCGGCTAGTGTGGACGTGCCTCGCCAGAGGCATTGCAGCCGCGCGTGCGTTTGCCTTGGCGATTTGCGTTTGGCAATTTCCTCGCGAGGCGGTGAGTCAAGTGTGGCCGCCTATTAAAATTCAACTTGTGTGTGCGGTCATTCTGAAACGCGTTTTATAGCCGCCACGGCGGCGCCAGTCATGTACAGAGCCATGATCACGGGAAGGCGCCAAAGCCGAAGGCGCACATCGTGCTCTCGAAGAAGTATACAATACAATACAAGAACGTAGTTTAGGGAAAGGGATCCGGTCCACAAAAATCTGTCAATAAAATTTATTCCTTATGTCAATACCGTAAGTCATCCAATTCAATGACAAATTTTTGAGGATGCATCCTTTTCGCTAAAATATTATTTATTGCACAGTAGACAGAGATTAAAAGTAGCAGTCAACAGGCGGTGTTATCGCTAGAGAGCGATCTCTTCCAGACAACCTTGGGGTAGCGGAAATCTAATCGAAAATAATCCTAGTATATTGCTACCCGCAGGTTTGATCCACCATTTGACTATATGTATGAAATACCTACCTAATTTGCCTAAAAAGCCCAGCGGCCGTGATCACAGGAAGGCGCCGAAGGCGCGCATGATGCTCTCGAAGTAGTATCTCTTCCAGTTCTCGCGAGTCTGTTCCACTTCGACCGCTGGTACCAAGTCCTGCTTAATGGTTACTAATGTGTGATCATCCTAAAATGTAAGAAATACCAACCTAATTTGCCTAAAAAGCCCAGCGGCCGTGATCACAGGAAGGCGCCGAAGCCGAAGGCGCGCTTGATGCTCTCGAAGTAGTATCTCTTCCAGTTCTCGCGAGTTTGTTCTACTTCGGCCGCTGGTACAATGGTTACTAATGTGAGTAATGTGTGATCATCCTGGAATGTAAGAAATACCAACCTAATTTGCCTAAAAAGCCCAGCGGCCGTGATCACAGGAAGGCGCCGAAGCCGAAGGCGCGCTTGATGCTCTCGAAGTAGTATCTCTTCCAGTTCTCGCGAGTCTGTTCCACTTCGCCCGCTGGTACCAAGTCCTGCTTAATGGTTACTAATGTGTGATCATCTTGGAATGTAAGAAATACCAACCTAATTTGCCTAAAAAGCCCAGCGGCCGTGATCACAGGAAGGCGCCGCAGCCGAAGGCGCGCTTGATGCTCTCGAAGTAGTATCTCTTCCAGTTCTCGCGAGTTTGTTCTACTTCGGCCGCTGGTACAATGGTTACTAATGTTAGTAATGTGTGATCATCCTGGAATGTAAGAAATACCAACCTAATTTACCTAAAAAGCCCAGCGGCCGTGATCACAGGAAGGCGCCGAAGCCGAAGGCGCGCTTGATGCTCCCGAAGTAGTATTTCTTCCAGTTCTCGCGAGTTTGTTCTACTTCGGCCGCTGGTACAATGGTTACTAATGTGAGTAATGTGTGATCATCCTAAAATGTAAGAAATACCTAACTAATTTGCCTAAAAAGCCCAGCGGCCGTGATCACAGGAAGGCGCCGAAGCCGAAGGCGCGCTTGATGCTCTCGAAGTAGTATCTCTTCCAGTTCTCGCGAGTTTGTTCTACTTCGGCCGCTGGTACAATGGTTACTAATGTTAGTAATGTGTGATCATCCTGGAATGTAAGAAATACCAACCTAATTTGCCTAAAAAGCCCAGCGGCCGTGATCACAGGAAGGCGCCGAAGCCGAAGGCGCGCTTGATGCTCTCGAAGTAGTATCTCTTCCAGTTCTCGCGTGTCTGTTCCACTTCGCCCGCTGGTACCAAGTCCTGCTTAATGGTTACTAATGTGTGGTCATCCTGGAATGTGAGAAGTGCAGGTTCAAAATCACAATCATGACATCTGACAAGTATCAGCCTATCTTAGGCTTGCAATAGGCTTGTTGAAGTATAGTATAAAGAGTCCATCGGTTACATTTATTGGCTCCCAATTGCAGTGGCGGTACTTCCATACAAGCCCAAAAGCCGGGCTTGCCCTAGTTGCCTCACCGAAATTACGTATTTTAATCGTCGCGCTCAATAACCCGTATTAATTATTTCGAGTGAGCTGTTTATAAATTATGCCACACGCAACAAAGTGTCGCCACTGCCGCCCAAACGACTGAGGCAAACGAAACTAAACATAGCACATGCTGCTGTCCCGCTCGCACTCACCACCGCCGACGCCTTGCAAGCGGCATGCAAGCGGGCATTCATTTCGCCTATACAAATCGCCCTATTCGTGTCTGTACAACGAGCAACAATTTTTGCCCGGTGTACCTATACCAAAATACGGCGATTTAAAACCAGCTTTTTGGTGTGAAGTTGGCCGCATGCCGTAAGATCGCGCGACGCAAGTGAGCGTTAACGGACAACTTCAAGTGTATTATATTACAAAAGTCGAATTTGATATGCAAATTAATAGTTTGAGCAAGTCAATGTGAATTGAATGGTATTGTGGTGAGGTGAGGTTACGAGTTAGTAAAAGTGCTTAATTCTTTTGTAAAACTTGTAAAAATGTTAAAGTTACTTATTAATAATCGATGAAGCCGTTCCTTGTGACTGTTTGAGGTACGTCCAAGTGTTGATCATGATCAACAAAGGCAAGGTAAAATCTCTGAAGTTTGTTCAAAATCAATGTGTCGTTAAACCTAATACCCGGCTTGTGTTATTTGTAGGCATGTCTCAGATAAACCAGTTGCATAAACGAAAATTTAGTAGGGCTGCTTACAAAATACACTAGGCTAGATTGTCAGTTGTTTTCATTCTAAATAACTTATATTGCTGTTGTAGCATATTTTTTTCATGTTATTTTGAATAGTTAGTACGAAATCATGTCTTTAGGCTTGCCCTACTCCAAACCTCTGGGCACGCTACTGCCCAATCTTCAGAAGCGATGAATTTTAGGGCCTGGATATGTCCTTAAACTACGTCCAAAAGAGAGTTATGGGTACTGCGAATGTCATCTCGCTATGTGTGGTAGACCGCAGCACAGCAAATATCTCATTAATCATGCTGTCTGATAAAACCAAAAATTCTACTTAAATCAGAAACCTTTTTGCCTTACAAAGTTTGGCATTTTAGCTTACTTTTAACAGTAGCAAATGGTATAAATAGCCTAACTGTATTATTAATTAATTACACATACAGTGCAAGCAAAAACCACAGATATACAAATCGGTTTGTGGTTTCACAACAATCAGATATGAAAATAACTCCAGTATGGCAAACAGATACTATATAATTTTTAAGAAAAAAAAACCGACTTCAATGGGGGTAGCCGGTGAAGGATTATTGTAGATGGTGCACTTAGATTCCATACAATGAAATAACTTGCTTAAAAAACGCAGCGGAGAGGACAAATCGCCAAACGTGAACTATGCGTCGTTGAAGAGTTCCGTTCTGATTATCATCAGCAGTTCCACTTCATCAAAAGTCACTCTTTTGAATGAAAATGCTTGATTTGTTGATAAAAATACAAAAGTCACTTTATGTATGCCTTTAAGATTTGAGGAATTCCCTCGATTCCTCGTGGAACTCATCATCAGAACTTGAGCTTGACGAAAATTGGTCCTGACAATCTAACTTGCTTAACAAATATAGCGAAGAGGAAGAATCGCCAAACATGAACTATGCGTCGTTGAAGAGTTCCGTTCTGTTCATCATCAGCAGTTCCACTTCATCAAATGTCACTCTTTTGAATGAAAATGCTTGATTTGTTGATAAAAATGCAAAAATCACTATGTGTAAGCCCTTAAGATTTGAGGAGTTCCCTCGATTCTTCATGGATCCCATCATCAGAACTTGAGCTTGACGAACATTTGTTCTGACAATTAAACTTGGTAAACAAACACAGCGAAGAGGACGAATCGCCAAACGTGAACTATGCGTCGTTGAAGAGTTCCGTTCTGATCATCATCAGCAGTTCTACTTCATCAAATGTCACTGTTTTGAATGAAAATGATGGTTTTGTTGATAAAAATATAAAAATCACTATATGTATGCCTTTAAGATTTGAGGAGTTCCCTCGATTCCTCATGGATCCCATCATCAGAACTGCGTTTTGACAAAAACGGGACCAATCTGTATATATATACTTACAATCAAAAAAAGAATTTTCAAAATCTGTTCAGACATGACGGAGTTATGGAGTAACAAACATAAAAAATAAAAAAAAATAAAAAAAAAAACATACACGCCGAATTGAGAACCTCCTCTTTTTAAATCTTGAAGTCGGTTAAAAAGTGAGTTTCACATGAACAATGTAAGGGAGGTACACTAGGTACAGTTTCAAAAAAGATTTACTGAAAATATGGTTTCTGAAAATTTGTAACGGGCCAATCTTATACCGTAAGAAGACTGAGTTGTTCTTGCGGTACTATTCTAGGGCCATTTTTTTTGTGTATCCCTAGTATTATTTGATCAGTGTGAAATACAAAAAAAAATACTTATATCTTACCTTTTCATCAATGTTGATGGTAACCTCCGAGAAGTGTTGATCCGGCCACTGCTTGTATCTCCAATACTGGGTGATTTTTTTTCCGGGGACCAACTCTCTAAACTCCCCCGTAATATTGCCCCCAAACAGTGCAAATTTACCCCCTTTTTCCGCCTCCATTTTCACATGGCCCTGCGTAAAGGCTGTGACCATTTCTATTCGAGTGAGGGCATCGTAAAACTCTTGCCCTCTGCATTGGAATTTCTCTGAAAGTTCTAGACTTTTCGTGTCTAATTTGCAGCCGATTTCTTTTTTAGGTGCGATTATGGGTGCCATGTTTATTTTTTTGTTAAAACCGCTGGTTATTGTCGAGACATTGTCAGGTTTGACGGAGGATTCTCCTTTCTTAGGTAGAATGAGGCCTTTTGAGAACTCTTCTTTGAGGCTCCGAATGTACTCCTCTAGCTGTTTTCGGATTTCATTCTTGCCGACATTGTGCATGAATGCTTTAACCCGCTGGGCTTCTTCCCCGCTGCCTTTGATCGTGACTGTCATCTGTAAATTTAACAATACGTCACATTCAGTAATACAGAAACTTACCCGTTTATTCATAAATGTCTCACAAGCATAATTTAGTTCAATTATGTTTTGTCTGTTTTTAACTAACACAACTGTCAAAGTGTCAGATAAGGATAAATGATTATTTAGTTAAATAAGGTTTCAAAGAGGTTTATGAATAAGTGGGTTAATGTTTATTTCATTGGCAAAACAATGTTACAGTCTGATGCAATGCACTTAAGTTTTAGAAGGATATTCAAGAATAAAATCTTGTTTTTTATTTTTTATTAATGGCTTTTACTCCTCGCCTATTTCAGCGAGGTGAATTCTCCCAATGTCAGGGTGTACTTGTGATTTTATTCGTTCTTGGTAAAATAAAATAAAAGCAACGTTGTTCGGTTAAGGCCTTGTTGATTGTAAAGTGATAGCCTCCTTACAAACACGTGGGTCGCCGAGACCCCGGATAACCGTTAGTCCAACTAAAGGGTGGTTACACGTATTTTGGGACTAATTTTTCATTAGCTGCACACATCAATATTACACACTGAACTACGTAAATGAGCAAAAAACTAAAAACTATTCCAAAAACGATGCAGCCATCTTGAAGCTCAAACGAATATCCAAGAATAAAACTTAAGATAGGCTAATGGGGCAACAATGACATTTCCAACATGGGCCTTAGAAAAGCTAAATTTGTATGGCGGGAAGTAGTTTTTATTTATTTTAGCACAAATTACTTAAGTTTTCATCTCGAATTAGTCCCTAAGGGAAATTCTTAAGTTTAATATTATTATTTATTGATACACTAGCAGCTCTTAGAGCTGATGCGTGTATATCACTTGTGTTTCTTTTGCACTTTATAAAGTTCTAAGATACATATGACTCTAGTCTATTTTTGAAAAAGTTCATTGATGGTGCCCTAACAACAAATTCTGGTAGAGTGTTCCACATATTCACCACACGATTTGGTAAGATGTGTTTTCTAGGATTAATATTACACATAGGCTTGACAAGTTTTTTAGTGTCCTCTCAACCTTGTATTCTGGCTTAATTGGTACAGGTATTTAATATTTGTAACATTGTAGTGTCCATACATAATTTTATAAGTCTCAATAAGGTCGCCTCGCTTCCTTCGGTCCTCCAATGTTTAATCAAGTTTCCGAAATAAAAATAAAAAGCTGTAGAATAAAGCGACATCCCTAGCAAGCATTGTCAAAATATTATTTAGCATTGTATACAAGATGTGAATTTAGTTAAGTGATATAATGTGTAGAACTATATTCTCACATAGAAAAAAAAAACATTTACATGCAAGTACAATTATTAACTGCGATGATCTGATTATGATGTCATAATAATAACACACACACACAGTTCACAGTTAATATAATTTCACAACAATGCATAGGTTTCTTAAGCTTTGAAGTAATGTTTAAAACTTTAAATTAAAACAAATGACTTGCAATTCTATTACATCTAACAGTTGCAAATCAATGTCCCACTTTTCTAGGTTATGTCATATAAAGGACAGACAGTAACACAAGTTCTATTGATCAAAGAGTTCCAAATTCAAAATACTCACGTCCACCTCGCTAACGTCGTTTTCTTCAGACAGGTTGGGAATGTGCACTTCCCCCTTGGTCACCTCACTACCTCCCGAAATACGGCCTTCCCACTTCAACTTCATGTCCCACTCATAAAAGAATATCAGCTTTCCCTTTCTATTATTCGCTGACGCCTCTCCATCAATCTTCTCCATCTCAGTAATCTTACAATCTACACCATTTTGGGCTATTTTTAAATTGCTTAGCAACTCTTTAAGACGTTCCTTCGACCATGGACCGGCGTTTTTTTCCGTCCAATGCCAGTTGTTCACGTTTGTGGCGTCGGGCCGCTCTTCTACGATCCACCGAGGGTCACCTTCGCCCCATTTAGCCATTGCACTCTACGCACAAGGTATTTTATTCACAGTTCACACGTTCTATCAAACACTTTCCTGTCGTTATAAACGTCAGGCAACCACAGCTGATGCTTTGAAAGCTTTTTCGATGCTAAAACACCACGCGCGTGCACCACAAGGTTAAACTCGAGAGTTCACAGTCAAAATTTACAATTTTAATTCGACTTGAGCGTTTCCTAGCAGCGACCAGCGATAGAAATCGTAAATTCATGAGCATGACATTTCGAGAAACGTCGTCCTTTCATGCGGCTTATAAACTGCTGACAGTTACAGTGTTGCACACTTATATTTTAAATATCGGAGAAATTTTAATTTCATGGGAAATAATAGACAATAAATTTTCAGGCATAGTATGGAAAGGCAAATTTTGTTACCCTTATTTACTAATTAATATGAATAAGCAAATTGTTATGTTCACCATGTGTCATGTATGATTTATAAATCCAATTAGGATAAAAGCATAATGTAATGCGTAGATGACGCTGCAATCGTAGAAAAAAAAACATCTTGTTAATTTATGCTTTAGGTATCAACAAGAACCCTGCAGAAAACATGGGGAACATAAGATAATTCATTCCATAACAATTTACAATCGGAAAAGTGGATCTGGATGTGGTGGTAAATCTTATGAAATATTATTATGGGGTTCAAGTTTCCTCATTATTCTTTATTAGGGCACAACTCCCTCGAAAGTCACAAGTATGCTTTCAGAAATAATCAAGTTTATATGTAAAATTATTTATAATTTTACCAATGAATATCTCATTTCTCATATTTTTATTTTTTTGTGATTGTGTATAAGAAACACAAATTGATACTTCAATTACCCAAACTGACACTAAATTCTTAGTGACGTTAAATGTTGAATATTTAACATTTTTAAGAATTTTTTAAACATTTTATATTTTGTTATAATTTGATTTTAATAAAGTTGATATCGCAAATGATTAGTTACCTATGTTACGAACAACGGACATAACAGAACAAAGAGGAAAATTTACGATAAATGGTTATGTTACATATATTTTGTATAAAACAACTAAATTGATTATTTCTGAAAGTATACTTCTGTTCTGAGAGAGTTGTGCCCCTGTGCGGTGTTCAAATGTTTATATCAGAAGGTAAGCAACATCAAATTAAAACTCTTAAAATATGGGTAAATAGTTACTTGGCAACACTATCGTATTTTCTGCAAGTTTCTAGAATGTAGAGGTGCCAACCTAATCGCAGTTCCGGATGTCAAAAAACAAAACGTTTTGATATTGCTATGGCTAAGACGGTTCGCAAGGATGTTTGCTTTGCAATGAGAATGAAAACGGAACCCTTATAGTTTCGTCATGTAACTCATGTACGTCTGTCCGTCCGTCCATCCATCCGTATATCCGTATGTCATAGCCATTTTACTCGGAAACTATAAGATATAGGTGAGGTATTTTGTATGCTGCTATTTAGTTTTATTGTAAAATTGCAGAAAAAATCTGTTAGGGGTGCATGTAACTAAATGTTTAAAAATATTTTTTACCAAATATCAATATGTTGCACATCAAGCGATTATAGGAATTTAAAAATAACATTGCGGTTTGTTTGAAACACTTTGTCAACATAATTAAGTAAATATTTTCAGAACTTATCGTTCGAAACTCTAAAATATAGTGTGTGTGTCCCCAGGTCCCCACCCCCGTAATTTTGAACCGTAAATCCAAAATATGGAAAAATTCAAGAAGGTGCGCTTTAACACTTACTTTTTACGAAAATTGTTTTAAACTTATTGGTTCAGCCATTTTTGAGTTATCTCCAAAAAACTTCTTCCATAGGATACGACCTTTTGGTATTAGTTTGGTTCTTATTCCATTGAAGGTACGGAACCCTCCTATGCGTGGTCCGACACGCACTTGGTCGGTTTTTATTATGTTATGATTATATATTTTTAAACTAATTACAATTCAAATGTTGTAATAATAAACTTCCACGGAATATTTAAATAATTTGTTCTGCGAAAACTTTCGTAGGAAACTTCTTATGCCGAAAAACACAAAGAGCTGAATTTAGTGCGGAATTCGTTTATCCTCGTTATTTTTAACCGACTTCAATTTCATAGAAGGAGGAGGTTCTGTATTCGTTAACCGACTTCAATTTCATAGAAGGAGGAGGTTCTGTATTCGGTTTGGGCTTTTTTTTTTATGTATGTTCACCGATTACTCCGAGACGCGTGGTCCGATTTAAATAATTCTTTTTTTGGTTGAAAGGATATACTTCCAAGGTGGTCCTATATTAATCTGGTGCTGTTCTGATGATGGGATCTATGAGGAATTGAGGGAACTCCTCAATTTTTAAAGGCACATGTATGGTGATTTGGGTGTTTTCTTAAGCAACTCGAGAGTTTTCTCTCGAAAACCATCAATTTGATGGAGTGGACCTGATAATGATGATTGTTTTGATGATAATGATGATGATTTTTTTTAATGTAGGATGTTCAGCGATTACTCCGAGACCCGTGGTCCGATTTGAATAATTCTTTTTATGTTTGAAAGGATGTACTTCCAAGGTAGTCCCAAATTAATCTGGTGCTGTTCTGATGATGGAATCTACGAGGAATTGAGGGAACTCCTCAATCTTTAAAGGCACATATATGGCGATTTGAGTGTTTTCTTAAGCAACTCAAGCATTTCCTCTCGAAAACCACCAATTTGATGGAACGGACCTAATGATAAAGACCACATATGACATGTGGAACTTTCCTTAGTTTAAGCGGGTGTATTATGAACTTTTTCTTATACGTCTATACCGATTATTCCGAGACCCGTTGTCCGATTTGAGTAATATTTTTATTGTTTATAAAGAGTTACCTCGAAAGTAGCAGACTAATTTGGTTGGACCTGATGATGGGAATCCATGAGGGATTGAGGGAACTCTTCAATTTTAAAAGGCTCATGTATGGTGATTTGAGTGTATTTTTAAGCAACTCGAGTGTTTCCTCTCGAGAACTACCAATTAGATGGAGAGGACCCGATAATGAAAACCGCAGATGACATGTGGAGTCCCTTCCATAAATAGCTATTTGAATTAGGTAAACATTGTATGAAAGAAGGAAGCAAATTTAGTTTATGTCGAAAGAGCTGATTGAGATCCCGAGATATCTCTACAAAGAGATGTATCCACTTTTGGACAATATTACAACGCAATAAGGTGAAAAAGTGGATACATCTCTTTGTATTTGACTGTACATTATTAACCGACTTCAATTTCATAGAAGGAGGAGGTCTGTATTCGGTTTGGGCTTTTTTTTTATGTATATTCATCGATTACTCCGAGACGCGTAGTCCGATTTTAATAATTCTTTTTTGTTTGAAAGGGTCTACTTCCAAGGTGGTCCCATTATTAATCTGGTGCTGTTATGATGATGGGATCTATGAGGAATTGAGGGAACTCCTCAATTTATAACGGCATATGTATGGTGATTTGGGTGTTTTCTTAAGCAACCACCAATTTGATGATGTGGACCTCATGATGATGGTTGTTTTGATGATAATAATGATGATTTTTTTTTATGTAGGATGTTCAGCGACATTACTCCGACACCCGTGGTCCGATTTGAGGAATTCTTTTTTGTATGAAAGGAACTACCTCTAAGATAGTTCCACATTAATCTGGTGCTGTTCTGATGATGGGATCCATGAGGAATTGAGGGATCTCTTCAATTTTTAAAGGCACATGTATGGTGATTTGGTTGTTTTTTTAAGCAACTCAAGCATTTCCTCTCGAAAATCACTAATTTGATGGAGTAGACCTTATGATGAAGACCATATATGATATGTGGAACTTTCCTTACATTGAGTAAGGTATTATGAACTTTTTCTTATATATCTTAACCGATTATTGCGAGATCCGTTGTCCGATTATGATAATTATATAACCACTAAAAATGGAAAAATAAAAACTTTTTACAAAAAAAAGATAAACCGACTTCAAAAAGTATAAAATAAATTATTTTATTATTTATATGCGTTACAAACTGATATGTTTGAAGTCGGTGCCAAGCCAAAAAGTTACAATACCGGTCAAATCAGCTTCAAGTCTGAAAATCACAAAACATATCGATACCTACTTACATTGCAAAGGTGAATGAGAATCTATCTGTTACATTTTCACGTCTAAACCACTAATCCAATTTTGATGAAATGTGGTACCCATGTCTATATACTCTGATACACGTCTACTTTGTCAATAGTCAGAAAAAGACGGCAAATTAAATAAAAATTATGTATGGTTGACCTTCCATCCAAAATTTGAAATATCGCGCCTTTTTCTACTGAAAGGTGGGTCCCACACACTCGGTGTGTCTGAGTATAGAAAGACCAATCTAGCCATTGAATTCCTTTACACTTCGATATTACACCTTAAATGAAGTAGGATAAATAATTCAAACCGAAGCACGGGATCCGTTCGAGATATGGTTAGTCCGAAAACTAGTAAAAAAGTTTATTAAGAAACATCATAAGACGCATGATTATACTTTCTTTCCGTACTTGAATGAGAACCTACGTGCATTCAATACCGTATTAGAATAGTTCTATAGTATGAAGAACAATTCACTGACCAAATACGCCTCGTTCATATTAACTGTTTTGTGATTTTCAGACTTGAAGCTGATTTGACCGGTATTGTAACTTTTTGGCTTGGCACCGACTTCAAACATATCAGTTTGTAACGCATATAAATAATAAAATAATTTATTTTATACTTTTTGAAGTCGGTTTATCTTTTTTTTGTAAAAAGTTTTTATGTTGTTTGAATACCTAAGCCGCTTTAGGTAAGTACAGTCGACTACAAAGAGATTGGACTTTATTACAAACGCAATAAGGTGAAGATGCGGATGGCGTATCCGCTATTCTTTGTTGATGACTGTACCTACTTTGACTTACTGACCGTAACTACGAGACCTGTGTAAATGATTCATGAAATGTGTGAAGATACGAAACAGTTGTTTTGCTTGTTTTTCTAAAGATCGTTGAATGACGTAATGGACTAAGAGCTGGCCACGTCAGATATGACACAATAATGAGAGCAACAAAACCCGTCTGGTTAGATTGCTATACTATCCTTATTGCTAGATCCGGGCATCTGGCAGCTTTAAATCATGTCAGAGTGACAGACTAGCAAATTTTTTGAATTGGAAAATAGTAATACCAAAATAGGTAAAAACTGGCGAAGTTTTCTCAGTTATAAAGCTGGGCAGGGCCTATATTTTAACATTAGATCAAAAAACATTGCGTATTATTGCGGAAACAAAAACAGTAGGCGACAAACTATGAATTACATTATACTTCGTTTGTCACTACTTTCGGCCAACAGAAACTTTTGACAATGATATAATCTAATTATTTTATAATTCCTCATAATATTGCATAAAACCCAGAACTCTAGGATTTGTTTTCTTGAAGTGCAGGTTTGCATTCTTTGACCTCCACCACTTTACAGCTGCCAGATATCCAGATCTAGAAATAAGCATGTTTATGTTTTCGTTGCTCTCATTATTGTGTCATATCTGACGTGGCTAGCTCTCCGTCTATAAGTTTTAATAGCGGCAGCGTGTGCAGCCAAGTTTAAAGAAAAAGGAAACTGCGAGGTATATTTACACGAAGCAATACGAGCTACTTTTGATTGGTATTTAAAATACTAAATTACCCTATATCTAGTTAGGAATCCTAACTATCGCACTCAATATAACTGTCTCAAGAAACTATTTTTTGTTGACACCGCGGCCAGCAACAGTCCGATATAACATTTTATTATTCCAAATTAAATATCAATTGAACGAAACTCGTTATCTTGCGTGAGTGAGATAACATTAAAGCCAGCCTTCGGCGAGAACGCAACCAGTCCTCATACCGGCTCGGTGGAACGCGCGCGCAAATAGCAACAAATAGAGAAACATGTTCCCATTACGTCGTATTGTTGCCAATAAGGTGTGTTAAAGTTTAATTTAAAAACTTGGCTGTGATGAGTTTAATTTCTTTTAAGTGTTGTGGAAGTGGTCCTTGCAAGTGACCATTTATTTATGGTAGAAGTATGGTTGGTTAACAAAACTAGTACACACATATGGGTATATTATTAAGAATGATTGAATATGAGGCTTTAAATTGTCAAGATCAGTCAACTAGGTATCGCGTACTCAGTTTATTGTTTCATATTGACTGAATGAATTAAGTGTTAAGAGTTGTCTACTGATCCAGTAACTTTATACAATCATTGTGTACGTCAAATCCGGTAGATCAGATTTTTTGCAGACTTGTTTGTGATGTTGGCCCAATAAATAATCTAAGTTTGTGACCTCGAGCGCCGAACGCAAAGTCAAAAAACTAATAATCAGATTTTTTTTTCAGATTTTGGCGATTATAACCCTTAAAAACTAGTTTTTGAAAGTACCTTTTCAAGACATTTTTAGAATAGACTAAATTTGCTACAATATAAGACTAGAACTGTCTCTATAGACCCAATAGTTTACAAGATAAAGCATTTCAAAATAATCCGTTTTTTCCAAAAGAGAAGGGGAAGGGTAAAGGGTAAACGGTTCTGGGAAAAACGGTTCTATTTTGAAAAGCTTTATCTCGGAAACTATTGGGTCTACAGAGACAATTCTAGTCTCATATTGTAGCAAATTTAGAAGGTACTATCAAAAACCAGTCCTTTAGGGTCATAATCGTTAAAGTCTGCAGAAAAATTATTTTTGACAAAGTTGCGTTCGGCGCTCGAGGTCACAAACTTGGATTATTCATTGGGCCAACATCATAAACAAGTCTGCAAAAAATCAGAATTACCGGATTTGACACACAGTACCCCGTACTTTCAGGCGACTAGGTTCCTGGATTATACTATACTAGACTGTATTTGTTAATCTTGTGGCCATCAGAAGAAAAACCTCCCCATCCCCCTTCTGTCAGGGTGGTAAGGCTGAAAGTGCATATCACCTCGTTTTAAACCCATCAGACCTTAACCTACACCTCTCTTTTATTGGCCTATATTATCTCGTTGATTTTAATGTACAGATGCCCTCTGTTTCCTAGCGGTGAGGCATCAATACAAGTGAAAAGCGATGACTATAGTTATATAAACGGCCTCCTAGCCTAGTCGATACTACTTAAGTACATAGGAAATATCTACATATATAACTCGGGTACAAATATCTGTGATAAACACACAAATGTTTTTTTAGGGTTCCGTACCTCGAAAGGAAAAAATGGAACCCTTATAGTATCACTTCGTGTCCGTCCGTCCGCCCGTCCGTCCGTCCGTCCGTGTGTCAAGACCCTTTTTCTCAGGAACGCGTGGAGATATCAAGCTTAAATAAGCCAACGCAATCAAAAGATACAGCCGTTTAAGCCGCAAATTTTCGAAACTCGCAACTGAATCAAAACCTACAGGGTCCTTCCCGTGAACTCAGAATCTTGAAATTTGGTACGAAGTAACGTCTTATAGCACAGATAAATGAAAAATTGCGAAAACCGTAAATGTTTAGTTACATTATATAATAAAAATATTTTTAATAATTTTAAAGTTACTACCCCTATATACCTACAGGTTTGTACGGAACCCTCGGTGCACGAATCCGACTCACACTTAGCCGGTTCTTTTTTAGGGTTCCGTAGTCAACTATAGTTTCGCCATGTCTGCCCGTCCGTCCGTCCGTCCGCGGATAATCTCAGTGACCGTTAGCACTAGAAAGCTGAAATTTGGTACTAATATGAATATCAATCACGCCGACAAAGTGGTAAAATAAAAAGAGGAAAAAAATGTTTGATAGGGTACCTCCCCTATAAGTAAAGTGGGGATTGATTTTTTTTTTAATTTCAACCCTAACGTGTGATAAATTGTTGGATAGGTATTTATAAATGAATAGGGGTTTAGTAAAATAATTTTTTGATAATGTAAATATTTTCGGACATAATCGCTCCAGAAGTAAAAAAAAAGAGGGGGGGGGGCCCTCTAACTTTTGAACCATAAGTTTTAAAAATATGAAAAAAATCTTTAAAGTAGAACTTTATAAAAACTTTCTAGGAAAATTATTTTGAACTTGATAGGTTGAATAGTTTTTGAAAAAAAATTACAAAATAATTTCTGAACTAAGTTTGTTTTAACCGTATAAGCAGGTGTTTATTGTACCTGTAATTTCTACAAAATCACAATGAAATGACGTGCTTTCAAAAACTCTTAAGTGGGGACACTTACTGTGACGGACGGAAAACTACGGAACCCTACACTGAGCGTGGCCCGACACGCTCTTGGCCGGTTTTTACCTTTCGCTTTTCTTCAAAGAATACATCATGAGGAAATCGGACCTAATCTCATAAGTATGTTCATGTCCAGTTCATAGAATATGAATACTAACCGCTTCTTCTTGTGTCGTTTACTCATTGATGACAGCTGTGATTCCTCTGACAGCGTGACTTTCAGCTTGATAGGAACCCATTGTTTACTCCGGTCTTTGACATAAATTATATGTACTCGCCTCGATCACACGTAGCGCAGTATGGCTATGGCGGGGAGTGCGGGACATATGGAAATATTTACTGAAAACCCCTATTCTCATCTGTCTCCGCCGGGCACAGGGCACATATATACTAATATTATGTATAGATAATAGGAGCACAATTGCTGTCCAGTTCATTAAGGGCTGTGTTGAAAATTTAAATACCGACAGGTCGTACCCCATCTACTTTGTTTAAGACTGTTGAGAATACTAGTGCAAGCGTCCTAGACCCATAACCTGTTGAGAATACTAATTTAGTTGAGACGTCTTGGGCCCATATCCTGTTGGGAATACTAAGTTTTAATTAAATGGTCTTCTGATAACGCTCTCATTTTCATCATTAAACTAGAGCAAGGTCTGATACACAATACTTACAATAAAATGTGGACGATTTAGTGAAAGCTACCTATATTGTGTAATTTCAGGAAGTAGGTACAGTCACCGGCAAGAGTATCTTCCTATACGAAGGCCACAAAAATATGTGACACGCTCTTATGACTCTACAAATAAGAGCGTGTCACATATTTTTGCGGCCTTCGTGTAGGAAGATACTATTGCCGGTGACTGTACATAAATACCCATTTAATAATATTGGAAAAGTGGGACCTTTTCTCCTGGAATTGACACAAATGGATTAGAATTAAGTGTCAAAATCTGTAAACTACTCAATATACCTACCGACATGATGTTTACAGAAAGGTGTCAAGCAAATATGAAAGACAATAATTGAAACTATTATGTTATGACTTATAGCGTTTTGTAATCCTAATTAAGTAATAATAATAATATTGATTAGGATCACAAAACGCGAACTTTTTAGTAAGTATTGTATTTGATATTTATGACTTCCAGCGCTTGTGATTTTCATACTTACTGACAAATTCGCGTTTTGTGATCCAAATTTTTTTTTATACCACGACGGTGGCAAACAAGCATACGGCCCGCCTGATGGTAAGCAGCTACCGTAACCTATAGACGCCTGCAACTCCAAAGGAGTCACATGCGCGTTGCCGATCCTTTACAAAAAGGAGGATTCACTGTGTTGATGCCTAAAGGAACAAGAAGGTCCCTCATCATCAACACACTGGGTCCGCTTTGAGCTCAATCGAATCGATTGAATTTGAGTTTAATTATTATCTGACAGTTTTATAAATTTGACAGGTCTTGGAGCAATGTCGCGCTCCGATGGTGGCCGCAGCCAAGGCGCAAAGCTTCTCCAATGCTGCGCCGCAGAGACCGCTGTCCGTGTTGACGGAAGACGAGCTGGCCATGAAGGATACAAGTAATCTGCTTTTTCTTCCCGTTTATTACAATGATGACCCAGAGGAAATCACCTATTTACCTTATATATTAAACTATTATTTATTTAAGTTCCAAGAGTGTCCCACCGTTGGGCAAAGGTCCTCTTCTCTTTCCACGTATTCCGGTCTTGTGCAACAGCAGTCTCCCATCAGTTAGCACGAAAGGCATCGAGTTCGCCTCTCAGGGTTTCCTTGGTCTGCCCTGACGCCGGGTTATCCTGCCTTGTGGAACCCACTTGGTGGTTGTTTTAGCCCATAAGTTTTCCGGCATACGGCAGACTTGTTCGGCCCAGTCCCATTTTAGTATTCCCGCTGTTTGGGCTACATCAGCTATCGTTGTTGAACGTAGTATTATATTAGAACATATATGTATAACTAATAGAAATATAATAAACCTCCTTCGGGATCCCTGTTATTATATCCCCTTTAGGGTTGGAAGTACATGACAATCGCTTTCGAAAAAACCATCAGTGCTTACGCCAATTCTTGGTAATTAGGTTACCAAGCGGACCCCAGACTCCATTGAGCTGTGGCAAAAAGACAGGAAAAGTGAAAGTTTAAATCAATATCCAGTTAAAATTCAAAGTACGACAGCGACATGCTAGAGGAAGAACCCTAAACAACGCAATCTAATTGAGTCTGCAGTGGAAAGGTTTCGTCAATCAATTTATTAAATAACAAATTATCGCTGAATACCTAAGTACTTATTTACGTGTTAGAAACTACGAGAAACGATCATTAGGCATGTTTATGAATTAAACAAATATTTAGTAAGTAGATAGCTCAATAGGTACTACACAATCACACTTATTTACCATACAAACAACTTCAGATAAGAATTAATTTCGGGTATGATTGTAATATTGTTTATCTACACTCACATTGTATGTCCTCTAAAACGGTAGGCAATGGCTAGCATTACCATAACCGATTTTACTATGATCAGCTTTTTATCTGTGGCAGTAACGTAATTTTAACTTTACATGCTCAAAAATTATGAGTTTTGATAACATAATGTACTATCGGGTTCATAATTGCATACCCAATTTATGAATGAATTCATTGATAAATTGGGTATGCAATTATGAACCCGATGGTACACCGGCATGCGCCCGCGCGGCCGCCGACACGCGCCCGCGCGACCGCCGGCACAATCGAGTTGGCCATGGCAATGGCGGCGCGGCCATTCTATGGTTTCCGAACACGGCATTTAGGATAAATAATATGAGTGTAGATAAAGCAGTGTATGCAACTGTATTACGTAATTAGGCCTTAATTATTACGTAACAGTTACATAAACTACTAATTCGGCACTACAATATGATGAAAAACTCTTGACTGCTGTTGATTTAAGGCGATTATTACACTGGCGCCGCAACCGGATGCGACAACGGTGTACAAGCGTGACAGCGCTATACACATGCAGAGTGCTATCTCGCTCGCGCACTGGCACCGCATGCGGAAACCGCAGCAGTGTGTAAGCCGCCTAATGTTATTACAAATATACCTACCATTGGAAACGCCTTTTTTAGGGTTCTGTAAGGGTAAAAACGGAACCCTATTAACTAAAACTCCGCTGTCCGTCTGTCTGTCCGTCTGTCACCAGGCTGTATCTCATGAACCGTGATAGTTAGACCGTTGAAACTTTCAGAGATGATGTATTTCTGTTGCCGCTTTGACAATAAATATTAAAACCGGCCAAGAGCGTGTCGGGCCACGCTCAGTGTAGGGTTCCGTAGTTTTCCGTCCGTCACAGTAAGTGTCCCCACTTTAGAGTTAATAACACCGCCATGTAGGATATGATATGAGAGTTCCACGTACAGCGACATATATCGGCAAATTAAGTAAACTATTGCGCGCGAGCTTAAAGTACGGAAGATGATTTTTATGGAATAATTCTTTATTGCGTGAACCGATTTTCACCGTTTTTACTTTATTTGAAAGCACGTCATTTCATTGTAATTTTGTACAAATTACAGTTACAATAAACACCTGCTTATACGGTTAAATTACAAACTTAGTACAGAAATTATTTTGAATTTTTTTTTCAAAAACTATTCATCCTATCAAGTTCAAAATAATTTTCCTAGAAAGTTTTTATGAAGTTCTACTTTTGAGATTTTTTTCATATTTTTAAAACTTATGGTTCAAAAGTTAGAGGGGGGGGGGACGCATATTTTTTTACTTCTGGAGCGATTATTTCCGAAAATATTTACATTATCGAAAAATGATTTTAGTAAACCCCTATTCATTTTTAAATACCTATCCAACAATATATCACACGTTAGGGTTGAAATGAAAAAAAAAATCACTCCCCACTTTACGTATAGGGGAGGTACCCTAATAAAAAAAAATTTTCCACTTTTTATTTTACCACTTTGTCGGCGTGATTGATATACATATTAGTACCAAATTTCAGCTTTCTAGTGCTAACGGTCACTGAGATTATCCGCGGACGGACGGACGGACGGACGGACGGGCAGACATGGCGAAACTATAAGGGTTCCTAGTTGACTACGGAACCCTAAAAACAGTATAAAATAAATATTTAAGGGAGCTCCCAAACCTAAACAAGAAGCTTAAACCTATTTTAGTAAAATACGGAAAATACAAATACAGATACAAATACAATTTTGCTTCAGGAACTATAGTTTAAGTTAGGTAGGTTTCTTGAGTTTTTATTTCTTTAATTAGTTTAATATAAATCTTGAAGCAAATCAAATTAGTTTGTTCAATATTTTTTTGATTTGCAGTTTTTTTTTTTTTAAGTAGTTACACTACTATATATAAACTGAAAATAGATGTCATATACTTCAGAAAAAGTGACCAAACCCTCCGGTGTCCGAGGCCAGATCCACCAGATCAGAGGCCAGATCTGGCCTCGGACACCGGAGGGTTTGGTCACTTTTTCTGAAGTATATGACATCTATTTTTAGTTTAATATAGTATTGTATAAGAATTATTTTGTTGCTCAATAAATATTTACAGATACAAATCACATCATTTAACCCTTCCCGTCAAACGTACGTTATTTTAGTATTAAAAGTAAATGTTATAGTAATTTAATTATTTGAAACATCAAGAACAATAAATTTGGGAGGCTTGCCTGTCACACCCAAAACTCAACGTGTTTTAAAATTGCGTAGGTAAGAAGGTAAATAATTCACCGTGCCGTATCTTATTTCTTATTCATGTCTTATCACGTTGTCAGATAAACCGTATCGAAAAACAAAATTATACAATAACTATTGACTTTACCCTTGACTGTGTTTTACGTGTAGGTTCTTTTAATCTTGCTAGATTAAAATAATTATAATTAAATATTAATTTAATTTTAAGTATATATAATCCAGCATTTATCCAGATATGTCGAAAAAGGACTACTTTGTGAAGTCTCTGCAATAAAGTTTTTTGAGAAACCACTGCACAAGAAAAAATCGTTAGATACAGAAGTGAAAATAAAAAGTCTTTAGTCTGTTGTACTTTTAAATTTTGTACCATTTTAATTTTAATAATGCTCGAAAAATTGAAAATTTAATTCCATTGCCGATGAAAAAGGGGCGTACTCCTTTTGTCCTACTCCTAAGACCGGTATTTCTAACCGACTACGACTAGTGCTTTAAGTCAAGATATCAAAATTTTCGAAGGAGGGCTTAACCAGTTGTAAATGAATTGTGCGTCTCGTCTGTTCTACCTAGATGTGTTATAAATATATGATATGAAAGCCTCTGTCAATTTATAATAGCCAGATTATAAAGCACTAGGTACATTATAAAGCGATGGTTATGTACTTCATCTATCGTCAGACATTAGTAATACAGAGTAAAGTGGTTGTTTTTAATTGAGCTAAGTAAATCTGACAGCTCCTTATATGACTTTGCCAACCACTTTATCTGCCAGTAGGCCAGTACCTGTGATATTATTTATATTTAAAAATACCTTTACCCAAGACAAAAACAACTTGTGTTACGCCATATATTATCGAATTTACATACCTAAAGAGGAGGGCGCTAATTTTTATACCATATCAGTGGCAATTTGGTAAATACCTGATAACAAGAGGTTACCGAAGCGTATATATCTTCAGGGGCGGGGTGTCACATTGACGTAGCTCACCCATAAAAAACCCGTACAGTTTTTTTCAATTGTAATTATTTATTATCGGTTTTCATTTCCTAAATGGTATTACTAAATGGCTTTCTGGCAACCCCACAATTGTCGAAATTATCACTTAAATATCAACCACATAAGTATATCATATTTAAAATAACAGCGGGCAACTCAAGTTGAAAAAATATTGTTGAATATGTCTTATCACTAAAATAATAATAGGCATGGTTTTAAACTCACGTCAGAAAGACGATTGCACAGCTGTGTGTGGTACGATTAGATATCGCTGATAATGACCTACGAAAATAAAAATACGATAAAAACTTATATAACTCATTTTGTTTTAATAAATTAAAAACAATATACTTACCTCGGTCTTCGGTATTCTAAAATTTTAAACTTGGATAAAATATAACAATTATGACATGCTGACGCCTGAACTGTTTGCCACATTAAAATGGACATAATTCAATGGAGATCGAGATCAATGGAAACAAATCGCAAGGACTGCAAAACCAAGTGGTCACGTTCAATAAGTGTCATTATTTTTGCAAAGGTACCCTTAGGATTTAGGATATTGGCGCTTACGTCGTATGCGTAACCAACGTGCCAATCGTTAACTCTCCGTAGCGAACGAAACGCACCTGTCACTGTCGCACTAATATATAGAGAGAGGTGACTAAGATACGCTACGGAACGTTAACGATTGGCACGTTGGGTACACAGAACAGATACATTATGTATTCGAGCTATAAAAGCTTAAGCTCCGACCTCCAAACGGTACATTTTCCAAAATAATACAACATAAATTAACTTATATATGTTTTATTGTAATACTAGCTTTTGCCCGCGGCTTCGCTCGCGTTAAATTCTCCATACAAACTTCCACCTGACTGACTGGGACAAACAAACACACACATACACTTTCCCATTTATAATATTAGTATGGATATACCTACAGTTTCTATTCGTAAGTGCGTTGTATTTTTAATATAGCAATTATATCATTTAAATAAGCAGTCATTAAGTAGGTAGGAACTTTACACCATGGTTGCACAGAAAATGATTCGGTCTTCGAATCCGGTTCGAAGGACCAAATACGATTCATCTCTTATGTCATGTCATACATTTTAAATTAATTTCTGCTAGCCTAATATGGTCGGATTTTTATCGCCTGTCACCATAGCTGTCACGTTCTAGTAAGTATGTAAGTGCCAAAGTGATGCATGACGTGATATGCGATAAAATGACAACCATGATACGCGTTCTGATCTCATAGTCATAACATTACCTACAAAATATTGGTTTAAACATTAAACAAGAACATTTTGTTTGCAGTCAGAAAGCTGGCAACTGAACAAATAGCGCCTCTAGTCAAGAAAATGGAGGACGAACACAAAATTGACGATAGCGTCAGACAACTGCTGTTTGATAATGGAGTAAGTATTACGAGTTCAAGAATTTCGGTGGTAGATACAACAAAACGATGACTCAGTAGAAAATGAACATGACATTTTATCTTCAATAGGGCTTCCAACTCCGGTATTTTTTGTATCACTAACATTCCGGAGTTAGCTCATTAAAAAAAATTCAGTAGCAAGCCCTAATCTTCAAATCTATGCCTAATCAAAGGTCGCATTTTCAATTTATCGTGGACTGTACAGTAGGGTTGGTCATTTTTACTTTTTTTTATTTATTTAGGAAGCACAGTTAAAAAAAGGTGCCATTTGGTAATTAATTTTATTAAGTATATTTTTAGCTTTAATTTTACTGCCTCCGGATTTAAGTTGAAGTTTTCGAAAAATGTACTACTATGGATATCGTGAAAATAAATATCACTTATTGATTACTTTATTTTTCAATTTATTGGCTATCTGAACCTTTACCATGCTATTTCAAGCCAAAAATGGTATATATTTTAAGCTAAAGTTTGAATAAAGTGACAATACATATATATACTCTGCAGACCATAGAAAAATGTGACAATATTTTATATGAAAATTTAGAAATGGATCCGGGGGCAGAAAATGAATTCCGTTTGCAATATAACTTTAAATACTGTTTCTTGGCATTAATACGCTCCTTTTTATTACTGTGCCCGAAGGACAACTAACACTTTTTTTTTGTCCATACGTGAGTGACCCACCCTACTGTACAGTCGACATCAGACATATCGGAGCGGCCAAGGTGGTCACAAATACCTGACCAACGCCTCTATTGTCAAGGCGATAAAGTGCATGTACAGGTATTTTTGTGTACCTTGGCCTTGCGGGACCGATATATTTTATGGCGACTGTACACGATAAAGTATAAAAGCAAGCCAAGTGCCACCCAGGGTGGTAGGTACATCGATATCCTAAGATATACCTAGATAAACTTACTTAGAGATAACGACAGCTGTTATCATCAGTGAATCTTAAGGTAACTAATGATGTTGTGAGTATTGTGCATTTCAACAATTTCAACTCAAGTGGATACCAAAATATTTTAGCACATATTTAGTACCGTCGAGTTCCGTATCTTCGCCTGGATTTTGACACATTTCCCAAAAAATCTTTCAAATTTGAAAGCATTTTAGTCCTTTATGGCCAAAAAACGTATTTTAGTACTCCTGACTATCAGTATATACCATTAAAGCTTTGAATTTCATTGGGTAACTTGGCAATAAATGGCTCCGAAGGCAATAGGCGAAGTTTGGGTGTTTTCTCCAATCTTCGCCTATGGCATGCCTTACCGCTAATTATAAACTTTTCTGGGACTTACACCTATCAAGTCTTATCTCCCTGGAACGTGTTAATATAATATGAACCTTAACTACACCAGACTAGGCACATTAAAAAAAAATGTGTAGTAGGCGAAGATTGGCAACAGTCTGAAGTTGTTTACATACATTTTCTAAAATGATGCTAGGGCTGCCAAAAATTAACCAACATGTCAAATAAAGGAGAGTAATGGTTTATAAGTAAAAAAATGTTTATTATATAAACAAAAAACGTATCTCTTTTCGCTTATCAGTATTTTCGTAATTGAGATCAAATCAACCTTTGGCTTCTACACATAATTACCTTTTCAAAGTGAGACCGTACAACCGTACAATGATTGCCTTCTAAGGGTCCCTTGTTCATACCACGTATCTACTAGTACTACTGGGTACATCTACATATATCTTTATCTTACTAACTTTCCTCCAAATCGCTAATCCCCTTTCCGAAAAACCAAACATAAGAAAATATGTACATTTGGAAACAAATTTGACAACCCTAGGGGTAGGCGAAGTTCGGTAATAAGATGGCCGCCAAATACCCTCACCAATGTTTTATTCAATTGTGACTTCTAAACGTAAGCTAGCCATTAAATAATAGTTACATATTAAAAAGAAATAGTTACAGGATATAATCATGTAAAAAGTTTAACATTACCTGGCCTGTATCACTGTTTAAAACTGAAGTTAAAACATAGGCTTAAAAAAACGTGTGGTCGGTGTCGCGCAAAAACCTCACTGAATGTCAACTATATGAAGTTAGCCACAGATCGTTCGAAGAATGTTGACACCCGTAAGAAATACTTTGTATTTAGTAGTTTTGTGTAAGGCTTGCACTAAAAACATTTTGTTAAAGTCAATTTATGTCAAAATAGGCGAACATAGGTAGCACAGGCGAAGATACGCAACACGACGGTATAGTTTGTCCGACGGTTTAAGGATACGAGTAAATACGCCATACTTCAAGTATGGCGCATTTAACCTTAAGCCGCCGGACCAACTATACCTACAGACTGACCAGAGGCGCTAACATTGAAATCGAAATTTCGGTATCAGCTTCTCTTTCACTCGAATATCATTATTTGATTGTAGCAAATGCGGTAGAGAAGAAGATAATGAGAATTCGATTTTAGATCTTTGCGGTAGGCCCTCAGATCATCATTTTCACTGACACATTTTCCTAATGCATCCTTAATCACCCATCGCCTATCATCAATGCCGGTTATCATAAAAGTCTGACATTTGCAGCTCATGGGCATCGAAACCCCAACGGAATACAGCGGCTCAGGCTGCGGCTTCCTCACAATGATGCTAGTTGTCGAGGAGCTGTCCAGAGTGGACCCCGCGGTGGCAGCTTACGTGGACATTCACAATACGCTCGTCAACTCGCTCTTCATGAAGCTTGGTACTGAGGAACAGAACAAGAAGTACCTCACCAAGCTGTGCACGGAATATGTAAGTTGTATACGTTGAAGTTAATCGTGTTAAGGAGTAAAGGTCGCCCTCGTACCACCTGGAAGCGCACAGTTGAAAATAACTGGCCTTGGCTGGACGGAGTTGGAGGAAGCCGTGTATGACCGGTCTCAATGGGACAACATGATACCACCATCATCGTCATCATAAGTTTAAACCTGTACCAATCCAATTAAACGAACGAATAGCTGCAAAAAATCGCGGTGTGCGACATTTCCAAAGACCTACAAAATCTGAGAAAAGTCGGATACAATATGCATAAATTTTACTGTCAATTAATTTTATGTTTCAAGGCCGGCAGCTTCTGTCTTACGGAGCCGACTTCAGGCTCGGACGCCTTCGCCCTCAAAACCGTGGCCAAGAAGGATGGAAACGACTTCGTCATCAATGGCTCTAAGATGTGGATATCCAACTCTGATGTAGCGGGAGTGTTCCTAGTTATGGCCAACGCTGATCCCTCAAAAGTAAGTGGCTATAATCATCATTATATCAGCTAAAGACAGAGCCCCTTATGTCGTCACTGGCTCCATGATACCTGTGTTCCGCTGATAATGTTGTCCGATGTATTGGATTGATATAATCATTTGGATTCATTGGTACCTAAAGCGAATGATCTTGATATTGATAATGACCTTCTAATAAATTAAAATTGCCACAAAATAATGTTTAACAGGAGGTTAATCCAAGTAAATTGTTACATCACATGTTTTTAACAGAGCATGGTTAATAATGACTGGGTCAATAGAGCTGCGATAACGCGATACGTAATGAATAGATAAGGAGGTCGTTAACAAATGTACAAACGAGTTAAGTACATTACATAAAACAATAATATGTTGTATTTAACTTGTTTAAGTGCATTTTAAAAGGATAAGAGAGAACATTCTTGAAATTTTTCACCATTTGGCAATGACAAGACTAATAAGGGATAGGAAAATTAGGAAGACTAATTTGTAAAGATTGCTTTGAAAATTTCTTTTCATGACGACTTAGACGACAGAAGAGTCAATACCACTTTGATCTAGCACTTCCTTAATACATGACTCAGCATCAGGTTTGATTTAACTTCGGCCTTGTTTAGTTTTACCCGACAGCTAAATACGCAAAATTTCAAGTCCTAACCTAAACGCACACACGTTTTCATGTTGCTCCTTCTGTCTTAAAACAAGCTGATCTGTTCCTTTCCTGCGAATTATGAAATTAAATCCAAACCATGGCCGAATCCCAGTCCACACCTGGAGTTATCTCTGCCCTATCTTAAATTCTACTCAGGCTACAGCTCAGATCAAACGCACATAACCCAAACCCAAACTAACCTCAAATACTCGTTTCAGGGCTACAAAGGCATCACCTGCTTCATAGTGGAACGCAACACCCCGGGCCTGACCGTCGCCAAACCGGAGAACAAGCTGGGCATCCGCGCTTCGGGCACTTGTATGGTGCACTTCGACAATGTGAAGGTGCCGGAGGGCAACATTTTGGGAGAATACGGACACGGGTGAGAATATACAATACAATCATCACTTTTATTTGACAGGTCTTAGCTATCCATCCTATGGATATTGAGAAAAAATGGATTACGGATGCTTAAATAACAATCAATTGGTATCCCAAAAGGCGATTTGTGCGGTTTCCACGTGACAAGACTAGTACACTTGGTGGATCTGTGAAAGATGTGTGGTATAAACAAGTTCAGTTGGTATACGAGCTAGCTGACTGCAAATGTTGGTGATTATGCTGAGAAAACTCAAGACGTCCTTAGGTGTTTAGAATTGTTAACTAAATTTTATCACAGATATTTTTTTTATTAAAGACGCAAAACACTCATGTTTTTGAAACATCTTCACGATTATTTCCTTTCTTCAGGTACAAATACGCAGCCGGTTTCCTGAACGAGGGTCGCATTGGCATCGCTTCGCAGATGATCGGACTGTGCCAGGGCTGCATGGACGCCACTATCCCCTACACCCTCGAGAGGAAGCAGTTTGGCAAAAACATCTACTCCTTCCAGGTGAGAACTTGTATCTACCCCTACCCTACTGGTGTGTTATTACCCCTATATGTACCCCACTTTATTCCTACAGGGATATTTAGGATACGACTCCCTTCAACTACGTAGGTTGCTCTCTTTGGCAAAATTCGCAATCGGCGTCATTAGAAACACGATTGATTGTGTAGCCTTTGTCTCTGCCTTCGTCCGGCTATTGTGCCTAACCAGTACATACGTGCGCGCCGACACCCTCTGTTGGCGGAGGGCGCGGTGCGCACGCAGTCGCACGCGCAGGCGCCGGTCGTACGCGCACTGACGTTGCTCAACTCCGTGCTTGAGGCTCAGCCTTTGTGTGATTTGTTTGTAAGCACGATAGGACGACTGATGACGGAGTGTAAGAGAGTGATTGAACGAGAGATGCCTGCGAGTAGTATTGAATAATTTTATAATCTATATTATATTATACCTATCTATGTTATTGTCTTAATTTTTGCCGCTTTGGCTTTAGCTGTTAAGGTGCAAATGTATTTTTAACAATAAACAATCTAATAAACAGACAGGCACAGGAGCCCTATAATCGTCTTCATAGAGAGAGAAGACTCATGACATCGGATCATGACGTGAGAGGAATAAGCAGTTCGACAACCAGAATTTCTAGATAGCAGGCAGAAAGATGGCGGTTAATACGGCTGCGATTTCTATGTACTGATTTAAACTTACACGATTTTCACTCATTATTATGACAAAAACGGGACTTAATCGCGTACACTTACTTTTATTATTTTCCTGACGTTTCGAGCGTGCCGTAACGCTCGTGGTCGCAGGCAGACTGGCGAGGAATTGTATCAGCATCTCCTAGCTGCGCGGGTTTTTCGAACTACCCGCACTTGGTCTCGATTATGCACATTCACGCTAGGGTTATCACTTTGCCTACACACAACACTCACGACATCTGGTGGTTTGGAAATGCAAGTATTTTCACGCTTACATTTGCTGATCACTGGATTCCACGAAGACGAGATCCCCTGTCCCTCGTTCTGGTTGAAATTTTTATGCTTCCTAATTTCAATAGCCTCTCGTAGTTTCCTGCTATAACGAAGACGTTCTGTAGAGAGGACTTTTGGATTATGGAGCTCAATCCAGTGGTTTGGTCCAGATTCTAACAAATGTTCGACCACAGCAGACTTATTTATTTGCCGATTTTTGACTGCTGTGATATGTTCCCTGACCCTTTCCGCTATTGTGCGTTTGGTTTCCCCAATATAGGAACTACCACAGCTACAATCAATCTTATAAACACCCGGTGTTTGATAAGGGATAACATCCTTAGCCGACCTTAAATGCCCCGACACCCTGGATAACGGCATGTATACGGTTTGTATAGAGTACTTCCTTAGTACTGTACCTACTTTGTCCGTCACTCCTTTGACGTAAGGCAAAAATGCCGGTCGTCTTGCAACATCCGGATGCTTCCTTCCCGGTTTCCGTCTGGGTTGCCTACTGTCCACCCTGTACCCATTCCTCCTAAGGACCTCCTGAATATGTGACATCTCACTCTCTAAAAATTCAGGGTCACAAAGATCATGTGCTCTGTTCCTTAGGGAATTGACTACTGACAGTAGATGGCGAGGGTGATGGTGAGACAGAGCGTTAAGATACCTGTCTGTGTGTGTGGGCTTCCTGTAGACAGTGTGCGCCAGGGATCCATCCATTCGACCTATCACTTTCACGTCCAGAAAAGGCAAGCTACGTTCCGATTCCAATTCATAGGTAAACTTTACCTTGGGATGAATGGAATTAAGATACTGGAGCAACTGTTCAACTTCCTGTTTGCCATCACCCTTTATAATGCAAAACACATCATCGACATATCGCTTCCACAATTTCACTGCCCATGGTTGCAGATCTAAGCTGGCCTCAAAATGCTCCATCCAGATATTTGCTAAAACCGGGGCGATAGGGCTACCCATAGCAACTCCGTCGATCCGGAGGTAATGCGTTCCTCTATACAAAAAGTAGCTTCCTTCCAAACAGTTCCTTAATAACACCATGACTGATCCTAGTATCTCATTGTCCGCAAGCCTTCCCCGAACTACCTCAAGACATTCTCTTACTGGTGGTGGTACTCCAGACACATTGGTAAAGAGTGACTCGACATCAAAACTCACCATTATGTCATCTGGTTCCAGCGTTATGTTCTTAAGAATGTCTATAAAGTGACGGGAATCCTTCACAAAGGACGTTGTCTTACCCACAAGCGGCTGCAACACCGATGCAACGTGCTTGGCCAGATCGTAAGTAGGTGAGGCGATCTGACTGACAATCGGTCGCAAGGGCACGTTTGACTTGTGCACCTTCGGTAATCCATACAACTTCGGGGGATGCACTATTTTAGGCTTGTATAAGCGATCATAAACGTCCTCCTGAAATAACTCCTTATAATCCCTAATTGACAGCCCTAATTCGGCGCGTAACTCTGGCAGTAGGGTCATACGAGACAGGCCTGTATACATCCGTGTCATTTAATAAAAGCCGAATTTTCGCGTCGTAATCCGACGAGTCCATGGCCACAGTGGCGTTTCCCTTGTCCGCCTTTAGAACCAGGATATCCTCATTCGCTCTCAGGTTCTTCAGTGCTGATCGCTCTTCTGCAATAACGTTACTCTTCGGTAGTGTAGCCTTTCGCAAAATAACCGCAACATCCTGTCTTAGCACCTCCGCATCGCTAAGCGGCACCTTGTTACACATTATTGCCTCCTCAATACTACAGATTACGGTCTCATATGGAATCCGATTCGAGGTCGGAGGTCGTGATTTCGGATCACGGTTCGAAAGAACGAGTCTATGGAACGAAAATACCATTTGATAATTATTTTACCAATTTATTTACGGCGAAGGAAAACATATTGAGGAAACCTGCATACCTACATCTGCAGAGAAATTCAAAGACTCGGTGTAAAATTCCCATTCCACACGGAATACTTTAGCCCAAACCTACAGCCTAGCCTAGTATGTACAGTCGCCATCACGCCATCAGATATATCGGTGCCGCCAAGGTGGTCACAAATACCTGAACAGCGCCTCTATTGTCAAGGCGATAAAGTCCATGTTCAGATATTTTTGAGTACCTTGGCCGCTCCGATATATTTGATGGTGACTGTACAAGGGATAATGAAGCACTTTGATATGATCCCTATTATGGTAGTCACATCCAACTGCATTTTTTGACAAATTAATTAAGAAACATAGTTTTTGTCCAGGGAAAGTCAAATAATATTGGGATACCATACAACTGTTTGAATTGCTGTTTGAGCTGACCTAATCTTTTGATATTTCTAGGGTATCAGCTATCAGATCGCTCACTTGCAAACCGAGTTGGAGGCAGCCCGCCTTCTCACCTACAACGCTGCCAGGCTAAAGGAGAACAACTTGCCCTTCGTCAAGGAGGCTGCTATGGCTAAATATTTCGCATCAGGTAACTTTCAAAACGAATGAACGCTAATCTTTTTAGCTTTTGGACGCCAGGTAGCGAAGTAATACGCTGTGCCCCTGACACCGGAGCCTAAAAAATAAATAAGCTAAGTAAATAGTAATACCAAACATCATAAAAGGATTCTATAATATAGGAGTGGTAGGGTAACTATTCTATAGTTTATGAACGGACGGCTATTGCCGATGGTGGCGTCAGTGGCACTACTTTTAGTTGGCGGCCACGGCCGACAGTGGCGGTTAAAAGTAGCTGTACATCATTCATAAAACCATAATGATGTCCAAGTAGGTACGTTACGTCATCTCATCTCTCTTCCTACGGCGACTGCTGCGGGTATCATGGGCTCCTCAGGTGTACTCGAATGTGACTCACATTATCCAACTTTTGTAGTTAAAGTACGCCCGCATTTGTCACATGTATTTAAGGATCCCATTATTCCCATTCATATAGTTGTAGTTGATTGCCGCAGGTGGTCGTTACGTACGCACGTACCAGTTAATTTCTTTCATATTTGGCATTGTTATTGATGAGCAAATAACAAAATAATCTTGTGTCTATAAAGTGTACTAATAGTTTCGGAAGACGTAGCCCTTGGGCGAGACCAGGGGAGACCAGGGATGTAAGTAACACGGGATGAAAGTAACAAACGAGTTTTTGAACGGATTATGTTGGCCAGACTGACGTTTGTTTCACCCATACGCGCCATTTTGACCCCCCTCTCACCTCAGTTGCGTTGACGGCGCTGTGCTGTCAGGTTGTGAACGTAGCGAGTCAATGGCGCAAAAATACACCGAAAGTAAGTTTTGACCTTTTTTTTATGTGAATTTATTTCTATAATGGTTAGTTAAAGCTTGCATGTCAAGTGTCAGTATAAAAGCACAACTATTGACCTTTTTATTTAGGCATTCGAAACAGTATTGTTCTTACGGTTATTTTAGGTTATAAGCACGTGTTTGTCGCATTCGGGAAAATTTTAAGCTAGGGGTGAAAGTAACAGCTTGTTACTTTCATCCCGATTATGATTGTAATATGTATAAGCGTTTTTTATCATAATATGTAGTATTACAAAGTACTATGGATGTTTTTTCTTTTTCCAGAATGCCTAATATATGTACATAAACGAACGACCGGTAGAGGCTTAGCTAGTGCAGAAATAATGGATTTGGCTGCAGAAGAAGTACTTCTCAGAAAAGTACCGTTTAGGTATGCTACAAATTCATATCAGCTGTGCTATGAAACTTTATATAGATATGTGTAAAAGAAGAAAAAACTGCTCGAGGAAGGCTCAACAAATCTTCCAAATGTAGGCTACGTTTCGAAAAAAAGAGTTTTTAATGACGAGGAAGAAAAAATACTGGCCGAGTATTTAGCTATGGCCCATGTAGCTTGCACTAACAACGAAGTTAGTTATGTGTTCCATAATTGTTTATCTGAGTAAGATCTCATTCGATTATATTGATTATTAAAGAAGATTGTTTTGTTTCCCATGATTATATTGATTATTAAAGAAGATTGTTTTGTTTCCGAAGATTATATTGATTATTAAAGAAGACTGTTATGTTCCCCATGAAAGTAGGTATAATATTTTCAATAATTGTGATATTATGTGCAGCCTAAAAGGCTGATTTGAAATAAAAACGTTGATTATAAAAGCAACTTTCTTTTTATTTCCAATGTTACAACCATCCCTTTACACTGTTACAACCAACCCCAGGGGTCGGGATAGTTGTAACAGATTACTTTTTTTTTTGTTTAGCCGTTTTTCTCAAAATCTGTCATGTCAGTCGTATTTAAGGTACTCCTTAAAGATTGTTGAAAGATCAACCTATCACGTGAACCAATTAAAATGTTGATATTCCATGAGGTCTGTAAGATAATATAAGAAAACTGAAATTTGTTACGTTCATCCCTGGTCTCCCCTATCATGGATATGCATCATCCGTGTTAAGTTATGGATGCATAATCTGGGGAAATAAAGTTAACAAAGACTTGGCCCCTATTCGACAGGCCAAACTGTGACACGCTGTACGACACACGTACAGTCGCCATCAGATATATCGGAGCGGTCAAGCTGGTCACAAATATCTGAACAACGCCTCTATTGTTAGGGCGATTAAGTGCATGTTCAGATATTTTTGGGTACCTTGGCCGCTCTGATATGTTCTATGGCGAATGCACTAGAGTGATCTAAAGTCAAATGGATTGTCAAATTGGACACAATATATAACTCATTTCTTTCGCTGATTACGGCAATGTATGTAATAAACTAATTTTTGAAAAATCCTTAGTTGCATCCTTTTACTGCCAGCAGCGTACTAAATATATTTTGTTGAGGAAATTTACTCGTGTTGCGATAACAGGTCACTTCTTACCTATTCCAGAAATCGCCCAAACCCTAACCTCCAAATGCATAGACTTCATGGGCGGCGTAGGCTTCACGCGCGACTTCCCCCAAGAGAAGTTCTTCCGCGACGCCAAGATCGGCACCATCTACGAGGGCACCAGTAACATGCAGCTGCAGACCATCGCCAAGCTCATCGAGAAAGAGTACACGCAATAAACATATTACAAACAATAAACTGTGTTTTTTCTACACCCGATGACCTTCAAATTGACTTTACTTAAACAGTTTTTTAGCTATTTTACTACTTGTTTTGAGAAAGTAAAAAAAATATATGTTAATATTCGTTATATTTGGAAGAACTTCGTTAATTCCGATACACGATTGGACGAAATCGGCTCGATAGAAAATAATTACAAAATTATAAACTTATTATGCAAAAGAAAAAGTAATCAAAATAATTATTAAAAAATAATTTGATTTGTTTTTCAGTTGAATAATTCCAAAGTTACATCTTAAATTAGCTTTAAACAGTTGTATGTCTTTAGTTTCTTGACTTATACGTCTGTAACTAAGAACCACGGACTAGATCTAAGGACGAAATTCCACCACACTAATACTAAAACTTCGTTGTTTTATCGGGGAGACCGGGGACAGTTGAAACAATTTGTCTTTAACCTCCTGTGAAAAATGTACGCTCAAAATATTTCAAGGTTAGTTATCTGGTTCCTAAATAAAATGTATTTGGATGGTCTGTAATCCATAGTTTTTTAACAATAGTGTAATAAAGATAATGGGGCAGTATGGTTCAATTGACCTCACATGAGTAGACCCCGTTATCTTGTCGCATAGATTTTGTTTTTCAGTAGAGCGTGAATGATTTTTTTTCGACCTTCTTGATATCGATGTTTATATAATGCAATTGAATTTTCGCCTTTTAAGTCTATACTCAATTTCAATTCAAACTTTTTGTTTACAAATAAGTACATAACCTTATTGGTCTTACGTGAAAGTTTATTGTAATTATTGTGGAAAAAATATGATTAATCCAAACTAACGAACATCCTAGACTTTTATTTCTTCGTTTATTATTAAACATATCTTTATACAAAAGTAATAAGTAGTACCTAGTGACACCTCTTGGAAATTATCAGTGACATACAGTATCGACATTTAGATAGTCGATAAAAAAAACATTCACGCTCTACTGAAAAACAAAATCTATGCGACAAGATAACGGGGTCTACACATGAGTGTCAATTGAAACACTATGTGAGGTCAATTGAAACACTCAAATATCTTCGGCACAATAAAAGTACTTATATTTGTTTCAATCTTTTTCATCCCTACCTCGGCATACAATGAGCTCATCAAAAGTTTGCAAGCATAACATAAACATTTCTCAACTTATGAGCATCTGAACATCTCGATAAAAAAACTTTGTAAAAAAAAGAGTATACGACTTTTAGTTTTCTTTGTCGCTGCTACCTTATACATTTACCTTAACCAAAGTAGTTTTAATGCAATTCTAGGATATAACGATAAAGAATAGCAAAAAATAAGCATTATTATGTTTCATACAAAACTGCTTGTTTCAACTATAACAATGTTCCAATCATAACCTTTCCCATACACCCTGTGACGAGTGTTGCAGACGTCGGAATGTAAAATGAAATATTTGGCGCAATAAAATAATCAGTTTAAATTGTTTTATTATGTAAACAAATACATAGCGATATGCCAATTAAAAAAAAATTGTTAAACTTTCTCTGATATACATTTTAGCAGAGGCCGACCTCTTTAATCAGCCGGTTGGCAGCAGTCGGTTGTTGCTGAAACGTATTATTATTATATATCAAACATATCAAATCAACATACGGGTCAAACTGAGAACCTTCTTTTTTATGAAGTCGGTTAAAAACAAATGTTCACATAACCTCGAATAAAAAATACTGCAGATTTCGAAAAAACACGTTGTATATCCATAATTTATCAACTAGGTCAAAAACTACACAAATAAATGTGAATATTAATAGAACAAACATGTGCATCGAATACAGAACCTTATATTTTGAAGTCGGTTACTTTTGCGGACGATTAAAACGCGAGAACGATTGAAACGTTTCAATCGTCCACAAGCAAGTTGTTTCTATCGTCCCCACACCACGTTTTTCACTTCAAGGTCAAATATTATATATAAAAAAGACTCGAACGCTGATCAACGGTCATTAAAAACATTGATTTATTCATAACTATAACACGAAAATAATTTGATTAGTCAAAATACAAGAGTAAACGAAGTTATAAGAAAATATACGAGAGCACAAATACTTACTTTTTACCGCGAAAAACTGGCTTGGCTCGTGTACAAGGATTCAAACATGGCCGACCGCGTGTTCCGAGTGTTGCGTCAGACGGGTAGGTATTATAGTTATCGAGAAATTTGACTTGTTTCAATCATGACGTGTTCTATTGTCCCCGGTCTACCCTATTTCTCAATTAATGCGCAGTTTTTTTATATTCATCATTTTGCTAAATTTGCAATGAGCTCCTATACTAATCGTAACGCAGTGTTTTTCAATTCATGGGATTAGGTTGCAGAGTGGACATGTTCAATTGTACCATCAAGCAATAAATACATTACATGAAACAATACACTGTCTTATTATTTTAAACGCCACCATCTTTCCGGCAGTGTAAATCGGTTGCATCGCTAAAGGCTAATTTAAACAAGTCGGCTAGTTTAAACGAATCCTAACAGTAGGATATTTACCGGTATTTAATAATTTTCATATTATTTATTTTATTTTATGTAGGTAGTATGTATTCATAGGATGTATGTATAGTATATATTTTGTATTTATGTACGAAGTTTATTTATATTTATGTAACGTATGCGGAATGAAATCTGGACAACATTCAATTTCTTATAAAATAAATATAACATATTTATTTTTATAATCTTTCATGGTTTTTAATAATGTATTTAATCATATTAAACGCCAGAGTAAGTTTACTCCAATGCGAGGTTTCAAACGAAAGTTGTGGTACTTTATGTCCATCGCTGTCGACAACAACAATGTACAGATTTTTTAAGATCTAAATTTATCTTCCATCGGATAACTTTTTAAGGAAGCTAATATACTTGACATTTTTCACATTCTTGACCGTAAGATTATTGGTGTTCTCAAAATAACAGTTACCTTGCCACGAATTTTCATTTTAAACAACATAATATTAGTCATTCAAAAAATCCAAAAATGAAAAAAACATGTATTTACATTTTTTGACCAAACGATGTGGCCATATTTCGGTTATTTTTTAAAATTTTGGGAGACGATGGGCGTAACTTTTCTTAATTTTTAACTGATACCTATGTCTTCAAGATATTTTAAAACAGTTTTACTGCCACATTTGAAATCCTTCCTGAGTTCTCTATAAGATTTTATCTACACTCATACTGTAAGTACTCTAAAATGCGTTCAAAAACCGTAGACAATGACAAGCATTACAACAAACGATTTAACTATGATAAGTTTCTTATCTGCGGCAGTAACGTAATTTTAACTTTGCATGCTCAAATATTGTTAAGCAATGAGTTTCAAATTTGGAACATCGAATTTGATAACATAATGTTACCGCCATGGCCAACTCGATTGGTCCCGCGCGAGCGCCGGCACAATCGAGTTGGCCACGCCGACACAATCGAGATGGCCACGGCGGTACAATGGCGGCCATTCTATGATTTCCGAATACGGCATTTATAATAAATAATATGAGTGTAGATAAAGCAGTGTATGCAACTGTACGTAATTAGGCCTTAAAACACTCGTGTGATCTTATTATGAAATTCGCCTGCGGCTCATTTCATAAAACCACACTCATGTTTTAAGGACCCTTATTACGTAACAGTTACATAAACTACTATTGTGACTCAGCGGGCTGTAATTTTCTTTCATCGATCTCTCTCAGCAAACTGGCTAATGCTGGAATGTTTCCCTGAACCAGGCTTTCTTGTGGCCATTTTTGTAAAGAAAAAGGACGCTAAAATATTATAAATAGTTTTTTAGCTCTATCCCATTTCCACGGTCTTCGCTTTCAGCCATTAATACTGTAGAAATTACATACTGTTTCGCGACGTTGTTCTCCTCGATTAACCATAATTTTAAGATAAAGAATCCAATGCCCATTAAAAGTACGGGATTAATTAACAGATGTATAGGGTTTCGATTGGCATTTATATAAAATTTGAGTTTATTTCTTTACTTACTTTTTACGTCTTCAAAACTTTGTCCAGATTTCATTCCGCATACGTTATGATACCGAACCGACCTAATTAAGATTATAAATTATAATAAAACTCATCTTACCATATCGTACAGTACCTAAGTCTGCCTAGCACTTCCAACTTTCTCTCTCAATAGCTCAAAGATTAACTGGAAGAAATCCCTTTAAGGGATAAATTCGCCTCTGTACGTATATGTTGTGTTATATGTCTTTCGTTGTGTTTTCTTGAACAATAAAGTGTTTTACGTGTTTTACTACTACTACTACTACTAAACGTATGGACTAAGAGCTGGACACGTCAGATATGACACGATGATGAGAGCAACAAAGCCATATTAACCTTTTGCTAGATCCGGGTATGGGTGTGCTTTTAATGGGTGGAGGTCAGAGCGACAGGCTAGCAAAATTTTTGAATTGCAAAATAGTAATACTAAATTCAAAAGGCTCAAAGTCACCCAAAGGGCAATGGAGAGGGCTATGGTTGGAGTCTCTCTGCGTGATCGCATCAGAAATGAGGCCATCCGCAGCAGAACCAAAGTAACCGATATAGCCCTCAGAATCGCTAAACTAAAGTGGCAGTGGGCGGGGCACATTGCTCGTAGAACCGATGCCCGTTGGGGCAGAAAGGTTCTCGAGTGGCGACCACGAACCGGAAGGCGCAGTGTGCGTAGACCCCCTGCAAGGTAGACTGATGACCTGGTGAAGGTCGCGGGAGTCCGCTGGATGCGGGTGGCGCAGGACCGGTCATTGTGGCACACTTTGGGGGAGGCCTATGTTCAGCAGTGGACGTCTTTCGGCTGATATGATGATGATGAATACTAAATTAGGTAAAAACTGATGAAGTTGTCATGACAGCTTTGCAGTTTTTACCTATTTTAGTATTACTATTTTATATTTATACCTGGTGAAAAAATCGATTCAGGAAACTCTCACTTGGGGCCGACAAAATGGCTAATACCGAAACCAGACGTATAAGTATCTTTTGCCAAACCGCCTGATCTTTTTATAACAGTAAAAAGATGTTATGTAACCTAAACCTAGCGCCTGGTCTTTTTATAACTGCAGCAAGATTTTACGTTATTAAAATGATGTTATGTTTTAAAATATAAGGCGCTATTTTTTGGCATACAATCTTTTGATGCTGCTGCCCTTGCTGCCCTGCCACTGACAAGGCCAGGGACGGGGGCTTGCAGCACCGCATTATCGTGTAGCCCTACTTCGAGGAACACGGAAAATCCAGGAGACTCATTGGCCTCATTGCACTAGAAAGAGGTTATTATTTAAAAAATAATAATACGCCGCCATTTTTTTTGCATTGCAGCATCGACATTTCGTGTTCCCCCATTAAAGACGTGACTAATTATATATATCTCATCTAGGAGACTTATCGAACTAGGTTCAGTGTCGTGGGCTCTTGTTCTATATAGCCTGAAGTTTGGAGAAAGCGATTTTGTAGACATTCCAGGTCTTATATCATCCTTGGTATAGATGCTACTCATACTGAAACCCAACGTTGTAGGGAGGCGTCCATAAATTACGTCTAGCTATTTTTCACACATGATGGACGCTCCCTTAGGCTTGTACTGAGCTCAAGTCGCGCTACCGCGCTATAAAGGATATGCCCTACATTAATTCAGTTTGGTTGTTTGAAACCCAAAGCGTATTGTCTATGACTTTAGAGGGAAAATTACAAGTGATCAACACACATACATACCTACAAACTTACACAAGTACATGTCATAATTGTATAAAAATTATTACTTATCTTATCTTAGCATATTCTATTTTAAAGAAAAAATAAAATAAAATATTTTTGGTAACTAATTTATTTACAGAATTCATAATTAATTGTACTATGATGATAAACTTTCACTACATGAGAAGCCAAAACAATATTGTTTTCATGATTTATTCTATCTATCATCCATTATAAAACTACACTTTCACTGGGTCTCAATATTCATAGCTGTTTTACGGTTTCGGGTCATGTGGCAGCTTGAAGCCAACCATTCTAGCGGTCTCCTCCACACTTCTTTCACCCTTTCCCTTGAACTCCATATTAATCTCCTTGTACATCCTCGAGTTGTGCAGATAGTCATAATAGCTCCTCGCTTTAAAATGCATCTCATCCATAGCTTTACAAAGCTGTTGGTCCGTTACTTGGTGTTTACGGTACTGGTCCAAAATGTACCGAGCCATCTGATTTTCTGCTAGCTTTTTCGTTGAGCTCTGTTTACGAATCTCAGATAATAATTGCCGCAGCGTTACAAGAACGGGCTTTGATGTGATAGTTGCCATGGTCACACCTTTAAACAAATCAAATGTTTAACTTTTCCATCATAAGAGAGGTTATGAATTCTTCAGTATTTTCGTAGTTTGGTTTTTCACCCTTTATCCAAAATTCTTTATCTAGCTTTTCTAAATTAGAACTTGGAAAATGATGTATTGATGTATCATTAAAAATATCACTGTAAACAAAATTATTTTCTAAAATAACTTCAGACACAAATGGACTAATTTTCTCAATGTAAGGTACAGTTTCCTTTAAAATTCTGTTTGGGTGATTTTCGACCAATGAGGCAAAACTGTTGCAAATTAAAATGCAGTTTACTAATTCAGGACTCCAATTACTCCAAAAAAAGTTATTTGTTAGTTGTTTTGGACAATGTGGTAGGTACAAAAGTGTTATGTCTTGTTTTGATATTACATAACCTCCCTCTGTATTTTCTGCTATAACTTGAAGTCCTAACTTATCCAATACAGAACATTCACTTTTATAAAATACTGGGTCGTGTACCAGGACGTCAGAACAGCTAAGAGAGTCTTTTAGACACAATAACAACGCGAGTTGATATCTTGAAATGTTACACTCTCCAATGTGGCCGAGTCCAAAACAAATTATAGTTTTTAGTTTCCTGCTACTTAGTACTGTACTCACAGAATCAAACACGTGTTTCAAATAATCAGAGGCTCTTAAATCATCCGCAGCTGCCTGTATTCGCCTGAAAATTGAAAAAATACGCTGGTAAATAACATTGAATCCTAACCTCAAATACATAACTGTATTTTAATTAATTACTTAATCGCTTTGCCGACGTCGATGATAGTTTCTTGTTCTTCAAATTTTGAGTTTTTGGAAGGTATTTTAGTTTGTTTATTCTTAGAGAAACGCTTAGAATGTACTATTTTAAAACCATCGCTGTCAACTTGCTGTTTTGACATTTTAGGGCGGAGGTGAGGCGTTTTTCAGTCCTTAAACTCCTTAAGGAACAAATCGGCATCCAGCAATCACTAGATCTTCATTAATTTTAAAATTCTTTATTATTTCTTTTTAGGATTCCGTAGCCAAAATGCCAAAAACGGAATCCTTATGGTTTCGTCATGTCCGTCTGTCCGTCCCTCCGTATGTCACAGCCATTTTACTCGGAAACTATAAGAGGTATCTTAATAACATTTAGACACAACTCGGACACGAGGTGCAGCGCCGGATCTAGAACTTTTTCGAGGCGGGGCAAAATCTGAAAAATGCCGCCCCCACCCCTGCATATACGAGTATATGATATGTATTCTATTTTTTCCCTAATGTTTAACTATCATATAATTTTGACCAACAGACGCCTACTAATAGGCCTAACTATTAACGGAAAGAACGCCACGACGACCGGTCTAGCGTTGCTCTTTATGTGTTAAGCCTTTTTTTTCGAATACTTATAATTAGGATAACTTAGTTATACGGCAAATACGGAAAAAAATTCACTCTATCTAAACCTTTTCTACGCCCCCGTGCGCGTTGTTATATAAAAAAAATTTAGAACTATTTCATCATCATCATCATCAGCCTATTTTAGTCCACTGCTGGACATAGGCCTCACCCAATGAGCGCCATAGCGCCCTGTCTTCAGCTTGCCGTATCCAGCATCTGCCTGCAGTCTTTCGCAGATCGTCATCCCACCTTGCCAGAGGGCGTCCTACACTACGTTTGCCGAGTCGCGGTCTCCACTCAAGAACACGTTTACCCCAGCGGTTGTCGGTTCTTCGCGAGATATGGCCGGCCCACTGCCACTTCAGCTTGCTAATTCTTTGAGCTATGTCGATAACTTTGGTTCTCTGTCGGATGTATTCGTTACGAATCTTATCCTTCAGAGAAACTCCGAGCATAGCTCTTTCCATAGCTCGCTGAGCGACTTTGAACTGGTGGACCAGCCCTACCGTGAGTGTCCACGTCTCAGCTCCGTAGGTCATTACGGGTAGGACGCACTGATTAAAAACTTTCGTTTTCAAGCATTGCGGTATGGATGACGAGAAGACTCGGCGTAGTTTCCCAAATGCTGCCCAGCCTAGCTGGATCCTCCTTTTGGCCTCCTTCTCGAAATTGTTTTTACCTAACTGCAGGATCTGCCCAAGGTAGGTGTACTCAGAAACAATTTCAAGAAGGTGGCCATGTACGACGACCGGTCCTGGATCAATGTGGCCATTGATCATGACTTTGGTTTTATCCAAATTCATGCCAAGACCGATGCGTCGCGAGGCTGAAGCTAGGCCGTCCAGCATCCGGGTCAGCTCCTCTAGCGACTCCGCCATTACGACTATGTCATCAGCGAATCGCAGGTGTGAGATGTAATCGCCGTTTATGTTTATGCCCTTACCTTTCCAGTCCAGCGTCTTAAACATGTCTTCCAATGCGCTTGTGAACAGTTTCGGGGATATGACATCCCCCTGTCTCACCCCTCTGCGCAATTGGATGGGTTTAGACTGCTGGCCCTGTACTTGGACACTCATAGTGGCGGCTTCGGAGAGACATCTCAGCACCTTGATATAACGATAGTCTACTTGGCATCGCTGTAAGGATTCCAGAACAGCCCAAGTTTCCACGGAGTCAAAGGCCTTCTCATAGTCCACAAAAGCGAGACACAGGGGCTGATTATACTCTTCGGACTTCTGTATAATCTGCCTCACTGTGTGAATGTGGTCTATGGTGCCATATCCTCCGCGGAATCCAGCCTGTTCCGGTGGCTGGAACTCGTCGAGTCTTCTGGCGAGACGATTCGTGACCACTCGTGAGAAAAGCTTATAGACGTGGCTCAGAAGTGTGATGGGTCTGTAGTTTTTAAGGAGGGTTTTATCACCCTTCTTAAAAAAGAGCACCACCAAACTCCCGCTCCACGCCTTAGGAGTTCTCCCACTGTGAAGGACGGTATTGAAGAGGTTCTGCAGCTCCTGTATAACAGGAGCTCCTCCTGCCTTCAGAAGCTCTGAAGTAATACCATCCTCACCGGGGGCTTTTCCATTTTTAAGCTGCCTCAGAGCTAACACGATCTCGTCTTGACTGATGTCTGGCAGTTCGTCGGTATAGTGGCGTGTCAGGGTGGCTCTTGAATCATGGTCGTCTCGTCGGGAGTGGGGGGCATGTGCAGAGTACAGCCGGCCATAAAAATCCTCTATCTCGGCGGAGATCTCCGGCTTCGACAACACGGTCCTCCCGTCGTGCGTTTTTAGCTTCGTCAGGTGGCTCCTGCTAAGCTGCTGAGTGAATACTTTGGACCCTCGGTTTCGCTCTATCGCCTCTTCAATAAGGCGTGTGTTGGAGCTCCGAAGGTCGCGCCGTACCATCTTCGCAATTCGCTTATTCAGGTTTGACCTCTCTGACGAAGTCGCTTGGGTAGTCTCCCGTCTTCTTGTCATCAGCCCCAGAGTCTCATCCGAGAGTTTGGACTTCTTGCCAGTACGCTGTTTTCTGCAGAACTTGATACCCTCGTCCCTCAGCGTTTCGACCAGATTGTGTAGGGTCTCGTCGGCGTCATCAGTGGGTTCCAAGGCAACAAATCTATTCCCGAGAAGCTGCTGAAACTCCTCGGTGCCCGCGACGATTTGGATTTGGTTAGGCCGGAGCGTGGACTTCATCAGACGGTTTCTTTCAAGCTTCAAGTTGATATTCAGAGAGCCTCGGAGCAGTCGGTGATCAGATCCGGTATTGAACCTGTTGATCACTGAGACATCTCTGAATATGTACTTGCTATCCGTCAAGATGAAGTCGATCTCATTTTTTGTCACAGTGTCGGGGCTCTGCCATGTCCACTTCCTTTGAGGCTGTTTCTTAAAGAAGGAGTTCATTAAGAATAGCTCCTCTTTCTCAAGGAAGTTGACAAGCATTTGCCCCCTGTGATTCCTGACTCCATAACCATGCGGGCCTATTCGGGATTCGTTGCCAGTCCGGATTCCCACCTTGCCGTTAAAGTCCCCCATAACAACGTTGAAGTGAGCCTTTGTGGTGTTGTGCAAGGCTTTGGATATGTCTTCATACATATCCTCCACTTCATCATCCGAGTGTGCCGAGGTCGGTGCGTAAACCTGAACTACCTTCACGCTATACCGCTTGGAAAGCCGAAGGATCAGGTACGCTACCCTGTTCGACACACTGGAGATTTCTTGAACGTTGCTAGAGAGGGCCTTATTGACGAGAAAACCTACGCCACCCTGGGATGTTTTATCACCCTCGCGAAAGTAGAGAAGATGGCCTGAGTCTAGGGTTACGGTGTCCTCCCCCTCTCTACGGACTTCACATAACCCAAGAACATGCCATTTAATGTTCTCTAACTCCACTTCCAACTGCGCTAGATGATGGTCAAGCCTCAGAGTGCGTCCGTTGAACGTAGCCAGGGTCAATTTAGGAAGTGTGTGGTAGCCTGTTGTAGCCCGGGGATTCCTAGCACCCCCTGCCCCGCCGTTACCGTGGCCGCTACCATGGCTAGGAATAGCGAGGCGGCCGGGAACTGGGGGCCATTTCTTGGCTGAACTTATCATAAAGGGGTAATGCCCATAATCCCCACGCTGGGCATGCGGGTTGGGGATCGCAGTTTGGTGGTGGGATTTTTCTGCAGGGGCGCTGCTGCCCGCCCCCCGGTATGTCCCTTAGTCGCCTCTTACGACACCCACGGGAAGAGTTGGGGTGGAGCAATTCTAAGCCGGCACCACACGGCACGAACTATTTATACTATTTATTTCAAAGAAAAAACTTATATCTAACTAGAATTTTACATGTTTTGCAAAATCTCTACTATGAGATTATGTGCGCGGTCACTCAGTTTGCTTCTTATTATATTGTTTTTTTATTAAACATTTATCTTATCTAATTAGTCTTGTTTTCGTTGTTGGTATATTTTCCGGTATATTTTCCTTGTATGAAATATTGTTTAAGGATTTTACTGACTTGAGATTTTTTCTTGTTTCTAGTAGTTTTACAAATTCCTTAGGTAATCTGTTTAATATATCAGGGAGAATATACCAACAAGTTCGTTTACCGTATACATTATATGTACCGGGCGGCCACAGTATGATCACTTACTTCATCGAGGAGCAGTTTGGAACCTTATTAATCGAAAAGCAAAAGTTTAATATGTCACAAATCACTTGGTCAGACAGACCTCAGCCTGGTCCGTTCAGTTTTCGGACACTTTTTGTGGTGCAATTTTTGGGGTATTTTTACCTCATCGAGTAGCAGGATGAAACCAACTTTAGTTGATAGCTAAAATAATGCTTTTACAATATTTTTTGGTCGGACCGCCCTCAGCCTGGTCTGTTCCGTTTTCGGACACTTTTAGTGGTGCAATTTTTGGGGTGCTTTTTCCGTCTGTAGCCGAAATTTACGGCCCTATATTAATAAAATTTGGTGTGTGAGTGGCTTTTATAACTCGCCATATGTTGGAGCATAAGAATTATTTTTAAAAACATTTTTTAAGGGGGCACTCCATACATGTAACTATTGTAACGGTTGAATAAAACAAAAACAAATGCCGAAAAAACATGTTCTGATATGAAGTCCCGTACGTTTTTAAAAATAAGTTTAAGGTTACTAAATGTATTTTTTTATACAATTCATATTTAGGAGGATATTTACTATAAATTTTTAAAAATAAAAATGTTTAAAAATTAATTCTTATGCTGCAATATATGACGAGTTATAAAAGCCACTCACACACCAAATGTTATCAATATAGAGCCGTAAATTCCGGCTTCAGACGGAAAGCGCCCCAAAAATTGCACCACTAAAAGTACCAAAAAATATTGAAAGAGCATCACTTTGGCTATCAAATGAGGATGGTATAATCCTGCTACTCGATGAGGTAAGAACACCCCAAAAATTGCACCACTAAAAGTGTCCGAAAACAGAACGGACCAGGCTGAGGGCTGTCCGACCAAAAAAATATTGAAAGAGCATACACTTACTATCAAATACTTTAGCACTGCACTTTAGCTATCAAATAAAGTTGGTTTCATCCTGCTACCCTGATGAGGTAAAAACACGAAACGAAACGGACCCAGGCTGAGGGCTGTCCGACCAAGTGATTTGTGACCTATTAAACTTTTATTTTCGATGAATAAGTCTAAGTTCCAAAATGCTCCTCGATGAGGTAACATCATACTGTGGCCGCCCGGTCCATTACGCGGATTAAGTGTAGTGAGCGTTCCTATAAATACGTGCACACGATCAATACGATCATACAAGTTACGCAACAAACAGTAAAAGTTACTTTTCACCACTCCACCTCGAAAACGCACTCTGTATCCCTTGAAAACGGATGGGGGGAAACGCATTTTATCCACATGTGGGGAAAGTAATTTGGTACAAGTTTTGACTTGCTTTTTCATGTTATCTGGCAGGCTTTAAAGAGATGATTTTCAATTATATAATTTTGAAAGCATTCATTTGGCTTCGATTTTTTATAACTTATATTTTTCCTGAGGTGGTGTGGTGAATTTTTTTGTATTATACTCGGCAGAAAAGTTTGTTCAGCCTCTCTTGCCTTTAGGCCCTCGTACGCTCAAGATTCCATTTTTTGAACAACTTGCTACGCTCGTGGCTCAATTTTGGAATGTTTCGGTAGATCGGATTTCAATAAAGCACGAGAGAATAAACATCGACTTTGCCCCCTTGTATAATAAATAACTATTATCTATGGTGTCAGAGCAAATTCTAGCTGGCAAATTTATTCACATGTTTTATTCGGCTACCATAGTTTCCCTTTCCCATAAAATCATTTTAATAAACACCGGCCAAGAGCATGTCAGGCCATGACTAATGTAGGGTTCCGTCGCTGCGGGCCCGTCACAATATTTACACCTATTCATAAAATCGTTTTTAGGGTATTTTGCCATGAAATTACAAGTTTTGCGATAACTTAAAAACGGCCCAACCAATTATATTCTATACAGTTTGCATTGAAAATTCTTATTTAGACTCACATCTATGAATTTTCCATATTTTTTGGCCCAAGGTTCAAAAAAAAAGAGAACGGAACGCTTTTTTTAAATTTCGAAGCTATTATTTACGTAATAACTATTGATTTTATCCAATACTTGATTTAGAAGACCCTTATTTTTAAAAGACCAAACTATATTGTAAGTACTATATTTTAAATTTGTTTCAATAAATTACTCTATTAGAATTACTGAGAAGTATATTATTAAGATTTCACTTACCTAGTAAGTGTACTTCATGAGTAGGAGGGATTGGTGAGCTGGTTTTTACAGAACCACAAACATATTTTTTGACAGAAACAGGTGTTTTGTAGATGTTTGAAACAACACATGCCCCTGAGAGATACCGATGAAGGAGTTACTAAATATACCTTCATCTTTTTCACACGCCGGCTAAGGGCGCGTGTAGACGATGCCGCCCCCGCGCCGCCGCCGCTAATGCTACTGCGGGTATCATGTAGGTACACGATAGCCGCCGCCGCGGGCTTTTGTTTCTCGCATACACAGCGCAGTAGGGCGGCGGCGCGGTGGCGAGCTTTACGCGTGTCGTATACACAGCGCAGAGGCGCGGTAGCAGCGCCTGGGCGGCATCGTCGACACGCGCCCTAATCGCCCTCAAGTGAGAGCGCGTTTCATTTCCCGCGGGCGAGCGTGATTGTTGACCTGCGCCTACGCGCCCCGCGAATGTACACCTGTCTCAGTGGTCCAGGTTGCGTTGATGAGACATGTATTCGTCTGTCAGAAAGTTCGAATTTGCCGCCCCCAAAATTTGCCGCCCGGGGCATGGGCCCCGGTCTGCCCCCCCCTAGATCCGGCTCTGACGAGGTGTATTTTGTACGCTGCTATTTAGTTTTGTAGTAAAATTGTAGATATTTTTTAAGGTAGGGCGCTCCATCCATACATGTAACTAAATAAATAAAAAATGTGTCAGTGCATCTGGAAAGGTACCTAGTCACGACATTTAGTTACCGAGTTACATGAGTTTTTGTGGAAGCTGGTGAAAAAGTGCCAAAATGGGTTTGTGTTATAATTGGGTTATTTACATCCTAAGGAACACGTGTGTACAAGAATATCAGTAAAATTATGTTTTTTTAGTATATTTCTCCGACTATAAAGTTTAGTAGTCAGGGTACCTTGTCACGCCATGTCTTAAAGCCTTTTCACACCACCTGCTCGACAATGCCAAATTATATATCATGCAAACCTCACCGAAAGCAAATCATTATAGCGCTTGGCTTTAGCCGGGTTATTATTTTGTACTGAATCTCATTATAACCCGCTGGTTAATAATGTGATTTCACTTCCCATAGTTCTTATTGTTATATGCTTAAAGTCTAATTTAGTAAAGTCCGCACGGTGCACAGCCCCGCAACGCCAGCCGGGGCCCGCGCCGCCGCGTCGAACCGATTTGAAAATCGAATTTATTCGGAAAATCGTGCTGGCCACCTCAATTTTAAATACCTAAAACAAATGCCGCGAGTGTCATAACTCATTCATAACTTCATAAGACGCTGCAGTATACGGAATAAAACTGCAGGTTCTATAAAAATAGAAGATAAAATGAGAATAAAATGGACTAATGTATCAAGAATCAATTTTTAGGGTTCCGTAGCCAAATGGCAAAAAACGGAACCCTTATGGATTCGTCATGTCTGTCTATATGTCTGTCCGTCCGTATGTCACAGCCATTTTACTCGGAAACTGTACGACGCATCTGAATAAAATTTACACATACGGTGTATTTTATATGCCGCTACTTAGTTATGTAGTTAAATTTGAAAAAAAAAAAATATTTTTAGGGGGGGGGGCGCTCCATACATGTAACAAAATGTAACACATCAATCGATAGGTCTTTAAAAATAACATTGAGGTTGTTTTGACCATTTTGTGATTAAGTGAATATTTTCTGAAATAATCGCTTCGAAAGTAAGAAAAATTGTGTGTGGCCCCTGTAACTTTTGAACCGTAAGTCCAAAAAATATGAAAAAATTGGAGGAGATGCGCCTTATCATATACTTTCTACAAAAATTGTTTTAAACATTATCGGTTTAGCCATTTTTGAGTTATCTCCAAAAAACTTCTTCCATAGGCATCAGATACGACCTTTTGGTGTTTGGTTCTTATTCCATTGAAGGTACGGAACCCTCCGGAAGGTGTGGTCCGACACGCACTTGGCCGGTTTTTACTTTTGATTTACTTTAATAAAAATCCGTTTCTAGTAGCCTTAGCTATTTTATTGTCTCGCAAGAGGTGAAAAAAGTAGAGTATACTCCTCGGGGATAAAGCTGTTTTTGTCACGGGCGCGCTTGAACCCCTCACTGCACTCAGGACTCAGTCTTAATTCCCTCGCTTCGCTCGGGAATTAACTCATAACCCCCCTCGCTGCGCTCGGGAGTAATATCTGGAGTCCTTCGTTACGTTCAGGATTCAATATTGCGCCCGTGACATAAAACAGTGCTTTATCCCCTTGGTGTACAATCTACTATTAAATTTTGAATAATTTTGTCAATATTTCCATCGCGGGTAGTCAAATACCTCTTTCTAAGATAGGGTCTAGGATCGGTCTATAGCAAAATGATTTTTTGAACCAAAAAAAAATACTTAATGTTTTTTATAAGAAAATTCGTGACGCGACCATGCTGAGGATAGATTGAGGGAAAATACCGATTAGGTATATTTCTCCTACTAAAACCACACCAAGGTCGCGTCACGAGGTGTTTCTGTATTAATAATAATTTGTTGATCTCGAATTTAGTCAATGAAAAATTGAGCTGTGATGTTAGTTGTTTGACGTATATAATTAGTATTATAATATTGATTGAAAGACTGATAAATCATAAATTAGGTGCAGTTATGTACACAATTGAGTTATTATTTTTTCTAGTTTTACTCCATTTATGTAAGACTAGCTGTGCCCGCGGCTCCGCCCGCGTGGAATTCGGTCTGTGTCAGTAAGCGGCTAATTCACCCCTAATTTCTCTCCCGCTACCCTGGAGGCGGAACTTGAAGTAAAGTTGACAGATGGATTTATCCTATTAATTTTTATTGGCATGATTTAAACGACATACAATAGTAGGTGTATATCGGACGATACAGGACCACTTTTGTATTTATACGTTCATGTCCACGGCAAATATCATCCAAATCGATCCTCCCGTTAAATCAGTCTAAGCATGAAAGGTAAGAACAGGCGCGGTTGAAATGGGGGGAGGGGGGGGGGGGGGGTTATCACAAATGCAGAAATGTTTTTTTTTTCTATTTGAGGAATTAGTAATCCTTAAGGGGTGATTTCCGGGATAACAATGCAAAAAAAACCGGCCAAGAGCATGTCGGGCGATGCTCAGTGTAGTTTCGTAAATGCCGCCCTGTTACGAAACATCCGTCCATACGGTCGTTTATTAAGGGATATTTGGGGGCGCTTACGTCAGTTTACTATCCGGCACATCCTTTCACTATGCGATTTTGACTGATAATTCAAAAACGTCTGAACCGATTTTATTCAATATAGTTTTTATTGAAAGTTCTTATCAGATTTTGATTAAGTTACCGTAGGTAATGAATTTTCATACGTTTTTACCACACTGTCACAGATAATACACTAATGTTACGTTACTGGTTGCAATAATTGCGGTAATTACATACTTCAAGGTAAGCACATTACAATGCACTAATGAACGTCAGAGAAAAATAAAATACGTGAGTGTCGTGGAACACTCTGTTGGAACGAAGTTATGTTATTTAATTTTATTACATTTTTGACTTTTTCGTTAATTTTGTGGTTTTAATTTTTTTTGTATTTTCTTGAATCTTTTGAAATTTTTGAAATTTTTGAAATCTGAAATTTTGAAATTTTAGAAATTTAGAAATTTTTGAAATTTTTGAAATTTATGAAATTTATGAAATTCATGAAATTTATGAAATTCATGAAATTTATGAAATTTATCAAATTTATGAAATTTTCGAAATTTAGAAATTTTGGCATTTTTTTCATTTATGACATTTTTTACTTTTAGGTTCTCGACTTTTTTCACTTTTATCACTTTGTCACTTCTCACTTTCACTACACTTCACTTCACTTTATTCTATTTTATATATTTTTTATTTCATTCCATTTTACATGTTTCTCAATCGTATGGGTGTCGCGTTTTCGTGACGTGACGCTTTTGCGTGACGGTCACGTGACTTTTTTTCACCCCCATCCGCGAACCGTCCAATAAGGAACTTCGTTCCAAAACTACCACCGGTTCTAACTCTACACCTCTGGCCCAAGAAGTATTATGACCGAAAAGATACTCGACGGAACTTATTTTTTTCAAAACAGTAATACATTATTAGATCTTGAAGATACAAAATAATGCGTAGTTCTTCAAGAAGACATATCCAAACAGCTTGAGAGACAGATAATGTACCTATTGTTTAATTATAAAGAAAAATAAATCCTAATCTGACTGCTTCACAAAACGTTTGATATGTTTTCCTACCTAAACGGTGTCCTATAAATGTTGTAGTAGTTTTTGTTTGGGCCATGCATCTTTGTCCGTCATATATAATACTCGAACCTGCAATAACCCTTTGACATTCATGACATTTTCAAATATTTCTTAAGAGCGGGTAAATGTAAATTTAAAGCATCGACGGGTAATATGTTATAAATATGAACACCTTGACCAAAAAATTACAAATTATTTGAATACCAAAGTTCATCTAAATACGGACAGCGGTTATTGGTTGTTTCTTCCCCATGTAAACTTTCACCCCTTTTGTATCCGTTTAAAGGATAATTTCCGAGATAAAACTATTTTATTTCCTTTTTTAATTAATTATCTCCATACCAAATTTTATCTAAATCGATTCTGCGGTTAATAATTCTCTACACAAATTTCCAACTATCTTTTCACCCCTTTAGGGTTGATTTTCGGAGTGAAAACTATCATTTGTCCTTTCTTGAGACCCATACTATACCAAATTTCATCTTTATCAGTTCAGCGGTTACAAAATCGTCATACCAACTTCCAACCCCCTTTTCGGGGTGAAAGGGTTTATTTTCGGGATGAAAACTATTCTGTCGTTTCTCGGGACTCAAATTATCTGCATACTAATTTCTATTAAAAATCTCCATACAAACATTCAACCCCCTTTTCACCCCCTCCAGGGTTGATTTTCGGGATGAAAACTATTCTTTGTCCTTTCCCGGAACTCAAACTATCTCTACACAAAATTTCATCAAAATCCGTTCAGCCGTTTTCACGTGATAGATGTATAGATAGATAATTTTTATTGAAAGTACCTTTCAGGCTTCGCTTCCATTATTTTTTTTAAATTTTTTGGACCTACGGTTCTAAAGTAAGGTGGGGGGGGGGGGCTTTTTTCAAGATGAAACTATCCTTTGTCCTTTCTCGAGACCCATACTATCTCTATACCAATTTTCATCTAAATCTGTTCAGCGGTAAAAAAAATCCTCATACCAACTTCCAACCCCCTTTTCACCCCCACAAGGGTTTGAAAACTATCCTATGACATTTCTCGAGACTCAAATTATCTCCATACTCATTTCTATCTAAACCGTTTCAGCGGTTAAAAATTCTCCATACAAACTTTCAACCCCATTTTCACCCCCATCAGGGTTGATTTTCGGGATTAAAACTATATATTATCCTTTACCGGGACTCAAACTATCTCTATACAAAATTTCATCGAAATCCGTTCAGCCGTTTTCACGTGATGCGCGGTCAAATAAACAGACAAACAGATAAACAGATAAACAGACAAACGGACAAACAGATAAACAGACAAAAATTCTAAAAACTGTTGGAACGTGTTCTGTTATCGATTCTAAGTATCCCCAGCCAACTTTTTTTCGATTATCTTCCATGTACAGACTTTCGACCCTCTTCAGCTTTATTATATGTATAGATAATGACTTAGCGTGACAAGGTACCCAGTTTAGTAAAATGCTAAACTTTGTGTTTTACACGACTAAAACAGAAGTTTTTATAAATAAGAATACATTGATTTCCGCTATAATTATCCTAAATAACATTTTGTTACAGATATTTCTTGCATTATAGGTACTAAAATAGTGATCTTCGAGTTTAAGTTACTAAAGTTTAGTAAATGTCGTGACAAGGTACCCTAGTTACGTTTCCATACAAAAGTTTCGACCGAGTCACTAAACTTTATTGTTAAAAAAAACTGCTTTAACACCATTTCTATTATACCATTGTGGTACACCACGCTAAATACCATTTGATCTTGTGATATAGCATGAATATACAAATTATTTTGTTGATTTTTAATATTATAATTGTTAAAAATGCGGTAATTATTAAATTTCTTTATGATTATGGAGTTTTCTTTCATTCAATTGTCCCAAAATGCCATAGAATATGTAACTAAATATGATGAGAAACTAATAGTTTTAATTGTCATTATTTTATGAATTGGGTATAATTAACGCTTTCGTGTTTCTTCCACCCTGGTATGTTCAACCTAAGAAATCAGAATAATTAACATGTATTCTTAGACAATTCACCTTTATTATAATTCTTTAACATCCAAAGATTATGATTACACTACGTAACTTCGAAGTAGAAGTGTGTTTTTTGCCACTATAAACTTTAAATGCAATTTTCTCAACTTGTGCATTTCGGAAGTCAAAAATTCAAAAAATTATATAAAAATAGTGGTTCCACCTACAGTCATTATTCTTTTTTGTATTGATAGCAAATTTAATCTACTTTTTGGAACTATGCATAACTCAATACCTGCAACAAGGTACTTTTCCATGTGCACTGACACAAATGCTTAAGTGTTTACATGCTCAATAACCCAGTCGAGTCGAATATCTCATCTACAAAAAAATCGCCGAAGTGTTAATAATACATTTATTTAGTTTCTTTCTGTTTTCGGAATAAACAATGTTTGTCACAAGTGCCGCAAACATGTTTTCGTTAAAGCTTGGGAAAATGCCTCACTGAACTTCCCGCCCTCGACAAAACATTCGTATTTTTTGAAACAAACTTTTTAATCAAACTTTTTACTCCTTAAAGTTTTACAGTATTAAAGTTTATGTAATCCTGTAATCCATGAAGTCCGGTAAACTGTTCCTTCCAAGAATATATAGAATATACAAAACACATTTTTTGACCCGCAGATCTTAAAAAAAAATCCCTTAGGAGGGGAGTGCCAAGACATTTTTTTATTTGTATGGAAAAAAAAATTTTTTTTTTCAGAAACCTGTCGTGTGTGGTATCTTATGAAAGGGAATTTTGAGGCGATTCTAAAAATATACCACAAATATATATATATATATATATATATATATATATACCACATCATTACATTTCAGCCATTTTTTTTAAATTAACACAAAAATAATTTTCGAAACATACCAAGTTTGGGCTCTTTTAGACACGATATGGCTGAAAAGATAGATGTCATATACTTCAGAAAAAGTGACCAAACCCTCCGGTGTCGGTATCGGTGTGAACGATATGGCTGATTAAAAAAAAATACAATATACCACAAATGATACGTAATATCCTCATATCTAACCTCAAAAAAGCACAAAATATCAAGGTTCTCAGACTCCTTCAGATACGATATACGCAACTTTTTTTTAGTACCACAAATGATACGTTATATCTTGATATCTAACCCCAAGAAGGTAATTTTGAAAATAATTTCATTCAAGGGTATTTATTTTTTATTTTTTAAGTGTATAATTTTTCAATATTACATAGTGACACAGTTTTACTGGAATCGTATTGAACTGTGCTGTTCTGTTTGTTATTAGTGTTATCGAAGTGATAATAACGATCAAAAACGATAAATTCTTTGTCTCCCGCCCGTCCCTCATGATCAGTTCCGATCGCTAGCTGCATTTAGTTTAGTTAGCTGCCCGCAGTCATGGCCAAATGTTTGACACCGGTGATAAGACCCTCTCTTTAATACCTCCTACTGCCGCTGCCCTCCTTCAGCATATAAAAAGGGCAAAATATCAGGCTGGAGAAATATGGGGGTGTGCACTAGAAAGTCACGTAGCAACCCGACCATCTCCAGAACAGTGGGGGTGGAAGAGAAGACCTGACCTTTCATTAGAGCCTAATTGGACTGAATTAGACTGTATATGGCATGCAGTGAAGGAGCTAGATAGGTGTGGATGCAAAATTGGTTGCAAAACCAACCGATGCTCATGCAAAAAAATAACCTCCCTTGCACCTCAGCCTGCAAAATTTGCCACGGTGATTGCCATAACGCGAGGTGCGCTATTATTTTCTCAATTTACGCCTTTTACGTAAATAAGTGAATTCATTTATACAACTCGCTTTTTTGTTTGCAGCAAAACGTATATAGAAGACGGAGAGGAAGAAATATAAAAAAGAAAAATATATTTAAAAAATGTAAAAAGTAAGATTAATAGTATGTGTATTATAATTATGAGATAAAAACAACAGGAATAAACATCTTTAATTTAATTCAACTTTCAGCCACTTTTTAAGTCAGTATCTACCACAAAATGAAAAGACGCAGTCAAATGGTTAAAGAGGTATTTTCCGTTGGATATATGGATACTACGTATCATTTTATGATTAATATGTACCGTATCTGCAGTACAGTTCTATACGTCTCGTAAAATCGGTATTGAAGTAGAACTGTGCCACTTTGTAATATTGAAAAATTAAAAAAAATACCTAATGAAATTATTTTCAAAATTGCTTTCTTGAGGTTAGATATGAGGATATCACGTATCATTTGTGATATATTGTACAAAAAAAAATCAGCCATATCGTATCTGGAAGAGCCCAAACTTGGTATGTTTCGAAAATTATTTTTGTGTTAATTAAAAAAAAATGGCTGAAATGTAATGATGTGGTATATCTTTAGAATCGCCTCAAAATGCCCTTTCATAAGATACCTCACACGATAGGTTTCTGAAAAAAAAAATTTTTTTCCATACAAATAAAAAATGTCTCGGCACTCCCCTCCTAAGGGATTTTTTTTTAAGAACTGCGGGTCAAAAAATGTGTTTTGACCTCTAGTATGCGTGTGCCAAACGGCTAAACTGTACATCGATTTGCGGTGTTTCTTTGAAATTGGGCTTGTACGGCTACCACTATGCGGATCGCACAGTTAGATTGTTATTACAGTTTTGTGAGAAAATGTAATAGTTTTTGAGTTAATCATTGTAGTAGTTGTCAGTGTTGTTAGTAGGTAAATAAATAATTAATAATAAAAATTAAATAAAAAATCACGATAAAGTCCTACGTAAGTATACAGGGTGTTTGGTAACCGGATGCAAAGCCGAAAGTAGGAGATAGCCTAGGTCATGTAGAACATTTTTAGCCATACTTGTCTTAGACAAATGTTATTAGTTTTTTTTTAATTTAAATTTAAAAATTTGTCGGAGAAAACTGCAAAACTTCAGACTAAATCGATAATTAGTACTTTTTTTACTGCAGGTAGATTTTTTTTTGTTTTATTTCGTATTGTGCAATGTCTATCAAACACTAGAAAAGTGATTTCAAACATCTGTGTCTAAAGAAAACAAGTTGACAGCGATTTAAAATTTTAGTTACATGAAAATGTAAACGATTGAAGTGATTTCAAAGTACGAAAAAAAAAAACTAAAATAGCCACGAATTTTCAAACCATTTTAAAAACATGCTTGGCTTTTACCCTTTTATTTAAGCACGACGACGACGATCAAACACGACTGTAGCTACTGTATCCTTGAAAATAAGCCACCTAAACCAACTGGGTAGCTAAAATGTTTCACTCTACTTGTGATACTTGTGGTAGTTGTGGTGACGAATCTCATTATGATTTTACAATAAAACATTGGTTCTGAATACTAAGTTGGCGTTGACTTGACATTTGACTTGTTTTAAAAGGGTTAAGTGTACTGGACAAAACTACCACATGCAATTTTAACAAACAAAGGCTTGCGGCGGTGAGAGACAAAAGGGACTGATAGCGGCAGGCGGCGGGCGATAAGACAATCATGTCTCAAGCCATTTTATCTTTGAAAATAGGCTACCTGTACTAATAAGAGGGAATGTTTAGGGTAAATTAAAACAAAAGCATAAAAGATAAGTTATTTATTTTTACGATCAACACATTAAAATTACACATCATCGCTCGTTTTCAAAATGTGACCCGCCGTTTCGAATACAAGCACGAGCCCGTCTTCTTACTTCTGTGGTGGTTGTTCCGAATATCATTTCTTCCCTCATCCTTTCGAACGCCGCTTCTATCCTCTCCCTCAGCTCTTCTACGGTATTAATGACCTCTTGTGTGTAGACTAGCTCCTTAGCTCGGCCCCAAACGAAAAAATCCAATGGTGTCAAATCAGGTGACCGAGCGGGCCAAGGGATTCGTCCGCCTCTGCCGATCCAACCGTCCGGGAAACAGTTATCCAGATGCTCCCTTACAGCCAGAGAGTAATGGGCGGGACAACCGTCGTGTTGAAATGTCACTGCACCGGGCAGCTGGTCTTCGTCAATAAGCCTGGGCAAATCGTTTTGTAAAAATTCCAAATAATTTGCCCCATTTAAATTATTTGGCAAAAAATGTGGCCCAATAAGGACTCTGCCGATGATTCCAGCCCACACATTGACGGAAAACCTTCTTTGGAAGGACACTTGCTTTTTCCAATGTGGATTGTTGTTTTTGTCAGCCCATTGGTGTAGGTTATGGAAATTTGTGATCCCCTCCCGGGAAAATTTCGATTCATCGGTCCAAAGAATGCTTCGCAAAAAACGTCGGTCTTCGATATCCGCATTGAGTAAAAATCGGCAGAAGTCCACTCGGCGTGCAGGATCTCCTTCGTCCAAACCTTGAACTCCGATGCCGCGAAAAGGATATTTTCCCTCACGATTCATTGTGGCCCATACTTTCCATGTGGACAAGTTCAGATTACGAGCTACCACTCTGATGCTCGTATTCGGATCCTCTGCAAATGCCTGTAGAACGTCTTCCTCCACTTCAGGGCGATTACGTCCTGGATTCCCTCCATGTTGCACAGCAATACCATTCTCACGTAGCCTTCGGAATGAATTGTAAAACACTCTCACATTAGGCAATCTCCGGTTTGGAAAACGCTCTTGGTACATCCGTCGGGCCATCGCTCCATTACTGTCAGCTTTGCAGTACATGTAGATAATGTCGGCGTATTCTTCGTTCGTAAACTCCATGTTTACAATGAAGAAGTCGTAATTACACGTGAAGGAGCGCCTACGGCAGCTACAACTTGACACGGTAAATTGAGATGAGAGCGGGAAATTAAACCACAATGAACGTCTAATCGCAACTGAAGTTGTAACTAGACTAAATTACTAGTTTTTGCACAAATACTCATTTAGCTAATCAGTTTATCTTTGTCAATAAAGCACAAAACCGATCATCTTTGTTTAACGCCGCTCACCGCCTGCCGCTATCAGTCTCTTTTGTCTCTCACCGCCGCAAGCCTTTGTTTGTTAAAATTGCATGTGGTAGTTTTGTCCAGTACACTTAACCCTTTTAAAACAAGTCAAATGTCAAGTCAACGCCAACTTAGTATTCAGAACCAATGTTTTATTGTAAAATCATAATGAGATTCGTCACCACAACTACCACAAGTATCACAAGTAGAGTGAAACATTTTAGCTACCCAGTTGGTTTAGGTGGCTTATTTTCAAGGATACAGTAGCTACAGTCGTGTTTGATAGCTTAAATAAAAGGGTAAAAGCCAAGCATGTTTTTAAAATGGTTTGAAAATTCGTGGCTATTTTAGTTTTTTTTTTATCGTACTTTGAAATCACTTAAATCGTTTACATTTTCATGTAACTAAAATTTTAAATCGCTGTCAACTTGTTTTCTTTAGACACAGATGTTTGAAATCACTTTTCTAGTGTTTGATAGACATTGCACAATAAGAAATAAAACAAAAAAAAATCTACCTGCAGTAAAAAAAGTACTAATTATCGATTTAATCTGAAGTTTTGCAGTTTTCTCCGACAAATCTTAAAATTTAAATTAAAAAAAAACTAATAACATTTGTCTAAGACAAGTATGGCTAAAAATGTTCTACATGACCTAGACTATCTCCTACTTTCGGCTTTGCATCCGGTTACCAAACACCCTGTATGTACTTAATTATAAGGTCTTTAGTTTTACGAAACAGCTAAACACACGTTTCGTAAAACTATCGAATACCTACCGATGATATCACAGACTTTCTTAAAGTAAGTAAGTAAACCGCTTGTAAAATCCGATATTGTCCAACTGATTGCGCAAGTGGGGTATGAGGTGATCGGCTGGTTCGTGAGAGCAATGCGAAGTTCGGCTCGGTTGACATTTGTGCCATGCAAGGTGTATACTTAAGTATACATACTTAGTTTTAAATAAGCCATACTTTAAGTTTAGTAAGGCGCCGGACAAACTATACCATACGGTACCTAGGGTTACTAGGGTAAAAGCACCAGTAGTAGCCTTTTAACGAAATTTCTATGTTCAAGTTCGTATAATTTGCCCACTTATTGACAAATTTCATTATACAGCTTAAATAGTATAGTTTAGGTTAATATTAGTTACGCGATAATAAATCATACTTACCGGTTTCTTATTTATGAGTATAAAACCTTTTTCAGTTTTCCGACCATACTTATTTATTTAACTAAAAAAGTGTTTCCCATATATATAATAGTCAGGTGGACGAAAAACTGAACCTGGATGGGAATCATGCATAGCTACCCTACCCATAGATATAAACAAAAAGGAAGATGAGTGAAGTTCATAGTAAACAAAACTGAAATGTGGTCCAGCACCTACACACTTCTAAAATGCTACACACCGCTATAATGTAAGTATGTGCATCATGGGCAAAAAAGATAAACCTATATATAGTTAACACGGGTATGCAAGGGAAGGGAGATATCCATATTTTGCGCATTGCACAAAGTTTTACTGAGAGACTCTGCACACCACTAAATCAATATAGGTCCCGGAACCTATATTTGATGGCACACAATCGAGCGCCTGGTACCATATATGTATCCCTTTTTGTATAAATCAATGACCCTACCAGCATTATTTGCCTACCCACTTACGGATATTTCGGAAAGCGAGCTTACATTATGCAATAAGGAAGGTATGGCAAGAATTGTTACCGAGTCAATAACAAGCTCGATGACGAATGCAGAGGGGTTTTTATAAGTCGAGTTTACAATTTCCATATCTACCTCCCTGTCGGTAAAGGATTGGCCAAAGCCGTAATTGCATTCGACGTGGCAAAAAAGTGATATTTTGTGGGTAAATTTTTTAATAGATATTTGTGCAACAAGAGAGCAAAGTTAGTTTTTGCTTCAAGTGTTAATTTTGAGTCCTGAGCAAGCAAAAGATTCTATAATAGAATCACGAGCGTAGCGAGTGATTCTAGGTTAGAATCTTGAGCGTAGTGAGTGACTCAAAGGCACGAGGTGCAAATAACTTTGGTCTCATGTTGCTCATACAACTTTTCACCTCAGCAGTGAGAACATAGCAGAAAATTTAAATAGTTTTTCATTCCCACTGACTTCCACTCCATCCCGATCAATCCCACTTCACTTCCGCTCAATTTCCGCCACTCCTACCACACTTCTAATCACTTCCACTCCAATTCCGCCAGTTCCGCTCCACCTCCACCGCTTTACTTCCAATGACTTCCACTCAATTCCCGCTAGTTTTAATGAGTTCCGCTCAAATTCCGCTTCTATTCCGCCAGTTCCGCTCCACTTCTACCCAGTTCCGCTACACTTTCACTAACTTCCACTCAATTCTCGTCACTTTAAATGAGTTCCGCTCAAGTTCCGCTTCAATTCCGCCAGTACCGTTCCACTTTCACCCAGCTACGCTTCCCTTCCACTGACTTCCACACAATCCCCGCCACTTTGAATGAGTTCCGCTTAAGTTCCGCTCGAGTTCCGCTCCACCTCCACCCAGCTCCGCTCCACGTCCACTAACTACCACACAATTTCCGCCACTTTTAATGAGCTCCCCTCAAGTTCCGCTTCAGTTCCGCCAGTTCCGCTTCACCTCCACCCAGCTCGCTCTACTTCCACTAACTTCCACACAATCCCCGCCACTTTTAATGAGTTCCGCTCAAGTTCCGCTTCAGTTCCGCCAGTTCCGTTTCACCTCCACCTAGTTCACCGCTTTACTTCCAATGACTTCCACTCAATTCCAGCCACTTTTAATGAGTTCCGCTCAAGTTCCGCTTCAATTCCGCCAGTTCCGTTCCACTTTCACCCAGTTCCGCTCCCCTTCCAATGACTTCCACACAATCCCCGCCATTTTGAATGAGTTCCGCTCAAGTGCCGCTCGAGTTCCGCCAGTTCCGCTCCACCTCCACCTAGTACCGCTTTACTTCCAATAACTTCCACTCAATTCCCGCAACTTTTAATGAGTTCCGCTCAAGTTCCGCTCCAGTTCCGCTCCATTTCCGCCAGTTCCGCTCCACCTCCACCTTGTACACCGCTTTACTTCCAATAACTTCCACTCAATTCCCGCCACTTTTAATGAGTTCCACTCAAGTTGCGCTTCTATTCCGCCATTCCGCTCAACTTCCACCCAGTTCCGCTACACTTCCACTGACTTCCAGTCTATTTCCGCCAATTCCGCTCTAAATCCGCCAGTTCCGCTCCATTTCCGCCAGTTTTCCTCCACTTCCGACCAGTTCCGCTTCACTTCCACTCTACTTCTACTTACTTCCACTCAATTCCCGCAACTTTTACTGTATCCCGCTCCAGTTCCGTTCCAATTCCGCCAGTTCCGCTCCACTTCCACCCAGTTCCGCTTGTCTTCCGCTCTACTTTTACTGACGCCCACTCAATTCTCGCCTCTTTTACTGACTTCCGATCCAATTTCGCCACTTATTACAAATAGCACATTTATTAAAAACTAGTGCCTGCGCCAAATCTTGTGATTAGGTTTCCAAGCTATTTTGGTGTGCATCGGGGGTCAGGGGGGCGATGTTTTACAATCGAGCGCTCGAATTCAAAGAATTTAACCTCGAATATTATCGCACACAAAAGTTTGCCGCCATTATTTACGCATGAAATTAATAGTATTAATAATCATGATTTTAAATTTCTATCGCTGTTATTTTTAAAACATCATTTCTTAGTTTTATTCAGAGTTTTAAATGTTACATTCGAGCGCTCGAATCTCAAAAGTCGCCCCCCTGGTATTCAAATAAAAAAGAAAAGCGAGAATATGAAGTTTGAAAATATTACCATCTCTGTCTTTTATCTCAAGGTCATTTTGTCTCACGCTCGCAGCAAAATTGAATTTTGCTCACTGTTATTGAGCACCAAAGAACCCCTGTTCGAGCTGCTGAGGTGAAAATACTATTTTTAATCAGTTCATTTTAAAATAACTAACTTTTCCCATAACCGAAAGGCAGGCAATAGCGCATACTTAATACACATCCAGGACCATTAGGCACCAGGTCCACGAGGTTATTTTTTTAATTTCATATTTTTCAGAAAACTTTAGGCTTGAGTAAGGGTAATATTTAAGCTTAAATAAGTAGGTACCTAAGTAGTCTCAGTACCTATTATTTTATTTTAAAGTACATACCCAACCCAGCAACTTTTAACACCAGAAACAAAATAACTAGTGCACACTAATTTATCACAGTCACAACAAGTAGGTTGGCACGTAACAAAACTTCGTAACATGACTATCTAAATTCAAAACCGAATATTTTAATATTTTAATGAAATAAAACTTAGTCCAGATACATCGATCACATGTTTATTAGCCATCATGAATATTTAACACCAATTATGAAGTGTGTTATTTCCTCTTCATCTAGCAAACGAGTCCATTTCAACATTTCGGATGTGCACCAACCTATTCGTATTTATATTGCATGGGTGAGCGCAGGTGAGTCGAGTTTTACTGCTGACCTGTGTAAGGCGTAACACATACTCGTACTTACACATACAGATTAATAATAATTTTGAACAAAAAAGAACCGACTTCACTAAACTCAGCCTCCACCTTTCCGAAAGCAAATGCTCGAGCTGCTGTAAAAAATACTCAAATCGTTGTGCCTATAATAGTTGAAGAGTTCCCTCGATTTCTCCAGGATCCTATCATCAGATCCTGACCTGGTTACAATGGGACCAACTGTGAAGTATACTCTTTCAAACGAAAAAAGAATTTTTCAAATCGGTCCAGCCGTCTTCGAGTAATCGGTGCACATACATAAAAAAAAATAGCAAAAACAAAGATCCCGACGAATTGAGAACCTCCTCCTTCGAAATCTTGAAGTCGGTTGAAAAAGCAGTTCTGAATATTGTCTTTGGGTTCTATACAAAAATCCACACCTAACTAGACAATAAGCACAGTGACGTCAGTGGCACTGAATTTTTTTTGTACCTAAATGCTGAATTCAGCTCTAATGTGTCTAATGGATGCTACTTACCTACCTACCTACATAACGATGCAAACAGCAAATACTTAAAGCAACCTGTGCGCTATCGGAGACACATCTCAATTCAGAGCCTGAATGTTTACGATTTTAAATTAATGCAGATCTGAATGTCTCCGATTCTGAAAGAAAACGGATGATGGCGGAAAGCTGTCTAAATAGATTTAAAGATATAGGCACATAATGAATTCAGAACCGACAACATGGGTGAGATTTGCAGCTTAAGACTCGCCTGCGCTCGTTTAGTAAGTATTAGCTGTTGGAATAACTGTCCTGCATATTTTTTTTGCAAATTCCCTTCTGACAATTATCAGTAATCTGAATACGTCTTTAAAAAGTTGAACATAAAGTTAAAATTTCTTATAAATGCGGAATTGGAGTACGAGGTAGCTAAAGTTTCACTTCGGCATATCATTAGTCTGAATTGTCGATTGGATGCGGACGTTGCTCGTCAAACAAAAATGTATTTATCTTTGTCTCTATTTAAATGTAATTCAGGTGGGACCATACATTTTCTCAATTGGTCATAAGTATCCAGATAATCGAATACTTAATCTTTTATGAATACTTAGTTAACTTATTGATTCTGAATATTTGTTAATTATGGTATTCCCTCTACAGAACAATCATCTGCACTCGAATCGAATGGGGTTAAAAGGAAGGGGGTTTGCATTAAGCAATAAGAAACTATTGTTAGGTAAATTATGTTTACTAAAAAATATCATTAATCACTTTGTATGTGGACTGTGGCTAATTTCTTTATGTCAATTTGTTGTTGTTGCCATAAAGGAGATCGTCGATTCTGGGCCACCTGATATAAACCGTATACAGTTTGTACTTCAATGTAAAATAAATACTCATTTTACTACTAAAAGTAGACAAAATATGGCATATGGCATTGACATAAAGTTTAACTTCACCCTGGCCGGAAACGGATTGTTTTTTTGGTTTGACACTGTCAATGTCTACCGTTACATAATCTGTGTTTTGATACTGTTCGGTAAGTTAGAACATTGTAATATTAGTTAATGATTAGTGAACCGGCGTTCTAAACGCAAGAACGAGGGGTTCCTAACAAAGTGGAAGGCAAGATATGTTGGGAGTATTTTACACAAACGCTCGTGGGTCAGCACTGGATTTGATTTAAACGTAAGTAAAGATTTAAAAACTTACAGTTACGTAAAATTACTTATGTACAGTCACCGGCAATAGTATCTTCCTACACGAAGGCCGCAAAAGTATGTGACACGCTCTTATTTGTAGGGCCATAAGAGCGTGTCACATATTTTTGCGGCCCTCGCGTAGGAAGATACTATTGCCGGCAGAGAGTTCTAAACCAGGAGAGGCCCTGAGTATCATTTCCCCTCTGTCAAAAGTATTGGCGGAAAATCTAGTACATCTATAAAAACTATTTCAATAATCGATGTCACGCCATTTTCGTCATCGCTGTCAATGGATAACAAGCTCCGTGAAAATGCCCTTATGCGCTGTTTTTGGATGTAAAAATATGTTATATTTCGTCTAGTTTTCAAAAAGATGAAATACCATTTCAGATGTAAGTACAGTTTTACTTTATTTATCATTACTTTCATAATAAAAGATTTAACCTAAATCGAAAATCAAGCTTCGTTTACAGAATCGATTCAAAGACAATCGTTTTCTTTCTGACGGGCAGTAACTATTTGACGTTTGACACTTCTCCATATTTAACGCGCTTAAGGATTGCTGTCTTCTATATTTTGTTTGAAAATACAATCAAAAATGATCCTTGGCTTTTTTGTTTGACATTTCCAAAGACTGCATCCAATAATGAACCATATGTTAACATTAGTACAGTCGACTATCTATTGCTCCATTTAGTGTTATGAAGTATAAAAAGAAAATGTCAAATATGTTTGGTGTTTTCAAGTCAAAGGTACATCTTTGTCGGTTGTCAATATAGCGTCGCTGCCATAAAAAAACATTTAGAAATAAACTGTATTAACAACCGACAATGATGTACCTTTGACTTGAAAACTTCACATGCGTGCTACCTCGCCCCCCTCAGATTTTGGCAGACTTTTTTGTTTGGAAAGATGAGGCGAAGCGTACTCCATTTATAGAGCTTTATGATTGCCGGTCACTGTACTAATACTAACTATAGTAAAATTAATCAATCAATAATAGTCGAGCGGTACTTTTTGACTATCTAATCAGTTTAATTCAATAGTATCATATTCATAACTATGCAAAACAATATATTCATTACGGAGATGGCAGTTTATCACTTCGTTTTAATAAATTTTTGACAGAGTGTTGAAACGCTATCAGGTACCCTTTTAAGAATAAAACTATATAATAGACAAAAGCAGCTTTTAATCTAAAATTCTTGTAACTGTATGAGGTGTGCAATAAAGAGTATTTATTATTATTATTATTATTAAAATAGTATCTAAGCCTACGAATACAGAAGTTTAAATTAGAAATCGACTGTATTCGTATCGGCTAGATCCGCCCAAAACCTGCTTCTAAATGTCCCATCCTCTTCGTCAAAAGTATATAATAGTTCCTTTACCTTTCAGGCCATACGCCTGTGGAACTCGTTACCTCTAGAAATAAGGCGTGCAAAATCCCTAACTATTTTCAAGAAACACCTTAAAGAGTATTATCTATCTCTCCCTTAACACAAAATAAATGTTTGCTGACTGTATTTTTATTATTTTATTTTTATTTACTCTGTGTATGTAGTATATGTATGTTTATTGATTATTTTATTTGTGTATGTTTATGTATAATTAAGCTATTGTATTATATGTTATTTGTTATTGTTTACTGGATTTTCACTGTTTCTTTTGCCTTGCACCTACTCATACAATTATTTTCGACTAGATTTCCGCTACCCTAAGGTTGTCTGGAAGAGATCGCTCTCTAGCGATAAGACCGCCTGTTGACTGCCTCTACTTTTAATCTGTGTACTGTACTGTTATATGTTATTGAGGTGTGCAATAAAGAATATTTGTATTGTATTGTATTGTATTGTATTAAAACGCCTAAAGATTGAAAATGCGTATTTTTGCATTTTTGATCGGAGTTTGAATATTAAAAGTGGGTTTCATAATGGCATAATATCATGCTCCATCGATAACGAAACGCAGCTTTTTTTCAATTTTGCAATGTCAGATACTAGTGGTATCGGCACTTAACGGTGGTAAACCTTATCCCTTCGCAATAGGTGTTAGGAATGTTCAGTTAATAGTATCAACGATGGTTTGACAGCCGTCTTTGTTTACCAAAATACAGGAACTATAAATACGATCAAAATATGACTTTTTATTATTTCATCATGATTCCCGTTTTGTTTTTATGTCCGCTTTTGTACATTATCTTTAAAAAAACGGTACTTTTTTACATTTACATATAAATCATAGGCAAGCACGCTTTCAAATATTGTCCTTGTCAGATTCAAGTTTTAAATGCATGTTTTTTCAATTTTCCCATTAGATTTCGCAATATTTTTACCACCGTTCTGATCTAGAAATTATGACGATTTTTTAAAGGTCAGAAACATTCCTAAACGGTCCTAAATAATCTGGGCCAGATCACCTAACAAAAATTGACGATCTCCTTTAATCATACACTTTGTAATTTTATTGTATGCCCTGCCAAGAAGTACCTCCCTAAGATTTTTCCACTTAAGGCGATAAATTGCTACTTTACGGCTCAGTCTAAAGTGCGTAAAAGAGAATGTGTTCTAAGCTCGACGGTAAAACTATACTTAAATAAATGTCATAAAATTTGTATGGATTACTGAATATTGCTATGAAAGGTCATTTTCAGTTGTTCCCACACTAAATAAACACGAGGTACGTCCTCGTATAAAGTATTTAGTTTAGTAAAATTACCTACTAACACACAGTTACATTTAGGACGCGCCCGCTTCGCATATCGAGTACCTACCTATTGTCCGCGTTGTATGGTTGTGACAATCAAAAAATGTGTGTACGGCATACGAATTGTGCACGTATTCGTTCCATCGTACCGTACGAATAAGGCGCAATAATGTAGTGAACATTACTAACAGGGCCAGTATAGTCCTGACTACGATTCGGACCAGATCAAACGCGGGAAAGTCGATTTTTCTTTTAACATTTCCAAATTTGACGTTTGAGAAAAAAGCGCGAACTGATTTGAAACTTTTAATAAAATTGTTTATGGCTTGAAAAAATATTGAGGCGTTTTTCGACGCTCTAAAATAATAAACACACTTTCTAAAGTTGCTAAAACTAAAACTAGATGCGTAATGACTTTAGTAGGTAATATATTCAGAGAGCAGCAATTAATTCGGTTCGCGTCTTTAGTTTTTATATAACAAAGTTTATCTTTTGCGGTAGTAGATTTATCTATGCATTTAGTTTAAGCACGTCCACCGACTGCAGATATCGTGTCATATGTGTATAGATGGACTCAGTGCATTGAAGATTCAGTGAGAGTGAATTATGGATCGATATACAGTGAACCGGCGTTCTAAACGCAAGAACGAGGGGTTCCTAACAAAGTGGAAGGCAAGATATGTTGGGAATATTTTACACAAACGCTCGTGGGTCAGCACTGGATTTGATTTAAACGTAAGTAAAGATTTAAAAACTTATAGTTACGTAAAATTACTTATGTACAGTCACCGGCAATAGTATCTTCCTACACGAAGGCCGCAAAAATATGTGACACGCTCTTATTTGTAGGGCCATAAGAGCGAGCGTGATACTATTGCCGGTCACTGTACTAATACTAACTATAGTAAACATTAATCAATCAATAATAGTCGAGCGGTACTTCTTGACTATCTAATCAGTTTAATTCAATAGTATCATATTCATAACTATGCAAAACAATATAATTATTAGTGAGATGGCAGTTTATCACTTCGTTTTAATAAATTTTTGACAGAGTGTTGAAACGCTATTAGGTACCCTTTTAAGAATAAGACTATATAATAGACGAAAGCAGCTTTTAATCTAAAATTCAAGAGATGGCGAAATGTTGATCTGCTAACTAGCTCAGGCGCGGATACAGGGGGTGGGGGGGGGGGACGGCAACAGGGGCAATTGCCCCGCCCTGAAACGTAAAACTCGTATACTACGGGGCCCATAGGTGCGGACCGCGAGATTTTTTTGTGAAGGAAAGTGCCCTCCCCTGAACGAAATCCTGGAAAGTGCCCCCCCCCCCTGAACGAAATTCTGGAAAGTGCCCCCCCTGAACGAAATCCTGGATCCGCGCCTGAACTAGCTAACCTATACCTACTAACTTATATGCAATATGTAAATTCATAATACACTGGACAAGATAATTGCCATATGTGATGTATAATCTAATCGCCAAACCTCATACCTATGACTAAAGCAATGACTAACTACAAAAATCAATGTTACTATGCGTAAACCGTAGGCACTTTCCACTGGACATTCATTATATAAAATATATCAATCCACTCACAAAAGGAACGTGACTTCTTCCTTATTTGTCTGTCAAGAAATGCTATTGTGTACATTGCTCGTGGTATATTGAATAATCGACTATGACCGTACTTTGCGTCTCGCTTTACGATCGTATTTTAGAAAAAGATGGTTGTTTGCGGGTATCGGTGAGTTGCGTAAGATCTTTCATGTGTGTAGAAATGCTGCGCGTAACTTTTCTTGGTGGGAAAATTACTTAATAAATTATAATACTAGTAGTTTATACTACTGAGAGCAACAAAATCCTTCTAATCAGTTTGCTATGCTATGCTTACTTCTAGATCTGGACACCTGGCAGCTGTAAAGCGGTGGAGGTTAAAGAATGCAAACTACTTCAAGAAAACCAATCCTAGAGTTATGGGTTTGATGCAATATTATGAGAAATTATATAAATAATTTGATTATATCATTGCCAAAAGTTTATGTTGGGGGAAAGTAGTGTCAAACGGAATTCATAGATCATAGTTTGTCGCCTAATGTTGTTGTTTCCGTAATAATACGCAATGTTTTTTGTTCTAATATTAAAATATAGGCCCTGTCCTTTATAACTGAGACAACTTCGGCAGTTTTTACCTATTTTGGTATAACTATTTTCCAATTCAAAAATTTTGCTTGTCTGTCACTCTAACCTCCACCCATTAAACGCTGCCAGATGCACGGATCTAGCAATAAGGATAGTATGGCAATCTAACCAGACGAGTATTGTTGCTCTCATTATTGTGTCATATCTGACCAGCTCTTAGACCTTAGACCATACGAGCATTCACACTAACCTATCCATAGGCAACATAAATTTACTATTTACCTACATACGTATACAAAATTTGCGTAGTCCACGGATGCATTAATGGTATCTACCGTACCAATATATACAAGCTTTTGTTAATGAGCATTGTAGTAATATATATAAAAAACCGGCCAAGAGCGTGTCGGGCCACGCTCAGTGTAGGGTTCCGTAGTTTTCCGTCCGTCACAGTAAGTGTCCCCACTTAAGAGTTAATAACACCGCCATGTAGGATATGATATGAGAGTTCCACGTACAGCGACATCTATCGGCAAATTAAGTAAACTATTGGGCGCGAGCTTAAAGTATGGGAGATGATTTTTATGGAATAATTCTTTATTGCGTGAACCGATTTTCACCGTTTTTACTTTATTTGAAAGCACGTCATTTCATTGTAATTTTGTAGAAATCACAGGTACAATAAACACCTGCTTATACGGTTAAATTACAAACTTAATTCAGAAATTATTTTGTAATTTTTTTTCAAAAACTATTCATCCTATCAAGTTCAAAAAAATTTTCCTAGAAAGTTTTTATAAAGTTCTACTTTTGAGATTTTTTTCATATTTTTAAAACTTATGGTTCAAAAGTTAGAGGGGGGGGACGCATATTTTTTTACTTCTGGAGCGATTATTTCCGAAAATATTTACATTATCGAAAAATGATTTTAGTAAACCCCTATTCATTTTTAAATACCTATCCAACAATATATCACACGTTAGGGTTGAAATGAAAAAAAAAATCACTCCCCACTTTACGTATAGGGGAGGTACCCTAATAATAAAAAAATTTCCACTTTTTATTTTACCACTTTGTCGGCGTGATTGATATACATATTAGTACCAAATTTCAGCTTTCTAGTGCTAACGGTCACTGAGATTATCCGCGGACGGACGGACGGACGGACGGGCAGACATGGCGAAACTATAAGGGTTCCTAGTTGACTACGGAACCCTAAAAATGATGCTTTAAAACTAAGCTCAAGCATATAGACTCAAATGTACCTATATATGTATAGTATGTATAACTATGAACCTATACCTACTTATCCCAGAATTGGATTAGTATTTGCCACAGATAAGGTAACCACTAGATAAGCCTTACAAGGCGACTTGGGGTCACCACTCATTGGAGTAAAACGAGTTATAAATTGCGCAGGCGTCCGCCGTGCCGTTCAGTTGCGACCATGTTTTAGACCTGCACGTAGTGTGCGTGTATGCAAGTTTTTTTTTTAATACGTATGAAAACTATTCAAAATTGTGGCATATTATAGTGTAAGGTGGTGTGGCAAATTTTTTTAAACGTTAAAATTCATTCCATACATGGTCCTAAACCTACTTATCCCAGAATTGGATTAGTATTTGCCACAGATAAGGTTCTCTGTGAGTATTTGCAAACCGATTGGCAGCTTGTCACGCATTTGAAATATTTTAAACCTTTGAACTTATTATTGGGTACTTACGAAAATACATCTATTTCAAAAAAATAAAAATCCGGCCAAGAGCATGCCGGGCCATACTCAGTGTAGGGTTCCGTAGTTGCCGGACTGTTACCATCCGTTCTGTTAATATTCGTTAAAAAAGTTGTTTATTAAGGGATATTATGTGGCGCTTACGTCATTTTACTATGCGGTACTTACGTCCTTTTACTATGCGTTTTTGAGTTGTAACTCAGTACAAGTACTTATCAGGCCTCACGCCCATTACTTTTTCAATTTTTTTTTTGACAAACAGTTAAAAGTTAAAGGGGGGGGGGGGGGGGCTATATAAGGGTTCCTTTCCTAGTTGGCTACTGAAACCTAAAAATCAGGTACTTATACCTAACTATTTTTTTTTTTTCGTGGAAAAGTTATGGGATCAATATCGTCATAATTTGATCCAGCTGACGTCATTACTTATAGACTGGTGCCCTCTTTCGGCATACCCCAGACACATTTTACAAGTTTATAAATCGTGTTGAATATTAATACCCATCGATTTTACGTAGAAGTTATTTTCCTTGCCAGGTTCAATGGCCAGGTCGTACCAAGAGATCAAAGAGGAGGCCTGGGACCGAAGCAAATGGAGAGCCCACTTTGAGTTGCACCGACAAGAGCATGGCTCTTAAGTGTTTGATGATGAGGTTCAATGGACTTCTTACATGCACCACCATTTTGCCAAAAATATGTGAGATACTCTGGATCTGTGTGTGAAGGGCTACTCTTCAATGAAGACAGACATCTTCAGAGCCAACCCGCTCAAACGTTTCGTAATTACAAATTCCGATGTAATTCGAGCATTAAAACCAATAATAGCCGTGTAATTGGACACGAGCGTTCTCACGAATGGAACTGCGGTCCGAGCCCATTTTGGTTTAGTTTATTATGTCAGCTACCTTAGCTTCTTGGGAATGATGGCAGTTTATAAACAGACCAGATACGGTTGTTACACTGTGTACTACGGTAACGGCTTACCATCGACCTTGCCGTCTGTTTGCCAATGACGTTGTATTTACCAGTGGAATTAAAAAGATGTAGTGTCCTTTAATTTATCTCCCACCATCGATTTGGACTTACATACTCTCGAATAGCATAACCCTATTAGTTAGGTAGAGCAGTCTAGTAAAAATACGTTTGGTTTGGTATTGCACATTCTCATTTTAATATTTTAGTTAGTTTAATAGCATGCTTTGTTTTTTATTTATCTAGTTGGGAAAAACGCCTCTTAAACCACCAGGTTTCCCATTTTTACACGTCAGATAGTTTATCAAAGTAAAAGAGAATAAAAACTACACCGGTTCTAACCCTACACCTCGGACCCGAGAAGAATTATGACCGGCAAGAAACTCGGCGGAACTTATTTTTTCAAAACAACACCAAAACTATCTATAAGAAAACATATCAAACCAAGGCTAGGTTAACCAACAATAGGTTATAGTTTAAAATAAATACGAAATAAATAATTTTAAACAAAAAAAGAACCGACTTCACTTTGACTCCGCCTTTCCAACAGGAAATGCCCGAGTTACTGTAAAAAATACTCAAATTACAATAGGTGTGCCTATAATAGTTGAAGAGTTCCCTCGATTTCTCCAGGATCCCATCATCAGATCCTGACCTGGTTACAATGGGACCAACTGTGAAGTATACTCTTTCAAAAAAAAAGAATTTTCCAAATCGGTCCAGCCGTCTTCGAATAATCGGTGAACATACATTTAAAAAAAATATAAAAAATAGCAAAAACAAAGATCCCGACGAATTGACAACCTCCTCCTTTGAAATCTTGAAGTCGGTTGAAAAGAATGTTTATGAGTCGAAGTCTTACTATTTGAAAACGAAGTACACAAATTATTAAATTACTATATTTAGTTTAAGTAGATTAAAAACATAATGTTTATTCACATGCCATCACAGCTAAGCGTGACGCGTAAACGATACACACTTGTCTTGTAATTTATTACACTTTTATTCATTCACTTTCATTTGCATATAAGCACCTACTTATTATCTAGGCCATACGAGTATGTTGTATTTCTTGACTAGTTAATGTGAAGTACCTACTCACTTAATATCTTATTTTTGAACTTACAAAGTTTATAAGTTAGTATATGGGGGGTGGGCAATTTCTTTCACAAAAAATCTCGCTGTCCGCACCTATGGTCCCGGTAGTATACAAGGTTTGCATTTTAGTGGGGAGGGGGGCAATTGCCCCTGTTGCCCTCCCCCCCTGTATCCGCACCAGTAAGTACAGTCAACCAATTTGATTCCTAGGCCACTCTAGAACCTTGTCAAATTGCTAGTTTGGTAGCGAATAGGTTACGTTTATACGTATCCACGGGTAAAACTGTCATTACGACAAGGTTCTACAGTGGCCTAGGAATCAAATTGGTTGGCCGTACATATCCCATACTTACGCTGACGAGTAATTTAACTATTTAAACTACATATATTATTAAGTAGTTTAACACGGTCAATCATAAATAAAAGTGTCAACGCAAAGTTGTTTCCGACAGTAGAGTGTGGCAACACAAAGTTAGTCTGAAAGCATGTTAATTACTTATGTACTATGCCAATTATGGCAGCCTATTTCCTAATGAGTTAATTGTATATGCCAAGCATACGCTGCAAAAACGTACAGATATCCGTATCAAAGATCTCGCCTAGGTGTATTGCACTGAAGATTAAGCAAACTTACATTTGCTGTTTAACTGCAACCTTATTTATTGAATTTTGGGTCTTATTGCGTATGCAATAGAACAGTTGCTTGCGCGAATTTTTTGAATTCGACTGCATGCCGGTGTTATTGCGACAGACAAGTCCTACAGCCAAGTCAACGTTTCATACTTATAAACATTATGGTTTGTATGTTGCTTAGTTGCTACAGAGTGTTAGAAGGGAAAGGTCCGTGTTTTAAAAAGCTTACAAAAGGTCACGTGATTTTTTGTGCTTAAATTTGTTTACAAACAAAGGAACGTGAAAAAAGGCGCCAAAGTTTTAAAAAGTTTAGTGACATTGAACCATGAACAAAACAAAATGTTTCGAGTTTGAATTCGGAACCGTTTAAAATTGACGTTTGTGTTTTGTTTTTATTTAATAAAGGTCGAAGGTGAAGTGCCATTATGCCACAGATTTTCTTTAAAAAAGTGATGGTGGTTCGGGAACGAGCCGATCTCGAGGTAAGTTACTTTCACTTTTCGCGCCGCCTTGCCGGTCCCTGCGGACCTGCTGCTTTATTTGATATGCCAATTTATCAATAAAATCAATAAGTAATAAATTTATGTTATCCCCGTTTACAGTAGTCGTGAGATAACGAGATAATATCGGAAGGTACAGGTGTAACTGGACTAAGCGGTTTGGATGCTTTCACTCCAGTCTCAATAACTTGGGTAATAAAATAAACGCTGGTTGAATAACAGCATTTCCAGGAAATATGGCTAACTTTAAATGGCTAGATTTTTGTAAATTAAATGATATGTTTATATAAATTATTGTAGCTGGAGTTATATCAACAACACTCATGTTAATAAACATATATTAATGGCATTACAATAAAATAAAATTGTATGCTCTCTTTTTCTTTGAGTTGCTAGAGCTTTTTTGATGAGTCTCGCTTCAAAAGTCTTGAAAAATGACAAATGACCCTACTTGACGAGACACTTTAAAAGACTATTTTTATTCAAAGCATAGTGTAAGAAATAAATGCGTAGGGCTTTTTTACATTTAGAAGCTCGATTAATTTACTTCACCAGTAAGTAATCGCTTTAAGCTTTTACATCAAGGACTTCGTACATAGCCTTGCAATATCGCAGTTCATATACCTTTAGTTCATTAAATCAGTTCCATTTACGACTACATAGATACTGGTTCATTTTTAACCTCTAACAAGATTGTTAATAAATTATTCATGCTACATTGCCTAGGATATCTAATAGGATCAATTTAAATCTAGTACGTACTTTTAGATAAATGTTAGATTTGATTGCAACTGGACGACCTTGTGATAAAACCATAGCTACAAGTTGTGGCCGTAGACATAAATTAAACCATTCACTAATTTGAACGAACGAATTGACATTATTAAATTATATATTTACAATTAATGCACTCTATAACTTATACTATGACCTATAACTTGGGTAACCCTTTGTTATAAGTTTTCACGTTATTAAATAATGTGGCCCCCAGTCGGGCTACATACATACTCTACATAGCCATTATATGTACGACGATAGCCATGATCGATTTCTATTAAATAAGTAGGTAAAAATTTGGCATGAACAATTATTAGGAGTTTGGATTTTATAAAAACTAAAGGTGGCAAATTATTATGACGTTATTCATTAAAGATTAGCTAAGTTTTAAGAATTTTAGGTATTTAAGGAAAGGTATGGGTACTGCGAATAACATCTCGCTATGTGTGGTAGGGCACAGCACAGCGAATGTCATCTCGCTCAAATCTGGAGCAGAGCCCGACTGGGGAAGTGCCATAGTGTTGTGTTCCTGCTGATGAGTAAGGTTGCCAAAGAGCTCAAAGAGGACCCAGTGTGTTGACGATGAGGGCCCTCTTGTTCTTTAGCCGTCAACACAGTGAATCCTCTTTTTTGTAAAGGGTCGGCAACGCGCATGTGACTCCTCTGGAGTTGCAGGCGTCCATAGGCTACGGTAGCTCCTTACCATCAGGCGGGCCGTATGCATGTTTGCCACCGTCGTGGTATTAAGTCAGTCAGTGCATTGCGTCAATTAATTGCTGTATGTGAGGCGTATGCGGCGTCCCATGGCTTGACTTACAATGTAAGTAAAACCAACTATATGGTCTTTAAGGCGGGAAGTAAATGTCCGCTCTTTGTTCCACCTGTAGTTCTAAATGGTGTTCCCCTTACAAGGGTAAAACAGTTTAGATACCTAGGACATTTGCTGACTGAGGACCAAAAAGACGATGTAGATATGGAGAGGGAGCGCAGGGCATTGTCAGTTCGAGCGAACATGCTAGCCCGCAGATTTGCTCGTTGTACAGATGAAGTGAAAATAACACTATTCAAGGCTTTCTGTACATCGCTGTACGCGTCAAGTCTGTGGGTTAGATATACTCAACGTGCTTACAATGCCCTGCGCATTCAGTACAATAATGATTTTAGGGTGCTGTTGAGACTGCCGCGTTTCTGCAGCACATCGTCCATGTTCGCCGAGGCGCGCACAGACGGCTTTGATGCCGTCTGGCGCAAGAAAACGGCCTCACTGCTAGACAGGGTGCGCGGGAGTAGCAACAGCATCCTAAACATGATAGCTAACAAGCTAGACTGTCCTCTGCTGTGGATAATGGGTCAGAGGACTAAATCGCTGTTTTGTATATATTATTAAGTAACTAATATTAGACTAAGTTAATACTTGTGTTGTCTTTTAATAAATATATCATTTCATTTCATTAATTAAAATGAGGGGGTTTATGTCAACTTATTTGAAAAATTGGTTAAGGTGCCGCTGTTGGTTTAATTAAAGTATCTAGACACGCGGCAGTGTGTCCGCCAAGTTCGAGCAAAAAAAAGCGACACACCGGCCGTGGGTTATATTACACGAACCATTTCGGGCCAATTTCGACCACCCTATAACTCAAAACATATTTTATCTACGCATATGAAATTTCGAGTGTCTGTTGACATCCCCTTAATTGTCTAGAATACAAAATTTCATTATTCTACCTATAGCAGTTCTTGAGATATTGACGTCAGAAAATCGCTATTTTTACTATACACTCACTGACTCACTGACTCATCAAAAACCTAGACCACTTCCAATGGTCGTACTGACTTGAAATTTGGCATGGAGATAGGTCTTAAGGTCAAAGTAAAGGGAAAAATCTGAAAACGGCCAAGTGTGAGTCAGTTTTAAAAATAACGAAGGTGTAACTTTGTTCTACTATGAAGTCATAATGAACTAAGTGGGTCTATCTTCCAATGGTCGTACCGACCTGAAATTTGGCTCGAAGGTTTGTCTTTAGGTCGAAATAAAGTAAAAATCTGAAAACGGCCAAGTGTGAGTCAGTTTCGAAAACAACGAATGTGTAATTTTGTTCTACTATAAGTAGGTATGGAGTGGAAATGAGATAAGACTTATTTAAATTTAGATACATACCAATTTAAGACAATACATGTTTGTCTTAAAGACAAGAACAATAAAATTGTTCACCACTCTGTGTGTGTCTGTTGCGGGAACCGAACCCACGATTTACGAAGTACAAAGCAGGTCACTAGGTACACTAGGTGCGCTAAATCAGTCAAACAAAAATGAAAAGACTATTTTTTCTCGCATAGTCTAAATAATTTCTAATTTTACAACTAATAAAATAGCAGATTCAAGAACATGGAAATCATATATACTCTAAGATGGAATTATATATACTACTGCCCATCTCACCCTCCGATACGCCACGGGATGAGATGGGATGGTGCACTTCTAGGGCTACATAATAGGCCACCAATTATAATACCTACTGATAGGTAGGTATTACCAAGTTATTAATTATCTATGTAGGTAGCGTACTTACAAACAGAATAAAGTACGTTATTGATGTATGTAATTATATGTAAGTAGGTACATTTTATAGGTGTAGGGAGCCAGTTTATTTGTAAAAATCACCTATAAATAAATAGTAAAATAGAATTAGACGCTTAGTATAAAGGGTATAGTATAAAGTACATACCTAAGTGGAATGAGACATTTCCTAAAGCAAAAGTGATAAAAAAATAATAAAGAACCTACACCTAACAAAAATAAATAAAATCCCATCAAAAACATAAATGTGAAAGGCTGCCAAGTTCGATACTATGGGAATGCTTCGCCTATAAAAGAAGTGAGATCTGAATAAGTACCAAGTTCCATAAAAATACCTCAAATCATAAATAGTTATAGGAATGCACACTTGATTTCCAGCAGTTTTTAAGGTACATTTTGAATAAGTATCACGTTACATAGAAATACCTAAAATTATAATAGTCAGAGAAACGCACACCGGTTTTTTTAGCAGTTTCCTGATAACATTTATTATTTTCAGTACTTTTTAATGATGTAACTTGGCAAGTTTTAATAGAAAATTATATACTTGACACATTGCAGTCCAAAGGTGTCGATTCATTGCATTGAAAAGGTGTGTGGTGTGTGAAAACTTGCCAAGTAACATCATTAAAAAGTACTGAAAATACTAAATGTTATCAGGAAACTGCTAAAAAAACCGGTGTGCGTTTCTCTGACTATTATAATTTTAGGTATTTCTATGTAACGTGATACTTATTCAAAATGTACCTTAAAAACTGCTGGAAATCAAGTGTGCATTCCTATAACTATTTATGATTTGAGGTATTTTTATGGAACTTGGTACTTATTCAGATCTCACTTCTTTTATAGGCGAAGCATTCCCATAGTATCGAACTTGGCAGCCTTTCACATTTATGTTTTTGATGGGATACAAGTGTCCCGAAAGTAAACAAACGATAACAATATGATGAGGGAAGGATGAGCTCATAATAATGCCCTAGACACGTTCGCGAAGAAATTCAAAGGTGCCGACTTGCGCATGCGCATTCGACTAGCTTTGGGGACTACCTGCCCAAACACTGCTACAATCAGACACCAAGTGAGTAGTAGGCATGCAACTAACCCCCGGACGGACGGGTCCCGGGTTTGGGACCCGGGGTATGTCCTTAAACTACGTCCGGACTTGGGTATGTCCTTAAACTATGCCAAAAAGAGAGGTATGGGTACTGCGAATGGCATCTCGCTTAGTGTGGTAGGGCACGTTCAGTGAATGTCATCTCGCTCAAATCTGGAGCAGAGCCCGACTGGGGAAGTACCTCCACCTTACAGAAAACCACAGCCAAATAGCACTAGACCCTACTCATATGTAGTGTTGTGTTCCTGCTGGTGAGTAAGGTTGCCAAAGAGCTCAAAGAGGATCCAGTGTGTTGACGATGAGGGACCCTCTTGTTCCTTTAGCCGTCAACACAGTGAGTCCTCCTTTTTGTAAAGGGTCGGCAACGCGCATGTGACTCCTGCGGAGTTGCAGGCGTCCATGGGTTGCGGTAGCTGCTTACCATCAGGCGGGCCGTATGCTTGTTTGCCACCGTCGTAGTATAAAAAAAAAAAAAAAAAAAAAACTAAACAGGTTCTAAACAGATCAATAACAACAAGTAGTCATTCAATCAAGATGACAGGTTCGTGAATAGACGATTGCTAAATTAAGCTGACAAGTGAACTGTTACTACGAGGTTTTGAAACCTATCAATCTGATAAAACAAATTATATAGACTCAGGCTGTGCTACATGTGTCATGTAGTTATATAAATGATATACAGTGTGGAAAGATAAGTCGGGCCCTGGAGGGAAACTACCTTAAACGTTGAGATAGCTCAATTCACTGAAAGGAAACATTCTTTAATTTTTTTAAAGGGACATAACTGCATTTACACATTTTTGGAAAAGAGTACAGTTTTAAAAAAAAACTAGTTATTTTGTAATTTGTGCCATAAATAATTTTTATGACAATTGATGCTAATCGATCATATTGATAACAAGGATGAAAACTTCTTAATACCAACCAAGTTTAGGGCACAAGAGAACCCACAAATAATAATAAAAATATTTTTCATACAATTAGTATAGAAAAAAGTGAAAATTAAGAAAAAAACTGAGAATGCAGATTTAGTTTTTAGGAGAAATAAAAGAATGTTTCCTTTCAGCGAATTGAGCTATCTCAACGTTTTAAGGTAGTTTCCCCCTAGGGCCCGACTTATCTTTCCACACTGTATATAAACATAAATGTACCTATATGTAGGGAGGCATCTTAGTTTAGTTAATAAAATCAACCTTTAGGTCACTAAAACTGTTTTATTCTTCATCGCACCCGCGAGGAAATATTTTCCGCACCCCACTAATTCATCTATCAAAAATAAAACCCTACATATGTATATATTCACCATTTTCATGTGTTTATATATTTACCTGCATTCTTCTTGCATAGCCCGAGAAAACGTCTGTTTTTCGTTTCGTTTCGTTTGTCGAATCTGGGAGCGAATTCGTCCAAAACATTATACCAATTTGACACCAAAACAAATGCGTCGTTCTGACACTTCTGATACATTAATTAATAGTTATTCAGTTTTAAAAACAATGTATATTTTTTTCTGACTACATTTTATTAAAGTATGTCCCTAACTCTAATAAGGTATTTATAAACTGGACAAGTTAGTTTTCTAACTAGAATTCAATGTAATACAATGTGTGACTGATTATGTAAGTAGCTGTGTATTAGTATTAGTACTATGTACTACAAAAATAAGGAGCGGTGCTCAGAGGTGTGCCTGGTCTGGTGCTTACAATGTAGATGTAATGGTCATTGTAGTGCTATCCTACTACGCAATACATTAGCAGAATATAAACCGCGCGAACAAATCATCATCGACAGTGGAGTAGGTTTTAAGCCACAACCAAACTCTATGGTGTAGTGTACGTAGGTGTTAGATATTGCAGCAGGTGTAGATTATGACCGTAAAAGCCCTCAGCTTTTGCCTCGGGCTGCTATTAGACTATCGTTCGCAATATCTCTCTCTAATTCTCTCTTCTGTTAATTTACAAAGGTTTCCGCTTGCCAAAGGTTGTCTGGAAGAGATCGCTCTTTAGCGATAAGACCGCCAATTGTTTTGCCTCTGCTTTTTTGTTTGTGTCTTGTGTATACTTTGTGTCTATTATTTGAGGTGTGCAATAAAGAGTATTTATGTTGTGCTATATTATCTCTCCGAGTAACGTACAATATTTTCGTCACATATAGCGTTTAGTAAACTGATAAACATTATATGTACCGGTTCTGATGTAACGAAAAATTTATAAGTACATTTCCATTGGAGATAATGTTGCTAAAATTTTAAAATTGTGTCACTGTTACTTGATTGTATTTTGCATTGTTGTAACAATGTAAGAACCCTGACATTATTACATTGATACGCAATAACGATAGCAATATTGATAATTTGCAATTATGAGAAGCGTAAAGAAACTTTTAAAACACAAATGCGATATATTTTGATTATATGCGATAAGTCTTATGTGTATAGGTAGGTACTTTTAAAGATTATTTAAAAAGCGCAAGGTGAGGTAGACCAAGGCTAATTATGTTCAATTCGTTTTTTTATCGATTACTTCACCTTTTATTAAATTAAAAATGTGTTTATATTAGGGAGGTACACAAAAGAAGAAGCGTACAAAAGACGAACTTAATGCAATAGAACATATGTTGATATCAAGTTGGTACTTATTTTATTTTATACATGCGTGTGGTTTTAAAATGCAGTTACAAGTGTGCGAGCGTGACAGTTATTAAGTACCTAATAAGTAATCAAATTATTATTATGTTTTATCGCGTCTGAATAAGCTTCCACAGGAATATTAAACTGACTACATCAACCTGATTTATAGCGTCAACGATTAAAGCTTAAGAAGAATCACGATCAACTTTTTCATAAGTTTAAACCGAAACTGGTTACCATCGTCAACATTTCTTTTTGATAGTTCGTGAACCTCAACCGAAAGGCAATAGAGCCCACCTTTGGTCAGCTAGTGTTGCTGTTAGCATCACATCAAAGATCCTGACAAATGGCCGAGAAAAAGCTGGTAGCCATCTTAATGACCTTGTCTGTTTAAAATTCCTAGAAAGGAGTGTGGAATAATGGATCTGGCTTTCATAACGTGTTGTAGGACATGTTTAGGTAGCTAAGTGCCACAGAAAGGTAAGTGCTTAGAACGCCAGCCTTGGGAAAAAGTTGCGATCAAAGTTCATTTTGATGTTGATGATGATTTTTTGAATTTTAGATTAGACTGGTGCTAGTGCACAGGTATAACAGGACAGGTTCATCTGTCGGCGGCTTCCATGTTAAGCAGCATTTATATTTAAGATAGATCGAAGAATGTATGGACTAGGTAACAGCTATGCTATCAGATTCGTCAGCGAAATTATACTCGTACGTTAGACGACAAGAATTCCAAAGCACGACTCTTCAGAGTAAGCCTAAACAAGGAGCAACGTCTGATTCTGCGGGGTTACGCGAACTTAAAAGATAATATAGACGTAGTTTAGGGAAAAATTCCACAAAAATCTGTCAATACATTCTTAAGGATGGATCCTTTTCGCTAAATGACGTCCATATATAATGATGACATAATAAGGCTAGACGAAGTTCACCCATAGGGATAACTGCGACTACTTTAGATATAGGTAACCGTTAATTTAGATTTTCTCCACCCCTCTTCTTTTCGCCGTGACTTTTCCTTATGAGGTTAGTTAGACATGAATTTTAATAATGGAACTTGCCTTCATGTTCACACAGTTAAATTTTTCAACGGCATTCCTCCATAGATCAATGTCGCTGTCGGCACCTTTTGATACACGACAGTCACACACCACCGCTCGCCGAATCAGAGCGGATCAGCCCGTTGCGTAACGATCTTGAGAACGGTGACAGTAACACAAAGGAACCTATGTTAGTCTCGGGACTTGAAGAAATATGTCGTTTTATACGAGGTCTATCTTACCCGTTACAAGTTACGTTATTAGTACTGTTAAAGCATTTTTACAGATTTATCATGATTAGCACGTTTGAAGTTGGTCGTGCTCGTGACACTTGAGCAGATTAAAAAACAATTGGGATTTTTTGTTATTTAATTCTCATTGCAGAAATATTGTAATGAAACAGACGACGATCATATCAGTAGGTATGTCTGTGTCAGTAGGGTCAGGGAGGGTACAGTCGCTCGGTGGGAACAGTGGCTCGAATGTGCTGTGCGAACGGAAAGAGCTTTATGTCTGTCCTCTACATCAATCGGAAGCGTTCCATACCCTATCATGTACGAACTAGTTAGTGAGCCGCTTCGGCGCCATGCGAATGTATTATGGTGCGTTTTTGTGTTGAATGCTATCAAAATTACATTTCCAGGTAAGTTTCACTCCTCTGTTTTCTTAACTCGAACGAGATTTTTAATTACTTATATTTTAATCGAAGAGTGTGTCTAATCTACTTAGTATTGGCTGATAATTCAAGGCCCTCGATGTTTCTATTTGTTTTTAGTTCTATCTAAAATACAAAGTGGCGCGAAGGTCAACAGTCGTTCGTTTCGGAAAAGTACACGGTGGCTCGCGAACCACTGTGCACCTTACAGAGTTGGGCTAAAATTTACTTGAATATTAATAAGAATAAAAGTTCTTTTATTATTAAAAATAATTCTTGCACTCTTTTTTTAATAAAATGAAAGTGAATACATCATGCGACATTTACTAGGTAAGTACCTATTTTAAATGAAGAATGAATCAGGAACGATTATTCCGGAATTAGGCTTACCTATTCTAATTACCGTTTTATTCAACAAAAATGTTTTTTGTTATAAAGTTTATTTAGGTTCGATTCTTACGTAGCCATTGTGTACTGTTAGAACCACTGTGTACTCGAGCCACTGTGTACTGTTAGAACCACTGTGTACTAGGGGGTCCTAGTTACTGTGTACAGCAACGGGTACACAGTGGCTCGATTCCCAATTTAAAAAAAAGGATGGATATATGTTTTTTGGTGAAAGTAACAGCAAATATATTTGCTACATATAAAAGTTTAATAATGCACTGTGCTCTGTGCTTGCAACAATTAGTTCAGGGATTTATATTTTTCATGCTACAGCCTCGTGAAAAAATCATAGCGACTGTTCCCTCCCTGACCCTATGTAAATATAATCAATATTCATTGTCACTTTTATAAACTAACTTGGAGCACAAAAAATATTCCAGGTGGGTTTTAAATGGCTAGTAGGCACAAAAAAAACGGCTAAGTACATATCGGACCACGCATAATGGAAGGCTCCGTTCCGTACCTTCAATGGAATAATAATCAAACTAATACCAAAAGGTCGTATCTGATGCGATTTGATGCACATTCAGATTTTTTTGCTGCGCAAGTCAGTACTTTTTGATATGCGGAATAATATTTTTTTAATGTAATTTTCAACTAGCAAAGTTTTAACTTACAGGTGTCGAAAGACAAATTTTTTAAACTCTTATAACTTACTTACAAACTGCAGTAAATGTCGATTCAGGCGCACTTTATAATGCTCTTATTGAACATTACTTAACACTTACAAGAGTTTTATAATGGCATGGTTTAAGGGCAATAAGACTTAGAGCGCTCTTACGACTGCTCTAAGTGTAATTACCCTTATATTGCTCTCTGGAAGTACATTATAGGAGTATATATCACAACGGCCGAATCAAGTGTGCGAGCTAGCCACGTCAGATATGACGCAATAATGAGAGCGACGAAACGCCTCTCATTAGTTTGTTATAGGTACTATGCTTATTTCTAGATCCGGACATGTGGCAGATGTAAAGCGGTGGGGGTCAAATAACGCAAACCATTTTAAGATTGCAAATCCTAGAGTTCTGGTTTTGATGCAGTAGTATCAGAAATTATATAAATAATTAGATTATATAATTTCCATAACTTTATGATAGGGGAAAGTAGTCAAAAACGACGTATAATGTAACTCATAGTTTGTCGCCTACTGTTTCTGTTTCCGAAATAATACGCAATGTTTTTTGTTCTAATGTTAAAATATAGGCCCCGTCCTTAGCTTAAAAAAATCCTCTTATCATTAAAAAACTTAAAACCGAAAATAAATAAAAAATATCCATGAACATACTCGTAAATGTTTCAACAATAATGATTGACGTGCTCAATGATGCATAATAAATGCTACAAATGCTTTTCCATCTCATTCAGTTTAATTTAACGATTATTGGCTACTTGAATTTGAAATGAAACAAATTGATGCCCACTTTTGAGTGCAAATAATTGTTATGCATTTGTTGTTGTCTGGTTTGAAGATTACCTTTTAACATTTTGTATGTAACTAGAGCGGTTACGTCGTCCGATTATTTCCATTTTCAGAGCAAAATAACAATGGAATTTGGCATGACTCTACAACCAAAATGTATCGTGAATTCATGAAGTACTTACCTACTTCTTACGAATATTTGTGTATACTGCTACATCTATTTATGATTACAATAATTAATGAAGTATTCGAATGTTGTTATAATTTATTTACTTAGTTAATAGTATAATTTTCAAACCGCAAATGATTGTCATTTTAATTATGTAAGTTAATTGTGGAAGAAGATAAACGAATCCATTCGGATATTAATTCGTTAGAGAACCACCTTTTTTAACTTACGCGTTTAGTTTTTTAACGGGCAAGACTGAAAAAAATCCTCAATTTAAGCCTCATCGCCAATCTATAGTCCTAAAAATTATGTACAAAAAAAAATACAATAAGATGATGTAACAGGTGGTCGTCTTTAAGACCGTTGCTCTATTTGAATCTTAATAAAGGGATAAACGCCTACTTGCTTTCTAGAGCAAAAACTTTGTTAGACTTCGCGTTCACTACCCCAGACCACTTGCCCCAGACTAAGGGTGGGTTGCACCATGTATTAACTAACGAACTGATCAACGTTAAATATGGCGACGGAGCTGTCATTAAATAGAAAACTGTCAAACTTTTCATACAAGTTTTTTTTTTACGATGACGTTGACGTTAACAGACGGTGCAACCGGCCCTAAGATAAACATATTTACAGAAGACAGAAGTTTAGTATTTGGAACAATGTTTCAAACCGAAACAAACAAAACTTGTTCCAAACTATTTTTACCATAACCGATAAATTTTTCCAATTGAGCAAACAGTATGACGCCTATTCATTTCGTGATTTGGGTTTGTGTTCTGTTTCTCGTCACTTTCGTTTTACATGTTGAGCAAAGAGATGCAACTCGTTTGAGCAAATCTCAACAACAAGCCACTAAGTGTATTATTCATTCTAACTTTTTTTTCTATACTGAGTTGCATACGTATTCTCTGAATCAGTAAAGAAAGCGCTTCCAAATATGAATATTATCAACTCTGTTACGAAAAAAATGTGCATACGTCTTTTTAGGGTTCCGTAGCCAAAATGTCAAAAACGGAACTATTAGTTTTTCGTTATATCCGTCTGTCCGTCCGTCCGTCCGGATGTCACAGCCATTTTACTCAGAAACTATAAGACGTATCTTAATAAAATTTACACATAAGGTGTATTTTGTATGCCGCTACTTAGTTAGTTTAGAACGGCCTCCTAGCCTAGTCGGTAGTGACCCTGCCTACGAAGCAGGAGGTCCCGGGTTCGAATCCTGGTCAGGGCATTTATTTGTGTGTTTATCACGGATATTTGTTCCTGAGTTATGGATGTTTTCTATATATTTAAGTATTTATATGTATATATCTATTATATATATCGTCGCCTAGTACCCACAACACAAGCCTTATTGAGCTTACTGTGGGACTAGCTTGATTTGTGTAAGATTGTCCCATAATATTTATTTATTTATTTATTTATTTAGTTATGTAGGTAATTGCAGAAAAAAATAATTTAGGGTGGGGCGCTCCATACATGTAACTAAATTTCAAAAAAAATTTTTTTACAAAATATTAACATGTTGCATATCAATCGATAGGTCTTTAAAAATAACATCGAGGAAAATTTGACAAGATGCGCCTAATCACATACTCTCTACTTTTTTTAACCTTATCGGTTCAGCCATTTTTAACTTTTTCCATAGGCATCAGATACGACCTTTTGGTATTAGTTTGGTTCTTATTCCATTGAAGGTACGGAACCCTCCATTATTCGTGGTCCAACACGCACTTTGCCGGTTTTTTCCTTAAAACAGCCGAAAAACGCTACTGAGCAGTCTCGCAGGCGCAAGCGCAAGGCACATGACATGACACTTGGTGTCCCTTGGTCAATCGATACGCAACCAATGGAATGTTGATTAAAGTCGGTCACTCTCGAACCTTGTATGAATTACGGGGCTGTCAACCGTGAGACTGGTGACTATTTTATTGTATATGTTTTAATAGAAGCGGGTGCGCCTAACTAGCTGTCATTGCCTGTACTTATTGAATGTATCGGCCTTCAAAGCCGCTAGGCCCTAGCACCTGGTCACTGGTCAGTTAAAGGTGATAAAGCACTAAAGAGTAAATAGTATCCAAGTTTACTCTATTTAAAATAGAAACCAAGGTTCCTTTAAAAAGGTGTATGGGTTCTTCTACTACTTAACTCTCTCGATAACAGTATATATTCTCAGATATTTACTCTGAACTGTAGAGGTTTACCTACAGCTACAAGATGTAGAGTAATTCATATTTTTCGATTTGTTTAGAAGTCTTGAGTTGGAACTTTGGGGAGTGGTATAGTATACAGTGGTGATATTGCAGCCCTAGGGCCGTATTCTAACTTTAAAACACGTTTAGATACATTCCAACTTCAATACAACTTCAATGCATAAACTACACAACACAACTAGCGCCTAAAAGTGTTTTATACCACGACGGTGGCAAACAAGCATACGGCCCACCTGATGGTAAGCAGCTACCGTAACGTATGGGCGCCTGCAACTCCAAAGGAGTCACATACGCGTTGCCGACCCTTTACAAAAAGGAGGATTCACTGTGTTGACGACTAAAGGAACAAGAAGGTCCCTCATCGTCAACACACTGGGTCCTCTTTGAGCTCTTTGGCAACCTTACTCACCAGCAGGCACACAACATTATGAGTAGGGTCTAGTGCTATTTGGCTGTGGTTTTCTGTAAGGTGGAGTTACTTCCCCAGTCGGGCTCTGCTCCAGATTTGAGCGAGATGACATTCACTGAACGTGCCCTACCACACTAAGCGAGATGCCATTCGCAGTGCCCATACCTCTCTTTTTGGACATACCCAAGTCCGGACGTAGTTTAAGGACATACCCCGGTTCCAAAAACCAAACCAGAATCATAAATATCAGAATTTGCTTGAAAATTATTCCGATGCAACTCCAATACAACTTCAATATTAGTTGATTATTTGTCGTGTGTTAGAGTTATTATGGTTGAGTTAGATTTGTTTTAAATGTATTGTTTATGTATTTTAAAATTAGAATACGGTAGCTAAGCAGAAATCCCTAGTCATGTTAGTACAGTCACTTTTCGTTTTCTTATGCCAAGGTTATTCATATTCATATTCTTTTATTTCGTTTCGTTCTGCCAATATTTATTGGTACCAACTTTGATGTGATATAGATACCTTTATTTTGTAAATGCACATATACAATACACGTCAAAAGTAAAATTAATACTAACACTAATACTAGTGAGGTATTATATAATAATAATTCGCAATTTGACATTTAACATTTGAAATCAAAAATAATTTAACTTTATGCTTATAAACGAGTATCAGCTCATAGCTGCTAGTATATTAAACAATATAAAAATAATAATAATAATTTATAATAAGGATAAAAAATATTATGTTAATACAAAAGTCCACAATAAAAGTCAATACTAATTACAGTACTAATTACAATTACCCCACTTAGTTGTTTTCGGGAATGTTCAAAAAACAATATTCGTTACATCTCTACTACAGCGTAGTGCTTTCATGGTTGATGTCAAACGATGTCCAAAATAGTAGCAATGGACGATGAACTTGAAACTAACTGCATAACAATGTCGTTATTCTCAGAGTCTCAAGGAGAAACAAAACTTTGATTTACTGTCTCAATAAAACTGCATTCAAGGTCACGTGCCACAACAAACCTTATTGCGATGAGTACAAGGTTGACAATAAAATGGGAACCATTGTCAGTGTAGATTAATGACGTTACCTAGCGCCAACAGATGGCGATACTGGCGCTAGGAGCGCGTGCGTCACTCTTGATCGATCGCTCGGCATTTGTTTAACCTTTTTTGTAATGCCACAGATATAAATTTGTTCATTGTAATGGAATTGCTGAGATAAAGCGCATCTTAAAGGTTTAAGATCTCTTTAACCTTGTCCTTCTTAATCCGAACCCAGTTGGAAACACCAAAGATACTAACAAAATCCAAGGATTGTTTTATTGCTCACTTGACAAACAAAAAAAGTACATGTAGCAAGCTTGCAGCCTAAACCGCTGTCGTAAAATAATAATTACTCTGATAACATACATTGCAGTAGTTGATGGTGGATTTTGGCCTAAATATATATTATTTTAACAATGATATTTACTATTAATGGATGGGATATACTCTAACAAAATGAAGATAAAAAATACTTCCATAGTTCTCTTAAAGCAAATTATTTTGTTCAATATTTTTTTATTTGCAATTTTTAAGTAGTTACACTACTATATATAAACTGAAAATAGATGTCATATACTTCAGAAAAAGTGACCAAACCCTCCGGTGTCCGAGGCCAGATCAGGAGTGCGATTTTTGAATCTCACCAAGTGAGTGATTTCCGATGTGAGTGATTTCCGATAGTAAATCACTCACATCGGTGAGAATTAGTCACTTGGTGAGATTCAAAAATCGCACTCCTGGCCTCGGACACCGGAGGGTTTGGTCACTTTTTCTGAAGTATATGATATCTATTTTCAGTTTACTTCCATAGTTATTTCATAATAACCTAGCAACGATTCTGTTTTGTTTATTTATTTTGACAATTACCTCTTTGTCACTCTCATTGTTAGAAGATTACAGTTTGTCTCTTTCTCACGCGGGTGACGGAAGCTCATTGGCACGTCCGCATCTCTCGTTTGCCGGTGCGCGACTAGCGACAATTGTTTGAATTCACTCATTTTATGTGCTTCAATTTAGAAGCGTGCATAACCCATCTATCATTATTGTAGTATATCATAGTATTTTATTTGTTTTTTTTTCAGGTAAGCTCCATGCTATGTACCAACATATCCGCAGGTAGACCAAAGCTAAATCGCAGCATATACGACAAGGCAAATAAGGCACGTCTACCGTGAACGTCGCACATCTAAATTTCGTTATCTTCCTCTCTATCGAACCTGCTTATTAGGAAGAAAGAGAAGCAGATAACACAGCAGGTAGGCTCGAAGGAATCATTGCCCATGATGCCCAGGATGGTTGGGATTTGAAAGAGCAACCTCAAGTTTTTCGTTGTGTACTTAGATGAATGCATGTATAAAACATTACATCATCTCGAACGGGCTCGTACTCAATTAACACATCTTCGATTAATTAAATTTAGTAATATTTAATTTTATGACTTCCACTCTTACGCATCATTTAGTTCAATAAAGACATAAGCGATGTTACGAATTTAAGAGGCTGACAACACCCGATGACCTTCAAATTGACTTTACTTACACAGTTTTTAGCTAAGTACTTGTTTTGGGAAAGTAAAAAAAATGTTAATATTCGTTATATTACGAAGAACTTTGTTAATTCCGACACATGATTGGACGAAATCGGCTCAATAGAAAATAATCCCAAAGTTATATCTTAAAATTAGCTTTAAACAGTTGTAAGTCTTTAGTTTCTTGACTTATACGTCTGTAATTAAAGACAAAATTCCACCACACTAATACTAAAAACGTTATTATTTTATATTTCTCAATTAAAGCGTAGTTTTTTTTAATTATTCATTTTGTAAAATTTGCAACGAGCTTCCATACTAACCGTAACACAGTGTTTCTCATTCACTCGCGCTGAAAAAGATAGCGATGGAATTTAACTTTTGCCATCCTCTTAATGCACTCGAACCATCATTCACACTTTAATCCATACTAATATTATAAATGGGAAAGTGTATGTGTTTGTTTGTTTGTTTGTTTGTCCGACTTTCACGGCAAAACGGGGCGACGAATTGACGTGATTTTTTAAGTGGAGATAGTTGACGGGATGGAGAGTGACATAGGCTACTTTTTGTCTCTTTCTAACCCCCCACTTCCCTAAAATGGGGGGTGGAAGTTTGTATGGAGAATTTAACGCGAGCGAAGCCGCGGGCAAAAGCTAGTTGACAATAAACCTTATCGCAATGACTTAAAGTCCACCGATAGTCATTATAAGTGTTGCTTAGTACATTTGTAAAAAAGCGTATTAATTAGACTTCAACGCGTCAATACAGTGTGAATCTTTATAATGTGCAGAAAAAAAATGTAGGAAAGTACAGTTCATTCTATCGACGGAAAAAATGTTAAAAATTTTTTTTTCCTTTATTTGACTTTTTTATGATTTTTTAAAAAAATTGGATCGCTATTGTGCCCTACTTGTAAAGAAAACATCATGTCTCTTAAATTAGTTGATTTATTGCAACAAAATAAATAAAAAAATGGTAACTAATAATAGGCTGTTGTGTTGGAATGATAACTAATACAAAAACTGACGCCATAAATTAATTATTACGAGGTTTATGGCGAAATCCTGGCTATTTTTCATCACTTTTTTTAAATAATGTAAAATTTCTCAATAAAACGTCCCATTTACCAAACATTTTTATGATTTTATGTTAATCTATAACGTATTAGCTTTCGAACAGTGAAATTACCACGCGGCTAGCTGACACACACCATTTGTTATCAGCGCCCAAACAATGGCCTTGCGCGCGGTAATCTACATTGTAATTAGCTTTCGAATGGTAAAACTACCACACAGCTACCCATCATTTGTTATCAGCGGCCAAACAATGGCTTTACGCAACTGCGCGCCCCCCTAATTAGCAGGCGAAACCTTATCTACTACTGTCCTAAGAGGGTGGGGGACAATAAAACCACGAGAACCTAGAAGAACTCTTACAGTACCTCCAAAAGTTTCGCTGCTACTTGTTTCTTTTAATTCCTTCATTTTCAACCATTACGCTATGCCACGTGTTAGTGACTTTACTACAGCTCACATTGCCGACATCCACTTTTACTATGGAATGGCACGAGGAAATGCCATGGGAGCACGCGCAGCTTACATAGCTGCATTTCCGAATCGAGAACCAGTCCCATCTGCCCGCAACTTTCAAGAGGTACACCGAAGATTGGCTATTATTGGTCTTGGAAATGGTAGAGACCGCCGTGAACCTCAACGAATCATCGATGTTGCTGTTGAAGAAGCAGTACTACATGCGGTATTCGCAAATCCTGAGGCCAGCACTAGACGTCTTGCTCTACAGTTCGGAATATCGCAGATGTCGGTGTGGCGGATTTTGAAAAAAGAAGGCCTGCATCCATACCATTATCAAAGGGTACAGCATTTACATGAAGACGTAGACCAGCAACCAAGGCGCATCATGTCGAATTGGATTCAAAACAGAACTAGGGACAACCCTGACTTTCTGAGGACAATACTGTGGATGGACGAATCGACGTTTACAAGGGACGGAATCACTAACAGCCGAAATTTACACCAGTGGTGTCCCAAAGGTGAAAATCCTAAATTGAAACGTTCATCTGGGTTCCAAGTAAGGTTGTCGGTCAACGTTTGGGCGGCTCTTATTGACGACAAATTAATTGGACCAGTGATATTGCCGAGGACCTTGAACGCAGCAAGATTGTTGGAGCTATTAAGAGACGATTTGCCAGAGTTATTGGAAGATCTCCCGCTGGATTTGCGCCGAAGAATGTTTTTGCAAATGGACGGTTGTCCTGCTCATTATGCAATTATCGTCAGGGTATTTTTAAATGCAAATTACCCTAACCGTTGGATCGGCCGGCAAGGACCTGTAGGAAGGCCGGCACGGTCACCTGACATGACGCCCCTTGACTACTTTTTGTGGGGCACAATGAAGCAAAAAGTCTACAGCACCCCCATCGAAAATGAAATTGATTTGCAACAGCGCATTTTAAACTGTGCGAATCAGTTAAGAAATGACCCTGATATGATAAGGAGGGCAACTCATCAAATTTTATATACTTCGTGCGGCGCTTTGTCAGCAACAACGTGGTGGACATTTTGAAAATTTGATGCATTAGGTAGTTTCCTTGATAGTTTACATTAAATAATTTATTATGAAAAATAAAATTTACTCCCCTTTCCCCCACCCACGTATCACAGTAGCAGATAAGGTTTTACCTGCTAATTAGGGGTGCGCGCGCAAGGCCATTGTTTGGGCGCTGATAACAAATGGTGTGTGTCAGCTAGCCGCGTGGTAATTTCACTGTTCGAAAGCTAATACGATGTAGATAAACATAAAATCATAAAAATGTTTGGTAAATGGGAAGTTTTATTGAGAAATTTTACATTATTTAAAAAAAGTGATGAAAAATAGCCAGGATTTCGCCATAAACCTCGTAATAATTAATTTACGGCGTCAGTTTTTGTATTAGTTATCATTCCAACACAACAGCCTATTATTAGTTACCATTTTTTTATTTATTTGGTTGCAATAAATCAACTAATTTAAGAGACATGATGTTTTCTTTACAAGTAGGGCACAATAGCGATCCAATTTTTTTAAAAATCATAAAAAAATCAAATAAAGGAAAAAAAATTTTTTTTACATTTTTCCCGTCGATAGAATGAACTGTACTTTCCTACATTTTTTTTTCTGCACATTATAAAGATTCACACTGTATATGTACAGTCAGCAGCAGAAGTATAAGCGGGTGAGGTGTCCAGAATGACCTTCACGCCCTCTTAGGGATTCCACACATCTATCGACGCGGATTCGGCAAAATCCGGTGGAAAAAAGCTTTATGTCCAAGCAATAAGAGCTAACAAGGCACGGTTCGGCTCGGATCGGCTCGGCCGACGCCTGCCGACGCGTCGACGTCTTTTTCGCTCGTATTGCGTAGACATAAAGCTTTTTTCTATCGACTATTGCCGATTCCGTGTCGATAGGCTTGGGGAAACCCTGGCCGCGATTCGAAAAATAAACACACACACAGACCAATGTTGAATGAAAATCTGTACGAATAGTAAATGTCAATGTCGTTATAGCGTTGAGTTGAGTTGGGTTGGAGCTGTGTCTGTGTCTGTCCAATGTGTGTGTTTATTTTTTGAATCGCGGCCGCTAAAAGTCGTTGTCAAGGTCATTTTGAACACCTCACCCGCTTAGCTACTTCTGCTGCTGACTGTACTACAAATCGGATCCACTTATGAACCTCGATTGATACCACTCATTTTATATTACACGTTTCTGACATAACAATGTCCGACAACCTGTTAAAAGAAAGTTTTGCATTTTAGTTGTATTTGCATGCGAAATGCTAGAGGATTTTGAGCCCTATTGGTGAGATGTGCGGGGTCAAAGTCGTGTGATGCGTTGACAGGTTCGTAAGGTTGTGAGAAAGGTGAATTATGTAATTGAATAGTGGTGCAAGTTAATAGCGACTAGCGTTGTTAGCAACACAAGGTGTTTTTTAACCATTAGTATATTGTTGATATTGTCCAAACTGGTTAGGTAAGCTGTTCTAAACAACTTTTACTATGTATGAAACCCACTTACGCGTTCAGCGGTGTGTTCGGCGAATCATGCAGCATTGATCCGAGCTTCCAAGGGTTTAAATTTTGAACAGCGTTCATACAGGCCACTCGCATACGTATGTATTTTTTTAAGTATATTTATTTATATCACCATATTACAAGTAGCCAGAGCAGCGTAACTGAGTTTAATCCTCTTTGTAGTATATTTATATAATTAAAATGTATTTGTATGTATGTATGTAAACACTTTATTGTACATAAAAAAAGTAACAAACGACATGAAAATATAAAAATAAACAAAGTACTAAGGCGAACTTATCCCTTTACGGAAACATGATGTCAACGTGTTTTACGTCAATAGATTTGTAAGTATAAGTATAAAGGAAGTAGGTACGGTGAAGGGGAAAAGCCTAACTTCCCCTCTTCTTCTTCTTTTCTTCTTTCTCTCTCTCTCTTTTAACCCTTTCGTACAGTACAACGCCACTAGGTACTAACACGCTGATCCCAAACCGGGTCGTGGTCCATATACATAGGTAGGCTCAACATATGTTTAGTTTCCATAAAAAATGTAAGGTACAGTCAAAATCTGTTATAACGACATCGAAGGGACTACTCATATTGAGTCGTAAAAACCGATAGTTGTAACAACCGGTGACAGGTATTAATAGGAAAGATAATATGTATATTCATGTAGCAAATTAAACCGCATTTTGTTTACTTCAATACAAACGTATAATATAAAAGAACAATATCATTTTTCCATCATTTTTGTATGCATAAAATCTGTAATTTTAGTTTGTTTGAAACACTTCTGTCGTGCATACACATTTTGCAATTCACGTTGGATTTTAATCAGCGTATCGTCACAATTTCCCTGCATGTGGAACTCTTCATTAAAAAGAACAATCTTTCGTAATACACTAACAGCATTGAGACCGTCAATCAAAGTTGGCACTGTAAATTGTTCTTCCGAGTCTTCCTGTTCATTTTCATTTTCCTCTTGAAGTTCACGTACAATATCATCCTCCGTAGCTGGTGCACAAATTGCAATAGACTGATCTACATCAATGAACTCGTCTGTTTCAGTAGTAGATAAAGCAGGTCGTAAATTTTGGGCTAATTGAGCCAAAGAAATATTGTCCTCTTCATCATCGTCAATCACATCATCTGAGGTTCTTGTTATAAGACTTGTAAGATCTTTAAAACCTGCATGCCCAAAGCAGTTAGCTATAGTTTTTTGTGAAACTTTTTCCCATGATTCGGATATCATCAAGATGGCATCAAGAACCGTAAAGCTGTTCTGATTATTACTGTCAATGCTTTGTATTAACTTTAACACTTGCAGTCTTCTATAATGAGATTTTAAACATCTTATTACACCTTGGTCCGTAGGTTGCAGTACAGATGTAACATTTGGTGATAAGAACACGAGTTTAATACACTTCAGATTAGTAACAGCCGGATGAGCAGGACAATTATCAACTAAAAGAAGAACTTTCTTATTGTTTGCTTTTAATTCAGCGTCCCAGTTTCGTAACCATCTTTCAAAAATTTCCGATGTCATCCATGACTTTACATTGTTTTCATACGTTACCGGCAGTGAGCGTATGTTTTTAAAGCATCTTGGTTTCTTAGATTTCCCAATAACTAAAACCTTCCTTTTACAGGATCCTGTCATATTTGCTGCAACCATGATCGTTGGTCTCGTCTTGGACATTTTTCCTCCCGAACAATTCTCTCCTTTGAATTTTAAAGTCCTGTCTGGTGTCATATTGTAAAAAAGTCCGGTTTCGTCTGCGTTATAAATGTCTTCTGGACTGTAGCCTTCGCATAATGTAGGCCACTTTTGCGTAATCCATTCGTCTACAGCATCTTTATCCACACTGGCAGCTTCACCACTCATTTTCCCGCCGACAATGCCATGTCGAGCCCGGAAACGTTGAATCCAACTAGACGAGCAAACAAAATCTTCACCAAAACGTTGAGCAAAATCGTTTGCTTTTTGTTGAAGAATTGGTCCATTTATTGGCACATTATTTGTCCTTTGATATTTAAACCACTTTAACAAAGCTTCCTCAATCTTCGTATGCCGCGTTGTTCTGGCTCGTTTCATTTTCAAAAAATTCTTGTCGTAAAGGATTTGAATTTTCTCCCTTTCTTTCCAAATGGTTGAAATTGTCGAGTGGGATACACCATATTCTTTTGCCAGGTCTTTGTTTGGAATTCCTTTCTCTAGCTTTGAAATAATATGCGATTTTTCTTCTATACTGATTTGTTTTCTTTTTTGCGACATGTTACAATTTTCACAGTTAACTCAACAATAATGTTTTGGTGCGTCTTGTGTAAAGATAAGTAACAAACTGACTTAAGAGATATGACGAAGCGGGCCTTGAGGCTACGGCATGCATGTGCTTTGTTTCTAAGAATTACAAAAGACCCTAAACTTTGTTTACTTTTACGATAATAGCCATTGACTATTATACTGTGCCAGATGTGGATACAGTTACCTATTCAAATTGTTTACAATACAGCTGAGCCGGTCGTTCTACAGATATAATTCTCCGAAAACATTAACCAAATGTGGTCGCTTAATGCGGTATGTCGTAGTAAACAATGTCGTAAAATCCAATGTTTTAGATAAGGCGGTCATATAACATTCAGCCAGGACCTTTGATTTTGGTAAATTTAACCGGTATGTGGTTCTAAACGATGTCGCCATAAACGGTTTTGACTGTAGTTATAATAATCATAATCATTTTTATTCTCAATAAAAAATATTATAGTTTACTCATTTATTTAGTTTATTTTATGTCATAGTAGGTACGGTCGAAGTCAAACATATTTTTGTAATAAATACAAAGGAGTAAGGTGGAAAATTGTAAACATATATTTGACGTCGACTGTACAAGGAATACAAGATATCCTGGCAAACCAAATTTGTTACTAGCAGAAAGAGAAAAAATATTTGGTTTGCCAGGATATCTTGTAACAAAAATATATAAGTGCTCACTGGCGTAACAAAAAACACTGTGATTATGTATGTGTATATTCTTTGTGAGAAACTGACAAATTATATAACCGCTACCCGCTCCGCCTATGACCAAACTCCTCTTACTCGTATAACTTACGCCAGCGACCAAGTCACTGAAATACCATCACGTCCATCTGTTATGACGACTTACTGACAGAGATTTCTCTATTTGGGCCTGACTAAACACTTCCTTTGTCATATTTCGCGCTGTTTATCTGTAGTTTTATTCACGTCAATGTAAATGAAAGAGAAAGGAATATTTGACATCTTTTTATATTACCATGTAGCTAGTATATACAAACGCAATATAACATTAAATAATAGGTCACCGTAGTTAGGTAGTAAGTGTAGTGCTTACCTACTTCGCTGTGTTCAGGTCACTGTTTTAAAAACCACAGTTGGAATTTAATGTTGGTATAAGTAGTTACGTTAATTAATATTGTTTTTTAAGTGTTTCGTGTATATTTTAAAGCGCAATTAATTCACAGAATGCAATTTTGAAAGTTATACTTAAGTCTGTTTCAGATCTCGAACACAACACGGTTTTCTTTATTCGATTGACACATGATTGAGAAAAAAAAACCGTGTATTCTTTTGATAATCTAATTGACTGACTTTTTAATACCACGACAGACAAACAAGCATACATCCTGCCTGATAGTAAGCTAACATAGCCTATGGACACACACATGGTTATATGCGCGCCGGCGTCGACCCTGTAATATAAAGGTAGATTCACTGAGTTGACGGTTAAGGCTGCGGTTCCACCAGAGATGAGCGAGGATGCATTGCGAGGAATGTGTTTGTTAACAACCAATCCTGGAGCTGTGCTGTGCGAGGATAAACAAATGAAGTGATTCTAATCAGCACAATCATAGTTTTGTACCCAGGATAACACTTTATTAGATTAGTCCCTCTCCTCTCCTCATTCTCAGTCATGAACAGAGCTAGGAATCCGTGGGGCAAATTTTGTTGAAAGGTAGGGACTTCCTATATCGACAAATTAAATTATCGGTGTTCTTTCTATATACTAGTGATCGCCCCCAACATTGTGTGTTTTATGATCTTTTGTTCAACATAGCATATTTTAAATAATCGCTATACCTATTGCACTACAAAATAGTTAATAATTATAATTATCTCAACCTTATAAATTGTCTTTAAAAACGAGGAAGAGTATTGAGTTTTTTTTTTTTTTTTTTTACTTTAAATAAAAACATATTTTTACAAGCAAACCCTTGAGTGATCACCAGTATATAGAAAGAACACCGATAATTTAATTTGTCGATACAGGAAGTCCCTACCTCTCAACAAAATTTGCCCCACGGATTCCTAGGTCTGGTCATGAATAATCATCCTGGGTCATGAAGGAATGACAAAGAAGATAATTAACAAACTTAATTGTTAAATCAATGCACATCTTGTCGCTTTATTGTTTTTGCACTACCATAATTCATGCATTTTAAAATTATGAATGGTGTGAAGGTCTTCGAAATGAAAAGGTCGAAACACCTACCATTTACTACATCCTACTTATAATTCTTTGTTTAATTAATGGTTTGCTGAATTTGTCCATCTTGAGCATCATATGTGGGTTGATAAGCTGACATTTTGACTTTACTATACAAAGATAATTTTATTGTTCTTTGCAATTTTAATTACTGAGTCTCTTCAGTTTCTTCATAACCGAGTAGGTCAGATCAGAGGTGTAGGGTTAGAAACGGTGATAGTTTTTATTCTGCCTTACATAATTGCATTGTAACGTGCCTAAATTGAAGAATAAAGATCTTTTATATTTCTTTCAAGGGGGTAAAATCCGTTATGGATACTTCCGCGCCACGGGGACAACGCGGAAGTTATGTCGGAGTTACACCTACTAAGAACCCCCCCGAGGGTCCTCCTCAAAGCCTTTTGGACGGCTGTGGGATCTCGCCAGTGTCCGCCCAGTGTCGCCCTGGTGTTAAGCCTCTGCGGGTTCCTATCTGTATGGAGGATCACAGCCTCCTAATGTGACCAATGACTGCCCCAAGATTTTCTTTAAGTCGCCTCGTCAGGCAGAGAATATCGTAGCCGTATTCTGATCCTACGTGTACATTCTACGAAAAGAACACTCGTAGGTACGTCTTTACATATTTGCAGTGAGGAGCTCATTTGTTTGCCGACGTGATAAATAAGAATAACCTCTTACATTCCAGTTAATATTTCATCAGTAAGTATAAGTAAGTACGCCCGCTTGATCATTATCTATTACGAGTAAAATGGCTCTGAGATATGGACGGACATGAAAAAACTGTAAGGCTGCGTTTCCACCAGAGAGATGAGCAAGGATGCGTTGCGAGGAATGTGTTTGTTAAGCACTAATAGAATCACTTCATTTGTTTATTCTCGCACAGCGCAGCTCTAGGATTAGTTCTTGAAAAACACATTCCTCGCAACGCATCCTCGCTCGTCTCTGGTGGAAACTAGTGCTCCTGGTCGTGACCGTGTTTCGTGTACCCGTAGCCGAATCTCCGTTGCCGTGTTACTCGGCAACGGAGATCCGCTCCGTTTGCTCCGTGTGATTCGGCTACGTGTAATTAAGATACGTAGCTACGTGTACACGGAGATACGTATCTTATTTATACGTAGATCGGATCCAGTCGTGACCGTGACGTTTAGTGTAGATTTTATGCGTGTCATTAAGACCCCCGAATGTAATGCAAGGGGCGAGTCTCTTTCAACAACCGAGCGGAGCGGAGCCGAAGCCGAGCGGAGCCGAAGCCGAGATTCGCGGGAACGTAGCCGAATCCAGAAACGGATACGTATCTTTGACGTGACCGGTAGTACGGGATCTTAGCACCGCCGGTGCTAAGGCTACGTAGCTACGGTTCCGCGTGTAACACGTATATCACAAGCCCTAGTGGAAACGCACCCTTAGAGTTCCGTCATCACCATTTTGGCTACAGAACCCTTAAAACAAACAAACAAGAACCCTTACCAAGTGAGCCGATTAAATGTAATGTCAATAGGTATTTCTATGAAAATATTGATAAGTGTAGAAATGGTTAGATAGTGATAAGAAAGTATGTTGACATACGATAACGTTTGATGCAGTCAGTTAAATATTGTTAGTACCATTTCATGTGAAAACTGGAGGCAAAATGAAATGTAGTAGGTCATTTAATTGTTTAAGTTTAAAGAGAATGTGTACGGTGCCATCTAGTAAAGCTATCAAACTTAGAAGACAAACATTTCTTTTCTTTGGTTGAACTAATGTGACGTCATTTCGCTGCATTTGCCCAAAGCTCTTTACACACCTACACTTTAATGAAAATCGCTACAAATGGTATATTTTTAATACCCAACATGTAGTCCATGTAGTTAAGGCCAGGTCGCAATGATTGGTATTTTAGGACAATTCCCATTCAGTGCATTTATTCTGAACAATCTTTGAATCTAACTAATCAGTTTGTGTACCTAATGTACAACAATTCTGCGTCTTTATGGAAAAGGAGGTCAGAATTTAGAATATAAATGATGATCTGGGAATTTAAGAGACTTAAGTCACTTAAGTCAAATACTCGTATTTGCGATTATAGCATTTAAAACTATCAGCAATTAGCTGTTTCATCGCATGTATTTTGACCTGGACTTGAGTTATTTGTTCTCTTAAAATCTTGATTGTATTTCGTGGACGGAGACAACATCGAGGAAGTGTTATGATATGAAGAACTTATCGGTACTTACTCATATTTATTTGCAACTAGCTTTTGCCCGCGGCTTCGCTCGCGGTAAATTCGGGGTATCACGGTTCCCCTTTGCCCCCCGGAATGCTCCATACAAACTTCCACCCCCCATTTTAGGGAAGTGGGGGGTTAGAAAGAGACAAAAAGTAGCCTATGTCACTCTCCATCCCTTCAACTATCTCCACTTAAAAAAATCACGTCAATTCGTCGCCCCGTTTTGCCGTGAAAGACGGACAAACAAACAAACATACACTTTCCCATTTATAATATTAGTATGGGACAATAGCCGATGTGGGAAAAATAGAGTAGGTATTTATAAAATATAAAAAAATATTATTGGACGAAGACTGTCTCATTAATAATAGCTAAGCTAAAATTGTGTCTTACTGGTAAGTGACGCAGAATAAAAATATATAAGTGCCGTGATAAATTTATGGCTCCTACTTTAAGGCGGTCGTCACACTGCTCCGCATCTCGTAGCGACGTCCGTTGATGCGTTTTTTAACTTTGTATGTAGAATCTTGATTTTGTATAGAAAAATCGCGCGGAGGAGCGAGACGCATGACGACTCGCGCGCTCGGACAGTGCCGTACGGATTTTAGTGCAAGAAAGGACGTAGGCGCAATGGATATCGACGTCTATAAGTTTATTTTTGAAATTGAAAGTCGTTCGTTTAATCATAATCTAGGAATTCTTATAAAAGTATAATTGAAGATTGAAGTAGTAGATTATTACTTACTTGAATGTAAGCCAAGGCTTTTGTTCCGCTGTAATAGAACGTCGAAAATTTGTGTCCGCGCCAGTAATACTCACTCCAATTTTGCTTAGCAAATAATCAAATGACGCGGTTGACATACGGGTGCAATTAAAAAAAAATTCTTCGTGTTGCCTTAAATCTTGGTAATCTCTAGCAAAAGACCCATTTTGTAAATAAATTAATATTTGGGGACAATTTTACACAAATCAACCTAGTCCCAAACTAAGCAAAGCTTGTACTATGGGTACTAGGCGACGATATACATACTTATATAGATAAATATATACTTAGATACATAGAAAACACCCATAACTCAGGAACAAATATTCGTGACAAACACACAAATAAATGCCCTTACCCAGGATTTGAACCCGGGACCTCCTGCTTCGTAGGCAGGGTCACTACCGACTGGGCTAGGAGGCCGTTAAAAAGGGATGTACCCAGTGTCTTCTGCGTTTTATGACTCGATTGTACAAAAACCAAACTGAAAGTATCACCGCAGCGTTCTGAATAAGTCCGTGTCCATTTTATCGACAAATAGGAACTATTTTCACCTTAACGTTCGAATGTGAAATCAACGCGAGACGGAAGTAACGCGGGACGTCGCGCATCGCAGCTCCGGACGGAGATGCGGACAAAACTCGGACGTTGGTGCGTTGTCTCCGCATGCGAGTCCGTTGCTCCGCGTCTCGCAACGACGCGGCGGCAGTGTGACAATCGCCTAAGAAAAAGTTGTGGCATAGTTCTAAAAAAGAAGTAATTAGGCTAAATAGTACTAATTTAAACTTACACGATGTTCACTCATTATTATGATAAAAACGGGACTTAATCGCGTACACTCACTTTTATTATTTTCCTGACCTGATGTGTCTGCCTGCGACCACGAGCGTTACGGCACGCTCAAAACGTCAGGAAAATAATAAAAGTGAGTGTACGCGATTAAGTCCCGTTTTTATCATAATAATAAATAGTACTATTATATATAAATAATAGTATTCGATATATTATTTATTTGCTGCTGGCGGGTAGATTGTGGAGTTTTTGTTTAGTTTTTACTGTATATATTTTTATATTTATTGAATATTAGTATACACTTATTATATACTTATTATATTTTTAACTTTATATATATTTTTCAGATGCCTTTCAGTGATAACAGTGATCAGTATTTATCTTTTTCCTCCTTAGATAGTGTAAGTGAAGACAGTTTCCATAGTTTGCCTCCTTCGCTTCACGACATTCTGGAATCTCAGTTTAATGATGTACCTAAAAATTTTAACGTTGTGCATTTAAATGCGCAAAGTATTCCTGCACATTACAGCGATATGTTACTCTCTTTTGACATTAAGAACATTCATGCTATTTTAATTTCCGAATCGTGGCTCAGACCAGCTTTGCCTTCAACGTCTTACTCTTTACCTGGTTTCAATTTAATTCGGCACGACCGCCTTGGAAGAGGTGGCGGTGGAGTTGCGATTTACCTTCGTTCTTACATCCCCTATTCAATTGTTAATGTATCTGCCAGCTCTTCTACTTCTGATGCCGCAGAGTATATGTTTCTCGACGTTTCCCTCTCTCATTCCAAACTTTTACTTGGCGTTTTTTATTCCCCCTCCCTTCACGTTAATTACTTTGATTCTCTTGAGAAACTTCTTATAATCAGCACATTCTTATGGGAGATCTAAATACGTGTCTTCTGAAGGATGACAGTCGATCCCGGCGCCTTAAATCCCTGGTAGATGCATGCAATCTAACTATTCTCCCTTCAGACGCCACACACTATTTTCCAAATTGCTCGCCTTCTCTTCTTGATTTAACTTTAGTTTCTTCGACTTCTCATGTGTCTAAATTTGGACAATACTCCGCGGATGCCTTCTCATATCATGATCTGCTCTATCTCTCTTACAAAATTCGTCCTCCCAAATCTAAATCAAAAATTCTTTTGCAGCGCAATTTTAGTGGATTAAATGTGGAAAAGCTTCGAGATGACGCTTTAACAATCGATTGGAGCAGTATCGCTCGAGCGGGTTCGGTAGACGATCAAGTTTCTCTCTTTAATTCGCTCCTCATACAACTTTATGACGCTCATGCTCCTGTTCGTGCAATAAAAGTCAAGCATCTCCCTGCTCCTTGGCTCACTGAGGATATTAAAGCCCTTATAGAGAGGAAGAATCAATCTAAATCTAAGTATAAGGCTAACAACTCTGAGAAAAATAAACTTAAATATCATACCCTGCGCAATCGCTGTAGCACTATATGTCGAGATGCTCAGAGGCGTCATATTCACAGTTCTGTTGAAGATGGAAATCCAGCCAAAGTGTGGAAATTTTTGAAAGGTCTCGGAGTTGGCAAATCTCAACAGGCAACCAATTTAAACAATATTAGCGTTGACCAGCTTAACCAGCATTTTTCATTGTCCACCTGTTTCAGTGGTCCTAAGAAATCTAACTCACTTCATCATCTTTCATCACTTCCTGCCTTAGATTTCTCTTCTTTCTATTTTAGCCATTTCTGTGAGAGTGATGTTAGGAAGGGTATATTGAATATCACTTCTAACGCCGTTGGTGTTGACTGTGTTAGCCGAAATATGATACTCCCTCTCCTTGATTTGTTTGTTCCTATTATCACCGGTATTCTGAATTTTTCCATTTCATCAAGTACTTTTCCCAGTCTGTGGAAGGATGCCAATATTATTCCTTTACCCAAAAAATCCAACCCCAGTTCCTTCTCTGACTATCGCCCCATCTCCATTCTTCCTTTCCTATCCAAAGTCCTCGAACGGCTAGTGCATCAGCAACTAACTTCCTTCCTGAATAGAAATGACCTCCTAAACCCATTTCAATCTGGTTTTCGTCCGGGCCATAGTACTACCTCGGCTCTTGTCAAGGTTACCGATGACATCCGTTTGGGTATGAATGACCAGAAGCTTACAGTTCTTGCACTTCTAGATTTCAGTAATGCCTTTAACACGGTCGATTTTGACATTTTGCTCGCGTTCTTACAGTCTCTTAACATATCGGCTGCAGCGATTGACTGGTTCCGCAGCTATTTGGTTGGTCGTCGGCAAAGAATTAAACTAGATTCTTCGTGTTCTTCCTGGTGCAGCACATCAGCTGGTGTTCCACAGGGTGGTGTGCTGTCTCCTCTTTTATTTTCTATCTTCATTAATTCCATAACTCTTGATCTCTCCTCTTCGTATCACCTCTATGCCGACGACCTTCAAATATATTCGCAGGGTATGTATAGCGATCTCAATTCAGTTATAGAAGCCACGAATCTTGATCTGCTCCGCATATCAAATTGGAGTCAAAATTACGGTTTAAAAGTAAACCCCCTAAAGTCACAGGTAATTGTGATGGGTAGCGCTAAACAAATCTCCAAAATTGACTTTCTCAGGCTCCCTCCGATAGTCTTCGATGGTATCCAAATTCCTTTTTCCAACCAAGTGAAAAATCTTGGCGTAATCATGGATCGTTGTCTATCATGGGTGCCTCAGGTGAGTGAAGTGAGCAGGAAGATGTTTGCTGCCATAGGGTCTCTCAGACGGCTCCGGAATTTCCTGCCAAATGCTACTAAAATTGCGCTTGCTCAGTCGTTACTTCTCCCCATTCTCGATTATGCAGATATCTCCTATTTAGACCTAACCGAGGAGCAACTTAATAAGCTTGAGCGTATTCAAAATGCCTGCATTCGGTTCATTTTCGGATTACGCAAATTCGACCATGTTTCTAGTTTTCGTTCTCAACTCAAATGGCTCCCTATCCGTCACCGCCGTAACTCTCACATACTTTCTTTACTCTTTTCTATACTTTTTAACCCTGCAACTCGCCGCTACCTCAAAGAGCGTTTCTCTTATCTTAATTCTATTAGATCCTCTCAAAAATTGCTCCTAAAAGTGCCATCTTCATCTTCCAAATTTTATAATTGCTCATTTACGTTCCAGGCCGTTCGTTTGTGGAATTCTCTCCCTCTCGACATTAAACGCGCGCAATCTATTGGTAGCTTTAAATCGCAACTTAAGGAATACTATTTATCTCTTCCTTAGGTTTTTAAGTTGACACTGTTGTTTCTTATTGTGTGTATTATATATGTATATATGTACGTATATGTATGTTTATTTTGTATTTATTTAAGTATGTATATTCATATGAATGTGCTGTGTTATCTATTTCGTCTCTTTTGTTTCTATGCACCACCTACTGCTTATTGTTTTTCTCTAGTCTCCACTACCCAAAGGTTGTCTGGAAGAAATCGCTCATTAGCGATAAGACCGCCTGTTGTTACCTCTACCTAAATTTATCTAATTGTAAAATTTGTGCTTGTAACTGTATGAGGTGTGCAATAAAGAGTATTTATTATTATTATTATTATTACTATCTAACTACTAGATTTACGTTTTACTCGTACAAAATATTAGTGGATGTGGTTTCCCAGAATACCTATTACAGGGTATTGCAATTAGTTGCCTTAATGGATTAGTAATTAATTAAAGTATTCTCTCGGTCATTAAATAGGTATTTAATGACAGTAGAAGCGTGGGTGTGGTCGATTGTACAGTTGAAGAAAAAAAGTCAACATTCCGAAAAACGCATCCGAAAAAGATAGTTAAATTACTTTAAAAAAAGTTAAACTTTCTTTATTTCTTCGCTTTTATTTCTTCATGATAGTAGCCAAAACCAGAGATGAGCAAGGATGCCTTGTGACTTGCGAGGAATGTGTTTTTCAAGAACTAATCCTGGAGCTAAGAGTGCGAGGATAATAAGTAACTAATGTTTACATTATTCAATTAATTTCTAGCAATCCATATCTCCCGCACTTTTAACAGCAGCTTATATTAAAAATATAATTTAAGCTGCTCCAGATCCCACCATAAAAATAAAAACCAATTTAGTTACAAAATAACGGTCATAAACTCGTATTGAATTACCTCTATAAGTTCACAACTTCGTGTGAAAGCTGTAATAGTAGTTTTATTTCTCGTAACCCGCATCTGTCTCTTTTACTCTTGATTACTATCGATGTGGTTATTTCTTTCTGGTCGCTAGAACCGTTGGTTAAGGTTTTTGCTTCATTAGCATCACAGTAACGTGTCTTCGTAGCGGAGCGATTGGCATTTCGTTTCCCGTTCGGTAAGCATTATATAATTAGAAGGGGATGACAACAGCTAAATCCCTATCTTTTTCAGCGCGAGTGAAAGAGAAATACTGTGTTTCGATTAGTATTGAAGCACATTGCAAATTTTGCAAAATGATGGAATAAAATAAAAACGCATTCGTTGAGAAATATAAAATAATGAAGTTAAGTATTAGTGTGGTGGATTTTTTCCTTAATTACAGATAGTCCAACTTTAACAGGTAGTTTGGGGGTATGCCACGAAGACTCTCATAAGTTTTCGACCTCGAGGACCATGTGGAATTTGGAGGGGGACAAAAACTTTTTTTTTTAGTTTTCGCGTATATCTCATAAACTAAGCTTATGGTTCCGCCGCCATATTGGAATCTCAACAACAAATTGGCTGTATCTTCGTTAGTATTTGTCCTGAAAATCTGGCATGACAGCTAACTTTCAGGAATTTTATTGGTCTTTAACTTTGCCATACAAGTTGTACACAAAAAGTGCTTAGTTTATGAGGTATAAGCGAAAAACTGAAAAAGAATTAGAAATTCCAATACAAGTCGTTATAGCTAAATACGGAACCCTAAAAACCGTTTAAGTAAAGTCAATTTTAAGGTGAGAATTGTAAGGGTGTTGTCAGCCACTTAATTGAGTGCAGTAATTTGATTTGGCAGCACTTTGCATACATTTGCAAACAGCTTTGTATGCCAGAAGCTTTCAGATTACTCCACTAATTTTATAATTTACCTTAGTATATTTGTTTTGTTATACTCGTACCTACATGTATCTTTAGCATATTTAAACTTGCAGAACGGTTACCGAGTGGTAAAGCGTGCGGATTCCAAACCAGAAGCCGACTGCATAACAACTTGTAACTAATATTATTAACGGTCTTTTTCTAATAAATGGGATTAGAAAGAGACTTCCGCTAATATTATTAGTTACAAATTGTTATGCAATCGGCCCAGACTTTGCGAATTTAACCCTGGTTTATACCAATGTGTTTTTCGGAGCACATTGTCTGAAATATAAGTTGATATACGTTTTGATATTTACCAGTAGCATTTAGTGCGAGGGAATAAAATTCGTATTGGGCTAGCCCGAACCCCAAATGCAATGTTATTTGCACCTGAGCCTGGAATGTCTCATGAACAGAACTTGTCATATTTAGGTACATTTGATTGATCAATTGATCATGCCATACTTAATGCAAGCATGTGGCAAATCGGCATTGCTTTGGTGGTTTCGAAAAACTCGGTATATTAATTGCTGTATTGTAGATATTTTCATTTCTGACTGTACCGCAAATTGCAGTTAAGTACTCTTTAGTTGACCTTTACAAAAAAATCGATTGTGAAGTGCGTTAACGACTGAAATACGTGTTAAAAGCTCATTGAGACTATATATACTTTAAGTTTGATAGACTATGGAAAGAGCAGAACCTTTACAACAGTACCAGTACTTTCTTTTATTTTAAATTAACTAACAGTTCATTTAGGGACGTACGCTTATATCACAATTAGCTGGTTATTATTTATCGTATGGCATAAATATGTTCTCTACTTAATTTTTTTAAATATTAGCTAGTAGTAGCACAATACTCTAACTCCATATAATGCAATTTCGACGATGGGGACAAAGGATATAGGATAATGACCTAGACGACAAAAAATACCTAATTTCAGTGATCAAAAATTTTCGCATATTTAACAATAAAATTATGATAATTATGTAATTAACTGGTTCTAACATTTTTACATCCTTAAAATGGAGAAGGCAAAGCTGTAAAAGTTACATTTTCAACAGTGATCCTTAAACAAGCTAAATTTGTATGGCGGGTAGTAGTTTTTTTTTTCGCTTAAATGACTCGATGTTTTGTTTCGTATCCGAAAAGAAATCAACCGGTTTCTTTGGTATTTCTACCATGAAATTAAAGTGCTATATATTAAAGCTATAGGGAATGATTCTGCCTAAAAAAAAATATATTCAAGTTTATATTCAAGTATTATTCAACCGACATAGCCCACCGGATTAGCAAGCTAAAGTGGCAATGGGCAGGCCACATTGCACGCAGAGAAGATGGCCGATGGGGCCGAAAAGTGCTCGAGTGGTGCTAGACAACAGACTAGCAAGCGCAGCGTAGGACGTCCACCCACAAGATGGACAGACGATCTTGTTAAGGTCGCCGGAACACGCTGGATGCGGATCTCTTCTAACCGGTACGTATTGAGGTCCAAAGGGGAGGCCTATGTTCAGCAGTGGACGTCTTATGGCTGAGATGATGATGATGATGATTCAAGTTTTTCCCAAAATAAAACCTAAAAATAAAAAAAATCTACTAAAGAATAAACTATAAATATAAAATGTGTTGACCTTAAAAAGTTTTTCCCATTTATTTGCAGCAGTTTAATCAAATGGACGGTAAACTGGACCTGGACAGGAAACTAGCACAATTACCCTATTTTGAACAAAAGTAAAAAAAAAACTTGACTGTATAGGTACGGTTTCCGTACATAGTTAAGGACCAGTCACCTTCTATCTCTCTCTCATTGTATGGAATCTGGAACAGCGCTTTCTACCATAAGTTTTCACTGGCCTTCCCCAATTGATTTTATCGACCGCATAACTTTTTTAACATTGGTCATTATGAATTTTTAAGGATACCATTCGGTCCAAATAATAACAAAATGCCATTGTAGGATTTATATATGATTATATTGATTATGTATTAAGAGTGAAAATAAATAAGTAAGAGGCAGTGCAGACACAGTTGATATTTAAATTGCAAATTATCATAATGAAAGTTATGAAAACATAATGAGCATACAAAATGTAATTTAACCAGTGCCAGTGCCCCAAATCAACCTGCGGCGCCATTAGGATGACATTATGCAAGTATCGAGTGAATGTGGTGTTTAATATATTGAGCTGACACAGAGTATGGAAGTTACAGATTGTATATTTCTCTGCATGCGAAGCAGTAGTTCACACAGGCAGTTGGCGAGAGGTTTGCAATCCCTATAGAGATGCTTATGATCTGAGGTGATAAGTTGAATGACTTCCATAGTCTCGTTCGAAAGTAAGCCTGAGTACGACTAATTTGTATCACGTAATGCAGCCAGTAAAAATGTTCGACGCTGACTCTGGTTCGATCTCAGCCCTGGACACCGGAGGCCTTGGTCACGCGCAAGTCGCTCAACTACAAATACAATTCTTTGTTAATAACACCAAAGTTACAGGTCATATGTGTATATCTTACATACTCGCAGGTAGTAGGATTATCATATACACCGGGTGTCATCTGAGACGTGATCACTTATATGTTTTCTAACTCAATAAACAACTACCAACTGATTGCCCTGAGTCCTACTAAAATAAGGCATTTTTTTTTTTGTCATTTTTTTTTCTTTCAAAAGTGATAATATTAGTGTAAAACAGTTTTATAAGATATTTAAGGTATTTTTTTTATTAAATTACATTTTATCCGGAATAAATGATTACATTGTTATTAACGAAAGTTCCATTTCCAAGAGGTAATTCAATTGACTTATTTAAATAAATATTAAATAAATTAAATTAAATATTTTAAATATACTAAGAATTAGTTTCAATATCCCGTCAAATGAAAAATAAATTACAAAAACATGTAAAAAAAAGAATGTCTGATTTTAAATAGTCAAAGTAGCATTCAACTGCTTGTTGTTTATGTAGTTAGAAAAACATATATGTAAGTTATAACTGATCAAGTCTCAGATGTCAACCTGTATATAATTCAAGTACTCGACCAATAAGACATGTATTATACCCTATTTCTGCAAATAAAGCATTATCTTATCTTATCTCAGCAATAGTGAATGCAAAGGGCATACATTTGGTGTGAGAGTATTATGGGTAATTTACCGATTTCCCGGATTTTTTTTATTTACCGGTCTGCATTCACTAATATACTTTTGTCTAGAGGCAAACAGAGGGCCTGCCGCGAATCTCACGCGAAAAATGGAAAATTTCGTTATCAGCGTCTTTTTCGCTTGAATTAGCAAGTGCGGTAGTTTCGAAGTTCATATTTTCATGTTAACAATTATGTTGTCTGTATGAATAATATGAATATAGCCAACTTAAGTCATCAATAGTGTCGTGTCTACACATATGATATCTGTATACAATCCACGCCGGTTGCCGGCGGCCGGTATCGGCAGACCTTGGCGTACGTATGTTTCCATACAATAAGTACAACCTTTTTGCCACGTTGTTCAACACTTGTATACAGGGTGTTTGGTAACCGGATGCAAAGCCGAAAGTAGGAGATAGTCTAGGTCATGTAGAACATTTTTAGCCATACTTGTCTTAGACAAATGTTATTAGTTTTTTTTTAATTTAAATTTTAAGATTTGTCGGAGAAAACTGCAAAACTTCAGATTAAATCGATAATTAGTACTTTTTTTACTGCAGGTAGATTTTTTTTTGTTTTATTTCTTATTGTGCAATGTCTATCAAACACTAGAAAAGTGATTTCAAACATCTGTGTCTAAAGAAAACAAGTTGACAGCGATTTAAAATTTTAGTTACATGAAAATGTAAACGATTTAAGTGATTTCAAAGTACGATAAAAAAAAAACTAAAATAGCCACGAATTTTCAAACCATTTTAAAAACATGCTTGGCTTTTACCCTTTTATTTAAGCTATCAAACACGACTGTAGCTACTGTATCCTTGAAAATAAGCCACCTAAACCAACTGGGTAGCTAAAATGTTTCACTCTACTTGTGATACTTGTGGTAGTTGTGGTGACGAATCTCATTATGATTTTACAATAAAACATTGGTTCTGAATACTAAGTTGGCGTTGACTTGACATTTGACTTGTTTTAAAAGGGTTAAGTGTACTGGACAAAACTACCACATGCAATTTTAACAAACAAAGGCTTGCGGCGGTGAGAGACAAAAGAGACTGATAGCGGCAGGCGGTGAGCGGCGTTAAACAAAGATGATCGGTTTTGTGCTTTATTGACAAAGATAAACTGATTAGCTAAATGAGTATTTGTGCAAAAACTAGTAATTTAGTCTAGTTACAACTTCAGTTGCGATTAGACGTTCATTGTGGTTTAATTTCCCGCTCTCATCTCAATTTACCGTGTCAAGTTGTAGCTGCCGTAGGCGCTCCTTCACGTGTAATTACGACTTCTTCATTGTAAACATGGAGTTTACGAACGAAGAATACGCCGACATTATCTACATGTACTGCAAAGCTGACAGTAATGGAGCGATGGCCCGACGGATGTACCAAGAGCGTTTTCCAAACCGGAGATTGCCTAATGTGAGAGTGTTTTACAATTCATTCCGAAGGCTACGTGAGAATGGTATTGCTGTGCAACATGGAGGGAATCCAGGACGTAATCGCCCTGAAGTGGAGGAAGACGTTCTACAGGCATTTGCAGAGGATCCGAATACGAGCATCAGAGTGGTAGCTCGTAATCTGAACTTGTCCACATGGAAAGTATGGGCCACAATGAATCGTGAGGGAAAATATCCTTTTCGCGGCATCGGAGTTCAAGGTTTGGACGAAGGAGATCCTGCACGCCGAGTGGACTTCTGCCGATTTTTACTCAATGCGGATATCGAAGACCGACGTTTTTTGCGAAGCATTCTTTGGACCGATGAATCGAAATTTTCCCGGGAGGGGATCACAAATTTCCATAACCTACACCAATGGGCTGACAAAAACAACAATCCACATTGGAAAAAGCAAGTGTCCTTCCAAAGAAGGTTTTCCGTCAATGTGTGGGCTGGAATCATCGGCAGAGTCCTTATTGGGCCACATTTTTTGCCAAATAATTTAAATGGGGCAAATTATTTGGAATTTTTACAAAACGATTTGCCCAGGCTTATTGACGAAGACCAGCTGCCCGGTGCAGTGACATTTCAACACGACGGTTGTCCCGCCCATTACTCTCTGGCTGTAAGGGAGCATCTGGATAACTGTTTCCCGGACGGTTGGATCGGCAGAGGCGGACGAATCCCTTGGCCCGCTCGGTCACCTGATTTGACACCATTGGATTTTTTCGTTTGGGGCCGAGCTAAGGAGCTAGTCTACACACAAGAGGTCATTAATACCGTAGAAGAGCTGAGGGAGAGGATAGAAGCGGCGTTCGAAAGGATGAGGGAAGAAATGATATTCGGAACAACCACCACAGAAGTAAGAAGACGGGCTCGTGCTTGTATTCGAAACGGCGGGTCACATTTTGAAAACGAGCGATGATGTGTAATTTTAATGTGTTGATCGTAAAAATAAATAACTTATCTTTTATGCTTTTGTTTTAATTTACCCTAAACATTCCCTCTTATTAGTACAGGTAGCCTATTTTCAAAGATAAAATGGCTTGAGACATGATTGTCTTATCGCCCGCCGCCTGCCGCTATCAGTCCCTTTTGTCTCTCACCGCCGCAAGCCTTTGTTTGTTAAAATTGCATGTGGTAGTTTTGTCCAGTACACTTAACCCTTTTAAAACAAGTCAAATGTCAAGTCAACGCCAACTTAGTATTCAGAACCAATGTTTTATTGTAAAATCATAATGAGATTCGTCACCACAACTACCACAAGTATCACAAGTAGAGTGAAACATTTTAGCTACCCAGTTGGTTTAGGTGGCTTATTTTCAAGGATACAGTAGCTACAGTCGTGTTTGATCGTCGTCGTCGTGCTTAAATAAAAGGGTAAAAGCCAAGCATGTTTTTAAAATGGTTTGAAAATTCGTGGCTATTTTAGTTTTTTTTTTTCGTACTTTGAAATCACTTCAATCGTTTACATTTTCATGTAACTAAAATTTTAAATCGCTGTCAACTTGTTTTCTTTAGACACAGATGTTTGAAATCACTTTTCTAGTGTTTGATAGACATTGCACAATACGAAATAAAACAAAAAAAAATCTACCTGCAGTAAAAAAAGTACTAATTATCGATTTAGTCTGAAGTTTTGCAGTTTTCTCCGACAAATTTTTAAATTTAAATTAAAAAAAAACTAATAACATTTGTCTAAGACAAGTATGGCTAAAAATGTTCTACATGACCTAGGCTATCTCCTACTTTCGGCTTTGCATCCGGTTACCAAACACCCTGTATGTATGTACGACCGGTAGTTGTATAAGCGAGTGCGTATCTACGAATGGTGGACGACTAGCTGTTGTAAATGGGTGCTTAAAATGCCTTTTTGACTTTTGAATCCGCGTGAATAAAGAAAAGTCACTCGTGATTTTTAGGAGCCGAGTGTAGGTTTTTAATGTGGCGAATATGACAGTATGACATTTATTAGCCCTTAAGTACTTCAGCGGTTCTCAAACTTCTTTGGCGACGGAACCCTTTTGGGCAGCGAAATATTTGACGGAGCCCCAAAATAATAAAAATAAATTATATGTGCTAGACAGATAGAGGAAGAGCAGGTTATTGTTTTATTTTCTCAATATTAAAAGTATTCTCGCGGAGCCTCCACAGAAGCTTTGCGGACCCCTAGGGCTCCGCGGAGCACACTTTGAGAATGGCTGGAGTACTTATATACAAATAACTAAACGATATAACCTCCTGCCCCGAGTAAAATTTAAAAAAAGCGGTTTGTATGCAAATGACATAAGTTGGTTGGTCGAATTTACGACATTGTAAATGTGATTTTGAGTATTTAGGTTACTATACATTTATAATTTTGTACCTATATTTAAGACCTGAAATATGGCAATAAGGTTATACTGATAAAATATATTTTCAACCGACTTCAAGATAAGGAGGAGGTGTTTAATTCGACGGGATCATTGTTTTGATACATTTTTATTGATCACCGACTATTCGAAGATGGCTAGACCGATTTGAAAAAATATATTTATTTTCATTTGAAAGAGTATACTTCACAGTTTGGTCCCATTGTCATCATGTCAGGATCTGCAGGTGGGATCCTGAAGTAATCGTGGGAGCTTCAAATATTATAAGCACACCTATAGAGATTTAAGTATTTTTTTACAGTAGCTCGGGCTTTTGGAAAGGTGGAGTCTAGGTGAAGTGGGTTCTTTTTCGTATAAAATTATAACAGAAAAGGAAATAATTACACACTATAACGATTTTTTTTAGAAGTTGTACATAGGTAGGTACAACATTAACACACTGCACTTGATGCTATCTTTCAAGGAACAATTCGTAGCCTGACCAGATTCCAGTCGTCTTCCTAGGTTCCTAAGACCTGTACTAGGGTTATAAGGCACAGGATACAATGACCCTAGCTGCAATCTGCATGCGATCTCCGCACTGGTTTTAGTCTCAGTACAACTCCGTGCGCCGCCGCGACGCCCGCCTCAATCGTGTGTACCCGCCTTTCGAGTTTCAACTGTTTTCTTAATTTGAAAATCGAAGCCATTTTAGAACGAGTGAGCGCTATAACTGGCTGTTTACAGTTTTGAATTTCGAATTGTGTTTAGTGACTTGTGTATTGTGCTACCCACTTTTGAAAGGATTTGTTTTTTTTATGGAATAGGTGAGTTTTGTTTTCTGATTGTGTTTTGTTTCGTTGAGAACAATGAACGTATCCTTTTTACCTTTCTTGGCAATCGTACAAGTGGTTCTAGGCTTTTGTACAATGTACATCAAAAGTAAGGGGCTGTAAAGTTATTTTGCGGTGAGACTGCAAAACGAATTAAATAGTTAGTACCTACCTAGCAAATTATAGCAATTAAGTTTGATACATGCAAGACGGAAGCTATTTAATAACTGAGTAATTGTTTTTTTTTAATACCACGACGGTGGCAAACAAGCATACGGCCCGCCCGCCCGTAAGCAGCTACCGTAGCCTATGGACGCCTGCAACTCCAGAGGTGTCACATGCGCGTTGCCGACCCTTTACACAAAGGAGGATTCACTGTGAACATTAATAGTCCAAAAGTGGCAATTTAGGAATACACAGGAAGTTATTGTTTAAATTTTAAATGTTAATAATGAACAATCAAATAAAATATTGAATTCTAAATAACAGAACTACGATTAATGAGGTTGATATCAAATTACCTTTTTGACTGAAAACCAGGATAACACACACAGATATTCATACACAGCTTCACGTATATTATAAAACTTGTATACACACACACAACACACACGAACACACACACACTTCTTCTAAAACCCAGAAATGTGTGGTGTAAATGTTAAAGTTTATGGTACGTTATCGCAGAGAGGTCAGCTATAAGTCGGTCTACCTGTTTTGCATAAAGTCGATAACCCGACTTTTTTTAGTTTTTAGTAAAAAAAATAATGAGCACAGCAGAAACAGTTTATGCTAAGATGCATATTCAATTGATCCGCCGAAAAGTCTTCTAATAAAAATATAGCTATAAAGATTTGGATGGACAGGAGAATTTCAAAATAAGATTTAAATTATTGTTTGTTACTCTGTTTTCAGCGATTATATATCATATTACGTCACATGCACTTCATGACTTCAAAGTAAACTATGTTTAATACTCGAGGGAATGTAGGTAAATCTAACAACTTTGTCGTCCACACAATCTTTCAGGTGGCATGCATATCCTAGATTAGCTACCATTCGACACAATAGATGAAGTAGAAGAATACAATAAAAAGTATTAACAGAAGGCTGTCTCTGAAACCTTCGTGGGCGATTTTCAGTTTCCTATAAATTTTCCAGGCCTAGTCCTTAAAATGTAGATTTCGGATGCCTTGTTGGGTGCCAGCCGCATCCGTGCTAACCAACCCTCGGTAAAACTGACCGGATTACTTACATATCATTATCAACCATTGTTTACCTAACCATATCTACATATCACGTATTGTGGTAAACACAATAGAATTTTGAGTTGCGCCAGTAATCTGCATGTTTTGGTCGCTACGCAACTCGTTGCGAAACTGCTACATATAACTATTTTACATTTAGTAGGTTAAGAATTTTGCTTGAATTTCCAGATTATGCATATGATTTTGCAATCCGAGTGTTATTGTTTGAGTACTAAAGTAAGCGGTTTAGGTACTTGATTTTATATGACCCCCAAGTAAATAATAGTTCACGCTGTAACGTTTCGCGTCCTACACGACACTTCCGACGCTTCATTTTGTATACAGAACATACAGTGTGAGTCTTTATAATGTGCACATCGGAAAATCCGAGAAACTACGACACATTTTATCGACGAAAACAAACTTTAAAAAATCATAAAAAATAATAAGAGCAAAAAAAAATTGTTACCTTTTTTTCGTCGATAAAATTTGTCGTAGTTTCTCGTATTTTCCGATGTGCACATTATAAAGACTCACACTGTATATCACGTGACCTCCGAGAATCACGTGACGCTTTCTATATAATAGTCCCGTCACTAAACTTTAAGTTGTTCGAGGAGATCACATTTAATCCTACACTATTTTGTCCTTGGGATCTGGTAAAACAACATTTATTGAAACGATGTATTAAGTTTTTCCCAAAAAATACATTGTGCTTTCTTTTAAAAAAAAATTTGAATACTTTAATGTTTATTTCCCACAAACATTAAATCCTACACTAGAGATTTTTAATCCAAGGGACTACCTGAATATTTAAAACAGTATTTGAAATATTCACCACCTGTCAAGTTGAGAATACATTAGAAATAATAAAAATATTTAAAAAATTCAATAATAATCAAACACTAATTATACAAATGGTGATTTTTCACTATATTGTCGAGACAATTATTACGCTTCGTTTAAAAAGAAAATTACAGCGGTGACTGTATTATTACTATTTTTGAAATGATTTTAAATGATTTTCGAACACGCGCATTAATTCTACACTCATGATTTTGATGCTCCTTTTAGCTTTAATAATATGTTACATAATATTAAAATTTCACCAGTAAATATACTGAGCATTTTCAGGAATTGTAAAATTAGTAATAAAAAAATAAACATAATTGGAGCGGGGCGCGGGGCGGAAACTACAATACGTAAGACGTGCGGCGGCCGATACGATTAGTGCACCTAAGGTCATTGACCGTGTAGGTATCTAGGAAGCGCAGAAGGGCATAGCGTATGGTGCGTAGTTGCTTACTTAGGAGTAATAATCAGGGTGGAATAAATAATAATAGGCTCATTTTATTTATTAGTTACATTACACTATTTCTTAAATCGCACTGATACATTATAATTCTTAATATTATTTTAATTTATATTTATATAAATGCCTATGTTCTGATTGACTGACTGAATGATCCACGCAGAGCCGAAACTACAGAAGCTGGAAAGTTGAAAGCAGATAAGGTTGCATTTTTAATTTGTACAAGTAATAAGGATCGATTTTGAAAAACTCAAGCTCTAAGGGGGTAAAAAGGGGGTTAAGCGTTTATATGGTTAGGATTTAAAATTTTAAGTTAGATACTTGAAACTTCGTACGTTTGTTGCTAATTGAAAAATAATAAAAGTAATTTCAGCGTTTTCTGGTATATAACCTCTAACGGGGTTAAAAGGGGTTGAAAATTTGTAACGAAATATTAAAAAAAAAAATTGTGACAGACTTGAAAGTTCGTTTGTAGGCTACTCAGCTCCAAACAAAAAAAATATTTTAGCGTTTTTCAAAACTTCACCCCAAAGGAGTTGAAACGGGGTTGAAAAGTTGGATTGTAGCCAGGCAGAAACTACTTCTTTCTAGCTTCACTAGAAAGTTATAATTTCCATTTATAATGTGTACAAGTAATAAGAAACGAATTAGAAAAATTAAACCCCTAAGGGAGTAAAAACGAAGAGTTAAAAATTTGTATGGGTTAAAATTTTAAGTTCGAGGCATGCAACTTCGTACATTTAATATATTAAAAATAATGAAAGTAATTTTAGCGTTTTTTTCGTTCAAGCCCGCAAACGGGGTTAAAAAAGGTGTTGTGTGCAGACCGGATTACCACGTTGAACCAAGCAGCGCTGACCCGCTGTACCGTTTACCAGGTCATGTAGGGAGATGAATAAAAACACTTATTTAGAATTGTAAAACATTTGAGCAGTGTAGTTGCAGGTGTTTTTCTCCGCTGGGAGTTGTTGTAGAAGTGAGCGACGAGTACGTGTGTGTGGTGTCGTCCGCTGCTCCTCTTATGATGGGGGCAGGGGTTGGAGTGCCCGCATTGCTGCTATGACTCCTGTGTCATGTCGCATCCCACTGCGGTGGGATGGTCGCTCGTCGTCGTTTTGAGGACGACTTGACGTCTGGTGTGTCCGCGGCGGGCCCGATGGCCCAGCCGCGGTGATGTCATCTTCTTCGTGTCTTAGCCCTGGCGTGCCGCGGCGGGCCCGGTGGCCCAGCCGCGGCGGCGGTGTCTGCGGCGGGCCCGATGGCCCAGCCGCGGTGATGTCATCTGCTTCGACGCGAGTCCCGGCGTGCCGCGGCGGGCCCGATGGCCCAGCCGCGGTGATGTCATCTGCTTCTAGTCCCGGCGAGCCGCGGCGGGCCCGATGGCCCGGCCGCGTCGACGGTGTCCGCGGCGGGCCCGATGGCCCAGCCGCGGTGCTGGCGTCTGCTGCTATCCGAGGTGTAGCAGGGCCCGTGGTAGAGCCCGGGCCCTGCGCTCGGGAGGCCTGATGTAGTGGGGCGCGATGTTCTGGAGGTGTTCTTAGCCAGAGTTGTCCGCGCGGTCAAACATGACCCGCGCGAGTCTGACTACGAACTCCTCCAGGCCCTCCCACTGTAGTTCTTCGGCGATGGTGGCGTTCCTCTTGCGTCTCGGTGCCTTTGTGAGGATGCGTAGCGCCATCGTCTCTTGTCGTCTTAGCTTCTCCTTGTTTGTCCTGCAACAGAAAGAATACCAGGCAGGTGCGGCGTAGGTAAGTCGTGTTCGAACGTAAGCTTTGTACAGTCCGAGTTTGGTCCGTACAGGGAGCTTACTGTTGAACACGAGGTATAATTTCGTGCGGGCGGTCAGGGCTCGGCGGCGTGTTTCCGCGGCGTGCTGCGTCATCGTGAGCCTTTTGTCGATGGTGACCCCCAAATATTTCACTGTGGGCGACCATACAAGAGGCTGACCTAAGAGAGAAGGAGGAGGAGGCAGTTTAATGGCATTAGTAATAATAATGGCTTGCGTCTTGCCCACGTTGACTGATAGTCTCCATTTGGAGAGCCAGTCAGGAAGGGCGTCGAGCGTCGGCTGGATCTTCTGGACTGCGTGTGCAATCTTGAATGACGACGTGTAGTAGGCGGCATCGTCCGCGAAGAGGGCGAGCTTGGCGTCGCCAACGACTGGTATGTCGTCGGTGTAGCGAGCGTAGCAGGCCGGTGACAGGCAGCTCCCTTGTGGAACGCCCGCTTTGATGGGGCGTTCAAGGGAGTGGGCGCCCTCCACTTGGACGTGGAAGCGTCGGTCTGCCAGGAAGGATGCCAATGTTCTCACGATGCGTCGGGGAGCTGTGGACAGAGAAAGTTTGTAGATTAGACCGTCGTGCCAGACTCTGTCGAAAGCTTTCTCCATGTCTAGAAACACGGCCACGGTGTGCTCCTTTTTATTGGTGGCTTGTCCCATGTGATGTAGCACTCGCGTTAGCTGCGTGGTGGTCGAGTGCTGGGCTCTGAACCCGTGTTGCTCCGGCCTAGGAGCGATGTGCGGTGTGAGATGCCGGAGCAGCAACCTCTCGAATACTTTCGAGAGGTTGCTGAGCAGTGGCAGCAGCAGGACAGAAGAAAAGCCGAGAACTATCGGCCCATCGATAGTTCTCGGCTTTTCTTCTGTCCTTCCCAGGTTTGGGTAGGACGATGACTCGTCCAGTCTTCCAGGCGGTCGGGAAGTGACCCGAACTCATTATTCCGTTGAACAGGCGTGCCACCGCCGCTAAGGTGTTTAGCGGCAGGTGACGAAGCGCCATGTTCGGAATGTCGTCCGGGCCCGGCGCCTTCCTTGGGTTGCAGTGTCGCCTGATGGTTGTTTGGACCTGTGAAGGAGAGAAGTAGATCGGGTCATCGTGTGGTTGGATTGGCGTGCTGAGGTATTCCTGCACGCGCTCCACGATGTCGGCCGAGTGTAGCGGGTTTGAGTCGGGGTTCGGTCTGAATTGGTGTTCGAGACTGAGGGCGAGAATCTCTGCCCGGTCCCGAGCTCCGTATTTCAGCTTTCCGTCCGCTCCCTCTAGCGGTCGTATCGGCTCCGGTGTAGTGCTGAGTTGCTTGCATAACCTGTGAATAGAGGGTACATTATCAGTTATACTTTCAATGTGTTCTTCCCAGCTTTGGGCGCGATAGTCGCTGAGTTTTTCCCTTAGCAGTCGTTCTAGGCGGTTGAGCTCTGTCTTGACTGACTAAGCCCTTTGCCACTGCTTCCTGTACCAACGCTTTTTCTCCAAGAGGGCCTGTAGTAGCCTGGGGAGAGGTTTGCGCCGATCGGTGTATGGGACCGTGTGCGCTGCTCCGTTGAGGGCTGCCTTGATGTCCTTGGTGATTGTGTCGGTTGCTGCGTCGACTTCTGCTGCGGTAGAGATGGGACCTGTGCGGGGAGTGTTTACCAGTGTTTCTGAGAACGCTTCCCAGTCGTAGCGGCGGCTGGGACCTCTGGTGAGCCTCGTGGTGGGCACGTCGGCGATAGTCAGCAGCACCGGGCGGTGGTCTGACGTGAGATCATACAATACCTCGTGGCGCATGACAGCATTGACTCCGCGAGAGATCGCAAAGTCAATGGTGGTACCCCTGCGCCACATGTCGTTGAAGTGGTAGTGTGTGGGCTCGTAGGGCCCCTCCGCTGTTAGTTCGAGCTCTTCCACGGCTTCGTAGATGCGCCTGCCCGCCTGCGAGCAGGCGGAGGAATTCCAAGCGGGATGCTCGGCGTTGAAATCCCCGGCCAGGATGGTCGGTACGGGGGAGTCCACTATGAGCGCCTGGAGGTCATTGCGGATGTCGGTGGCGTCGCAGTATCCGCAGGGTCTGTAAATAGCAAACAAACGCAGATCATGTCCGACTAGTTTGATATCTACCCCATAGGCGGAGAGTGCGACGAGTACGAGTGCTCATCTATTTTATGGGATTTCTAGCGTGCTCGTACTAGTGGCTGGTATGTGCAGAGTATGTCGTTCTTTTATTAGCCAATAATCTTAAACTATTACATGGTTGTAGGAGGGTGTAAATTGATATTTATATGGGACATTTCTTCATAAATTAGTACAAAATTCTTATAATCTAGACATTTTAGGTATTACGACATAATATCAATAAAATTAGACATAGATTAGTACTTAAGAACTAGACATGTACACACAATTTTTATACACTTTATTAAATTACAAAAATAAACAAAGTGGTATAAATCGAGGAAATGATTAACTTAGATCTAGTTACACAAAAACAACAGTAATCTTAAGCTATTTGCGACAAAAGGGTTGAAATTTGATATAGATACCTACTTTTTTGTGACAGACTCGAAAGCTCGTTTGTAAGCACATCAAAACAAAAAAAAACTAATTTCAGTGTTTTTCAAAATTCCACCCTAGATGAGTTAAAACAAAGTTTGTACTAAAACGAAGCCGAAACTGCTGAAGCTAGAAAGTTGTAATTTGCAGATAGGCTACTTTGTACCTATTTTGTCTAGTTATAAAAAAATAAGAAAAGCAATTTCAGCGTGTCTTGATATTCATCCCTTAAGAGGGTTAAAAAGCGTTGATTTATATGAAGAATATATATATATGGCTTAAAAAGTAAGTTGTACGATAATTATTATAAACAAAAAAATATTCTAATACCAAACAACACGTTTTATAAAGATGAAACTGTGTATGAGTAGGTAGCCGTATTATAAGTGGACGTAGTCGCGGGCGGAAAGCTAGTCTAATTGATATCTTTAAATGCTTTTGTCCTGACTGACTTATCAACGCAAACACCGAAACCACTGCAGCTAAAGAGTTGAAAACATTAGAGCAGGTTACATGTATAATTTATATTTTGTATGTACTAAGAGGTGATTTCGAATAAATCAATGGCTAAGGGGGTAAAAAGTAGGTTAAAAGTTTGTATGGGTAGGATTTTTTTTTATATAGAGACTTAAAAATTCGTACGGTCGCTGATTATTAAAAATAATAAAAGAAATATCAGTTTTTTGAAATTCAACCCCTACAGTGTTAAAAATGGGTTGAAAATCTTTAGTTTTTTTTCGTGACTGACTTGAATGTTCGTTTGTAGGCTAATTGCTTAAAACGGGGTTGAAAAGTTTGTATTATAGCGAGGCCGTTACATCGGAAGCTACAATGTTGTAATTTGCGGGTGGGGTACATTTATAATATGTACAAGTAATAGGAAGCAATTTTGAAAAATTCAAAAAGGGGTTCAAAATTAGTATGGGTAGAATTTAAAATTTTAAGTTAGAATCTTAAAACTTCGTACGTTTGCTGATCACTAAAAAAATATAAAAATGATTTTAGCAGTTTTTGAAGTTCAAAAGAGGTTAAATGGGGTTAAAAAGAGGTTGAACCCCAATGAAGTTGAAAGTTTGTATAGAGATTACAAGTTTTGAAAGACAGACTTGAAACTTTGTTTATAGGCTACTCTTTATAATCTGTACAAGTAATAAGAAGAGCGTTGAAAACTATTCACATCCATTTTTATTAAGTGATAGCTGATACAGTCGACTACAAAGATTATTTTATTACAACGGATTATGGTGAAAAAGTAGATACAGCCTAGCTCTTTGTAGTCGACTGTACAATCCATTTTTAGGGTTCCGTAGCCAGAATGGCAAAAACGGAACCCTTATAGTTTTGTTCATGTCCGTCCGTCCGTATGTCACAGCCATTTTACTCGGAAACTATAGGATGTATCTTAATACAATTTAGACATAACGTGTATTTTGTATGCTGCTATTTAGTTATGTAGTGAAAATGCGGAAAAAAATATTTTCAGGGGGGGCACTCCATACATGTAACAAAATTTAAAAAAAATACCAAATATCAACATGTTGCACATCAATCGATAGGTCTTTAAAAATAACATTCAGGTTTATTTGAACATTTTGTGATTAAGTAAAAAGTTTCAGAAATAATCGCTTCGAAACTCGAAAAAATAGCGTCCCCCCGTAACAAACCGTAAGTTCAAAAATATTAAAAAAATTAAGAAGATGCGCGTTAGCATATACTTTCTAAGAAAATTATTTTGAACATTATCTGTTTAGCCATTTATAAGTTATATTCAAAAAAACTTCTTCCATAGGCATCAGATACGACCTTTTGGCATTAGTCTGGTTCTTATTCCATTAAAGCTATGGCATTATGTGTGGTCCGACACGCACTTGGCCAGTTTTATTATTAGTCTTTCAGCGCCGTAACCACCAAAAAAACAAACGCAATAAACCGAAAACATCAAAACAAACGGTATTATCCGATGGGTATCCTAGCAAAGAAGCTATAAATAGCAGTTATAGCTCTCATATTCATTCATAGCTTACAAGCGAGTCACACAAGAAGAACAGATTACTGGTCACTAGTCTACGCATTATGAAGCCTAAATCGACCTAGTATTAAGTTATTTTATATGTTTAATTTGAAGCTGGATTTACTGTAATGCTGTGTAACTGTTTTGAATGATAAATAAATAAATAAGTGTTTAATACGCATTATGAAGTTTCTCATGACGTGACCACTAAATACAGAGCTGAGAATGGCGTCACTCGCTTCTATCCTATACAAAATTTACAACAATCCATGTGAATGATTTAACTCATAAACTCGATTTTTGTTGATATTTTATTTGAGTATAGCAAATAAATTCTCATGGTGTATCGTCCTTTATATTGACCGACGTTTGTCCAATGCAAGGAGTGTTCTTCCAAGGTACGAAAATAACAGTTCGATTGCATCGAACCATCGAACGATCGAACCTAAAACCACAATATGCTCCATTCTGAAATGACTGATTGGGGCAAACATAATGACATTTCAATATCGGAAATCAGAAATATAGAAAAAAGTTTGAATAAAATATCCCTTTACCAACCTGTAGTACTTGCGAGTCTTCTGATTTGCTCTATCTAACACAAGTAGGTAAGTAATCTGTGCTACGTAGTAACCTTGCCGCGGAGGCGGGAGTTTTAAAATATGAACCTTAAATTATAAGTTGTTTATTTCGATTGCTCGTAAAGCACTTAGTATATTTACAATATTTTTTTGATTATGTATATTAAATAAATAGATAATTTAAGGAAAAAATATTCACAAGTGTAGGTTCGTATAAAGTGATCATATTCGCCAAATTAAACTAAAAAAAAATCATAATAAATAGATGTAAACATGTCACCGTGGTGAAAAATTACTGTAACACTTAGATCTGTATTAGTACCATACTACCAAATTTTCGAATTGTGTTCGAATTTCTAAGTCACTTTTTTATAAATATAAAGAAAAAATGTCACTTAATGAAGCTTATAGATGAAAGCTCAGAGAAACAATTCGGGAAATCTTTAAGTTAGTCATCACTTATTTAAACAAATACAATAGTGCTAGATCTCCAGTGTAGGATTTAGTCAATGTAGTGTTCCAGGCGTTGTCTAGAATGTTTTCGATTTCCTGAAATGCACAATCACGTCACTGGGGAAAAATGTGTAGTGGGAATCTGACCACCCTACTTAATAACTAGAAAAAGCTTCCAAAAGTGTAGGATTTAATGCAAGGTAAATTTTGTTGGCCCCCGTGTATAAAATTAAGTGTCGGATGTGTCGTGTAGGACTCGAAACGTTATAGAGTGAACCATCCTTAAGTTGTTATTGTACCTACAGATACAAATGAAAACAGTTCCCGAAAAATCGAAACCCAATTTCTGATTGTATATGGCTAGTATTTAAACTGTACTCCAAAACTAACTGGGTATAAAACTATTGTACTGACTTGCACAGCAAAACAACCCAAATTCACATCAAAACGTGATGTGCATTCAGATTTCTTTTGCTGTGCAATTCAGTCTTTTTTGATATGAGAAAAATTATTTCCCGTTGTATATTATCGCCCCCTACGTAGTTTTGGCCTTTGTTTCACTAATGGTCTAAATACAGGGACAAAATTCTAAATCATTAATACCCACACATAGCTGGGCACCGTTAATCAAATAGTTAACTTCGTTAATCGTTAATCCGCTACAAAAAAAGTTAGCTTCGTTAAACGTTAAAGCGTTACATTCCGGAAGAATTAACGCAAGTTAACGTTAATCGTTAATCCGTTAATATGTGTAAAATTGCTAAGTAATGAAATAATCAAACGAAACAAATCTCTTCGCAGTTTTCTCACTCGCACGCGCCGGCAAAATATATCTAGTTTTGTTTTTGTTTCACTCGCTGCCACGCGCCGCCCGGCACTTGTCGTTCATTTCATACTTGTCTGAACCTGTTTTTCGCGCCGCGCCGCGGTACCGTGCGGTAAATAGTAGGCATTGGATTAACGATTAACGGACTTCTGCATATTAACGGAAGTTAACGTGTCCGTTAACATTTTTAAAAGTTAACTTAAAAGTTAATCCGTTAATCAAAATGTTAACTTCGTTAATTAACGATTAACGGATTAACGAGTTAATGCCCAGCTGTGTACCCACACATATAAAAACATACACATCCTGATTAATTTATTGTTATCTTGCAACCGTAATAATCTACCTACAATTAAAATGAAATCAAAACTATAATAACAGTAATCTTTGGGCCTTAAATTATGTTCTAAATATGTGTAATACCTAATGAATTCTCGGCCTAAGGCGGAAATATAAAATATATGTTTGAAATGATGTAATGGATACAACAAATGAGAAGGAGCAAGTGTATTATCTATAGTACTGAGTAGATTAGGTGTCCGTGAGTAAATAAATATAGCGTGATATTTAATAACCAATCCTAACTTTTGTAGTTGACAATTTATCGAATGAATAAGCAAACTATACAGTTTACTGTCTGTTGTACGAGTATATACACAGTTCTGCCTTATAATGTACTTATGTACCTAAGTAGTCAACAATTTAGAACTTAAAGTTGTTGTACGCAAAAAAAACTTACTTTTATTTTAACAACCGCTGCAAAAATTACCTATGTGTTCTGCATATTCATGTAGAACATTTTTTAATATATATTATGTTGAAGAAAATAATAATAATAAGCATTAATGTGGATGCTAGCTGACGGAAAGGAAATAAATATCAACAATAACTTTATTATCTAACGGCCTCCTAGCCTAGTCGCTAGAGACCCTGCCTATGAAGCAGGAGGTCCCGGGTTCGAATCCTGGTCAGGGCATTTATTTGTGTGTTTATCACGGATATTTGTTCCTGAGTTATGGATGTTTTCTATGTATTTAAGTATTTATATGTATATATCTATTACATATATCGTCGTCTAGTACCCACAACACAAGCCTTATTGAGCTTACTGTGGGACTAGGTTGATTTGTGTAAGATTGTCCCATAATAGTACATTACTTACCAAGGACTGTAAAAGAAAGAAAGCCCGAAATCGCAGGTATTTGTGACCCGAGCCGAGGCGAGGGTAGTAAATATGCTATAGAGGGCTTTCTTTTTTACTGCCCGTGGTGAGTACACAATTTTACGGCTCCACCTGGCCATAATGCGAGTTTTACCGTACGCGTAGCGTGCGATAAAACTCACATTATGGCCAGGTGTGACGTAATATTTATTTATTTATTATATGTTTGTTCCAAGCATACAAGATGTGCTCAATGCTAATAGAAACCATCAAGACTCGGGAACCAATATTTATGGTCACCCTATACAAATATTAGCCCTCACCGGAAATCGAATACGAGTCCATTAGCTTAGAACGGTCGCTTAGTGTCACTACCACTACTTACCAAGTCAAAAGGTCAATTATAGGTTTAAGTAATGGTCCCCTTGTGGCCGACCATAACAGGATCATGTTTCTCTATAACCGACTGTAAATGAATACTAACAGTCTGACCAGGTATTGCCAATAATGTCGTAAGAACATAATAATTTTTTCACACCACCTAATCGTATACGGGCTTTTTCTTCCCTGCTAGGAGGGAAGAAAGTGGCACTTTTCTGTTCTAGGACATAAGCTTTTTTTTCAGCTGGTCCGTCATTAAAAACATATTTCTTATTGAATTAATCGATTAATTATAATCAGGAAGCACATTAGAAGCACATATAAAGTTAAAATAAATATGATTCAACAATAAAAAAAATATTTTCTCTAAGTTGGTGTGAAAAGCAGTATGTGTCACATAGGAGCAAAACTATTTTCACCTTGGGCGTTAACACTTGAATCCCTCACTACGCTCAGGAGTCTACTTTAGAATCCCTCGCTGCGCTCGGGATTCTATTATAGACTCCATCGCTTCGTTTGGGATTCAATACACGCCCTCGCCGTAAATATTTCATTTTGCTCCCTTGTTACACAATCTACTATTGCGCACCGATCATCTTCTTCTTTGCTACGGCATGCTAATCGAGCAATTGAAGTCTGATTCTGAGATAAGAAAATTTTACTTTAGCCGTAGTTGTTACGAAAGAGACTTCAAACACAAAGGGTAAACTAGGCTTTTTCAGATCAGTTAATTTTCATAAACTTATATGTATAGATGTCATATGCAAAGGAAAAAGGGACCTAGGCCTCCGGTGCCCAGGGTTGGGATCGAACCAGCGTCTTCTGCATTCGCGGCAGACGCCTTTACCACTTGGCGTCTGCTGCGAATGCAGAAGACGCTGGTTCGATCCCAGCCCTGGGCACCGGAGGCCTAGGTCACTTTTTGCTTTGCATATGACATCTATACATATAAGTTTATGATTTATATAGTAGTGTGTCTACTAAAAATAAACAAATCAAAATATTTATTAAAAATAATTTGATTTGTTCTTCAGTTAATTTTCCTTCACCGCAATCACCGAAAAGTAAACATTTTTTTTTTTTTTTTTTTATACTACGACGGTGGCAAACAAGCATACGGCCCGCCTGATGGTAAGCAGCTACCGTAACCTATGGACGCCTGCAACTCCAAAGGAGTCACATGCGCGTTGCCGACCCTTTACAAAAAGGAGGATTCACTGTGTTGACGACTAAAGGAACAAGAAGGTCCCTCATCGTCAACACACTGGGTCCTCTTTGAGCTCTTTGGCAACCTTACTCACCAGCAGGAACACAACACTATGAGTAGGGTCTAGTGCTATTTGGCTGTGGTTTTCTGCAAGGTGGAGGTACTTCCCCAGTCGGGCTCTGCTCCAGATTTGAGCGATGACATTCGCTGAACGTGCCCTACCACACTTAGCGAGATGCCATTCGCAGTGCCCATACCTCTCTTTTTGGCGTAGTTTAAGGACATACCCAGGTCCGGACGTAGTTTAAGGACATACCCCGGGTCCCAAAAACATCAGATAAACTCACTGGTACTCGTACCAGTATTCGATTGAAAGACCTATGCCTTACTTCCCGTTGCACCTATCGCGCAAACCAAAATATACAAATTGCAAGAGCCTGTACCTATCCTATGGAAACAACCAGTCATAGCTAGATTGTAAACGATGAAAAGGCATTGGGTATAATATACAGTTAGTGCAACAAATGGTTGGTTTTGCGACAACAACAGTCCACAGTCGACACCAATGCGGTTAGCTAGCGGCACTCCCGTGATATGCCCATTTGTAACCGTGTTTTGTCACAATTTTACACTGCATTACACGCATTTTATTATACTATTTACGACTAAATACTTTGTCTCAAGTGTGAAGTTAAATGTAGAAGTGTTATGTTCATATTTATTCTTGTTTCGGGTAACTTGGGGGCAAAGGATCAATACAGATATTTTGGAATAAAGTGTTTTTTTATCCCGTGTGTCTAATGAATAATCTTACCAAAGCCTGACATTTAACCAAAGTTATCATTAATCATTATCCATGATAACTTGATAAGAAAGGACAGTATACCTTCAGTAACATATTAAAAAGTTTCAGTATACAAAAAAAACCGGCTAAGTGCGAGTCGGACTCGCGCACCGAGGGTTCCGTACAAACCTGTAGGTATATAGGGGTAGTAACTTTAAAAATATTTTTATTATATGATGTAAGTAAAAATTTACTGTTTTCTCAATGTTTCCTTTATCTGTGCTATAAGACGTTGCTTCGTACCAAATTTCAAGATTCTGAATTCACGGGAAGTACCCTGTAGGTTTTGATTTCCTTGCGAGTTTAGAAAATTTGCAAAAATTTGCGGCATAAACGGCTGTATCTTTTGATTGCGTTGGCTTAGAAGTTTGATTTTTTCGCAGCTCTAAGAGACAGTGAACCTGAGTATTTGATATAAATTTCAGCTTGATACCTCCACGCGTTCCTGAGAAAAAGGGTCTTGACAGACGGACGGATGGACAACAAAGTGATCCTATAAGGGTTCCGTTTTTTCCTTTCGAGGTATGGAACCCTAAAAACAAATAGTAAAAGCTCATCTCATCATTGATCTAGACACACGGCAGTGTGTCCGCCAAGTTCGAGCAAAAAAAAGCGACATACCGGCCGTGGGTTATATTACACGAACCATTTCGGGCCAATTTCGACCACCCTATAACTCAAAACATATTTTATCTACGCATATGAAATTTCGAGTGTCTGTTGACATCCCCTTAATTGTCTAGAATACAAAATTTCATTATTCTACCTATAGCAGTTCTTGAGATATTGACGTCAGAAAATCGCTATTTTTACTATACACTCACTCACTGACTCACTGACTCATCAAAAACCTAGACCACTTCCAATGGTCGTACTGACTTGAAATTTGGCATGGAGATAGGTCTTAAGGTCAAAGTAAAGGGAAAAATCTGAAAACGGCCAAGTGTGCGTCAGTTTTAAAAATAGCGAAGGTGTAACTTTGTTCTACTATGAAGTCATAATGAACTAAATGGGTCTATCTTCCAATGGTCGTACCGACCTGAAATTTGGCTCGAAGGTTTGTCTTTAGGTCGAAATAAAGTAAAAATCTGAAAACGGCCAAGTGTGAGTCAGTTTCGAAAACAACGAATGTGTAATTTTGTTCTACTATAAGTAGGTATGGAGTGGAAATGAGATAAGACTTATTTAAATTTAGATACATACCAATTTAAGACAATACATGTTTGTCTTAAAGACAAGAACAATAAAATTGTTCACCACTCTGTGTGTGTCTGTTGCGGGAACCGAACCCACGATTTACGAAGTGCAAAGCAGGTCACTAGGTACACTAGGTGCGCTAAATCAGTCAATCAAAAATGAAAAGACTATTTTTTCTCGCATAGTCTAAATAATTTCTAATTTTACAACTAATAAAATCGCAGATTCAAGAACATGGAAATCATATATACTCTAAGATGGAATTATATATACTACTGCCCATCTCACCCTCCGATACGCCACGGGATGAGATGGGATGGTGCACTTCTAGGGCTACATAATAGGCCACCAATTATAATACCTACTGGTAGGTAGGTATTACCAAGTTATTAATTATCTATGTAGGTAGCGTACTTACAAACAGAATAAAGTACGTTATTGATGTATGTAGTTATATGTAAGTAGGTACATTTTATAGGTGTAGGGAGCCAGTTTATTTGTAAACATCACCTATAAATAAATAGTAAAATAGAATTAGACGTAATTAGACGAAGTAAGTACGCTACCTACATAGATAATTAATAACTTGGTAATACCTACCTACCAGTAGGTATTATAATTGGTGGCCTATTATGTAGCCCTAGAAGTGCACCATCCCATCTCATCCCGTGGCGTATCGGAGGGTGAGATGGGCAGTAGTATATATAATTCCATCTTAGAGTATATATGATTTCCATGTTCTTGAATCTGCGATTTTATTAGTTGTAAAATTAGAAATTATTTAGACTATGCGAGAAAAAATAGTCTTTTCATTTTTGTTTGACTGATTTAGCGCACCTAGTGTACCTAGTGACCTGCTTTGCACTTCGTAAATCGTGGGTTCGGTTCCCGCAACAGACACACACAGAGTGGTGAACAATTTTATTGTTCTTGTCTTTAAGACAAACATGTATTGTCTTAAATTGGTATGTACCTAAATTTAAATAAGTCTTATCTCATTTCCACTCCATACCTACTTATAGTAGAACAAAATTACACAATCGTTGTTTTCGAAATGACTCACACTTGGCCGTTTTCAGATTTTTACTTTATTTCGACCTAAAGACAAACCTTCGAGCCAAATTTCAGGTCGGTACGACCATTGGAAGATAGACCCATTTAGTTCATTATGACTTCATAGTAGAACAAAGTTACACCTTCATTATTTTTAAATCTGACTCACACTTGGCCGTTTTCAGATTTTTCCCTTTACTTTGACCTTAAGACCTATCTCCATGCCAAATTTCAAGTCAGTACGACCATTGGAAGTGGTCTAGGTTTTTGATGAGTCAGTGAGTCAGTGAGTGAGTGTATTATAGTAAAAATAGCGATTTTCTGACGTCAATATCTCAAGAACTGCTATAGGTATAATAATGAAATTTTGTATTCTAGACAATTAAGGGGATGTCAACAGACACTCGAAATTTCATATGCGTAGATAAAATATGTTTTGAGTTATAGGGTGGTCGAAATTGGCCCGAAATGGTTCGTGTTATATAACCCACGGCCGGTGTGTCGCTTTTTTTTGCTCGAACTTGGCGGACACACTGCCGTGTGTCTAGATAAAAATAATACCACACATTAATGATCGATCTATAAACTAGACTTAATTACCGATAGCCGGTGAAAGGCAACCCAGTGGCCTGCTTCAACATCTTGCATGTGAACAAGGCTAGTACTTGAAGTGAAGAATGCAGTACCCAACACGGTGCCCTTAGCGACACCTTCCTGGAATCATAAGGATGATAATACTTGGATTTTATGACATCATTACTTAAGACCCGTTAAGTTGTCTAGCATCGTCTACGTAGTTACCTGATTGATGGTAAACCTTAATACAACGAAATAAGGACTATCAATGATAAGTTTAGTGTTTTGCTGTTATTTCATAGCGGGTTTCTTAATAGGTTAAACCTGCGGGCGAGACAGTCCAATATTAATTTTGAGATCACGAACTAGCGGGCCTGAGATGGTCACGTTTTACGCGATAAAGACGTTTTATGTCATTAAAGATAAAACATTTATCTCTTACTCAGTCTATTTGACGAAAGAAACGCTTTATCGTCATTATGTGATACATGCAATCATGATATGCATACAAATTAAAACCATTAGTCAGGAACTTTTTCATTCACTTGCGTTTTCAAAAATGACTGTGTTTGTTCTGACGATTAGTAGGCTTCTTCCAGATCGTCTTAATTCTAATTGCAAAACCATGTCCAGATTAATTCTTCAGTACTTTGTTCGATACCAAACTTTTGCTGCTAAGCTAACCCGTACCTAATCATAGTAATCATATCAAAACTTGAAAACTAAAATTTATGCCCCAACTATCAAAAAGTGCCGGAAGTTTCTTGTACCATACATCAATATCTACTCTCTCAAACTCAAACATTTATTCAGTAAGTAGGCCACAAGGGCACTTTTACACGTCAGATAGTTTAACAAAGTAAAAGAGAGAAAAAAAACTACACCGGTTCTAACCTCTGACCCGAGAAGAATTATGACCGGCAAGAAACTCGGCGGGACTTATTTATTCAAAACAACAGTACATCAAAACTTAAAAATACATATAAATACGTTGTTCTATAAGAAAACATATCAAACCAATAAGGTTAGATTAACCAACAATCCGTACTAATATTACAAATGGGAAAGTGTATGTGTGTGTTTGTTTGTTTGTTTGTTTGTTTGCCCGTCTTTCACGGCAAAACGGGGCGACGAATTGACGTGATTTTTTAAGTGGAGATAGTTGAAGGGATGGAGAGTGACATAGGCTACTTTTTGTCTCTTTCTAACCCCCCACTTCCCTAAAATGGGGGGTGGAAGTTTGTATGGAGCATTCCGGGGGGCAATCAGGAAAGGGGAACCGTGTTACCCCGAATTTAACGCGAGCGAAGCCGCGGGCAAAAGCTAGTAGGTTATAGTTTAAGAAAAATACCAAAGAAAAAAGAAGATTATGAGTCCAAATCTGACTATTTGGAAATGAATTACACACAAGTTTGATATACTTTCTTGCCTGAACTGTGTCTTTTACTTAAATTTCCAAATTATAATAATCCATTATCAACAGTTAAAAAACAAATTTGAAATTAAATAATAATAATAAAAAGTGAGTGATTCTAGTATAGAAAAAACATACTATTTCCCAATTATCCTTAGAGATGTATAAAGGTCTCCAAGCGTCTTCTGATACTATTATCATACTAGTCATATTCATATTATGGTATCATATGGACTTAAGTCGGTACCTCATTAAAGTAGCGTGTGGGAATTGGATTTTGATGGCAATATTATCAAAATAGGTTTGGATGTCACCAAAAAGTTATGCATTCTGTCTCATCTTCGCATCCTCCGCTACTGCCTCATACAGAGCTCGGATTCTGCCTTCCATTTTTTTACATTCACTATTTGGGTACTATTTTCAGCAATTTGGAATTTGCCTTATAAAGATAGTTTTTAGTGTTATCGCCTATCTGACTCTATCGCCATATGATTACACAAATAAATAAAATCTTCAGCATACTTTATTGTAAAGCAAATGTTCTCAGAAACTTAGATACAATTCGTAAGCACTAAGCATGTTAAAACCAATAACAAGAGAAGCTATATTAAGCAGTATTGGGGCGTGTTCCTTTGTAACCTACTATCTATTTAAAATAGCCATAAGTATTAAGCATCATCTCACTAGCAGGTTTAACCGTAGGTTTAGGCTTCAGTTAATCACAGTCGTGGGCCGAGGCCGTCGGATATGAGCATCCCCGCATTAACCTTGCACTTGATCTGTTTCGATCATAATGTATTGTTAGTTTTGTAGGTTAACGTGAACAACTAGGAAGTGGCTTTGTTGTCAAGATGAGGTTACCTAAATGCACAATATGCCAACGCGATTGCGGCTGCAGCCCCACCATATGAAAAGAGTAGGTAGTCTTCAATAACTTGTCACCATGTTGGCTGACAATGAATTGGTGAAATCGGTGGTGGTAGTGGTGTCGTTCGCTGCTCCTCTTCTTGGAATGGGGGCAGGGGTTGGAGAGCCCTCATTTCTGCTTTTGCTCCTATGTCGAGTCGTTCAGCCCACTCATTCCCAGGTCGTCATTTTAAGAATGACCTGGCGTCTGAGGTGAAATCGGTGAAATGCCCAACGAAAGGTAACTACCAAACTGCTCGGAAAGTGCTAACCTGTTATTTTCGGTTTGAAGATTAAGTAGGTAAATGTTTTTAAGTATGTTACTTAAATTACTATTTCAGCTTCAGAATCAGTAAAAAGACAAAATATAGAAGTGCACGTATAATGATTCCAGAAAGCAAAATATAAATATGTGTTGTTTACTTTTCATCCCCCAATATTTTGTTAACGATATCCAATGACGATGCATTACGTTTATTGTTTGAGCACGCAATCTTACCCTCACACCCTCACAGATAGTTAATAACGTGTGGTCACTCATTTCGATCGATACCACGCTTTTTGTTTATTTTGTTGGTTGTCTTGTTAGGGTTCCGTAGCCAAACGGTTAAAAACGGAACCCTTATGGATTCGTCATGTCTGTCTGTCTGTCCGTCCGTATGTCACAGCCATTTTACTCGGAAACTATACGACGTATCTGAATAAAATTTACACATGTGTATTTTGTATGCCGCTACTTAGTTATGTAATTAAATTTATGAAAAAAATGTATTTTAGGGGGGTGCTTCATAGATGTAGGTAACTAAATTGCAAAAAAAATTTTTTAACTAAATATCAACCTGCGACACCTCAATCGATAGGCCTTTAAAAATAACATTGAGGTTTCTTTGACCATTTTGTGATTAAGTGAATATTTTCTGAAATAATCGCTTCGAAAGTCAGAAAAATTGTCACTTTTGAACCGTAAGTCCAAAAAATATGAAAAAATTTGAGGCGATGTGCCTTATCATATACTTTCTACGAAAATTATTTTGAGCATTATCGGTTCAGCCATTTTTGAGTCTCCAAAAAGATCTCCAAAAAACTTCTTCCATAGGCTTCAGATACGACCTTTTGGTATTAGTTTGGTTCTTATTACATTGAAGGTACGGAACCCTCCTCTGCGTTGTCCGACACACGCACTTGGCAGGTTTTTAAGTTTACCGCGCGTACTAAATCATATTTATTTTTGATGTAACAAAATTATTTTATTAAGTGGTAACCATTCATACTCTGAATTTCTTTGCGACGTTGTTGGCGGTTGGCGGTAATTATACTTCAGATCTATGGACTCTACCTACTGTTTATCACGTGAAAATATCAAGACACCATCTTTCTCTAAAAAGAAGCCGGTGCTTTATCTTTGTCACGCAATAAATCGATTGGTATACTTTCATTTTAAAATACTTAATCTCTAATTTAACTTCAAAGAAATGACTGCGCTTGTGTACTTATTTTTGATGTAAGTATGATCTTAAATGTGCAGTCCAAGACCCTTATTGTAACGAACTGGCACATAGCACACAATAAAATAGAGGAGATGGGAATTTATAGTCGGATACATCTAATAACAATAAATAACGTCTAGCGGGGTCTTCACTTGTTCAGATTGATGGTCCTATCGCTACAACGACGCATTGTTGCTTTGCAATGTCTTCGAGAAAAATATGTACTTTGTTATAAAGGTCTGTTTCCCTGACTAGTGCCAATAAGTTTATCTGTGATTGTGATATGCCTGCAAAGAGTGCAAAGAAATTTAAAGGTTAACTTAAAGTACTTACCCAATCCGCGTTGGACTAGCCTCCCCAGGTAGCTTTCTTTAAACATTTGATCAATACAATATACATCTAATTTCCATATAATTACGAGTTGCTACGTGGGATAAATTACGGGGCATTACAATAATATTTTATGAATGACAAATGTTCGTTTTGGCGTATCGAATAATATAGGTACCACTTATGTTTGAGGACTTTCGTTTTCGATATTATCTATATCGCAATGTTGACATTTCCACCGATTGGGGAAAGCTGACGTGAGTGACAGTAATAGGTAAGTAGAGTACCTACGTGTGTAATTTGAAGACTTTAATTGGAGGAATGTGTTATAGGACTTATAGGTCCCTATTATCTTTTAAATTTGTTATGTTACGATATCAGTGTCAGAAAACTAGTGCAACTTTTTGTTTTGGTGATTTATCAGCGAGTACAACTTTTGCCTTCTTTCTCGGAAAATCTGAAATAAATCCTTATCCATTATGGTTTATGCTTGTGGTTACGTCGTTTACCTGCTTAGACAAGGCAGAATATTGATGAGATGTGACAAATGTGTTATCCCTAACGATACATGATAAAGCATATCCCGTCTTATGCCTGTTTAAAACCATTTCAATCACTCCTGTGGCTGTAGGTAGTACCTATCATACTTTTAATGACAGAGCAGCAAGCAATTACGTTTCATTGACTTCAGACTTCGCTCAGTCCTCATTGCAACTGTCATGGCTACCATAAAATTGCACCTAAGATTGATCGTCGCCATTATGTAGCTGTATAATGTGTGTTACGTGAGAACGGTGTTTTATATAATTCATATAGGTACCTACTAAACGATCTAGGCAGATTGCCGATTCAGTGCCGTGGGACTCGTGGGAGATGCCTTGTGGTGTAAGGTAAGAGCTATAAGCGATCGGTCTGGTCGTGAATCGTGATAGAAAATGTAGCGGAATATAGCGTAACACACGTTTGGGTCTATTTTCTATTGTTTTTGTCTGACAAGGGTTGCCAGCTTTTTACGGGTGTGTCCGGCCAAATAATTCCTCGTCCGGCCTGTCCGGCTTTTGTTAGGCTTTTGGTCTGGCTTACGCTACGAGCCAGTCACGCCTGTGGCACGATTCGAAAGACCAGCGTAGGGTATGCAACACCGCAAATGACCCGTCGCCGTCCGGCTTTTGGGATCAAATGTCCGGCTAAATTAAGCGCGGAGACCGGCTTTTTCATTTTTGGGCCTGGTAACCCTATGTCTGACCCATAATTGGTATTAGTGTGTGACGTGTACCTATAAAAAATTTCCTTTAAATGTATAGCCACTTCAATTTTCTACAGCGAGACTTTAGTCTTTTTCTAGCTTTTTCCAAAGGCTAGAAACGACACGAGCATTTAACACTACTGCACACATTGAGTAACAGGATCACCTGTTACTGCTATCTGGCATACCTAAGATTTTTTTTGCCATGAGTTTAAGTGACCAGCGCTTAAAGTCCATACATTCGCTCTTGGATCTCTGGCATGATGCCAAGAAACTGACAGCTGTGAACCGCTAAACCAAGGCACACTATCTTTTTTAAGTCGATTGCTGAAGATTTTGGCTGATTATTATAAGAATTAAGCTCTCCATTTCAACTTGTCGCTTGCTTTGTGGAATGCAACTTTTAATGTGATGTATTTTGGTGGTCTGGTGATTTGATAACGTCTCGTTTTTCCTTTATGAAATTGCTAGGATCTATATACAAGTTATATGTAGCAATAGGAAAACGCTCTGCGATTTCATCAAATCATCAGTGGCAGGACCATTGTTCCAAAAGCTATCTGAACCTCCGCTGTCTCAAATGAAACCGCTTTCGCTATATCCCATGCCTTTCATCCATCATGCAGCATCACACTCCGATAAATTTCTAATCTTATCAATACGAGTAACTATCAGCCATCGACTGTCATTTCTTACCCACCTTACAGCGACTGAACTCCATCAGCCTTCACGCCATTATGCTTCTAATTCTCATCTACTTACATGTTAGCATCGTGTAAACTTTCTCTTGGACTTATACCAGTTGGTTTCCAAGTTCATATTTGTGTGAAACAGCCCGCTCCCATGTCTTGCGTGCTCCATTTAAATACAAAGTTATATTTTCCGATAATAATCGATACGGTCTTGTCTATTTGTTTAAGACTGGGTATAGGGTGGGTGATCGGTTAAATTTGTTTGTTTCTGTGGTTGTTTATTATTGTTTATTGATACATATTTGCTGTCAGAATAGTAGTCATGCAAGCGTATTGCACTCACGAGACGAGTTTATTGTTTCGGTTCTACACACAAATTTGGGAAAGTATGAGTTAAGATGAATGTGGGTTCTATCCGGCAGGAAAAAAGTGACGGATGATTTTGGAAATGGACTCTTATTATGACAATTTTTCCTTTCCTTCCGCGAAGGCAACAACGACAATTACTTTACTAACTTTATGTTAGATAACGAACCGTTAAAAATCGTCAGTCTCCATTCCATTCTTACGCGTTTTGCACATATTCGAGAAGATCGAGTGTTACCCAAAAAAGCCGGCCAAGAGCGTGTCGGGCCACGCTCAGTGTAGGGTTCCGTAGTTTTCCGTCCGTCACAGTAAGAATTCCCACTTAAGAGTTAAAAAATGGGCTATTTGTTACATTGTTGATTTTGTAGAAATTACAGGTACAATAAACACCTGCTTATACGGTTAAATTACAAACTTAGTTCAGAAATTATTTTGTAATTTTTTTTCAAAAACTATTCAACCTATCAAATTCAAAATAATTTTCCTAGTAAGTTTTTATAAAATTCTACTTTTGAGATTTTTTTCATATTTTTAAAACTTATGGTTCAAAAGTTAGAGGGGGGGACACATTTTTTTTACTTCTGGAGCGATTATTTCCGAAAATATTTACATTATAAAAAAATGATTTTACTAAACCCCTATTCATTTTTAAATACCTATACAACAATATATCACACGTTAGGGTTAAAATGAAAAAAAAAATCACTCCCCACTTTACGTATAGAGGAGGTACCCTAATAAAACATTTTTTTCCACTTTTTATTTTACCACTTTGTCGGCGTGATTGATATTAGTACCAAATTTCAGCTTTCTAGTGCTAACAGTCACTGAGATTATCCGCGGACGGACGGACAGACATGGCGAAACTATAAGGGCTCCTAGTTGACTACGGAACCCTAAAAACAGAGATATAAGTACAATAAGCTGTCTTAACCAAGTTATTTTCACGTAACTTTATGGGTCTTGTGGGACAAAACATTTTTTTTAATGGAGGATAGGCAGGCGTTTGACCACGATCTCACCTGATGGTAAGTGATGATGCGATCAACGGTGGATGACCTATGAGATACCTATTTACTCTCGCTTTAAAGTTGTCGGTACTATACTTATCAAGCTTCATGTGAAAGTTAGTAAACAAATATTTACAAACACGAATAGTCTGTAGATAACGTATTCACTTACAACTCCAACGGTAGTTCCATTAAACCCCATTACATTCGATATTACAGTTAATATTGCTTGTAACGACGCAGAGAACTCCCAATTAAAAAGATCAATGGAATAGATAGACATTCCTGCTGATCGATGTACGGTATGCAACAGTGGGGGTTTTAGAACAGTGATCCAAGTCTAATTGAATACAGCAGATTATTTACTTTTTATCAAACTCGTAACTGTCAAATAAAGTAAATGTCCTACTGCTCGAGAAGCTAATGCTCAATAGTTTGACACCCTAAAGATAATGATGTAATGTATACTAATAGGACGTGCACTCGGACCTTACATCTATTTAGTACAGATCTCTTTAACACCAAACCGAGGCAACTTTATTCCATGAAGCCAGAATTGCTTAATCTTTAAAAGTAATTGTCTTTCATTTTGATTCTTAATATTCCTGGCAATAGGTACCTACATTTTTCATTCGTCGGTTTACGGTAGATTGATGCCTTTAACATAGATTTATCACGGTAATTTACGGTAAGAATTTCGCAAACTTAGCGTAGACGGGCTCTATTCACGGTATTCATAAAAGCCAACTTTTAAATGTTGTTTACTGACAAGTGATGATCAGTGGAATAGATGTACAACATTAGGATATACGAGTACCTAATAATTAGGACATTGGACATTCTAGCCTATTTAAATATCACATGACTGACTTATAAAAAAAAACTACATTTTGGAATTCCTCATTTACCCGCTATAAGCTACTGAACGTTGATTGGTCCACCAATTAAACTATGTAGTTCAACAACTTTTCATCACGCAATTAAAGTGCTACCAGTACCAACCTAACTAAATAATAATTGCGTGCATCACATTGCGTGTCTTACTGTTACGGATTGGCATACTATAACATTGGTAAATAAATAGACCGCGTACAGTAGAGGTACACGCATAGCCATCGTCAGTCCAAATTAAGAAAAAAAGTGAAGAGGCGTTTTTTTAAACTTGAGAAGCACTATTATTCCGTGAGTGCAGCGGGGTTTTGGTTAAAGTCACATCACAACGCTCCATATGAATTTTTAAAGTGTAATAACTAGATGATAAATCCTCTCAACTTACGGTAAACTATCTAAGTAGGTACTTATTATAATCTTAAATTGCGTATGCTTAGAACATATTAAAAAATATGTTGCATTGTAAAGTAAAGGTAATATTTCAAACGTGCTACGCTACTCTGTTCTCTATTTTTTTTTTAAATGAACTAACAAATTAGTGTTACATTATCTCAGTACTTATTTATTTATCGTTTGGCTACATGTCACTGGATATAGAGAGGCACTTCTTCCCTGGGGTAGTAGTAGTAGTGGGAAAACAGATGATAAAGAAAATCCAGTGAGTGCTGCGAGGTCCAGATGGGGCAGTGCAGCTGCCAAGTTTGTTACTCTTTTAGCACCACCCAGGGATCACTTGTAGAGTTGTCTAAGGTGTTTCCTACGGACGCAGAGTAACATTGACATTATCTCAGTTAACACCATTGATTTATTATGTATTATTCTATTACTCAATGGTTAACACACCAAAATTATGTCAGATGTCAAAAACTGCATACATTTCTAACTCCAAAAAAACCTAATAATGTCTTTGCCTTAACGCATGACTTAACTATGTTAATGATGTTTTATGCATGCGCTCGGAAAGGATATTCCTCATTGAGAATGACATCAGATCATCATGGGCATGCATGATGCAGACCTCCACTTGGCTTGTATGTATAAAACCGGCCAAGAGCGTGTCGGGCCACGCTCAGTGTAGGGTTCCGTAGTTTTCCGTCCGTCACAGTAAGTGTCCCCACTTAAGAGTTAATAACACCGCCATGTAGGATATGATATGAGAGTTCCACGTACAGCGACATCTATCGGCAAATTAAGTAAACTATTGCGCGCGAGCTTAAAGTATGGAAGATGATTTTTATGGAATAATTCTTTATTGCGTGAACCGATTTTCACCGTTTTTACTTTATTTGAAAGCACGTCATTTCATTGTAATTTTGTAGAAATTACAGGTACAATAAACACCTACTTATGCGGTTAAATTACAAACTTAGTTCAGAAATTATTTTGTAATTTTTTTTCAAAAACTATTCATCCTATCAAGTTCAAAATAATTTTCCTAGAAAGTTTTTATAAAGTTCTACTTTTGAGATTTTTTTCATATTTTTAAAACTTATGGTTCAAAAGTTAGAGGGGGGGGGACGCATATTTTTTTACTTCTGGAGCGATTATTTCCGAAAATATTTACATTATCGAAAAATGATTTTAGGAAACCCCTATTCATTTTTAAATACCTATCCAACAATATATCACACGTTAGGCTTGAAATGAAAAAAAAAAACACTCCCCACTTTACGTATAGGGGAGGTACCCTAATAAATAAAAAAAATCCACTTTTTATTTTACCACTTTGTCGGCGTGATTGATATACATATTAGTACCAAATTTCAGCTTTCTAGTGCTAACGGTCACTGAGATTATCCGCGGACGGACGGACGGACGGACGGACGGGCAGACAAAGCGAAACTATAAGGGTTCCTAGTTGACTACGGAACCCTAAAAATTGAGCTAGACTCTATATATTTTGGACGTGATACAATACCAAGATGAACCGAGTAGCGGAAAAATTAAATATAAAAGATACGATACCTTATGAACCTATTTAAATTTAAACCTATAAATATATCATTTGTGACGTTTTACAGTCAAAGGTACATCATTGTCGGTTGTCAATAAAGTGTGCCATAAAAAATCATTTAGAAATAAACTCTATTAACAACAACTATTATTACATGCTGTAGCTTCGTGCAGCTTCATAAATATTCGTGTCACTTTTTTAAAGTTCTGAAAACTAAAAAAAAACTATAAGTATGTATAAATTAATTACTACGAGTATTTTTATAAAAAAAATTTGGTAGTCTCTAAATAAAAATCTGTGCGTCTCTGTAATTTTAACATTTGACGTTTTTCTCCCCATCAAGACTTCAAGACTTAAGTTTTCTGTCGAATTTTAAACCCATAATCTTTCGAACCATCAATGCGTTAATTATAGAACTTAGCGTAACCAAAATTAGAGCCAAAACCACTCAAAACAAGAAAGATCTAAACGCATTCAAACCCAGCGCTCTTGTATTTTTCTGAATTAGAATGGAATTGACCATGAATTCCGCTACTGAACCATGACTGAACCGAGACGGTGTGTTTGTATATGTATTTAGATGTGTATGAACCAAAACAGACGCTAACAAAGCGGGGGAAGTGGGTAATTAACTCACTTAAGATCAATGGCGCCGGTAAAAATAGACTAACGTCCAAAATACCCGGTGAAGATCGTGCAGTAGTTTAACTTTTATTCTTTCGACTCAATTCTTGTCAATCAAGGTAACACAGTAAAAAAAGTTATCGTGTAATTTTTCACGTAAAATGGGCTAAGCTCTTAGGCTCTAAGGAATAAAACTCGCACAAAAGCTCGATTTCAGAAGTTTTAGCCAAGAGCGGCAGGTAAGTATTGAAATTTTAAAAACCAAGGAAGTGCGTGTCGGACCACGTATAATGAAGGGTTCCGTACCTTCAATGGAATAAGAACCAAACAAATACCAAAAGGTCTCATGCCTGAAGAAGTATTTTGGAGATAACTCAAAAATGGCTGAACCGATAATCTTTAAAACAATTTTCGTAGAAAGTACCTATAATGTGATTAAAAGGCGCATCTTCTCATTTTTTTTCATATTTTTTGGACTTAAACATCACATGGACACATTTTTTCTGACTTTCGAAGCGATTATTTTTGAAATCATTCATTTAATCACAAAATGTTTAAAGAAACCTCGATTACTGCAAGAATTTAGTTACATGTACGAGTATGTAGCTTCCTTATACACTACGTAAAGATATGCAACAAATGAAGAACAAATCAAATTATTTTAATAAATATTTTGATTTGTTTATAGTAATAAGTGTAATAAGTAGACAAACAACTATATAGATTATAAACTTTTTGCATATACTTGGGAAAATTCGACCGGTGCCGCTGTGACCCGGATAGCCAGTTAAGGGCGTCTGACGCGAATGCAGAAGACGCTAGTTCGATCCCAGCCCTGGGCACCGGAGGCCGACGTCACTTTTTCCTTTGTATATGACATCTATATAAGTTTATATTATAAGATATGTAAGTCTAAAATTTTGAAATAAAATTTAGAATATGCTCTAAATCAAAAGGTACCAAATGGCGGCTGGAGCTTACACTATTATTTCTCGAATACAATATTAAATCTACAACGCACAACCTTTCGCCAAATGGTACCTTTTCCAAAAAAGTGTCTCATTATATTTACCAAATATTTACGCACTTGAAAAGTTTCAGTAAACTAATTATTGACATCGCACAGCAATGTTAAAATACTGTCCAAATATTTTAACGTTAGCAAAGTGAGATTTAGGGTGTAGGGAGAAAATAGATGAACAATCAATCCTTATTGTGGGGGAGTTGAGGGCTCACAACTGTTAGGAATGCACTTTTGGGGATTTAAGTGACGTTGAGACTGTTCATTGCAGCTTCCATATTGCTCATTAGCCAGGAATTCACCTCCGGATTTGTCCGGCGGACAAAATCTGTCAAAGTATGGCGGGAATTTAGACAAACTCAAAACATTTATTCAGTAAGTACAAGTACACGTCAGATAGTTTATCAAAGTAAAAGACAAAAAAAAACTACACAGGTTCTAACCCTACACCTCTGACCCGAGAAGAATTATGACCGGCAAGAAACTCGGCGGGACTTATTTTTTCAACAGTATATCAAAACATAAAAATACATATAAATGCGTTGCTCTATAAGAAAACATATCAAACCAAGGTTAGATTAACCAACAATAGGTTATAGTTTAATAGAAATACCAAAGACAAAGATGTGTTTACCAAAGATCTGACCTGTAAATTTCTTCTATGCATGGACGTAGTTGTCAGCCAGGCGGACTGCAAACAAAAGTGTATGCGCATTGCGTACCTAATATTATGAAAAAAATGTTTGTTTTTTCGACATGGCCAATCCCTCCTGCCCGTCAACCGTCTGTAGAAATGACTAGTTATATTCTAGCAAGCTTTTCTTGACCTTAAAATGTTATTTACTTACCACCAGACACTGTCAGTAATAATTACATTATTTCTGTACCCGTCCTTTTCTAGCTATACCTATAAACGATGAGAAGGACGAGTAGAAAAATAATTTCATTAATACTGACAGTACAGAAATAAGGACAGAGTCTGGTGGCCTTTAGTCAGACATGTCGGGATCTCGGGTTTTTATTTTGCTTACGTGATTACTCGTTTCTTTACTACTTTAAATTTTAAAAACTGGTACTATTTTAGTATGGAGTTTCTTATAAAGTGACCCGTTTCTTTTGCGCCTGACTATACATAGATATCTCGAAACAATATAACAAAAACCGGCCAAGAGCGTGTCGGGCCACGCTCAGTGTAGGGTTCCGTAGTTTTCCGTCCGTCACAGTAAGTGTCCCCACTTAAGAGTTAAAATAACACCGCCATGTAGGATATGATATGAGCGTTCCACGTACAGCGACATCTATCGGCAAATTAAGTAAACTATTGCGCGCGAGCTTAAAGTATGGAAGATGATTTTTATGGGATAATTCTTTATTGGGTGAACCGATTTTCACCGTTTTTACTTTATTTGAAAGCACGTCATTTCATTGTGATTTGTAGAAATTACAGGCACAATAAACACCTGCTTATACGGTTAAATTACAAACTTAATTCAGAAATAATTTTGTATTTTTTTTTCAAAAACTATTCAACCTATAAAGTTCAAAATAATTTTCCTAGAAAGTTTTTATAAAGTTCTACTTTTGAATTTTTTTTCATATTTTTAAAACTTATGGTTCAAAAGTTAGAGGGGGGAGGACACATTTTTTTTTACTTCTGGAGCGATTATTTCCGAAAATATTTACATTATCAAAAAATGATTTTAGAAAACCCCTATTCATTTTTAAATACCTATCCAACAATATATCACACGTTAGGGTTGAAATGAAAAAAAAAATCACCCCCCACTTTACGTATAGGGGAGGTACCCTAATAAAACTCTTTTTTCCACTTTTTATTTTACCACTTTGTCGGCGTAACTGATATACATCTTAGTACCAAATTTCAGCTTTCTAGTGCTAACGATAGCTGAGATTATCCGCGGACGGACGGACGGACGGGAAGACATGGCGAAACTATAAGGGTTCCTAGTTGACTACGGAACCCTAAAAAATGCATAAGGGCTAAAGTTACACTTCACGCTTCCTTCTTTATTGAAATTCTCAGGAGCGCAGCCAACCATGACCTGTCTCACGGGCCACGCAATGAAGGGTACAACTTCTTAGATGAAAGGTCTTAAGTAACAACAATTTTCTAATACGTTACGTCTTTTAGTTCTGAGAGAAATAAGGATGGGAACACAAGTCTGAGGCAAAAGGTCGTAACCGACGGGATTCTTGTACTAAAATATGACGTTTAGTTCTGGTTTCAGAAAACAGGAGTTAAGGAATTCTTGCTCATTGGGCATGACGGGTTTGACTCTTGACCTCGAACATAAGAGTACTCAAGAGTAAAATGCATTTAAGTGCATTAACATTAGGTAATTAAAACTACTCGTACTTCATAAAAAAACAGCTGCGCCACAGCGCATTGTTAGGACATCCAAATCAGTAACTGTGTTTTTTTAATAGTCAATATATTTATTTAGTTAAAAACAAGAAAAAAAACCCATATCTTGACATAAATCCAGTCCGAACAATTTGTAGTAATAAATGGCAAGCGAGTACGGTCACGTCAGAAAATATTAATACATTTAATGTGACAAAAAAATGTGTTCCAAGACTTTACGCCTTGGTAATAGAGTCGTGGCTACATATTTTTGTTACATTAAATGTATCTATATTTTTAAACGTGACTGTACATAAATATGTACAGTCACGTGTATGAAAGAGATCACTTTAGTACGTATATTTAAATAAATATACGTACTAAAGTGATCTCTTTCATATTGTCGAATACTAGTAAGTACCTACATAAATTGTATCGAAAACACTCAGTCAAGAAATAGTCATGTTATCGACTCGTAAACTTATTTCTTCACCTGCTACGACATGACGAAATTATTAAGAACATCCTAGAATGGAGAGTTGAAGCCAAGAGGAAGCCAAGGTAGCCAATTGATATAGTTCTGTGGTAGCCAAAAGAGTAGAGCATACTCGTACATGGATCAAGTCAAGGAACAAATAAACGTCGTATCGTATCAGGCTGTCAAGGAGAAGGCAAAGGACAGACATCTCTTAAATAATTGATAAAGATGACACTTAGTCATTATACCGATAGAAAGACAGCCTCCATAATACCCATATGCTACAGAGTATATGAAAGGTTGGATAGTTAAAAGTCGGATAACTTTTACCTAATTAAAAGTATTAAAACCCACTCAGAATTCCTTAATACAGTTAAACTGCATTAATATCTCTTGTTAATGAAGTTCCACGCAATCCAACCAACGAGTAATGAACATTATCCAAAGACAATAGACTTTCTTTATACCCATTATGTCTCTTCAAAGAACCCACTGTTTACAAAACCTTTTAAATCGCAACCTTACCACAACGTAATAGAGGTCATTTGGATTGTTTTAGTTGTATTGTGTAACAGTACAATAATTTCTCATGGGTTGGTTATGTATTAATTTTGCAGTTATCATAACTGTTACAATTGTGCACTTTAATTCTCAGAAGTTTCAAAACAATTTTTTACGTTCATTGTTGATATTTCTTCAAACGTAGTCACTTAAGGGGCTCCACACGTTTTTTATCGATTTTTGACCAGTTTTGAGTCGATATTCCAACATTTTCACTACAGATAGAATTATAAGGCAAACGGCTATCGGTTCTTGATCTTTTATCTCCATTATGTGGAGCCGGATTCTAAAATAAATGAGCCCTTATTTTTTCATGATTCTTTTAAATATGGTCTAAAAAACAGGTTTATCGACATTCGAATGCTGTAAAGAATCTTACATATACGAAATCTACATATTAGGGTTCCTCTTTGACATCCCTATAAACTGACGAGAGATTTTAATTTTAATTATGACCAGAAACTACTTTTTGGCCTAAAATTGTTCTACTTTGATGTCAAATATCTCGAAGAGAATGAATATTAAAGTAAATATAGGATACTCCATATATTGTTTAAGGCCGTTACTGATACTATGATAAGCGAAAAAATCATTAGAAAACTAAGGGATTCAGATCGAAAGTAGTTGACGGCAGGGAGCCCCCTAAGAAAGTTTCCGGGCTACTTTGGTAGATTTAAAATGGTCAGGTAACGTCTTATGTATTACCAAAACTCAACTCAAACTCAAACATTTATTCAGTAAGTACGCCACAAGGGCACTTTTACACGTCAGATAGTTTATTAAAGTAAAATAGAAAAAAAACTACACCGGTTCTAACCCTACACCTCTGACCTGAGAAGAATTATGCCCGGCAAGAAACTCGGCGGAACTTATTTTTTTCAAAACAACAGTAAGTACATCAAATTTGATAATACATATAAATGCGTTGTTCTATAAGAACAGTCTAAGTATAAGAAAAGTCTATAAGAAGTGTCTACATAAATTGATTTTTTGACGAACATTTGCAATACCTAATTGCAATTTGTCAACATCATTTCAATATTTTGTCAATCACTTCTAACATTCACAGCAATGACGCGTACTTGGGGTAGTTTCAATGACCACGAGGCAACCGGATGGCTCGCGGTATTTAAGCTCCTAAAGTGATGAGGAACCGCCCTGTGCAACCCGAAATGACCCAACTTGGACTGGAGCGGAAATATAGGGGGGGTGTAAAAATAAAAAAAATATCGCGAGGTAACCGCATGAAGAACAAGCATACTAATTTTCAAGCGGTTGCCTGACAATTTTTTTCTTCGCTCTCGTACAGGGAACCAGTCCAACCAGGAGGGATGATATTAAAATTTTGTTATATAACCAGGGTACATTCTTTCAGGCAACCGCTATTTCAATCGGTTGCCTCGCGATATTTTTTTGAGCCATCCGGTTGCCTCGCGGTCACTGAAACTACGCGTCATTGCTTTAACTATAAGTATAGGCCACTTACTCCCGGTCCTAATATCATGATCCAAAAGAGACCAGCAACCTTCTACCCGAATGTCATCTACCCAAAGTTTTTACAAGATCTCTGCACTAAATATTAAAAAGCTTGTTATTCCAATAATTTAGATTAACAAAATAAGTTGTTACCTACCCCTTAACTTTATTTGGCAATCGGGTACTTATTAACACTGTCACTAGCGTCATAATACAATAGCGAGCTTATTATTTATAACTGCAAGAAACAACTACTTCACATTCCAATAATTTTAAACAAAAATTTACCGACTTCACTTAGACGCCACAAAAGCCAATGCCCGAGCGTAAAACATACTTAAATCGCTATAGGTGTGCCTATAATATTTGAAGAGTTCCCTCGATTTCTCCAGGGTTCCATCATCAGATCCTGACCTGGTGACAATGGGGCCAACTGTGAAGTATAAAAACAGAAAAAGAGTTTTTCAAACAAAAAAAAGAATTTTCCAAACCGGTCCACAACAACCGTCTTCGAATAATCGGTGAACATACATAAAAAAATAGCAAAAACAAAGATACCGACGAATTGAGAACCTTCTGCTTTGAAATCTTGAAGTCGGTTGATAAAACAAAAAGTTCCCACAGGATAACCAAGTTCTTGCTCTTGACACTTGGTTAATTGAATCAAGTAACTTGACAGTTGACCTTTAGTATGAAAAGTGCCCACTCTTGCCACATCAAGACTACTTTCCCATACTTCAAATAGTTCACACAAACCAAATACAGAATTGTATATCTGGCGGAAAGACTTATCTTCAGACATTTCTGCTGTACAAAACGCACTAGTGTTTATTCCTCTTTATAAAACCACAGAGTCGTAATTGAGTCTTAAAAGTGAGAGAGTGGCGTAGGTAATTATAAAATATTCAAGCAGATTATCGCGATGGGAGCCCGGAACTGGCGGTGAATGCGTATTCAACGCATCGGCTTTGGGAACTTACTTATTTACATTACAAATCTTTTACTCTCGGTTTTGATCTAAGCAATTTCACCCCTAAATCCATAAAAACTATAAGCAATTGCAGGCCAGTGTTACGCTGGGATTGTTAAACGCATAAGTTTGCTTTAATTGCCGGAAAGAGCGTTAAATATAAGGATGAAAATAGTTTTTATCCTCTTACGATTTGTGACGGGTTTAGATACCAAACGTATATAGAACAACGCATTTATATGTATTTTTAAGTTTTGATGTACTATTTTGAAAAAATAAGTCCCGCCGAGTTTCTTGCCGGTCATAATTCTTCTCGGGTCAGAGGTGTAGGGTTAGAACCGGTGTAGCTTGTTATTTTTTTTTCTCTTTTACTTTGATTACTTTGAACTATCTGACGTGTAAAAGTGCCTTTGTGCCCTACTTACTGAATAAATGTTTGAGTTTGAGTTTCAAACTCGGTGCAGTACTACAACTTTCTGCTGCCGAGATTATATGCTCCATGTATTCATATTGTTTTAGTATCATTTTTACATACATATTTGGATTTAGCCAATCTTTTCCGATGGCTTTCTTTGATAGCCCGTGGTCTCCTTAAAACATCTTCTCTGGTGTTACAAAAATGCTGCTGATCGGTATCTTATTGCGACTAAGAAAATGTAGGAGTGACATTTTTTGGAAGCGAAAAAAATTTTTTTTGTATGATTTGAAAATAAAAAAATTCATACTTTTTCATAATTAGAAAACGATACCAAATACGCCCTTAAACGGAGGGCCAGCATTTTTGTTACAACCTGTATGATTTTACAAATCTGGACGTGGATAGATATGATTATGCCGTCTTGCCGTCGAAGTTCCCACCGACCTCTGTTTTGAACTCATGAATTCCGCCCCCGCTTCTTCCACCTAATCCCGTATACATTAGGTCTTACGAAACTAATGTTTTATGGTCCATTGAGACAAGTTCAGTGGCGGTTGGACAGGTCGACGCCCCATACTCTATACTGCTCTAATGATATTGTTTCGCTCTTTTAATAACTTGTTTAGTGCAATCCCGGATGTGAAAAAGATGGTGGACTGGTTTGGTTGTGTTTAGTGTATGGGCTTATTGCCTTTCTATTCATGGGTATAAACGACAAAGTTAAACGGAAGATTACACAAAATATCCAGAAGGAAAACAGTAACCAATAGACAAGAGGAAAACAGAGATAATCATACTACCTAACTCACTATCTTGGTACAAATGCGATGTCTATTGCTCATAATAAAACATGCCATGCCATTACACGCAAGCGTAGCGGGAGATACGAGGGTTGCTACTTATATATCCGGAAACAAAAAAACAAACAAACGTACACGGCTGAAAATGGTTTTATTGTTTTTCAAAGTATTCCCCTTGATGATCTATGCACTTTTGCATTCGCGTGAACCAATTTTTAAAGCACTTCTGCCACTCCGCCTGAGGTACCTCCATAACGTGTTGTTTGAATGCGTCGACAGCATCTTCAGCAGTCGAAAATCGTTGACCGCGTAATTTATTCTTTATATTTGGAAATAAATAAAAATCGTTGGGTGCCAAGTCAGGGCTGTACGGCAGATGACCCGTTAATTCCACATTTCCAAAAATAGAGTTGACCCTCCAAAAATAGAGTTGTTTCGCGTGACGTATGACAGCTGGCATTGTCATGATGAAGAATGATTCTTCGTCGCTGGTTAGTTTTACGAATTTGTTCAAATACTTCCGGTAAGCAAATGGTCGTGTACCACTCTGAATTAACCGTTCTACGGTTTTCTAGTGGCACTGTAGCTACATGGCCATTAATACCGAAGAAGCAGGCCACCATTAGTTTCAATGTACTTTTTGCACGAGTAACTTTCGTAGGGTTCGGCTCATTTTGAAACACCCATACCGTTGATTGTTGCTTCGTTTCGGGATCGTATGCATAGATCCAGGATTCGTCACCTGTATAGATGTTATAAACGGCTTTTGAGTCACCACGGTTATATTTTTTTAACATTTTATTGCACCATTCGACGCGAGCATCTTTTTGCTCTTTTGTTAAGTTGTGGGGTATCCAACGCGAACAAATTTTTTTTACAGCCAAATAATTATGTAATATGCTATTAATGCTGGTCATAGAAATACCCAGAGTCGCCTCTATCTCGCGGTACGTAACATGTCGGTCGTCCATTATAAGTTTTCGCACAGCCTCGATATTTTGTTGTACAACGACCGATTTCGGGCGACCTGCCTTAACTTCGTCCGTAAGCATACTACGTCCACGATTGAACTCACTAAACCAGTGATACACAGTAGTTTTAGATGGGGCTTCATCACCAAAAGTTGAAGTTAGTTGATCTATGCACTGTTGTTGCGTTAAACCACGCCGAAAATCATAATAAATCATAGCACGAATATTTTCACGAGTGAGTTCCATTCTTGCTGCGAGATGACATTTAAAACCCGTCAAAAACAAAACACGAGCGTTAATAAGAAAGAAAAAATATACCGGCCAGTACTTAAAAAAGTTCAAATTTTACCATGGAGGTCAAATATGCTATTTAAGAAGATTGTAATCCCGGTTTCCGGATATATAAATAGCAGCCCTTGTATATAAAAAGCTTATTCCTTAGGGAGTTATAATTTTTTTTCGCACGTGTGATGAAAAACATTGCGTGTGATGTAATACGGAGGAGTCATATGTCTCTTACCCCCCACGCTGCACGATGTACCTAGGTACTATTTTTTCTACTGACTTTTATTTACCAGACTGTATTTCTATCTTTTATCTATTTTAGTTCATCACTCAAAATTTGGTATTTTATTGTTTCTGATTTTGTATCTTTCCCAGTTAACTGCAGGTGTTCTATTATTGTTTCAATCTCGATTTATAAATGTCTAATTGTGCATCCGGCTCGAAGGACCAACGTATATTGTTCTCAAGAACTAACATAAAGATTAAAATAAATCTCTGATAATGTCTGATAACACAAAGGCAAACAACTTTAGCCTGGACACGAAATATAATTACTAATACACCTGTTAGACCTGTTATAACAGATATCAAAAGAGCTAAAGTCACAAGGAACTTATAGTAACTTATGATCATTTTGAAACGCAATTGTAATAAGCGATTACTAAATCATTCATTATTTTACGCGAGCATTATTGTCCCGTTACCGTGTACCGGTCAGTCACGATTTTCTGTTGACAAGCCTTTATGCTCTTTAGAAATAGACCTAGATGACTTGTGATATGGATTAGATTCGCTATTTGTATGGTGTAACGGGTTTATATCTAGTGTGTGTACTTAGATGTCTGCATGAAGTATGAATTTCTTAAAGCACGTAAACCCGTCTACAATGTCGTAATATAAGGACCGTGGACCGTGCTCGATGAAGGGTCACCTGGTGGTTTACAATGTTTAAATTCACGTCAATAGAATAGCAAGTGCTGACCCCTACAGTTCATGCACTCATCCTTGCGCAATGTAGGGGCTGCCATCTAGTAAACTAATTCGGAAACATAAACAAGATTAGCACATTGCATTCGCACCACGGACCAAGAGAGAAACCGGACATCTATTAATATCTTAATCTATCTCCCTAACCACAGTTGAACCTTATTACCAAGCAAAACAGTCGTTCTTAGGTGACTAGTGAAAAGTAGTAAAAACTGTCCGATAGAGAGCATTATGTACGTCATTACCCCCTTAGTCGAAATGAGACACAGTCCCCTAGATAACCCTCTCTTTCGGAATCACTTTGTGACCGAAGAGTATACCCCAGTAGAAAATGGTAACTTCATAAGTTTGACTGTTGTTTCGACAAATAAACGCTTTGGTAGTAAGGTTTGGTTGTCAATTATATCGAAGTAATCTGGCGGATAGATGAATAAAAGTTGACTGAGGACTAAGTATATATGAAAAAATTTACCACTCTTTTTTAACTACATATATGCTTACTAGCCTTTTTCCGCGGCTTCGCCCGCGTACTATAAGTACTCAAAAAGGATACGATACCCATGTTGATTTTCAGACTTTGTGACCACATTTGCCCCTTTTAGGGGTTGAATTTTCAAAAAACCTGATACACGTGTTTACTCATTTATCGTTAGAAATACTCCTGTGAAGTTTCGAATAAAATAGTCTAACAAATCTTGATTCGCCATACAAACTTTGGACCCCGATTTCACCCCCTCAGGGGGTGAATTTAGAAAAATCCTTTCTTAGTGCAACCCTAGACCTTATAAGGAACCTACGTACCAAATTTGGAATCTCTAGAACCAGCGGTTTTGGCTGTGCGTTGATATGTCAGTCAGTCAGTCAGTCAGTCAGTCAATCAGTCAGTCAGTCAGTCAGTCAGTCAGTCAGTCAGTCAGTCAGTCAGTCAGTCAGTCAGTCAGTTTCTTCTTTTATATATTTAGATATCCAAGTTAAAATTTACCGACTAAGGAAGTAAGGAAGTGCACCACCTGTTTAATACCTTGTTTAATTTACGATTTTATTTTCTAAATCTAGCCTGCAAATCTCAGGGAGCTTATAAAAACTTTTACATACTTACACAAAACCTGCGTAGAAAGGTAATTTAACTCTATGACATCATTTGAAGTGCTTTTCTAACAATATCATTTTTGTTTCAGGTAAGTTCGAGACTCTAAGCTTAAGTCGAAAGCTTTTAGACAATAGAAGATACTCACGGCCTAATAAATAGAAGCTGCCGTGATATGAATTAAAAGCTTACAGCTTTCTAGTGGTAAGTTGTCAACCGGTTGGATTGTGGGACGTGAAACTGCGAAATGGTTGGTAAACACTATGAAATCTTTGTTGTAGGTACTTAGAAATATATTGATTTAGATTTAGAAAAAAGGACTTAACTTTGGAAGTAAGGACAATAAGTTGGAAACTCGTGTGCACCTTTATTATGGCGTTCTAAAATATTATCAACGCACGTTACATAACATTTCATGTCTGGGGTCTTAAGTAGTTAAAGGCCAAAACTTAACGAAATACTGTTTTTCGCGATTTCCAGCTTATCTTTAATTTCAGGATGGCAATGGAACTGTTTAGTTTAGTTTAGTTCAGGAAAAACATAACTGTAGGTAAACCAAGAGCGATCCAACTGCCATCAAACTGTTTTACAGTTTGGCAGTGCAATATGTAATACCTATGTAATGTGTCCTTATGAAATAAAAAGATTAATGATAATATTCATTCACTAGGGTAGCTACTAGCTACAAGTAAAACCAAAGAATTAAGGACATGTCATACAATTTGAAGTACTTACTGTTCTTTGCGAGTGAAAAGTCGAAAATAAAGAGTGTCTTTTATACAGGATTATAAAAAAAATGTAGTAATCCGTTTAAGGGCACTATTGATATGCAAAGCCCGGACGACGGGAGCAAAAATGCACTTTTCACTAGTGCTTAATTAAATATCGACTATTCTATCCATATGAACAATTTTTGAATCAGAAATGTATTGATCAAACTCATTATTGTCAGGTTGTTACACAATATTACATCAGGTACCTAGGTAAGCTTACATTATATATTATTTCAGTCAACTAATTACATACTATAATTATTATCAATAATATCATACTCATGTGAATGATCGTAATAATAAAATAAGAGTGACAGTTCTTTTAAATAGATACTTTTCTCATAACTTATGATCAATAAATTTCTAATTCAAAAATTGTTCGTAGGTATGGATGTCGATAGAATAGTCGGTATTTAATTAAGCACTGGAAAAAAGTGCATATTTGCTCCCGTCATCCGGGCTTTGTTGATATGGTATTGCGACTAAGAAAAAGTTAAGGAAAACATTTTTTGGACGCGAAAATTTTCATTCACACGTCGTCCCGGCCGGCCAACTCTCCATACAAAACCATTTTTTTTTTCACGTAAAAATTTTTTTTTCTTAGTTTTTCATTATTAGAATACGATACCAATTTCTTAAACGGATCACCGGTATTTTTGTTCCACCTTGTATTTGTATGAAACTTATTCATGATATTTCTAACATAAAGATGTCTTGTGTGATAACGATAACAACTGATATTGCACCTACTTGTTAATATGTACATTGCAAGCACGTACCTACCTATTAAAAGGATAGCAACACCATCTAACAGCACCGCACTAGTGACAGCGGTTGGCACCGGGGTGGCACTTTCTGTTTCTTAAATGTATTTCAATAATACTAAATCATGTACTTACAATGGTGTTTTGATGTCTTTACCCTAAAACTATTTATTTATTTTATCAAAACCGCTAGGAATTCTCCAATACCCAAACTCTCTAAATGAAGAAGAATGCATAATATAATAATGTATGCTAACATATGCACAATGAATGGACCGTTAATGCAGATTGGAATCAGCTGTGATAGTTAGATAAGGCTTGCATCATGTAGGAAACAGTAAATCTATTGAACGGAAATTAGTTAATGGGAACAGGTTTTCAGGTCATTAAGTTTCTGTGTTGATATATGTGGTATGTCTTTCATAATTTTTCAATTGAACGATGTAAGTATTTTATTCTACGCATTTGTAACTATTAACTAACAAAGAAAACCGGTAGATTTTTCCACCAAAGGGCGCGGCAACGTTTTTTCGACACGAAAATTTTTGAAAATGTCTTAGAGTGAAATGGAGATTTATAATTCAAATGGAATACTGTTTGTGCATACAAACGAATGTACTTTTTATCTTATGCCACGACCGTGGCAAACAAGTATACGGCCCATCTGAGTAAGCAGCTACCGTAGCCTATTGACGCCTGCATCTCCAGAGGTGTCATTTGCGCGGTAGCAACCCTTTGATATAAGGAGGAATTAATTTGTTGAAGGCTAAAGAGACGAGAAATTTATTACAGAATACAAATGCTGGTAAAATAAGTTATCACTGTTATCAGTGTCACTACTTTATGATAGTTCCGATACTTCAAAATCGACACTCGTCTTTCGTTGATGGGGCGCGCCTGTGATTTGTACGTACTGAGGTGTGAATCAATTATTAATGACATAACAACTTTGTTCCGCCTTTTTGGTTGTCGCGCCAGAACACGGCTTTAAATGGTGAAAGTTGTGAAATATCAGCCTTGGAGGTTTATTGTGTTGTGTCATCAAGGCACGTGAAAATATAAGGTAAATAAGGATGTGTGGATTTCCCCTCGTTCCGGTTTTTAAGCAGAACATTTATATGACCTAGTGAGCCATTATTTTGTTTTTGTTATTTAAATATTTATTATGATTTATGACTAATACCTGCTACTTTATTTGTAGCCAACCGAATATATTCAATAGCGTCTAGACTCTATTAGGCCCTAGATTTTAGGGGAAAATAAAGAAAAAGTATCAAAAATCAATTTACAGCAGGTAAAAATATAGGATTATTTAAATTTTGCCACGATAATATAAATTAAGTGTCATGTTTAAATGTAAGTGTATGTTTTTTGGTCGTATTTATTCAGACCTTAGCGTAAAGAAAGAGGTACATACTTAATTAGATCAAAAAATAAATTAATGGAGGAAAATGGTAATTAACCAGATGAAAGAACAGATGAAAGAACAGATGAAAAATATAATGATATTTTGAAATGTATGTAGGTATGTCACATCAAATATGGCGAGACCTCACATACAGCAATCACATCATCCATACTAATATTATAAATGGGAAAGTGTATGTGTGTGTTTGTTTGTTTGTTTGTCCGTCTTTCACGGCAAAACGGGGCGACGAATTGACGTGATTTTTTAAGTGGAGATAGTTGAAGGGATGGAGAGTGACATAGGCTACTTTTTGTCTCTTTCTAACCCCCTACTTCCCTAATATGGGGGGTGGAAGTTTGTATGGAGCATTCCGTAATTTTCAAGGTAGAAAGCTAATAATTTGTGTGCGGTTTATTCTGTTCCGAGTTCTCTTCTGTGTTTTAAATCAGGAAAGGGGAACCGTGTTACCCCGAATTTAACGCGAGCGAAGCCGCGGGCAAAAGCTAGCTTTCTAATATATGTAATGTATAAGCACAAGCCAATCAACGTCAATGTGACACCACATAACCAGTTATCGATCAATTTCTCTATCATAAATAACTCTCCATAAATATGGGATATCTATATCGGTAGGTATGTTGATATTGTTCATATTCTACACTGGCTAAAAAACTAACCACCAATAATATTATAGTATAAATATTAAAATATCACTGCAAAGAAAGGAAATTCTGGCAACATAGTTTTAATTCTCTTTGGACTTTGAGTACCTACCTACTAATGAGCTACAACATATCTAGGCACAAGTTTATGAAAATGGTATGTAGTAGGTAAAACCTTTATACCAACTAATTATACTATAAGTGACCATTATTCATAATTTTAACACTCATTTTCCCACGGACAATACCTTAAGAAAATGACCAATCCTTTACAACTTACCGGTTAACTTTGCAAGCTCTCGTCAATTACTAAAAACTCATAACAAAATAAACTTTAAAGCTATAATGCATAAGGTTCATATTTATACATAGTTAAAGATACGCGGTAGTTGAGCCAGTAAAGAGGCGGATCAGAAGTATCACAACAAGCGATTTGAGGCGCCAATCATTTTAATAGCGTAAGTACACTTTCTCTGGACTACATTGAATGCTGTCATTAAATAAAAGTACGTTGTACTACTGATGTACCTACTGAAGTGTAATGTGGTCGTCGTGTTATGCTTCTACGTGGAAGCCGGTTAGCTTTATTTTAGACTACTTTTATTTTCATCAGCAACTACCATGAACAATCAAAACCAGAGGAATGGCAATGTGTATAAAAAATCGCGTTTCTCATAATTCAAGCTGCAATAACCTGAATCGGAGGCTAGATAGCGTCACTAACCCTTAAGTGTCTACGCCAAATCTTGGGATCAAGTTGCCGAGCCAACCCCAAGCTCCATTAAGCCGTGGCAAGAAAGTCGAAACAAAAGCTAGAGCGATGACGTTTCAGGAAAACAGGAACGTTTTATTTTTCTGTGTGTCCGAAGGAAGCTTAGCAATAATAGCAAAATCTGATTATACCATTACTCATTTAGCTTGACGTTTCATTGAAAATCAAAGCAGTAATCTACGTTTTACGGCCACTTATTGGTTATCAAAAACTACGCATCGATGACGGAGACGATTACTCACATGCGTACGAGTTGATTCATTTGAAACTGTGCCAAATGTTGCAGACGTCTGGTTACTCACAGTGGTCGTCAACTCTGGTAAAATGTAACTGAAAATATTGTGACTAAGATGTTGCAGATTACTGATGCCTGGTTGTAATAATCATAAAATTAAACCAGAAGATATAAAAGTCGGATCAGCATTTAGGTTTTTACAGTATTGTGCTCCGTGTTGTAATAATCATAAAATTGAAGCAAAACATATAAAATATGAGTACGCAACGTAAGGTCTCTTGCTCGTTCACGCCAACGGCAAGAGCTTTATTTTAAAGAAATCTGATGCCCTACTTGCGGCCTTTGTATGATTTCCTGGAATTTATCGGCAAAAAACTGTTTTATGGAGCGTTAAGAGAAAACGTTGGAATAACTCATCATACAAGACGATAAGTTCAATTCAAATTAACCTTAACCTTTAAAAAAGCCGTACAAGTTAGTTTAACACAAAATTGTTATTTTTATTTTAGAGCGCATTATTCGCCAACAAACTGTCCTCAGTTTGGCGAAAAAAACGATGTATACCTACCACTTAAGTTTTCTCTTGAAATAAATAAATTGTTTTGGGAGCTGCGATGCCACAGATACACGTCTGATTACACCCCTCTTTTCCCTTGAAAGTTCAATTGAATATTATGAATTAAATAGTTTTTCGAAAAATATAAATATCGTTAAAAAAAGAAGAAAGAATAATTCAAAAAAATTGCAATTCCTTGTTAGATTTGTTTATATGTCAGATCTTCGTTTACACTAAAACTAATGTAAGAAAATAACAATAAAATTTGCATATGGCTTTACCTAACTGTTTCTAGTTTATGCTAGGAGAAACAATTCCCATATTTTTTGTGATGTATCGAAAAACTCTAATTTCAACGAGCGTTGCATCTCTTTCTTTCGTGCACGGGGGCTTATACATGTCTCTTACTAATGGTTTGCTTCAAGAGGCTGACAACACCCGATGACCTTCAAATTGACTTTACTCAAACAGTTTTTTAGCTATAACTACTTGTTTTGAGAAACTAAAAAATATATATGTTATTATTCGTTATATTTGGAAGAACTTCGTTAATTCCGATATAGGATTGAACGAAATCGGCTTGATAGAAAATAATTCCAAAGTTACATCTTAAAATTTGCTTTAAACAGTCGTATGCCTTTAGTTTCTTGACCTTATACGTCTGTAACTAAGGGCAAAATTCCACCGCACTAATACTAAAAACTTCGTTGTTTTATATTTCTCAATTAATGCGCAGTTTTTTTTTTATTCATCATTTTGCAAAATTTGCAATGAGCTCCCATACTAATCGTAACACAGTGTTTCTCTTTCACTCGCGCTGAAAAAGATAGGGAGGGAATTTAGCTGTTGTCAGCCCCATTGTATACCTATCTTAATTCTTCTTCAAGTGCCTTCTCCGTCCCGGAGGTTGGCGATCTTATGCCCATATGCCTTCTTCTTCTTCCTCCTTAGCGAGTATGCGTCCTTTGTTGGGCACCAATTTTCCTCCAAGAACCATTCATGGTTTCACTCCTCCAGAGTGGGCCCGCAATCTTTTTAATATTGTCTTCCCATCATGGTTGGAGGTCTGTGATCTGGTCTTGTAGAACGAGGTCTCCATGCTAGGACATATGCCATTCTATCTGAAGTCATGCGAATTAGTTACCTACCTATACCTACCTACCTATCAGCCTATCAGCGCCGTGGCTTGCTGCGGCATTATGCTGAGTGGGGGTCCCTTTTATCGTCCTAAATGTTTGTTACTTTTCCTTTTGTTCATTTAATTGGTGTGACGTTAATAAATGTATTTTCTTTCTTTCTTTCTTACCTACCTGTGTTTGTAACTATACCTACGTAAGGCCTTAATTATCAACAAGTAATGGAACAAATTACGGGAAGTAGTAGCTGGCAGCTTGCATCCGGAATTCCCGTTAGAGCGCCACTAACACTAAATCTAAATATACCTGGCGGGTGTTGAACTCGCGACCGATATCCTACCCATAAACTACATTATTTCAGTAGCTTTGAAATATATGGGTTGGCTGACCTTGTAGTGTTTAACAATAATGATCCGTCTAGATTTTATATTAGCGATAATGACTTATAAAAAATATACAGTCACGTCATCTACTTTCTCTTATGTTATTTACATCCTCTATCCAGCATACATTATGATAAACGTTTATTGCTATCAGAATGGGAATTTATGAATTCTTTTTAGTCTGGTTAGTCATTTTAGGGATATGTACGCCTGTCCTCTCTTCGGGTTTACTCTTCCGCCTTTCTTCGAGGGGAGAAAGAGTAAACCCTACTTGCCGTTTGTGGAGATGCCGGGATGCCGAAGATTCTGTTGAATTCAGTGTCGAAATGATTTAATAGAGTGTTCAAATTATGACCGATATCCTGCCATGATCTTGTCCCATAAACTACCTATATTATTTCAGCAACAGTAATTTATGCAGTCCTAAAAAAGTCCTGAAAGTCCAGTGCCGCTTATCAACCATCTGCCCCCAGCAAATCCTCCAGTCCTTCTGACACGTGACCACACGGAAGCCAAACAAGTGCCAAACAACTTTAAAAAACGCATTGTGGTTGGCCGCGTGGATGGAGGACGGGGGACTGGACATCCACCGACCCGTTGGGTCGACATAGTGAAGAAGGCCTGCCAAGACAAGACAAGAGCCTATCATACGAGCCGTAGAAGATCGTGCAGCTTGGAGTGCCTTGGTACTAGAGCAACGACTTCATCTGATCGCGACCCTCAGCCATAAGGAAACGAGGAATAGAAGAAGAATTTATGCAGTGATCTTTTAGATTAACAAGTCTGGATTTTTTAGTCAACTATGTACTGTACTCATACAAGATAAGCTCATCAAATAAAGAGCTTTTTATATCGAACTCATTCACGTAAACATAAGTTTCATAAATTTTACAAAAACTATTTAAAACGGGGTATTTACGATGTGTATTTGTTTTTTCGAGTTTTCGATATTTCAACACAGTTAAGTGCATGCTCCATTATCACGGACGGAGTAACTGAAGTTACTGCGAGTGTTAGTTGTGGTCTACCCAAAGCGAAAATTTCATAAATGTTACACCTAGGTACTGCTGCTGCTCTATTAACCTAATGATGAGCACTGCACGTCAGGTACTAAAACTCTTTACTCACTACTCACTCTAAGAATTACAATCATATTCATGGGATATTTGTAATGTTCACTTTACCGTAAACTACTCGGCCAACCTACTTCCTAGTTCCTTCATCAGTATCGGTGGAAGGAAACGCACAATTACTTTATTGTATCAGTTTTTTGCCATTTAAATTACTTTTTTACTAGCACATTTTGCTTATTGCCTTCCGTAAAATATAAAAAACTCATAAATGTACATTATAATATGTCAATTAGATGACTGACAGGTTTTCAATCTCGTACCTTACTTTTATGTAACATTTGTATAAAATTGTAATTGTATGTCATACCTACATATATAGTCATAAAAGTCATAATGATGATAAAAATGTAAGACAAATGTTAGTGAAAAGGGTAAGTATACTTAAACATAAATATCATGTCATGTATCAGTATCACGCACAAAAAATCACACATCTGCATCATGTATGATATTCGCTCATGACAAAAATCACACTAGGTTAGGTAGTAACATGCAATATTGCACCATAGTGATTTCACTACCATCATTCATCACTTTTGCACTAATTCACGGTCACGGTAACGATGACCTGGCCTATAAACAGATAGACATAAGTACGCTAAAAAATGACGAAAGCGAAACCACATTAGCGAGATGTAACCGGCTTAACGGTACGAATCAAGACTGACATACTTTTAACAGGCGGGCAAAGGCGGGCCAAAATGTGAACGTTCAGAATTATAAGTCATTTACAAAAGAAAAAGTGAACAAGGCCTCTGGTGCCTAAGGCTGGAATCGAACTAGCCACTTCTACAATACATTTCTTCTTCTTCTACAGCACCACCTTGTCACATTTAAACTAGATTGTCAGACAGCGGAAAAACATCTTAATATGAATGTTGTTCACCAGAATATTCAGGGTTTTTCCAGCAAGGAGTTAGAGATAGGTTTATTCTTAGATAATAATGATGTACAAGTTATGTGTATTACAGAACATTGGCTTAAAGAAGAACATTTAATATTTGACTTTGTTAACTTTAAATTAGTCAGTTACTATGCTAGAAAATCTGCCATTCATGGTGGTTCCCTTATTATTGTTAAAAATGGTCTAAGATCTAAAGAACGGAAGGATGTTGTAAAACCAGTCAGTTGTCCTATGTGTAGACAAAATCATTTTTTGTTTTCATGCGATTCATTTCGTAAACTGTCCGTTGACCTTCGTCAAAAGAAAGTCAATGAGTTAGGCATATGTCAACTGTGTTTAAGGCCAGGTCACCAGTTGTCCAATTGTCGTTTATCTACGTGTAAATATTGTAGTGAACGTCATAACACATTGCTTCATGCCGAAACTGATAAGGATACAGTAGAGTTAACTGCTGTAACCACTTACAAAAGTGATCCGGCTCGAAGGACCAATGTTGAGGCCTAGGCTCCTATTGTAGCTGATGCAGGGATGCCTAAGTGGATCTTCAATGAAGACTTGTTATTTAAATTTATGTACAATTTTTATTGCTAGAACTATGGTCTAATTTACAGCTTGGTATACGTGTTGGTCGTTCAATGGATTTGAAGTGATTGTCGTTGCTGGCTGTCGGCGGCGGTTATCCCGATCCGTTACCGATCTTCAAAATTCGGAAGCGAACGGCCGTCCGTGACGTCACTTCGGATGCGTTCTGAACATGCTCCCGGCGTTGAAGTACTTCAAGGTACCTATAATTCAGAGCAGGATGTGAGAAATGGTGCAAATGCTGCATGCACGTTACATGGAAGCGGGCAGGGGACAAATATTGTTAAACGCCCGTTTTATTATTCCCCGTTTCGTTTTAATATCGGCTACTCGGGCTACTCCATCTTTGCCCTTATAAAGTTTTACTATGCGACCGAGTAGCCACATTAACGGGGGTACCCCTTTTTCCTTGACAATAACTAGGGCTCCGTCCTCTAGCTTGTCATGTGATGAAAACCATTTGGTTTTTTGCTGTAGTTGAGATACATATTCCAATTTAAATCGGTTCCAAAAATGAAGCCTCAGCTGCTCCACTCGTCGATACCGCTGCAGTGTGTTGATCTTCTCCTCAGCCACAGGGTTCTGTGAATTAGGAACAAACATAAGCGGTCTTCCAATAAGGAAGTGGGAGGGGGTGAGAGCGGTTAAATCGGATGGATCACTGGACATTGGGGTCAAAGGTCTACTGTTCAGGGTAGCTTCAATATCCGCCAGACAGGAGCTCATCCCTTCGAAGGTCAAATGCGTTAAATTTAAAATACGTCGCAAATGGTGCTTCACTGAGCGCACGCATCTTTCCCATAGTGAGCCGAAATGCGGTGAATAAGGGAGATGCGTGCGCTCAGTGAAGCACCATTTGCGACGTATTTTAAATTTAACGCATTTGACCTTCGAAGGGATGAGCTCCTGTCTGGCGGATATTGAAGCTACCCTGAACAGTAGACCTTTGACCCCAATGTCCAGTGATCCATCCGATTTAACCGCTCTCACCCCCTCCCACTTCCTTATTGGAAGACCGCTTATGTTTGTTCCTAATTCACAGAACCCTGTGGCTGAGGAGAAGATCAACACACTGCAGCGGTATCGACGAGTGGAGCAGCTGAGGCTTCATTTTTGGAACCGATTTAAATTGGAATATGTATCTCAACTACAGCAAAAAACCAAATGGTTTTCATCACATGACAAGCTAGAGGACGGAGCCCTAGTTATTGTCAAGGAAAAAGGGGTACCCCCGTTAATGTGGCTACTCGGTCGCATAGTAAAACTTTATAAGGGCAAAGATGGAGTAGCCCGAGTAGCCGATATTAAAACGAAACGGGGAATAATAAAACGGGCGTTTAACAATATTTGTCCCCTGCCCGCTTCCATGTAACGTGCATGCAGCATTTGCACCATTTCTCACATCCTGCTCTGAATTATAGGTACCTTGAAGTACTTCAACGCCGGGAGCATGTTCAGAACGCATCCGAAGTGACGTCACGGACGGCCGTTCGCTTCCGAATTTTGAAGATCGGTAACGGATCGGGATAACCGCCGCCGACAGCCAGCAACGACAATCACTTCAAATCCATTGAACGACCAACACGTATACCAAGCTGTAAATTAGACCATAGTTCTAGCAATAAAAATTGTACATAAATTTAAATAACAAGTCTTCATTGAAGATCCACTTAGGCATCCCTGCATCAGCTACAATAGGAGCCTAGGCCTCAACAGTAGTCATCAGTCATATCATAGACGTCATAGCGCCTTACTTAGCCTTAATTTATAATAATTCAGTTTCACAAGGCGTTTTTCCAGATCTTATGAAATGTAGTAAAGTCATACCTCTTTTTAAATCGGGTGATTCTAGTGATCTGAATAACTTCCGGCCGATATCAATACTTCCTGTACTAAGTAAAGTTTTTGAAAAGCTAATGTTAAATGATCTACTGGGCCACTTCAACAGACATGGATTGCTTACAAGCAATCAGTTTGGTTTCACAAAGGGACGTTCCACAACCGACGCTGCTGCGGTACTCATGAAACATATTTTCATTGCCTGGGAAAAACATTACGATGCAATTGGTATATTCTGTGATCTTTTTAAAGCGTTTGATTGTGTAGATCATACAACCCTCATTCTTAAATTAGAACATTATGGTTTGTCAGAAAATGCCTTGAATCTCATGTCTTCATATCTTAGCAACAGAACGCAAACAGTTGTTGTAAATAAAACCCAGTCTAAAGGGACTTCAGTAAAATTAGGAGTGGCACAGGGTTCTATTTTGGGCCCATTCCTGTTTTTGGTTTATATAAATGATTTACCTTGTGTAGTACAAAACCTTTGTGATATCGTTCTGTTTGCCGATGATACATCTTTAATTTTCGGAGTTGACCGGCAATCTACCGATTTTACTGTAATCAATAACACACTAGCTGCTGTACTGAACTGGTTTACTATTAACAATTTGCTACTTAATGCTAAGAAAACCAAATGTATTAGATTTGTTTTGCCAAACGTTGCACCGGTGGACACTAAGATTCTCCTGAATGGTGAATGTTTAGAGATAGTAGATAAAGCAGTGCTCCTTGGTTCGACGTTGGACAAAAATCTACAATGGAGTCGTCATATAAGAAAACTCGCTCTTCGATTAAGCTCGGCCGCTCATGCCGTTAGGAGAATTAGACAATTAACGAATATTGACACAGCTCGCTTAGTTTATCACAGTTATTTTCATAGTGTAATGTCATATGGTATTCTGGTTTGGGGCAAAGCAGCTGACATACAGACTATATTTGTTTTACAAAAAAGAGCCATCCGCTTTCTGTATAAATTAAAGGCAGGTGCATCAGTTAGAGAACTATTTAAAGAAATTAATATTTTAACTGTTGCTTCCCAATATACTCGTATCTATGACAATATTATTTTTGTTGTAAAGAATATACATACATTCAAAAATTTTTCTGACATCCACAGCTATAACACTAGAAGTAAAAACAAGCTTGCTATCAGAAGTAGTCGTATCCGCAAAGCATATAAGTCATTTTTTGGTCAAGGTATTCACATTTATAACAAGTTACCCGTCGATGCTTTAAATTTATCATTTCCCGCTCTTAAGAAATATTTGAAAAAAAGTTTAATGTCAAAGGGTTATTACAGGGTCGAGGACTATATGACGGACAAAGATGCATGGCCCAAACCAGAAAATACTACAAAATCATCTAACATTTAGAGGACACAGTTCAGATAGGAAAGCATATCAAACGTTTTGTGAAGCAATCAGATTTGGATTTTATTATTATTATTTTATTTTAATTAAATAATACGTACATTGTATGTCTCTTAAGCTGTTTTGATATGCCTTCTTATAGAACTACGCATTATTGTGTATCTTTAAGATGTAATATTACTGTATTACTGTTTTGAAAAAATAAGTCCCGCCGAGTTTCTTGCCGGTCATAAATAATTCTTCTCGGGTCAGAGGTGTAGGGTTAGAACCGGAGGTAGTTTTTTTTTTTTTTCTCTCTGACGTTCATAAGTGCATTGTAATGTGCCTAAATTGAAGAATAAATATCTTTTATCTTTTATCATTCGCGGCTAAAGTTGTGCTGTTTTCGAGAACGTTCTCCATTTACTACGGGAAATGTTCTCGATCGAGAATATTTCCCATACACAACGGAAAACGTTCTCGAGAAAGGCATAACACTATTCGCGGCAGACGGCAGCGATTGCCCAAATTTGTTGTACCTACCTACCTTTATGTAATCTTTTCTTTTCTTACAAAAAAATCCAATGAACCCTCTGACGGCTACCCGGGTCCCAACGGCCCAAAAACAGATTAAAAAAAATATATTAAATAAATCATTTGATAAATAATTTGATTTGTTATCTAGTTATAAATGGTAAACAATTTATTGGCAGAAAACAAGATACATAACAAAAAAAACTAAGCTTTACCTATAAATTAAAACTAAAATTAAAAATAAATGCTAATTAAAGTAAAACTTAACTAAAAACTAAAACTAAATAAAACCTAAAAAATATCAAAAAAATTTGGTGCCCGCGGCATGGTGCCATAAATTATAATGTCAATAATAATTGGATACGAGTCGGATTGAATGAGATTAGCTAATAAATAAGTTGCATTCATGTTATTTAATTTCTACATATTTTTTATCATTTGCACAAACTTGTTGTTGTGTAACTTGATTCATTAATAATAAATATGTTCAAATACAATTTTGTAGCTCGCTGTAACATAGTACCTTAACCTACTCGTACATACCTATTATTTTGACGATTAGCTTTTAGATATAGCATAGGCTAAAAGTTACGTTTTCTGAGGTCAATATTGAAATTTACCTATTTACATGTTATGGTTATTTCTTAAATTCTGTATCTGTCTTTTCACTTTTCAATTTCGACGTCTCATTGTGTTTCTCCGGAAAACCAAAATTTCACAACTGAATCATGTGGTTAAATCATCGTCACAAATATTAGGACCGCCAAACGGAACTTTATCACGTTTCTCAGAGTCTGTGTAAATATTGCCACATCAGAACTGGCTCTTGTCAATTTACGAGCCTATTCATTTTTCTAGAATTTATTTAAAATTACTTACGCCATCAATGAAGATCTAACTTATAAATAAAATGGGTACTTACATCTACACCTACCTACTTATAGAGTATCTTAACTACCCAGCTGCATACTAAAGTAGAATTAATAACTGAAAATAGATGTCATATACTTCAGAAAAAGTGACCAAACCCTCCGGTGTCCGAGGCCAGATTTGAACTGGCGTCTTCAGCTTTCGCGGCTGACGTCCTGACCACTAGACCACCCGGTCACGGCGGAACTTGACAAATTTTCTCATGTATATGCATTCTCTGAATATAATTCATAACTCAATAGAGTAATTTGACAGCATTTTACATACATTTGACAACCGCTTTGTATGCCAGGGAGCTGTCAAAACTCCACTGGATTATCAATACTACCTTAGAGTAACCCGTTTCTGAGTTGCTGCGTTGAATCGCAATGGACCTCTGCAGCAGGTATGACCAGGAGCGGTGATCAAATAAGCTCTTTTGCTCAATTTCCCAGAAAATATGAAATGTGACACGTTTTTGGAAAAGGTACCATTTGGCGGAAGTTGTAAGAGTATTTTGTATGTTGTACAGATTCAATATTGTATTTGATGGGTACACGGAAAGAAAATATCTAGTCACGTTGACAACATTTTGAGTTACAGCGCTTTTAAATTTTGGAACGATTCAAATTATCATACTATTTTCGAAACTAGATGGTTTTTACGAGTTAAAAAGTGGACTTAACGTTAACATTTACAGCTGAAACAGAAGTTGTTAATAATAGTTCATTTCAAGCTCTACATTTTGATATAAAAATCTCATTAGTCATTATACAAAAAAAGTGACTAGACATGTTCTATCCGTGCACCCTTCATTTGAGCAATAAAAGCCTCGGTCGGCAAATGGTACCTTTTTAATCTAGAGAGAGACTATCACAAGTAGTAAACTATACAGGGTGTAATAAAAATACTGGAAAATAATAAGAAAATATAGGAGAAACATTTTTTGGAGGCGAAAATAAGTAGATTGTACAACAAGTGCATAAAACGTACGATTTTACGCGAGGCGTTTATCCATCCAAGCGAGCTTGCGAGCGAGGATTGATATAAAGTCAAGTGTAAAATGGGTTTTATGGACGAGGGTTACACTCTAATTTTCACTTCAATTGCGAGAAAATTATTTATCGGTAATTGTAAAACATTCTCAAGTTGTAAAAAAAATATTAGGTACAATGAAAACAACTATGGTTCCCACACTTCCCACCAATTAATTTATTACTTAATGTTTTTTTTTTTCAACATGTGAATTTAGACACAGATACTTGTTTTCTGCCAAGTCATAAAAACATTTCGGGGCATTTCTAAACTATTATCAACTCCTAATTTATTTGATTTCATTTATTTAATTATAGAAAACACGCAATTCAAATAATTATAGCAAGAATATAATAAAAGAACAATTTTCAGTATTCTACGAAATTTTACTGCTCAATTAAATTGTGCAATATATTTTGACTCTGTTTGGCTGTTCAGCCACATTCTTAGTCTTAGAAGAAAATTTTACTTTATGCCCTAGAGCTTAACGTGCGATTTTATGTCGTCCACGCACGACTTAAAGTCGAACTTTATGAGCATGAGAAGTGAAAAGATTTTTTTTGTATGGGACACGTCGTCCCGGCCGGCCAACCCTCCATACAAAACCAATTGCTTTTTTCAAGGGTAATGTTTTTTTTTCTTAGTTTTTCATAAGAATACGATACCAATTATGCCCTCTGAGGCTGACAACACCCGATGACCTTCAAATTGACTTTACTCAAACAGTTTTTTAGCTATAACTACTTGTTTTGAGAATCAAAAAAAAACATGTTATTATTCGTTATATTTGGAAGAACTTCGTTGATTCCGATACACGATTGGACGAAATCGGCTCGATAGAAAATAATTCCAAAGTTACATCTTAAAATTTACTTTAAACAGTCGTATGTCTTTAGTTTCTTGACTTATACGTCTGTAACTAAGGACGAAATTCCACCGAACTAATACTAAAAACTTCGTTGTTTTATATTTCTCAATTAATGAGTAATTTTTTTTAAATAAATCATTTTGCAAAATTTGCAATGAGCTCCCATACTAATCGTAACACAGTGTTTCTCTTTCACTCGCGCTGAAAAAGATAGGGAGGGAATTTAGCTGTTGTCACCCCCTTAAAAGGATCACAAGCATTTTTGTTACACCTTGCATATGTTGTGAGAAAAAGTTACATAAAAAATTACATATTGCATTTAAATATTATGTGAGATAACTTTTCTCAAGTTATCTAACTTTGATAATCGTGATAAGCACGTCCAAAGAAACTGTAGAGGAGACTTAGACAACTGACTAACTTGAAATGATTTACTGAATATTTAAATTATAAGATTAAGGTAAATCTTAGTGCTTGCTACTGTCCCAGAACCTGGCATGTTTAAATGTAAGTCATTCAATAAAGATGACAGCAAGGTGTCAACTATTGGGCACTAGCGTGTCGATGACGTTTACCTTACCTTACAGTGACATTCGCTTCACTCTATTCCGAACCTCCGAGCATCATGCTGAAAACATTTTGACTATGGGAAATATTTTCGATCTAGAATTTATTTAATACAAGCCAAACTTTCTACAAATTTCTAGATAATTTACGAAACTTTAACTAGATGTTCTGACGGAAAATTTCGCGCTTGAAAAAACTCCCAAAACAAACTTTTCATTTCCAAAATAAAGATATTATTTTTACCGAAAATTACTCCAGCTTTTATGGAAAAGTAATTTTCACAACTTGTCCATCTATATTTAACCTGGGTCATCTAAAGTATAAAGAAATGCATGACGTAACAGCTTTCTATGAACGGTAAGAGGGCATTCACTCTTCAATTGAATAATTCGTAGTTCCGAAGCGAAGGGACCCGCACCGAGACGAATTGAGGGTTAACCCTCGACACTTTAATTGATACCTTTGTTTGAGTAAAATGGATGATTTACGTTATTATACGCATCCTAGAGTCTTGATCTTACAACAATAGTTTTAAAAAAATCGGATTTCGATATCTTTTCGCATTTTAAATAAAATACATTACCATTTCAGAACCTATGTAAATTTTGTTTAACAATTCTACGCATTCTATGAATGACGACTTCGCCCGTATTCTACAATAGAGCACTAGTTTTGGTTTGAAAGTAAATCCAGCAAAGACCCAAGTCATAATAATCGATAGTGGTAAATTAATTCCCCGTGTAGATTTTTCATGTTATTTTGATGGTATTCAGGTCCCTCTATCAAGCCAGGTTAAAAATCTAGGTATTGTTATGAATCGCACTTTATCTTGGGTACCTCAAGTGGGAGAGGTCAGTCGCAAGGTGTTTGCTGCTGTCGCGTCTCTTAGAAGACTCCGAAACTTTCTAGCTATCGCTACAAAAACTTCACTTGCCCAAACTCTGCTGCTTCCGATCCTTGACTACGCCGACATCTCCTATCTTGATCTCACGGAAGATCAACTGAGTAAGCATCAGGCGTATTCATTCGGTTCAGATTTGGTTTGCGCAAATATGACCGTGTACTTAGTTTCCGCACTCAACTCAAGTGGTTTCCTATCTGCTATCGTCGCAGCCTTCACATTCTTAGTCTCCTCTATAGTGTACTTTTTAATCCCACAACTCCCCGCTGTCTCAATGACCGTTTTACATTAATTATATCAGGTGCTCTCAAAATTTTGTCCTCTGTGTCCCTACTTCGTCCTCCCAATTTTATAATTATTCGTTTACTTTTCAGGCAGTTCGTCTGTGGAACTCCCTTCCCGTAGAATTAGGGCGTGCCAAATCTCTTGCTGCATTCAGACCCCATCTCAAGGATTACTACTTGTATAAAGCATTCATTCATTCATTCTGCTCGAAGCAAAAACACAAAAAAAACTGAAGGGTGTTCTTAGCACTAACAGAATTGCTCAAGTTTATGATATGTCCTTAAACTACGTCCGGACCTGGGTATGTCCTTAAACTACGCCAAAAAGAGAGGTATGGGTACTGCGAATGACATCTCGCTAAGTGTGGTAGGGCACGTTCAGCGAATGTCATCGCTCAAATCTGGAGCAGAGCCCGACTGGGGAAGTACCTCCACCTTACAGAAAACCACAGCCAAATAGCACTAGACCCTACTCATAGTGTTGTGTTCCTGCTGGTGAGTAAGGTTGCCAAAGAGCTCAAAGAGGACCCAGTGTGTTGACGATGACGGACCTTCTTGTTCCTTTAGTCGTCAACACAGTGAATCCTCCTTTTTGTAAAGGGTCGGCAACGCGCATGTGACTCCTTTGGAGTTGCAGGCGTCCATAGGTTACGGTAGCTGCTTACCATCAGGCAGGCCGTATGCTTGTTTGCCACCGTCGTGGTGTAAAAAAAAAAAAAAAGTTAAAAAATATTTCGAAATTATTAAGAAGATTTTTCCCACAGTCATTTTCCACCTGAATACTCGTCTTGTAATTATTATTCAGGTATCCAAGTTACTTAAAGCTAATCGATAATGATCTTTTATTAAACGTGATAGTTTTAAGCGGTGCTACTATACATACATAGATAGGTAAACCGGAAACCGTTTGGATATTTCTCGTGCTAACTGCTAACATATGCATAGAAAAGGACGGGTACAAAAATAATGACAATATTACTGATAGTGTCAGGACCGCTTTACTCTTTTATTTCAAGTTTATTATTGCCAATAATAAACTCCATAATTATCTTTATCTACACTCACATTGTAAGTCTCCTAAAACGTGTTCAAAAACGGTAGGCAATGGCTATCATTACCACAACCGATGTTACTATGATAAGCTTTTTATCTGTGGCAGTAACGTAATTTTAACTTTACATGCTCATATATTGATACGTTATGAGTTTCAAATTCCGAACATCGAATTTGATAACATAATGTAAATCCTGTGCTCCTTCCTGACCAACGGCACGCGCCCGCGCGACCACCGGCACAATCAAGTTGGCCATGGCGGTGCAATGGCGGTCATTCTATGGTTTCCGAACACTTTATTTTGGATATATAATATAAGTGTAGATAAAGCAGTGTATGTAACTGTACGTAATTAGGTCTTATTACGTAACAGTTACATAAACTACTATTATTTTACGTAATACGAGTACATAAACTGATGGTAGACTGTACTAAGGATTTTTTAAATAGGAATGGTCATTAAGGAACATGGCGATGGAAATTTAGCAATATGGGAGTTTTATACAGCTTTCTTATCTGAGGTTTATCCCAGTCTGAACGAACGTGGGATTCCCAGATTCGAGACAGATTCGCCAGATTGGAAATATGCATGCATGTCGTTTGTTTAGTACGAGTACAAAATTTGTACACGGAAAGAACACTTGGCTAGTCACTTTTTTTGTAAATTGAGATTTTTATATCTTGAATTTTTTTTGTAAATGTAGAGCTTGAAATGAACTATTATTAACAACTTCTGTTTCAGCTGTAAATTTTAACGTAAGTCCACTTTTTAACTCGTAAAAACCATCTAGTTTCGAAAATAGTATGATTATTTCAATCGTTCCTAACTTTAAAAGCGCTGTAACTCAAAAGTTTTCAAAGTGACTAGACATGTTCTTTCCGTGTACCCTTCAAATGTATGTGAAATTATAAACTTTACCTACATGTAATTGTATGCTTTCATTCTCTGGAATCGATTTTCCGTTTATTGTACAAACTGTACAAAGCTGGGTAAATACGAGTATCACGTGTAGCAACACGAGGTTGAGTCAGCACCTCAGCTCTCAGGTTTGCCCTCATGTCCTGAACATAGTTTACTAATAACGAATCAGTGATTTGCAAAAAACAATCAGCAGTTCACCAGGCAAATTTCCACTGAGCCAATGAAACACTAAACCCAATAAAAGTATTTACTTATATTTAAATGGGGTTTATTAAATAGGATTGTTTTTATTTAGACAATGACAAAGTATGATTAGTAAGTAGGTGGGATAGGATAGGTACATGGGCGCCGGCAGCAGTGTTAGAGGGAATACTTGTACCTTCCTAGAAAGGAAATTACCTACATGGAAAAAATACAGTGTAGATGCACATCCCTAAAAGTAATCCTGAATATTTAAAAGGCGATGGAGATAACTAGCTTTGTATGGTCATCATCAGTCGTTCCCTCAGAGCTGAGGATCGTGACATCATGTCCTTCTGTTGAAGACCAGATTCCTCCATAGACTTCTATCCCTCGCTAAGCGCATGGTTTCGTGCAGTTTTAATTGCATGGGTACAGTAATTTGGGTGCAGGGGGAGGGTCTCGTGCCTTCAACTTTTCCCGTCATGATAATTCTCTCCAAGCTATCCGAGGAGCGTCGAGAGAGGTGTCCGAAGTATGTGACTATGTGGTCCTGGCACGTCATCGACAACCGGCGTTTTATGTGTAAGCTCCTCAAAGTATGGTATGGTCTTTGTATGGTAGCATTTTATGGTTCTGAAATGAAAAACAACACAGTTATTTTCTACTGTCTGATTTTTAAGTATCGTAATATAAATGCACATTTAACATGCTGAATTCACAAGCTGTCTATAAAGTAATAGCCAAACTGTAGCTAGGTACCTAAACTACAAGTTTATTCCTACCAATATTTGGTTCACATCAAAACATTTAATCTAACAGGCAATTAAAATCACGTTCGATCGAATGTCGGGGAACAATGAAGGGGAGACCAGGGACAGATGGATTGCTTGCAAGTTTGATTTGTTAAAATGACCGATATTAGGTAGGTTTTCTGTGTATAGGTTAAGTATGCTGTGTAAATGGTCATTTAAACCTTACATATTTTAATAACTAAAATATCTCTTACAAGGAAAAAAAATCTATACGGATCTATGGATTTTCTAAAAAACGCATAAAACCCTTACAATTCTGTCTCTAATATTTAAGTGCAACATAAAACATAAGTTTTCAATACAATAGCCATGTTTTCTTTCATGACACATTTAGTCATATAGCGTTTTTCTACGATTTTGTATTTAAAAATGTATAGCTGTAGGTAAATATAAACCTGTCCTATGCTCCAACTTACCCGGCCATTCTCTTCCACAATAAGCGTATCGAACCTTATATAGCCCCATTGTGAACACCTATACCTTCGTAGAAATTAAAATAATCGGTATTATTGTACAATATGAGTATGTTTCTACCGATAAGGTTACCTTACCAATAAGGGTGTATAGACCACCAATTGTTTTGCCTCTGTTTTATTGTTTGTGACTTGTGTATACTTTGTGTCTATTTTGAGGTGTGCAATAAAGAGATGTTATGTTATAGCGTAGCGTGTGTATGTAGTCAGTCTTAACTCCGTCAAATTTTTCACACATTTAATACTTGGTGGAGTTTAGATGCAGGCACAAATCTAGAGTATGTATGATAGATTTGTTTAAAAAATGTCTACAACTAGTCTTTATTTAAATGGGTCGTTCTCTAGATATACATATAAGGGCGTCTCAACTCCGTTAACTCAAATATTATTAACACAAATATGAAGAATTTGACGGAGTTGAATCCGACCGTAGGTGTAGACTTAAAATTTGAGAATGACCCAAATATCATGCATAAATTCTGAGTTCATCTGAAAATAATCAATAAAAATACAAAAGTAGTTGGGTAAATTGTTATTTGTAATTCTAATTAATGACACCTGAACTCCAATGTCGGCCCATAACCTCGTTTATACACACTGTAAGTTTGATCAATGAGTTTCATGTACCTAATGCAATCGCTGCGCACGTCTCAAGCCGTAACAGAATAGTTTACAATCACAGATAAATAAAATAGCTAGAGGAAGTACATCAACTAAAACAGAGAACATTCAAGTAAAAATATTGTAAGTTAGAATTTAAATTAAAATACGGTCGCAAGTAAAATGACAGTAGGTTTTACTTTTTATTATCATAATAATTTTTCTCCTAATTCCAATATGTATTAATGAAAGCATTAAAAATAGATCAACCTAATTTATACTTATATTATATAACCTGAAATCTGCAAAGCGCACATATACTTAATTAACATTTATAGACTAATTTACTTCACTTAATAATTATATTTGAAAACAAATAATCACAGATACCGCTTTTTATCTATTAATAATATTTATTTAACTTTACTTCAAAATAGTCTTGTTTACAAAACTCATAAACAATTTTCTGAGAGTTTAATCGCACCCCTCCATCTTTACAAAGTCTTCTGTAACAGTTTTATACCGTTGCTCGTTGCGTAAACGAGACATCATTTCCAAAGCAAACTGATAAATAACAGTACTTTTATTGACAGCACGAGATTCTTGTATTGTCACTTCCTCTTTGACGGTTTTTGTGCCTTTATCATCGTCCAAAATCAGTTCTTTTGACTCGTTTGAGTTTTGATAGACAACTTCCTTGTTTGTCGAATTGGAAGCTGTATTATTGCACTGTCATTTAATTTATTATTTTATATTCTCTTTTTATCTTTTAATTAGTGACAATTAATGGTTAGGAAACATTTTCTTTTATCCTCTCTGTCGATCTGTGAGAAACGAATGAATGACTAGATATTAGTTTGTATGATTTGTAGGTTTAAAAAAAATGTAGTTTGTGTTTAATTTTCTTGTTGCTTTTAGGGCTCTCTAATAAATTACATACTTATTGAATAATTACTTAGTACCTAGGTATAAAGTTTTTTGTCTCATTTTCAAAAAATATTTTAACTAGCTTTAGTTCTTTTGACAAGCAAATAATAAAAGAAGAAAAGAGAAGACAGAAGATTTTGATAAGTAAGTGTGTTGACGATGAGGTTCCTTTAGTAGTCAACACAACACAATGAACCCTCCTTTTTGTATAGGGTCGGCAACGCGCATGTGACATCTCTAGAGTTGCAGGCGTCCATAGGTTACGGTAGCTGCTTACCATCAGGCGGCCGTATGATTGTTTGTCACCGTCGTAATATAAAAAGCCTTAGACGTTATGAGTAGCAATAGCATCATCTTTCGTTAATGTTAATATAGAAGTCTTATCTTATTGTTATTGTTCATTGTTTTCAAGTCCAAAGACTTTAACATCTGTTTAATTATAAGGATCTCCAGCGGAAACTAATTCATCCTTATCTTAGCTCACATTGTTTTTTACCAATCTACGTAGACTAGTGGATCGTAGGCCCTATTCAATTGCATTAAGGATTACGAATGGTCTTTTAACATCATCTGCAGTTAGTTCCACGGCCACATGCGCAAACGCAACATCCTCGCACATGTCATAGATTACCATCAGTTACTCTAGAACCAAAATGCCACATTTAACAAGCCAATGTATAGGACTTGGGACTTTTGAATGTAAAGTGTATATTATCATCACTCATTAACCGTTGAAATCGACGTATGACTCAATTGCTAATTGCTATATCGGTTCTGAACGTGACTTGATGTTGATTCTTGGTGATGCTTTGTTTTTTTTTTAATTATCCAATACTACCTTGATATTGAGTCTAACCATCGTTAGTAATATTGTCTGTTTGATCTTTGACATTAACCTTAATTGTGGTTTTTAGTAACCGTTATTTTAATTTTGCAATAACGGAATTTTTAACGATAATCACTGTTTTGGATCGTTTAAATCATATTTTATATTTCCCAACGGCTTATCACTAACGTGCTTTACCAACCTGGGGACCGAATAACAAAAAAACGCACAAAAAACGCAGGGAACTATTGGGAACAACTGCATAGCAGCCATTCATGGGAGCTAAGGAGACGCTGCGGTGAAACCAGGGAATGTATTCAGCGGTTAGCTATATAATTTCAATTTAATGCTATTCTCAATATTTTTGTGTACAATGGTAAGATTCTCAACATTAAGGAGAGAAATGAGAATTGACGTTTATTATCTATTTTTTAAGGATAAAATATGGGAATCCCTAGATAGTAAAGAATGAATTAACATAATGAGCCAGTACAAAAGGCGGACATAATGCCTTTTTAGCATTCTCTACCCGTCAACCATAGTCCAATAGGGGTTATCTTGATAGCTATGATTTAAGATTTAAAAAATGGGTTTGTCACTTGAAATACATATGTTATTGATGTAATAGATTATATTAAGATCTTAACATTTAATAAGATTTAGCTTTATTAGTTGAAAGTTAAAGTAACTACCTTTTTACTAACGTTATAGAGCTTGCTTTAACCTGCACGTGAGTTTCTACTTAATGGCACAAACAAACCAATCTAATACCAATACATCAGTGCGAGAGAATAAAGCCCCTTAGCGTGTTCGAGAGAGCGAGGGAGATTGCATTCCTCCGCTCACTGACGCATGCGCGCCGCCACCGACCGGTCGCGCCGAATCCCGCGCACTTAAAACATTACTATTTACTATTAGTGATAATCGGATCGTAACTAATCTGTGATGGTGCTGTGCTGTGTTGTGGATTGAAGTGCGAACTGTAAAGATACCCGTGAACACTTTCACTGGACTGAAAGTTGACATTACGGGGTTCTTTAAAAAGGACCACGAAATTGCGGCGACTGAGAGGTAATTAATCAAATTCGAAAATATTACTGGTGACCACAATTTTAATGCAGATTTAAATTCCAACGCAAATAATCGAAATGCATTTTTTTTCACACCGAAATCTCTGGATTCTCATCGGCTTGCCTAATATGAGACAATCCAGCATCAGTCTTAGAAAAAAAATCTGGTAAAAAGGACTTTGTTTTGTCCATTATGTCTGATTGATACCGCCACCGCATCGCATATTAATCAAAATGATCAAAAGTAAAAAGTAACCTTAATTCTAATAGTGATAAATATTCAACTCCGAATGCAAAAACAGATGGCATATTAAGATTGAAATTAATGAATGATATTAAAGTTAATTCAAGTGAAGCAAAATCATTATTAGCAAAAGAAAACGCGATCGTCACGTGCATGTTTTCGCTGTCACCGACAATAATGACATTATCATTATCTTGCAAGGTGATCTTTGTTTGAAGAAATTTAAGATAAAGAAGATCATAAATACTATACAGTTATGGCACTTAATTGTACAGTTAGGAAGTTTCTTCAATTTAAGAAGTAATAAAATTCTCAGCGTTTTGTCAGTAGTGTATAGTAGTTTCAAAATTCTGTATGTGGTATAAACAATAATTATATCGCATACCGGGATTTAGGTTCAATGGTAATCTTACCTTCTCGAAAAACTGCAACTTTAATAACAAATCGACACTATGTCAATTTACCCACTATGTTTTTTCTGGATTATCAGAAGGAGCCTAGGAATAGAAGAGGTCATTCATACAGATAAATATGACCCTATTATTATTTGTAATAATTTTCATTTCGTAAGCTACTCCTTTCTGATTTTTTTTTACAAAAGCTTGAATGTTTAGTATTAAAATTCGATAGGTACCCTATTCTGCATGTCCTTGATATCATGACGATTTATTAATGATTATCATCTTGAAGATAACCAATGCGTTTTAAAGAAGGTAAACAATCAGAGCGTAAACTCTTTCTTGTTTATTTACATTTCTTCGCTAATGATCTTGGTAATTTGGTTGGATAAAAGATTTAGTGAAAGAAAGCCAAAAATGAAAGTTATGGAGAGTCTTAATTGATTCATCAGTTTCATAATTATGTTTCTTAAAAATGATTGAGACAAATTGACCGTTATTTCTCAGACTTCTCCATACGCGTAAATCTGATAATAAAGAAGCAAGATTATTTTTAATGTAACAAGTATTTTCAACTGATTATCTATTTATCGGTATTGCATCGTTATCAAGTAAAACATCTTGATTTACGTTTCGTGATTCATGGTTTTGTCACAATCCTTAACAGGAATTCAGTTGAAATTTACCTCTAATGTTGTTAATTACATCGTCATTTGGCTCGCGGTTTTCAATTTTCCAAACCACAGATAGGTATTTTTAGAAAACGTTATTTTATTTTTTAACAAACCGTTTCGTTGTTTCTTTTTTCTACCATACAACCTTAAGCCAAAGCAGAAGAGTTTGTCTACCATATAACCACTTCCTCCTGCTGAAGATTATAGTGACAGTTATCGTACATCTCGGAAGTATTAGGTGTGCAGTGTATAATGTATAATCTTATCTTACGTGTGCCATAATTAAGTGTACCACTATAATTAGCTCGGTGTAACAAGTATTGTTTCAACCTATTTATTAACACTGTTTCCTTCCTTGTTTAGCCTGTTTTCGTTAGCTCAATTAAACCTAGTTTCAGTCATGCTTACAGTCCTACAAGAACGGGAGGCAGAGATCTGATAAAGCGAAATAATGCATCCTACTTTTATAAATATAATATTTAGAAATGCAATTGAGCCCGTGAGTCGACTAAATAGGTATGTATCTACTAAGTTTTAGCCATACGAGTTAATCATGTTACCTATTTAAAATCAAGTCATGAACAAGGTAGGAAAATATGTAAAACAAATATTTTAACAAGACCACATTTACCTATGTATATTTATTTATCATAATTCATAATACTCGGTCCAGTTGTACCTAGTAAAAAAATGGTATAGTGTGAAATAACTTATATACACTCTAGAAGTCTAAAGTTAAAATTACGTAACTTGCACAATTATGTCCGTCTAATATATTTGCCTGATTTCCTTCCTTCGCAGGTATTTACGATTATAATATACCGCTATTACCTTTTTTAATCAGTCATAAATCGTTAATTAGAAATATTTCATAACATACTGAAGCATAAATAACCTAGTAACTTTAAGATTTATGCATATCATTTAATCTAACAAACTATCGAATTTAAATGTCTAATGCATTACTAAATCCTTAATTAGCAAATTGTATAATTAGCATTACATTGTATCTTACGACACCGGAAGCGAGTGCATCGACGCATACCAACGCAGTCGCAAACATGATCTATTAACACATTTAACGATCGATAGGTTATCAATTTCGAAATAACTTAGAACGGGGATAACGGTTATCGAAAGTTGTCTATGGGAAAATGATAACGCGATTATAACTCGAGTACGGGTTTTTGGAATTGAGTATTTTGACGTTAATTAAAGACCGCGGTGTTAATTTATTACTGTTGATGAATTAAATTAAACGTTGTGCTATTGCAGTGGTAAACTTATAAATCTTGTCCCGCCTTGAGCGTTCTGCCCTCCTATATGTCCCTCTGGGTATGGGGAAGTTATAAATAAGGAGGCAGAAAAACGGTCAATTAAAAAATATTTATTTCCGGACCAGCTCAGTTGGTAAAGTGGTAAAATGCGTGGTATCGTGCTAAATACAATTAAGACCGGATTCTACAAATCTCCTGCAGCCGAAGTACTCCCCTGAAGGTGCCAAGTTGATAGGCGCGGCGTTTTCTCATCGGCGCTTAGTTCAGCGCAACCGGGCAATTACGTGGCGCTGAATCAGGAAAGCAGCCAAAAGCGTTGCAAGAGGTTGGCGGCAAGCAGCGAGCCACAAAATGTCACTCTGGACTTTGGACCCTGGAACGCGTCATCAAACAAAGCATTACAAACGGTCCAGAAGTCTTTGTGAACGCCAACGGCAAGCGGGTAAGCACTTTGGTAGTTGTGTTGCCGTGGGTGTTCATAATTCAGATACGGAGATTACAAAAAGGCGAAGCTAAAAAGTAAAATAATGAAATTTAAATGCAATTGTTTTTTAATAACAATTAGAGGGTGGCTTAATAAATGGACATGATGATTAGCCACTTTGCATTTCCTAGTTATGAACAAAACTATTACGAAGAAGTGATATTAATCTATTTTAATCACTATTGTTATGAAATGGTTATGATTTCAATTAGGCAAGTTAAATTTACAACATTTAATCAGCGCTAAATCGTACTAAGCTATTGGCAAATAAATATATCCACTTACCCAGTTTGGGGTACCCTTATACACATTATTTAACACTACAGTGCTTTTATATTTATTGAGGATCACGTAGGGACGAAGTTAAAAGATCGATTACGGTAAAATATCTTTCCGTATCAGAGATCGGTATTATTAAGCGACGTACGTTCTACTCAATTTCCAGGGCTTAATGAACGAGCGAGCGGCTACATGCGATGACACAGCGCAAGATCAGATGCATTCGTTCATAGATTCGCGAATGCGCCAGGTAAGAACATTAGAACGAGTGAATGTTATTACGGCGGCGCGATATGTTTAAAACGATCAGCGTGTTGATGATTTTGTAATCCTATTTATTATTTATATAAGATAGTATTAACGTAAAACTAGTATATAATATAGTTCTAAGTTGTAAATATTATTTTTATTAGGTAAGTAGATAAGTTTAAGTTTGTATTTTTATTAAATATGTACGTATAACGTTACAATCTAAAGGAGATCGTCAATTCCAGGCCCACTTGCGATATGGTCTCGTATAAAGTTTGGTCTTCAATTTTAAGCGAATACCCATTTTATTACGAAACTAGACAAAATATTGCATGAAAATAAAACGGGAATTAGAAATGAAAAATAAAAAGTAATTTCGTTGATCCTTCCGCCATCCAAATAGTGCTAAATAAGTTGTTAACGTCTTTACAGCATTGACATGAGGTTAACTTCTCCTGGGCCGAGACGAAACGGTCATTTTCAGTAAGGAGTTACGTTTATTTTGCTAATCTTGTTTATGATTATAGTTTGACACTATTAATGTATGACGTCACCGTCATCCATGTCTGCCGCATGAAGTTATAATTTGAAACTGGAGTGTGCGCTTCGGCCACAAGGTGGGGCCGAAGGAGTTGGTGGTATGGGGGGGATGCGTTTCGTTTTGACTATTTTTCTAATAATTAATGTCTGATACTACCATGGATTTCTAAAAAGTGGATGTAATTGTTGCACTTTTTCCCTAACCACAGATTATAAGGTTCATCTGATGAACCTTATTACCGTGTAAAACAGTCGTTCATAGGTGGATAGAGGGCATAATATGGGGGGCGGTGTTTCACTTGAACTCGTTACAAAATTGACATACATTGACATTTTGACTTGTTGTCATGCTGGCATTATTGTCTAATGACGTCATAACTCCCTAAGTCGAAGCGGGACGCGGCTCCCTAAATTACTCTCTCTTTCGGCCTTGCTTTTTGGCCCAAGAGTGTGCTCCGGTTTAAAATTATATCTTCATGGATACTAGTAGGAGCGCACTAACAGTGATAAACCTTATCTCTTTGTAATAAGTGCTACGATTGTTTAGTTAATAGTAGCAATGATGGTTTGACAGCCATTATCATTGTTTACCCAAATACAAGAAATCTGCGGCAGGATCAAAATATGACTTTTTATTATTTTATTATGATTTCCGTTTCATTATCATGTCAGATTTTGTAGAAATTCTTTAAAAAACAGGTATTTATTTTGTGCTATACTTTAAATCATTAACATGTATGCTTTAAAATATTGTCCTTATCACATTCATGTTTTTACATCCCGATTTCTCAATTTTCCCGTTACATTTCATGATTATTTTATGACCACCCTGATCTAGAAATTAAAGCGAATGTTTTGATATCTATTTCATAATTATACGCATCTTTATGATCTGGGGCAAATCGCGTAACAAAAATTGACGATCTCCTTTGTAATCTAAATATATAGAAGAAGATACTGACTGACTGACTGACTGACATATCAACGCACAGCCCAAACCGCTGGTTCTAGAGATTCTAAATTTGGCACATAGGTTCCTTATAAGGTCTAGGGATGCACTAAGAAAGGATTATTCAAAATTCACCCCCTGAGGGGATAAAATGGGGGTCCAAAGTTTGTATGGCGAATCAAGATTTGTTAGACTATTTTAATCGAAACTTCACAGGAGTATTCCTAACAACAAATGAGTAAACACGTGTTTCAAGTTTTTTGAAAATTCAACCCTCAAAAGGGACAAATGTGGTCACAAAGTCTGAAAATCAACATGGGTAATGTATCCATTTTGAGTTCTTACAGTACGCGGGCGTAGTATAATTGAGATAAAAATCAATGTGACAATATTTAAAGGTTTTATTATTATAAGGTACCTACTTAATGTGTAATTAGTTTTATTATTTTGCCTGAAATTATAAACGTGACGTACATCTTACATTCTTGGCAGTAAGCAGAAACATACTACTACTCCATAGTTATGTGATGATAAAAAGAACTTTAATAAGTAAATACACCCAGAATTAAAATAGCATGGACAATTTATGAATTTATTCATTCATAATGTGTCCATGCAATTAAGGATCTCACTGTAGGTACTATCGGATTCATAATTGCATACCCAATTTATGAATGAATTCATTGATAAAGTGGGTATGCAATTATGAACCCGATGGTACATAAGTTTAATTTAAGTTGTACATTGAAAAGCCACCCTAAAACCATATCCTTCATGAAATACATTGTTTTGTATTCTCATCCAAGTACATAATATTGAATAATACTGAATATAACCTTTGTACGGTATTTTTATACAAATATATACCTACAAGTGAACATATTAAACAAACCTACCCAAATGAATAACGTACCTTCAAAACCACAGCCGCAGGTTAAAAACGACCAAAAACTTCCCCTACGCTCGTAACCGTTACAACCAATCCTAAAAAGTAAACTAAAAATACTCTATGGGAACATCCGGACCCGTCAATCTACGAGTTAAACTCGGAGTATCCTTCATCGGTTCGGTTCACAAATCCGTCAGTTCGACTTGTAATCTTCTTAGACTCGTAAATCTTAAAGTTATGGAAGTTTAAACGTTATTTAGCTTGCTTGATTTAACACGTTTAGTTTCGAGAGTGTTTGTTGAAAGTGGACTAAATCTAGGGTTTATGAAGTGGGCACCTACTAAGCATTAATCAATCGATTTGCACTGTTGTACTATGGTTGTACTGTAAAGAAATCCAGCTCAATTAAAACTATTCAGGTTCATTTAACATAATACGTGACTCATTCACATTTCGTTTACAATAGTATTTTAACCGATTCCCTATAAAAATAAGAACATTCCTTCGTGCTTTTAACAATGAAGTCAATGCCATTCATTAAGTCCAATGGCTGCCTTTTGTTTGGCAAAAAGCATGTCCCAAATAATCACGTTCAAAACATCTTACATTTTCGACCTTGATGTTATCATCAAAGTTACATATATACATATTTTTTTAATAAAAGCATATGTGCCTGTTAGTGCACCAATTACTAAAGTTGAACTCGATGATAATGTGATATTACCAACCAAGTTCACGACACAATGAGAAATGCACTGGCATCGTCATAGTGAAATAATTGACATCGTAAAAACGTTTGTGATTCGTGACTTTTTTCGCAGTTCTATGGGTACGTAAACACGCGCCTCAAAAACTTCCTACTCCCTTTTCATATTTGTTTTTTTTTTGTGGAGCTATTTAGATAATATGTCTGCGTTCAGTGGTTTAGGTTTTGAGTTTTCGATCAGTTTCTACGTGACGTGACTCTACTGTTTTAAATAAAATAAAAAAAGGTTTCTTTTTATAAAAAATTCTAAGTTAGAATCCTTATTGAGTAAAAGCCCGAAATTACTTACGAAGAGGTAACGTTGTTGGTAATATTTACGGAATAATAAGCGAAATAATTAAGTAAAACATGTTAAAAATCCTCTGTAATGTGATTAAAAAATAATTTTTCGTTATTTATACATACCACTCTAACTAAAATTTATTTTTTAATCGCATTACTGAGGATTTTTAACAAGCTATACTTATTAATTTCGAAAACTTATATAGATGTCATATACAAAGGAAAAAGTGACCTAGGCCTCCGGTGCCCAGGGCTGGGATCGAACCAGCGTCTTCTGCAATGCGCCTTAGCATTTTACAAAGGTTGCATATACACGGGAAAATTCGACCGGTGCAGCTGTGACCCGGGTGGCCAAGTGGTAAAGGCGTCTGCCGCGAATGCAGAAGTCGTTCCCAGCCCTGGGCACCGGAGGCCTAGGTCACTTTTTCCTTTGTATATGACATCTATATAAGTTTATAATTTATATAGTAGTGTGTCTACTTAAAATAAACAAATCAAAATATGTATTAAAAATAATTTGATTTGTTCTTCAGTTTTTATTAATTTCGCTTATTATTCAGTTCTAATAATATATAATATACTAGTTCTAATAATACTAATATCAAATGGTATGTATAAACATACCACTCTAAGTATATTATTTTTGTTTTACTTTTCAACTGTTCAATTGTGCTTTAGCAGTTATTACAAAATAATATATCCGACTACGAGTATGACTGATTAGCATAGAGAAGCTATCTTCATCAACTATCACAGTGGGTGGTTTTAACTACTCTTCACAATTCAAATGTCATTACGCAACCACAGATAAAATACTTGAATACCGGATGTTTATGGACAATTTATTTAAGTTAACGGTCAATTATTTTGCAACAAAAAGGTAGTTTCTATTGAAGTATTTCTTTACTTCACTAATTTGAAAAAGACGGCGGCATTCAAAGTCGTCTGTGCATATCGAGATGTATAAAAACATCATTTGGTGGTTATTCACCGATTGTCAGTTACGGAAAGGAAATAAACGGTTTTATATTTTATTTACAGTAGAATTTATTTTATTATATGACTTACAGCTATTGTCATTAAATTTAAAACGATAATAACCACGAAAAATGAATTACAACTCACCTCTTCGGTTATTCCGATTCGCAAACTGCCGTCAGCCTCAACTCCGTCAAGTTTTTAATACTTTATTTTATATACAATTTCAAAATAAAGTTTAGACGCGCGCATAAATGTGAATAATGTACAATTTTTTTGTTTACTCAAAGTGACATTTAGTACTGCCTAAGTCTTGGTCATTTTAAAATTAAAAATCTATGTTCCGGGGGAGACGAGTTGCACCCATACCTGACAAATTAAGGGCTAATCGCCTAGCGTGGTACGGGCATGTTATGCGGAGGCGGAGGGATGAAAGTCATGTTACGAGAAAGGTATTAAGAATGAATGTGGAGGGATGTAGGAGACGAGGCAAACCTAGGAAAAGGTGGATGGACTGTGTGAGAGATGATATGAAAAGAAAGGATGTGAGTGATGAGATGACGGGTGATAGAGATGTGTGGAAGAAAAAGACATGCTGCGCCGACCCCAAGTAAATGGGAGAAGGGCAAGAGGATGATGATGTTTCGGACGAGTTTAGTTAGTCGCAGGACTCGCCACATATCTAGGGAATACGTGTACCTATATGCAGAAGCAAGAATTTGATTAATTAGTAGGAACTTTGACGAACTTTCTGAGAACTTTTGATATCAGAGGTTAATGTTTTTGCGATGCCCTATTCCATCTATAGTGTTCCACACGTAAATTTTTGTATAAAACATGTACCAATGTGTCGTTAATCAACATTTTTCAGATTTTTTTACACAAACTAAACTACAAATAAATGCAAAAACACATCACATTTTTTTATACTAACTGTGTTTCTAGTATGTATGAAGTATAAAATCTGGATTAATACAAATGCACTCTACATAATGCACTCGTTAGTCCAACGGAAATGTAAATCATGGATCACAATTACAATACAATTTTCCTTACGACATCGATTAAATGCAGTTTAGATGCGGCTTATTGGGAGTTGTGTTGTACGTTAGCCTATACGAGTATATGTCCCACTGTAGAGCACAGGCCTTCTCTAATGCACGCAAGGAAGTGGGCGGCTTGGAACCGCTGAAAAATAGCTAGTTAACTTTATTACTTAGTATACATAGGTACCTAAAAAATACTCAACACAGCATAAGTAAGACTACTTTATTACCTATATAAGTAATAAAGTAGTATTTTAGTTACCTATTATACCGCACTTAACAATTTGCCTTCCGATACTTTCGTACTGCCCAAACATTGTTTTAGGTTATTTAAACCTATTTAGTTCAGACCTTATTATAGTGTTAGCTATTTGTACTGACGGGATTTAACCGCGTAAGTATATAATTTTAAAATTACCTTCGACGTTTCGAGGACAACATTGTCCCCGTAGTCCCGAAGTAAGACTGGCTCCAGTTGACATCAACATCTTCTAGCCACGCGAGTTTTTCGAACTACCCTTGGTGTTGATTATCAACTTGAACGTTTTGCACACTAGGGATGTCACTCGGTCGACACACAACACTAACACACACAATACACAGTACGCGTTTAAGTCCCGTCAGTACAAATAGATATGTGTAAAAAAAAACCGTGAAAGTTTAAATCAGTGTTTTATTATAGTGTTATTTCATAATACTATGCCAGAATTTGGCGATACTTTTAATGTAACCTTATGAAGATATAATAACATTGAGGCGGGGTGGCTTTCGTTCAGTATAAGTTTTATTACAAAACCCTAAATATGCACTGAACCATGTGCCTTATCTACAACATAATTAATCTATCGTCGTAGGTCATTTAACTCCGGCTAATAATAGCTATCACAATGCGCGTACGCATAAATAGCACAGCTTCCATCCATTTTGATACATTACCTAAAAGTTTGGATATCATAGTCCATAGAGATCAAACGAAAGCATAATATAATTTTGGCGAAGCCAGAAAGTTTGGTAACTCAAAGAGATGAAATAATAGACTAAATATTTCGACACATTAGATAAAAGTTTGGAAACCTTAACACAAAAAGATGAAACGAACTAAAATTATAAACAAACTAGAACTTTAATCAGCTTTCTCGGTTATATTTATACGAATTTATAAATATGTAACAACGTGCATATTTCAAACATTTCAGGAATATGCGTTTGATAAGCAAGTCCGATATTATAAAAGGCATTTATTTTCTTGGTGGTGAGACAACTTTAATTAAATTAAGAATATTAATAATGATTTCTATACTTTATGCATATATATTTTTTCTTACATTATTATTCATTATTAAAACTATAGACTATATATATTGCGGGTCTAAGCAAACTGTAGGGTCTAAGAAACATTAAAGCAAAAGTTTAGTTAAAAAAAAAATATATATATATATATTATATATATATATATATTTTAAGTAAATATGCAAACCTCAAACGTTTTCCATTAGATGGAAAGAGAATAATCGAATAAAACCCGTGACACTGTAATACGGTTTATTTTCAAACAACTTGAATCACGATTAATCAGCTAAACCTTAACATAAGGAGTTAAGGTCTCCATTCACTAACACCAACTGATTGCTATCTAAACAGGCTATTCGGACAACCTGTTAGAGTTAAATCGCAACATTTTTAAAGGACTTAAGTTGATTCGTTTACAATGGCACATACGTCTTTTATTAGAATAGTTAAGTTAGCGCTTCCTAACGCAATAGATAAAGTTACAGAAACGTCGTGGTCTCAAGTTCAGGACAGGTTTATGTACTTTATGTTAGCCTTTCACGTGAAAGAACATGTTGGTTTAGAAAAAGCTCTCAGTGCAAAATGGCCTCTTAAAGTGGTCAGTGGTATTTCGAGGTCTTGTTAAAGCATATATATCCTTTTACATATTAAAAAGCGGATTTAAACAAAATGACTGCGCTGCGTAATCATATTCGTGTTTCAGCCACAGTTTTGAAAAATGAGAAAGAATAAAATTCAACATTATTTTACTGATAAAAAAACTCGCCTTATAAAAGTTATAAAGTATTGATTGATATTACAGTCGAACCAGTTTTTTGTCTAAAAAATGAAGACCAATAAAAAATTAGCATATGTCGACGACCGTCTACGCCTGGCAGAATTAACTGTTATCAACCGACTTCAAGATTTCGAAGGAGGAGGTTATCAATTCGTCGGGATCTTTGTTTTTGCTATTTTTTTTTTTTTTATGTATGTTCACCGATTATTCGAAGACGGCTGGACCAATTTGGAAAATTATGTTTTTGTTTGAAAGCGTATACTTCACAGTTAGTCCCATTGTAACCATGTCAGAATCTGATGATGGGATCCTGGAGAAATCGAGGGAACTCTTCAACTATTATATGCACATCTATGGTGATTTGAGTATTTTTTACAGCAGATCGAGCATTTGGTGTTGGAAAGGTGGATGCTTAGTGAAGTCGGTTCTTTTTTGTTTAAAATTATTTTTTGTATACAAGTTGAAATATCAAATTATTGTTACTAGTCAGTGTTCAAATCTTTTGCAAAAATCTTCAAGTCAATTAGGTATTTTCTCCAATTAATACTAATAATCGTCTTAACGCATCTTGCTCCACTATTTTTAACCGACTTCCAGATTTCAAAAGAGGTGGTTCTCAATTCGGCGTGTATGTTTTTTTTTTTTTTTGTTACTCCATAACTCCGTCATGTCTGAACCGATTTTGAAAATTCTTTTTTTTATTGTAAGTATATATATATACAGATTGGTCCCGTTTTTGTCAAAACGCAGTTCTGATGATGGGATCCATGAGGAATCGAGGGAACTCCTCAAATCTTAAAGGCATACATATAGTGATTTTTATATTTTTATCAACAAATCCATCATTTTCATTCAAAACAGTGACATTTGATGAAGTAGAACTGCTGATGATGATCAGAACGGAACTCTTCAACGACGCATAGTTCACGTTTGGCGATTTGTCCTCTTCGCTGTGTTTGTTTAGCAAGTTTAATTGTCAGAACAAATTTTCGTCAAGCTCAAGTTCTGATGATGGGATCCATGAAGAATCGAGGGAACTCCTCAAATCTTAACGGCTTACACATAGTGATTTTTGTATTTTTATCAACAAGTCAAGCATTTTCATTCAAAAGAGTGACATTTGATGAAGTGGAACTGCTGATGATGATCAGAACGGAACTCTTCAACGACGCATAGTTCACGTTTGGCGGTTCGTCCCCTTCGCTGTGTTTGTTAAGCAAGTTAGACTGTCAGGACCAATTTTCGTCAAGCTCAAGTTCTGATGATGAGTTCCATGAGGAATCGAGGGAATTCCTCAAATCTTAAAGGCATATATAAAGTGACTTTTGTATTTTTATCAACAAATCAAGCATTTTCATTCAAAAGAGTGACATTTGATGTAGTGGAACTGCTGATGATGATCAGAACGGAACTCTTCAACGACGCATAGTTCAGGTTTGGCGATTTGTCCTCTCCGCTGCGTTTGTTAAGCATGTTATTTCATTGTATGGAATCTAAGTGCACCATCTACAATAATGCTTCACCGGCTACCCCCATGGAAGACGGTTTTTTTTTCTTAAAAATTATTGCATGTCCAATGAGGACTAAATTTTGAATAACTTCTAATTGCACTTTCGTAATTCATCAATACTAAACCTTGTCATTGAAGACCTAAGGTTCAATTCAGAATTTGCATCTTTGCAATCAGTTGTCATTTGTTTGTTCAACATGCCTCACTGCAACTGTCAACCTCGAGCAAAACTTAAATAAACAGAACGTCCACTCGTGGCCTTTGTTCCACTGAAAACCAGAAGGCCGTATATCCTATACTTGTTCGAAGAACATACAGCTTTTAGGAAGTCTGTACACCTATCTACAAAAAGTACGACCTTGCTGTGATTGCGGGCCTTAATTTGCAGTGACGTTTCGTTATAACTACCTGAAGTGGACATTTTTTATGTAGCATTTATTCGCACGTCAGCTTAAACCATTAAACAATCATTCTTGGTTTGCTTGCAATATTTAAACTCTATAAACTTATGTGTGTTGTAGGTACAAATGATTGTGCACTAGTTAGTACCTGCGGCTCCTGTTGCAATGCCATTTTAGACGGAGAACTAGCCACGTCAGATATGACACACAATAATGAGAGCGACGAAACCCCTCTCGTTAGTTTGCTATACTATGCTTATTTCTAGATCCGGACATCTGGCAGCTGTAAAGTGGTGGTCAAAGAATGCAAACCACTTTAAAAATACAAATCCTAGTCTTCTGGTTTTGATGCAGTATTATGAGAAATTATATAAATAATTAGATTATATCATTGCCCAAACTTTCTGATGGGGGAAAGTACTCCAAAACGGCGTATAATGAATTGATAGTTTGTCGCTTACTGATTCTGTTTCCGAAATAATACGCAATGCTTTTGTTCCAATGTTAAAATATAGGTCCCGTCCTCTATAAATAAGACAACTTCGGCAGTTTTTACCTATTATGGTATTACTTTTTTCCAATTAAAAAAAATAGCCAGTCTGTCACTCTGACCTCCACCCATTAAAACCTGCCAGATCTAGTAATAAGGATAGTATAACAATCTTACTAGATGGGTTTCGTTGCTCTCATTATTGTGTCATATCTGACGTGGCCAGCTCTTAGTCCATTTGATTCGTTGCTTGTTGGATTCCTGTAATGCCATTGCTTTTTGCTCACAGAGAGTGGATAGTGGTAGTGAGCCTATAACTTCATCCCCGGGCCTTAAGATTTTTACTAGATATTCTAGATAAACTTCTTCGATATTTAGAATGCGACACATTCCTAAACATTTATTAAATTGGGCTAAGTAAGTATTGTATTGTGTATACATATTTCATTTCAGAGCACAATACACTTATTTATTACGGCAGTCTCTTCATAAAAATAACTTTATTTAGACCTATTTAAGACACGAAACGTGACTTGAAGACGGACAGACAGGTAGTCAAACAGGTGTCTGACGCCATATTAGAGACATTTTGATGCAAACCGCCATCAAAATCAAGTCACGAAGCCGCATAAAGGTTATAAAATGTATTTAAAACACTTTATTAGACAGCTTTTACAAAGGTGACTGGTCGCACCAAAAATAATACCCACGCTTTTTCTAAATAACCTGCCAAAAGAATTTGAACTTAGAATCTAGAGTATTAAGGTTTATACAGAATAGTTTCGCGGTCGGTGGCATTTTAGTTTCCGCATTTTAATTTAACCTGATTATAAATAAAATTAAAATTAGACGTCAATTGCTATTCTTAAGTTATTTGGCAGTAAATATTATTTATATTAATATGTATGGTAACGTGAACACGTGCCTACTCGTATTTCGAATATTATTATGGGCACTTATTTGACGAAGAGACGAAGACACCTTAACCAAGCCCTACATTAATTACTTATCTGTACCTACCTATCTCTTTCTCTCTGGGTCATAGAAAGCGATATGTTATTGATACATATATGTACTGATACTTCTGGTGAATTGTATGTAAGTACCTACCTACAGTGTAGAGTCGGTTTTTAAATTCGACTAAGTAAAGTTCCAGGTAGGTACATCAAGAACGCAGGGTAATAATATATTTCTAATTCGACAAAGCTTTACGAAAAAACATTATTTTCGGCAATAGATTACATCTATAATGTATCTTTTTACATAACAACCTATGAAGCATTTAATTATGTTTACAAAACGCAATAATTCCCTACTTTAATCCTAATAAGTACCATCGAGTTCATAGTTGCATACCCAATTTATGAATGAATTCATTGATAAATTGGGTATGCAATTATGAACCAGATGGTACGTCTGCATACATTTTCTTAAAGGTTAGTACAACCCTTTGCCACCTGCACACAAATTTCGTGACATTATAACTATCTATTTATAGCTAGTAGCAGCTGGTAACACTGTTATACAGCTAAACGCTACATTTCGCAAGAACTAGGACTTCTATTTATGTTCTTCCGCAATCTGATAGCCATTAATGTCTTGCAGCTACCTAATACCCAATTTACCAAACATTTAACTGTACTGTTCGTGACCTCAAGATTCGCAGCAAGTATGAGAAATCGAAGACCATGTATAATTTGTTTTTCTAATACTTACTGTACTTAGTAGGTCCTAGATAGGAATGAGAGCTGCGGATATCAAAGGCGATTCTGAGCGATCCTACCATGTAATGGCCTGACTAGCTATTTTAGCATCTGGATTACGTTAAGTTAATGCTTTGTGTATCCTGTTTTCAGACAAACGGATTAACGGGATGTGTTGCCTGTAAAATGGTTTAATGGTAAATATAATAAAATTCAAAGATCCTGATTCAAATACACAACAAAATTAATGTAGATACAAATTAGGTAAATTTGTATTTCCTCGACTTTATTACGTAAGTACCTTATGGTGAACTATATGTTTTGTAGATATTTTTAATACACAATAGTCTAGACATTCGAGGCAATTAACGGAAAATAAAAATCAGAAACTCCATAACATAAATGTTATGGCGTTAGTAATAGTTAGTATACAACAAACATTATCGTTAAATGTTTATTTTTTATATGTAGAGACTGTTTAACAGTGAACAATGGTATACTAGCGAGCATCACACTAGTAGCTGTACCTACAGTCAGCGGCATAAATATGAATACAATTTTGAACCTCGTTACAAAGGAGTAAGGTACAAATGTGTATACACATTTTTGGCGTTAACTGTAGCTAGTTAAACTGACCGATGTTAGAACACGAGCATTGTTGTAAAATGCCGGCTACTAACAATGGGCCCGTAGGTGTCAACTAACTGTCGATAGATATTAATATTAGCGATAACTTGACGATTAATGATAACGACTTCTGATGTTGATAATCTTATGCTACTACCCCTACTACCCCTACCCGTATTTAAATTTTTTAAGAAGCGTTTATTTTAATTTCATATTTTCAAAGTCTCTCGTTAAACAACTTTCACGAAAAACGACTACCTATAGGTACCAAACGCAAAAACTACCAACAAAAAGTACTAATACGTATTATCAAATCAAATCAATATTGCTATCATATTTATTATCAATATTGCTTCAACTTAAACCCTCTGTAATATTAAGTTACGTCCGTTAACGGATTTTCTAAAACAATGATTAAGCTTTTTTAGTTTGACCAACGCATTTAAGATAGATCCTAATGACTATAAACATATTTACTTAATGATAATGAATACTTAGGTACTCGTATTTAATGAATTTAATTGTGCTCTCTTCGTCCTTATAGCGGTTGATGACATAATATGGCTGGCACTCTCTTACTAAAGCACTGTCAAAAACTGCCATATGCTGTATTAACGGGCTGACAACAGCTAAATTCCATCCATCTCTTTCAGCGCGAGTGAAAGAGAAACACTGCGAGAATATGGAAGCTCATTGCAAATTTAGCAAAATGATGAATTAAAAAAAACTACGTATTAATTGAGAAATATAAAATTATAGCATCAAGAAACTAAAGAGAATCACCTAGCAACGGAAAAGCAAAGTTCAAAATTTGTAACTAATTTTTATTTTAGTTAAAACCGCTGTAATAAGCCTGTAAAACAGTGTTTGATTTTTTGCCCGCACTATTTAAGCGAATAGACAGCGTTCTGTGAATAAAAGTCCTCCGTGGAAGCCCGATTGCCAATCCTCAGGCTACAACACCCTTACTACACGAGAGTGACAACTGCTGTCAAACGTTGTAACTAAGAAAATACGAGGAATGTTTACTTATTTTTATAATCTAATGTGGCTACGTCTGTGCGGATTCTTCTAAAATATGCTAGCGCTTCATTTCAAATAGCAACCAAATCGCGCTCCCGCTCCGAACACACTACGCATAAGGAACGCCGAACTTGCGTGTACATGGATGAAGTGAAATTAACAGTGTTTGTAAAGTATTTTATATATTTGATTGTATATATTGTACATATTGCCTCCGTTTTATAAATCTATTGTTAAATGTGTTCTACAGCGACAGGTACCCCACTTAATGTTGCCCCTCCTCCTGTATCTGATGTACAATGCCCTTTTTGCCCACCAGGTCGTCTTTTTAAAGGCCAAAGAGGACTAAAGATTCATTTAAGCCGTTTTCATGGCACAAACACGTCGCAACCCATCCCCTCTCGGACACAGAATTCGGACAGTGGAACTAGACCGGGCTTAGATACATTACCTAGCTTAAAGAAACATGTTCGAGTACTTAAACATATACCAAAAGGGGCCAGAAGCTTAGCTGCCGGTCGACTAGCGGGTATTATAGAAAACTGTCTTAAAACAAATAGTACAGACGACTGGTTTGTTTTATTATCTTTCTCTTTTACGGCGCTTAGAGTTCCGGAAAGCTCTTCTCGCCAATCCCTCACGTCCAAAGTAAAAGAGAACATCGAGTCGATTAACGCATGTTTCCCTGATGAAGTAAGTTATAAACCACACTCTCTGTACCGGTCTATAGAATCCAAAGTACATGAGGGAGATTTGAGGGGCGCAGTCCGCCTCCTGCTGACTGAATCGACGTTAGCGCCCAATAATAATAACACTTTAGGAGAACTAGAAAAAAAAACACCCACCTCCATCAAGGCAGCTTGCCCTACCAGCTGAGCCTAACTCATCAAGTCCTTTTTTTTTTAATTTAAGTATAACAAACACGGAGATAACAAACGCTCTGGCAAGTTTCTACAATGGTTCCGCTGCTGGGCTGGATGGTCTTCGTCCCCAACACCTTAAGGAACTGACTTCTCCTTCAGCGGGAAGCAATGGGCCTAAATTACTGGATACATTAACAAGGTTGTGTAATTTTATGCTACGAGGGATGGTGCACGTAAAAGTCTGCCCATATTTATATGGTGCATCGGTGTGCGCCTTATCAAAAAAGGATGGAGGCATTCGACCCATCGCGATTGGGAACACTATACGTCGTCTAGTTGCTAAGGTGTGTTGCCAATCTGTTAGGGATGACATGGCGGTTTACCTTCAGCCGCACCAGGTTGGTTTCGGCACACCCTTGGGTTGTGAAGCAGCTATTCATGCTACACGTTCTTTCGCTGTCTTGCATGATGGCAATGACAAAGTTATTTTAAAATTGGATCTAAAAAATGCTTTTAATAGCGTGGCGAGGGATACACTGCTCGAGGAGGTAAGGGATTTGGTACCTTCTTTATATCCTTTCCTCTACCAGTGTTATGCCTCTCCTAGTAACCTCTTTTATAATTGTAGCATTCTATCATCGCAAGTCGGTTGTCAACAGGGAGATCCATTGGGCCCACTAGTTTTCTGTCTGGCCATTCAAAAACACATATCAACATTGGACTCTCCCTTGAACGTGTGGTACCTGGATGACGGCACTATTGGAGGACCGGCCAATGTTGTTCTGAACGATCTAAAGAAATTACTACCAGCTCTGTCGGCGATTGGCTTAGAAGTCAATCCAGAAAAATGTGAAATTTTCCCTTGTACAAGAAACTCATCCGGGCCTATCACTGAATTTCATACCTTATTACCCGGCTTGAAACATATTGACACCACGTCTTTCTCACTTTTAGGAGCCCCAATATTTGCAGAGGGATTTCCCTCTACAATAAAAAAAAAGGTGATGCATTATCATCTTCACTTGTCCATCTGCAACAGCTCTCAGCCCATGTTGCCCTTGTCCTGTTGCGTAGCTGCTTCTCCATGCCTCGCATGATTTATACACTACGAACAGCACCTTCATGGTTATTTCCCCAAAACATTAACGATTTCGATCAAATCTTGCGACATGGGCTTGAAGCCATTTTAAATGTCAGCTTGAGTGAGTGTCAGTGGTCACAATCTTCGCTGCCTATCCGCTATGGTGGCCTCGGGATACGCCGAGTACACGATGTGGGCCTCGTCGCCTTTATAGCCTCTGCTCATGCTTCCATGGACCTTGTCACTCGCATTCTATCAATAAATGGTGGCAATGTCCGAATTCCATTCTTGGAAGAAGCCTTTTATGAGTGGAAGGTTAGGTGTCCAAACGACGCACGGCCTGATAATCTCAAGCTTCAACGATCCTGGGACGACATATTAAGTAAAAAAACTTATGACGGTCTACTTGAAGCCACTGTGGGCGTCGATGCGGCTCGATTGAAAGCGGTAGTTCTGCCTGAATCCGGAGCATGGCTACACGCACTACCATCGTCGCACCTAGGCACGCTCCTAGATAACGATTCCCTTCGTGTAGGCGTAGCACTAAGACTGGGCAGTGCTGTATGTGAACCCCACCAGTGTGTTTGTGGAGCCACAGTCGAAAGAAATGGCCACCATGGGCTGAGCTGCGTTCGCTGTGCTGGCCGATTCCCCAGACATCAGTCTATTAACGACATTATACGTCGCGCACTGGTGTCCGTAAATGTGCCTTGCGCCTTAGAACCCCAGGGTCTAAATAGGACCGATGGAAAAAGACCAGACGGTTTAACACTGATCCCATGGGCACGAGGACGCAGCCTCATTTGGGACGCGACATGCGTGAGCACTTTTGCTCCTTCGCACATGAATCACACGGTGCGCAAAGCTGGAGCCGCCGCCGAAAACGCAGCTAAATTAAAGCACGCCAAGTACTCCAATTTAGAGCCGGCCTACAACTTTGTTCCAGTGGCGGTAGAGACTTCTGGCCCTTGGTGCGCCGAAGCCAAGTCCTTTATTAAAAGTCTAGGACGGCGTCTAAGGGACAAAAGTGGCGAACCTAGGTCCGGTGCATACTTGGTGCAGCAAATATCGCTTGCGATACAGCGAGGCAACGCAGGCAGCATCTTCGGAACATTTACGCCGGGTACCTGTCAACCCTAGCTTGTTAAGTTATTAGCTTTAGATATTTAGTATTTGTTTTAAATTCTGTTTTTCTAATCGATTATATACTTGTTAACCCGTTTTTCAAATATATAGTAAAGAAACTAAAGACATACAACTATTTAAAGCTCCCTTTAAGAAGAAGGAAGAGATTCCTCAAAGGGACAAGTTCGCCTTTGTACACACTCATATATTTTTGTTGGTCATGTACTTGTTTTGTGCAATAAAGTGTTTTACAACTACTTACTACTACTACTAGGAAAGCTAATTTTATAAGATATAACTTTGGAATTATTTTCTATCGAGCCGATTTAGTAGAATCGTGTATCGGAATGAACAAAGTTCTTCCAAATATAATGAATGAATATTAACATATATAGTTTTTACTTTATTAAAATAAATAGTTACAGCTAAAAAACTGTTTAAGTAAAGTCAATTTGAAGGTCATCGGGTGTTGTCAGCCTCTATAAGTAACACGCCTGGATCTGTCAAAAGCCTTAATACAGCATGAAACTTCTTTTACCACTCATTCATGTCACACAGACGTAACCTATAACAGTGACACGGATTCTCGGAAATGAAAGTCGAAAACAATCGTTGAGTATAGATCTAGTACTCGTATATCTTATGTGAGACACGTACGTACATAACTAGTTGCCATTATAAGAACATGAGAAATACTGTGACAGGTTTGTTATATATGTATCCGTAAATAAATGGAGTGTAACTAAACATGTTAATTAAATAAATTAAAATTGTAAAAAGATAAGAACACCAATTTGATATCAAAACATAATTGCTACCAAATAATAATAAAGAAAACACATTACAACAGTTGCGTTATTAACAAATTATAAAAATACTTTTTGTTATAAACTTATATAGCTGCCGCGAATGCAGAAGACGCTGGTTCGATCCAAGCCCTGGGCACCGGAGGCCTAGGTCACTTTTTTCTTTGTATATGACATCTATATAAGTTTATAACAAAAAGTATTTTTAGAATTTGTATATAATTTAATAATTTGTATATAAAGAGGACCCAGTGTGTTGACGATGAGGGACCTTCTTGTTCCTTTAGCCGTCAACACAGTGAATCCTCCTTTTTGTAAAGGGTCGGCAACGCGCATGCGACTCCTTTGGAGTTGCAGGCGTCCATAGGTTACGGTAGCTGCTTACCATCAGGCGGGCCGTATGCTTGTTTGCCACCGTCGTGGTATAAAAATATAAGTTTATAATTTAGTATAGTAGTGTGTCTACTTAAAATAAACAAATCAAAATATTTATTAAAATAATTGGATTTGTTCTACAGTTATACTTTTTGTTATTCAGGGTGAAATTTCAATCACGATTCATATTGAGCGAGTTGATTAGGCAGGCCATACTGAACAACTTTTACTATGATACCGACTGCAAAAGCACGAAAATTTTTTTGGCCGTTTCATACATTTCGGTCGAATATAGTCTTCATTTTCTATGGGGAAGTACCACAGTAAAAGTTGTTCAGTACGGCTTACCTAAACACGCTGAATATGACCGGTTATTAAAACAGCCTGTACATATTAGTTCAATAGTTAGTTGTAATTCAAAGTCGCGTCGGGAAGCATATTCAGTATAAATAATTTACTTAAGGTATGACTATTGGAGATCGAGCTAACACTTTTTTTTAATAAAAAATATTTTTTTGATTTTCATTTGAAATAATTCAAAAAAATACGATAAAAATACAAACGAATTAAATACGACTCTAAACAAGTCTATTGAAAAATCAAAACACAACCTTTACTCCAAAACATTAGTCATTGTTACTGAGACCAGTCACGATCATTATACGAATGACATGAGATCATCTGACGATAATTAAAGACACCGGACACGACTATATGACCGTTATATGACCAAGTAGCTGCAGCAGCTACTGTTATAAAACAAGTCGGTTGGCGAATAGGAAAACGGATTTTATTTAACTAAACAGAGACGTCTTCTAGCGATACCACAAACAATGTTTTAGAAATAAAGAAAAAACATTTATTTATTTATTTAAGGAATTCCAACAGCTTACATCTTCTTCTCTTCTCTTCTTCTTCAGCGAGTATGCGCCCACTGTTGGGCATACGCCTCTCCAAATTTCCTCCAATAAGCCCGGTTCGCGGTTACTGTCCTCCAGAGTGGGCCTGCAATGTTTTAAATATCGTCCTCCCATCTGGTTGGAGGTCTATGATTGTGTCTTTTTGAACGAGGTCTCCATGCTGGCTCCACCTCCCATCATCTCGACGACTAACGTGTTCGGCCCAGGCCCATTTCAGAGTTTTTCACAATTTCTCATGGACAAAACCTACTACAAAATCGAAGAGTACATACAACCCATAAAAATACTGACATAATTTGCCAAATAAAAATTACTTACCTCTAGTCTCTCTCGTTCCAAAATATTATGCTATTACAAATGTCAACAATTATTATTTGAAACGTGTTACCATGTATACCCATATTTTCTGTTATAATAGTGACCATGTTAGTATAAAATCTTATATGACAAATGTTAATTATTCTAATTTTTATTTAGAGAATTTAATTATAATCTTTATCAATTAATACAAATCTAATATCCATAAGGATGTACTATAATTGTTATTAGTAATTAAGTTAATGTTGTTATGCATGCATACTTAGTGTAAGCGCATGTAAGAATTGCAGTGCCCTCTCAGGGCTGTGTTGAAACATATACACACAAAGCAATGAATAAATGAAATGAAATGAGAGTAGCAATCCGTTGACCGATGTCTACTACTTTGATCCGTCGCCGGATCTCCTCGTTTCGGATTCTATCGCAAAGAGATATACCGAGCAAAGAGCCATGGAATGGAATGTAGCAACGTTCCATTCCATGGCTCTTTGAGCAACTTTGAGCCTCTCCATTCCGCATATGGTCAGTGTCCACGTTTCGCAAGCGTAGGGCATGGCGGGCAATACGCAGTGGTTAAACACTTTGGTCATTAGCGATTGAGGTATTTTGGCTTGGAACACATTTTTCAGCTCACCAAAAGCAGCCCAGCCCAACTGAATCCTTCGGGTTATCACCGCCATCATCGAGTCCGCTCCAAGCCGTATTTGCTGTCCAAGGTAATTGTATTCTGTCACTTGTTCTAGAGGTTGGTTATCCAATGATATGGGGCTACCAGATAAGTTTACAGTTGCCATGACTTTCGTTTTATCCATATTCATTTTCAACCCAACACTTAGCGACGCAGCATACAATTCCTGTATCATGTGTTGTAGGTAGTGTGCAGTTTCGGAGATGATGACGATGTCGTCGGCTTAGCGGAGATGATTTAGGCGTACTCCGTCGACGACGTTTATCCCTCTACCCTCCCAATTGAGGGTTTTGAAAATGTCCTCCAAAGCATTTGTAAACAATTCGGCGAGATTACGTCTCCTTGGCGTACTCTTCTTCCAATTGGGTCTGTTCTCTCCTTGAGCTGGACTGTCATAGTCGCTGTTTTGTAGAGGTTTCTCAGGATCGCTATATATCTTTCGTCAATGTGGCTTCGCCTGAGAGATTGTGTGACAGCCCAGTGTTCTATTGAGTCGAACGCCTTTTCATAATCTACATACATAGGCCAGAAACAAGGGTCTGTCATATTCTATTGTTTTTTGTATGATTTGCCGTAATGTAAATATATGATCAGTCGTACCGAATCCCTTCCTAAATCCTGCCTGTTCCGTAGGCTGTTGTTCGTCTAGACGTTGAGTTAATCTAGTTGTTAAGGCTCTAGAGAATGTCTTATAGACCTGACAGCTTACATATATACAATAAACATCTTAAATAGAAATACGAAGCCAATTACAGGAACTCACAGATAGAAGACAGAATATGATAGTATACACTCTACACTTTGTTACTAAAGCACATGTTATTACAAGCCGACTTAAATATTATAGTAGGAGATAATAGTATTCCGATACAAAACAGGCTATTTAAACTCAAACACACATACAAAATAAACACTATAAGAAGAATTTAAGTCGAAAGAATCCCGCAAGACTATAAAAGAGGGCTTGGAGATTTCTACTTAATATTACAAAATTGGATTGTTTTTTTTATGAAAATACCTACTAAGATTTTTGCTGTATAAAAATATTCAAATTATTATTTGTCTTTTCAGTACGCAAACGTTAGAAAGATTGGTCAAAAAAAGGTTAACAATTTGATGCCACCCGAAACTATCTAAAATCATTACCTTTCATGCTCTCTACATTGCAAAATGTAGCTTATTACAGTGTTCATATAATATGCTCAAGTACTCTCATAAACCCCCAACTCTTATTACATTCAATTTAAACATAGTAATCTAGAGTTAAATTGTGTCACAAATAGGAAAACAGATTCCTAACGATTCACCACAGTTTTGCAATTGTCAGCGCGTTCGGCGTTGACTTACGTAATATTACTATTAGTCATTCTAACTTCGGTGTCAACGATTCATCGATATTGCATCGATAAACAGAAGATTTATATATTAGATTAACTTAATGGATAAAAAACTTTGGACTTCCAATAAGTTCTGATGTTTACAAAATACTTTTATTGTCAAAGAAACAGTGGAAAGATAATTTAAGGAAAGTCTGCAAAATACGCAAAAATAATACCTATATTAAAATTATTCTAATCTAAGATGCTAGAAATTTAGTTTTGATTAGAGTATCTATACCTATTGTATCTTAAGTAGACACCTACGATTACAATTTAAAAGACCTGTCTTGGCAAGAGATGCAAGTTTAATATCCACTTTTAAGGCTTAATAGGTCTCATTATATAAATTTTATAAATAATCTACCTACACGTATATCCCGTCAAATATGTACTTAACATGTACATACTAAACAAGCATTTTCTCTTAACTATGCGCGAAAGTCACAAGTGAAAATTTAAGAGCAATTTCTACTGGACGTTCTTGGCCATAAGGCTACGCTAATATAATGTTTCTTGAAGAAATCTAGTTCTTGCAGACTTAACACGATCTAACAAGTTAGAGTGCATTGTGAAACTTAGACATGAACTACATATACAGTGAAAGACTGACCACAACGAAAATACTTATATGCCTTTAACGGTTCGTGTTCGCGTTTATGGATGTATTGCGATTATTTGCGATATTTTGGAATGAGAAACAATGCAAATGGGCAATTATAAACTTCTCTAAGAATCGCTATACTTAACGTTAGTTTTGTCATATATTCATTACATGGAAACTTGTGTTTTTTGATGAAATTTTTGGTTTGGTTTTTGTATTAGTCTGTTAAGAGTTACAAACGCATGACAGTACCATTGATGTATTATGTATTCTACTAGATGAGCTATCTAGAACAAATTTTGTGCGCCATGTTTGGCGGTTGACAGCTGTCACTGAATCAAAGAGTAGCTTTAACAAAAAGACGTGACACTGTTTTGGCATAATTCATATTCTGCCTAAACAAATTTTGTAAGGAAACGTAATTAACTAAATAATTGTTTTATTTGTATCTAATGTTTATTTTGCTCCTTACCTTAGAGTTGGAGAAAAATACTATTTTTGCCGACAAGCGCCTTTCAATACGAACTTTGAGGGTTAATGATCCTTGATATTTACTTAAAATGACATTGATTTCCTCGCACGAATGAAAAAAAAACATTGTGTAAGTAGGTATAACATGGATGATATTTAGATACTTATTTAAGTTTTAAATCCAAATCATATCAAAACTTTGCTATTTATTTTACTCGCATTGACAATTTTAGCAAATTCGCCCTTTTTGTAAACTAAAATATGTTTAATGTACTACTGTAACCTAACGAACTTATTTAAAATATGTTTATTACGTAAATATGTTTATGCTGAGTACTACTAAACAAATAATGTAGTGTATCAAGTGTAGGCACATATGTTGTTACTTCTGCGACATTAATCTGTGCGCCAAGGAATATGGCGTCGCAACGCCAACATTAATATTTTAAATTAGCGTAACACTAAATCTTTGCCCTTACTTACCTATGAAATGTAATTCCATGGCTTTTATTACTATTTTTAGAATTATTTTTACAGTTTGTTATCATGCAAAAAGCCTTTACGTTTAGTATTTGATTTTTTTTAATGTTTGACACTTGCGTGTAATCATGTCAGTGGTCCAAGAGCCAATGTCAGACTTGTAGTGATTTTCACTAAAACTCATGGTACAAATAATTTCTTAGGGATGTCATCTCCTGTTACTCAATGGACAGTACAATTTTATCCGCAGTCATATTATGTTAACACTGTGTCATAAATGTTATATCATAACATTGAAACTACCTACTCAAAAGACATTTGGATACCCGTTTGAGCTCAAGATGGTAACAGCGTGTTTAGAATTTAATAGTTTTTTGTTTTTTGCTCATTTACGTAGTTCAGTGTGTAATATTGATAGCTTATTGTGCGGTGACCTAACAAACAAGTGTGCAGCTAATGAAAAATTAGTCTCAAAACGCGCGTAACCTCCCTTTAGTTGAACAAACGGTTATCCGGGGTCTCGGCCACCCACGTGTTTGTAGGGAGGCTATCACCTTACAATCAGCAAGGCCTCAACCGAACAACGTTGCTTTTATTTATATTACTAAAGATTAATAAAATCAAAAGTATACAGTAAGTCGAGGGACATTGACAGAATTCACCTCGCCAAAATCGGCGAGGACTAAAAGCCATATATAAAAAAAAAGAGAATTTGAGTGAAGCAGTACATGTTTTAAAGGTTTCCATAAACAATGCAGTATTTACAAAGTAAAAATAATAACTTCGCGCCTCGTTTGTCATCCGTGCCCTTTCACACGTTCTTGACTTCACCATAGAAAACAAATGACATCACCTTCACCAGACGACCGAATAGGAAGCTCGATGCAACCTGTCTAGGTGTGGCTTGAAGTTGAATGCTATTAAAACGTTTTAGGTAAGACGAGCAGCTTTAGAAAACAAATATATGAATTGCCGCAGTAGGAAAACAGTTGAGTGTTGGGCCATCGAGATCTGACACGTTAAGCCTATAGGAAAGTTCGTTCTACGAGTATATTCATAGCACAGATTCATAGAGAAATACGAGTAAGCGTTGAGTGCTATCAACTGGTTATAGAACGAGCGGAGCGTAAGCGAAGTGAAGTTCTTACAGACAACTTCGGACACAATGGAACTGTCAGCTGGCTACCTAGACGTCTAACACGTCAGACGTGAATATAACAAGACCCTAACGATGATTTTTCCGCGCCTTCTAGCTCCATAACCCCTTGATCAATCCTGCTCATAAACGAACTCTGAAATTATATGTATCTCTGTTACAACCCCAACAAATTTCATAAAGATCAGAAAAACGTTACTAAGGTTATCACGGAACAACTATACAAAATAAAAAACCCATCCAAATGCAGGGATGTCTAGGTAGCTGACAGTTCCGTTGTGTCCGACTGAAGTTACGCTTACGCTCCGCTCTTTCGATGAAACTTAGCAAACCACAGATAAGTTTTGTCACTTTCTAACAAACAAATGTCACAATTGGGGATAGAGTCCCTCGGACAAACGTTTAGCAACGACATTTTAAATTTGACAGAGGTTTATTAATAACGTTAATTGATTTTTAGGGTCTGAGACACTATACAGTGTGGAAAAATAAGTTGGGCCCTGGAGGGAAACTACCTTAAAACGTTGAGATACCTCCTTTTTTTTAAAGGGACATAACTGCTTTTGGAAAAGAGTACAGTTACAAAAAAAACCTTTTTATTTTGTAATTTTGCCATAAATAATTTTTATGACAATTGATGCCAATTAATCGATCCTATTTCCAACAAGGATAAAAACTTCTTAATACCAACCAAGTTTAGGGCACAAGAGAACCCATAAATAATAATATAAATATTTTTCATACAATTAGTATGGAAAAAAGTGAAAATTAAGAGAAAAACTGTGAATGCAGTTTTAGTTTTTAGGAAAAATAAAAGAATGTTTCCTTTCCGCGAATTGAGCTATCTCAACGTTTTAAGGTAGTTTCTCTACAGGGCCCCACTTATCTTACCACACTGTATAATAAGATTCTAATACTTCTAATTTCGCTGTTTGCCTAATCTGATATCTAACAAATACGGTTGTGCGGGTATTTCATTAATTGAAGTTTAAAAAAGTGCAGCGCTATTTTATAAACTTCCTTCTCTTTCTCTACTCTACTTGATTTCAACTGTTTAATGATTGCGGCGAAGCCCAAACCCGAATAAATGAAAACGACATCATGTTTCAATTAGAAGGGTGAAATTATCTGCATTAATACAAATGAAAGTGACCATAACTTCTTATTGTGTTCATATTTTACTACACAGTCTCTTCATAATCATTTAATGACTGTTAAACTGGCCTGAAAATATTGTCTATCAGTCCTAAGTTTATATTGTTTTTTAGAATTTGTGACGGTTTCACACTACATTCCGATATGTAGTCTGCAATTTTATGGAGTTACTTTCATGTTTTGAACTGGGCAGGGCAATAAATAGCAGTTTTCTTAAGACGAGTTCCACTTCTAAAGGTGTGGTTATATTAACTTTGGCGTCAAAAAGAAAGTGATTATATTATATTGACTTGTCCCCGTACATCATGTTGTAGTTATGAGCCGGTTTACGCAATAGTACAAATATTTCTTATGTAATAGGGAAATACAAGTATTCTTCGTCCTCTTGGCTCTCTCCTTAATGTTAATCGAATATAAATAATTTCAAATATGCAATTTTATTGCCACTTTTAATGTCTTCAGAGGTATTAATAAAACTCCAAGTGAATTTTACCTTTATTACGTATGTATTATCGATGTCATCTACAATTAATTTAAATACTGAATAAGGAATATTTGATCCGGGTAGTCTAGTGGTCAGGGCGTCTGCCACGAATGCAGAAGACGCTGGTTCGATTCCAGCCCTGGTCACCTTTTTTTTCCTTTTCCTTTGTATATGACAGCTATGTAAGCTTAAGAATACTTAATACATATTTTTAATTTACAAAAATACAAGAGTACTTGTAACAATTACCCCCCTTTTTAGGGTTCCGTAGTCAACTAGGAACCCTTATAGTTTCGCCATGTCTGCCCGTCCGTCCGTCCGTCCGCGGATAATCTCAGTGACCGTTAGCACTAGAAAGCTGAAATTTGGTACTAATATGTATATCAATCACGCCAACAAAGTGTAAAATAAAAAGTTGAAAAAAATGTTTTATTAGGGTACCTCCCCTATACGTAAAATGGGGAGTGATTTTTTTTTTTTCATTTCAACCCTAACGTGTGATATATTGTTGGACAGGTATTTAAAAATGAATAGGGGTTTACTAAAATAATTTTTTGATAATGTAAATATTTTCGGAAACTAACTTTTGAACCATAAGTTTTAAAAATATGAAAAAAATCTAAAAAGTAGAACCTTATAAAAACTTTCTAGGAAAATTATTTTCAACTTGATAGATTGAATAGTTTTTGAAAAAAATTACAAAATAATTTCTGAACTAAGTTTGTAATTTAACCGTATAAGAAGGTGTTTATTGTACCTGTAATTTCTACAAAATCACAATGAAATGACGTGCTTTCAAATTAAGTAAAAATGGTGAAAATCGGTTCACGCAATAAAGAATTATCCCATAAAAATTATCTTCCATACTTTACTACTACTAAATGACTCCTGTCAATACACCGTAGTCCGTATGGGACTGCAACGGCGGGTCAGTGTTGCGGTGTGGTTTACCGCGGTAAACCAAGCGACCGCTGTGAGTGGAATTGACGCGCTCCGGGAGCGCACGGGTCAATCGGTGTGTACCTAGCTGTTGTGGGCTTTTAAGTACTGAGGCTTTGGGTATATATTGATGAAGTGCGAAAAGGTTTTCCTATCTAAGGGATGTCCGATATGGAAGATATCGGACCAACGTCTTGAGAGAGGGATTGTGTAGGGGGGCGCGGAGGACGTCCCCGCCGGCGGGCACGACGGTGTGCACGTAGAGTGTCGTCGCTGTCTTGAGTGTCATAGTCTGTCGCGTCGGTTGGAGGGTAAGAGTCAGGTTCACTGTCGGAATGTCTGTTGTCGGCACCCATCGCATCGTTCCATCTTCGGATGGATGATGTGATGGGGTCGTCAGGGTCGGTCAGTACGTGTCCGGGTCGTCTGAAGATGTGTCTGTTTGGGCGGAGGGCCCTGTTGTCAGCGTCGTCATTGTCGGGGTCCTGATTGTCTTGTCCTCTAATGTCGTAATTGACGGCATCCCGGATTAGTGGATTCGGGTGGTGGGGGGCGTTGTCAAAGAATGTCCTAGAACATTCCTTGACAAAGCTGTGGATTGTCGGCATCTCGGTGTCATGGTGGATAGAAAGGTTGTTCACGTACCACGGGGCTCCCGTGGCCTTTCTAAGAAATCGGTTCTGAACCACCTGCAGTGGCTTCAGTGCGGTTAATCCCACATGGGCGAAAACCGGGCTAGCATAGGTGAGGATGGGCCTAACACAGGATTTGTAAAGTAGCAGCTTATTTCTAAGCGCCATTTTACTCCTCCTGTGTATCATGGGCCCTAGTCTACCTTGTAAGACGGCAGCCCGGTTGCGGGCCGACTGCAGGTGTTTCTGGAACGTCAGTCTTGTATCCAGCGTGACACCGAGATACTTGACCTCCGAAACCCATGGGATCTGACGGTCTAGGAGCGTGATGGGTGGTATTGTGGCGAAGTATGAGTGAATTTGCTGGCGAAAGAGGATGGCCGCACTCTTCTCGGGGTTGACTTCTACTCTCCAGGCGACAAACCAACGGCCGAGGTCGTTGATTGCCTCCTGGAGGTCCTGTCTTATCCGCTCGGCCGACATGTGCGAGACGAAGAGTGCGGTATCGTCGGCGTAAAGGGCCAACTTCACACGTGGATGGTGGGGAAGGTCGTTTGTGAAGAGAGAGTATAGAGAAGGGGAAAGACAGGAGCCTTGTGGTACACCTGCGCTGATCGGATGTGGGTCGGAGAGCGCATTCCCAACACGGAAGCGAAAGCGTCTGTCTGAGAGAAAGTCTCGTACCAGAAGGACGAGACCTTCTGGCACGCCCGTCTGGAGTAATTTATACACCAGAACTGCGTGCCAGACTTTGTCAAACGCCTTCGCGACGTCTAGGAATACGGCTCCCGTCTTCAGTCCGCTCCAGCGGATCGTGCCTTGAAGGTTGCCGAAACCCTCGAGCGCATGCTCCACTATGCGGAGGACTTGGTGGACGCAGGAGTGTTTCGGTCGGAAACCAAATTGTTCAGGGATGAGGAGGTCGTTGTTGTCTATTATTACCCAGATGCGGGCAAGGATAAGCCTTTCGTAGATTTTACCTAGTGAGCTTAATAGGGAGATAGGTCGGTACGATGAGGCGGAAGAGCGGGGTTTTCCGGTTTTGTAAATGCCTATTACGGTGGCAATCTTCCACCTCTTCGGGAAGTAGAAGAGGGATAGGGCGGAGTTGAAGATGGATGTGAGAGAGAGGATAAGATGTTCTGGGAGGACTTTCAGGAGTCTGTTTGGGATGCCGTCGGGGCCAGGGGCTTTCCTGATATGTAGTGTCCTTATGAGTCCTGTCAGTTCGTCAACGGTCACTGTTTTGAGGGGGGGCAGGGTCGATATGTCAAGCGCGCCCAGAACTCTCTCAACCTCAGATTCCACCCGTGCAACGTGGGCTTCATCTAGGCTTAAGAGAGACGGGGAGCACTGGGACTCCAGGCTGGCTGCCAGGCATTCAGCCTTCTCACTGTCTTCGAAGGCTTGGGTGGGAAATCCAGGGCGATCCAGAGGGGGCATTTGTGGGATTTCGTCCGTTTTTAGGGCTCTGGCTAGTTGCCAGTACGCCCTCTGGCTCGGCGGGATTTCCCCCAGCATGTCATAAAAGGCGTTCTCTCGAAAATCGCGGATCCTCTGTTTGGTCTCACGTTGCAAGGCCCACAGAGATCTACGATTCTCGGGAGAGGGGTGCCTGGCGGTGGCTCTCATTGCGTCGTTCTTCCTACCGAGCAACTCTCTCAATTCACGCGAGAGCGGGCGGCGTAGGGCAATTTCTATCGGAACTTCTTTGGAGGCATCTCTTATGGCGTGGTTGAGATGGTCGCTCAGTAGGTCGATCGAGTTATCTACTTCGTTTATTGAGGTCGGGGTGGGGATGTTTCTGATTTGTGGTGGCGAGTTAAGGAGTGCCCGTCCCACCTTCGTCCAGTCTGTGATTATTTTTACTCCGGGGGAGTTGGCTGGGCCTAAACCGAATTTAAAAATCACTGGTCTGTGGTCAGAGTCCAGGTTTTGCACTACCTCCACCGAGCTCATCGTAAGGGCAATGTTTTTTAGCAGAGCGAAGTCTATAATTGAGGGGTTGTGCGGTAGATTGTGGGGTAGTGTGTGGGCTCCCTGGGTGTGAGGAGATCGAACGGCAGGTCTCTTTCTAGGTAACTGAGGAGTCTCGTGCCATTGTAGTTTGTTGAGGTGCAGAGCCAGGCTTCGTGTCTGCAGTTAAAGTCTCTCGCTAAAATGACCGAGGGCCCCAGGGATGCGAGTGCATCAAGGTCCGATCTGAGAAGGCTTTTCGTAGGAGGGAGGTATGCTGAGACCAGGACAATTGAGGGGTGTCCGGTCATGGCCAGCCTGATCACTGATGTCTCGATGTGAGTCAGGGGTGGGGGATCAAGTATTGTGCAGTGGAAATTTTTCCTGAAAAATATGAGGGTGCCACCTCCTCGATGGCCCATTCTGTCGTTTCTGACAAGCCGGTATCCTGGGACCGTGAAGGCCCTGGACGACGACTTGTAGAAAGTCTCCTGGACAAGGAGGACGTCGACGAGGTGAGTTCCCAGGAAGACAACTATTTGATCCCTCATTCCCGAGAGACCGTTTGCGTTGAAGGTACACAGGATCAGAGTAGAAGGCTTTACGTTTTGACTTATCTTAGGGCATGGAGTATCCTAGCCCCTTCAGAATCCCCTCGTATTTGTTCATAATACGAAGGGTTTCCGCTGAATCGGCGTGGACGAGCTCCGCCTCCATTTCCGACAGGCATCTGCGTAGTGCAAACGCCCGCCGCAATGTCGGCGAGAGCCCGCCCTCGTCGAGGGGCGTGAGGTGTGAATGGAGATGGTGAGGTTGAGGTTGTCTCGTCTGCATCGGCCTGGGGGGTCCCCATGCCTTTTGCGGCGGTGCTTGTGTCGCTGGTGTCTGAGGGACAGTGGTAGGCCTGGGCGCTGAGGGCGCCTGGCCCTTGAAGTGTTGGCCGCCTGGGGGGGGCGTTAATTGTGGAGCTTCCCGGGGGGTCACCCCGGCGGGGCGCCGGCCCAGAGCTGGGAAGTTCCCGTCTTGGTATGTGTGGGTGGGAGCGGGGGCCCTCTGGTGTTGAGGGCGTTGGGGACCGGGTCTGCGGCGGGGTTTGCCCCCACGCCTTTTAGGGGCCAGGGGGCATCCTCGGTAACTGGCTGGGTGTATGTATGTATGTATGTATCACTTTATTGCACATAAACAAGTAGGTATAACATAATATAGCATGTATAAAAGATATGCACAAAGGCGAGCTTATCCCTGATAGGGATCTCTTCCAGCCAACCCATGAGAGAATGAGAAAGGATTAAATACAAATGGTGAAAGACAAACTATGCACAAAAGATACAAATAAAAAGTTCCAAAACACATAAAGCTGCAGGTAAACACTAATAAATATATAGGTGCATTCATGTACCATACAAATACTTAAACTACATACATAATAATATAATAAACATTACTATACACATATAATATCAGACGTTCATAAATAAATAACTAAATAAATATATACCTATATATATATAAAATATTCAATTCGCAAAAAACATTAAGAGTCCACTAGCCACAACTTTTTCAATTTATCCTTGAGTGAGGAAACAGACTGTGACTTTCTTACATCCACTGGCAACTCATTCCACAATTTAACTGCATAAGCAGTGAAGGACCTAGAGTAAATACGCGAGTGTTTTGGCGGAATGGCTAGAGAGAGATTTGTACTAGACCGCAAGCGATGATCGCTAATACTAGCCAAATAATTAAATCTTTCCGACAGACAGGAGGGTGTTGGGTGCTCTTGCATCTAGAGCACCCAAGACCCGCGTCAGTTCTTTCCTTCCTCTCGCAGCTCAAGGTCCTGTGCTCCGCGGGGCACTTCCCGCATTTGGGATCAGCCGTGCAGAATCGAGCAGTATGGTAGAATTCCTGGCAGTTGAAGCACTGAGGCGGCTCTGTGCACCTGTTTGGTTCCTCTACCGTGACCTTCACCATACACACCTCTGTCACTTTATAGATTGCCTCTCTGGTGATCGAGTCGGCCTCCGTTTTGACCAGAAATAAGTCAAAAAAACTTCTTCTTTTTCCTGTGCATCCTATGTACCTCCTTTACTTTTACGCCCTGCCTTATCAGATCGGCCTTGACATCCGAGGGGTCCCACTCCTTGGGGATCCCCCTGATGACCACCCGAAATTCTATCTCCTCCGGGAAAGGGGACTCTGTGATATTTCACGCTGAGCTCGTCACATACCTTCACCATGGCTCGGTAGTCGGTGGAATTTGCCGCAACTACTCTAATACCTAGCGCTACGTTTTAATTTTTTTCAGGAATGAGCCGTCTTTGCCGAAACAGGGCAGCGACCGCGCCCCATCTTTTCTTGTTCCGGACTACAGAGTCGGGCCTCTCTATGTGTCCGGGGGGGCCCGGTCGGTTACCTGTCTCAGCGCCGGCAGGTCGTCCTCCATGTCCGCGTCGTAGATGGGATTGTCTGTCAGACTCTCGGTGGAAACATTTTCCACCTCGTCTATGTTGATAGTGAGGGAAGGGCGGGCGCTCGAGGCGGACGAGGCTCGGGCGCGCCCCTGTTCACGGTTTCGCCGTTCCTGGGGGCGCGAGCAGCCCTCGCCAGCACTCGCGGGAGACCGGGAGCGAGCGCGATTCGGGGTCGAGCGCACCTCCGACTGGTCCCGGCCTTGTCTTGGAATATGCTTCGACTTCCCTATACTTTAAGCTCTCGTGCAATAGTTTACTTAATTTGCCGATAGATGTCGCTGTACGTGGAACGCTCATATCATATCCTAACACCGCCATATACCATGGCGGTGTTATTTTAACTCTTAAGTGGGGACACTTACTGTGACGGACGGAAAACTACGGAACCCTACACTAAGCGTGGCCCGACACGCTCTTGGCCGGTTTTTTCATATTTAATTGGGCGCATTACTTTTAATGTGTTTTACTCTGTTCCAATTGTCTGAGGGACATCTTCATACGGTTTCACAGAAAATGTTTTGTTGTCTGAGGGACGTAACCATAGCAACAAAGGGCAATAAAAACTTGATTGATTCAATTATAGTAAAAAAGTAGTCACAAAAATATACATATTTCGCTCTTTCGTCGTATGAATTATTAACAATATTAAATTGTTTTCATGAAAATACTATTAACAATTTCTCACGAACTCGTTATAAAAGCGAATGGCCTCTGTGAGGTAATTATTATAATAATGACTTCGTTTTTATTTACACATTAAAACTGTGACTCGTTTTATTGACTGTAGGTATTACCTGTGCCACTTAATACAGTCACGTATAGCGAAAACTCTGAACTATGAATAAAAATACAGACCAGCCGAACCAGGTAATCGTTTGAGGAAACACCAATGGACCAAAATAAAACAGTTGAAAATCGTAAAGTGTCACGTGAAATCAATATCGCGCATTGGAGTGTGACAGAAACAATCATTGGTGACAATGACAGGGTAGTGGCAGGATTGGCAGGCCACTTACACTTCTGCTTTTCTATCCTTTCGTTCTTTTAGTTTCGAGACTTTCAAGGGAAAACTTATATATGTATATTTTTAAAAATTTCGTAGTGTGTAGGCGCTATTTTAATTAAAGTAGCTTCTTCTACCTACATAACGTAGTATTTTTAATTAAAGACAGTAATAAAGCAGAAGTAAGGTTGTCTGGAAGAGATCGCTTTTTAGCGATAAGACCGCAAGTTGTTTTACCTCTACTTTTACTGTTTGTAACTTGTATTTTATGTGATTCTTTATTTTAAGATGTGCAATAAAGAGTATTTATTGTTACGTTATGTAATCTGACAGCTCTTGCCATATAAATGGTTTATCTACACCAAAATCATAAATCCTCTCTTCCGCGTTCGGAAACCGTATGTAACTACCACCATTATTGCAACCAGTAACGTAACATCTCTGACAGTGTGGTAAAAACGTATGAAAATCCATTACCCACGGTAACGTTACGAAGATCCGCGCTCTCCCCGAGCGCCGGCACGCGCCCGCGCGACCACCGACACGATCGAGTTGGTCATGGCGGTGCAATGGCGGTCATTCTACTGGTTTCCGAACACATCATTTAGGATTTATAATATGTTTGTAGATAAAGCAATGTATGCCTTATTACGTAACAGTTACATAAACTACTATTATGATGTATGGCAAGGTGCTGTCTTGAATTAAAATACTGCTTTAGATGTATTTAGTCGAAAAATCAACATATTTCATGGCATAACATACTTCAAAATAATCCGATCTTAAGCATTTTAAAGCAGCGGTTTTGCGACTTCGGTTTTAAAACTAAAAACTGCAAAAAAATTAAAAACCTCTGCATTATGTGTGCGTGGGAACCTAAAGTCAAGAATGCATTTAAAGTATTCAAACTGTATCATATTCGTGTACACAGCCGGACATAAACACCGTCTTTACAACCTGAACTCGTAAGTTTAGGTAAATGAGAGGGTAATTACTCCTGACGGGTAAACTTACCCGAGGCGGTAATCTGGCCGAGTTATTCTGATTGCGTAGGTCCACTCGGGCGCCAGTGTAACGTGATATCGAGATATAGGGATGTGATTCCCATAGTAAGACATCGCAACAGACATTATAGCGCTGTCAACAACGGTGCGGCTTGCGGGCGAATTCTGAAGCCAATTTTATAAAACTACAGTACAATTTACAAGCGGAACACTCTTAGAGAGTCCTCTTTAGGGTCTAACGCAAAACATCTGCTTGTAAATTGTAACTAGTAGTTTTATAAAATGGGCCACTTATAACTCTTTTACTTGTATCATACTCACCTGCTAAGCTACTTCTCCTATTTACCACAGAATGTACAGTATGGTAACGGACAACTACTATGCGTAATCGGAAAGTGCACTTGGGTCGTTCTTCTCGCACTTCTCCTTTTTTACCGACAATGATTTTCCCTTCATCTCGACATAAGTTTTTTGTACCTAATTAATACAAAACTAGCTTTTTTTATTTACAAAACACTGTGACAGAGTGGTAAAACAATTTGTTACCGACGTGAAAAGTCCTCTTCAAAACCCTTGTAGTTTAAAAAAAAACATTATGATTTTCATAAAGCTCGAAAAGCTTAATTATATCTCATATTAGGTGAAAAATAAGATCGGCCCATTTACACTGGTTCCTATGAACCTTCGAATTGCCCCTATTTGGAAAGCGACTCGAATAAAACCCCTGGTCCTAATCGTTTCGAATTACAGGGTCCATCCGGCTTTGGTTAGAAAGCTGGCCATTAACATACCTAGAGGCATCTTAACTTGCCACGCAATGGCTTAGAAATTGACAAAAACGCCAGTGAATTGTGTTTGCAAATGGTTGCGTGATGACTGGCTAAATTAAAAACTTAGTGATGACAGTTGTATACGATTATGACATAACTGAACGTAATAATTAATGAATTATCACTTACATTTGTTGGATGACTTGTATGTTCCGTTCTCAGGAACCAGTTGTTTGAAAATTGCTGAACTGTTTGCAGTTGTTTGAGAATGACGGCGATAGACTTACAAGTGGGTACATTTGGACTTTCAACGTTTCAACATAGAAAAATCTAACAAATAAAAAATACGATTGAACAAATCCTCTGACACTGAAAAAAACATTAAAATTAAGGTAATCTTCGTTATTATTTATACTTACCTTTACCGTAATACTTACCTCCAAATCAAAATCTTTTTTAATTGTCGTTTACTTAATTTCTAAACACGTAGATAGTTCCAATATAACATATAAACCATTTTATCTGATAATTTATGTAATCTCACCGGCCCTTTTTAAAAAAAGATTACAATTCACAAATACAATTCAAAAATCTGTTTATTAAATATTACTAGGTATACATATACCCACAAATATGTCATTGTCACACTTAAAAAAAAGTGTTTAAGTAATTGTAACTACAATTGGACATAATTGTGTTTAATAAAGCGTAGTAATAGTGATGTTATATGTAATTGTAAATTGTCTCATTTTCTATAGAAATTCATGACGACAACTTTGGAATTGTAGTTGACGACAATTTTGTAGGCGGGTAGAATTTTATTTAACAATATTCACCAGCTACATTGACACGAGTTTACCTGTCACCCTGTGACAAATAAGTAAAGTTTATTAAACGCAATATGAGCACAATTGGACAAATTTGTAGTTTTTTGACACATTTGTCGGGTTAATGTTTATTCAATACGGCCGGCGGTCTATCCCATTGAACTGGTTTGATGGTGTGCCCGTAACAGAACTATTACTACCAGTTTATAGTTAATTCTGACTTAAATAGTAGCCTTACTATTAGTATTAGCCTTACTATTACCGGAAGCGGCGGGCATTGATAAATGTTGCCAGTTTTCTGTTATTGAGCCTTCTGTGCTTATTCATAAGAAACCGGTTTTTGATGTGTATGATTATTTCTTACAATTATATTGAAAATGTACAAATGACTCAGTATTTTACTTTTTCATTTTAACGGTAACTTTGATCATGGAGTTTAGAGAATAGTAATTACGATATTTATATTTTCAACATACTCTGTTAATATATTATTAGCATTTGTTATATAAAATTTTCACCGATCTCTTGAAGAAATTATGACGAATCTGTGCAAATTAGATTTAGTTAACTAGGTACTTATATTTCTTACGTTAGGAAGAACACATTCGTCAACTTTGCATTAAAATATAGCAAGATTGGTCTAGTCATGCAGCATTTGCTACCGCGCTTTTTACAATTACAAAAGAAACATTAGTCATCCCAACTCTAGCTCCTAGTGTTGTGAACAAATATTGACATGTATAAACAAAAGCTGTGTACACACAGAAATGGGGTCGGCACAGCAGCTGTTGGAACCGGAATGTGTCGAGGTGAGAGACTCACTACAGCCCACTTAAACTGCTTGATATGCGCGGGTGGTTCGTGAAAATTGAAATATGTACTTTCTACGCCCAATTTTATATTGGTCCATCCTCGCAGGTCAATGGACTGTGGGATTCTGGTATTAAAGTACAGAAACCTCACTGAAGTTGAAAGTCACTCATCAACATAAACTAACACATGAGATTCATAGCTAAATATTACCTACTTTTAAGTGCCTACAGCTATTGTGTACCGAGGGCGTCCGAAAATTCGAGTTAGGTAATCTTGAAGTCGGTTAAAAAAGTAGGATTGCGCGACCTCCCTTAATGCCACTGAATATTGAAGTTTAGGCCAAATGCGAAAATGCCAAATTAAGAGTTAGACAATTTACCGTAACATGCATTCCACTATATAGACAAAAAGCTAAATACTTAATAGTTTTAATGCCACTGGAGATTGAAGTTTAGGCAAAATGCGACTAAGTCATAAAGCGTTTTAGCACGAGGAGAACAAACGATTATCACTAGTACCTATTGTACTGAAAGAAATGCTGCTCGTAGTAAATACGGGATATTTTAAAGTACCTAACTACAATGCCGATGCAAAAATCATATCGTAATCTAAAGAAGTATTTGTAATCGAATACAGTAATCTGACAGCTCCTGCCCTACATTGTAAACCACTTTGTATGGCCAGAGCTGTTAAATTACTGTACTCAATTAATAATACTACTTTACATGCAAATGATGTCTTTAAAAAGTTTATGTAAGTACCATTATGTATTATTATACTTACCTACCAATTTTTTTTATTACAGGTAAGTCTTCAAATGGAATATTCAGCCCCGTCAACCAGTCCAAACTCCTGGAGTACCTATGTGGTAGAGTAATGAGTAAGTACCTAAAGTAGTACATATTTTCAAGACAGTAATCTGACAGCTTTTACCCCACAAAGTGGTTTACAATGTATGCCAGGACCTGTCAGATTACTGTTTTGAATTAAAAATACTACTTTAGCTAAAGCCTGACCAGAAATATATGATCATGCGTCATATTGCGGAATTTCATTTGAACTAATTTCTTACACTGGCAATAATTTTAAAGATGGTTTGTCACTGTTGTCAGTGTCATTGTGTCGGTTTAATTGAATAATAGTAGTGTTGAATATTAAATAATAAATGTCAAGAAATGCCCAAAAGTATTCATAGTCAAGAGCAAAACATGTATGTAATAAACGGCAGGAAATAAAACGCTCGGGAAATGAAACTAATTCGCTACGAAACATTTACAAATTAACATCAGAGCTGACAGATACAAATCAAGATGTCATAATACCATAGAGAACAATGTACTTTTTGACTATACTGAACTGTTGCCATATAATTCAGAATAATAGCGCCCTCTTGACAATGATCATATATTTCTGGTCAGACTTTACCTAGTTAAATAATTCTGTTTAGTTTACTTTTGCTTATTATAATTATTCGTAGAGTAACCCTGCCTGCGAAAATAGTGGCCATGGGTTCGAATACCTGTAGCTGTTATAAATTAATATTATTTGCCTGTTGAACAGGGATATTAAGATGTAGTAAGTATAGCTCTCGGTTGGGGCTTGGCCTTACTACTCCTTGTTGTAAAAGTATTTAAGCTTAATGCTCTTAATATTGGCCTTGGGTTCATTTTAAATTTTTCCAAGTTCTCGCATTCGATAAAAAACCTGACGACATCCGGAAACATTATTTTGAATACCCAGATCCCTTTCGTACCTAATCCTTGGCGACGTAGGTAATTAGTCGATTTAAATGTAGGTAAGGCTCAAAATATATTAGATTTTTTGACATTGGAAATGTCTTTTCGTTCGTTCCAGTATAGGCCCCGATTTCACGAAAAAGTGCGATCCCCTTATAACTCGGAAAGTTGTAAAGATATGATATTCAAAAATAGCTCAAAAGACTCATATTTATGAGAGCTGTAAGATGCAAAAAGAATTTTTCGAGAAAATCAAAAAAGAAAAAAGTTATGGCTGGAATAGTGAAAAAAAAATCAATTTTTTCCAATTTTTTTATTTTGGCGTTCGATATTTTGGAAACGAAGAATGATATCAAAAATTTGAGAAGAATTCCTCTGGGCAATTTAGTCAGCTACAATTTAAGCCTAAAAAAAGACGATCGGGTTAAGGGTCTGCCCTGTAGCCTAACCTTTTTGAAAAAAGTCAGAACGACATTTTACACATTAATTTTTTTTAACTGACTTCAAGATTTCAAAAGAGGAGGTTCTCAATTCGGCGTGTATGTTTTTTTTATTTTGTTTTATTTGTTTTTTTTTTATGTTTGTTACTCCATAAATCCGTCATGGGGAATCGAGGGAACTCCTCAAATGTTAATGGCATACATGTAGTGATTTTTATCAACAAATCAATCATTTTCATTCAAAACAGTGACATTTGATTAAGCGGATAAGCGGAACTGCTGATGATGATCAGAAGTTCACGTTTGGCGATTCCTCCTCTTATCGAACACACATCGGTGGTTGTTAAGCAAGTAAGATTGTCAGGACAAATTTTCGTCAAGCTCAAGTTCTGATGATGGGATCCATGAGGAATCGAGGGAACTCCTCAAATCTTAAAGGCAAACACATAGTGATTTTTGTAGTTTTATCAACAAATCAAGCATTTTCATTCAAAAGAGTGACATTTGATTAAGTGGAACTGCTGATGATGATCAGAACGGAACTCTTCAACGGCGCATAATTCACGTTTGGCGATTTCTCCTCTACGATGTGTTTGTTAAGCAAGTTAGATTGTCAGGACAAATTTTCGTCAAGCTCAAGTTCTGATGATGGGATACATGCGAAATCGAGGAAACTTCTCAAATCTTAAAGGCATACATAAAGTGATTTTTGTATTTAAATCAACAAATCAAGCATTTTCATTGAAAACAATGACATATTGATGAAGTGAAACTGCGGCAGATGCCATAAACATGTGAAATGTAAAATGAGAAAGGAATTCTTCAACGACGTTTGACGTTTTGTCCTCTTCGCTGTGTTTGTTAAGCAAGTTACATATTTCATTGTATAGAGTGCACCATCTACAATAATCCTTCACCGGCTTCCCCCATTGAAGAAGTCGGTTTTTTTTTTGCTTAAAAACCATTTCTCGAGTTGACTACGGATTTGTAATGTAATAATTTTCTTGTACTTTGAACATTATTATATCCTGCTTATTAATATAAAAATGAAATATGTATACTTAAGCGCCACGGCGACAATTATTCAAACTTCGATATGCGTGTGGAAATTTTTCAATTTGTTTGTTCACAGCAGAGTTGGGCACACTTGATTAAAATCGGTGATCGATTACTAATCATCGCTGATTGAATAATCGCTGATTAAATCATAACACAAAACAATCAAGTAATTTCGCCATGAGTAAATCATTAACGACGGGCGCTGATTGAAACTAATTTAACGCTAATCAACTAACTTTTTCAATGTGATTGACGAATGTATGATTAGAGTGTTCTTAAGCTGATTTATATTATTACTTGAATAAGGCATTTGTTCTGAATTTCACATATTGAACCAGATACATATGTAGAAATTTTCATTATCCTAAATGAAAATGAGAATGAGAATGAGAACGAGAACGAGAACGAGAACGAGAATGAAAATGAAAACCGCATGTGGAAACCGCAGCTGTGTGATAGCTGCCTTAACTGTAGCCGAAAACCGCAATAAAACCGAACAGGCCGTTTCAAAGTTAAATGGGAGCATTCATTTGTACACTCATACCAAAAACTAACAAAAAAATTGTCGATACATTGGGTAAAGGTAACATTTGCCACTGGCATTTACGCTTTTATTGCTCAATATTGAATCTGCACTATACAACTTAAGACGTAAGCGCCAACCACCAAATGATACCTTTAGAAATATTGTCACAAATAGCCATTTATCCTAAATGTGTATATTATACTCACCTAGGTACCGCCTCAGGGAAAAAAGTGAAGGAGCTAGTAGCTACGCAAAATCTAATCAAACTCTAATCATCTAATCAACTAAATCGTTAGCTTAACTAAGCATACTGTCTTACTAATGTAATCACTTCAGCTAATCATGAGTGAAACTAAAAATCGACATGATATACTCATGTCGGTGGTCAATCAGATTAGAAAGCTCATGATTGAATTCGTAATCATGTTCATATGATTATGAGTAACGTTCTCATTTTTAACTTTAGTTTCAATCACGTTCATTTTTGCCCAACTCTGGTTCACAGGCGTTATGTCGAGGATACTTATGTTAATCTAAGAATAAAATAATTATCATTCAACGTCGTAGTTTTATTTTATAACATTTTCCTTATCCCGACTTTCTCGTCGCTCAGCGACAATATTTTTTCGACTTCCGTAGATTCATTTCCAATGTGCTCGATAGTCGTGTGAGGCACGAAATCTGTTAATTTTTTTTGTTAAGACGCTTTTAAAATGTAGACTCAAATGAAGTGCGATGTTTCGGACGCAATATAAGATAAGTACAATTACTAGTTATCTTTCTGATAGAGCTTTCCAAATTTCCAGCCGAAACGTAAGCAAGCAGGAACTTGTAACTGGTATTAAATACACAAAGATAATAAAAAATAAAACAACCCTTTTTATTAAATCAGGTAAACATCCTATTCCTCGACCTTAATTGCGAATGACTTAAGTTTTAAAATGATATATGGACAGGAAGGACTCGGAATTTAAAGGAAGATAATAAATTATTCGTTTCGTAGGTAGGCTACTCAATCTTTAAATAGGAAGCAGTCTCTATTCGCCAAAACAACACTGTTTTTGATAAATATATCGGATTCGTAATTTACGGATGAAACGTATTCAGATTCAAACGTTAGCTCACGCAAAATCAAGTCAACGCTAGGTTAACGTTATTTAGTTTTAAGGCAAAATTGTAATTGATGAGGAAATTAATCTCTTAATTTTTAAATGTGCGTAGGTCAGATACTTACTATTTTGCTACTTGGTTTAAAAGTTTGGACAATTTACTATCGGCCGGGAACAAAAATAATTATCGTGTCAATGGTCTCAATTCAACTAGGTTACCCAATTGGCGTAGACTCCGGTAGACTTAATTTGTAGTCTCCGGCAAATCTAGCAAATGTGCGGACAGTTTAGCGTTTGACAGTTATTGTTCAAGATCTTTTACGTATTAATCGTCACGGTGACCTATTTCAGGTCAAGGATATTACAGCCTATGGATATTATTTACACCCTTAAATGTTCTCCTTTACTTACTTGAAGAAATGGTTGGAATTGCTATTTACTTCCTTGCGAAGTAGCCCTCTTCAAAGCAGCAACAGCTAGCTGCTTTTAGCGATACAAGTTAGGTACACCCATATGAGTAGGTACATATAAAATAAGAAGACGCGGTGCCGTGAAGACCATAGTGAAGACAAAATTGTGATTCCATAATAAGCCGATTTCCTCGTGTTTACGCGCGACACGCACTCATACACAACTCGTGGAAAAGCGGTGATTGGATCAAACGTCAAAAGCGTGTGTGCACGAGACCGCGGCTTATTATGGAACACATTGGACATTTATATCTTCCTATTTTATATGTCTATGGGTACACCTACTTTCAAAAGAGAATTCAGCAAAGAAAGACGACTATTCAACCGGGTAGAGACAGAAACTCCACAGATTTTTATCTCTGATCTAGTTACCAAATAACAAGTACTAACTTGTTATTTGGTGGGATAGTACTAACTATCCCAGTACTTATTGTGACGTTTACCTTAGGTACCTACTCTGCATTAAACTGATGATGAATGCAGGTCTTTTCAAACTTTTTACTTCCCCATCCTCCTTGTAGTCCTTATGACTATAAGTATAAATATCGGTGCCTCCTTAACGCCTGCTTCCATGATAATTTACTGCACTGAGGATGAGATGAGAGTCAAAGCAGCCTAATTACAATTGCTGACTCGCCACCAATTTGGAGGTTTATTCATATTATTTTGTTTTTTTTTTTCTATAGGAATAAAACATTAACTTATCTTAAGCTTCATTTCTAGAAGATTCATTCAAGAATAAATTTAAATAGTTAATAAATAAATTTTAATTATTTTACAAAATGTGGAAGGTAAAGAGTGCTGCTTCTATGCGTAGCATTTTGTTCTATACCTATATGTATATAGTAAGATACCACATTGTGACCTACTTTATCTAGAACCATCTCTGACATTATTCGTCAAGGATGCGGCATGAACACAGGCTGTGTATATTTAATTTAGCCGCTGGATGTGACCTCGAGTATATTGCGAAAGACTTAAGTTAGGGCCAGACGGCAGATAGCCGCAGATTCTGCCACGTGGCCTTGGTTGAAGCGAGTTGTCGCAGCAAGCGTCTACATGGTTGACAACAAGCGCCCAACTTCAGTGTGTTCGAAGCGTGGGCAGCCAATGGTTGGCAGAGCAGGCCTAGCCACCAAGGGCGTTTAAAGGTCATGTAGAATTTGGCATCAACCACGGGCTACATGGTTTAATTAATACACTGTTTTCTGCCAAGGTCTCGTGGCAGAGCGCTGTGGTTGTATGCCGTCTGGCCCTAACTTTAAGCCATTACTAATATTATAAATGGGAAAGTGTGTGTGTTTGTTTGTCCGTCTTTCACGGCAAAACGGGGCAACGAATTGACGTGATTTTTTAAGTGGAGATAGTTGAAGGGATGGAGAGTGACATAGGCTACTTTTTGTCTCTTTCTAACCCCCCACTTCCCTAAAATGGGGTGGAAGTTTGTATGGTTTGTTACCCCGAATTTAACGCGAGCGAAGCCGCGGGCAAAAGCTAGTATTGACATAAATAGATACCTACCTACTCAAAACTAAATACTGGCATACTAGGGGTCGTGATAATATTACCTTCTTATGATACTTTAGGTAGCTATACAAACTTGGCACAAAACATGGCGGACATAATGCCAAAAAGCATTATGGTCTGTAGACTTGGTAGAGAATGCCTTTTGGCCTTCCTTAACCTTATAAAACTTTCTCAAACCCAAACCCACGCTTTAATTCGCTTTAAATTTCAAAATCATTTACGAATAATTCCGACCAGAAAACTCGATACATTGTTATGCGTTACGCTACCTTACATAATAGTTATATTTCGGCTACAATTATTTTCTGGTTCACAACAATACCGTAACCGATTTGTTGTGCAAGGCCCATCGACATGACCGCCAAAATAAATGGCTGCGCGATGATTCGACATTTTATAACACTATGCAGATTCCGATCAGTACCCATCAAAGGGGATCTTATTTATCGAGGCGATTAATTTAGGCTCCGTAGATGGTTAGACTTCGAATGTTGATGCCTTAAAAACATATTAAATTATTAATCGCCAAAACATCAGTGTTTTTGATTGCTGTGACTCTTGTCATTAGTAAATAATTTAAGTATCGCAACATAATAATGTAACTTTTTTTCTCACTTTTTCTATTATTGTATCTTGTGCATCTTTACTGTAACGTAACAAATGTTGTGAACAGTTGTTGTTAAGTTACAAATTTAGACATAACTGTAAGAATGTTAACCTGTATTGTATTAGAAGCTCGAAGAGAGGAGGACGAGACAAGCCAAAGAGCTCAAAGAGGACCCAGTGTGTTGACGATGAGGGACCCTCTTGTTCCTTTAGCCGTCAACACAGTGAATCCTCATTTTTGCAAAGGTCGGCAACGCGCATGTGACTCCTTTGGAGTTGCAGGCGTCCATAGGTTACGGTAGCTGCTTACCATCAGGTGGGCCGTATGCTTGTTTGCCACCGTCGTGGTATAAAAAATTAATGTTATAGAACAAAAATCTGCACAAAAAAGAATAACGATGTAGAAATAAGATGTTTAGGATTATATAATGTTCCTATAAACATAGTAAACAAACTAGGTATATGACAAACAAAAAGCAAAAATAACACGACTGGTTTTACCTTAAAGTAATAAAAATCTGCACAAAAAGGAAAAGGAATAACGACGTAGAAATATGATGTTTAGGATTATAAAATGTTCCTATAAACATAGTAAACAAACTAGGTATATGACAAACAAAAAGCAAAAATAACACGACTTGTTTTAAGGTTGCTGCTTATTTAAAAATAAAACGTCGTTATCATATATAAATAAATATTTCATTAAAACGATTACTTACATTCTATTACCCAGTACACATAACACAATCTAAACAACGTAGGTACCCATACTAAAACAGAACCCGAATGCACCTGTGCATTAAAAAAAGTAAAACAATGAACCACTAACCGCGAAAGTATCTGATTACGAACCTGATTACCGCACTTGTATCGTGACCGAATGTTAACAATACATTTACAATTCGTGTATTCTTTACAACCCGTTTAGTCATTCTTTGCGTACTGTTTCCGCACTCTCTACTGTGTTTAATATTCGAACAACATCAAATGTACAGTCATCTGCAACAGTAACTTGCACAACGTAGTTACTACAGAAAGGGCTATGCTCAACAGTGGGCGATTAAAGGCAGATATTTTTTAAATACCACGACGGTGGCCCGCCTGATGGTAAGCAGCTACCGTAGCCTATGGACGCCTGCAACTCCAGAGATGTCACATGCGCGTTGTCGACCCTTTGCAAAAATGAGGATTCACTGTGTTGACGGCTAAAGGAACAAGAGGGTCCCTCATTGTCAACACACTGGGTCCTCTTTGAGCTCTTTGGCAACCTTACTCAACAGGAATACAACACTATGAGTAGGGTCTAGTGCTATTTGGCTGTGGTTTTCTGTAAGGTGGAGGTACTTCCCCAATCGGGCTCTGCTCCAGATTTCATCACACATAGCGAGATGAGACATGCCCGGGTCCAAAAGGACATACAATTATGATTATATTGATGATGATGAAACCCGATGTCTATCATCAGTATTTTTAATCGTCTCTTCTCTTATAGATTTTCGATTGCAATCATGACATTTTTGTCGGTTTAATCGAGTCGTTTTGCACGCTATTATGTCACTGGCCTTACGTAATATCCTTTAATTGGAATTGATAAAACTAGCTCCAAAGATTTCTAGACAGACTGGATAAAAACTAAATCTAATATTTTTCTGTCTGATTTAATGCGAGTCAAGAATCTGTTGACATTTAAGTAGGTAGTATACTTTAAAACTGGTTTATGTCTTAATATCCTTTTATGATTTTGCAAATGTAGTTTTTTATATATTGGAAGGAAACATAAATCAATGTTTTATTTACTTATTGCATTTTATATTTTAAATTACTGGTCATACAGTTGGACATAAGTTTGATTTAAAATCTTATGCAAAAATAAATACTTCCAATTCTTCTTTGATATAATTAATTTCCTTACCTGACTTCCAAACGATTAAATACATATATTTTTTTAGATATAATTGAAAGGAACAGAAGAGTGGAAAAAACCTGGCAATCATGAGTCAAAAAACGAAGTCGTGCAAGTGCTTTTTCTACGGCCTAAGTAGTCCTAACACATATAAGTACTTACAACTTTTAGCCAACCCTCGAACCTAAGATGCGATTCTTCAGAGTACATGTTAAAAAAAATGACTGTATAAGCTTATAAATGATAAAAAATAACACCATTTTGATAATGTTTAGATCCTTTTAGTTTATAACAACCTGTCCGCATACCAAACATGGGACAAGTGAAATTATATTGCATTCCAAACTCCTCAGGTGCTAAACAATTGTCCATGCATACCTGATTAGCATGATAGCGACGAGAAAGCTGAACAAACAGCGATGACACGTAACAAGCGCTGCACTGACAATGCACTGAGTATTTTATGTTGGTTAACTTAAGACGCGAAGATTGGGGAAAGCTAGGAAAGTCCTTGAAAATTTCACCTTTTACCGCCAGGTGGGGAAATAATACGCCGTGCCCCTGTCGCCAGAGCCAAAAAATATACAAGCTAAGTAGTAATGCCAAGCAAATGACGGCAAAAGTTCAAGGCACAAGACTAAGAGCCCCTCCCCCTGCAAGATGGTGTGCCCAAATCACTACACCCATGCAATTAAAACTGCAAGAAGCCATGCGCTTATTAGCGAGGGATAGAAGCCTATGGAGGAACCTGGTCTTCAACAGAAGGACATGATGTCACGATCCTCAGCTCTAAGGGAACGACTAATGATGATGATGATGAATGCCAAGCGAAGTAGTAATGTATTGTTTTACCTCTTCTCGTAATTTGTAACGTTTGTAACTTTGTAACTACAAATTTGTTTTTTTAATTTGAGGTGTGCAATAAAGAGTATTTATGTTTATGTTATGTTAATGCCAAACATCATAAAAGGGTTCTAGGAGTATTTAATAGTTTTGGAACGGACGGTTATTGGTGTCTCGCCCGACTTGCTAATGCCGTGACTATCTTTCATTGGAGCTAAAAAGGTTAAGCAATTTTCCATTTTGCAAAGGTTTGAAAAATTAGCGGAGCTTCCAAGATCATTCCATGTGGAGTTTTGCACAATTTTGGAAAGTAACTGACGCGACAGAAGCTAACACATTCATACAAACAGACTGTATATGTAACCCTAACTTAAACTCTAATACATAATTTAAACAATATTTATAATGATTGTTTATCACGGCCATTTTAGAATGCCCCTTGCTATACCTGTTTTTTCTTTTGACCATTATGAACATGATGATCTTTGAGGCACCAACTTTAAATTCCCAATTTGTTGTTTTGTTGAGCAAAATATTAGAACTTCAGAATTGTTTATTGTCTGCTTTAATCTAAAATAGCAAGGTTTGTAAGATGGGATATCCAAAATGTATACCTACATATTTTAAACCTTCTTTATAGGTTGATCAAAATGATGAATGCTTCAACCATCTACTTTAGCCAATATCTATTTTCCACAGTATCCACCTTTCATGTTTGTTGACTTGGTTCTTGTATGCATAAAGTGTTACCTCTTTACAGTCTGTCTAAAGCACGTCTCGTATAAGGAATGCGCACTTATAACGGCAAAAGTAATTTCGCAGCAGATTCATAATAAGCAAATATCTAGCATCGGAACAAGTTTTTGCGCAACTCTATCTGTTCACAATGACTTAATAGTTATCTAGTATAACGTGAACCAGAAATTCATAAACAAGTGTTAGTAATTGGAGGTCAGACTTTTACTGGATTAATATCAAATGCTAAGTTTACTTGAAAACGATTGGCTCATCGCTTGCACCGCGATTCGATAGATCTTGCCTGTTTGTTCATAATCAATATTGATTTTATATGATTATATAATCATATAAAATATTGAATTGAACAGTACCTATAAATCAAATTAATACATTATTTTACCAGTTATGTGATGTACCTACTTTAGTAAATTAAAAGAATATGCGCTGTAAAATCTGATGATCCTTTATTTAATGCAAAATGTAGGCCTAGTAGGTACCTTATTCAGCAAGAAATTCTAAAAAAGCTACTCTTTTAATTTTATATTTTTGAATCACTTAATCGTCTCCTAAGACTGTTTATGCCCTATAAAAACAAATAAAATTAGTGTGAAGTATGATTACCTACTTTAATTCCATCTTTAAAATAATTATAATACTGTTATCCATGTATGTAAATAAGAGAAAAACTGACATGAAATATTAGACATAAAAAATTATAAATAAATACAATACCTATAATTGTGACTGTAGTTTATGCTGTACTTACGTACTATACCTATGTGAAATGTTTATTAAGGTTCAATATGGCTGCGTGACATATAGATTACATATGTTTGAACTGACCGCCTGTTGTTTACCTTAAGTTTTGTAATTTTTCTGTCTCAGTTTCTTTTATTGAGGTGTACAATAAAGAGTATTTTATTATTATTATTATTAACTGTGGATATACCTATGTCGACATTTTCAACTAACCATTAAACTAGCATTAAACCTGACTACTTATATGTCCCTTCAGATTATGCCGCATTCAGGCTCCCAGGTGCTTTGATTTCATCACAAAACTTGCACAAAAACACCTTAATTTTACGTGTTTTTGTATTCCGTCACCTTAAGAAACACGGTCTACTAACGAAGCTACCAATAAGAATTAGCACTTGAAAACCGTAAAATCACTCACACGCAACTAATTGGCCAAGTTAAATCACTCATTACTCTCATTAGCGATGAATATTTTCTTGTTACGACGATTAGCTTCGACTACCATGGCTAATCGGTCGATTATGAAAACGAAATAAAACGAGGTACTTTTTCAGGGACAATATCCAAAATCTACGCATCACTCTATAAAGCTGGGAATTTAAATTGTGCTGTGAAAATTTGAGCATATTTGTCTGTGACGATGTATCTATTGACTGCATACTAACACTTTATTTTTCCTTCTTTCCAGAATGCCAGTTACGCGATAAACAGGCGATATTCGCGCGGCAACATGTCGCCGGTGTGCCACAACTTTGTGCAGAACGCCTGGAAGAAGGACTTCTGCTCCAATTGCTTCAAGTCCCGCGAAGACCATCTCAAGCAGGAGCGCACCACCGAAGGCAGCAAGTACCTCAACACACCCTTCCAGAACAGAAGCACCTTCTTCAAGAAAACACCACCAAGCATACTCAAGACACACCCGAAGAAGAAAAACAAACGAAATGTGAGATTCCCAGAAGAAGTCAGCAGTGTCATTGGCTTCGGTGGCGACGACTGGTCTGATGGAGAAGAATTCGAAATATCAGAAGAAGTTGAAGACGACGACACATTCCCTGATACAGAGGAAGAGAGAGAACTTCACAAAGTCACCAAATCGAACACAGATTTTAACACAGTTAAAGCTAATCTATTGGGTGAAACTGGAAGCAAATCTTACACTTCTTTGCTGTTAGGAAAAATGCAAACCGATTCTGATGGAAAAAAAAAGACTTTACTTGTGTCTGTGACTCCGTTTGGGCAAGAAAATAAAAGCCCAAATGTAAAGTCGCATGGTCGAAAACCCGCCGTTATACACGTCACAGATGCATCCACCGAAGAAACCAATAATTATAAAACAAATATCATTCTGTCTACGTACGTTAAAGAATCCGAAACTATAATACAAGCAGACAGCACAACAGAAAGCATATGTACCGAAAAATCTCTGCTCGAAGAAATATCTGAAACTTTGGAACAGAACAGAATGACAAATGTAACTGATCTTAGTTTCACGCAAAAAGATTGCAACAAACCCACCGTAATAGAAGGAAAGATGAAGGAGAGCATGCAAGATGACTTCGACAAAAAGGAAATGTGCGAAACCAAAAAGAATGGGATCGTGAGGAAATCACCGTTACCTAAAACACAGGAAAGACCTAAAGTAAATCTCAGCCGATCTGAATTTAAATTCTGCAAGATCAATGTTGAAAGTAGTAGTGTCGATTCAGCCGTGAGCAATCTTAATTCCACTGGCAACAATTCTCTAACGTCAGACGATGAAAGTTTTAGCGGTCGCACGGACTCCGATAACGATGATAGCGGCCATTTCTCTGAAACGAAATGTGAAGAGACAGTCAAGATAAAAGTGTTCAATGAGACCGATAAGAATATCAAGATGTCCCCGATAGGGCAGCTCAGGAAAATAGACGGGCAATCTAGCAACGGCTACTCGACGTTCCAAAGTCCGATTATAGATATGCCACCAATCGTGCCAAAGCCTCATGATAACGTGTTTTCTGCTGAGGCCAGTAGGGAGTTAGCGGGCGAACCAGACGGCAGGGCAGACCCTGATGAAATCACCGAAGCTCCCGCGTTACCTAAGAGCCCAATGCCTACTATGGACCCCCGTCCGTCTTTCCTTCACGGAATGATTTCTGATATAATGTCTCCCAAACCTGCTGTACCTGAAAAACCGAAGTTGCCAATCAAGCCGGTTATAAAACAAACCACTAAAAAGATCATAACGCAACAAACGGTTATGCATTCGCAAACTAAAACAAAAGACGATCGGTCAGTTCGAGCTATTAGCGAGGAGAAAAATAACGAAATAACTGAGGTACAGGAAGAAAAACCTGAACCAATGTACTACGCGAAACCGGTTCTAACTAAGCAAGACAGTGATACGTCACTCAACAGTCTTACTAAATCTAAAGCACCGTCGCCTCCATCATCTCCTACGATAGATGAGTATCCAAATTTGTATCAAAGAAATACAAACGGTTTTACTAAGTCAGACTCGCCTGTAGTGAGAGAATTGGAGAAACGAGAGCGAGCAACTATGTCCTCAGTGACGCCTAAAGTGAAACCTGTTGACACTGTTGAGGTTAAAAAGGTTGATGTCATTCCAGAACCTGCCCCTAGAAGAAACATATCACTATCACATGATAACCTGCTCTTAGACGAGAAGCGAAAAGGTAAGTACAAATTCTCCATCAAAAAACTCCTACGCATAGGCTCATCAAAAGACTTAGATAAAAAAGAGCTTAGCGTAGCGACAGTGACGAAAGTAGCTCACAAGCCTGAAGAAATCTTCGACTTAACACCGAAACCGAAGCCACGGCTAGTAATCATACATCCGTTGGACATAAATGGGTCGAATGTTGAAGTCGTGAAGCCGAATGAGATATCCGAGATTCGTCGGATGAGTCACGATGACGTATCGATATACAGTGGGAGTAGTTCAGCAACTGAGGTTGAAACGCCGAAGGTCGTTAACAAGCCCCCTCCCCCTCCGAGGCATTCGAGTGAAGAGACAAAGGTGGCCACAGTTCACAAGCCAGCCAGACCTCCGCCGCCGAAGTCGGCTGCTCTGCAAAAGAAGCAAAAACAACAAGCGTGGACACCTCCGAACAAGAGCGACAATATTTATGCGAATCTAGGTAAGTTCATTAGCATAGGAATGCCATATTAATGTAGGAGGATGCAGTGTTTTAAAGCAAACACGTATGACTGAGTGGAGAAAGGCGATCGAGCGTGCTTTATTTGATACGAGTAGCTGAATATTTTTTATTTAATCTACTAAAATTCCAAGTTATACCTAAGTATAGCCTTGCGTCCTCGGTAACGTATTTTCTCTTAAATGACCCCACTGATTCTTTGTAACCTTCAAGTTCAGTAAAGTTTCAACATAAATACCATAAATACCTACAAATTTTCTAGCTAAAATACCAATTCTCTGTTTGTTTTTTCAGGCGAAATTCGATCAGCCTTAGCCCCTCGGAAACCCGAACGCACAGCGAGCATGCGCGAACGGGAAGCTCACCTAGAGCTTCCGAAGCGTAGAACACCGATAGACGACGAGAAAGACGACCTAGACGGCCCCCAAGAACTAGTCCAGGCCACAAACGAAGCAGTCATTCATAACTACGACGACGTCTACAACTCTAATAAGTACGAGGAAACTTCAGATTCCGCTAAAAACAGCGACAGTGACTACGAGTATGTAAACCACGCGCGGTCAAGCTCCCCTGAATGTGACTCAGCCATAAAGCCAAGAGAAGTAGAAACGCGAAAAGACGAAAGCGTCGAATACCCAAAATACAACGGCTTCAGATCTTCCCTCCCATACTGCGGGAGCGAAACAGAATCAGAGATATACTCTCCCTACAGTTTCTACAGTTCCAACGACAATATGGATACTGGTAACGAGGATTACCAGAACGAGATGACGCCAAAAACGACAACCAACAAGCTGCGAGTACGAAAGGGACGCAGCGTGGTACACAGGAATCTGGAGGATAATTATGGGGCCGTCGTTATTGCCAACCACGAGGCGCTGGCGCAGGTTTTAGAACAGGTATTTATAATACAAATTAAAAATTCCTTGATGATTAACGACTTACTTAAAGCACCATTACATCGACTGCGTGTTGCCTACCGCATTCCCTAGCCTAACAGTTGGCCTGATACTGATACTGATAATATTCTTATTTTATTTTATTCAATGATCTCACAGTAGATAATTAAGTAATACGAATATAAACATAGATGTTGAGCTAAATTCTTCTTAAGTAAGTTTATTTTCATTTTACACATTTGAATTTCTCAATTGAAGATAAAGCATGCATCGTGCAACAAAGTATAATATAAAGTTACCTAACAAAAACAAAACTTATTTCATTTGTGTGACTTGTATGATTCATATGTGATTGTGATTAAAAATCAAGGTCTTTGGAGACAGATATTGTAGAGGTCTGACACTTCCTTATTCGAACAATAAGGCCATTCTTGGGCACAAAGTTTTTATCATACTTTCCAAGAAACTTACTTGGAGTTTTTTTGCATTCATTACTAAGTATACTTAGTTTCGAGAAATAGTATTGTTATTGTTCTCGCTAGTGTTAGGTACCACGTTATGTGAATAAATAATAATTTAGTGTGACTAATGACTAACTTTTAATATTTAAGCGTAGGTATCTATAGTAAATGAGACGTTTCGTTTTTGAATGATGGTTTATTCATAATTCTCAGGCTGATCTGGCTGGCTCTTAGCTATGACGAAACTATTCTTTCTATACTGAAGCCTATAGAGAGGTCTTAACAGTGTTCTTGACAGACAGGTCTCCTCCATTCGTCTCAGTTATCCATGAACATATCCACTTCAAAAAACATTTTATAAGAATTAATTTCTTATTCCGGATACCTATTCATCCCTATCTATTAGTCTATTACAATAATGTTTTTTTTTCTAAATTCTTAGCCATACCTACCTACTCTTATTAAGTAACCCGCAATTGCAGAAAAAATAATAGACCAGCCATCCAATCAGCCAAAATGTATGAGACTGCTTAATTTTTTATGGCGGTAACCCGCACCGCAAGTAGTCTCATATAAAAACTTTTTTAGTAACTACATCACAGAATAAGTAAATTAATAGTATGAGTAGTCATACTATTACTTAGGTATGTCGAAGTAGTAAACCTTTACATATCTCGCCTCCTCGGGTGTAACGGGCTGGGTACCACGAACAGGTGTGCTTTTGACCTTGCAGGGTATGACATGTTTCTAAGATATAGAATTTATGTTTTCAGGTCCAGCAAAGTGCTACGATGCAACCATCGCTCCGTGGTCTCAAGGCGTGCACCAACCTTCGCTGGAGTGACTTCGCAGTGCAGTCTGTCAAGACCGTGCGTGCAGGCAAGAGGCTGTTCTACCCTGCCATATGGAACTCCAGCCAAGGTAAAATAGAACACGTAACTGTTCATTGGTGGACCTTATCACATTGCAATAGTGCAGTCTTAACTTCTCAAAGCTTGCACTTCGCTGTGCAATCTGCAAATACTGCGCGCGATAAGCAACTGTTCTAGCCAAGGTATTAACAGCACACTTAACTGATCATTAGTGGACTATCTCGTAGCAATAAAGTTGATTTCGAGCTCAAACAGAGCTCGCAGTCCTTGAGACGGAGTCTAAGCGTGTACCAACCCGTTGGACTTCGAGTGGCAAAAGAAGATCATTTAGGTCAAGTGCCTACCGTGACATTTAAAGGTCCTTCCCCCATGAGCGCTGTTTTTCCTAAGCTAAATTACAATTACAGTGCACTATAAGTGTGTTCACGATGGAACAGCCTCTAACTCTTACCTACGCCATTCTAATAAGAGTAGGCGTGTAATTGTCCTTTGAGAAACTTATCCCCAACATAAGCGCCATTGAATACAGACTTCCATTCATTCCTTTTCCATCCTCATTCTTCCTTTCGTTTTGTGATAACTACGAACCTACTTGCTTTAAGACCTCGCTTTAACAATAGTGTTCTTTCCCAGGCCCTGTGAACGTGACCCTCATGGTGCACAAGGAGCAAATGGCGTCCCAAATGGTCTGCCAGCAGTCAGTGCAGCCCCAGACGCTGAGTCTCAACGCTATCACGGAGTTCTGCGACCTCGTGCCACTGCAGCAGTTTGGAGAGGAAGGAGATGACTTGGTGCAAGGTATAAATTTTTTCAACGTTTGTCTTTAACGAAGTTTTACTTTTGAAAAAGTTCAAGCCCGGCTCGGACCACTGAGTTTTTGGAGCTTATGTACAAAATATAATTCTGATAGATATCAAACCTTCCACCACCACTTTTTTTCGATATATTTCGAAAAACATCGTGAGGAAACCAGATCTATTTAGTCCCAATATGCCCCTGCTGAAACGTCAGATGGCAGTCGGTTTATGGCGGTCGGTCGGTGAAAAATAGTGCCTATGTCAATTCATGGGAATAAAAGCCAAATGCTTTAGGAGGATCTCTTAAATGAACGTTTGATTTGGCTTTCATTACTTTCCGGATAACTTTTGTCCTTTCCCCATCTGGGAAAGATGTGTGTGTACACAGTAAGCCTTATGTCCATAACAACTAACAATTGAGATATAACACTCTTGATACATATCTGCATCCTTTTAACAATAAGTTCATAACCGCCCTATCCAAGCTACATATTCCAAAATGTATTTATGTGGTCTATTGAATTTTGTAAAACTCAATACTGTAAAATGGACATCCCCGAAATAACAAAAGGCATTTTGTAAGGGCTAAAGATCTGCAGTAATATTATATAGTTTATCTTTATGCATGACAGAGAATATTTTAAGAGCGATATTTAGTGTTTCTTTCTATCTTTCCAGCAACCATAGTCGTACTAGCCCAAGCGCAAGTCGACACCCTCCAAACGTACGGCGAATCTCTCCGCTCCATCGAAATATCCACAAAAGAGTACCAACTAGTCCAAACCGAGCAGATCCATGAGGCCATATTCATGATGCTACAGCTTATTAACGGCCTCAAATGCCTCCAAGCAAGAGGAGTTGAGGAGATCTCGGAGAGTTTAACATCTTTCATTGCGTTGAGAGAGCAGCCGTGTGGAAGTGGTATCAGCTCGCCGACGCCCGATGATAGACTGAATTCGTTGTCAGCTCCGAAAACGAATTGCTATGGGAGATTGTGCATTTTGCAAGGGTACGTGTTTCATATAGCTTATTACACTTTAAACATATTTCAAAGAGAAAATCTCAACATCAGATCCCGGGTACTGCTACTTCTATTCCTTAAATGATATCAAGCATTGTAACCCAGGTAGCATTTATACGTCATTATGTCGTCCGTTTACGGTACTGCTCGACGTAAGAGACGTCATTTCTCGACGTCGGGGGGTCCCAGCAGATGACGTCAATTTGTCACAGCCTCAAGACGTCTGTTTACAGACGTTACAGAGACGTCATATACTGAATGCATAGGGACGTTACTGGGCCGTACATATTAGGGCAGCCACTGACGTTAGAGAGACGTCATATACTGAATTCATAGGGACGTGACTGGGCCGTACATATTAGGGCAGCCACTGACGTTGGAGTGACGTCATATACTGAATCCATAGGGACGTTACTGGGCCGTACATATTAGGGCAGCCACTGACGTTGGAGAGACGTCATATGCTGAATTCATACGGACGTTTCTGGGCCGTACATATTAGGGCAGCCAGTATGTTCGAATAACGTCATACACAGGATTGATTGTGGCGTTACTAGGACATAGTAACGCCACAATCACTCCTGCATAGGCACAGGTCAGGACCTACGAGGGCTGCATTATGCTGCCGTGTTCACGATATCAGCAGTAGAAGTTAGCGATTTTTAATTTTATTAAGGCGGGTATTATATAAATTTAAATAACATCTCTCAAAACACACTGCTGATATCGTAAGCACGGCAATATGCTCCTCGTAGCTAGGATGGGTGGGTAGTCTGTTCAAAAATAGAACCGACCTGGCTGTTGAGTGAACTAACAACGTGCTAGATTTAAGTTCTAAGACGGTTCTAACTTATTGGCCAGGCGCCCTAGACAAGCCGCCTACGCTATAATGCGTTCTAATCTATACCTGTTCCCTGTTCCCTCTCCCCGCGCAAATTCTTACGCGTAAGAGTAGAAAAGAGTTTAGCGCTTAGCATAGCAGGCATCTTGTCTACGTACCCTGAACAAACTCTAGGACTTATGGATGAAACTAAAAAACGCTATGTAAGTAGTATAATCTATATTTAAAGAGGCATTAAAGGACAGTGGGAACCAATAGCCCCATAACAATAATCCCATCAAAAACATAAATGTGAAATGAGAGCCAAGTTCAATATACATATTATATATGCCTTCGTTGTTGACTTCAACGACAAAAGAAGTGAGATCTAAATGGGTGCCAAGTTCAATTGTCAGTCCTCAAATTTGTTTATAACAACATAAAAAAGTATAACAACTCAAAATATAATTTCTTCTTAAAACTTACGATAATATATTGAAGCCTAAGGTTTGACTTGTCTAGTTAGTCTAGGTACAAGATTGTTTACCTTATTTCTATTACTAAAAAAACAAGTATAATTAGGTAATTGTTGTAGTTTTTATTTTTTGTTTTAATATGTATGAGGCCATGACTTAAAATAAGATTTATATCTCTAATGCCCACTATCGGACTACTAAACTAAAAAAAACACGACCGTAAGCTTGTCAATTTTAAGTAGATAGATTAAAACTTCGAAGAAGTAGGTAAAAGTGGTGGCAACACTTCCTTAATGAAGGCGGCTGACCGCGTGTTCGCTCGCTCACATTGGTCCTACTCCTCTCTATCTTAATAGCATTAGTAAGAGAGAAGGGGACCAAACTGAGCAAGAGAGCATGCGGTCAGCAGTATTCATGTAGGTCAAAGCCACGGACAGGCTAGGGGGCATACCAAAAAATGTAATCCATAAACCAATTTTGAATGACTTATAAAAATCTGTAGTATTTCCTGAGCCAAATCTATACCAAGTTCTCTGAAATCTATAGGGAGCCGTAAAAGTGGTAACTTTCCAACATGATAGTCTTCATCAAGCTGCGAACGAAATGATTCATTGGTCCTTGTGGGCGCTGACGCATTTTAATAGATCACGCGGCCGCGATATTCATTCACCTGCCTCTATGCACTTGTCACAAGCTGAATACCTACGATACAATCTCGCGGGCGCAGTTGGCAAAAAGGTTTTTTGTTGGATCTCTTTCCATAGCAGTTGTACTGTTCAGCTAGCTGGTCAGTAAAACAAAATTTCATCAACCGAGACACTTTGCTGGAAATATCCCTGCCTCCAAGTTTTCACGTATGAAACCTGTAACAAACAAGAGAATGTATAATTGTAAAATAGCAAATTATTTGTTGATCAGACCAAATGTGAAAAAGGTGAAGATTTGAAATAACTTTCTTCGTACAATGTTTTAAGTGTGTAGATATCGTTATTTTATGTATTTTTATTACTACTAAACAACTATAACATGCACCACCTCCTTCAAGCTGTTTCTTCCTTCTTTCTTATGTAAGTTGCCTGGAACCACAAAAGGAAAAAAAATCCGTCTGTACCTCCATACAATTCATACCCAAACAGGGTTCTAAGAAAAAGATAAGTTTGGCTACAAGACAAACTTCTATATGTATAACAGAGTTAGCAGTTAGGTACAGTCGCCGGCAATAGTATCTCCCTACACGAAGGCCGCAAAAATATGTGACACACTCTTATGACCCTACAAAGTACAGCTAGCTATATTGATCAAAATATGTTTTTCTAAAAAATTACATTTTTAACACAAGATATTTTGCCGACTCTACTTGATGTTACCTATTCTTGTACTGTCAGAAAGTACTCTAAACAACAAAACAAATGAGCCGAAACTCGACCATGCGAGCACTTTTCATCATTAGGTATGTTCTGGTATCTACATCTCATCTCATCAGCTGTTGACTATAAAACTCACCTCTATAATCTCCTAAGCCTACACTGCCAGCGGCTTGAATTTTTTGTATTTTCTCAAAGGTCTTTTTTTCAATGGTGGTGGGATTGTCATTATCTTCGTCGCTGCTAGAAACATATCTTTTGGCCCTTTTCCGTTTAAGACCTGGTTCTGATGTATCCTCCAGTTTCAACCAGTTTCAGTTTTTTTTTGCTTTCTCTATGCCATCTTTAGGTACATGCAAATGAAATAAAAAAATACACACAACATGCAAGCATAATAAATGAACACAGCATAATGCATCCCTCACTCAATTTAAACAAGGTTATTATGTTATTAGTAAAAATATAGGATGGAGTTTCATTAGTTGGAACAACCTGAAGTTGTACAGTCAACCACTTTGATTAGTAGGCCATGAGCCTTTCACCATGAGTTTAATGTTATGTGATGACTTGCCACATAAGTAATTAATTAATTTAGTTATTGTGAAAATGGTTCAAAATTTTCTGCTGCTGCACCAAATCATTAACACAGTTATAACAAAGTCTGTGTCTTTATGTACATATGTATTATGATGTAATTTTTGCTTTCCCGCAGTAAGTCTAGATCTCAAGTTCAAGGCCCGCCATAGACAGACCGCTTGAAGCAGTCCGACTGCTACAAGGGGTCCATGTATGACGAGTCTACAAACACTTAGGCCCGCCAATGGACCGCTTGAAGCAGTTGGATACCACTCTTACTGCTTTAAGCTGTCTCTCTACGGCAGGCCTAATATTTGCATGCAAATACAAAACTTGCCCCAGGGCAGCAATCACATTTGTCCAAGCAGTTTTAAAATTACCCATATTAGGTAGTAGTCACACAGTAACAGAAAACTTTCACCAACATCAGTAAGCTCTCGGTAAATCAGGAAATCAAACTGGAGACGTGTATGCCCAACAGTGTGCGCATACTTACTCGCTGAAGAAGAAGAATAAATCAGGAAATATTGCATCCAGAAACCAGGAAACGAAACTGTTTCGTTAGTTTTCATAGCCAAAGTGGTTTGTAAAAAAACGATTAAAATATACGTACCAGTATCACAAAAACTCTTTGAACACTGTATAATTTCCATTTTCCATCTGGTGTCTTGACATCAGCCAAAACCTTTTCAAACGCTTTAGTTCCCTTAACGGGTGGCCAAAAGACTTCACAACACTTTCGCGTAAACCACTGATTGTTTACGCCGTCGTCTACACTAAACTGTATCACTGAGTACATTTTTGTTCTTGTTGAACGCACATTGGCAGTAGTACAATCAGAAAGAATCACGGACGCAAGCCGGACACGGGCAGCAAGGCAAAGGAAAAAGGAGGGAAAACAACGTCACTCAAACAAAGCGTCACTTCAATCAAAATGACAGAATTTCGTTCCGTTCCAATTTCTTATGTTTTTAAAAATCACATTGCTCAGTTTGTTTTGATGTTTAATAAATAACATTAAAAAATCTGTAATAAATGACTTTATATAAGTATTAACTTTGAAGTTAACTAAAAAGACGTAAATGTTTTTTTTACTTCATGAATGTTTTACATTACAAGATTGACAAATTTTATTGATATCAAGAAACGAAACGCGTTATGTATTTTTAAGCTTTATTTTTAAGTCGGTAGTAGGTCGGATAGTTATAGAGTTTGTCCGGAAATAGATGTATCGTGGTTTATATGGGAGCTCATACATTCTATGACACTTCTCTTTCCGGACAGACTCTAACGACTAATATGAAACTGTTCAAATTTCAAATTCCTATGCATAAGTACTGGCTTACTGGCTACATAAAGTCTTGTTATAATGTATTAATTAGTATTTTCTCTTAGCATTCGCTATGATAATGGACAGATTTACGAAGAAAGAAGATTTACAAAGCCTGAGTAAAGTATAGGATAACTTACTAGCATATAAATTAACTGCCACATAAAACTTCCTGTTGAAATAGTTTACGTGTCACAAACATCTAACCGTTAATAGTGATTCCAAAAATTTACATTAGCAAAACTTCTCGTTGCCGACGGATACTGTACGTCTTACTGTACATCGTACATAGTACAGGTGATGACCTTAAACTGACGTTATTGAGACGTTCATTTTGCGGTAAATATGGTACGTCCAGATGCTGACCCTCAATTGACGTTATTAAGACGCCCACGTTGCGACGAATACGGTACGTCCAGATGCTGACCTAAAATGGACGTTATTAAGACGTCCACTTTGCGACGAATACGGTACGTCCAGATGCTGACCTAAAATGGACGTTATTAAGACGTCCACTTTGCGATGAATACGGCACGTCCAGATGCTGACCTAAAATGGACGTTATTAAGACGTCCACTTTGCGACGAATACGGTACGTCCAGATGCTGACCTAAAATGGACGTTATTAAGACGTCCACTTTGCGATGAATACGGTACGTCCAGATGCTGACCCAAAATGGACGTTATTAAGACGTCAACTTTGCGACGAATACGGTACGTCCAGATGCTGACCTAAAATTGACGTTATTAAGACGTCCACTTTGCGGTGAATATGGTACGTCCAGATGATGACCCTTAATTGACGTTAGTACGACGTCCACTTTTTAACCTGACCTTAAATTGACGTCACTATAACGTACGTTTTCAGCGAATAAATGACAGACCTTAATATTGTGGGTTTCCTTATTAAGGGTGATAACTAAAACCCACTTATACAGTTCACAAAGTGATTTAATACTTGAGGTACAATATAACACCGGTACATACAGAATACAGAGTGCTCGCGGGAGCGGCGAACGTAAGAACGAGTGGCGTGACCGTGCTTCATGGGCGCCTGAGCCGAACTGCGGCGCGAGCGGCGCGCGCGACGCGTGTCGGGCGATTCCCGGAAAACTAGGGCTAAGCCGTGTGGCACTTGAGCTCGCCTCAGTACTCCCCTCCCCAGAGAAAAGAAGAGAGAAATGTTCGGTATCATATTTAAAGATTTAGTTTATCAGGGAATCTCACGGTTCTACCAGTTCTAGTAGTAGTAGAACTTTGCTGTGGACTTGTCTCAGGTATAGGTGATGAAACAGCAGCTCCTGGTTTGGTTAACGCTACAGGAACAGATCGAGCACGGGTATATGTCAAAGCAGTATCTTCTGCCTCAATGAAAGCTGGTTTTACATTGTTGATAGAAACTATGCGCGGCGAGCCATTGACAATGATGGTGAGAGACTTATCTTGTCTGTCAGTGACTCTGAAGGGTCCTTCGTATGGATTCTGTAGGCCTGTCTTATTGAATCTTCTGATATATACATGTGTTGCTGAGGCTAACTCCTTGTGAACGAAAATTGATGTTTTTGCATGGGAAGATGTATTAATTGGTGTGAAACGGTTGAATGCTGCTTTAAGAGAAGATGCAAATGCTGACTGGGGTTGCACGGTTGATGTATCAGGCGATAAAAATTCTCCAGGTAGTCTGATGTTCTGACCGAAAACCATTTCGGCTGGCGTAGCGTCTATGTCTTCCTTGTAGGCTGCTCTGAGACCCATCATCACAATAGGTAAGTCGTCTGTCCATGAGGGGTTATTATGACATCTTATTGCTGCTTTAAGCTGCCGATGAAGGCGCTCCACGAGACCATTTGCAATTGGGTGATACGGAGTTGTGTGTATATGTTGGAATCCACATATTCGAGACAAAGATGAAAACAATTCTGACTGAAATTGTCTGCCTTGATCGGTGGTTATTCGAAGTGGTATGCCATATCGACATATCCAACCGGAAAACAACTTTTGCGCAACTGTTTCAGCTTCCATGTTTCTTAAGGGGTAAGCTTCTGGCAGCCTAGAAAATCTATCCACCACTGTAAGCAGGTATCTGTATTCTCTGGAATATGGTAAAGGCCCAACTAAATCGACGTGTATGTGTTCGAATCTGGTGTTGGGTGGCGCAAACGATCCGGGTGTAGCGGTAACATGACGGTTGATCTTGGATGCTTGGCACGCAAGGCAGGAACGTGACCAAGTTGCGCAGTCTTTTTTAATACCGGGCCAGATGTATCGATCGGTGACTAGTTTTGTGGTTGCTTTAACACCAGGGTGTGCTAGGTTGTGTAAGGAATTAAACGTCTGTCTTCTGAGTGCTGATGGAATGTATGGCTTCGCTACGGACGTTGACGTGTCGCAAAAAATAGGGGTGTTTTTATCCGGATAAAATATTTTCTTAATCAATAGGCTTGTTTGGTTGCTGTTGATAATTTGTTGTAGCTCTGTATCGGAGGCTTGGGCAGCGGCAAGTTCTTGAAGGCCAACTGGTTGGCTGATAGCCTCTACTCTAGATAGAGCGTCAGCGACGATGTTATCAGTGCCATTGATGTGTTTGATATCTGTCGTAAATTGGCTGATGAATTCTAAGTGTCGAAACTGACGAGGACTGCATTTGTCAGGCTTTTGTTGAAACGCAAATGTCAATGGACGGTGATCAGTGAAGATGGTGAAATGTCTTCCTTCTAACCAGTGTCTAAAGTGATGAATGGCTTGGTAAACAGCAAGCAGTTCTTTGTCATATGCGCTATATTTAGATTGTGCTGAAGTCAGTTTCTTTGAGAAAAATGCTATCGGCTCCAAGCCGTCGTCTCCTTTTTGATGAAGAGCTGCTCCCAATGCTGTATCTGATGCATCCGTGTAGAGGGATAGCTCGCCATTATGTTTTGGGTGAGTGAGTCTAGTGGCATTAGCGAGACTTTGTCGGCATGATTCAAACGCAGCATTAGCGTCGGAAGACCATGATACGGGTGCATTACCTTTGACGCCATCTTTGAGCAGGTCGTTGAGAGGGGCTTGCATTTCAGCGGCATTTTTGATGAAACGCCGATAGAAATTGAGGATGCCTAGGAACCTACGGAGTGCTTTGACTGTTGACGGCTTTGGATATTGTTGGATGGCTTCAATCATTGATGATGGAGGTTCTATGCCGGAAGTTGATACTCTGTATCCTAGGAATTCAATATCATTTTGGCCAAATAAACATTTAGAGATGTTTATAATGACTCCATAATCTTCAAGCTTCTGAAAAAGGGCTGTGAGGTGTTTTAGGTGTTGAGATTCGTCAGCAGAGGCTACTAAAATGTCATCTAGGTATGGGAAGGTAAATGGTAAGTCTCTGGTAATCTCATCTATGAAACGTTGGAAAGTTTGCGCAGCGTTGCGCAGACCGAAAGGCATTTTAAGAAACTCGAAGAGGCCGAAGGGTGTGATCACTGCCGTCTTCTGGATATCTTCCTCATGTACGGGTAGGTGGTAGAATGCGTTGACCAAGTCTACTTTGCTGAAGATGGTGGAACCTTGAAGGGACATACCGAAGTCTTCAATGTGACGAAGAGGGTAGCGGTCAGGCAGGGTGCGGGCATTTAAGGCTCTGTAGTCGCCACAAGGGCGCCACCCACCTGATTTCTTGGCCACCATGTGCAGTGGAGAGGCCCAGGGACTGTCACTAGGTCTTATGATGCCTTGCTGGAGCAGCTCGTCAAATTTATTTTTAGCGACTTCTAATTTCTCGGGTGGAAGACGCCTAGCTCTACAGGCAGAAGGGGGACCTGGAGTGGTTTTGATGTGGTGCTTGATGTTATGTTTGAAGTTGTTGATGTTGCAGGACGGTTTGGTAATGGATGGGAATTTCGCTAATAGCTGATGATAGACTGTTGTGCCTGCGATAACCTTGATAGATGGAGAGTTATCTATGACAACAGGTCTACCTGGAGTTCCCATGCCTGTTGTAGGATCTATGAGGCGTCGGTTTTGAAGGTCAATCAGAAGACCGTAGTGTGTAAGAAGATCGGCTCCGATGATAGGTCTACCGACGTCAGCAATTATGAACGACCACGTGAAGTCGCGTCGGAGTCCGATGTTGAGATTGATTGTCAGTTCTCCATATGTTTTTATTGGTGTAAGATTTGCGGCATAAAGAGTGTAAGTAGATGGCGTGCGTCGCCGTTTAAGTAAGTTATACGGGTAGACGCAAACATCTGAGCCTGTATCTATAAGGTATTCGGTTTTGGTTGTCCGGTCCATAATATAAAGGCGGTTACGGTAGGTTTTAGGTTTTAGGGTAGGGTTACTTACCGCCTGTAGCAACCCTACTGCTGGTTTTCCTGAACGAAAGTACACGGTTGCTCGCATCTGCGTGCGTTGGCTCCGAAATTGGTATGGTACCAACACAGGTTGTTACTAGCAGGGCGAGTGCGGGACCTGGATCTGCTCCTATTGCGAGGGTACGATCGGTTAGGGTTTCGCTGTGTTTGGCTAAGGGCTGCGACCATTCGTGTCAGCTCATTGATTTGTAATTGCATGTTTTGCATATCAAAAGGTTGGTTGTAGTTAGGTGGAATAGCGCTCGCTGAATTCTGACTGTGTGTCGTAGCATGGGTGTTGTGTGATTTACTTGCGATACAATTGCACTGAGTTGGAGCATTGACTAGCTGTACGAGATTATTATTATTATGCGGCGTTATACCATATAACTTATCAGCCAAGTCGCCAAGGTCATCTAGTGACATGGTAGAGGGCTGGGAAATTAAATTGCCTTGAATATGAGTGGGTAGCCTACTAATCCATATAGTCTTAACCATTTGTTCGGATCCTGCATCCTTAGCTAGCGTTTTTAGATGTCGTAAAAATGAGGATGGCCGACGTGCCCCAATCTCCTCTTTTTCCAGAAGGCGATGAATTTTCTCCTCGCATGATTCGGAGAATCTTGATATGAGCGTTTGTTTCAACTTAGTGTATGGCTCCTTAGCGGGTGGGCACGTAATGATTTCTTCCGCCTCCGCGGCAGTTTTAGGGTCCAATTGTGCTATGGCGTAATAGAATTTTGTCAATTCTCTTGTAATATTGTTTACGTGAAATTGTCCCTCTATGATACCGAACCAAACCGCGGGGTGATCGGAGTAAAAAGGTGGAACTCGGATACCAACACGGCTTACCTCATAACCCGTTGGCAGCTGCTGTGGCGTCAGTATAGGTTGGACAAAACCGTGTGCGGTTGATACGGCGGTGTCATCAGGATGAGGCTGGACGATGGGATCAGGTTGATTGTTCACGCCATCGACGGCGGCGGCGGCGGCGGCGGCGGCGGCGGCGGCGGCGGCGGCGGCGGCGGCGGCGGCGGCGGCTTCGTCATTTCCTTCGGGGTTTAAACCGTTCATGGTCGGCGATATTAACTTTTGAGTTTCGACTGCGGCACTGAAGGCTCCATACAGATTTTCGTAAGTTCACAAGACACAAAAAGTTTAGGTGCGTAAAACTGCGTAATGTTTTGATTCACTTCAGTAGAGGGTCACCAATGTGGGTTTCCTTATTAAGGGTGATAACTAAAACCCACTTATACAGTTCACAAAGTGATTTAATACTTGAGGTACAATATAACACCGGTACATACAGAATACAGAGTGCTCGCGGGAGCGGCGAACGTAAGAACGAGTGGCGTGACCGTGCTTCATGGGCGCCTGAGCCGAACTGCGGCGCGAGCGGCGCGCGCGACGCGTGTCGGGCGATTCCCGGAAAACTAGGGCTAAGCCGTGTGGCACTTGAGCTCGCCTCAATATGACATAAAAATGACGTCGCTTGTGCGTCGCTGACGTCAGTTTGCTACCTGGGAAAATGGTATAATCGTTAAAAATCTACGACATTTTCTTGGAAACATGGAGAAAAAATAAACACATTACCCTCCTTTGCGTCGCGCAGTCGGGTAAAAAGGGGCGTAGGATGTCTAATTGGAAAATTATTGTATTATACGTACGAGCAGACTTGACCAGACTTGACCATGTCACCCATTTATCCTATAATTTTTTTTTTGTCTGGCCTACATTAACCAGTCTCCCAACCAAAATAACTACTTAACAGGCAAACTTCACGGAAAATCACCAATACCCTAAATTTCCTGTTAATTTCAGGTTAAGCGACGACATGAACAAACCATCGCCAGACACCCACAACTCCCTCTGCCAGTGCGCCATCAAAGCTCTCGAAATCATCCTTCCAAGCGAAAAACTAACCCCCCTTCTCAAGGAAGTTCTCCATGAAGAACGAGCTATCTCTCTGAACCAAGCGAAATCTGTCTTAGAATTCATGCTTTGGGGACCTCTAGATATCGTACAAGGCGTCCCAGTGGATGATCGGGAACTATCTCTTCAAAGATGGCTGGATTTAGAAAGGGCAACAGTTTTACATGGTTTAGTAAGAACCAGGGTCCAGTTGAATGTATTTGAGCAGCTGCACTTGATGTTCTTGGTGAGATCGACTGCCAAGGCGATGAGCGACGCTTCAGTGCTTTTGGAAAAGGCCAATGTGTATTGATGTGTATGGTAGCTTTATAAGTACGCATCTAGAATTTTAAATAATGTTGTCAGGTTGGTCTTTTATACTAAGGTTTTCGGGCATTAATAAAGTTGGGCGCCAATGTAACTTTTGCTGAGAGTTAATGTATTTTTTTTAAAATAGCGACCCGAATGTTACGTAATTTTCATTTCATATTAAATAAAACCTTTGAAAAATCACTATTTCTTACATAAAAGATTGTAAATAAATTAATAATTGTCGTCAAAACATTTGTGACGTAATTACCACGCGTCACGTCAAATTATTGTTTATATTTATATTTTCTTGTGTGACTTTTGTGTTTCTGTGACAATTTAGTTTATTAATGTTTGTAAATAGTGATACTCGGAATATTTTTATACTTTTACCTTTGTAAGTATCCACCATGTCAACTTTGCACGACCTTTCTTCTGTCTCTTGCCCCCACTGCCCAAACTCAAGTCGCACTTTCTCATCTCATGGCCTAAAAATACATATAGGACGCATGCACAAAAGTGTCCCGCACACGATCGCTCCTAGACACTCAGATCTGCCATCGCAGCCGCGAGCAGTAGCTAATAACCATAGTGGCTTAGGCCTCGATGACCTGGCTAACCTTAAGCAGTCGGTTCGTGTGCTGCGTCACATACCCAAAGGAGCACGTCACTTGGCTGCAGGTAAATTAAGCGATCTCATCATCTCTTGTATTAATAACAATGACGTAACTAACTGGTTTGCTCTCCTTTCGTTCGCCTACTCCGCTCTAAAATCACCCGAGAAGACAGGTACAGGTAATCTTACTACCAAAGTTAAACAAAACATTTTATGTGATAGAGTAGTAGATTCACTATTCGTAGAGGCAGAGCCATTAACTTCGAGGGCCCCCTCAGTCCTTAGAACTATAGAAGGGAAAGTTTTCGAAGGTGATCTAAGAGGAGCGGTACGAATACTTATGTCTGATGACAGGGTAGCATCGCCTAGTCCAGAGGTCCTTGCCACCTTACAATCAAAACACCCTGCCCCTTCTCGACCTCTTGTGCTACCAGAGGAGCCAAATAGCTCCACATCAGCTTGTTATGTTACCCCAGCGGAAGTAGCACAAGCCCTCAACTCTTTTAACAATAGTTCTGCTGCTGGGTTGGACGGGATCCGTCCAGCACACTTAAAAGAACTTATTTCCGGTTCCGCTGGAGAAAATGGTCCTCGTCTGTTGGATTGCCTGACCAAGCTATGCAATTTTCTCCTGAGCGGCCAACTCAACTCCGAGGTTTGTCCATTCCTTTATGGAGCGTCTCTGTGCGCCCTGTCGAAAAAGGACGGAGGTCTAAGACCAATTGCCATCGGCAGCACTTTTCGCCGCTTGACCGCTAAACTAGGATGCAGTGTCGTGAGGGAGGAAATGGCCTCCTATCTGCAACCTCGCCAACTGGGATTTGGCATTAAGCTCGGATGCGAAGCTGCTATTCATGCAACTCGATCATTCTCATTGAATCCGTCAAACGGCGAGTGTGTCATAATAAAACTTGATTTAAAAAATGCTTTCAACTCAGTAGAACGTGACATATTGCTTACTGAAGTGAAAAAACGTGTCCCCTCTCTTTACCCTTTTTTATTTCAGGTCTACTCTACCCCCTCCAACTTATTTTACAATGAATCGCAAATACTCTCCCAAGTTGGGGCACAGCAAGGTGATCCACTTGGGCCCCTAGTCTTCAGTCTCGCCATACAAACTGCTATATCATGCCTCAAGTCCCCTCTCAACATTTGGTACCTGGATGACGGTACGCTGGGGGGAAAGCCTGATATAGTTCAAGAAGACCTGGTCGTCCTCCTCCCCCGCCTCCGGGAATTGGGACTAGAGGTAAACACAAACAAATGCGAACTATTCTCCTGCTGTCCAAATTCTCGTGTTTCGTTTCCAGTTTTTAACCAATTACTCCCCGGTCTCAAAGAATTAACTGAACAAAATTTTAATCTTTTAGGCTCACCCATTTTCCCCTCTGCCATCCCACTAGCATTTGAGGTAAGGAGACAGCTCCTCCTTAACGCAAAGGAAAAACTAGAAAACATCTCCGCTCACGTAGCAATTCTCCTAATGCGTGTCTGCTTTGCGGTACCCAAAATCACCTATTTTTTACGCACCGTACCTACCTGGCTTTTCCCCGCACTCGTTGACTCCTTCGACTACTCATTAAAGGAATCAGTAGAGTGCCTGCTCAATGTCGCACTCAACCCAGAGCAGTGGGAGCTAACATCTCTCCCCATCAGGTCTGGTGGTCTGGGAATTCGTCGAGCACGGGACGTCAGCCTTCCGGCCTTCCTGGCTTCGGCGAGTGGGGTTGTGGACCTTGTCACTGATATTTTCTCACTAGAAGGTGCCAAGGCTTCCATACCCTACTCATCCGAGGCCTTGTCGGTCAGGAGCTTGGCTGCACGCACTGCCCTCACCCCACTTGGGAACATTCCTGGACAACGATTCGATTCGTGTGGCAGTTGCTCTCCGCCTGGGCTGCGATGTTTGCGAACCTCACATATGCATCTGCGGCTCACGTGTGGAGAGCAACGGTCATCACGCGTTGAGCTGTCAACGTTGTGCAGGAAGGTTCCCACGCCACCACGCCCTCAATGAAATCGTTAGGAGGGCACTCGTCTCCGCAAATGTCCCCTGCATCCTTGAACCGCCAGGCCTGAGCCGCTCAGATGGCAAAAGACCCGACGGCCTGACCTTGGTGCCGTGGAAGTACGGAAAGTGCCTGGTATGGGACGCAACCTGCGTCAGCACTTTCGCCGCCACTCACCTTGGTCGAACCGTCAGGTCTGGAGGTGCAGCTGCTGAGTTAGCGGCACTCCGCAAGCGGGACAAATATTTAGCTTTATCAAACTATTTATTTGCACCGCTTGCGGTGGAAACTTCGGGATGCTGGTGCAAGGAGGCCCTAATATTTTTAAGGGAAGTGGGGCGCCGGCTACAGGAGAGAGGTCTCGACCCCCGCTCCGGGTCCTTCTTGTTGCAAAGGCTGTCTATCGCGGTCCAACGCGGCAACGCAGCCAGCGTGATGGGCACCTTTGGACCAGGAATGACTCGGGGTGGGCTTTTCGACTAAATTTCTTGTTTATCTTCCCCCCCCTTTTTTTTATATGAAGCAGTAAGTTGTATCAGTGTGTATGTCAGTTGCCAGTTTATTTTAAGATTCTGAAGACCTTAGACCACAAAACTCAAGTATACATTTTGGGCCACAGATGCGTACTAATTTTAATCTTATTCTTAAATTTAGTCCTTAGATTAGTAGGCACCTGAAAGACTTTGTTATTAATTTTAATTATTTTGAAATTACGGTTGACCCCCTCATAATAAAATATATTGTAAAAAAATATGTAGCGTGAGTTTAAACAAAATTTTACTAAATTTACAAAAGTAGGTCTAAAAGTACGAGTAGACCTCAATTTTAAAAAAAAGGTTAAAAGAGATTGGTGGATTGAAATTGTTACAAATCCACAAATGCGGACAAAGTTATAACACTTTTTGAAATAAAAAGATTATAACTTTAAAACGAATGCGACGTTCATCGGTTAAAGTACCACTTTGTCAATAAGCACAATTTTCTGCCAGTTGCATTGACAACCAATTTTCTGCCAGTTGCATTGACAACCAATTTCATGGTATTTTTTGGCTGAAATCGACACAAAAATGGATGTAAATATACTGTAGGTAAAAGGGGGTTCAACATTTAACAAAATTGTAATTTTAAAAGATTTTGACTTTAATATAGGTGCCAAGACAGTACTGAAATTATATATACTCGTTTTACCTAATCTGGTGCCTTATCTACTTTAGTATATAAGCGTTGTGTACATTACTGCATGTATTTATATATTTCTCGAGCTCGGAGGGAAGTTCAAAGTTTATATCTCGTGTTAAGATGTCGAATATAAATCTAAATATTTTATATTGTGTTTTATTTCCTTATACATACATATTATATACTTAAGTACATAGAAGGTTAGAAATGGACATACAGGGTGTAAAAAAGTGTGTTCTGGTCAAGCGCATAATCGGTATCGTACTACAACTGGGTCTCCTAACTTCGTAGCAAATTTTTTTGACACGATTTATTTTTATGGAGGGTGGGCCCAGAGGCGTAGCTTGCGGGAGCGCTTGTGAACATAAGTAGTGCCACCTATAAAAATTTGTAAAAGGGCAGATTGCATAACCGCCACTAATAATTTTAAACAAAAAAGAACCGACTTCACTTAACATTCACCTTTCCAGCGGCAAATTCTCAAGCTGCTGTAAAAAATACTCTAATCACTATATGTGTGCCTATAATAGCTGAAGAGTTCCCTCGATTTCTCCAGGATCCCATCATCAGATCCTGACCTGGTTACAATGGGACCAACTGAAGTATACTCTTTCAAACAAAAAAATAATTTTCCAAATCGATCCAGCCGTCTTCGAATAATCGGTGAACATTACAAAAAAAAACAAAGATCCCGACGAATTGATAACCTCCTCCTTCGAAATCTTGAAGTCGGTTGAAAAGGCCGACGGCCGACCCTCCATATAAAACCATTTTTTTTATCACGTGAAATTTTTTTTTTAGGTTTTCACAATTAGAATACGATACTAATTATGCCCTGTAACGGATCACCGGCATTTTTATTACACCTTGTAGATTTAAAAAAAGACAAGTAATTCTTTATACATATTTTATTGTCATACGCTGTCTTAACAAATACGCAAAAAAAGCTGATGTAACGTTACGTCTAATTTCGAAAATAGTAGTTTATGTAACTGTTACGTAATAAGGGTCCTTAAAACATGAGTGTGGTTTTATGAAACGAGCCGCAGGTGAGTTTCATAATAAGATCACACGAGTGTTTTAAGGCCTAATTACGTACAGTTGCATACACTGCTTTGTCTACACTCATATTATTTATTCTAAATGCCTTATTTGGAAACCATAGAATGGCCGCCATTGCACCGCCATGGCCAACTCGATTGTGCCGGCGGTCGGGGAGGCGCGTGTCGGGCTGTCGACGGATGCGCGGGAGGGTGCAAGTGTACATTATGTTATCAAAACTCATAGCACATCAATAATTGAGCATGAAAAGTTAAATTACGTTACTGCCACGGATAAAAATCTTATCATAGTAAAATCGGTCGTGGTAATGCTAGCCATTGCCTACCGTTTTCGAACACGTTTTAGAGAACTTACAATATGAGTGTGGATAAACAATATTTCATTACTACTCCAAAAAGCGTACAAATGGAAATGGCACGATTTTAGGCAACACATTAACAAATTGCTTTTAAGCACTAAAAAAAAGACTAGAAATATTTACTAAACTGAGCGTCTTACGTATCAGTAGGGCATTTTCATTTAACTGTGTTTTCATTTTCATTAACGGCCGGTTAGCAATCGTCACAAAACTTAGGTCGTGCTTTCAAGTTCAAGTTAAAACAAAAATGCCCATAAATCACATTACTTCCGATAGTTCACCCTTTCGACGCCATGACAGCACGGCTAGCGCGTCTTACAAGAGCGACTAAGCCGCGAGTAGTCGTCGCGCAGAAGTCGCGCAGATCTGTCTCCTGTCGCGCCAGTCGCGCGTAAGACGTGCTAGCCGTGCAGATGTCAATGCACTTATTCCGTAGACTAATTAACCCAAGACCCCGCATAGCCGAGCGGCCCCCGCTGCCACGGTCGAAGTAATTTCACTCTATAGTGAGACGCTAATATTGGAAGTGACAGGAAACATAGTACGTCTCCATGGCAACCATTAATGTCTGACTCTCTCTTACGCCCCACGGAAGAATCGCGCGTGCCCTGTCTAGCATTGCGAATTCCGCTCCCGCACCCCTTCTTTTTGGCAGCTTAGATTTCAAAGAAATAACACGCTAAGCGGAGTATAGAGATATCTTGTATATGACTCATTCATACCATGGATTTATATGAAGTTTATCTAATTCTTACACTGTTTCCTTAACCACAGTTGAACCTTATTACCGAGTAAAACAGTCGTTCATAGGCGACTAGTAAAAAGTAGTAAAAACGGTCCGATAGAGCATAATGTAGGGGGCGGTGTCTCACTCGCACTCGTTACAAAATTGTCACATTTGACACATGACATTTTGAATGTCTGATGACGTCATTACGTCCATAGTCAAAACGAGACACAGTCCCCTAGATAACCCTCTCTTTCGGCCTCACTTTGTGACCGAAGAATTAGATCTAATTCATATAAATCCATGATTCATACGCCAAGCCTATAATGAGTTTTAGAGTAAAACGTATGGTATCTTGTGACGGATATATCCGGCGTTGGCGTTGAACCCGCAGTTCGGATATAACCGTCGTTGGCGTCGAAGACGTTATTTAGTTTTATTAACACTCCTGATATCTTAATGCATATAAAAATAATAGCAAATGCATATAAAAAGCACCTTAATTAATACGTAATACCAATCGGAATGTATTGTTTTCAATATAGAGAAAAAAATATCGCAAAAATAAACATTCCAAGAACGAAAATTGAAAACAATCTTAAAACGCAATATGTTTTAAAATAATATAAAAAATTTAATCAATTTATCATGATTTTTTAAGGTACTAGTTTACCAAATTAAAACAATACTGTTTGCCAATAATGCTCACAACTACACTTAATGACTAAAAAACAATACAAAATAATATATCTGAGAAACAATATAAATACACTGAATTCTGACCTTAATATTATTGTTTACAACTAACTAACAGTGATCGGAATAGGCAGAGTATAAATACCTAAACTTAGTAGAACAGAGACAAGGATTGGAGACTTCCTTGCGACAATTTTTTTTTCATAAATTCTCATATTTGTTTCCCAATACAGGGTGTAACAAAAATACTCGTGATCCGTTTAAGGGCATAATTAGTATAGTATTGAGAGTAAGAAAAAGTAAGAAAAAAAATTTTTACGCATTTTCAAAAATATATGACAACTATATAGCTAAACGCATTTTTTCGTGCCTAAAATTATAAAAATCTTACAAAAACTTGTTCCTTCCAAACAGTTTTCTGCAACTTTGTGAACGGTGACGTCACAATCCGCACACTTTTTGTATGGGGCGTTTTGACGCGCGGCGCAGACGCCTAACGTATTTTCACATTTTTGACGTTTCAGGGCTATCATAGATAGTAGGTTTATTAGAGACATTTGAATCTACAGGGAAATAGAATCGAATGACGTCTTCCAAAAAAATCATACATGTTCCTAAGTAGAGTATGATACCAATTTAAACCCTTAAAAGGATCAAAGTTATTACTAGTTTACAAGTAAAAATATGTATTGTTTTATTATTATTATTTACGTCACATCTGGCTATAATGTGAGTGTTACCGCACGCTTCGCGTCCGTAAAACTCGCATTATGGCCAGGTGGAGACGTAAAATTGTGTACTCACCACGGGCGGTAAAAAAGAAAGCCCTCTATCGCATATTTACAACCCTCGCCTGCGGCTCGGGTCACAAATACCTGCGATTTTGGGCTTTCTTTATTTTACAGTCCTTGGTAAGTAATGTACTATTGTTAACTAGTAATAACTTGCACTTTAGTACCAGGTACTGAATTTATACCTTCGGATAAGAAATATAAAAATGTGTTTACTTATTTTTACTTTTTACGGAAATTCCCATAAGAAAAAAATTGTGACAAGGAAGTCTCCAATTCCTATCTCTGTTCTACTAAGTTTAAGTATTTATACTCTGCCTATCCCGATCACTGCTAATTCACTTACAACTTACATAATAGATTGTTTACTCCTTATTTGTTGACTAAGTAGGTATGTATTTTAATACTTATTAACGCATATCTAAGATTTGTAAAACAATTTTAATATTTCACTAATTCTTATAATACCCAATAAACAAATTAATATCAAAGTAAGAGCAACGCAAATAGTCAAATGCCCTATTTTTTGCTTTAACGTATAGTGTTTCTTACTCGTCTACATATCTAGTATTTGATATGGCAACACTAGTCACCTTTAACAACACTATTAATACCTAATTGGACAAATTTGTCTAAGGACAGACATGCTTATAAAGTCCGGCCACGCAAAACCCGTAATATTGTTACATTTTTGCCAATCAAAACTGACTCTTATTACCGAGCAAGACAGGTCATTACAGGAGACTAGAGAAAGTGATCTGTAACAGAAAATCAAACCAGCCAGCTTTGTTTCACTCGCACTAATTATATTAGGTATTGATATTAGATCTAGGGTGGGTTGCACCACGCACAATTAACGAACTAATCAACGTTAAATATGGCGACGGAGCTGTCATCCCATAGAAAACTGTCAAACTTTTCCTACAAGATTTTTTTAACGGTGAGGTTGACGTTAACAGACGCATTGGTATAATGTCGTCATCACTGCCCCAAATTAAAACGAGATGCAATCCTCTAGTTTGACTTTTCGGTCACACTTTTTAGCCATTGCTCAGTCCGGGTTCTACAGTTCCTCGGTCCATAGACAAGACTCCCAATATTATTTTACAAAATAACAACTACTTACAGCTACATCTTACAACCCCTTGTTGAAGTATACGTATTGTGGAGGTTTTCCATCGGTGTTTTTCATTATTTCCTCGTAGTTTTCTGGCTCGAAGCGCTTGATCGTGTCTGTTGAGATTTTACTGGAACAAAATAAAGTTATTTAAAAAAATATACTTGTTTATCTAATAGTTCATGATGTACGATTTCTGTTGGACTAAGAGCTGGCCACGTCAGACATGACACAATAATGAGAGCAACGAAATCCGTCTGGTTAGATTGCTATACTATCCTTATTGCTAAATCCGGGCATTTGGCAGCTTTTAATTGGTGGAGGTCAGAGTGAAAGACTAGCACAATTTTAGAATTTGATAATAGTAATACCAAAATAGTTAAACTGCCGAGTTGCCTCAGTTATAAAGGACAGGGCCTTTATTTTAACATTGGAACAAAAAACATTGCGTATTATTACGGAAACAAAAACAGTAGGCGATAAACTAAGAATTACATTATACATCGTTTGGCACTACTTTCCCCCAACATATACTTTTGGCAATGATATATAATCTAATTATTTATATAATTTCTCATAATATTGCATCAAACCCAGAGGAACCTCTAGGATTTGTTTTCTTGAAGTGGTTTGCATTCTTTGACCTTCAGCTCTTTATAGCTACCAGATGTCCAGATCTAGAAATAAGCATAGTATAGCAATCTGACTAGAGGAGTTTCGTTGCTCTCATTATTGTGTCATATCTGACGTGGCTAGCTCTCCGTCGATGTTAGCAATATAAAATCAATAGTCTGTTCAAAAAATTTTGGCACTACAAGCAAGCATAAAACTTTTTTACAAAAACAGTCTATTGTGCCAACAATTTTTGACTTTATTATGAAAAAAATACGTAAGCGCTAGATTGCAAGTAAATAGTTGAATTCTAGTCAATGTAGATTTTTTCCATATAGTCTGGCCAGCCAACGAACGCAGTAGCAATGTACAGCAAACAAAAGTATGACAACACTAAGAATCAGTGAAAAAAGCAGCAATGATCATCAATCTTGAAGCAAATCAAATTATTTTGTTCAATATTTTTTTGGTTTGCAATTTTTTAAAGTAGTTACACTACTATATATGAACTGAAAATAGATGTCATATACTTCAGAAAAGGTGACCAAACCCTCCGGTGTCCGAGGCCAGATTTGAACTGGCGTCTTCAGCTTTCGCGGCTGACACCCTGACCACTAGACCACCCGGTCACGGCGGAACTTGACAAATTTTCTCATGTATATGCAATCTCTGAATTTGAAACGGCTAGGCGCCGTTGACCATACTCTAAGGGCATGCGCAGTACGTGCTTGCACCTCCTATCCGAATCTCTTACGTGATTCTGGTATAGCGAGAGAGATGGTGCTGCACGGCGGAACTTGACAATTCAGAGATTGCATATACATGAGAAAATTTTTCAAGTTCCGCCGTGACCGGGTGGTCTAGTGGTCAGGACGTCAGCCGCGAAAGCTGAAGACGCCAGTTCAAATCTGGCCTCGGACACCGGAGGGTTTGGTCACCTTTTCTGAAGTATATGACATCTATTTTCAATGATCATCAAATTTTATGTTTTTAATTTTAGTTGGTATTTCCGCCACTTTCATTAGGTGACATTTACGGTGTGTGAAAAGGAGACGGATATATTTCGTCTGATCTGTCATCAACTGCAACAGATAATCTGGTTGAGGCAATTGACATATGCCTTAAAAATGGATTTAAATTTAATTGGGAACGTTGCAGGAGTTCTATCTCACTCGCGCTTAAGATGGGAGAGTGAAATGCACTAGAAACAAATTCAATATGAATTTAAATGTTCGTCATGAAATACGGTGACTCATCACAAAGTGTTGCCACATGTACGTATTTTGAATTTGCCGCGCGTTTCTACTGACAGAAATGGTTTGCCAGACTATAGTACACATATTTTGACAAAAACAGGACTTAATCGCGTACACTTACTTTTATTATAGCAGGAAACTACGAGAGGCTATTGAAATTAGGAAGCATAAGAATTTCAACCAGAACGAGGGACAGGGGATCTCGTCTTCGTGGAATCCAGTGATCAGCAAATGTAAGCGTGTAAATACTTGCATTTCCAAACCACCAGGTGTCGTGAGTGTTGTGTGTAGGCAAAGTGACGACCCTAGCGTGAATGTGCATAATCAAGACCAACCGCCGGTAGTTCGAAAAACAGCTAGGAGATGCTGATACAATTCCTCGCCAGTCTGCCTGCGACCACGAGCGTTACGGCACGCTCGAAACGTCAGGAAAATAATAAAAGTAAGTGTACGCGATTAAGTCCCGTTTTGTCAAAATAATGAGTGAAAATCGTGTAAGTTTAATCAGTGTACATGTCGCAGGGAAATGATTAAAACAGAGATTTGAACAAATCTCTAAGGGATATGATCAAATTACGCAGGATGTTAAAATGGAGACTCCATATCATCATTTCCCTAGAAAAATTCAGTAATTTCACTAAATCACTGACTCTGTTTAGTGAGAAGACAAAATCGTCCAAAAAACGCGACACGCTTTTTCATTTCACTAGATTTGTTTAGGAATTTGACAAAATCCCTAACCGCTACAGTAACTTGATGAAATGAACTCAAAAAGTCGACTAGTTTTATCATTTCGCTAAACAAGTTTAGTGAAATGATAAAGTCTCGACTGGAAGATGGTATATGGTGATTTGATTAAATCTCTGAACTGGTTTAGTGAAATGACGAAAGGAAGTACCGAATACAATATTTTACTTTACAGTTAAGCGATTTTATCAAATCTCTGACTAGATAAAGTGAAACAGATATTAAATCAGAAATTTTAACAAATCTCTAAGGGATATGATCAAATCACGCAAGATGTTAAGATGGAGAATCCATATCATCATTTCCCTAGAAAAATTTAGTCATTTCACCAAATCACTGACTCTGTTTAGTGGAAAGACATAATTGGAAGGTGCGTTATTTGTGAAAATCCAAACAACATTTTTGAACATATACTAAAGAAAGATTGAAGATATGACTTGAAGATATAGACTAGATTATGTGAAATTAACATAACATAAACATAACATAAAATGTCAAAAGTAGGTATCAAAGTTGTTTATGCCATCAAAAACAAAACTTGTAAAAAAAAACAAGTCTCGAACTCAGTTCTTCTACCGTAAAAAGTTGTGAGATCCATCTAATACCAAGTCGGTTGATTTATTCAGTCCCTACTTAAGGGACCTTCTGTCTTAAGTTATTACGTCATTAGCTAATCTAACAACATCTTATAGCGACCGTGAGCATGCACTGGATTTTCACAAATAACGCACCTTCCAATTATGTCTTTCCACTAAACAGAGTCAGTGATTTGGTGAAATGACTAAATTTTTCTAGGGAAATGATGATATGGATTCTCCATCTTAACATCTTGCGTGATTTGATCATATCCCTTAGAGATTTGTTAAAATTTCTGATTTAATATCTGTTTCACTTTATCTAGTCAGAGATTTGATAAAATCGCTTAACTGTAAAGTAAAATATTGTATTCGGTACTTCCTTTCGTCATTTCACTAAACCAGTTCAGAGATTTAATCAAATCACCATATACCATCTTCCAGTCGAGACTTTATCATTTCACTAAACTTGTTTAGCGAAATGATAAAACTAGTCGACTTTTTGAGTTCATTTCATCAACTTACTGTAGCGGTTAGGGATTTTGTCAAATTCCTAAACTAATCTAGTGAAATGAAAAAGCGTGTCGCGTTTTTTGGACGATTTTGTCTTCTCACTAAACAGAGTCAGTGATTTAGTGAAATTACTGAATTTTTCTAGGGAAATGATGATATGGAGTCTCCATTTTAACATCCTGCGTAATTTGATCATATCCCTTAGAGATTTGTTCAAATCTCCGTTTTAATCATTTCCCTGCGACATACACATATTTCTTAGAAAGAGTCCCTTTATTTCGGCAATATACGGCATCGCATTGTAAAATCTAACAAAAGTTTGGGAAAACAAAACATTATGTTTTACCAAAGAGAATGTATAAATAGAGGAACACAGTCTAAGAAAATTTGTGCTCCTAGTTTGATAGCGTTACTACTAGATGGGCCCATACATGCGGTAACTCTGGTTTGCTCTAGTTCAGATGGCGCTTCAGTTACCGCATAATGTATGGGGCCGTACAGCGCCATCTAGTAGTAAAGCTATCAACCTTGGAGCACAAAAAATTCTTAGATTGTGTATACATTATGTGGTTTAACTCACCATCTTTGTGGGAAGAGGGCACAGGCGGTCGGCACCATGAATGTTAAGCTGAAAAAGGATATTAATAATTTTAAACAAAAAAGAACCGACTTCACTTAGCATCCACCTTTCCAAAAGCAAATGCTCGAGCTGCTGTAAAAAATACTCAAATCACTATAGGTGTGCCTATAATTCTTCTCCAGGATCCCATTATCAGATCCTGACCTGGTTACAATGGGACCAACTATGAAGTATACTCTTTCAAACAAAAAAAAAAATTCCAAATCGGTCCAGCCGTCTTCGAATAATCATTGGGACATAAAAAAACAAGCAAAAACAAAGACCCCGACGAATTGATAACCTCCTCCTTCGAAAACTTGAAGTCGGTTGAAAATGTATAAATATTAAAAGTACACAGATATACAAAATTTTGGAGTAGGGATGTCAAAAAATGTTCTTTCAAATTCGCGAAAGTGTTCTTGCAAATGTTCGATTGCGAATGTTACGGATGAGCATTAAGAAACTTTATCTTAGTCATAATTTTTATGTTGCCGTAGTTCAAAAATACAGAATCATATTTTTATACAACAAACAAACAAGCATACGGCCCGCGTAATGCTAAGCAGTTACCGTAGCCTATGGACGCCTGCAACTCCAGACGATTCACATAGAAAATGTATGGTTGTCCAAGGGACGTAACCATGGCAACGAGAGGCTTTTATAGTTTATGGTTGTTTTTTGCCGTGCAGTTAAATATCAGCCAAACACAAGGATGACATAAGACATGGATTGACAGTGTCTATACGAAATCGCGTTCCCGTATTTCAGGTTATGGTGCTAGCGCCAGGTTATGGTGCTAGCGCCATCTATCGGTCACCATAAACACTAAGTCCCAGTTCCGTATTTTTTGTTCGGCGATTAACGCCGACAGAAAAACTCGACTCCAGACTCAACAGGTCGCTGCAGCACTTATTACCGAAAACAGACGTATAACCTGAAGTTTGGAGGAACGCGATTTTGTATAGACATTGTCAATCCATGTCTTAAACACCGTGGGCCCATATAACTAGACAGATTTTAACAGTGTATTCCTGATCATATTTAGATAGAAAATGTCCTATAAACTTTTCTGGAATACGCCTAGTTTCAGAGTTAATACCAATAAAAAAAATACATTTTTTATTATAACTCATCACAAAACGCCCTTCTAATGTAGTTGTCGCCACTATTGGGCATAGTTTACACGTCCTTATTGACAGATGTCAAAGTGACAAGGAAAACTTTGCAGAAACTAAATTTTTGCAAAAAAAAATGTACCAATTTGTTTTAGGCGATAATTTTATTAATAACATTTGCTTTTCATGTGCAATAAACATTCCAAAAAGGAAAAAAAAAACGGAAAGAAATTTTTTTTTTTGGCGAAATTGACCTAAAGTCACATAATATTTTTTCCTTCTTTTGGTCTTAGAAATTTGTGGTTAAGATCTGTCGGGTTATTCCAGCCCACGGTGTATAATTCTTGGCCAAACATGAATACTCACAACATGCCCACAATGGCGGTCTGTATGCCGACGTGAGCCCACCGGATCCGCTGCATCCAGGGTCTGTGCTCGATCCTCTCCATAATGACGGGGAGCAGTAACATGCCGGGGGCGCACATTACGATCCTGTCAACAAACGATTATTTGCAAAATACAAGTAAGTGGACCCGGGGTATGTCCTTAAACTACGTCCGGACTTGGGTATGTCCTTAAACTACGCCAAAAAGAGAGGTATGGGCACCGCGAATGGCATCTCGCTAAGGGGGCGTCCATTAATCGCGTCATACGTTTTTGGCTTGTTTTAGACCCCCCCCCCTCCTCCATGGTGATCTTTGGTGATATTTTCAGGACCCCTCCCCCCCTGTCCAATATGACGTGTAATTTTTTGCTAACTAAAGTAAGTACAGTTTTCTAACACGTGACTTACGTAACGTACGTACACGTAAAGGGGAAAAAAAATGAAACTACATGTATACATATAAAATAAAATTATCTTTAATAGAAAAAAATCGGCCAAGTGCGTGTCAGACCACGCGGTTTCGTACCTACTATCGAAAAAGTAATATCAGCGTATCTGCGTATGAAATGAGTTTTTAGGAGGTAACTCAATAATTCCTAAACCGATAATGTTCTCAACTTTTTCCATATTTTTTGGATCTCCGGTTCAAAAGTGACAGGGGGGACACAAGTTTTTTAGACTTACGGGGCGATATTTTCTTAAAATATTCACTAAATAAAAAAAAATTCAAACAGACCTCAATGTTTCTTTTTTTTAATTTTTTTTATTGATGTTCAGGACAACAAGACAAAAGTTATTTTGAAAGAACTATCGAGTGATGTGCATCATGTCGATATTTGGTAAAAAACAATTTTTTTTTACAAATAATTACATGTATGGAGTAGTGCCCCTCCTTAAAATATCTTTTTCAGCAATTTTACTACAAAACTAAGTAGCGGCATACAAAAACACACCTTATATTTAAATATTTATTAAGATATACGTTTTATAGTTTCCGAGTAAAATGGATGTGATATACGGACGGACGGACGGACATAACGAAACTATAAGGGTTACGTTTTTGCCACTTTGGCTACGGAACCCCAAAAACCTACTTCACAAAATAATATGTCAAATGCCATTAAAACTTATTAACAATCATAGTGCTAATGCAATTTTACCCTGCTTTTGACAGATTGATTCATTTAAAAGTTGATAAACACAAGGAACAAAAAAATTACACGTGATATGTGTCCAGACCCCCCTCCCCCCTGTGGTGATCATTGGTGATTTTTTCTTGACCCCCTCCACCCCTAAACAATATGACACGATTAATGGACGCCCCCTAAGTGTGGTAGGGCACGTTCAGCGAATGTCATCTCGCTCAAATCTGGAGCAGAGCCCGACTGGGGAAGTACCTCCACCTTACAGAAAACCACAGCCAAATAGCACTAGACCCTACTCATAGTGTTGTGTTCCTGCTGGTGAGTAAGGTTGCCAAAGAGCTCAAAGAGGACCCAGTGTGTTGACGATGAGGGACCTTCTTGTTCCTTTAGCCGTCAACACAGTGAATCCTCCTTTTTGTAAAGGGTCGGCAACGCGCATGTGACTCCTTTGGAGTTGCAGGCGTCCATAGGTTACGGTAGCTGCTTACCATCAGGCGGGCCGTATGCTTGTTTGCCACCGTCGTGGTATTAAAACAAAGTACAAATGGTGGACTTAAAGCCTTTAGTCTAACAGATTCTTATGATAGGGACCGTGCGCGTTGAAGGGTCTGCCATCTGTTGATTTTAATCGGAAACTCGTACCGTGTCATGTGAAACTTCATCTAAATGAACATTGTTATTATTTAGAAAATTCCGATGAAAAATACCTTTTATTGTGCTTTTATGATATCTTATATTGCCTTGATGTATATGGTTGCTATACAATTTATTTTACATTGGTGTCATTGGTTTTTTTATTTTGTGATTTAAAAAAAAAAAAAATCTTGAAGCCTGAAGATATCTAAAGCCTGACTAGAAATATACGATTATTGTCAAGAGGGCGCTATTATTCTCATTTATATGGCAAGAATCCAATTTTGTCAAAAAGTATATTTTTGTCTATGGTATGGTCATATCCATGTCATATCTTGATTTGTTTACCTGTCACATCTGTCAGCTTTTGTAAATATTTCGTAGCGAAACAGTTTTATTTCCCGAGCGTTTTATTTCCAACAGCTTATTAGGTACATACATTATTTACAATGTTTTGTTCTTGACTATGCATAGTTTTGGGCATTTCTTGTCACTTATTATTTAATATTCAACACTACTATTATTCAAGAAAACCGCAACTACGACAATGACAAGAGTGACAACCTATCATTAAAAATATTGCCAGTGTAAGAAATTAGTTCCAACGAAATTCCGCAACATGGCGCATGTCATATATTTCTGGTCAGGCTTTACGAAACATATCAATAGTTCATTTTTTTGCGCAACATTGAGGCCACTGGGCCGTATTCTAACTTTAAAACACATTAATGCCGTGCGTCTGTCATAAATTTGAAACACAAATGAACCGGCGGTTAAAACGCTTGTGAAATTGACCCACATACCTAGAAGTGACCACTTGTGAGATCCCCTTGGCCGGGGCTAGCTGGGATTTGCCGATGATCTTCCCGTTCTCGTCAGACACTTCCAGACCTGTAACATGATATCACTACATAGTATAAAACAAAGTCTGTCTGTCCCTATGTATGCTTAGATCTTTAAAACTACACCACGGATTTTGATGCGGTTTGTTTTAATAGATAGAGTGATTCAAGAGAAAGGTTTATATATATAATACATGCATAATATCGTAGAGAAACACTGAAAATTTTAGAGGTTTCTAATGTGATGTCGTAAATAAACACATTTTTTGCGCTTGCATTGCAAACGCTGGCTGAATCCTATGAGATAGATCAAAATAATGTACTACAGTATTGTACAACTTAAATAGGTCTACAAAAAAGGCGTGGATGGTATATGTCTATCTCTTAGGGATAACCAACAATAACCATTTTTTACCCCGTGCGAAGCCGGGGCGGGTCGCTAGTTACATATAATTTTACTGAACGAGCGAGCGCGGCGAAGTTCTTACAGACAACTTTGGACACAAAAGGAATGTTAGTTGCCTACTGGGACGTCCGAGCATTTCAAGGGTTTTTTGATTTTGAATGTTTGTTCCGCGATAACTTTAGTAACATTTTTCTGATCACTGATATTTGTGGAGGTTGTAGCAGAGCTAAACGTAATTAAAGAGTTCAGGGTGTGTAGCCAACGTGCCATTCGTTAACGCTCCGTAGCGTATCGTAGTCACCTCTCTCTATCACTCTTACATGTTAGTGCGACAGTGACAGTTGAGTTTTGTTCGCTACGGAGCGTTAACGATTGGCACGTTGGCTACGCACCCTGATATGAGCTGGATTGACTAGGGGGTTCTGAAATCTGAAGGCCTAAAAGAGTTGTGCAAAAGTATTCTTATCTTATACTGGTAAACATAATAGCGACTGTCAATTATTGACACCACTCTATGGAAAGATCTGAAGGCATTATCTTAGGCTTAACACGCACTGCGGTTTTTTTCTTGCGGTATCAGTCTTGCGGTTTTTTTACACTTGACACCGTACTTCTTGCAAGTGCGTGCGCTTAGAAAGAATGCCGTACGTTACATTATTTGCGGTTGCGGAACCGCTTTTTAAAAACCGCAGTGCGTGCTAAGCCTTATAACTATAATCACACAGATAACCGCGTCCATCGTACTCTCTCAATACGTCAGAAATGGTAATTGACCAGTAATTTCTTAACGTAAGTAGAGCCTAAGCCAGAAGTGTTGAGCACCCTTGCGATTTTCATACAAAACTCGAAACTTTAATCCAGCGTTTCTATCTTTTTTGAAGTTATTTTATCAATTAATTCAAACTGAACAGGCATGTTTTGTTGAAGTTAGTAGTAACTACATAGAATATTTGTCATTTGTCGCACCGACCTAAATTCGCATTTTTGTTACCTCCACTTTTCATATTTTATAGGTACCTTGAAATTGTTATTAAGTGAAGTTTTCTATATATATATCAATAAAATATAACATTTTACGTCATCGTACATTGTTATGATAGGAAAATAATACTTAACATCAAAATTGTAAACAAAAAATTGATACGCTCAACACTTCTGGCCAAGGCTGTACCTACAGTAAAAGGCATAGAGAAATACTGAAGCATAGAGTGGTCACTCCATAAAACTGGCGCGTCAGACTTGGAGCCTCAAAAAGTTCTTAGACTGTGACACTCTATTAAATATATACTCTCTGACTTGACATAACGAAGGCATGACGACTAAGGGGATTGAGGTAGGAGCTGAAGGGGGCGTGAATATCATATTGAACACCGGGCGCCCTATACAAGCCCCTGCCCTCTCCTCCCTCAGTCCCCTTAGGGTTCCCCCCATCTATCGACGCGGAATCGGGTAAAAATCCGGTGGAAAATAGTAGATTGTTAACCAAGGGTTGAAAGTGACCCATTTCACCTGAGATATTTCAATAGTTCGAGGGTGAAATGGGTAATTTCACCCGATTTAAACACTTTGCTTTTCATTTCGACTGTGAGGAAAGTACAATACCACACGCACATTTTATAAAACTGGTATATAATGAATAATCTATAAAAATGTTAAGTAAAATTTGAACAATTTGAAAAAGACAAATTCAATGTTTTGCCGTTGGTCGGGGAGCAGGGCATCCGGGTGGGCACCGGCTAATTACTTTCCACCCTAGGGATGGAAAAGCAATTTTCCACCCGGCTATCTACCCAGGAAAATAAAACTTTCCGAACAGGAGAGATGAAAAAGCTTTATGTCCACGCAACAAGAGCTAACCAGGCACGGTTCGGCTCGGATCGGCTCGGCCGACGCCTGCCGACGCGTCGACGTCTTCTCGCGTTTCGATAGGTGTGGGGAAAGCCTTAGTCGTCATATATGTATTTTTGCTTAATTTATAATCGCACCTTTAACAATCTCGTTCTGTCGCATCAAGGGAATGTTCACCCAGTTGGCGGCCGCTACAGCAACGAAAGGTACGAACCTCTAAAAAAATATATTTTATTTTAGATATTGTGCAGATATATACAGTGTAAAAAAAATAGTGGTGAACCGTTTAAGAGCATAATAGAGAACATGCATGAAGAATATTTAATTGAATCTGTTGCATAAACACGTTCAACAACCCCAAACTAATATAAATAAGTGGAAATCCGTAATAATTCTTAACAGTTTTTTAAAGATATTGCGGTTTGAAAACGTAAAATTTTAGGCATTTTTTTTTATACGTCAAATGTATTTTCGAAACTTCAGTTCGATTACTTATGTCCTAACAAGAAAAAAAATGTATGACAACTATATAGCTAAACGCATTTTTTCGTGCCTAAAATTACAAAAATCTTACAAAAACTTGTTCCTTCCAAACAGTTTTCTGCAACTTTGTGAACGGTGACGTCACAAATCGCACACTTTTTGTATGGGGCGTTTTGACGCGCGGCGCAGACGCCTAACGTATTTTCACATTTTTGAAGTTTCAGGGCTATCATAGATAGTAGGTTTATTAGAGACATTTGAATCTACAGGGAAATAGAATCGAATGACGTCTTCCAAAAAAATCATGCATATTCCTAACTGGTATCTTTTCTTTTTCCTTATCTTTATTTTCACAAAAAGAGATACATTTAATCAATTTCTATTATCTGCCAAACTGCACAGCAGTTTGTTGGTTGGTATGGTATTGCAACTAAGAAAAGTAGAAAATTTTTTGGACGCGAAAAAAAATTTTTTGTTGAAAATTTTTTTTCTTAGTTTTTCACAATTAGAATATACCAATTATGCACTTAAACGGATTACCGCCATTTTTGTTACACCCTGTATACCGCATTCAGTGTATTATTAAGTTGACCAAGGATCAAGTATTTAGATGATGAACTCATGATGTTCCAACTGTCCGACTTTAAAATAGAAACTGGGCCCGATTCCACATGCCAAACTGCGAGACGTGGCTCTCACATTTGTCTCGCTAGGTGATAGAGTGAAATCCATCTGTCCACACGTGTCCACACCTAACTGTCAATCTGTCAGTAGGTCTCGCTAGAGCGTTTTGTCTATGGCTATGGCCACCATTTAAATGTCACTCTTGAGTGATTCCACCCCAAATTTCAACTGTCACAAAAGTGTGATCTCATAGTTGTCTCGCTAGCTACTGTCAGTTGCCATGTCGAATTGAGGCCCTGGTCCGTTTTTTTTTAGCTTTCGGAGATATTATTTACGAAACTATATTGATTTTATCGAAAAATAGTAGTAGAAAGACTCATATTTTTTATACACCTATCCAACTGGGGTGTCCCACATAATAGGGATGAAACGAAAAAACCATCCCGAAAGAGTGAAGCGTATCGCTGAGTCAAAACCCTTTTGTATTGCTGCAACGCACACAGAAATCGCTCTCAATTAGTCGTCAAATCTTTGTTTTTTTGCAATTTTTTTTAAAATGTATGTTCACCGATTTATTCGCAGACGGCTGGACCGATTTGGAAAATTCTTTTTTTGTTTGAAAGTTTATACTTCACAGTTGGTTCCATTGTAACCAGGTCAGGATCTGATCATGTGATCCTGGAGAAATCAAGGGAACTTCTTCAACTATTATTTTCAACACCTATAGTGATTTGAGTATTTTTTACAGCAGCTCGAGCATTTGCTGTTAGAAAGGTGGATGCTAAGTGAAGTCGGTTCTTTTTTCTTTAAAATTATTAAGGATGTAAATTATGTACCTATCTAACTGTGTGTATATTGTGGCAAGCAAATAAATAATATATCTATATATCTATCTGTTACATAAAAAGTACAGTAAAGTTGACGTCTTACCGCTAAAATAGGATTCTTAGCTCGCTTCTGCACAACGAACTTAAACGTCAACGCCGTAGCCATGGCAGCTGACGTAGCCGAGACGTACGCAACGCCCATCTGAGTCGTCGTCAGCGGCGAGTTGGCGTTGCGGTTCGTGTAGTTGACTAGAGCGTTGAACGACTGGTTCACCCACTGCCAGAATACTATAGCTGTGCCTGTTCTGAAAAAATTAGAATGACACTCAATTTTTGAAGATTTCCTTCCTTACAAACCATATAGAGTTTGTAAGGAAGTTTCGTGTACATGGTAAATTATCAATTCTAAGACAATGCTATTAACTATGAATGGGTTATACTCTAATAAAATGAGCACAAAAAATACTTCCAGAGTTATTTCACAACCTAGAAACGATTCTGTTATGATTATCTTTTTTGAAAATCATTACATGTTTGTCAATCTCATTGTTAGAAAATTACAGTTTGTCTCTTTCTCACGCGGGTGACGGGAGCTCATTGGCACCTCCGCATCTCTCGCTTACCGGTATGCGACTAGCGACATTAGTTTGAATTCACTCATTAAAATGCTTCACTTTTGGAGCGTGCATAAACTATCTGCCATTATTATATACTAGCTGTGCCCGCGGCTCCGCCCGCGTGGAATTCGGTCTGTGTCAGTAAGCGGCTAATTCACCCCTAATTTCTCTCCCGCTATCCTGGAGGTGGAACGTGAAGTAAAGTTGATAGATGGATACGCTAGAGGACAGTATAGGTAGTCCTGATATTTTTTTCACAATTACCACTAAATGAAACTACACTCAAAAATCAATGCATTTTTTTGTCGTTATAATTTTTTTTTGCCATGATTTAAACGACATACTCGTAGAGTAGCAGGTGTATATCGGACGATACAGTACCACTTTCGTATTTATACGTTCATGTCAACGGCAAATATCATCCAAATCCCGTCAAATCAGTCTAAGCATGAAAGGTAAGAACAGGCGCGGTTGCAGCGCGGTTTGAAGTGTACTAAGCGAGTGTAGTGGTTCCCCCCACCAAAATTACAAAATATTTCAATACCAAATTTCATCTAAATACGTACAGCGGTTATTGGTTGCTCCTTCCCCATGTAAACTTCCACCCCTTTTGCATCCGCACAATTATTAGGACGATACAATTTTGACATAATGGCCCACGAGGTCAACTTTTTTTATTCAAAATTAGATCTTGTTCCAGAAGATGAAATTTTAAAATATGATGTACCTACTATTTTTAGGACATTGGGTCACTATTCCACTTTTATTTCAATACCAAATTTCATCTAAATACGTACAGCGGTTATTGGTTATTTCTTCCCCATGTAAACTTCCACCCCTTTTGCATCCGCTTAAGGTATAATTTCTGAGATAAAACTATTTTATTTCCTTTTCCAGAGCTCAAATTATCTCCATACCAAATTTTATCTAAATCAATTCTGCGGTTAATAATTCCCTATACAAATTTCCAACTCCATTTTCACCCCTTTAGGGTTGATTTTCGGGGTGAAAACTATCCTTTGTCCTTTCTTGAGACCCATACTCTCTCTATACCAAATTTCATCTTTATCAGTTCAGCGGTAAAAAAATCCTCATACCATCTTTCAACCCCCTTTTCACCCCCACAGGGGTTTATTATCGGGATGAAAACTATTCTGTCGTTTCTCGGGACTCAAATTATCTCCATACTAATTTCTATTAAAAATTCTCCATACAAACTTTCAACCCCTTTTTCACCCACTCCAGGGTTGATTTTCGGGATAAAAACTATTTATTATCCTTTCCCGGGACTCAAACTATCTCTATACAAAATTTCATCAAAATCCGTTCAGCCGTTTTCACGTGATGCGCGGTCAAATAAACAGACAAACAGACAAACAGACAAAAATTCTAAAAATTGTTGGAACGTGTTCTGTTATCGATTCTAAGTATCCCCAGCCAACTTTTTTTCGAATATATTCCATGTACAGACTTTCGACCCTCTTCAGCTTTATTATATGTATAGATATAGATAGTTCTAAGACAGTTCTTTTTCCGCACAGACTGCAAGCGGGGGGTTAATAGCAAGACAATAGATTTTATTAAAACTGCTATCCCCTCCAACGAGGCTATTTGTTTGTTCAAAAAGCATACCTACAAACGGAATGTTTCTTTTACTCTTGTTCATTTGTTTGCCGTTTTCAGCAGCGATTAGTGTTACATCAGCAATGGTCTTAATACCTGCTCTGACATTGTTAAAATTTGTTCCCGTTTTATTTCCGATCTGACTTTTTTGTGTACAGTCACCGGCATTACTATCTTCCTACACGAAGACCGCAAAAATATGTGACACGCTCTTATTTTTAGGCCCATAAGAGCGTGTCACATCTTTTTGCGGCCTTCGTGTAGGAAGATACTATTGTCGGTGACTGTACATAGTTAACAAGTAAATAGTTTGACTCTTATTTTTGAAAATAAATGAGCACAAAAGAGTAACTACTACCTAATATAAAACTAAGTTTTGAAGTGTTATTTCGTAGCCGTAACAAAAGCATTAACCTATTGACCGCCACAGTCGGCTGTGGCCGACATCAAAAAGTTGTGCCATGGACGCCAACGACGGCTACAGCCGACAGGCTTTGTAATGCAATAGGGACCTACGCGGGCTTCCGCAAAGTTCAATTTCGCTTGACAAAACGCGATTACGTGGCGTCGTTGGCGCGTCATTTTTGTTCAATGCTTGGCGGTCAAAAGGTTAAGGAATTGTGAAAACACTGTAGCGTCGTGCAGTGTAGTAATTGTGCTAATTACTATACCTAGTAAATACTACCTAACTTACTAAAAGGTCCATAATAATTTGTGTTAATTGCTTGTCTATGAAATCATAGCCGAATGATTCAAAAGGCCATGGATATTGTAATACTATTTTAAAAATAACTCCACAATTAGCAGAAGGTAAGGAAACACCTGGCAACCGTTTGTAATTCGTATGCCAAACATTTTAATCAGCTGAGATACAAAATGTATATTAGGTAGTTGCTATGCTAGACAGCGGGGCTCCAAAACCGGTATTTGCTGTCTTATTTATAGAGGCCAGGGCATTTAACTTTCCATTAAAAAACATTTTGTATTTTTGCGAAAACAAAAACAGTCGACAAACTATGAATAACATTATACGCACTTGGCACTACTTTCCTCAAACAGAAACGCTCGTAATTGCACGTGAAAGCTAGTATGTTTACAGAAATAATATAACCGGTTGACATCTGCAGTCTAAAGTGCATAGCAATGGTGCTGTGTGTAACGTTCTTGTTATAATACACGCATAGCGGTAGACAATAGTGTCTACGCGATAAAGTGCATACTCAGATATTTTTGAGTACCTCGGCCGCTCTGATATATTTGATGGCGACTGTACAATAGGATAGCAATAGCCTATCCTTAAATGTATACATTCTCTGTTGATTTATCCTCGCAAAATAATCCATACTAATATTATAAATGGGAAAGTGTATGTGTGTGTTTGTTTGTTTGTTTGTTTGTCCGTCTTTCACAGCAAAACGGGGCGACGAATTGACGTGATTTTTTAAGTGGAGATAGTTGAAGGGATGGAGAGTGACATAGGCTGATTTTTGTCTCTTTCTAACCCCCCACTTCCCTTAAATGGGGGGTGGAAGTTTGTATGGAGCATTCCGCAATTTTCAAGGTAGAAAGCTAAAAATTGGTATGCGGACTATTTGTGTGCGGTTCATTCTGTTCAGAGTTCTCTTCTGTGTTTTAAATCAGGAAAGGGGAACCGTGTTACCCCGAATTTAACGCGAGCGAAGCCGCGGGCAAAAGCTAATGAATAATAAGTTTTTGTCCAAAAATGTATGTTATTCACTTATAAAACAAGCCATTAAAGCCTATTGTACTTTTCTTGCAAAAGTCATCTGCTCAACGAGAAAATTGTAACGAACCCAAGCACAATGAGCTCCCATTGTTTTATCACAGAGTTCTTATGACCACCTTCGGTCTTCATCATCAGACCAGCTCGGTGGTACCAAAATATCGTGTTGTCATCCAAGTTACGCAGGTTACGCAGGTATGCTAATTTTTTTTTTATACCACGACGGTGGCAAACAAGCATACGGCCCTGATGGTAAGCAGCTACCGAAACCTATGGACGCCTGCAACTCCAAAGGAGTCACATGCGCGTTGCCGACCCTTTACAAAAAGGAGGCTTCACTGTGTTGATGGCTAAAGGAACAAGAAGGTCTCTCATCGTCAACACACTGCAATGGCTCCTCTTTGAGCTCTTTGACAACCTTACTCACCAGCAGGAACACAACACTATGAGTAGGGTCTAGTGCTATTTGGCTGTGGTTTTCTGTAAGGTGGAGGTACTTCCCCAGTCGGGCTCTGCTCCAGATTTGAGCGAGATGACATTCGCAGTGCCCATACCTCTCTTTTTGGCGTAGTTTAAGGACATACCCAAGTCCGGACGTAGTTTAAGGACATACCCCGGGTCCAAAAATCCGGGGGGTCCGGGTCAATCGGCCGTCAGGGACTAGTTCAAATCTAGCTTGCAATATTCTACTTAAACTGACAACTGATACAGTCAAAATACAACAAAACTCGAAACCCGTCGGATAGTATTGAAATTTGACGTTTCAGAACCTCGAGGAACCGCCAAGCACCTTGGAAAATGTATTTTCATAGAGTGCCTAGTTAACCTATTCGGAGGGAAAAAATAATTACTTCAAGATGAAGGACATTCTCCAAGGTGTTGGCGGTTCCTCCAGGTCCTGAAACGTCAAATGACATGAAAACGGGACCTATAATCAACATACACACCAAAATTCAAAACCATCCGAGGGATTTCGAGTTTTGTCGTATTTTGACTGTATTAAACATTGATAGACGGAGAGCTAGCCACGTCAGATATGACACAATAATGAGAGCGACGAAACCCCTCTCGTTAGTTTGCTATACTATGCTTATTTCTAGATCCGGACATCTGGCAGCTGTAAAGTGGTGGAGGTCAAGAATGCAAAACACTTTAAGAATACAAATCCTACAGGTTTTGATGCAGTATTATGAAAAATTATATAAATAATTAGATCATATCATCGCCAAAAGTTTCTGATGGGGGAAAGTAGTCCAAAACGACGTTTAATGTAATTCATAGTTGGTCGCCTACCGTTTCTATTTCCGAAATATTACGCAATGTTTTTTGTTCTTATATTAAAATATAGACCCCGTCATCTATAAATAGGATAACTTCGGCCGTTTTTACCTGTTTTGGTATTACTTTTTTCCAATTCAAAAACTTTGCTAGTCTGTCACTCTGACATCCACCCATTAAAAGCTGCCAGATGCCCGGATCTAGTAATAAGCATCGTATTGCAATCTTACTAGATGGGTTTTATAGCTCTCATTATTGTGTCATATCTGACGTGGCCAGGTCTTAGACCATGAGTTAAATAAAAGCTTGTAACAACGTGCAAACTAAAATACAAATACCCGTTCTATGCTCGACACAGTCGACACATTATCAGGTATTCTTGAATGTATTGCATTCTTGACCTTTGCTGACAAATAGGTTCAAAGACATTTTTATATCGAAATGTGATAAGGATGTTGTTTCTTATCTTAGTACATAGTACAGTTAACGCCAGAAATATGTATTCACTTTTGAACCTTATTACGTAGGAATAAGGTGCAAAATAGTAAGCATATTTTTGACGTTGACTTAAGAGTCCGGTAATGATTTGAAAACGAAAATCGCTAATAATGAAATAATGCACATGAATTGTATTTTATAAGATAGTTTGAAGTCTTGGTATTGCAAAAAAATACTTTTGGTCCACATTTTTTGATATTTAATACCCGAAAACTCAATTCTTGCAGAGCTTGTTTAGTGAGGACGTTGATTCGTGCAATCTTGTCGCTTGTTTTTTTATTATTATTTGTTGTGCCCTCCAATATGTTTTATATTATCTGAATAAATCATGAAGCCAAGTTTATTTCTGCATTAAAATTTTTGTAAAATACTTTAACATATTCCCATAAATACCACCTAAACTTCGGTCATTTTTCCCAAAATCGTTCTAGGTAAACATACACTTGCTTAAAAATTATGGAACTCGAGGAACCGCCAAGCACCTTGGAAAATGTATTTTCATAGAGTGCCTAGTTAACCTATTCGGAGGGAAAAAATAATTACTTCAAGATGAAGGACATTCTCCAAGGTGTTGGCGGTTCCTCCAGGTCCTGAAACGTCAAATGACATGAAAACGGGACCTATAATCAACATACACACCAAAATTCAAAACCATCCGAGGGATTTCGAGTTTTGTCGTATTTTGACTGTATTAAACATTGATAGACGGAGAGCTAGCCACGTCAGATATGACACAATAATGAGAGCGACGAAACCCCTCTCGTTAGTTTGCTATACTATGCTTATTTCTAGATCCGGACATCTGGCAGCTGTAAAGTGGTGGAGGTCAAGAATGCAAAACACTTTAAGAATACAAATCCTACAGGTTTTGATGCAGTATTATGAAAAATTATATAAATAATTAGATCATATCATCGCCAAAAGTTTCTGATGGGGGAAAGTAGTCCAAAACGACGTTTAATGTAATTCATAGTTGGTCGCCTACCGTTTCTATTTCCGAAATATTACGCAATGTTTTTTGTTCTTATATTAAAATATAGACCCCGTCATCTATAAATAGGATAACTTCGGCCGTTTTTACCTGTTTTGGTATTACTTTTTTCCAATTCAAAAACTTTGCTAGTCTGTCACTCTGACATCCACCCATTAAAAGCTGCCAGATGCCCGGATCTAGTAATAAGCATCGTATTGCAATCTTACTAGATGGGTTTTATAGCTCTCATTATTGTGTCATATCTGACGTGGCCAGGTCTTAGACCATGAGTTAAATAAAAGCTTGTAACAACGTGCAAACTAAAATACAAATACCCGTTCTATGCTCGACACAGTCGACACATTATCAGGTATTCTTGAATGTATTGCATTCTTGACCTTTGCTGACAAATAGGTTCAAAGACATTTTTATATCGAAATGTGATAAGGATGTTGTTTCTTATCTTAGTACATAGTACAGTTAACGCCAGAAATATGTATTCACTTTTGAACCTTATTACGTAGGAATAAGGTGCAAAATAGTAAGCATATTTTTGACGTTGACTTAAGAGTCCGGTAATGATTTGAAAACGAAAATCGCTAATAATGAAATAATGCACATGAATTGTATTTTATAAGATAGTTTGAAGTCTTGGTATTGCAAAAAAATACTTTTGGTCCACATTTTTTGATATTTAATACCCGAAAACTCAATTCTTGCAGAGCTTGTTTAGTGAGGACGTTGATTCGTGCAATCTTGTCGCTTGTTTTTTTATTATTATTTGTTGTGCCCTCCAATATGTTTTATATTATCTGAATAAATCATGAAGCCAAGTTTATTTCTGCATTAAAATTTTTGTAAAATACTTTAACATATTCCCATAAATACCACCTAAACTTCGGTCATTTTTCCCAAAATCGTTCTAGGTAAACATACACTTGCTTAAAAATTATGTATGAAAATGAAAAAAACTGTTGTACTTATTCCTTAAACGACTCATTTTTCAACGTATTTATATGTTTTACTTACTAGTTTAACATCATTTTAATCAATAAAAATCTTACTCTTTTCACCTCTCCAAGCAAAAATCGCGAAACAGCTGTTAGATTAAGGTGAATAATTTATAAACGACACATAAAATCAAAAAAGTGTTACACTTATACAGTTTAACAAAGAACTACCTTTCAATATATGTATACAAACTAAAAATAGTCTTATTAGTTACTGTAAACTAGTATCAAAAAGTTGAGCGAAATCGAAAAAAAACTTTACCGGACTCTTAACATACTATTTTTAAATTCATGATTACCCATTTCTGTTGATATTCACGAGTCTTTACTGAACTCTTGTAAGCGATTGTCGATCATATGGTCTTATATTAGAACAGATAATTGAATAACAAAGACCGAGGTATAGAAGAGAAAAACATGCTGCGCCGGCCCAAAATAAATGGGATAAGGGCAATCTAATGATGAATCAAATAACACGACGCATCAAACATAAATGCTTTAAATATAGGTATGAAATCAATAAATACTTTAATTGATATTGATATCTCAAGATAATTATAATAACAAGTTATATTGCCCAATAAACACGGAAGATAAGATAAGTTTTCAAGATCCAATGTTCAATATACTTACCAAAAATGGGTACTTTCCAATAGATAAACTTAATTGTTTCGTCGCATTTATGAAATCAAAATTTCAAAAATACACGGGCAAATCCAGGTATAACATGTGTTTGCGCTTTAAATAATGTTATAATGGTTAAAATTTTTATAAAGGAGATGTATTTATCATATAGTATTGTGACGTCACATTAGTCTCCCATATAAACTCCATAGTAACAAATCAATTTGACGTTTCCTAAAAAGTAGCTGATTTGACTTCGTAGGAAAGTAGCATATTTAGGTAAGTACCTACCATAGACTAATTAACCCAAGACCCCGCATAGCCGGGCGACCCCCGCTGCCACGCTCGAAGTAATTTCACTCTATAGTGAGATACAGAGATACTAATATTGGAAGAGACAGGAAACATATTACGTCTCCATGGCAACCATTAATGTCTGACTCTCTCTTACGCTCCACGGAAGAATCGGGCGTTCCCTGTCTGGCATTGCGAGTTCCCCTCCCGCACCCCTTCTTTTTTCTTTAGGTTTCAAAGAAATAACGCGCTAAGCGGAGTATTGAAATATCTTGTATATGGTATCTACTATTAATACACAAATATGTTTTTGACGTGATAACGTCTTTAAAATCGTTTTAGTCGGGTGACATGTTCAGAAACTTGTGTCACACCAAAACCTCACGAGCGCGATCGCAGGTATAACGAGAGAGAGACGGACCGATCTCCCGTCTCATCTCGAGCGCTGCCAGTCATTCCGTGAAACTTGTCACGCGGAATCCTCACGAGCGGTTAGACGTTATCACGTAAACATCTCGATCGTAAACCTACTTTACAAACAACCAATTTTTTTGTTTATATTTACAAGCTCGTACGAGTATGTAACTCACAGTATTTGTCAGTTAGATTGTTCTTTAGACAAATCTTGCAAGGCAGATTTGACCCAGTTTCTGATGTGCGTTTGAGCTGAAGCGTACCTATACCTACCTGTACCTATACTTATATATGAAAATATCTAGAGCGTTAGGTATATATATATTTTTTTTTGTTTTAAAGCAGAAAGTGACCTAGGCCTCCGGTGCCCAGGGCTGGGATCGAACCAGCGTGATTATACACGGTGCCCACGAGGAAAGGGAAAGATTTTAACAGTATATTCTAGATCCTATTTAGAGACAAAAATGTCATATAAACTTTTTTGAAAATCGCCTTCTTTTAGAGTTAATACCAATTTATAAAAAATACTTTTTTTATTATAACTCAGCACAAAACGCCTTTCTGATGGCGTTGTTGCCACTATTGGGCATAGTTTACACGTCTTTATTGACAGATATCAAAGTGACAAGGAAAACTATGCAGCAACTAAATTTTTCCAAAAAAATGTACCAATTTCTTTTAGACGATAATTTTATTAATAACATTTACTTTTCATGTGCAAGAAACATTCAAAAAATAGAAAAAAAAAGAAAAAAATTTTTTTTTTGGCGAAATTGACCTAAAGTCACATAATATTTTTTCCTTGTTTTGGTCTCAGGAATGCGTGGTTTATTTTTTTTCATTTCCTCGCGGGCACCTTGTATAATAGTGTGTCTACTTAAAAATAAACAAATCAAAATATTTATTAAAAATAATTTGATTTGTTCTTCAGTTATCTAGAGCGTATTTTACGGAAAACATACTTCAACCGGAACATACGTGATCCGGCCTTTGTATGTAGATTTCGTTACAAATTATAAAACAATATATTCGCGTCGTTCTGTCCTAAATAATTAATAAAATTTGCTCGTGGTTTTTCTTTTACAATGATACAAATTTCCCCTCCAAATATCCATAAACTCACATTAATGTTTTTTTTAATAACTAGCCATATTGTGAGAGGTCAAGTCAAACTAGTCAAAGTCAAAATCATTTATTCAAGTAGGAATTTACAATCACTTTTGCATCGATCGAGGCGATTAGGATAAGTCAAACTGAACAACTTTATCTGTGGGATCAAATGGATCAACCCCAAAATCCCAACATAAATTTTGGCCTCCCCATAGAAAACGTCGACGTCTGATCGGCTGAAATGTATACAACGTGTTACTTGAGCCACTAAAAACCCCAGACACCCCAAATGATTTTTATTATTGCTAATTAATCTAGAGTATTTATTTTTCAATCGGTTAATTATTTCGAAGCATATTTGTATGTTTATTTTTCCTTGCTATTCTATTCAATTGTAAATCTACAATTGTTGCGTTGTTGTTACATCTCTACATGTGTCATGTCATGTCAACCTATCAACTTACTTTGTCAATTTGTATAAGATGACATACTTTGACAATGAAAAACAAATTTGTCAAAGCTGCCAACCATTATTAAATATTCAACCTCTATCTCCTAACCTCTCAATAGATTGGTAAACTGTAGTATTAGAAACTTTTAGACTCGACACGTAAAAAAATGGAAAATTAACGAAAAAGTATACCCATGTTAAGATATACTGCAATCGATTCCACTCTCGATTCTCAATTAACAGTTTTCAGGTTTTTAGTCTTGGAAGTAACACGTTGTATATCAGCCAAAAAAAAATCTTGTGATTTTGGAATTGGTCCCGTAGCAATAGTTGTTAAGTATGTCCTATCAAATCAGCTCGCACATTATGGCTAGTCATTGAAAAAACATCCTGTATGTAAATAGTAGAAATTTAACTCAATTTAAGCTTACGAAATGGGTGAAACCATTTTGAACGCTAGAAAACCTGCTTTCAAATAACAAAACCCATTTAAATCGGTTCAACCGTATACTACGGTGCTGCAGACAGATACACAGACAGACACACACACATAGCAGTCAAATTAATAACACCCCTCTTTTTGCGTTGGGGGCATAGATATAATAAACAAAGATGAGCCATAGGCGCTCCAAAAGTGAAGCCATCAATATGAGTGATTTCAAACAACTCTTAGTGGAGTACGGGAACGCCTTTTTAACCTATAAAAAACCGGCCAAGTGCGAGTCGGACTCGCGCACCGAGGGTTCCGTACAAACCTATAACAAGCAAAAGTTGTAGTATGTTTATTCCTAATTTCAATTTAATACCTCTACGCGTTTACGAGGAAAAAGGTAGTAAGTTTAAAATTAAAAAAAATATTTTTTGTATGATTTTACTAGAAATGTCTACTTTTCGTAATTTTTCCTTTGTCTGTGCTACATGAAGTTTCTTCGTTCCAAGTTTCAAGTTTCTGAGTTTACGGGAAGTACCCTTTAGGTTTTGTGTTTCTTGCGAGTACTCAGTTTCAAAATATGCGACTTAAATTACTATTTATTTTGATTGCGTTGACATAAAAATTTGGTTTTGCTACATCTGAAAGGTCCTATAGCCCTGAGTATTTGACATGAATTTCAATTTAATACCTCTACGCGTTTACGAGGAAAAAGGTAGTAAGTTTAAAATTAAAAAAAATATATTTTGTATGATTTTACTAAAAATGTCTACTTTTCGTAATTTTTCCTTTGTCTGTGCTACATGAAGTTTCTTCGTTCCAAGTTTCAAGTTTCTGAGTTTACGGGAAGTACCCTTTAGGTTTTGAGTTTCTTGCGAGTACTCAGTTTCAAAATATGCAACTTAAATTACTATTTATTTTGATTGCGTTGACATAAAAATTTGGTTTTGCTACATCTGAAAGGTCCTATAGCCTTGAGTATTTGACATGAATTTCAATTTAATACTTCCACGCGTTTACGAGGAAAAGGTAGTAAGTTTAAAATTTAAAAAAATATTTTTTTGTATGATTTTACTAAAAATGTCTACTTTTTGTAATTTTTCCAATGTCTATGCTATATGATGTTGCTTCGTGCCAAATTTCAAGTTTCTGAGTTCACGGGAAGTACCCCGTAGGTTTTGCGAGTGCCGAAAAACTGTAAAATTTGCAGCATAAACGACTGTATCTTTTGATTGCGTTGGCTTTTAAGTTTGATTTTTTCACAGCTCCAAGGGACAATAGACATTTGATATAAATTTCAGCTTGATACCTCCACGCGTTCCTGAGAAAAATGGTCTTGACAGACAGACAGACAGACAGACAGACAGACGGACAACAAAGTGATCCTATAAGGGTTCCGTTTTTTCCTTTCGAGGTACGGAACCCTAAAAATGACATAAATCACAAGTCCGATTTTATTTTGTGACCTGTTAGAATACGTTAAGTAATAATAATAATAATAAAATTCTAACAATTGTTAGCATTGCGCTAGATATAATACATGAATTTGTTTGCTACACATAGAAATGATTATGCAATTAATAATATAAATAAATGAATATGAAAAACGCGCTATTAGAGTCCTGGCTAATGCTAAGTATGACGCTCCTTGCAGAGAACTTTTTAAAAGACTAGGCTTTTAACTATGGTGTCGACATATATCTTAGAAGTTTTAATGTACGTAAGAAATAACCCGAGTGAATTTAGACGTATTGGTGATATAAGCAATCGTCCAACAAGATACCCCGATAACTTAAGGCAAGATCAATGTAAACCAGAAATGGCAAAGAAACGTCCCAAAATAATGGGGCAAAGACTTTATAACAAACTGCCAAAGATAATAAAAACTGAGAGTAACATAAATGCATTCCGTCGCAAAGTTAAACTGCTACTACTAAATAAGACAATATACAGGGTGGTCCAAACCTTGACGTCAAAAATTTTTTTTAGAGAACCGTCGTTGTGGGCTATCAGAATATACCCCATGTATGTTAGCCGATTTTTCGTAGTTTTCGAGTTATGAATTTTTTAATTTTTAACTTTTGTTAAGAAGTTCCGGGTGAAGCAATTAATTTATAAAAAAAAACTATTGAACTTTTTGATTTTTTCTTTTTGTAGCACATTCCTTAATAAGCGGCGCAGTTGCAAAAAAAAATCAGCATCCTCACTTGGCTGAGAGACTCTGTCCAATTATGACTATTAAGTGTCACTTTTTTACCTTTAAAAAAACTTAGGGTCCAGCAGTTTCTAAAATAACCAAAAGTCCTTGAAATCGTTTGTAATTTTTTTTATTTAAGCGCAAAATCTAAGCTTGACATGCTTGAACATAAAACTTTCACTTTTGTCTTTTTTTTTCCAACTCGCAGCCAAGTGAGGATGCTGATTTTTTTTGCAACTGCGCCGCTTATTAAGGATTGTGCTACAAAAAGAAAAAATCAAAAAAGTTCAATAGTTTTTTTAAATAAATTAATTGCTTCACCCGGAACTTCTTAACAAAAATTAAAAATTAAAAAATTCATAACCCGAAAACTACGAAAAATCGGCTAACATACATGGGGTATATTCTGATAGCCCACGACGAGAGCTATCTAAAAAAAAATTTTTGACGTCAAGGTTTGGACCACCCTGTATAGCGTAAAAGAGTACATGAATAGTGAGTTCCAATGAAGTGAGAGAGATTAAGAATAAATTTGTATTGACTATTATATTATAAAGGAAAAAATATTGGACATTGAATTATTATTTATTATTTTTTATTTATTGGAAAATTTATTAAATGAATATTTATTTTTGTGAAACGTGTAAAATCTGTACCTAGTGTACGTAGGTACACTTGATGATCTCAGTATGTATGCATGGATTATATTTATGAAAACATTGTAATACTATTGAGAAATAAATGATCTGAATCTGAATCTGAATCAAGTTTTATTTTTCTCCACCAGGCTATCGCTTTTTACTAATGCAACATAACTTCAGACTTTATAACGGTTTTGTCAAGAGCATATGTCGTCTTAGCCATTTGTAATTCGTTTAGAATTCAAGGTCACTTATATTTTGACAAACTGTTTTCGATTATGCACTCATAATCTATTGACCAAACTGTTATAAAATGACAGATGATGTTGAAATAGTTGAATGCAATAGTATGTTAAAGGAAAATATATCTTGTATAATCTTTTCTTGTTGTAATTAACAAATATCTATATAATACCTAGCGCGACGTCAAAAACTGTTAGAAAATATTTTTTACTATAAGTAATCATATCATTTTCTCTAACTAAAAAAGAAAATCGCACTTGTGAGTTATCGAAGCTGAAAACTGTTCGCGTACTGTACTATCTCCATTAGTAGCGCCCAGGCCAGCGAGAGGTGAAGACGTAATTAGCTTACCCTCCAATGCCCCGTGATACCGTTGTTAAAATGGCTTCCTGCGTATTGATATATTTGAGATACTGCACAAACCACGCCATCACTCCTAAATAAGCTGGAATACTTTGATTTTTTTATGGTTTAACAACTAATTTAACAAATATGGCGCCATTTTATTTTTCTTTAAGATTTATAAGGCTGGCTACATACACAGCGGTTTTTGCATGGATAGCCGATGAAGCGCCGTAGAGCGCAACTTATCGCTTTCAAACGCTAACATCCTCATCCCGTTTAATATTCCATCGAGTCTGTACTGCGCTTTATAGAACTAATGCGCAATGACAAAACAATAGTTGTCTCTTTCTTACTACTTCCATTAATTATGCCTTCTCTTTTACGCTTTTTGAGATTGTAGGTGTATGTGTAAGCAATAAACAAATTGTCAGTGTGTACTACCGTGATATTGGAAGTAATTATTTCTCCCGTCATGTTTGAGTATGTCCGGTCTATATTTATTATACGTCCATAGGTTGGGGGTTAAAAATGGGTTATATTATTATATTACAGGGTAAAACAAGTAAGTGTAAATACCTGTACCACTGCAACATAGCCCCCGTGACGAGGCAGCCTCCGGGCATCTGGAAGGACATGCGACCGAACACATTCTGTAGTTCCCCGCTGTCAGGATGGAAAGCCGACTCGTACAGCTGTTTGGCTCGCACCACTTTGTCCATGGGGGTGTTGGCGGGCTCTTTACCTTCTCTGCGATAGGAAAATTTGATAAACAATGGATAGTCATATGTTATTTATAACAACAACATGCAGATTCGAATATTTGTGGCATACCTAAAGGGCCCCTTATGCTTGATTTTGAGTTAAGCATGGATTCTAAATCTATGTTAAATATGCTACCAACACAACAAACAACAAGTGCGTGTCGGACCACGCATAATGGAGGGTTCCGTAGCTAATATCAAAAGGTTGTATCTGCCTATGAAAGAAGTTTTTTGGAGATAACTCAAAAACGATTTAACTGATAATGTTCAAAACAACTTTCATTGAAATCACCCCGAAAGTCGAAAAAATTGTGTGGGAGGAATACAATAAGTAGTAACTTTTGAACCAGAGATCCAAAAATATGAATAAACTAGCCTTTTCCCGCGGCTTCGCCCGCGTACTATAAGTACTCCAAAAGGATACGATACCTATGTTGATTTTCAGACTTTGTGACCGCATTTGCCCCTTTTAGGGGTCTGATATAGTAGTCTTGGCTGAGACCATGGAGGATTTGAGTATGATGCTCGATGACCTCAGTAAAGCCTCCGAGCGAGTTGGTCTAAAGATGAACATGGATAAGACGAAGATCATGTCAAATACCCATGTAGAACCAACTCCCGTTACAATCGGAGACTTTACACTCGAAGTTGTGGACGATTATATATACTTAGGACAGACTGTCCAGTTAGGTAGATCCAACTTCGAGAAAGAGGTCAATCGACGAATCCGACTCGGTTGGGCAGCGTTCGGGAAGCTACGGCACATCTTTTTGTCCAATATTCCGCAGTGTCTCAAGACGAAAGTCTTTGATCAGTGTGTGTTGCCAGTGATGACTTATGGAACTGAAACGTGGTCGCTTACAATGGGCCTCATAAGAAGGCTCAAAGTCACCCAAAGGGCAATGGAGAGGGCTATGGTTGGAGTCTCTCTGCGTGATCGCATCAGAAATGAGGCCATCCGCAGCAGAACCAAAGTAACCGATATAGCCCTCCGAATCGCTAAACTAAAGTGGCAGTGGGCGGGGCACATTGCTCGTAGAACCGATGGCCGTTGGGGCGGAAAGGTTCTCGAGTGGCGACCACGAACCGGAAGGCGCAGCGTGGGTAGACCCCCCGCAAGGTGGACTGATGACCTGGTGAAGGTCGCGGGAGTCCGCTGGATGCGGGTGGCGCAGCGTCCTGCGCCACCCGCATCATTGTGGCACTCTTTGGGGGAGGCCTATGTTCAGCAGTGGACGTCTTTCGGCTGATATGATGATGATGATGATGAGGGGTTGAATTTAAAAAAAACGTGAAACATGTGTTTACTCATTTATCGTTAGGAATACTCCTGTGAAGTTTCGAATAAAATAGTCTAATAAATCTTGATTCGCCATACAAACTTCGGACCCCCATTTTTGCCCCTTAGGGGGTGAATTTTGAAAAATCCTTTCTTAGTGCATCCCTAGACCTTATAAGGAACCTACGTGCCAAATTTGGAATCTCTAGAACCAGCGGTTTGGGCTGTGCGTTGATATGTCAGTCAGTCATTCAGTCAGTCAGTCAGTCAGTCAGTCAATCAGTCAGTCAGTCAGTTTCTTCTTTTATATATTTAGATTTGAGAAAATACATCATTATAGGTATATATGTATATATTGATGTATTTTCTCAAATTTATATATGTATAATGATGTATTTTCTCAAATTTATTCATATTATTGGATCTCTGGTTCCAAAGTTACTATTGTATCCCTCCCACCTAGTTCTGTGCCTCCCACACAATTTTTTCGACTTTCGGGGTGATTATTTCTGAAAATATTTACTTAATCATAAAATGTTTCAACAAACTTTTATGTTATTTTTAAAGACCTATCGATTGATGTGTGGCACGTAGATACAAAACTAAGTAGCGGCATACATAATACATCTTATGTAAAAATTTCATTGTGATCATTGATGTATTAAATTGTGATACGTCTTATAGTTTCCGAGTAAAATGGCTGTGACATACGAACAGACAGACATGACAAATCTATAAGAGTTCTGTTTTTGCCATTTTGGCTATGGAAACCTAAAAATACCCTAACCAAAAATGAGCATGAGGGCCCTTTGGGTATGGAACGCCACATTTGTACTGATAAGTACTGATAAGAAATGGCTCCAAATGTCAACCACCACTAGACTGCAATTGAGGACAAAAATTGCATAATTGGACTGAATATTTCCTAAATAAATATACCTATAACACACACACATACTTCTTTGCTTTGCCTTAAAGTTGACTGGTAGAGAATGCTGGTATTGTAAAGTGTGAATATACATATATACCAACAAAATGCTTCCACAGTCAGTCATAATTAAAAAAATGCATCATGCACTAAGTGGACATAAATACTATTATTTTCTGGGATGAGAAACATTATTTTCTGGTCAGTCAGTGCTTTGTATAGAGGCAAAATGCATCTATTTTTTTAAATCAATTTTTTTGGAAATTTAAATCATTACTTACTTGTACTTAAAATACAACTCCTTAGCTTCATGTAATTCTGACTCTGGAACCAAAGACAGCAGAGGATTGGAGATGAAGGCAAAATGCTTGAATCTGCCTACAAAGGTACCCTGATCCCAGAGCGGCTTGGTAATGTCTATCCTCTTTTCAGATGCCATTTTCTAAAAAAGTTTAAAAGTTTGTACCATGTTTATTTATTTTTTTAAGTGTGATTCTTTTGTGTAATATTTTTTATTACATTTGAAATGTGCTTAAAATTGTAACAGTAATGATTATCTCTGTTTATGCTTGAAGTGACCCTCCCCAAAGTTATGGATATACTGGAGGAAAAAAAATTTAAAACAGTATGCTTATATATTTCTGTACTCTACAGTGTACGTAGCTTAAAATGTTCAGGATAATGAATACTAATAATTGTATACATTATACGGATATTTCTGGTATGACTTCTCGCAAAACCAGTGATGTAATTTACACACAAGGACCTTGAATATTGTTAAGCATATGCAAAAACCAGAATACCAGTTTCAAATAAAGGCTCAAAACAAATTGTGATTATGTAAGATTAGCTGACTCTACTCGAGAAATAAAGCATGTATAAAATAAAAAATATATATATAACACAATATTTACCAATTAATAATATTCCGTACTTAATAAATTTGTACTGAGACGAGAAATTTATATAAAATTAAGCGCCTACTTTGCAAGCAACTCTGCCGGAACCAACCCAAACGAATCGTACGTACCACCACCAACTGTCAAAGAAGTCAAATAACCGGTGAACCGACAACGCAAAACTAGTGTGAAAAAAAACATTATCGATAAAAATATGAATGGTCCTTTGCAATATTCACGAAATAAAAAGAATTTCGATTATGCTGTTATTTCTTACTGTAAAAATGCTAATATTTACAGTTTTTGATTAAAGGATTAAGAATAAAAATAAACAAATGTTTCATGTGTGGGAAGATTTTGACGTAGATGCCAAAATAATGATTTCAGTATGCTACATCACTAGCACCATAGACAATGCATAGTTGTTAAAAATCTATTGACTCTATTGTCTATGAAATTAAATTAACAAAATATGGCGGCTGTCGCTGCAACAGCCGATATGACGATTCAGAAGAATTCCCAAATATTAGTGCATGTCGAGGAAGCTTTGGCTGATTTAATTGTGGTTTCTTACAGTTCAGAAAATAAGAAATTCCAAGGTGTACTCTTGGACTCGAACAAAGGGTTGGTACAGACATTTTAAAGTCTTATTTGTATATCGATTATTATCGAAGAAACCTTAATAATTATCAAATTATCCCATTATTTTCCAGTAACTTACCTTTTGGAGTGTATAGTCTCAACCCAGCGTTTTCCAAATCCACTTCATCCACCGATGATAAGCTACATTCCGCTAGTCAAAGATTCACATACCAGGAACCTCAGTATGCGACCGAAAAACCTAAAAAGAATGGTCCCAAGGCTAAACCCCAGCAAAAGCAAAAGATGACGGTGCGATTGAGGCCGCGGAAGGTCTTGTGTTCTAATTGCAAAGGCATCTGCAATGAAAACAGCGAAAACGTGGACGTGTCGAAGAAACGGAAGCTTGACTTCGATGACGACACCGCACATGATAACATCGAATCATCAAATTCCAGGAAAAAGTACCTCGAAGGCAACTCTCTTATACCGAGAATATCCCGTCTTCAACCGAGTGAGATATCTAATGCTATGAAAGGGTCTTCTAAAACCTCTAATAAGACTGAAAAGTCAAGTGTCAAGGACGAAAGTTCACATTACAGCCCCACGAAAGAAATGGCGTTTGTCAGCGTATCCAGTGACACTGAGAGTAAAGATCCCAAGGATGATTTTACATCCATGTTCCAGAGTGCAAGAACTTTGAAAATATGTTTTGGTGAAGGTGAAGGTACCGTGGTGAAAATACCACCCATTACGGGGGACTACAATGAAGACTCCGGAGTGTCATGTGACATGGCTAAACCATCCAAACCGGACTTAAAAGCTGCCAAAAAAGCATTAAAAAAAGCTAAAAAGCAAGCCAAGAAAAACATTACCATCAAGACAGTACGGACATCACCTAAACATATCGGAGCTCTGTCTCCCCGTAACAATGTTTCCAACAGCCCTCATCCTGCTGTAGATCCGCTAGAAAAAAAACAAAAGCACAAAGCAAAACATAAAAAGAAACACAAGTTCCAAAAGACCAGGGATGAAAATGTAACCGAAAGTGAGTCTATTAATTACTTTAGTGATATTAAAGAGCACTGCCTAAAACAGAAGCTTTCAATAAGTCTGAGAAGGTTGAGTAGTAATTCTTATGAAAGACGGAACGAACAGGATGTGGCCGAGAGTGGTTCGGATGACTGGGAAAGCGATTTGGTTCCAAATTTCCCTGCAACTGAGATGGAAGGTGCGGGGGCAAGATTCGTGGGTGTAGCGCCTGGCGACATAGTTTGGGGTAAAGTGGTAGGGTTCCCATGGTGGCCCGGGAGAGTGCTAAGTGTAACACCTACAGCTAGAGCCCACGTTGCATGGTTTGCTTCGACAACATCATCACTAATGCCATGCGACAGTTTGAGTCCATTTTTAGAGGATTTCAAGGTACATTTGTTCAGTTCTCATTTAAATATATTTATTTTCATGCTTTTACCTCATATGATTCATCATCTCATTGATGTCAAATTACGTTATTTACTTTTGTAGAATGAACAAACATAATATTTCATAAACATGTTTTGATGCTGATTTCATTCCATGTTTTTAACATTTTTATTCATAAACTGAATTAATCCACACTAACATTGATAATGAGAAAAGGAATCTGTCTGTTTGTATGCCACATTTCATGACTAAAGTACTTAACCAATTTTGGCACGTAGAAGACTTTAACCTAAGGTTTTTTACACTCTCCTCTCTTTGTGAAAATCCAAATCTTATGGTTATGGGCGCAGTTGATATTGAAATATAGGTCTGTACCGATGAGCTGTCGGAAAAATGCTGAATTTTTACACAGAAAAATATTGGCAACTACTAATAGTTTTATATTATATGGAAATTGAAACTTTTTAAAATTTAAATTTCGTAGATTTATTGCGTAAAATTTCCTGAAATTTCCGAGTACTTTTACCTATTGAAAAACATCAAATTTTAATATAGTCATTTTGAAAAGAGATCAAAGATCATCATCAAAGAATAGTAGCTCAATGAAGCAAAACATGTAGCAGAATAATTTACTGAAATAAATTTAAAGCAAAGTCATAAAATTTGTTTGGTGCGCAGTAAAAATCTGTTGACCATTCTCGCAAATACCTACACTGTATAATGACGCAATCACACATTCATTGTGTCAACTATCATTTCCAGATGCGATTCAACAAAAAAAAGAGGGGAGCGTACAAGGAGGCCGTAAAAATGGCTACGATAGAGGCCAAGATGAATGAATCTCTAACTCAAGACCCTCTGGCCAGCCCCACGCAAAACCTGGTTAATCAATCGCCAAGGCCTATAGATGTTTTCTCGTAAAATTGTGATGGTATGGTATACTGCCAAAATTTAATGTATGTGATATTTTTATTGTACGGCACAAAATTGGTAAGTTTTATGTACTGCATAAACTATAGTTCAAATAGGTATTTTTAAACTTTTTATGGGGTCTGCTTTGTTTTTCTTTGGTCTAAAATTTCAAAATCTGGTTATGTTCCAATTGTCTCAAGAAACATAAATAGTTAAAATGTTAATATTTCGACTTAGAATTTTATTAAACTTGAGAGAATGTAATTTTTCCATTATTTTTTAATTGTTCCTTATAGTGCAATAATGTACCTACTTCTCAATGGAATAAGGAAAACAGCGTGTATACCATTGCTAAGGCCTCCACTGTAATATTGTTCATAATAGTTACCTATTCATGTCTTATGCATGACAACAAATGTAAATTCCATTTGAACATTGTTCAATTATCACACTTTGAAGGTTGTTAAAATCTGATTTGTTTGAAAAAACAAAACAGTAACCATTGTTATCGTAAATATAAAGGATTAATTGTTTTGAACAGGATAAGCTTACCCAAATACTTTACACTTATACCTATATTTCTCTGCAGCCTTAATAATATTGTTTTAAAGGATTAGTTGGTCAAAAAGATAAACAAACAATGATTCAACCATAGATTATATAGTTCTCAGATGGAGTGCGGCTAACAAAATTTTGTGATTCCATAAAGAGCCAGTGTCCTCGTCGTTACGCACTACACACATACGCACAGCAATAATGAGCAGAGCCGGATTAGCCTTTAAGCAGAGTAGGCAACTACCTAGGGGCCCCGCGTGCACAGATTTTTTTTTAATGTTGCAGAGACTAAAATTAAATTGGAAAGAAGTGAAATATTAATTAGTATTTTTCTTCATATCGGCTAGGGGTCTCGCGTGCGCACAGAAGAATTATTGACTGACTTAATGTATTTGACACTACATTTTCTGCTAAAAAGGGGCCCCGATAATGGCATTGCCTAGGGGCCTCGAAAGGGGTTAATCCGGCCCTGATAATGAGCCGCTCCCCCGACAGTCGTGTCCAAACATCTATGCAGTCAAGTGCTGTTAAAAAATAATTAAAGTATGCCGTCGTGCGTTGTCAAATGCTGCAGAATAGCCACCGGTCGAAAGAAAAAAAAACGGATGGGGTAACTTTTCACCGTTAAGTAAACAATTCATTGCGTAATCATATTAAAAATCAGTAAATTCGTAAACTATTGACTTCACGGTAGCGGTGTTGCCAGGTGGTTGAATAGGGAAACTTCCCGAACGTAAGGGGGTCTGTAATCGCCGCGATATGTTGTCAATACGATATTGATGTCCCCACTCCAAACTAGACGTTTTATTTCACGCACGTTTTCAACGAATATTAAAACGTTGCCTAATAGTTAATAACTTTTCTGCTTTCGTGAGCAAATTATTCTTTATTATTTTATAAAATTTGTAAATAAAAAAAATTATGTATTTCTTAAAATTATTCCAAATACTTCGTAAAACAAAAAGCCCGTACACTGCGATCATCGTTAGTTTACGATTGACACATGATTTTTATACATTTGATTTTCTACCTTGTTGTCCTGATCATAAAGTCAACATTACAAGCATGACACTATTTGGTGCCGTGTTTTAAATATCGACTTTATTTTGTTCGCAATAAGGTAGAATTTCAAACGGATAAAAACTATCTGTCAAGTTTTAACTAGCTTTAATCAAAGTGTATCTAATGGTAGATTTAACGCGCGAAGTTATGTCACCACTCTGATCTGAAACTTTCGTCTCATTCTAACTATCGCTCCCTCTCACTCTGAGCGGCTGACTAGTCGCTTCAGTAATCGACTGGTCAAGCGATTAGAACGAGATGGAACTATAGTTAGAATGAGAGGTCAGCTCTTAAGTCAAACCGATTGTGTTGATCGATCGAGGAGCATTTTTTTTTACACCAACTTCAAAAAAAGGAGGTTCTCAGTTTGACCCGTATGTTTGTTCACGATTATCTCGCGTTTGGCTGGACCGATTTTGTTGCAGTTTTCAAAAGTTTTTGACGTGACAACGTCTTATAATTCGAAGGAGCCGGCTGCACGCACGAAAAAACATGACTCATGCAGCGTTACCTCGCTCTGAGGCGTTCCATTTAAGGCTTGAAGTGCAAGCGAGAGCGCGGAACGAGCGACAAAGAGGCACAATCGGCCTTCGCGTTCGGCAGCGTTCGACATCTGTCTCTCTCCTACTTGAGTGAGCGACGCGTCCGCGTGGACAGCTGCTATACAATAATACATTTACATGTTTTCGTCAAGTATGAAGTGCAGTGAAATTAAAATTTTCTTTTGAAAAATGCAACCATTCCATCAGTATTTTCTTATGACGTTGTCACGTTCAACTATCGTCAGTAAACCGACTTTACAGACAACCGATTTTGTTACTTTCTAAACAAGGTTTAGTATAAAATAAGGCGTCGTCCCTTGATTACGTAAGACATTTTTTGCCAGAGACCCCCTTCCGCCCCTACGTAAGAAAAATAATAATAATAGTTCTCGCTGCAGTAGAAGTAAGACATGGTCAATCCTCCCCCCCCCCCCCCCCCCCCTAAATCGTGTTACGTAATAAATTAATACGTAATAACACTTTTAGTTGTCTTCGTCTTAGGGAGGGCACTGCCGTGCCTCCAGATTAAAAAGGTATAAAGTATGCTTAAAATAATAGTATTGGGACGACAAGAGAGGCCACCACACTCAACAGTAGGCGTGTAATTTTAATAAATAGTAAATTTAGATTTTTTAAATTTCAAATTTATTAAAACAGGTGCTTATTAATTCTATTAACCATATATACTAATATATATTAATAATCTATTCTTTTTAATTCAAAAATACTGTATTCTTAATCGGGAAAATTTGTATTACATGGCAACACTCGTCTGGACACACACATTCAAACCAGCCGCCATCTTACGTCACAGTTTGTTATACAGCCATGCTCCGTCCTTTAATTTATTCGTCCAAGGATTCAACCCTTATCCAGGCCGCACCAACCCGGAAGATCTTTTAAAAAATCCTAAATATCTTCAAAATAGTCACGTTTTGGGTAATTAATTTAAAACTAATAAAATTTTACGATAGTGCAAACTAATCTGAACCTTAAATCGAAAAGTTAAGGTAAAAATTCAATTGGCACGGATGTGGTTGTTAAATCGTACTACGCCTGAAAAAGGGTTAATGTTTTAATGTGTGCAGTAATATAATATTAATCTCAGACTATTGGGCAACATATGATACTTACAGTCGTGGCCAGATAATTAAGGACAAGATTATTTTTGCCATACAACTGCATACAAATATGACATTTTAAATTAGATAAAAATATAAATTTTGCTTATGCTATTTATATTTAAAAAAATACTGACGTATCCGTGTTTAAACAAGACTTAATATGGGCCATAAACATCTTCCATAAAATTTGAACTTTAAAAAATACAGACGGTCAAATCAACACTTTTTATAAGTTCATACTATAATTAGGAACGATGTATGAAAATCGTTCCTAATTACAAAAAGTGTTGATTTGACCGTCTGTATTTTTTAAAGTTCAAATTTTATGGAAGATGTTTATGGCCCATATTAAGTCTTGTTTAAACACGGATACGTCAGTATTTTTTTAAATATAAATAGCATAAGCAAAATTTATATTTTTATCAAATTTAAAATGTCATATATGTATGCAGTTGTATGGCAAAAATAATCTTGTCCTTAATTATCTGGCCACGACTGTATATGCAAAGATTATGTAGGCTTGGAGCGATGGGAAAATAATAATTTTTAACATATCTCTTGGTTATATCTTCATTATTTTTACATTATCTTTGTTTCAAATATCTGAAGATATTTTTATTGTTTATCATTGATTTATGTTTACATATAGTTGAAAAGCCAAGAGATCTCACAAGTTAAAAGCAATCTTAATTGTTATTTAATTATTAGTCAACAAATTTTTATTCGTTCTTCATAGTTATCTATTGTTTTACATTTACGATGCTTACTGGAACTTTATTACTTGTTTATTCCATAATCTCTTTATTTTTTGTAGGATAAACTTTATCTTAGCTAGTTTTTAAGTACTTAGTCGGTTCATAAGTGACAGATCACTAGGGTTTTGAATGGTAAAATAGGAACTGTTAGAGACTGCTTAATGTCAATCTATGGTTAAAAAGCCTATTTAACCACTGTTTATCACTATAAATTTACGATATTATTTAATGCAAATAGTTGTCGCAGGTTTACAAAATTTCTTGTAACATTCGAAAAAGCGCAATAAAAAAACCAAGTCCAAAACACGCGCCCTGGGGGGCGATTTTTGACAATCGAGCGCTCGTATTCAAATAATTTAACCTCGAATATAATCGCACACTAAAGTTTGTCGCCATTATCTACGCATGAAATTAATAGTATAAATAATCATGATTTTAAATTACTATCGCTGTTACTTTTAAAACATAATTTCTTCTTTTTATTCAGAGTTTTAAATGTCATATTCGAGCGCTCGACTCCCAAAAATCACTCCCCTGTTCGAATTCATTTTGACCCTAACACTAATATTTTTATTCAAGTTTAGAGGCTTCAGTCTTGATTAGATTGATCATTTACCTTCATTTTAATATATAATTCACGTGAGTCTGGCTGACAAGAAGGCTGGTACACAATTTTGGCAGACTACCTTGATGTATGGCATCAAAATCATCGTGTTTTGCTCAAAACTGATAAATACGTTAAGGTTCAGTAGGAGTATAGCTGAAGCTCAGACTTGTAAGTCAACTAAATATAGGTTTCAAAATATGCCTAAATCTTCTACTTTCATAAAAATAACAACTTGTAACTCCAGGACAACTACATCAATGATCTTCACCGTCTCTTGTAAAGTATAATTTTCATAAATCATCAGCGTGTTTGAGTCTGACAACAATCTTCAAGTTTACAAGGATCTATAAAATACGCGATCTTGATTTTAAGGTAATCTTAGTATATTTTAATCTGTACAAAATAAGCTTTCTAATCATGGCTACATTTTTTGAATAAAAGCATGTATTATATTTTATCACTCAATACTCTTGTGACAGAACTTATGGACCAACTAAGTAGTGTTGCCGTAAAGGCTCCTTACTTTAAGACAACTGTAATTTTGTGTCCTTCAGTCCATTTTATATTAGTTGTAGTAAACGGTGTTTATGTAGCTAATAATTCTGTGTTTATAAACACTGATTATTTTGCATAATTTTAACCTTTTGACCAATTATTTCCATAATTATAAGTTAGACTGCTATTAGTTATAGTTAGTAAACTGTTTTATTACTTACCCTTAGTTAAGATTTACGTTTATCGACTTAGATAATAATAACATGTCTGTTTCATTTGTACACTATTTAGTAAGAGACGGATGGTTTATCTAAAACACTAGTTTAGGTTAAAAGGTTAAAATTATGCCAATTTTCACATGATTCCAATTAAAAAGGGTGTGCATTTAGGTACGAAATGGAGGCACTGTGATTCGTCTTTTAAGTAAATAAACATGTAACTATTTTACTAAACAACAACATAGTATTTTTGTTTAGACATTAATGTAAGCAAATTCTAACTTGTATGAAAAGGAAATTCTGCCAAAGAATGACGTAGGTCTCAGATGTCTTTTTAAGGGGAACCACACATTTGATCTGAATTCAGCTTTGTCTATGGCCTTCATAAAAAAATTCAGCAACCATAGACAAATTTCTGCAACAATAGACAATTGTCTATGAAAAGCTGAATTCAGATCAAATGTGTGGTACCCCTAAATAAGTGGAATGCTTATTTGTGTAAACTAGGGCATGCAGTAACGGTATTTTATGTACGGCCTACGGTTAATAAATACCTATATTGTATGCCCTAAAACAAAACGGTAAATATTTGTATCATACATAAATCATAATAATTCGCTGTGTGCGAAGTGCTTGTTGGGAGTAATTTGAACGATCGCAGTGCACAATGTGACAAGAAATGAAACTGCAAAGGGCTCTTTTTAATATCAAATTTCAAAATGTTCGACGTAAATCATCTCGGTCAACTGTCAAAATAGTTAATCGGCCAGAGACATTTCATATAAGCAAGGAGTACAACTAGTACAAGCCATTCATTAAAAAGAAAAAAGATTGGAACCTCGCCTCAACAGATGGCGCCACAATCATGCACACAGCGAATAGGCGAAACAGATTCTACACTATTCAGATATTTCAAAGCCAGTTTATGACGGACAGATGTTTTTAATCGATTTGATTTTCCACTTTAACGCACGAAATGAAGTCAATATTATGAACACGCTGCCCAATCATATGATGTTCGAACTTTATTATTATTACAATAAGGTACTAACTAAATCAAATATCTAAAAACCATATGCTAAACAAGAATCACTTAAATAATTTTCTACAGAATTTCCGCAAAACAAAATATAATACTATTATTGTTTGCTCTTGTCACATAATAATATGTATTTAACGAAATAGAGATTTTGCGGCTTAACTTTTGGTCAAATGTGGCAAATGCACTTGTTTAGAAATGCAGGTGAGGAGGGTAGGGTTGGTATTCGGGCACTTTTAACTATGGGCGTACTTTACTTACCCTACTTGACTAGGTGTTGTTATAGGTGTACTTTGCTTTATCTGACCTCATGTATCGAAAGCACATCACACACTTGATGTGAATTCATCAAATATACTGTTGTCTATGGTTACGGAAATTTGTCTATGGCCTCCATACAAAACGTCAGCTACCATAGACAAATTTCCGCAACCATAGACAATTGTGTATGATTTGATGAATTCGGTACTGAATTTACATCAAATGTGTGTGTGTGTCATAATAACAACAATGTAACTCCCAACATTTTTTTTTTGTTTACAGTTGTATTGCTGAGTGTGCCTAATAGATAGCATTGTCGTCTAAATTACCGAATTATACCAAATTTCAGCTCAAGCAGACACCAGGAAGTGAAATTGAACTTTTGATTTGATGCACATAAATAAATATACGGGGTCATGCTAAATAAAAGTGTATAAAAAAACTTTCTTGTTCTGGTATTTTGTGATATCCACTGCATAGTGTAGATGCTGTCTTAGTAAATTAAGATATATATGAATATTACAGGAATTTTTCAAGTAAAAACTGTTTTTTTTTGTTGATTTTGATTATGTGTTCATATGTAGGAACTTAATATTAAATGTAGATAGTTTTCTATGGCTGATGCATAAAATTTGCTGTTTGTCATGTGTACTGTCAGCATCATATTATTAAGAGATGCCGTATAGTTCAGAAATATGTAAACGTTATTGCGACGACAAATCGCGACAGATTTACAAATTATTATCAACTTTATGATCGTTGGCCTAAAGATGCTCGCTGCTGGACTCAAATGACCGCAAGAACGACCGGCCGTGTGCTATCCAGATCGTCATTTGCTGCTGACGGTACGGACTACCTATCTATTTGTGTTTAGTTATGGAAAAAATAATCTAGTGAATAGAGGCGCAGTCTAAAAAATAATGTTTTGGAGCTAGATGTCGATTCTAAGACGCCATGTATTTGGCTCACCACACATTTGAGCGGAATTCAGCTATTCAAAGACAAAAGCGGAAATTTGTCTGGTAGCTGAATTTTTATATGGAGGCCATAGACAAATTTCCGCTTTTGTCTATGAATAGCTGAATTTCGCTCTAATGGCCGCTGTTATATTTTATCGTGACGTGCCACGGCACGGTGAAGCTTTGGTTTCATTCATAAATAGACCATAGGCTATAGACTTTTCACTATTTATGAATGAAACCATAGAGGTTTACCGTGCCGTGGCACGTCACGGTAAAGTATAAAAGCGACCAATGTGTGGTGCGCCTTTCAAACTAACTTGACAACCAAAGTTTCCGTATAATGTGTGGGGCCGAGCAGCTCCATCCAGTAAACCTGTTAAACTTCATAGGCTGCGCCTTTAGTACAGTCGAGGACAAAGAGATGTATACACTTTTGGACCTTATTGCGTTGTAATAAGGTCCAAAAGTGTATACATCTCTTTGTCCTCGACTGTACCTACTCTATTCTCTTTGGTTGAAATTGTATCTACGAAGAAGGCAAAAAATCTGAATTTTTTAATATTATGATTAGAGATGCGCCGAATATTCGGTAATTATTCGGTATTCGGCATATTCGGCATGTTTTTCAATGTTCGGTATTCGGCCGAATTATTCGGTAAAACTGCCGAATATTTACCGAATAAACATGATATTTATCTAATAATAAATAAATCATTCATAGTATTTATCGCTCTTAAAAGTTAAGGTATATATTTACTGTTATTACTTACTAGCTTTTGCCCGCAGCTTCGCTCGCGTTAAATTCGGGGTAACACGGTTCCCCTTTGCCCCCCGTAATGCTCCATACAAACTTCCACCCTCCATTTTAGGGAAGTGGGGGGTTAGAAAGAGACAAAAAGTAGCCTATGTCACTCTCCATCCCTTCAACTATCTCCACTTAAAAAAATCACGTCAATTCGTCGCCCCGTTTTGCCGTGAAACACGGACAAACAAACAAGCAAACACACACACTTTCCCATTTATAATATTAGTATAGATTTTATTAGGCATATAATAAAATAAGAATACTTGATTTTAGTAAGCTTAATTATTCAGTTCATCACCATATCAACGTCTATCATCAATTCACTATTAATAACTATTGCAAATGTTGACATTGACAATGCCAAGGTCGCATACACATATTATTTTACTAGAAATATGGGCGAGCGGGAGGGGTCGAATTCGCGCTCAGCGAGCCGCGCGGACGTGCATAAACCTGTTTAGTTTTACCGAATAATTCGGCCGAATATTCGGTTCGGTAAGATCTGAACCGAATGTTCGGCCGAATATTCGTATTCGGTAAAGTCTATATTCGGCGCATCACTAATTATGATTGTATGTAAGTGGTATTTGTATGTTGGTTGGCATCTTATTTATAAGTAAAATTATGATAGCATTCAGACTTAAAGTGAAACTTCAAAGAATTCAGTAAAATAATCCTTGTACGCTTAAACCTCCTTAATATATATTTGAAACCAATATTCGAGATATATTTTATGGATAACTAGCAGCGTCGGTGTTCATTTACTCATTAAGGATATTCCAAACTAATTGAAAGATAAAATAAATAATTCTCGTATTATGATTGGTTTTATTTGACTTAAGAACCTACCTTATTATATTGAATTAAAGATTTGTTATGTGTGTGACTGTTCTGTTGTATGCATAAAGCTCTATAAATGGAGTACGTTTCGCCTCATCTTTCCAAACAAAAAAGTCTGCCAAAATCTGAGGGGGGCGAGGTAGCAAGCATGTGAAGTTTTCAAGTCAAAGGTATATCATTGTCGGTTGTTAATACAGTTTATTTCTAAATGATTTTTTTAGGGCAGCAACGCTTTATTGACAACCGACAAAGATGTACCTTTGACTTGAAAACACCAAACATGTTTGACATATTATTTTTATACTTCATAACACTAAATGGAGCAATAGATAGTCGACTGTACAAATGTTAACATATGGTTCATTATTGGATGCAGTCTTTGCAAATGTCAAACAAAAGAAGCCAAGGATCATTTTTGATTGTATTTTCAAACAAAATATAGAATTCAGCAATCCTTAAGCGCGTTAAATATGGAGAAGTGTCAAACGACAAATAGTTACTGCCCGTCAGAAAGAAAACGATTGTCTTGTTTTTCGATTTAGGTTAAATTTTTTATGACGAAAGTAATGATAAATAAAATAAAACTGTACTTACATCTGAAATGGTATTTCATCTTTTTGTAAACTAGACGAAATACAACATTTTTTACATCCAAAAACAGCGCATAAGGGCATTTTCACGGAGCTTGTTATCCATTGACAGCGATGACGAAAATGCGTGACATCGTTTATTGAAATAGTTTTTATAGATGTACTAGATTTTCCTGCGAATACTTTTGACAGAGGGGAAATGATACCTAAGACCTCTCCTGGTTTAGAACTCTCTGGTTGTATGTGACGCCAATCGCAGTGGAAGCGTTGACTTAAGATCTCTCAGTCTATAATCCGCTTAAGAGTTTCATGAACGTTGCCATACTAAATATGTCAACCTGTCCTTGCTCTTAATGGTCAATGATTCTTAACGTCAATTTTATTTTTGAATTCATCTGACAGCTTTGACGTAAGGCTTTTGTTATTATTTCGATGTACGAGTTATTATACTTATTATTGCTTAAAAGCTATGAATAGTGTTAAACCTGTGATGATTTAAGGAGATTTCGTCATGAGACGCACTTATAGATCTAAGAAAGATGCTGGGGATGGTTTAGACCACAAAGATGTGTTGCTTACCCTTGACGAGAGAAGTTCAGCTTTCGATGCTTTTTACATACAAAAATTAAAGCAAACTAAGAGAGAATTATCATGTATGGGTTCATCTAGCCAATATAGTACGGCTCCGCAAAGAGTACTCAAGAAAAAGTATGTAAAAAGAATTGTGAAAGAAGTGGAAAATGTTCCTAGTGAGTCCATGTCTCAATCCACTTATTTGACTCCTGACAAGTCTATAAGGGTGAATAAAGGGGATTTATTTGATCAGTTGCTAAATACATCCTCTCCTCGGCGTATAGAGACTAAGGTGAAGGAAAGGAAGGATAATCTATTTGACCAAGTTCAGGCTGTGAGGTAAGCAATGAAACATTTGTAGGTTTATGATAAGTGTTGTTGTGGTGTGGTCTTGTATGGTTCTCATACATTCAAGTAAATAAAATTAATCATTCGCAATACTTAAATAAACTTTTGTCAAATATCATGGAAAGAATGTAAACAAACTTGACCCAATTATCTTTGAAATCCTTCCATGATTCCTGATGATTTGACAGTAAGGGGATTTCAATACAAAACTTGTGTCACGTTTGTTTACATGCTTTCCATGAGATTTTAAATACAAGTGTGACCTAATTAATGAACAAGTGTGCAGCCAATGAAAAATTAGTCTCAAAACGCGCGTAACCACCCTTTAGTTGAACAAACGGTTATCCGGGGTCTCGGCCACCCACGTGCTTGTAAGGAGGCTATCACTTTACAATCAACATGGCTTTAACCGAACAATGTTGCTATTATTTTATTTTATAAAATTTAATAAAATCATAAGTTCACCTTGACATTGGCAGAATTCACCTAGGAGTAAAAGCCATTAAATAAAAATAAATATTAAATAAAAACAAGTGTAGTGTTTTAAGATAACAAGAGTAAAAAATCTAGATTCACATAAACATATCTCAACCTGAGGCTGCCTCAAGTCCGTACCCACGTTTAATTTTATGATTTTTTTTAGACAAACTAAAACTTATGTCAAACGGAAAACCAGACATGTGAAGAAATATAACTATTCCAGTAGTGAAAGTGGTAAGCAAACTTTAAGTTCACATATTTATCTTTTAAGTTGCATATTATTTATTAGCCTGTACTGCATCACTGCTGGGCAAAGGTCCCTCTCTGTTTTCTATTTGTCACTGTCTATGACAATTTCAGGCCAATTGCTTCGAAAGACATTAAGATCGTTCTGCCACCTCCGCCTAGGGCAGGGGATCCCGACCTTTTACTCTATGCACCTCACCCCAATGTTATGCTAAAACTTTATGCTCCCCTAGGGGCCGATATGGAGAGTCAAAACCGGGCACCGTTTGGTGCCACAATACCGGCCTTATACAGTTTAAATCTTGAGCCGCCCCCCTGGGATCACTTTACGACCCTTACACTTTAGGATATAATATAGGGACATAAAACTATACTGGCAAAGTCATGGCTGGAACTCTGAACTTTGATTTGTACATACTTACATATCATATGACTTTATATTTTGCAGAAGCTGATAAAGAAAATGAAACCAGCAACATATCCACAAATGTAACTGACATCCGGGCACACAAACTAATAGTAGAGAAAGATGGTTGTAGCAGCCCTAAGTTCCAAGATGAGTCTATTAACAAAATAGTTCAAAACCTATCTATATTTAACAACATTAAAAAATTAAACAATTCTGGTAGTCCAGTTATATCATACAACAAAAATGTAACAAGGAAAAGAACTAAGCCTAATAAACAATTACAGTCAACAGTTCTAGAAAAATCGGTTTTAAGTAGCACACCATTCAAAAATATTAGAACAGCAACATCCATTTACAAGCTATCACCAATTTCTAGACTCAGCTGTGACACAAGTCCAAAGTATGGAACTATAGTTGAAGACAATGTTCTTGGTGATGATCTGACGTCCCCTTGTAGCAAAAGACCTAATGTATTTAATGTAGATAAAACTGATGTATCAGATATTAGTGTAATAGACAATAACATGGCTGAACAGGAACTAAATGTAAACAGAGAGAAGGAAGAAATACAAGGGGAAGTTGAGAATGTTGATTGTGTGTCTGATCTTACTGACAGCCTAAACCAATCTGACATGCACATTTCTTTAGGAGGCTCTAAACCCAGTGAAGTATTTTTAGGATACAGTAGTATTAATAATGATGTTGAAAAACATAAAAAGTTGCATAATGAGAGTATTGATATGAGCAAAATAGATGAAAATGAGTCAATGAATGTGAATACAAGTATTTCTGTAAATTATTCACAGTTGGATTTGTCACTAGGCGGATCTAAGCCCAGTGAAGCATTTTTTGGCTTTAGTGTATGTAATGATAATAAAAACGACAATGAAAACTCAAGACCAGGTTCAGATAAATCTGCTGAGACAGATGATAGTAAAAGTAGTGTATCTATAAACTCTCAAGAAAATGCATCATTGTATGATACTTGTAGTAGTGAAAATGATGCTGATGATGATGACATTCATGACGATGCTAAGTTATCAAACGAACTAGTCAAAAAACCTATTATTGATCTAACAAGAATGGATGATTCAGTTTTCTATAAATACTATGACAAAATAGCTAAAACTGCGTCAGATAACTCCCAAGATGAAGACATTGATGAACATAGTGAATCTAGCAGTAGTCAACAACATCATTTGTCAAGCATTGATGATATCAATGATGTGGTTAAAAATAATGAAATAGATTCAGATGATTTTTCTAATCCTGATCAACATTTAGAGACCAAATGTGATTCAAATACAGAGATAGATGGAGACAGTGTCTCACCACAAGAAAGCGATAATGAATCAATTTTCTCTCCATTTGACGATTCGGAATCTAATAGCAATGATGATAATGAAGTAAGATGCTTCGTTAGCACTAGAAGAAGACTTACCATTAAAAGTACTGCAAACAAATCAAGCTCAAATGACTCAAGCAGTGTTAATAGTGAATGTAATCTGACTGTACTTAGTAGAAATAAAGTATATGTAGATAGTCCTAATAATAAAAAAGATGAAGAAATATCAACTGAAGAATGTACTGAAAAAGAAATTGAGATTATTATAGACTCTGATGAGATAGAAGAAGCTAAAGATGTGGATACTAAACTATCTTTTGTTACTACTAGAAAGTCTTCTAGAAAGTACAGTGTAGTTCCAGAGAGTCCTGTAGATAAACCAGCTATAGTGCTACAACCAGGCAAGAAATGGGAGAGATCTCTAAGCATTTATAGAAGAATGACCATGATCAAGGATCATTTTGATATATCCATCTTAGAAGAAGAACCTTTAAAATCCAAAGGACGAAAATACAGGGAAAGTGTTATTAGTACAATGGAAATGCAAGAAGGTAATAATATAATATTCTAAACTTTTTTGTTTTTCAACTGCCAAATAACTAAGAAAAAAGTTATTCATTCAAGTCAACTTGACACATCCAACCAAAGTTTCAGTGTAATGTCAGGTAAGTATTTTATTGAGCTTATTTTAAATTAAATTTCATTCTAACCGATTTAATTTTTAGGTTCCCTACACAATGAATCAATCAGCAGTCGCCGTAGTACTCTTGTGTCCAAACCTTGCAGATCGACCATAGTGACTATAAAAGTAAGTGTGTAATCTTGAAGAAAGTAGTAGCGTGAATGTTTTTGATGAAAATTATAATTAGCATTATTTTTAATTATAATAAATCAATTTTCCCGTCTATGGAATATTGGTTACAATAATGTTTGTGTTAAAGCCCTGTTACACTTGTCCTAGTCAGCTTCCTAAATGATTTAGTTTCCAAATTTAGTCAAGTGTAACCGCATTTAGCAAGAAATTTTAAAAGTTAGGATCCTAATTAGGATGTTAGTTAGGACACTTGAAAAAGTAAAGTGTAACAAGGGCTTTTACATGTGCGAGTAGGTAACTCAACTTTTCTGCACTTTTTTAGGAACCTAATCATTCGCGAGCAAGCTTATGTAACAACACACTATATGATGATCTGAAAGGTAATGAAAAAAATTATTATTTTATTTAACGCATACCAGTCATAAAAATAATGTTTTTGTGGCAGTCCTTACAAACGCTCAAGCTTACATTATTTTAGTATGGCAATATTGGTGAGCGGCCATTGGTCCGCATCACCCGTCCCGCTTCCGCTCCCTTTCTAAACCGCTACCCCTCGCATGCCCGCACCTACCTCACCTCACCTCACCTCAAAACGGCATCGTCGCGGACGGAAGACGCTAGTCTTTGTCCAAACATTATATTTTTTTTATTTTAACTGGCGCAATTTCTACGTTTTGTAGTGCGATAATCTCTATTACAGTTTAATAGTGGTTAATAAACTTTGACAAGTGCAAATCGTTGTTGTTGTATAAATCAATTGACTTTGACTGCCATTCATTATCCCTAACGGGATAAAAGCTTGGTTCTGCGCCTTTGTTCGTTAAAAAGTGTCTAAAGCCAAGTGCATGCATCTTTACCTGCAAGACTCAGGTTAGTAATTAAGGTATATAATTACAGAAAAAGAGTGGTTTTGGAGTGGCGTGATCTGGTTTCTACGTAATACGATTACGCATAGGGAAAGTCCGTCATACCTACTTCCTAGTGTGTCACGCGTGCGACCTTTAACAAAAAGCTCATGTTTTTAGGTTTCCTCAGCGACGATTGTGATGATACTATTGTCGAGCTCTCGAAACTGTCGATTGTTGACTCTGACCACGACGTTACAGTGGTAGAGAAGCTACATGAAGATCGCTCGACGATCGCAAGGGACTACGTTCTGAGGCGCTGCAACCAAACGGAGGCGATACTGTTTGATGAATGCTATCCAGACTCGTAAGTACATTCTAATAGTTATTATTTCCCTTAGGTTTCTATTTCATGGATCTGAATGCGAAACGTGTGTTTTACTTTCTCCGTTTCACATGGCCGTAATGATGGTAGATTATTTTGCAATACGTCGTTATGTAGGTGTAGTGTCAACACAGTACCAAGAAATCATGAGGTGTTGCATTGGACAGCTTAAACACTTTGACTACCGAGAACCCGCCTGGTAGGCACTCGTAATGTTTGCTCAGATGCCGGGCACGCGGCGTGCGGCATTGCGTTGCACGTCGTAGCCCGCCTGGCGGGTTCTCTATCGGTTTCTGGGGTATTGTTCAAAATTTTGCCCGGTTGCGAGTGTTAAATAACCTTTAGACACGAAATACAGTAGGTACAGTTGCCATCAAATATATTGGAGCGGCCAAGGTAGTCAAACATGTCTGAACATGCACTTGCACTCCACGACAATACACATTATTTAGTTTAGATAGGTATTTGTGACCACCTTGGTCGCTCCAATATCTATAATTGCTTTGACTGTCTACCAAGTAAATTATTCGAATATCAGTACTACTATCCACTTAAATGTCAATCAAGATCTACATCTCCGAAACCTCACATTTATTATGCCGTTATTATTCATGTTCATCCGCTCACTGTAGCATGGAGTTGTTAGTACCAGCATGTGTATTGTTAGTAAATACACACACTCATACTTTCTCCAAACAGCAATGTCATGTTCACACCACACTTGAATGTATTGTACTTTATTTAGTTCATGTTTGTATTATGTGTGATTAGTTATGCTACTAGTTTGAAACTAGAGCATGAACAAATTAAAACTTTCACTATTTTATGTCATCCTTTAGTAAAAAGTGCACTTAGTCATAGCTAACGAAATTAGGTCACTTAGTTGCTAATGCATAATTGTTTCCGAGAAAGATTAAGCCTCAAAACACTCATTGTGATGGAATTGAAACAATGAATTACCTAGCCGCTGACATAACTAGTTGCTAATGTATGTATTTGGTACAAACTAGCCTGGTAATTGTTTGTTGGATACCGATCCATTAGCTAATTGGGTGTTCTAGGCTTGTTATTACAAAACTAGTGATTAATGTTCCCGAGGGAATTTTGGATTCAATATTACATAAACTATTTTTTTTTGTTTATAAAGTGAGATCATCTGATCATTAGAGATAGGTTGTATTGTATTGTAGTACGGGCAGGTTTCCGCAAATCGATGTCTAGCGCCTATTTTGCGTGAAAGAAGGACGGCTAGTCCAGCCAGCCCAACTCCTTAAGGAATCCTATCAGACCTTTGAAGTTGAGTAGGACCTAGGTAGAGGTATTAAATTCCTGTCTATGTTCTATTTTTTCTAGTTTTGAATCAGCAATATTAGTTTTATACTTTTCTTATTCCGACTAAAGATCCTCGATTTTTTTGTTACCATATTCTGCGAATATCAAAAAATCGACTTAATAACTTTACTGATAAATTGTTTGTGTTTAAATATAGTAAAATATGAGTGACTTAGTTCTATTGTGAATTTCTCAATACATAACCTAGTTTTTTGGCCTTGTAATGACAATAAAAATGTTTGCACCTAACTAGGTCAAAGTTGGTGCTATTATAGTTATTTTATATTCATTGTCATTTCGTGTTTATTGTTAATTAGGGTTCCTGAACAACATAGGAGTAGATTTAAATTCTGTGCCTTGTGAATGGTAGAATTTCTTATTTATTTATTTAATCTTTATTGCACAAAAAGAAAACTTATCGTACAAAAGGCGAACTTAATGCCATGAGGCATTCTCTACCAGTCAACCTTAGGGCCAAGCAGAAAGATTGTAGGCGGTGCTTCTAACTATACAGAAAACAAATTATATGACAGAAACATAAAACTTTAAAAAGATGCGAAACTACATCCTTAATTCTTACACATAAACTACATACATACGACCATACATATATAAATACATATCCGAAGAATCTTGTTAGAGAAGATACTTAGGATTTCTTTGATCCACCAGCAAAGAAATCACGCACAGATTTTTTAAAAGCGTTCTTCAATAATAAGTCCTTTTTTTTTTTAATTTACTGATGAAACTTACGCTAAAAATTTTACAAAAAACCTCGCCAAACTGTGAGGTTTGAGGTGAGGTGAGAATTTTTATCTTAATAGGATATTAATATTCTAGGTTATTTTATAATAATGGTTAAAATGGATTTGCAAAAATATACTTCACAATAAATAAAAAAATTAGAAGCTAAAGGTGCTGGTTCAAATCTTGTCCTTGGCACTGGAAGGTTTGGTCACATTTTCTAAGGTACTTTGTTAAATCAAATACAAATATTGAAAAAATAATCAACCCAACAAAACTAAAACCTGCATTGATATGCCTTGCCGGGGCTCGATCACTTTACCAATTAAGCTATGGATCAAGTAACTAAGTTGACGAAATTTTCAATGCCTTCAATGATCTTTTTGCATTTATTTTGATCTATTTTCGATTTTCAGCAGCCGTTAGGGTTTTCTAAGGTATACAAGATCTATTTCAGGTTTAGTTTTTTCTTAAGCAGAACTTGGGGTTATTCAATTTAAAATGGTTATGTCAACCAAAAATTAATTATTGTATTCCCATACAATAGGGTGTCCCTTATATTGCGATTTTGAGAATTTAATGACGCATACCCTCTAAATGTATTTGTTATACTTATACCCCAAAATACTCTACCAAAAAAATCAGGACATTCCTGTAACTCACTTGCCGACTTGCATCGTAATTTCCCCATACAAATTACTATGAATAAATTTGGGCAGAAGATAAGTTGCTACTTTTTTATCGGTTTTCAGTTTGTAGCGAGATTTTTTTTCATAAGAAACGTTCATACAGGAGTAGAATGCACTGAAGAAATGAAAAAAAAAAATTTGGTCATTTTCATACTTTGTATGGGAAAATCGGATAAATGCACGGGTTACAATTATAGGAATGGCCTGAAATTTTTTTGTAGAGTAGTTTGGGGTAAATGAAATATATTTAGGGGGTATGCGTTGTTAATTTCTCAAAATCACAATATAAGGGACATCCTACCATACAAGCTCCCTTGTTCTCTGTATTATTATTAGATAGTTGTACAACCCTCTTGTTTTTGTTATTGTTAGAATAGTTTAGGCAAAGTCGCCTGACGTTAGACTAAGTTCATTGTAGTTTATCTGTGGCTTTGACTAAGGTGAAAAAATTATGCAAACAGATGAGTCAACCTTCACGGTATCAGGGGTCTTTGTTTATCCTGTAGTATGTACTATATTGACACAACATATCATTGTGATCATCTTGTGTAGTATGCATAGCAAGGATTTTCACACAACTTGAGGACAAGATCCTAACCTGGTTAGCTGAGAGCTATAGCTGTTTTATAAAATGTGGTCATACTAGGGAGTACAAGCCGGGTCTTTTTGTATGATAAAAACAGGGTAGTACCCGGAAACCGCATTATACGTAGTTATTATGAATTATGGGCGTGGGAAATGGAGAAATGTGTCCTCGAAAAATACTTTTTGCAAGATTATTAAATAATGGTTAATTAGGTTTGACAGCCTAATTCTAATACGTAATTAAAATTTAATTTAATTTAATATACGTTTATTTCAGGCCCGGGAGCCCATAAGAATTGTTAGTTACAATTTCTTAGTGACTACGTTAACATACAAATGTAATGGCAATATAATAGATTATATTTACAACAAAAATCAATCACTCCGAATAAACAAATAAAATAAAATGTTACATTAAAATTACAGAAACACATTAGTAATAGTTTTTCACCTTTGTTACTAGGAATTCCTGGCCTATGCTACACACAATAGAAAATTTAAATTTCGTAAGCCTTACAAACGAGTTCTTTTACGTTTATTGTATGTCTTATCATTAATCTTATAAGCGTTTAAAACGTTCATCCAAGCATAGACAATGTGTATTCATCACTTTCATTTACAGTGTGTTGAAGAAGGATGGATAGTAGAGTCGTTATGTCGTTAACACCTGTTCCCGTTAACATTTTGAGAGGGAACCCAACCATAGAGCATTTATTTCCATTGCATATCTCTCCACGCTTTTTGCCCCTGAACCGGAAAAGGGCGTATTATTTGAATATGAAAGGGTGATTGTCGATTCTTAATGAAAAAAAGTACAATTCTCTAAATCTATGGTAATTAAGGGTGAGGCGTCGACCACTATCATTCGTATTGTACAACTTTCAAAATTGTCCAAATGGTGCTTTTGTTTTCAAGCTACAGAGATAGACATTTTATTTCATTAACTTTTACTTAATGAAATAAAATTTCTAGTAGTTAAATAAAATCAGTAAGTTGATAGTTAAGTTACTAAACTATCAACTTACTGATACCACTCGTAAGATTGCAATGAATGCATCAGACGTTTCGGTTAACTTAGCAGCTCCAATTTCATATAGAACTGTTAACCTTTTAGTTTACATAGTCAAGATTAGCCGGTTTCTATGTAACCAGTCCTTTATTGCATTATGTAAACCTCATTGTCCCTGACACAACCCAGAGGATAATCCATATTTCGAAGTACAGACCATAAAACATACATATCTTTGCAGAGCCCTGAAGAATTGCCACAAGATCGGCGAGGGTGTCTATGGGGAGGTGTTCCTGTGGCGAGCTCGCGATGGCCGTGCGCGTGTTATGAAGATAGTACCAGTCGCAGGCGCTACCAAGGTCAATGGAGAACACCAGAAGGACTTCCAGGAGATCATATCCGAGATTGTGATTGCTATGTAAGTTAACTTACCCTTTTATGTAACTAACCTGTAGTTAACAGTGCAGTGACGCCTAACCAACAGCATTTATAACATGTAAAAATGGCGCCCAACGTACTGTTATCAAAATACTACAAGTCGTAGGCGCTACCAAGGTCAATGGAGAACACCAGAAGGACCAGGAGATCATATCAGAGATTGTGATTGCTATGTAAGTTTAATAACTGATTTATGCAACTAACTCGCCCAGTCAATAGTCAAGTGGCGCTTAACTCACCGCATTTTTAACATGTAACAATGGCGCCCAATTTTATGTCATGAAGACAGTGACAGCTGCTGATACCAAGGTCAATGGAGAACACTACCTATACGTAACACCAGGATCTAACTTTACAATGGCTCCTAAATTATTTTTATGATGATAGTAACAGTCACATGCGCTAAGGAAGACACCAAAAGGATTTGAAGGATTTTATCTATCCGAGATTGTTATCGCTATGTTTGACATTTATATTTTGTGCTAGAAAAAACTCTTGTCACCACACAAAATTTCCCCACATAAGAATGCCGTATCATAATACAGATGCAATATATCCATGATACAAAAAAAGAAACAAACTTTATTTCTGAGCCGTTCTTGCTCTTTCGAAGCTAGTTTTGGTATTATTAGTAGTTTCTCTAAAGTAAACGAAGGCGTGTAGGTGTGCAATATGGTTGTCCTTCTATACGCCTTACAAACCATTGCGTTAACGGTATACAAAGGTCTACTTATAGTACCACCTAACATTATGCAATCATACATTTATAGTACAAACAGCAACACTCTTAACTGTACATCGGTGGACCTTATTACAAAAGGCATAAGGTCCACCGATGGGCAGTTAACTGTGTGGGCGATGGTACGAAAAGCTTTATTAGTATGACAAAAACGGGACTTAATCGCGTACACTTACTTTTATTATTTTCCTGACGTTTCGAGCGTGCCGTAACGCTCGTGGTCGCAGGCAGACTGAGATTAAGTCCCGTTTTTGTCATAATAATGAGTGAAAATCGTTTAAGTTTAAATCGAAAAGCTTACACTTGCAAATTTACTTGCGGCAAGTAGGGACGCAGCTATAGTTCAGAATGAGAGATGAATATCACTATTTCATTCTAGCATATACTTGCCGCAAGTAAACCTGCAAGTGTAAACCGGCCTTAAGTAAAAGGCAAGGGCAATGTGTCTACACGTCAGTGTACACTTGTCTTAAAATCCTTCAAAATAACAACTGGACCAACTTCTATAAATATTTGTATTATATCGTAACCAAACCAAACTAGATTAAATACTAACCCCATAATTCCTAAACGTCTCTCAGGGCTCAATTTGTTGTCTTTGTCTGTCACGTTGATAGTTGTGTTTGTTAGAAACAGACGAAAGATAAATTAACTGACTAACTGAATAAGGGCGTAAGTACTTATGTAGTAACCGAAGTTTTGTTAATAAGTCAATATAGTAGTGTAATATAATAAAAAAATACCTGTATAACTTATATATGTATGTCCAAAATATAAGGTGATATATCCTCAGCCTCTAAAAACACCGCGCATTCCCACACGGACGCACGCCATGAGTCATGACCATAATTCGTATAATTTCCTAGAATATCATATGCTTACTGTGTGATATTCGACAAACGAGTAGAGTTCATGCCCGCCAGTACACTGTGACCTTCAGATCCATAACAACTGGGACGAAAAGCGTACTTGTGTATACTGGCTTTTCGGTCGAATTCGAAATTTCAAATTCGTGTATCTCTTCCCTTTACCGCAAAAACGATAGAGATCTTCGAATTTCGAACATCGACTCATGATTAGTTAGCGATAGCTGAACGTGTTTGCACGTTGCTTATTCACTCGACACGCGAGTGTGACTCATGATCCGACGACAATACTAGACCGACGTGAAAGATAAGTCACGGACATGATGTAATACGAATAATACTTATAAATAATAAGCTACGGTCATTATATTGTATTTTCACTGAATATTTATATGACTGTAAATTGTTCCCACACTAAGTTAAAAAGTCTTATATTAGTGACTCGTATGAATGGTATTTTAGCTTAGCGCGGCTGTAGGTTAATGCAATCCTTTCACCTGGCAATTGTAACTCAATACCTATTATGTCAGTCAATATGACTCATGGCATTTAATATTGAATAGTATTTTTCTTTGTTATTTAACAAGTACTTTGTTGTAAAACGAATAAAACGAATCATTTGGAATTGACATCCCGATTCCCGAGTAGGCCGGACAAAAAAAAGAATTTAAAATCAAATAGACCACTTTATAGTCGCTTACCCAACTGAAATATTCCAAATAATACCAAAGACGTCGTGCCCTCAGCGCCATTTTTTCGTCCGATGGTGGCGGTCAAAGGGTTAAATGAAATTTTTAATATAAAAATGTAACGTGAATATCACTTAAGGTTATTTAAAACTCTAAAATGTAACACTTTTGTACGGTTCCTTTCGATCTACCTCACGTAACAATAGCCTAGATTTTTTACCACAATCAGTCGATACATTTTGGTAACGATTACGTAACCGTCTGCGGTTAGGTCCGTAACCATACTACACGTGCTTTGTCAGCTATAACGAATCCGTGAAAGGGAGGAAGTAGCTCAGAAGCCTGATTAGCGTCACTCATTGTTTCCACTTCGAAACGCTGTCCGTTACCGTGCCAAACAAAATAACAGTTTTTCAATACTACCATAAATGACATACGTCGTTTTAGAACTAATACAGAAAGGTTGTGGATCGATTTCTATTGTGAATATCGTAGTTCCCACAGACAATCAAGTAGATTGATGTTTTGTAACACAATGGAAAACTGTTTGAAACCGGAATACGTATATGCTTTATTTTAATACAAAATAATTAGATCTGTGCTAGTGTCTGAATAGTAGTTTATGCAACAGTTGTATAAGAGGGGTCAAAAAAGGTGAGTGGCGTGGGTAACAATTTGAGCCGTAGGCGAAAATTGTTAAGAAAAACGCCACGAACATTTTTTTACCTACTTATACGACGTTGCATACAATACTTTTTCTACGAATACACTTACTTTTACATAAAATGCGAAATTGAAAACTTCATGGATATCGCAGTTATTTTGTCAACATAATCAACAATCATTTAAGTTTTACCGTTTAAAATACTATTTTTCAATAATACTAACATTACTAACACAAATACACACCGTCGTTATTTGATCAATTATTAAAGAGCTACAGAGATTAGTAAAAATACCTAAATTACTTTCAAAGTTTGCAATTCGCCCCAACAAACGAAACGTAAAAAACTACGAAGTAGGTCTGTGGTTCTTTTATTTTTTTATTTTTTTAAGTTATTTTTTTCTAAAAACGCTGCGTTTATTTAGGTTTCTTAGGTTGGCAGTAATTTATTTTATATTAATAGTCGTGTTTACACGCGATTACGCGATACTATTTTGGCGCTTTTATAGAACAAGTGTTATTTTGGGGAATAGACTAGATAGACTTTTCATCGAGTGTATTATCTATGTTCTTATAAAGGTATTGACGAATGTATAAATGACAGATAAAAGTACAGGAGTAGAAAAATTACTTAATGCTAGTCGTCCCTTTCATTTCTTGTAAGTATAATGAAAGCCAAATTAGTCCTGTAGTTTAATGAAGTTTCTTGTACTGTAACTGTACATGTTTGTTTTTCCAGTTCTTTGTTCAAATAAAACCGTGTATTCCAAATGTTTGTAATTGGAAGAGTATGGATACATTGTTTACCTACTTGTACTGCTCTGGGGAGACCTAAAATTTATACAAATAGCACTGGCGCGGTCGAAGTTTGTTACTTACAAAACATATACATTACGCACATTACATTTTGTTTTATATTTTTAAAATGAATAGGTACATACCTGCAAAAGTATTTAAAAAACCTCCGACATAATTATAATTGGCCCATCACGAATAAACTGAGGACTTACCGCGAACTTCGAAAATCAAAATTTCGTCATCTGCATCTCTTTTGCTCATATTTGCAAGGGCGATAGGGATAGAGATGAGAGATAACGAAATCTAGATTTTCGACGTTCGCTGCCTACCGCTGTTTTGGAGATGGGAACATTTTGTTTCTACCCTAAATTCATGTAAAATTGTTAATACCATCCCACTTCTTAAGTCTGAACGCAGAGAGAGAATACCATATATACCATATTTCTTTTTGCTTTTATTTTAATTGTATATTTTTGTTTTAGGGAATTGAGTGCCCTGCGCACTCCTATAGCAGAATTGGAACGACAATTTGATGAAGGAAAGAAGGACATTGACACACTCGACTTGCACGAGATACAGAATGCTACTGACATTTTCAATGAGGTAAGCATACTTATAGATGTACTCTCAGATGTTTCGGCCTTAGGCTGCGTTTCCACCATATAATTTAGATGTGCGGATGTGTTTATTCAGAACAAATAGAATCACTTCTTGAGCGAAGATAGGCGATTCTATTGGATACACACCCTCGCTAATTTCTGTTGGAAACGCAGCATTATGTTATTTAGATGAATATTCCAAAATGTTTATTTTATTGCATTTATTTTAGGGATAACAATCAATCATACAAAACATTTTTCAGTTGGTATTACATATAACTTATAAGTATTGTTTTATGTACTATCGGTTTCATAATTGCATACCCAATTTATCAATGAATTCATTCATAAATTGGGTATGCAATTATGAAACCGAGTGTACAGTCAACAGTCAATATATCTGTATAAGTAACTTGTGGATAATGAGCCACAAGTTACTTATACAGATAGATTGATGAAGAGAGGACGGGTTTACAATTTTGTTTTGCTTAGTAATAGTTAAAATGTTGGTAGATCTCTGGCTATGCTGCGAAACATTAATATTTCGGTTGGTGTTACTTAAAATATAAGATAAACGAAAAAAAAATTGGTTGTTTGTAAAGTAGGTTTACGATCGAGATGTTTACGTGATAACGTCTAACCGCTCGTGAGGATTCCGCGTGACAAGTTTCACGGAATGACTGGCAGCGCTCGAGATGAGACGGGAGATCGGTCCGTCTCTCTCTCGTTATACCTGCGATCGCGCTCGTGAGGTTTTGGTGTGACACAAGTTTCTGAACATGTCACCCGACTAAAACGATTTTAAAGACGTTATCACGTCAAAAAAAAGTGTCTGAACTACAGACAACTACCATTTGTTTAGTTAATTTCTGTGTAGTAAAACATTTACGAAAATACACAATGCGATGATATTAGTTGTGGAATCAGGAAGACATTTTAATGTAAATGTTTTTTTTTTTATTGCGTATCGTAAATTTTTTTGGCACTCGTACTAGCCTGTGTTTTTAAACTGTTCTGGAGTTAGATTCAATAATTATAGGTGTGACGTGGTTCGATTTGTAGAAATACTTTTTCCTTGACATCATCACATATTCGTATAAAATAATAACCCCATTTGAGTCACTAAGAAATTGGTTTAATACTTTTATGACTAATTCTTGACAAATTTATGAGTTACCGTTGGTAAAACTTTACTAAGAACATTTATTACTGAACAAGGTTTCAATTATTTCAGTGTTGGACGTTGGCCAAACACAACAGATGCTCACAATGGCATGTCTCTTTCCAAAGCTGAGTGCTTTTTCCAATTCAGTCCGAGGCCGATTTTTACCTGCCGTCCCCTTTTTTTGTTGGCCTATCTAATCTACCTGCTTTTTTTGTGGAAAGTTAATACGCAGGTACCCGTACCCTTTCTAATTCAAGTTGAGTTGTAATTTTGAAAATATTCTCAAGCCACTATAGCTTTTAAAGCTGAGGTGTAAGGATTACAATCGATTATTCTTGTTATTTTAAGTATAATGTGCCCAGTCACGAACCCCGCTAGAATGAATTAAGTAATAAGCAGAGACATGCCTTTAAATTGTTTTGCATGTTAATTGTTAGGATACTACATTAACCTAATGGCTTCGATTGTACTTGTCTGTTTTTACATAAATCTTAATGACTGAACAATATAATATTGGCGTTATTCTATTGTGGTTAACGGCTGTGTAAGTTGTCATATGTAAAACGATTACACAATAAATTAAGCATAGCAAAAATATAAATTTCGCACATTTACACGTCTTTAGTTTTTTTTTCTAATAGATATAATATTACAAATTTTAAAAGTCGTTTTTAGTTTACAGAAGTGCCGTGGTATGTAGAGTTTGGAAATATATATGTACTATGTAGGTTACCTACCTATCTTTGAAACATACAGGACACCATATTTTGTTTGGAATTTTCTGGACTTTCTTGCTTTGAAATAAACCAAATTTCTTAATCAATTCATAAATTAGTTCTTAGATTCTGAGGTAACAGCGTATCGAGTTGAGAACCTCTTTTTTTTTACTTCACTTTTTTGTGCTATCCATCACATTCTATTACGTAAAGTAAGAGCGAGAAGGCATTGCGCAATAGACGTGAACGTCTACGGGGGTCTCCACGTGATGACGTCACGCATCGGCCGATGTCAATCAAACGGTCAATGGTAGTGGAAATTTTATTGCTTAGCGTAAAATGTGCCTGCATTTATACGTTTAATTATCAATGGTATGGTGTAGAATAACAACATTCTCAGATTTGTGATGTCCTAAATCAACATGGATAACTTTTAACAAAAAAAACCGACTTCAAAAACAGATTTAGTCAACGTATTGCCTTCGTCAGCGCCGTCAGCGGTGCCAATTCAATTCAATTCGGTGCCAATGTCGTTTTACTAAAGGAAATGCACAAGTTACTATGATATAATAAATATTTGAATCGCGTGTCCCTATAATATTTGAAGAGTTTCCTAGACTTTTCTAGGATCCTATCATCAGAACTTGACCTGTTGACAATGAGTTCACCTGTAAAATACCCATATACCTTTCGAATTAAAATTAATTTGCTATTTGCTAAATCTATCCGCGTCTTTGAGAACTCGGAGATCCTACTTCGTAGTTTTGAAGTCTGTTTAAACGTCGATAATGGCGGTATTCATAGACGCGTCTGTTAATAAAACCTGTCATTTTTAAAATTGTGTTTGTAAGTGCAATCATTTTAACAAAGTAAACTTATATAGATGTCATATACAAAGGAAAAAGTGACCTTGGCTTCCGGTGCCCAGGGCTGGGAATTTTAACAAAGGTTTGTAAAGTTGTATTTATAAAATAACAGTGAAATACCTGCAGCATCACCGCAGTCTTTTAGTACTCCGAATTCCTACCCTTTGACCGCATCAAGCTAAGAAAATATTTAAAGTATCTCTTATATGAATCACCTCATTCACGTATAAATAGATAGGGTTATGTGTATTGCCAATTGATAAGCAAGTGGGACAGCCTTATCAGCATAAGACAGTTATCTCTGTTCAAATTTACGATTTATGTCCTTATTGACCTACTTATTAAAATTATTAAATACGGTTTTAACATTTGTATAAAAAATCTTGCGAATTAGCGACTTTGGTCTTGACATGTGTGCAATTGTGCATTCTTATATTGCTAACGATTTCTGGACCGAGCGAAGCGAGGTGTTAGGGTCAACTAAGTGTGTATGTTTGTACGTTCAAAATGTTATTTTAGGTGTTTGAGAGCTGTATATTTATAATTTTCATTAAAATTGGCTGACACATAGTTCATTTTAAATCTGGTGGGTAAGGAGAGAGAAGAATCAAAATGGAAATTATTAATCAGTTGCGCATTGGAGTTAAAGCGCTTTAAAAATCAATTATATCGCGCAAACTATCTTTAAAACTATTGCAAACTTTGTTTATTAAAACTAAGATTATTATCCCACAACACCTTTATGTTTTAACAACAATGCCCACAGTATCATATACAACGATGATTAATCCAACATCGCAAACAGCTGTCGGTTCGCGGAAGCCAGGTTTCCGCATTAAAAGATACAAACCTAATCTAATACACAAAGCAAAGACTTATTACAAAGTTATAAGGTCTAAAATCAGGTTTAGATAATGCCTCAGCCGTTTGAGGTTTGCAAGTGCATCGACTCTGCATGGCCATCTATAGTTAGCATTAGCGTCTTATAAACCTGTAATGCAACCTTTAGACTGTTTTTAGCTTCAACACTGTACTATACGAAGACTCGGCACATTAGAATAATAATATGTAGTATGAAGTAATCAAATGTTATAAAACTAAAATCTATATTTTCATCTCTATTTATTATTGATTTAATAGTGTAAGACTGGCTTGTAAGAAACGCAGTCTGCGTTTGCCATATGTTTATTCCGGATTTTCCCTACACGTCAACCGACACGGAAAACCAACATTATACATACATATTCAAGTAAATAGCAGATAAACAGGTCCTTGCTAGGTTATCAAGGTTAGCTTTCTCTGTAAATTATAGCGTAGTAACTGCTTTTCGTATTGCTGCGTTAGGTCTGAATTATAGTTATGGGAAATTCTGTCAAGAGGACGCTTTTCAAAAATTGTAGTAGTATTGAAGATAAAAGGCAAAAACTGTTTCCTTTTTAATGTATTTTATATTGTACTTTATATTTTATTTCGTAGTATTGTATCATTTGTATCTACAGATTATTAAAAGAACTACTTTAGAAATAAGCAGTAAATAAATAAATATACCAGATAACTCGTATCCATATTTTTGTGGGACCAATCGTTAGATCTAATTAACTTGTATAAAGACGATTCCATTAGCAGAACTGACAGCATTTCATTCCATTTTATTCAGCCTATGTTCACAACTTTTGGAAAAAAAAAATATTTACATGTGTATTAGTTACAAGTACGCACGCAAGTGAAAAAAGCAGTCGCAGTTTTACACTTAATTGGTTCGGGATAAGAGTGCCCGCGAGTTGTCTTGCATGCTTCGCCTAGTGGTTGAGTTGACTGTTGGTCTGAGATAAGATATGATTATGCTGCATATGGCCGTGATACTGGGTGTCTCGAGATTGCCATTTCCTTTTATCATCACGCACTAAGATAATGTCTTTATAACCGTCAAAGATAAATGATGCTATATTTTGTTTGGCTGTCTGCATACAGTTGTCACAGGCGCAATATCATTTTAATTTCAAATAGACAAACGTCTAAGGTTTAACAAAATACAATATTATCTTAAAATATGTGGAGGTATAAAGCAGAGTCGAATAATAAATTGCTTTAAAAAAATCATGGTAAATTATAATGTCTTATTCATTCAAAGCCCATGAACTAACCCGGAAAATTACAAGTTATTAGAATCGCTAGCTCAACTCGCGATTTCCCTTGCTACTGAACATCTGTCTCTCAATGTGCACTGTACTATAGCAACTCCATAATATTCCTTAGTATGCAGTTGGCCATTTGTGCAAGCTGCATGAACTTCTATTCCGTATTTAGTCTGCAGCTGTCTTGATGCCTTGCTTTTGAAAATGCTTGACAGATATTTTTGAGCACATTGGCCACTTTGATACATCTAATGGACTGGATCTGAGGTAACTTGTTTTCAAACTTCGTTCGAATCAATAACGTCGTCTGACACGGGCGCTGTTTTTCTTGAAGGTAAATCATTTATTTTCCCTCTGGGGTAATCCTGCATTAAATACCAAACTTAATCAGTATACGCCACATTGGGATCATATAAGTAAAAAAAAAAACCTGTAGACGTAAGTTATGTTCTTATCGCAAAGATTTATAGATAAGAAACGCCCTTTATGTTGATAAAGTGTTCAACCAGACATTCAAGCCGTTAATTTAAAAAACACAGGAAACACGCATAACTAAATCTCAGTAACACCCATTGATAATACAATATAAAGACAAATAAACTTATCGAATTTGCGGTGTGTAAACACGAGGTTACTTTGTTTCCTTTGAGTCATCGTGTGCCATTGTTTTCTCCAATTGTTGTCAACTAATAATAAAGCAGCTGTAAATGTAACCGTGTTACACAGTAAGTGTTCCGATGTAATTTGAATAGTGTTTTAAATATTTCCAATACAAGGGCTGCTATTTATATATCCGGAAACCGGGATTACAATCTTCTTAAATAGCATATTTGACCTCCATGGTAAAATTTGAACTTTTTTAAGTACTGGCCGGTATATTTTTTCTTTCTTATTAACGCTCGTGTTTTGTTTTTGACGGGTTTTAAATGTCATCTCGCAGCAAGAATGGAACTCACTCGTGAAAATATTCGTGCTATGATTTATTATGATTTTCGGCGTGGTTTAACGCAACAACAGTGCATAGATCAACTAACTTCAACTTTTGGTGATGAAGCCCCATCTAAAACTACTGTGTATCACTGGTTTAGTGAGTTCAATCGTGGACGTAGTATGCTTACGGACGAAGTTAAGGCAGGTCGCCCGAAATCGGTCGTTGTACAACAAAATATCGAGGCTGTGCGAAAACTTATAATGGACGACCGACATGTTACGTACCGCGAGATAGAGGCGACTCTGGGTATTTCTATGACCAGCATTAATAGCATATTACATAATTATTTGGCTGTAAAAAAAATTTGTTCGCGTTGGATACCCCACAACTTAACAAAAGAGCAAAAAGATGCTCGCGTCGAAAGGTGCAATAAAATGTTAAAAAAATATAACCGTGGTGACTCAAAAGCCGTTTATAACATCTATACAGGTGACGAATCCTGGATCTATGCATACGATCCCGAAACGAAGCAACAATCAGCGGTATGGGTGTTTCAAAATGAGCCGAACCCTACGAAAGTTACTCGTGCAAAAAGTACATTGAAACAAATGGTGACCTGCTTCTTCGGTATTAATGGCCATGTAGCTACAGTGCCACTAGAAAACCGTAGAACGGTTAATTCAGAGTGGTACACGACCATTTGCTTACCGGAAGTATTTGAACAAATTCGTAAAACTAACCAGCGACGAAGAATCATTCTTCATCATGACAATGCCAGCAATCATACGTCACGCGAAACAACTCTATTTTTGGAGGGTCAAAATGTGGAATTAACGGGTCATCCGCCGTACAGCCCTGACTTGGCACCCAACGATTTTTATTTATTTCCAAATATAAAGAATAAATTACGCGGTCAACGATTTTCGACCGCTGAAGATGCTGTCGACGCATTCAAACAACACGTTATGGAGGTACCTCAGGCGGAGTGGCAGAAGTGCTTTAAAAATTGGTTCACGCGAATGCAAAAGTGCATAGATCATCAAGGGGAATACTTTGAAAAACAATAAAACCATTTTCAGCCGTGTACGTTTGTTTGTTTTTTTTTGTTTCCGGATATATAAGTAGCAACCCTCGTAACATTTCGTCCGCTACATTAACATGACCTTAACCACAAATTTAATCGTACTAAATAACAATATGAATAACAAAGAAACAATGTGTAATTTGTATTGTATTGTGACATTTGTGATCTAATATAATTACAATATTTTATGGTATACTAGCCTTTTCCCGCGGCTTCGCCCGCGTTTTATAAGTACTCAAAAAGGATACGATACCCATGTTGATCTTCAGACTTTGTGACCACATTTGCCCCTTTTAGGGGTTGAATTTTCAAAAAACCTGAAACACGTGTTTACTCTTTTACCGTTAGGAATACTCCTGTAAAGTTTCGAATAAAATAATCTAACAAATCTTGATTCGCCATACAAACTTTGGACCCCTATTTTACCCCTTTAGGGGGTGAATTTTGAAAAATCCTTTCTTAGTGCACCCCTAGACCTTATAAGGAACCTACGTGCCAAAATTGGAATCCTTAGAACCAGCGGTTTGGGCTGTGCGTTGATATGTCAGTCAGTCAGTCAGTCAGTTTCTTCTTTTATATATTTAGATTGTATATAGCATATTGTAGTCATAGGTATTTTCTCATAATTATGCAGTTTTTTTTGCGTAAAACTCCACTGAGATTATCTCAACTCGTTAAATAATAGAGACCCCTTTATCGATCAGACGTATCTTCAATAATAATTATAAACTTAAAAGTTATAGATCAGTTTAATAAGCAATTTATATTTTTTGATTACGTTCTCAATAAATCTACAGAGTTCTTTTATACAGAAAAGTCGTAGACCGAAGAGTGACTTATGCTAATTTTGTTCTTCTTTAGAAAGCAGCTGAAGCCAAAGGTCTTAGCGTATGAACGTTCTAACATTCATTATGTTTACTTTTATTTATCGCTGCAGCAACAAGCTGCAATTGAACTGTCCACGACAAACCGCCAACCTGTTTCGCAACATCTGTCGTCCGTAATTGTAGGTTCTTAGAATTGGACCTTCTGGCCTGGGTGGCATTCTCGTGTACAATCAAGTCTCAGCTTTAGTTTAACCAGTCTAAGAACGTTTTTTGTTTATGCACAGTTACGGATATGGATGTGAGGGTTACGTTACAATGGCGCCCGAGAATTTGACTCTTCAACTTTTGCACAACATATTAGAATACACGCCCTGTTCACAAGGCAATCCGAACTTGAGCAATACTGCTGTGACATGCGAACCAGTACTGGCATTAGCCATGAACAGCACGGTAGATCAGTGGTTCTTAGCCGGTGGTCCCTGGAGGCAACAGAAGTGGGCAGCGAATGTATAAACAGAACACCTTGTGTCTCTATAACCGATAGCTATGATTGCGCTCGACTTGGTAATAGAAAACTTTCGAAATACATGTATATTCACGGGAATAAACAAAACTATATAATCGTAATCACCAACGTATGCTTGGTCAGGTTATTACAATAAAAGATTGACGTTAGTTGTTAGTTGTTTTTTCGCGGATACGCATTGTTATTATAAACATGAGGCTCAAGCTATTCTGGACTCGAAGTAACAATAAATTGACATATGTTCTGTTAACAACCTTGCTAACTACTTCGAGTAATTAGTAGGCGGCACACTTGATAAAAACATCTTCTAGTTGCACTAGTTGTATTAATTATTAATATTCCTAGTTAATTGGAGTTTTAATTAAGGAAATTAAATATTCAATAAATAAATATTATGGGACAATCTTACACAAATGAAGCTAGTCCCACAGTAATCGCAATAAGGCTTGTGTTGTGGATACTAGACGACGATTTATATGTACGTAATAGATGGATAGATAAATATTTAAATACATAGAAAACGGCCATATCTCAGGAACAAATATCCGTGTTAAGTACACAAATAAATGCGCTGATCAGGATTCGAACCAGGGACCTCCGGGTTTTATCTCTTTAACAATAGAGTCCAGTTGTCCTACCTTGTGACCGTTTTTGCTTACGGTACCGTATTTCATGGTGGATAAGGAATGTTTGATTATAAATTTAGCTTCTGTATTAAAATAAGCAGACAAAAATGCCAACGATATTTATGTTGTGTTTGGTCGAAAATAACTTTTACTAAATTCACAGGCTTCCATTTCGACGAAATTCTCTGAGACTTACAAAATGGCGGTTTTAAAAATAAAGTTTTAAATGTCATCATGGAAGCCATTCAAATTTAGAAACTCGAGTGTTTCATATTTACTAAACGAGTAAAGTTAAATATAAATTCAAAACAAAACTCATTTGAGGTAGTTAACACTTTGTAGCTTAAGTCACTCCCACAAATGAAATTAATCTTACGTCAGTGAATACCTTACAATTCATCATTTTCTTTTAGTCTTCAGAGCTTGTCAAATGCATACATTACTCTTTCTTTAAGCACACGAATAACATGCGAGTTCACAATAGACTCGCTTTCATTTATTTCTGAGGGCTCTTCAAACAGGTTATCTGCTCACTACTCACTAGGGACCATAAAATTAACTGGACTGTGTCTATACAACGCGTTCTCGTATGGGGTTGGCTGGTTGAAGGTTTTTACTGATGGCGTTAGCATAGATTGTACCTGTCAGTCTTATCAATAGTGACAATTTTCATTTTTAACCGACTTCAAGATTTGAAAAGAGGAGGTTCTCAATTCGGCGTGTATGTTTTTTTTTTTATGTTTGTTACTCCATAACTCCGTCATGTCTGAACCGATTTTGAAAATTCTTTTTTTGATTGTAAGTATATATATACAGATTGGTCCCGTTTTTGTCAAAACGCAGTTCTGATGATGGGATCCATGAAGAATCGAGGGAACTCCTCAAATCTTAAGGGCTTAACACATAGTGATTTTTGTATTTTTATCAACAAATCAAGCATTTTCATTCAAAAGAGTGACATTTGATGAAGTGGAACTGCTGATGATGAACAGAACGGAACTCTTCAACGACGCATAGTTCATGTTTGGCGATTCTTCCTCTTCGCTATGTTTGTTAAGCAAGTTAGATTGTCAGGACCAATTTTCGTCAAGCTCAAGTTCTGATGATGAGTTCCACGAGGAATCGAGGGAATTCCTCAAATCGTAAAGGCATACATAAAGTGACTTTTGTATTTTTATCAACAAATCAAGCATTTTCATTCAAAAGAGTGACATTTGATGAAGTGGAACTGCTGATGATAATCAGAACGGAACTCTTCAACGACGCATAGTTCACGTTTGGCGATTTGTCCTCTCCGCTCAACAAAAACGTATCAACAAATCAAGCATTTTCATTCAAAAGAGTGACATTTGATGAAGTGGAACTGCTGATGATAATCAGAACGGAACTCTTCAACGACGCATAGTTCACGTTTGGCGATTTGTCCTCTCCGCTGCGTTTTTTAAGCAAGTTATTTCATTGTATGGAATCTAAGTGCACCATCTACCCCCATTGAAGTCGGTTTTTTTTTCTTAAAAATTATATTTTTTATTGTCTGGCGTGGATTTCAGCCCTTTAAGGCAAATCCTATGGAACAAAACGAGTCACAGGTCAAACCTATCCTGGCGCCATATGGCAAACCTTTGACAGTTGCCTTCCCCATTCAGGCAAACGCACTAGCGCCACCTATCGCGTCATTAACGCAGCGGGTCTCAGTTACATGTTATTCGGCGATTTGACGCTGTTAAAATAACTCTTAAGTCCGTTTGATAGATCGTGCACCTAATAAGGAAAATAGAGAGATATAACCTGAATTTAAAAGAATACCACGATTTTGTGTTCAGTCCAGATATTATATGATCCTTGCTTACTAAGACAACCATATTATAACGCCTAGCCGGCAGACATTTTAAATGATAAGTCATTATGACAAGGGGAAAGTTAGGGGTATTTCGAAATCCTGACTGATTACATAGCCACTCTCACCACAGATATATCCAGCAACTTTAAAAACTGTCAAGACGGTTTCTTGTAGACTAATAAATCATTATTCTAAAAACACAGACGACTTATTCTTATTTATACACCTTCCTTATTCAGCATCCTAATCACGGGACGCTGCAATACGCAAGACACGTATGGGGATATCAAGTTTTAGGGCCTTTGCATATCTACGTGGCGAAATCGAGCTACACGTTTCGGACCTGAACAAGATCGAATTCGTGCGGTACGGAATCGCGTTGTCGTCTCCGCTCTTGATTCGCTCTCGATCTGCCCAGTTTTCGCGGCAAAACGACTTACCGAGCGTTTTAGGTGTCGATTCCGCCGCGGAAATGAGAATGTTTAGTGCAAGGACATACATTTTCTACGTGTAGTAACAAAAGTCTGAACTTGTAATTGTACTATAGTTTGTCCGGAATGAGAAGTGTCATGGTTTATATGGGAATTCAAACATTCTACGACACTTCTCGTTCCGGACAAACTAAACACTAATAAATGATTAAATTGGCCTTTAAGCCTAAACTTAAACAGGTTTTAAAGCACACTAAGACTCCATTTTATAACGCCTAGCAACCGACATGTAATAACCAGCAGTCCATTCATTTGACGTGACAGGGGGTGGGACGCATACCAATTTGTGGACCAGTTCTATTCCGAGAACAGGCCTTATTCTGCCTTTAGACGTATCACAACGATGTAGTGTTGGTTCCGTGCCTCGATTTTGTTGCTGTAATAAATCTAGAAGATCAGATCATCGTCACGACCACGACTTCAATTTCTTGTGAGCTTTTCGAAGTTGAAATATTGTACCGACTACAATTGGATAATGTAAAACATTTTGTCATCAATATTTCAAAGTCTAATTTTGAGAGTACATTTGATTTGCAATATAATTTTGTAGTTTTAATATGTCTTTATGAAACTTGCTCTATTTTATTAACTTAACTTTGTAAAGTCGTAAAAAACGGGATCTTTCTTTTTATTTCATTTTGGAAACTTTATTCTACACGATATGTAGATAAATATAGTTATGAATTACTAAGAGAGGTACATGTTTGTGGACGAGTTTAGTGAAAGGTTCCGATTTGTCGATTAACATGGACACGGTCCGTAATAATGACAATATTTATCTACCCGTCCTTTTCTATGTACAAGGAGGATGAGAAGAACAAGTAGAGAAATAATGACAATTACTGATACACTCGCGATCAAAAAAATCGACTCAAACTAATTTTTAATTTCATCGTTTAATATCTCAGGAACCAATCATGAGATCAAAAAAGCAACGGTACCATTTTAGAGCTAACAGTGTCAGCTTTCAATACGAGCATGTTTTTCAGGCGAAAAATTTCAGTTCATGAAAAACAAGCTAGCATACCAAGGAGGTGTAAAATTTGGGTGCAAAAATGACCTTAACAACGAAAGAAAAAACATTTTCATGAACGAATAACAATTTATTTTTATCTTTAATACCTGGTGTTACCACCAAAAACCTTTTTCACACATGCCATGCGTCTCTTCATTGACCTTATCAGCTTCCTGATGGTATCCTGGGGGCATGCTTCCCACTCTTCGACCAAAGCTTCTTTCAGGGCCAAAATTGTCTCCGGAGCAGGATTGCGAGCTCGAACCTTGCGTTTCAGGTAATCCCATAAGTGCTCGATAGGATTTAAATCAGGACTCAGAGGTGGCCACTTCAGAGTCGGGATGCCAACTGCGTCAAGGTACTCCTTTGTGACGCGGGCGGTATGACAAGGGGCGTTGTCTTGCATGAAATGGAACCCCTCGTCAAAGAACCCGGCGTAGGGGACGACATGGTCTTGCAGGATGTCGGTGATGTACCTGTCTGCATTCAAACCACCGCCTCGACCCCATGGAAATCCCCGCCCACATCATGACGGAACCTCCACCGTAGGCGACTGTTTCAGCGAAGCAACACTGGGCGAACCTCTCTCCAGGTCTTCGGTACACCCGTCCTCTTCTGTCGCTGCCATGGAGACACACTCTGCACTCGTCGCTGAAGAGTACGCGGCTCCATTGGTCGTAGGTCCAATTTTCGTAGGTCGCCACGAATTCCTTCCGAGCGTCCCGATGCCTCTGAGTCAGTTTGGGCCCAGTAGCAGGTCTTCTTGGGGTAAGGTTGGCTTCCTTGAGTCTCCGCCGAACTGTTGAGGTGCTAACAGGCACAACCCGGTTCCGCATCAGGTCTTGCTGGATGGCAACAGCGGTACGGTGGCGATTACGAAGACTGGAGGTGGCGATGAAGCGGTCATCCCTCTCCGATGTGCACCGCTGACGGCCAGATCCTTGTTTCCGTTTCAAGGTTCCAAACCGACAAAACCGACGATAAACTCTGGAGACAGCAGACTGGCTTAAATTCAGCTGCTCAGCAACAGAACGCTGCGAGAATCCTCGATTCACCAAGGTGACGACTTCGGTGGCTTCAGCTTCGGTGGTATCCATTTTTCGAAGGTGATTCCGGTGTAAGATTGCGAGGAGATGTGCACTGGTCAACTTCTGATAAGCGAATGATAAGAAATAACCGGTTACACCGGTTTTTATTGGTCTCAAGAGGGCACAACTCGTGCATATCATAACCATGTAAAATGCCATTTTGTACAAAAACTGCGATAACCTAAAAACTACGCAACTGAGATCGATGTCTTTTACTGTTTTTTGTAGCTGAATAAATTCGTAATAAAATTGCATTCAAAGTTTTATTAAAATATTTCCCGCTTTCCGGAAATACGACCAAAAGTAAAAAATGTTGCTTGAGTCGATTTTTTTGATCGCGAGTGTAGTGTTTGGTGGCTTTTCCACTAATATATATCGTATATTGTGAAGTTTTAGGAAATACTAATAACTCTATATCGACAAACTGGGACCTTTATCCGTGGACTGACACATTTGGTTATATTTTCCTGCAAAACTGCAGATATCTGACGAGCGGGATCGGTGTTTTCGAATGGTCGTGTCTGAATAGGGCTGCGGGATGAATGCAAGTAATTATCTCGTTGGAGCCGGCTCTTATTGAAATAAACGTGACGCGGCACATTCTGAGAAATTTTGAGTACGAGTCCAATCCAACCATGACTCGATTCGAAAACTAACGCGGACGATGGGTAAATTATAAAGAATGGACCCGACTGAGGAAAACAGGAAGGTTTTTTAATGTGAGTCCAGGGAGGGTAAAAACCCATAGATTATAAAAGGTGCTTTTTTTACCGTACCATACTGTAAGGAATTGACATTTCCAAACAATAACCAACAAGATGATTATTTTTGCGATTGCAACGCCATCTGCGCATGGCTTTGCGCGTTTACCCTCATTATATTGTGGATTTGATAAGATTATAAATTCATACTATGTACTATGAATCGTTAGATCCGTCTCTATTATGAAAGTGGCATAGGATACTCTTTTCGGTTTTTAAGACTTCCTTGTAACTTTTTTTCGTAAGTTGTCTAATTTTTTTAATTTCTTATTTCTTAAATCCATACATATTTCGTAAATAGGAAATACTCAGACCTTATAATTATGTCTACGTGTATTTTATTAGCAATGCCAGAAAAGCGTCGTATATTTTGCTTAATTATCATAACACAACTGTACCTTTTGTCTCAACTCATCACATTTACATTTATGTAGATCACCAGCCTATCGTTCACTCATCTTGTCAAAGCCGAGACTGTAATCGTCGGAGCAATTTAACACTCGACTGCCCCACTCGGGCCCTTCGGCTCCAAAAGTTCGTTGATTCCTCCACCACGAAACCACAACTAATTTCATCGCGTTTAGATACGCATTGAGAAGCGTACCGCGTACCCATCGACCGTTGAATTCTTTTGTGTAAATGACCCACCGCTCACATCCAAAATGTCTTTAAATACTATCTAAAAACATAGAACTTCACACCTTAAGCTGTTACTAGTAAGGTGTATTCTTGATTACGCCGTATCCCGAAGTTGAAATGTCTTAAACGCAAATAAAAACCAAGCGATATCCAACCGTAGGTATTAGCAGTAAGGTGCGTTTACGGCAGCTACACGTCGCGGTTGCTGGATCTGTGGGAACTGTACGACGAGTGCAAGGGCTCCGAGAACGACAATCCGGCCATTCTGCCGGCGGACCAGCAGTACATTGTGTTGGAGCTCGCTAACGCCGGGCAGGATTTGGAGAGCTATCAGTTCAACAGCGCCGAGCAGGCACACGCGCTATTCTTGCAGGTATGTATTTTTTTTGTTGAGTGCTACATTGTCATGTCAATTTACGTTGTTTCTGGTATTTTAACGCTGTTACAAGCATCTTTCTTGTTTTTTTTTGTACATTTTCAAGCTGGTCGTGTCAATTTGCGTTGAGTTTTTAATGTTTCGTCGCTGTTGAAATGATTTAGTTCTAGTTTAATGTTTCGCTCGAGAATAATAGTTATTCTTTATTTTATTATAGGGCACAAGACTTATTTTTTTACTGTTGCTAAACATTCGTGTGGTAACGGAATATAACACTATTATTTATTTAAAATGTGTAAATTTTAATGCAGTGTCAAATTAATTAATTATTTTGACACTTTAACAGCTTTAACCTCGATGTGTGATATAATTCTAAATTGAACAGTTACTATTTTTTACTGCCACTCCTCCTTGCATTTAAATATTTTTTTCTAAAAATAAGTCCTATACCCTAACATTCATATGCATTTTTTTAATGGGCTGTAGTAAATTGTACACATAAATGCATACTGTAGTTATCCTATTGTGTAATTTCTGGTATACAATTATACATAATTGTTATATGTATTGTAAAGTAAATTTTACCTTACGTCACGTCCGCTTCACGTTATTATTTTGCCAAATTAATTACAACTATTTTGCTCATTATTACAACTTTATTTAATATTTTACGTGCGGAAAATGTTGTACTAATGCACTGTAGAGTTTTATTTTAAAATGGGCCCCGGCCGCAGTTTAAGCCGCGTCAAATTTCAACTGCGTTGTCACTGGATTAGATTCCAAAATCATTTTAGTGTAAGCTTTCGAATTCTTGAATGGGGTTTGCAATGTTGGATGTTAAATGTATAGAATTATCCACCTGGATCCGGCTCCAACGGATTTTCTATACTTACATTTCAGATCCGTCGTGCTTACACTATTTAATTTCTCAAATAATATAGGCTTAAATTTTAGAGCAAACTTAGGTTCGGTTTGCTCCGTATCTTCAACGGTACTTAAACCTACCTTCAACGGTTTAAAGTAGTATTTTTAATTGAGTATCTAACAGCTCCTGCCATATAAAGTGGTATACAATGTATTAGGAGAAGTGTGGAGGAGTAATCTGATAGCTCCTGCCAAGTCTTGCTTCAGTTTACCACCAGATTCAATGCATCTTGTCAGACTTTCTTGTTAAAGTCGTGTACGTAAAGTCGATAAAGGCTTATTTTTAACTAGCTTTTGCCCGCGGCTTCGCTCGCGTTAAATTCGGGGTAACACGGTTCCTCTTTCCTGATTGCCCCCCGGAATGCTCCATACAAACTTCCACCCCCCATTTTAGGGAAGTGGGGGGTTAAAAAGAGACAAAAAGTAGCCAATGTCACTCTCCATCCCTTCAACTATCTTCACCTCAAAAATCACGTCAATTCGTCGCCCCGTTTTGCCGTGAAAGATGGACAAACAAACACACACATACACTTTCCCGTTTATAATATTAGTATGGATTGAATGAAGTAATCTGCAAGCTCCTGCCATACATTGTCAGCCACTTATATTCAGAGCACTGACGCGTAGTTACATTGTCCGAGAGGCAACTCTATGGCTCGCGGTATATAAGCTTCCTACGTGTTGTGGAACCATCCTGTGCAGCTCGAACTCACCCACATTGGACTTTGTTTTTAATCCCCCCCCCCCCCCCCCCCCCCCATTTTATTCCGGCTTCCAACTCTGACGAATCGAGAACCGACCAGCCGGTGTGAATGGCAATTTACATGGTCGTTCTTCATCACATACTGGAAATTGAAAGGGAAAACAAAGTCCAACGTGGGTCGGTTCTAGTTGCACAGGTTGGTTCCACAACACGTAGGGAGCTTAAATACCGCGAGCCATCCGGTTGCCTCGCGGACACTGAAACTACGCGTCGTTGCTCTGAATATAAGTGGCTGACAATGTATGACAGGAGCTTGCAGATCACTTCATTCAATCCATACTAATATTATAAATGGGAAAGTGTATGTGTGTGTTTGTTTGTCCGTCTTTCACGGCAAAACGGGGCGACGAATTGACGTGATTTTTAGGTGGAGATAGTTGAAGGGATGGAGAGTGACATAGGCTACTTTTTGTCTCTTTTTAACCCTCCACTTCCCTAAAATGGGGGGTGGAAGTTTGTATGGAGCATTCCGGGGGCAATCAGGAAAGAGGAACCGTGTTACCCGAATTTAACGCGAGCGAAGCCGCGGGCAAAAGCTAGTTAAAAATAAGCCTTTATCGACTTTACGTACACGACTTTAACAAGAAAGTCTGACAAGATGCATTGAATCTGGTGGTAAACTGAAGCAAGACTTCTGGAAAAGCTGGTCTGAAAGTTACTTAACCCAACTCCAAAGCCGTCCCAAATGGAAATACCAACAACCTTATTTAAAAGAAGGTGACCTAGTAATTGTATAAAGCATGAACACCTCTCCATTAAACTGGCCAAATGGCTCGTATTGTATTGTAAAAACTTTTCCTGGCAGAGATGGTTGTGTAAGAGTAGCCGATGTTAAAATGAATAATAAAATATACCGTAGAGCCATAACTAAATTGTGTCCTCTACCTATCATTTCAGAGAGTAAGGGTCTACTGTTCAAAATCCCCTCTATAGAAATAATAATACTATTTAATTGTTCATAGGTCGAACATAGATTTCCTACTTCTCTTTTAAAGTGGTGGTCAATAAAGTTCCATATAAATTACTAAGTGACGTCACGCCAAGACCAGTGACGTGGATTCAGCCTTGTGTTTGTAAATAGTTGGTTGCGTCGTTTGTACGTAATACCATATCTGCAATATACAGGATGCCCTTGACCTTGGGTCCGAGAACGCAATCATCGTTCTTCGTGCTTAATGTGAAATTATATTTTACGTACTTTTTAAAAAGAATTATGGTATATTTAATTGACACGAATTGTTTAATTTATTTATGATAGTATGTAAAGTTATCTACTCATCTAATATTGCATTAGATGTCTCATGTTCATGTCAGTTGTTGTTGTTAATTTTGAAATAAGTAAATAAGCTTAAATACCCATATTGCAAGTGGGAATTGTGCATAATAATTTAACAATGGAATGAAATTTTTATTGAATGGCCATATCAGTACAATTTTAAAGAACAAAACAAAAATCTACAAATTAAAATTAAATGAAAGGTATTTATTTGAAAGAAAAAACATAATTATCAAACTACAATAAAATTGTTTAAAACTACATAAAGAAAATAATTTAATTTAATTAACATTAAGAATGTGACAGTCATTAAGAAAACATATACATATTAAAAAGCTGTGAAATTAAAATGGCAACCAATCGTCAAAAAAAAAACAATATAAATAATTACTAAACAGTAAGGTATAGTTCAAAATCTGTAAGAATGAACTTTTGACACATCACAACGCCCGTAGAACGTAAACGCGCAAGACACTTTGAAATTATAAACAAAATCCCATAACGATTTTACAGCTTGTCATGTTCACTTTTTATAAACATAACTTAATTAATGTTCTTTTTTTTCATATCTTAGTTATTGAATATTTTACGATAACAATTTAGCATGCAAACAGTTACGGTCTACGCCTCCTTTTATTTAAATTTAGTGTTGTGACCATGTCAGCTGTTCCGATTCATATAAGTCGATAAAATCGATTATGCAATCAATAGACAATATAAGGCTTTCTTATCATATTGTATTAATTTTGGAATTATTATAATGCCATACATAATTAGTAGATAACAATTATTAAATGATAATTTCCTCAATAATTTAATTTTCTGCTTTGTTATAGTTAAGTTTTCCTTTTTTAATTTATTTTTGTATATTAGGCATAACTGCATACAACTCATTTCAAATCATATTCTCGGTGGAATCACTGACTTCCGAGTCACAGGCATCCGCCTAGTTCGGGAGACAGAGGCTCAGTTCCGGTGAAACTGTTTCAAACCTAATACATAAGTGTATCTTAAGCTATTAGCGTACTGTGCAAATATTACTTACACTTGTATTAGGTTTAAGTCAATAAACATTATTCTTATTCTCTTATTCTTATTGTTATAATTTGAGAAGATTTGTGATACAAAATATATAGGCATATAACAAGAAAAAATCGGTTGTAGTAAAATCGATTCGAACAATTCATAAATAATCGCTATGTTTGACAAACGTTACGTCTAAGCCCCATCACTAATGACAGTAATGACGTCAATACTGAAGTGTCAAAAGTTCATTCTTACAGATTTTGAACTATAGGTACACAAAAAAATAAAAATTGGATATTGAACTTAAAAATAAAATTAAAACGGTCACGTCTGCAAATACATTTGATGTGACAAAAACATGTATTCTACACTTTATGCCTTGGTAATAGAGTCGCGGCTACATATTTTTGTCACATTAAAAGTATCCATATTTTCAGGCGTGACTACAAACTTTTACCATTGCACCGATTGGTAGATTGTAGGTAGATTTAAATGTTTGTATATATGTATATAACACAGCCGCTTATCTTTTGTCGTTGGGGGTAATACATATTGAATAACTCAAATTATTCGGGAAAAGATATCTCGGGTTAAAGTTCAAGCCGACTAAGATAACGCGGCATGAGCATATGTTTCCGTACGAAAGTTTGAAAAAATTGAATACTCAGCGAATATTCCGATGATTGGATTTTCTATACATATATTGGTCTAGATATTCTTTATTGTAATTACCTGTCAATTATTAATCGAAATTCCTAAAGACCTATATTTTTAAGATGTACGAATGTTTCTAATCCTAAAGAACTATTGCTACAAATTGGACATAATTTTTTTTTCGAATATTGGTGCAGTCTCCAGCAGATATATCGGAGCGGCCAAGGTGGTCACAAATATCTGAACAACGTCACTATTTTCAAGGTGATAAAGGGCATGTTCAGATATTTTTGAGTACCTTGGCCGCTCCTATATATTTGATGGCGACTGTACTACATAAATCACTATCCTTTATTGTAATTTTATATCTCAATGTGGTTGTGGTGAGCTTTCAATAGAAAGCAAATCTTAGAGTTCCAACATCCAATATTTATACCATATATTCAATGTTATATCTGACAGTCTACAATCTACATGAAAAGGTACAGTCACGTCTGAAAATATTGATACATTTAATGTGACAAAAATATGTAGCCACAACTCTATTACCAAGGCGTAAAGTTCACATACATACATGTTACATACATACAGTTAGGTGCAAAACTGTCCCAATAGTAGCATCTTAGTAGAATGTGGAGAAGTGGATGTCGATCGAGGAGAGGGGCACATGATTAATACATACCAGTACTATTTAAAATTTCCTACAAATCAGCCTTACATATGATATACTTAGAATTTACGGTTATTTTGTAATTTAGAATCGAAAAGTAGAAAAAAACACATTTTTATTTTTTCGAATATTTCGAGTTCCTCTTATGGAAACTCCAAATAGGGAACCATACATAATTAAGAAATTCAGCCTCTATAAAATAACTGTTTAAATCACAAACATACTTTAGTAGTTATGGCAGAGTAAAAGTCGTCTTGAACATTGAACTAACAAACACTTTCTATGGCTGTTTTTAATGGTACACTTTTGCACCGAACTATAAGCCACCTAAAAGTAACTTGAAAAATATGCCCCATTAAAGCAATTGCATGATGATTTTATACTTCTCCACATTCTACTAAGATGCTACTATTGGGACAGTTTTGCACCTAACTGTATGTGTTGTATACATGTTTATGTCACATTAAATGTATCCATATTTTCAGACGTGACCGTACCATACGGCGAAAGGCGCGTTATACGCTGTACAGATTCAATATCGTACCCACCCCGTCGTATCGTTAACGGCCTCCTAGCCCAGTCGGTACTCGGTAGTGACCTTGCCTACGAAGCAGGAGGTCCCGGGTTCGAATCCTGGTCAGAGCATTTGTTTGTGTGTTTATCACAGATATTTGTTCCTGGGTTATGGATGTTTTCTATGTATTTAAGTATTTATCAATGTTTATCTATTATATACATATATCGTCGTCTAGTACCCATAACACAAGCTTGTTATTGAGCTTACTGTGGGCCTAGGTCGATTTGTGTAAGATTGTCCTATAATATTTATTTATTTATTTTATTTATCGTATTCGAGCAATAAAGACTTAAGCGCTAATGTTACCTTTTAATGTAATGACCTGTAACTGTCACATTTATCGAGTTTATTAAAAATACCATAGGTAAATTATATGTTTTGTACAGTAACTCTCGTTTTTATGTTGTTTTTTAGCATTTATTTTATCGGCTTTAACCATCCTTTTAAAGGATAAAAGCCTTTTTTTTCAGCGTTTAAAGCATGGCTCTCGAGGCTACTGCGTAAGATGAGTGAATTTTTAGGTCGAGTATCCACTATCTTGACTAGATTTTCACTTATCCTTCGCGGTGGCCATTTCTGCTTTCTGTGTTTACAAGAGTGCGTTTTATTTTACTAATATTTGTTTGCAATGTTTCTGTGTTTGTCATTTATGATTTGTGTGAGATTATTTCTATGAGAATAGTGGCCGTAATTTTGACATCTTTATCCAAATACGGTACATTTTGTGTTACAGTCACCATCAAACATATCGGAGCGGCCAAGGTACTCAAATATATTGGAACTTGTACTGTAACGCCTTGACAATAGGGGCGTTGTGCCGATATTTGTGACCACTTTGGCCGCTCCGATATATCTGATGGCGATTGTACAAGTGTGTCCCGATCGCCTGAATGCGTAGTTCGTACGCTCTGTCAATCAATCAATCGGTAGCGATTGACAATTTACCACATAATTAACGAGGTTGTGTACAGTAAACGCCAAAAATATGTATATATTTTTACACCTTATTCCATTGTAATAAGCAGGGATCGGAAACTTGGGAGCTATACCTAAACTTCGGGCTCAGTACCTACGCCGCGTCGATGTTGACTAGTATGGAGGCGGACTCAATTTAATTTTACTAATAAATTTCCCGGGATTTCCCGAAATACCGAAAATTAGAATAACAGCCATACAAATGTATTAAAGTATTTAAATAGACTATTTTAGTTGTTCCTATGATCAAAATTTTATGTAATTCATGTGTTTTTATTATCACTCAAAAATACCCTGTATAAAACAATCACGTTAAGAAAAGTTTGTCTTGATATTATGTTATCAATATTATCATCTTAACACAATACCTATAATTAATTAAGCCCAGAATGTATCAAAAAGACACGTGTTAGTCCGTTTAACGGACTAACACGTGTCTTTTTGATACATTCTGTATGTCGTTAGAACGGCTTGTATGTTGACGAAATTCGCTAAAAAAGGCATAACCCAACGACAATTGATACGTATTAACCATTTTCTGATGTTGCATACAATCCCGGGATCCCGGGATTTAAATAATAAAAAATATTATTTTTAAGAAGCCGACTCCATACTTGCTTAGCTTTTTCCGGAATTTTGCTAGTTGTAGGTATAATAGCTCCCGAGTTTCCGATCATATAGTAATAAGGTTGAACATTGTATATATATTTTTGGCTTTGAATGTACAGTGCCCTTCACTAGTTGTCCAAACTGCGGCTACTTCGTAATATTTCGGAATACTTTACGCGTCCTATGCCTCCCTCCCATTTTAGGCTCACTCAAGAATAAACGAGGTTTGATGCTGTCGGCAGCGAGCGCGTTAAACAAAGATATGAGAGAAAGAACACAGAATAACTAAAAGTACAAGTACAGAAGATTCTCTTTCCTAAATTTGATATTAAGCTACAGAGACGAAGACGTTAGCTGTCATGCGCATTCACCGATCAAATAATACTAGGGATACACAATCAGCCCAAAAATGGCCCCAAAAGAGTACCGCAAGAACGACTCGGGCGGTACATTCTTTGACAGTCTTATTACAGTATAAGACTGGCCGGTTACAAATTTTCAGGAGCCATATTTTCAGTAAATCTTGCCTGAAACTGTACCTCCTTTACATTGTTGCTTGAAGTGCACATTTAAAAAAATATAGGGTTTTCAACGTGCTTCATATATCCGTGCCGTGTTCGAGATATGTCATACGCATATCATAAACACTGGCTGAATTGATACTATTTTCGAACGCACGATTTCGAACGCGTGATATCGATAAGCGATGTGCCAACCCTTCCTCGTTAACCCTCATATGCGGTATGCGGTAAACGCAACCACAAAAACTGGTGGTGGTACCATGGAGAGACAGTGAAACCCCCTCTTATATGAGCTCCCTTGTCATAAGGCATCATGCCTCGTTCTCGAAAATTAACTTTCCAAGCGTTTTACGCCTCGTTCACGAAAACCGTTCCAATTTACCGTTCAGTTTCGTGAATGTGACGCGGGAAATCATGCGTTTGTTTCACACCCTCGCCGTCGACAGCGTCATAAATTCAAAAAGCATTTTTTTTTTCGTGAAACAGCCATTAGTGTTGTTTTTTACCACATTCAGTGCCGACAACCCGACTATCGGGTATTTTATGACTTCGTTCCCAGGCCGCACGACCTGATAGTCGGGATCGTGCTACTACAACTTTATATGACGAAATTTTAGTGGCCTGGCGCGGATGTCTTGTTTTGCTGGGTAGCAATGAATGTGTTAAAAGCAATTTGCTAGGGACTTATGATGATTCAACTTGGTGTAACCCAGTCAACTGTAAAATTTCTTGCGTAATATTCGACTTGTGTTTGTCTTAGTTATCAAAATTGGGTATAATTTAGTTTTTTCTTGTTTTCAGGTGGCTTTTGGTCTAGCGGTAGGCGAAGAGGCGTTTCAGTTCGAACATCGCGATTTACATTGGGGGAACGTGTTGATTGCCCCTACTGAACAAAAGGTAAACATAAACACACAATAATTATTATATATTTTTTTTACTCAAATGCTATTTAAAATTTATAATAGCAACACCAACAGGCTTGTATATCTTTTAGTATAGTTATATTTGTAAAGCGCGGACCCTGAGTTTTTTAAAGATGTAATCAATTCTTCTTCCTCTTAGCGTTTGTCCCGATTTGGGGTCCGCTTGACAACCTAATCCTATGAATTGGCGAAGGAAGGGCGATGATTGGTGTTGGTACAAGTTTTTACGAAAGCGACTGCAATCTTTAAAGTCCATCCCGCCAAATACCGTGAAGAAATAAGTCAAAACTGCCATGAAATAACTATCCCCACGTGTTGATAAAACGCGTTTTCTCTGGCAGCTTTCCAGGGAAAACGAGTGCCTTCCCGAGGTGATGTGTGGGGAAGGCGACCCATGTTTTTTAGTATGAAAAATCCGGGTAAAGCTCGAAACCCGGGGGGTTTTTATACTCACAAAAAACCTGCGTTGCATTTCCTAGTGGTGTGGTATAGTATAAAATAGGTAATTGTGTTTATCTACACTCACATTGTAAATCCTCTAAAACGTGTTCAAAAACGGTAGGCAATGGCTAGCATTACCACAACCGATTTTGCTATGATAAGCTTTTTATCTGTGGCAGTAACCTAATTTTAACTTTACATGCTCAAATTTTGATAACATAATGTACACCTGCACGCTCCCGCGCGGCCGCCGACACGCGCCCGCGCGACCGCCAGCACACGAGAGTTGGCCATGGCGGTGCAATGGCGGTCATTCTATGGTTTCCGAACACTTCATTTAGGATTTATAATATGTGTGTAGATAAAGCAGTGTATGCAACTGTACGTAATTAGGCCTTAAAACATTAGTGTGATCTTATTATGAAACTCGTATTTTAAGGACTCTTATTACGTAACAGTTACATAAACTACTATTCCCCACGTGTTGATAAAACGCGTTTTCTCTGGCAGCTTTCCAGGGAAAAAGAGCGCCTTCCCGAGGTGGTGTGTGGGGAAGGCGACCCGATTTTTTTAGTATGAAAAAATCTGGCGACCCGGTTTTTTTTAGTATGAAAAAATCTGGGTACCACCCGAAACCCGGGGGTTTTTATACTTTATCAAAAACCCAGGTTACTTTTCTTGTGGTGAAAAATAGTATAAAATAGGTAATTTTTTTATGAAAGTTCGCGACGTTCGTTCTGCGCGGGCGCTCGCACCGCGTGGCGCGGCGCGGCGTGGCGGCCACCATCATCGACTACTCGCTGTCGCGCCTCACGCTGCCGCTGGGGCCGCCCCGCGCCCGCGCCCCCGCCCCCGCCCCCGCCCCCGCCCCCGCCGCGGCGCCGCTGTACAACGACCTGGCCGCCGACGACGGCCTGTTCGATGCCGTCGGGGACTACCAGTTCGAGGTCTACCGCCTCATGAGGGACAAGCTCGAGTGAGTCGCTAACTACTTTCAACTATAACATATTCTTTTGTGTCTAGGTCACGGATGCCCTGAAAACAAAGGTGTTAACGGGCCCGGTAGTTACCCGTTAAATTCATGGCTCGCTGCTCGATTTTGATTTGAAAATTTTATCAAAACATTTCTTCAGTACAAATCTGTAACGATTTTTTCAACTGCAATGACAATAAACGAAAAAAATACTAGGACGCTAAAAGTAATATAAAAAAATATTGGTAATACTGGGACCGTATAAAAACGAGACGACAATATTTTATCGACAAACAAGATGACAATATTTTATCGACAACCGAAATGACAATATTTTATCGACAATCGAGATGACAATATTTTATCGACAACCGAGCTAATCAAAAACTATGTGTAGGAATGACAAATATGAATCAAAAGTCTCGTATTCATTTTAGTGCAATATTACATTTCAGACACCCTGAATTGCATAGCACTACACTTGTGATACCTACCTATTTTTAGGATTCCGTAGCCAATATGGCAAAAACGGAACCCTTATAGTTTCGTCATGTCCGTCTGTCCGTCCATTCGTATGTCACAGCCATTTTACTCGTATATAAGGTGTATTTTGTATGCCGCTATTTACTTATGAAGTTTAAAAAATATTTTTAGGGGGAACGCTCCTTCTTTTTTTTAACCGACTTCTAAAAAGGAGGAGGTTCTCAATTCGATTGTATTTTTTTTAAATAACCAATTATCATCATGTTGCACATCAATCGATAGGTATTTAAAAATAACATCCAGATTTCTTTGATTAAGCAAATATTTATAGAAATAATCGCTTGGAAAGTCAGAAAAATTGTGTCCATCCTGTAACTTTTGAACCGTTAGTCCAAAAAATATCAAAAAATGAGAAGATGCGCCTTATCACATACTTTCTTCGAAAATTGTTTTGGACATTATCGGCTTAGCATCAGATACGACCTTTTGTTATTAGTTTGGTTCTTATTCCATTGTCCAACAAAACTGATACATTTTCAGCTAACAGTAATTCTAGGTTGCCATAGTTCCGCCACATTCAAAACAAAAGCGTTAGTTTTGCGATTATCAATGTCCACATTATTCATAGATAAAGAATCGTAAACAAATTCATAATTCTCCTAACCATTGATGATTACTGTAAGTCCGCAATGCCTAATTCGAGACAATTCTTATCATATCCGCTATAAAAAGAAAAGTTTAGATGAGGCATTCAGAGATAACACTGTCGCGCGATGTATTCTTTTAGATTAAGAACTACAATCATAATAAATGTGAAGATTTGACACGTTTCGTTATCGTTTTGATTGTAGTCGCTAGATAATAATTGCCTCACTGCCATAATCTTTAATGAACCCTCTCAAAAACGTCATCTACTTAAAATATTTGTAAGACTCATATAAATAAATACATTTATGCTCTACATAAGTGCTCATATAAAATGCAATAGATTAACACATTCATTGCCACCCAGCCAAACAAGACATCCGCGCCAGGCCACAAAAATTTGTCATATAAAGCCGTAGTACCACGATCCTGACTTGGTCGTCCGGCTTGGGAACGAAATCATAAAATACCCGATAGTCGGGTTTTCGGCACTGAATGTGTTAAGTGAGAAACTTCCTAGCCAAACTATATGAACATAATTTTAAAACCTGTTATTTTGTCCACAGCAACGACTGGAAGAACTTCGAACCGTACACCAACATCCTCTGGCTACACTACACCGTGGATAAAATGATAACGGCGCTTCGCTACAAAAGAACCAACACCAAACTACACAAGCACTACATCTCCAAACTCAAGGCCATCAAAAACCGTATCTTAACGTACGGCAGCGCCACACAATTCGTACTCACTGACATCGAATATTGAAACGAACAAATGTAATTTATATTAATCAAATTTTATATTCTCACTAGTACAATATGGATATATTTAGCCCCACGTGTGAATTGGACCTGCGTTGCATAAATTATAATGTACATATTTGCTTTGGTAATATAATAGACGCTGAAAGAATTATTTACGAGATTGTAACGTTAGAACAGCGAAAAGGTGCCTTCTTAGCTAAGGTAGTGGCTTTGTTCAAATTAAACTCATACATTGTGTTCAGACATGCATTTTATTTCACCCAGATTTCTAAAATTTCTTATTCCAATAACTTGACTTAGTCCATAACCGTAAGAATCGAAGAAATGTTGAAGTTATCGTGCCAAGTGCCAAGAATGCTAAGTTTTATTATGTAGCTAGCCCTGCTAGCATGACTCGCGACAACGCATGTTATGCTAAGCCGCCTGGAACCTTCATGTCATGATAATCGAACGAGCGAAGCGTAAGCGAAGTGAAGTTCTTATCGAACGAGCGGAGCGTAATCGAAGTGAAGTTCTTACAGACAACTTCGGACACAACGGAACTGTCAGCTGGCTACCTAGACGTCCCTGCATTTCGATGCTATTTGATTTTCAATAGTTGTTCCGTGATAACTTTAGTAACGTTTTTCTGATCTTTATGGAATTTGTTAGGATTAGAGCAGAGATCAATATAATTTAAGAGTTCGTATATGAGCAAGATTGATCAAGGGGTTATGGAGCTAGAAGGCTCGAAGCAATTATCATAAGGGTCCTGTTATATCGGTCTCGTTTGCGAGGAAATCGCGAGTTCGCAGTTCGAGGCGGACTACAGCAAATGAAGTATCTTATCGAACGAGCAAGCGCACCGAAGTGAGGTTCTTACAGACAAGTTCGGATACAACGGAATTGTCAGCTGGCTACCGGGACGTCCTTGCTTTCGATGGTTTATTGATTTTCAATAGTTGGTTCCGTGATAAGTTTTAGCAACGTATTTCTGATTCTTATAAAATTTGTTTAGGTCGTAGCGGAGATAATTATAATTTGTAAGTACTTATATGAGCAGTATTGATCAAGGGGTTATGGAGCTAGAAGGCGCAAAAGCGATGTTTACAAGAATCATAAGGTTCTTGTTAAATTGACCAACTCGTTTGCAAGTTCTGTTCGAAGCGGACTACTAGTTTTAATCGGTTAAAAGCTAATGATGTTGGCGTATGAGTAAAAAAACACTAATTAACACTTTCGCAACCGGGCAAAATTTTGGACAATACCCCAGAAACCGTCAGAACTCGTCAGGCGGGTTACGGCATGAAACGCAATGCCGCACGCCGCGTGCCCGGCATCTGAGCAAACATTACGAGTGCCTACCAGGCGGGTTCTCGGTAGTCAGTGTTAATAAAAAGATCAATAACAAACAGAAAGCTTTCAAACTGCAATGCGCAAGAAGTAGGCTAATTACCCTAACCCGTACGCAACGCTATATAATAGTGCGTTGAATCAATTGTATACGCATTGTTGCGTGCTAGTTGCGTAAAGTATGCCGCTATTCAGTATACAGAGCCTATTGTAGAACCCGGGAAAGTAAGTACAAAGGAAAACCTCAGAATCGTTAGATTGATCGCGTATTTACTTTACAGTGGACGTCTACGATATTGTCTCTGTAAAGACGGGGATCCAAATGTATGGAATTGTATGCAGTGAAAAAGGGTTCATCTACTCCGTACTTTTACGTAGGTACAGGTAAACAGAGATGTGCAAAATGGTTTAGAAAAAGTATTTAAATACAAAATGCAAATACTATCATGATTTACTATTTCAAATGCAAAATACAAAATACTTAGCAAAATTGTATTTGAAATACTAAATACAAAATAGGTATTTTCAAAATACTTTTTAAAAATACAAATGCTTTTTAGAATTCCGTGGCCTAAATGGAAAAAAACCGAATCCTTATCTCGTCATGTCCGTCTGCCCGTGATCATATGTCATAGTCAAGCATAGCCATTTTAATCAATAAATATAAAGCAAATGTTAAACAAATTTTAACTAGAGGTGAATTTTGTGTGCCACTAATTTGTTTTGTAGGTAAATGGTTAAAATATGTTTTAGGGTCGGTACTCGACTCTATACATGGCACGAAACGTTTTTTTTTCATGCTCTGCTAGTGAGTTATATTTATCTATATGGATCCAAATGCAAGGCAGTCTTAATACGTGACGGGGCCCTAGGGCACTTGAGAATCAGGTGCCCTCAGGCGCTCAATTAGGGACAACGTTGACTGTAAAAAAAACTTTCGGGGCCCCCTTGAGGATGGGGGTCCTGGGCACGGGCCCCGTGTGCCCTTATGGAAAAGACGGCCCTGTCCAAATGTCATTCATTTCCGTTCCAGGGAATTTACTTTCGAAGTATCTATATTTTTTTAAGTTTCAATGCAATGTAAATTCGGTACAAAAATGGATTGCTATATAATACGATTTCCATTCTTATAAGCGCTGGCATCCTGGCGATAAGACGTCCGACTTTCAATCTGGAGGTCTCGGGATCGAATCCCGACTTTGTACCACTGAGATTTTCGGAACCTATGTACGAATTATCGGTTGATATTTATCAGTCGCTTTTCGGTGAAGGAAAACATCCCGCGGAAACCGGAACTAGATACAATAAGGCGTAGTTTCTCCTGTGGGTTGGAAGGTCAGAAGGCCAATTCATGTGATTAGTTCGCCAAGCTGGGACAAACGCTAAGAGGATGATGATTTCCATACTTATCTTAATTCTCCATTTGCAAAACAGGACTCGTTACAAAATGACGAGATCGTCAGGAATGAGTGCCTTTTTTCCCTTGGTTACGCTGTGTCCTGTCCTACCAATAACCCACGTAGGATCAATATAACTATAACCTGTTAAACCTACCCTTTCTACCAACATTATATTAAATTACAAAAAAAAAGTATTTTGTATTTTCAAAATAGAAAATGGGTCCCAAAAAGTATTTCAAATAAATTACAAAATGCTTTTGTTAAAAAGGTATTTAAATAGGAAATAGGTATTTTGCATTTTGTATTTGCATTTTAAATACAAGTATTTCAAATAAGTCACATCTCTGCAGGTAAAGTAGGTACAGGTCTACTCCGTACTTTTTGATAAAGGATAGTACAAACCTATATTGTAAAAGCGACCATTTTCATTACGTCAATGGTATTTTGGGATGATATAAAAATAAGGTTCCACCGAGATTTGAACTCGGATCGCTGGATTCAAAGTCCAGAGTGCTAACCATTACACCATGGAACCTCTTGCAAAGCTATACGTATTTGGTGTATTGGATTTACTCCGTGATCAAAGCAAGATTTACACTTGAGCAAACAGTGAATGTGTAATTATGTGGTAAATATAATAACAAAAGTTTTTTTTTTAAGTATTAAGTAGGTCATTGAATTAGTTCCTTATTATTCGATGACTAATTACACGGTTCCATGGTGTAACGGTTAGCACTCTGGACTCTGAATCCAGCGATCCGAGTTCAAATCTCGGTGGAACCTGCTTTTTGATGGTGAGCATAGGAACCGTAGTTTTTAGCAGACTATTTAGCAAGCGGTTTTTATTTTTTAAAGTATTATTTATTACTGCTAAAACAAGGAAATAAATCAATATGTGTGTTTTTTTTTTCAAATCATAAAAACATTTCTACCATCGTGCAAGAACGCCTTAACATTTAAAAAATACGCCCACTCACGAAGTTGAGTTTCCGAACGAAAACGCAGCTGTCAGTTATGTCAATCGTTACGTTATCAGTCAGTCTTTATTCTAATTTTTAATTATTTCAATAAGATTAGAGATCTATTATATTTTTTTAGCAACAAATTGAAGAAATTATATTAAATGAATATATACTACTTGTTTTATCAATAAGTAATAGTCTAACTAGTGTCGAGTGTTAGACGTGTTTCAAGTATGTTTGTTCAAATATTCATAATGGTAAAAAATCATTGATGAGTATTGTTGTTTACGAATTTCGTGGAATTGAAGATATCACCGACTGCCTTTAGAATATATTAGGTGTTAGAATGGAAGGGAGTAACGATTCGTTGTCAAGTAAGTGAAAATTCTTGACCATATTGGACGTTATGATACGAGATCGCAACTTTCGTAATTACGTTGCTTTTCGTGGTTCTAGTTTTGACTGCGCCTATGAGCGGGTCGTCTGCGGTGCTCCTGACTCCTGGGCGGACGAGGAACATCGCACAGGACATGGAGGCTCTGAGGCTATCGCGGCAGGACAACCCATTTTTACAAGTAAACATTTTTTTTAAATTGTGTATTACGAAATCTAAGTAACTAAGTAAAATTAAGTGAGTTTGTAACGACGTAAATATTGAAGTTTGCTAAAACGTACTCTACTAGAATTAAATGAATTAGGTCTTATTTTACTAAATAATTAATTTTATTTTTAATCATCATTATAGATAAAAAAAGATAAAAGATATTTGTTCTTCAATTTAGGCACATTACGATGCACTTATGAACGTCAGAGAACTCTCCTCAGAGAAGTCCTCTGACCCGAGAAGTATTATGACCACCAAGAAACTCGGCGGGACTTATTTTTTCAAAACAGTTTATTATTATAATCCATTATATATTTAACTTAAAGCTTATGTTTGTCAGTAGATTTTCTAGTGTAAAATATATTTTCCTACAGTTTTTTCAAATCCTGATTAATGTATTCTTATTAAAATTAAACACTTATTCAGTCTGTTCCACATCAACATATTTTGAACAAGGTTTTGCCTATGAGTCATCTAATCTGCTTATAAAAACCAACAAGCCTGCCTAAATCCATAGTTTTGGTAGTAATCACCAAACAAGGTTATCTTAATCCTATTATATTGGTGATAATCTCTTCTTTACATAGGGTTGCCACCTATTTTTGAGGGAAGAGTAAATGTCAAAAATACATGATGAGACATTCCAAAAACTAATATTTTTGCTTTCTTTACATTTTTCATCAGTGCACCGAGACAAAATATAATAATGGAATGAGCGGAACGCAAGAGTAGCAAGTTCTTACAAACAACTTCTGGCTACTGGGATGTCTCGGCATTTCAATGGCTTTTTGATTTTGAGAGTTTGTTCCGTGATAACTTTAGTAACACTTTTCTGATCTTCATGAAATTTGTTGGGGTTGTAGCAGAGATACATATAATTTGAGAGTTCGTATATGAGCAGGATCGACCAAGGGGTCATGGAGCTAGAAGGCGCGAAAAAATCATCATGAGGGTCTTGTTATATTTGTCATCTATTAGTTCTAAGGCAGACTACTAGTTTTATCAGCAATATACAAACTTGGTAGTAACCCTAACTGTACATGATGTGTATGTTTTCAGCAAGTCATTAAGGCCAGCCGGGAGAGTCTGATAGAGAGCCACATTGATGAGTGTGAATCTGATGACACCATTTTAATGTCACAGGTACTGATTGTTCATATATTTTTACTAATGGACGTAGGACTGTAGTTTTTTAAAAACCGGCCAAGTGCGAGTCAGACTTTCGCACGAAGGGTTCTGTACCATTATCTATAAAAACATTTATCAGATACAGCCTGGTGACAGACGGATAGACAGACAGACGGACAGCAGAGTCTTAGTACTAGGTCCCGTTTTAACCCTTTGGGTACGGAACCCTAAACAATGGAAGATGTGATTCAAACTCTGGCTCATTCACTGTAGAAGTGTAGACTATAATATAATAACATTTACGTCACACGCTACGCGTACGGTAAAACTCACATTATGGCCAGGTGGAGACGTAAAATTGTGTACTCACCACGGGCAGTAAAAAAGAAAGCCCTCTATCGCATATTTACAACCCTCGCCTGCAGCTCGGGTTACAAATACCTGCGATTTCGGGCTTTCTTTCTTTTACAGTCCTTGGTAAGTAATGTACTATTTCAACACACTTGCTCGTAAAGAGGTTCATCCCTTTTAGGCTCATAATCCTAGATATTAAACACGCGTGCTTTTCGCAATAATTATCGAACTAGTGCCAATAATTTAATAATCCGATCAAGTGACGTTTGTATTCTAGTACCAAGTTGTATGTACGCAGACGAATCGTTGTAATTTAGTCAGGTATTAGTATTACCTTTATTTTTTTAACTCTTTAGGAGTTTGTATTCTAAAAAAGTAAATATACACATTTACGATAGAATACAAATTATACAATCTTAATTGAGAAAAAGAATCATTTCAACTTATTACATATATATTACTCGTAATACACAATAAATTATGTCTGTTTGAATATTGACTGTTTGTCATAATATGTCCGCGCCTTCGCCTCAATCTGCACACACATCCAAAAAAGAAAATTGCGCGCCACGTTAAGTTTACCTCAAATCATAGTATATTTGTTAGATTTTTCTCGTTCTGTTTTATTTATTTAAACAAATTATATTTTAAGTAAATAAGAAGACAACTCTAGCGTTAATTTAACCTCTGGATATATTTCAGAATTGTCATACATACTAGTAAAATGATGTCATAAAATTTTTACTAGTACTTACAGTTAGTTGCACAACTGAGTCAATATTAGTACCTTAGTAAAATGTAAATAATTTGATAACAATCTAATTTACATAAAAGTTCTAAACGCAGAATATTAATCCTTGGGTACGGCTACAAAACTGCCTCACAAATTATTTTCTTCCGACCTATACATTTTTCTCAATTTCATACCGAAAACTAAAATTTCACCTAATTTATTTTTCCCATTATTTCATTTTTTCTTAGGCATTCCCAATTCAGTAACTCGTTTAAAGTAAGGAATTCCACGACCATTATTTTAGTTATCAATCATTTAAATAAAGCTTATTTTTGTAATTAGTTACTGGCGATGTATAGTCAGGTGCAAAACTAAGTCAAGGCAAATGGCCGAAAAAATTTCTCGTTACTTAATTTTTGTATCGGACTTCATTCTGAGATAACCATAAAAATACGTGAGTGATATAAAAGTCATACACCTCATTTTAAAGAGCATATAATGTACTATTTCAACTAATTGTCTTACCTGGTTGTGTAAAAGAAAAATATAAATATTGGGTTAGATAAAAAAAAGTAGTTTAACAGTTTTTGGTTCAAAATCAGGGATGAATAAAAAAATCAAGATGGTGAATGCAATGAATAATGAATCGAAAGGTAATTGGTACACAACTTTTCTGACTTTCGAAGCGATTATTTCAGAAAATATTCACTTAATCACAAAATAGTCAAAGAAACCTCAATGTTGTTTTGAAAGACCTATCGATTGATGTGTCACATGTTGATATTTGGTTAATTTTTTTTTAAATTTAGTTACCTGTATAGAGCGCCCCCCTAAAAATATAATTTTTTTCAAATTTATGTCTAAATTTTATTCAGATACGTCGTATAGTTTCCGAGTAAAATGCCTGTGACATACGGATGGACAGACAGACAGACAGACATGACGAATCCATAAGGGTTCCGTTTTTTGTCATTTGGCTACGGAACCCTAAAAAGACAATCAAAAAACCGGCCAAGAGCGTGTCGGGCCACGCTCAGTGTAGGGTTCCGTAGTTTTCCGTCCGTCACAGTAAGTGTCCCCACTTAAGAGTTAATAACACCGCCATGTAGGATATGATATTTGAGTTCCACGTACAGCGACATCTATCGGCAAATTAAGTAAACTATTGCGCGCGAGCTTAAAGTATGGGAGATGATTTTTATGGAATAATTCTTTATTGCGTGAACCGATTTTCACCGTTTTTACTTTATTTGAAAGCACGTCATTTCATTGTAATTTTGTAGAAATCACAGGTACAATAAACACCTGCTTATACGGTTAAATTACAAACTTAATTCAGAAATTATTTTGTAATTTTTTTTCAAAAACTATTCATCCTATCAAGTTCAAAATAATTTTCCTAGAAAGATTTTATAAAGTTCTACTTTTGAGATTTTTTTCATATTTTTAAAACTTATGGTTCAAAAGTTAGAGGGGGGGGACGCATATTTTTTTACTTCTGGAGCGATTATTTCCGAAAATATTTACATTATCGAAAAATGATTTTAGTAAACCCCTATTCATTTTTAAATACCTATCCAACAATATATCACACGTTAGGGTTGAAATGAAAAAAAAAATCACTCCCCACTTTACGTATAGGGGAGGTACCCTAATAAAAAAAAAAATTCCACTTTTTATTTTACCACTTTGTCGGCGTGATTGATATACATATTAGTACCAAATTTCAGCTTTCTAGTGCTAACGGTCACTGAGATTATCCGCGGACGGACGGACGGACGGACGGGCAGACATGGCGAAACTATAAGGGTTCCTAGTTGACTACGGAACCCTAAAAAGACGAAGGAGGTTTCATACTATTCAATGAGGATGTATTACCTCATGAGCTTTTAATTACATACAGGCTGCTACAAAGTAAGAAATTATTAGTTAATTTCTTCGTAACCACTGTACTGATTGTTATGATACTGTGTATACTGGTTCTAAATACCCTATTGCATGTGCTTGAGACATAGTAAGTATGGAAATACATATAATAGGAGGCCTTGCTCTTTCACAGTTACCTAGTACATTTGTGCACTTGTTCAATGATTTTATCATTTCACATATATCTTTAACTAGCTTTTGCCCGCAGCTTCGCTCGCGTTAAATTCGGGGTAACACGGTTCCCCTTTCCTGATTTAAAACACAGAAGAGAACTCGGAACAGAATATTATTTTAATACGCTACTGTAGACGATATTATCTGTCTTTATAATACAAATAGTCACAAATAGTCCGCATACCAATTTTTAGCTTTCTACCTTGAAAATTGCGGAATGCTCCATACAAACTTCCACCCCCCATTTTAGGGAAGTGGGGGGTTAGAAAAAGACAAACAGTAGCCTATGTCACTCTCCATCCCTTCAACTATCTCCACTTAAAAAATCACGTCAATTCGTCGCCCCGTTTCGCCGTGACAGACGGACAAACAAACAAACACACACATACACTTTCCCATTTATAATATTAGTATGGATATGGATGTCCCAAATATCTTAACTTTTTACCTGTAACATTGCAGGATTTTGGCAGCACTGCACTAGATTTTGTGGAAGAAGACCCATTGACCTTGAAAGAGGTTCATGAACACATGATCAGGTCTCCGCCTCCAACAAGCTGCTGGTCTAATGGTATGTTAAATAAATTATTAGTCCAAACAGCATTTCTTTGTGGTAAAATAGTGAAACCGGGTAGATGGGGCTTGGCCAGTGAAAGGCAATCATTATTTGTAAAGGTAATCATTACAGCATTATTCAAGGGATTGCGAAGCAAATGACCAGTGTTTCACAAGGCATTATGTTATAAAGGAATCCTATTATGGAGTTGAATAAAATAGGCCATCTTTTGGATAATATCTAGCTGTATTTTAAATATTGATTAGGTTTTAACCAGCCAAACCAAGGGTTTTGAAAACTTGTTCAAAATCCTTTAAAATAGCAGCCTGGTTTCCTGATCCCTTTATAATGAATTATCTTTTTAATACTTTTTGCTACTATTGCAATTTAAGTTGTACAGTCACCATGCGGGAATGTTGAGCAACTTGCCATTGTTCGTAATTTGACCGTGTAATGAATGACCGATGTTACTGACAGCTGACAGCTAGTCGGTAAGGTCGGTCATTCGTTAAACTATCATTACACGGCTAAATTATGAACAATGTCAAGTGGCTCTACATTCCTGCATGGTGACTGTACACATAGACATAAACAAAAAGGAAGATGAGTGACGCTCATAGTAAATAAAACTGAAATGTGTTCCAGCACCTACACACTTGTAAAATGATACACACCGCTATAATGTATGTGCATCATGGGCAAAACAGATAAACCTATATGACTAGCACGGGTATGCGAGTGAGACCTCCATATTTTGCGTATTGCACAAAGTGTGACTGTGAGACTCTGCCACACGACTAATTCAATATAGGTCCCGGAACCTATATTTGATGGCACACAATCGAGCACCTGGTACCATATCTCCCTTTTTGTATAAATCAATGACTGTACATGTTATTTAGAGCTTCACCAGTAAAATCAGTAAAATTACACAACATAAGAAAATGGAACAAAATATTTTAGAACCTCAAAACGAGGTCCGTCATAATAATTTAGAAAAATGATAATCTCGAAATTCCAGCTATCCAGGTTACACTATAAATATAATTAATATAACCAACACAATTGGGTATAAATTTCAATATTCATTGATTCAAACATCACACGCAATATTGCGATTACCTAATATGAATAATTACGATATTCCTTGTAAAAGCGATTATGCTGTATGGCTTTCTAATGATATGCATCTGTGCAGTCAGTGTGTTTTTCTATAATAGTCAATAGTTTGTTTTCATTTAAAAAGTAAACGTGAAAACGGTTGAAAGTGAAGAGAAATTTCCGTTCACTACTTGTTAACTGTAAAATAAAACAATGCTTAATTTTAAATTGCGAACTGAATAGCATTACTTTTTTAAAAGGCGAACTTAAATAATTTTACATTATACACATTATAGTAGTCTCGTAGAGTTTCGTATCTGCATAATGTATGAGTTAAATAAAACATCGGTTTATTTTGAAGGCTTTTAAGACAGTTAAGGTCTTTCCAAACTTAGTTCACTCCAATTAATAATTTCACCTGAAGGTTGATTTTACTAGGGAGTACCCATTCTTTTAATTAGCCAAAACATATGATACTAGATTACCAATGTGTGACTAACAATAATTAATATTAATGATACAAATTGTTTGATTCTTACTTTTGTTATCTCAGGGCATGCAAGGATATTTATGAAACATTTATCCATTCACTTGTTTTGAGATATACTACGACTACGTAGTAATAAAATGTTATAAATACTCGTAAAATGCGTACGTAGATGGTGAAATACCTGTCAGTGTCAAAATACAATATAAAAAATGTTTCTTCGACAAGGCTATGGATGATACAAGGACGATCGATCTCTCTTATAGGAAAACGGTCGAAAAAGTGTCCAGCGGTAAGCACTAAACAATAGTTCCAAATATCTCCGGGTGGCGCTAGGTACTATCGGGTTCAGAATTGCATGGCCAATTTATGAATGAATTCATTGATAAATTGACCATGCAATTTTGAACCCGATGGTACAGTTCAGCATTTGAAATGAATTACCGATATTTAATACTTATATGACATTCTAAATAAAATTAATATTCAGAGTGTTTTTCTTCTCCGCAAATAATTATTTTGTAAATACCTATGTATGGATTAGATTTTTTAATATCAAAATTAATTTAATCAAATTTAATATCGCTGTGGCGTCATCAGTTTATCGCCTTTTGACGGACATTTTTGTAACATAGAGATTTATATCCTTCTTGTACCATCCATAGACAAGGCGATTATTTCTTTTGACATTAATCTAAGATGCGTTGAGTATTATTTTTAGGTTAATATGACTTTGTATTTTCTCCAAACGTACTAATATTCGAGAAGATCCACAACAAATTTAAAGATTACGATACATACGTAAACTATACATAGTGTATTACTTAAGTTAACTTTTTGTTAGATATCTAATAGCAAAATATGGGATGCCTTGCAGCTATGAATTTTCATGGGTCGCCTCCATTTATCCACGTTTCTACGGTTAATTAAAAATAATGAATAAGTATTTTTAAAGCCAAGAAGACGTCATTGTGTTTCGTAAATATTAAAGAAGCAAATGTAGACTGGGACCAGAAAACCCATTAATGTGCCTATCCCTTTTGTAAAGATTTCCTTTCCTATGGTAACTTACCTAGTGGTAATCATATGGTAACCTAATCGGAACAAGAAATTACGAAGTTTTTTTTGCTTTAGATTTTCAACTGACGTAAACAAACGTTGTTATCTCGGACATTGTAAGTTTTTTGAAACAAAATAGCTTTTAATTTTCTACAGTCATGGGACGAATCATAGAAAATCAATTGAGCTAGAAGCCACAAATGTTCGTACTCCGCGTGTTATTTAGTTAATTGAGGATCAACTATGAACTATCCAAATTCTGAACACGCGATGTTCCAACTGTCAGGAATTCATCTCTGAGATAGAATATCGTCAATTACTATCGCCAAAAAATTTCCAAATCCATGGTGTTGCTTTAAAGATACGTATAAGTAAGTGTAAAGAAATAGCCACGCGCGGTTTGATAGGTCCTATTGATATGAAGTGGATCTAATTTTTAAACATTTGTCCTTAACTACATTTGAACCTTATTACAGAGTAAAACAGTCGTTCATAGGTGACTAAGTAGTAAAAAGTAATAAAAACGGTCCGATGGAGAGCATAATGTAGGGGGCGGTGTCTCACTCGAACTCGTTACAAAATTGTCACATTTGATACATTTTGATTGTCTGATGACGTCAATTCCTCCTTAGTCAAAGCGAGACACAGTCCCCTAGATAACCTTCTCTATCGGCCTCACTTTGTGACCGAAAAATTAGATCCACTTCATATAAATCCATGTACTATTTTGAGGGTGCTTGCTTCTTCTAGTAATACTTGTTCTGTGGGGTAACTGCCACTGCTTGTACTAACGCACCATCTTCCTAGAGTTCGTCCCGGCTTTTTACGTCACTAAAGCCTGGGGTCCGATCGTTTCCAGAACTGCTTATACTAACCAATAACAATATATTCTAGAGTCGCTCTCGTACCGAGCAGCGTCAGCGTTCGAGTTTGGCGCCGACAGCCCCGTGTCGTTTAGCGCGTACTCCGTCGCGCATGAGAAGGTCACTAACAAAATATTACTGTGTTGTCCATTTCGGTTGCAAAAACGTCTATTAGTTTTTATGGTCAACGTAGGGGAATTGAGAGTGTTTTGTTTTTGTTTTCGTGTCTATTATATGAAAATGCCAAAAGCTAACTTTTTTTAGGGACTTCTACATTAGACAGTAACGATGGTAAATCTAGTTTGTATAAAGTTGTTGCTACTTACAAGTAGTCAAGAATAACGTTTAAAACGTTTGAAATTGATCTTATAAGCATTCGTCCCGTACTAACGAGTATGAAGTACGGGGACACAGAATAAATAATGATATTACGGGAAGAAAAGCGAGTATACATTGACGATATCTAAATGTGATCGCGCTGCGCTACATTTTTGTTTTTTTATAACGAAATATTTACCGCATTTCTTGTGCCGCGCATATCATCGCCCCTATTTGTTTTGAATTTTATTGCCTCGTCGGACAGTTTTCAACCGGTAATCTGATCGTCATTTTCGTATGTAGACGCTTTTGCAACTGAGCATATGTGTTGTCTAAAAATGTGTATTTGTTTCATTTTAGCTTTGAAGTGGTTTATGAAAGTTTTGTAATCGTTGTGCAGGATTGTTCGCGCTCCCCGCGCCGCTCGCGCGCGTCGCGCTCGGCGTCCCCGCGCTCGCACGAGCTGGCGCTGTGTGGGAGGCCACTCTCGCTGCCGGGTAACCAATAACTCTACTACGCTACCATCATCCTCCTAGCACATTCATTGCCACCCAGCCAAACAAGACATCCGCCCCATGCCACAAAAATTTCGTCATATAAAGCTGTAGTACCAAGATCCCGACTATCGGGTCGTCCGGCCTGGGAACGAAATCATCAAATACCCGATAGTCGGGTTTTCGGCACTGAATGTGTTAACGTTATGTCCCGGCTTTAGCCACGGCTCAATTGAGACTGGAGCCCGCTCGACAACTTAATCCCAGGAATCGCAGGCACTAGTTTTTACGAAAGTAACTGCCATCTGACCTTCCAACCCACAGGAAACAAAACAATGCCTTATTCGGATTAGCCCGAAAAATTTTTAGTTAATTTTTTAAAACTGAATGACGTAATCTCGGCTCATACGATAAGTTTTTTTGGATATCGTTGGGGTGTTTTTCGGAGGAAACCGGAATTATCCCAGTAAGACCGAGTTTCCTCTCTGGGTTGGAAGATCAAATGCCATTTTTGGGACCAGGATTCCAAAGCCAACATCGGCGTTCTATAGGGTTCAATTTGAATTGCTGCGATGAAGAAAAAGGGTAATCCTTATCAACCGGTTACCCTTTTTGCAGGTGAAAGCCACCTCCGCAACGCTCTGAGCAAGAAAGTGCAGCCGGAGCGTTTCTCCCTCCTGCAGCACCCGCGCCCGCGCCGTGCCGCGCGGCAAGACGACGACAGCGTGCACCTCGTTCCCGATCACAAGTAAAATAACTAAACAAATGTCTATTGGTTAATGTTGGTCAAAACCCTATTGTGAGGTTACCCTAAAGAGAAAAATAATTATTAACAACTGTTGGGTAAACCCTATTGTGAGGTTACCCTACTGGTTATATTGGTAACCGTAATTTGAGCGTTACGGTTTGTGTTGGAATCCCTTTTGAAAGGTTATAGTAGAGGTAATGTTGGTAGCCTTATTGTGAGGTTACAGTTATGTTGGATGTTGTAAACATATTGTGAGGTAGCAGTCTTGCAGGTTATTGCAAGCTGGGAACCCTGTTGCGCGTTGGAAACCCTTTTGTGACGTTACAGTGCTGCTGATCATTTTGGTACGCCGATTGTAAGGATAACCCTAATTACAAATACCATATCAAGGGAACAGCTCTATTGACTGAGAAATAATTAGTAACCTTATGGTGAAAATACAGTTCTTAAACTGTTACTTGGGTATGTTATGTACAGGAAATACTAGTTTTCTTATTGTGAGGTAAAAGTTATATCCTTGGGTCTTTGCCGCATCTAATGTTGATCATCCTAATGGCGGACTATCTAGGTACCTAATACAATTCGGGTAAGCACATAAAAATAGTAACTGAGAAGTGAATTGTAATGTTTAAATACGAATAATATCTGACTAACTAGTTCTTTAATTTATTTAAATATGACACCGTTGTTCACAGCAGTAAAAATGGCAATAGAAAAATAACCTTAATATCAATAACCCTAGCTATATACCATTGCTAATTGACAGTTGTTGTAAAGTGATTAATAATGTTGATGTAAATAGGGTTCAGGGTAACCCTTTAAAAGGAAAAATCTAAATAAAAACACGATAGTCCTAAAGCGATTCCATATAAAAGAACACAAGAGTTCAGTAATAAGTACACTGAGAGTAACATAAAAGGTACAAGTTATCCATCCTTTTTCTCCACTAAAATTATCCTTATTGTGTTAGTATAAGGACTATAATGGTATGTTGTCTGGGAATGGATGACCATATTGGGTGTAGAAGGGTCAATGAGAGTCTTCTTGGATAAGGGGGTCTTCCTTCGAGTATCTTTAGTCGTAAGTGTTTATGTAGTTGATTTTCGAGATATCATAAAACTAAATAGTCACTCGTTTAAGCTAATCGCCAAATATCAACACTATTAGTCAGTAATAGAACATAGTACTGATTTAGCTAATACTGCTAAATGTAAGAAAGATATTTTGTTACTAACAATGCAATAAGAACTAAATTCCTATACATTTTTGGTGTTTTGCGTAAGTTCTATACAGTCGTGGCCACATAATTAAAAAAATATTATTTTTCAAATGCCTACAATTTGATGACAATTCTAAAAGTGCTTGGCCAATTCTAATACTAATAATTAAAATCGTATTATATGTATAAGATTAATATAGTGTAAATTAAACTTCTAAATAATATGTAGTTTGTAAAATTACATATGTGGTAATTTTACCACTTATGCTTGTTTTAAGGCTCCTTATTCCCTAAAAGGTCGAAAAACTCTATTAATGGAAATAGCCGCATAAAATGCAATTTTTATGATAGTTTGAAGTATTAGTAATACAAAAAAATACTTTTGAACCATATTTATTATTATTAAGTACCCAAAATACGATTCTCACAGAAAGTGTCCTGTGAAGTGTGATTTATAGGTAATTTAAAAAAATTCATAGTAAATTAAAATGTACCAATATAGTAATGATTTTTTTTATCCTGATAGAAATATAGTTTAACTTTGCTATGGTAATATTTTCAGGGCAAAATATTTATAGGGTTTTCGTGGAAAAAATTAAATGTAACCGTGTTTTCATCAAAAAACTGGCATATAATCAGAAGGTATTTTGTCTATTATCCAAGATGAATCTTCTATTTTTATTTCCATGGCCGTCTCTCATACATGACATACTCAATAGATTTTTATTCAAATTGAATAAGAATTGTTACCCGTTTTTGCGTAATTTTGAAATGAACGGTACATCTAACTGGAAAATTCGGAAAGGCCTTCCAAGACAACCAATATTTTTCATATTTTACTAGTTCAAATGTAATATTTGCTCCGATGGCCGTCTAGATATAAAAATGAACTATTATATGCATCAATAGTTGATTTCAAAAAACCTAGTAATTTCGCCATAGCCTTCGAAGAAAATGAAGCATTTCGTAAAATTCGTCCGTTTTGGGAATAGGGCCTCTTAACACTTTTTTCAATTACCTACTTTTATTTCAGTTCATACAAAATTAGGGGCATGTCCCTTTCTTCTGTCCACATTGGTCTTTCTGGCCACGACTGTATGTGTACAATAATATATTATATGCTACTATAGAAACTCCGATGTATGTATTTACGAGTATATATAAATTGTTTTCGTGAGTTCCCTTCGCCCATTATCTTATTACACAGAAAGAAATGTAGAAATACTTTTGTTTCTATAAATTATCTAAGATATTATATTTATTAATCTTTGGGTGTAAAGAACAACACATTCCATAAAAAGATTTGATTCCTTTTATTATATAGGTGTATTATATATAGTTTATTATTTGTCTATAAAATATGTCAAATATTAGTTGTTATTATTGAGTTTAAGTGTTAGGAATTTGTAATGCTAAGATATAGTTCGAATTAAATAATACCGAATATCTAGTCGAGTATTGCAAATTAATGTTACCATTATTTTGGTTCTATATGATATATTTTAGAATAATTTCCTTTAAAAAACTGTTACTTATGGTTTTTATAGATTATAAAGAAATTGTTATAATGAATTTGTTGTATAGTTTATTCTTAAAAGGTAAGTACCTACAGGTCAAATAAAAAAAAACTTACCCACGTTTAATTTATGAAACCTTCAGTTTAGTTTCTCTATTTGTATATTTTTTAGTTTAAGGCTAGGGGCTGTATTCTATCATTAAAACACGTTTAGACAGGATCCAACTTCAAAACAACTCCAACGCATTAACTACGCAATACAGCTAGCGATAACGCCTAAACGTCTGATTCAGAAATATCAGAATTTACTTGAAAATTATTCCGATGTAACTCCAACATCTCCAATATTGGTTGATTATTTTTTGCGTTGAAGTTATGTTTGAGATAGATTGTGTTTTTAATGTATTGTGTATTTAAAAATTATAATACGGCACCAGTAGTTTAAATTTTATTTTAAATGAATGTAGTTATTTAGTATCAAAGTTCATAAAAGTGCTCACCACGATTCAAATCGAATATAAAGTATTAAAGTCCACCGACGACATAGGTATAGTGTAGTGTTATCGTTACGAATACCCGTCATAGAATATTAAATATGTCGAATAGTATTGTGCTAAAGGATATTAAGCAAGTTTTAGACGTAATTGCAGATTAGTTGAAGTATGTTATATTCACATATAATTATAATTTCAGTTTGTTTATTTCTTACGAAAGAAACGCTAGGTAAAATATAAGTAATTTAAGAAAATTCTGACGTTTGATATCAATATCAGCTTCTAAGTATAATTCGGTAAATTTAAATGGTACTTAAAGACTAATCCATTTCATGGTATAAACAACCATTATTACAATTATCCTTTGTGTAACCAAAATACACAGGCAACCAACATACACAGGTTGCCCTGTATATTTGCTAGTCGTTACAAAATGGAATAATAGTTATTTGTGCAACAAGAGAGGAAAGTTGGGTTTTCTTGCGAGTGTTGATTTTCAAAAACACAAGATGTAAAATAACTTTGCTCTCGTGTGACACATACAACTTTTCACCTCAGTAGTGAGAACATATTAAAGGTTAAAAATATGTATTTCGAATTTGTAATAGACCCCGAAATATGAAGTGGCAGTTCATGGCCGTCACTAAATTAAAAAACTACTTTGTCTCACTCCCTGGAGTGACGAAAGTAGCACTTTCGTCACTACAGGGAGTGGTAAAAGTGCGACTTTCGTCACTGTGTATTCGCAGGGAAGTAGGCTTATTCGAGCTGCTGAGGTGAAAAATAAATGAATACTCTGTACTTTTACTATCCATTCCGTTAAATTTGTGTTGACTAATGGGGAAGGCCGGTGAAAACTTATTGTAGAGGGCGCTGTTCCAGATGTCATACAATGAGAGAAAGAGGCAGAAGATGAATGGTCCTTAACTACGAGTATGTACGAAAACCGCATATAATACTAGTGTACAATCAAAAAGCTTTTCTGGCATTAATCTTCATCATTTTAATTTTAGAGTATTTCAGAAACCGATGGAATTATATTTCAGAGCAATTCGAGACAAAACGTTAAGTCATTTTCGCGAAAAAAAACTACTTCCCGGCATACAAATTTAGCTTTTCTAAGGACCAATATTGGAGATGTCACTTTGACAGTTGCCTTCCCCATTATTAGGATTCTTCTTCTTCTTGGTCGCATCCATCATGACTGATGATCGTGGTTGGTCGGTTTTGTTCGGGCGCGAACATACTCTTGCCATCGATTCCGGTCCATCGCTTTCCTCACCACATCGTAGAACTTCTGAGAGGGTTCCTCGCCTTTTGAGTTGAGCAGTCCATCGTGCTGGTGAACGGCCCCGTGACCTTTTGCCTTCAGTATTTCCAACAACGATTAATCTTTCCAAACTTTCGTCTCCCCTTCTCATTATATGGCCAAAGTAACTTCTGAGGCGTTGTTCACAGATTGTGGACAGTCGAACTTTAACATTGAGTTCCAACAGTATGGAGAGATTCGTGCGCTTGTCCATGGTATTCTCAGCATACGCCTCCAACACCACATCTCGAAGGCATCGATCCGCCAATCGTTATTAGGATTATGAAGAATTAATTAATGTGCACTTACGTCTAATCTAAATAATCCTATAGTAAACCGCCTTAATAGTAAAATAAAATAAAATAGGCATCGCTTTTTATTTAAGTACATTTAACTTGTCTTTATTTCTAGAACTCTGATATTACATTAGATGTGAATACTTTAATATAGCTGTTAGTACTGTTTAGATATTTAGATGTTTTAGTGTAAAAATAGTAAAGTAAGTATATCGTGAAAAGAAACCCCATACTTATAATACTTACTCTAATCTCTTTGCCTTTACAATTTATTTATGTCTTTGAATGATGTGATGTAAAATAAGAACAATTAATAATACTAGAGTATTGGAATTATATTATAGATGCACATAGATGTTATTTAACTATTCTTTTTGCACATAGCAACATTATTTACAAGAGCGTCGATATAAATGGAGGGTGAAGAAAATATGAATTGTAGGTACAACATTTGGCTTCATTTTTTTAGCTGCCCCTCCCTGACCCCCCTTGGCGACACCCTTGATTATTTACAATATTACCATACAAAGAATGTCCGATAACAATAATACATCCAATCGACTTTAATCAATTTTCGTAACCCAACCTGGTAACCAGTTATGAAATCGGAAATGTAAGTTCCCTTATGGTCATTTATTATCCTATTATTCACCTATGTTACCTGTATGTGCCATTTTCTTTACACACTGAAAAATGAGATATTTGCTAAATACCTAGTTATTTGCTATATGTAAAATCAACTCGGCGATAAATAGAAAAGTGTTCAGTTGTTAGGATAGTTTTCTGATCCATTTTGTGTTGCATTTGTACGCTAGTATTATTATTTGTACTTATTTAACTAATTGTGTCAGCGCGTTTCTAATTTGTCTCCATTCACCATTATACTGTACATGTATCGTTTCTTGAAAAACTCAACGTTGGGTACCTTTTCTCTATAAACGTCACATTAAAATTGAATATAAGATAAGGTACTCAATGAGTGCTGCTCATTTTAATCGAGCTTCGCATATTAATAAAATAATATTGATAATATATTTCAAGTTAAGACTTGCGACACCCTTACGATGGTTTCAAATCATTTATTTTGTTGGTGTGTCTTATTGTTAAATTTAGAAAAACATTATTAGCTCAATTGCCTGTCTGTTAATTATACGAAAATTCTTCATTATTTCATGTAATAAATATTTTGAAATATGTAACTAAGTATTAAATTTATGGCTTTATTTGGCGAACTGCGAGATATTAATTAATAGGAAATCGTACAAAAATTGTCTGCTATCCTGGAAATTACCAAAGATTTTTCCCATTATAAGTAAAAATATTGCTAGCTGTTACGAGTACCAGTGGCAACAAGTTGCTGGTAACAGGTGGAGTGGGAATGACACGCAAAATGACCATTATAATGAGAACCGCGACTTCATATCGAGGGTTGCGAGGTGAAACCCGATAAGTAGAAATAATTTTTGATTTAAATAAGCACCTAACGTATGTCAGCTTATTGTTCTATTTTCAAAAACCTATTAGCTCGAGTTATCGGGTTTCACCTCGCAACCCTCGATATATAATTTGTTAGGCTTTATTTACGGTTTCTGCTATTTAAGATATTCATGAATTATCTTCATAGTGTTTATCTCTAAGTGAGGGATACTTAATCCTGTGGTGCGAAAATGTATGTATGTATATATTAAGACATTGCACCTTTAGCCGATGCAATAAGGGATATTTTAGCTTAGACCACGTTACTCATATATTCGTTAGGTGCCATGCTCTGACCAAAGTAACAGTACTGGATATTATTGATTTATAAGCTATTTTATTATATAGGTTATGAATTACTAAGCGTGTGATAGTGATATTGACGTACCTACTTAGATGGTTCGTTTGAAATCAATCCATTTTAAATCGACTTCACATCTTGAGGTTTATTATAATTACTACAGACATAACAATGCGTAAGCCTTGCATTATTGCTTGATTGTTGTTGTCGACGACATCGTATCAAACCAGTACCAACTATTGTTATTAAAGTGGTACCATAACGCGTCGATCAAGCGTAAGGCGTCTCACACTGCGGCGGTTTCCGCATGCGGCACCGGTACGCGAGCGAGATAGTGCTCTGCATGTGTATAGCGCTATCACGCTTGCACACCGTCGCATGCGGTTGCGGCGCCAGTGTGATAATCGCCTTGGACAGGATTTAGAATTTTTATCTGTTGATTTTGACATAATATCACGTATACTAATGTTCAAGTTACGGAGTTTCAAAAAAGTTCCTAGAAATTTCGAGAAACTCACAAGAAATATAGGAAAATTAAATTTAAGAAACGGAAAGTTTCAAATTTTTCTATGTGAACTCCGCAATAATGGAAAGTTTCCGTTGGCACATCTCTAATTACGTCGCTGGTGTGTCTTAAGACTTGAACACACAGAAAATACTATATAATATTAACAATAAAGGTATTAATCACTTCAAACGCTTAGCATATTTACTACTTATAGAAGTAAGTAGAAATTATAATATACTTTAATGAGTAGGCCAATGTTTAAGTTTCCTGTTTGAAATGTTTTTGTCTTTCTCTGGTCATTCGCTGGTCGATAAATCCAGATTGTGTGTCGAAATAAAGTATTTCATTCTGATTTAGTTCTTTCATTTTATCTCTACCAGTTACCTAGTAAAATATAGATCTCTGGGAAACCCCTACCTAGGTAGGCACTATCACTTATCACTTGTAGGATGTTTGTATCTGTAAAACAGCAATATACTTAGTGAAATAAAACAAAGAAATTATTTATTTATAATTTTATTAAATTAGTTCTATAACTTTTTACATATAGTAAATTATATGTGCCACGTTCGTCAAATACATTGAATAATTCTGCCAAGTCACATCAGCAGTTATCGCGGTACCTAAATGTTGCCTACTCAGACAGAACCGTCAGTCGTACTCTGCCGGTTTCTGAACGACACATTTTAAAAACAAAATTAGAAGTTACCCATAGACGATGAATTTGGACATTATCATCTCATTACATGCAGTTCATTGAAGTGAAAGTGAGATAATATTGGTCAATGCACTGTCCAGGGGCGGTCTTCTATTAAATAAAAGTTTTGACACGTCTTTTAATTTTTGAATGCCAAACGTTTTCTGGCATATGTCGGCTTGCAATGATGCATGTTAAGCAAGTGACAAGTTATTATATTCCACGATTTTAACACAATTTTCACCTAAAGATAGCAGTCTAATTTTTTTACACACGTATCGTAGAATGCAATAACCGCATAGAGATGCTTGCAATAAATCTAATCGGTCGTCAAATTCCGTAATACTACTCAAACGTAAGCTTATTTCGGATTGGCTGTTATAAAGGGTTTGAATCAGATTGGCGGGTATACTAGGAATACGTTTAAGTAGTATCAGTCGGTGTTAAATTTTCGTTCAGAAACCATGGCATGAGGTTGTGACAACGCATTTTCCGGTCAACTTCGCAACCCTAACCCGAACTAACAGGACAATATAATTATGAAATAATTTGTATAAAAATTTTGGCTCCAATATTTACAATCGTATTGATATTTTTTTACAACGCCGGACTAAAATTTTTAATGTACAGAGGCAAGTTCGAGTAGGGTTGCCAGAGTTGTTCGGCTGGACAATTTATTGCGATTTCAATTCTAATAACACATTTCTTATCTAGTAAAGAGTGCGCGCGTACAGTGCACGCACGTACATTTGTAGGGTATTTACCCTATCATTACAGTGACGCTGTCGGTATACAGAGCCGCGGCTTGACTACGTGCGACAGAATACAAGTAGAAAATAGCAACTCAGACTCACTGTAGCGATAGGATAGACAATTTATTTAAGAAAGAGACAACACCGAAGGCAGATGACTGGATCCATTGCCACTACTGTCGCCCGCGCGCTAATACACTAATATTCGTACATCGTACACCGATACCGTCTCCCTGTTTCGTGTTTTTAAAAATTAACATTTAGAATTAACACTCAAGTAGGGGCTTATACAGAATTTGTACTCTTAAGACCTCGATACACAATGGCCCATCATGGGCCAGTCTAAGGGACTCAGCTATACGACGGAAGGAGATCGCAATATCGTTAGCTCCCTCTAACGCATAGCTGCGTCCCTAAGACTGGCCCATGATGGGCCATTGTGTACTGGCAGCTTTAAAGCGTCCCGTCGCCGCTTGCATCCACACACTCGGCAATCGCAAACGAAATATGAATTCTACACGATAACCTAGCGCCTGCTCAAACTGAACAGACCGGATATAAATTCAAAATCTAACGGAGCATTTTGAAAGCTAGGCTACTTGCCATAAGTCCTCGTTTCCATGGTCGTATTTCTGTCGCGCTCTTTCCGTGATCTTCTTGGTCGACCATAGATAAATCGATTCACCCTAAAGATCCAAACGATCATCGGAAAACGCGCCATAAGATACGTCTATGAAAACAAGCTCTAATTCACAGAGTTCCGCGTTCATACTTTAGTACTATGTCGTAAAATTCCTATTGGCGAACTGGTAATTTTTCCTATTTGGCAAACGGTTAGGAATTAGTAATTTTATCCCATTGCGTCGTTGGTTACCAAATATAGTTACGAAATAGGACTAAAGTTAAAAAAAACCGCTAAGTTAATAAATGTGCATTTAAAAATAATTCGAGTACCTAAAGGATGGAATTTCCAGGCATTTTTACTATCTATCCAATACATGTATTTTTAATAATGGACAAGGCTTCTATTTTTGATTATCAACAAGTGTACAAGTAAAATGGTAGTTCATCTCACTCAATCTAGGTTCTAGTCAGTAAATATAAATCATCCAGGCATTCCCTAGTTCTTGAATGAAGTATCGCAACACATTGGTATAACAAGATCAAAAAAGCACTGTTCCTAAATAAATTAAACATAAATATATAGTTTTGTGATAGTAATATTATTTGAAACTGATAGTTTGTTGATATCTTTGAGGCAGGATTGACAGAGGCACACAGGTCTTAGGCGTCACAAGTATTTGGAGGCGTCGGGCCAACTACGAGGCACCACCGCGGGCCAACCTGGGGGTAAACTACGGAACCCTAAAAAGGGGGAAAATAAGGAAACCTTATCATGGGTTTGGTAAATATATCCAAATTTCTAAACTCCACGAATATAGATCAATAAATGTTGCCGAGATTCATAGACTAAGAGCTGAACGCAATAAATTCGCGTCACTTTATAACGATTGTTATTATTATATACCTAAGTGCTCTGACGTGTTTCTGGTCTACCATTAACGCATTTTGTTTGCCAAAATCGTTGTTGTCTAGGGGCGCCATTGTCTATACGTAAATAATACATATAATTATGTATATCAGAATATATAAGGGTGTTGCTAGTACATTTATTAATGACAATTAGTTTGAAGAAAGAGGAGCTCCAAAAAAAGATTAGCTCCTCAAAGCTCAAAGACTCATTAGTCCTGCATGTCATCTTATACGCAATACGCAAACAAACGTAATAAAATGACGTGATTTTTTGTTGTCAGCTCTCCACTATCAGCTTTAAGCGTAGGGAGCAAAATTAATTCTGTTCTACGAGCTAGGTTTTTTAAATATGCATCGGACGTCAGAATTATTATTTTATCAAAGTACTCTTTTTAAGCAAAGCGGAATAACAGCCAGCGTGAAAATGATAGTTGTTCTCTTTGTGTATAATATATATCTTAGAAATAAAGATAAAGTAGTATGTACTTAAGTAATAAGTTATAGAGAAGTTTTGCGTTGAACTGTAGTTTAATTTAAGTCAGGGTGTTCCGCGGTAGGACTTCACAAATACCCGACTGGCACGCCCCACCACACGCATAATTACCTTAAGAGATCAGACTGTCATTTCTAAAATAAAGGTTATACTTACAAATGATAATACGTTACAACTATCCTTACATAACATTCATACCTAAAACAATTTACAATAAGATTTAATGCAATTATTAAAATTACGCCCGGCCGGAGGCTCAGACACCCCGGCACGTTGCGTCGTCACCAAAATTGTTGAACATACATAATATACAAGGTCATTCGCTCTTCACAAAATGAATTAACAATTTATACAAGGTAAAATAGTTTTAACAAAATATGTGTACTCTTATAGTTGTTTTCCCCTTGCAAGATTTTGTATCGACACATTTCCATATTGTCCTTTACAGTGTATAATAAGTATTTATTTTTGGTACGTGAATGTCCACATAAATTAAATACCACTAAAGTAATTTTGTCATTCGACTTGTCAATATATTAAAAATAGAAAAAAAATATAAATTTATATTAATTCGCAATAATATATTAATAATTATAGTCATTTCACTCTATCTAAAATAAATAGTAATATTGTTGATCTCAGATTTATACACTCCCATATTAATGCGACTGTGTCGAATAAAATAAATAATTTAATAAGCAAGTCTACTATAATGACAAATTACTCAGATGGGTGTGTGACAATGAAGTGAGATCATAGAATATTCAATATCAATACTTAAGAATACGATGTTAGTCTGTGGGGTCCGTCGACGTGTTGCGTAGACGATGATAATAAATAAAATTTGATGACAAGAAATTTGTAGGCTCGCATGAGTTGATTAAGCAACGGTCGGTACAGGCGGTCCAACGGAAAATATTACTAGGGCATTGCCGCAAAAGTCAAGGTCGAAAAAGGGACATGTTATCGAAATTATTATTAACTGAATTTACATAAATCCAATTAAATATACGGCAATAAATGAACTGCAAAATTTCGTGGTAGTGCCTCGGTCTAAAAACGTGTGGTCACAAACATGGTTCTATTAGGTAATTGAGCTCATTTTCTATAAAGCATTTTATGGATATTACTCGTACTATGGTGCTGATACAAAAACACGTATATCTATAGCACAGATGTTTTAAAAATCATGAAAGATCACAAAACAGCTTCAATGTTAATCGCTATTTCACATTGGCTGTTACTTGGCACAGAGGAAACTCTTGAAAGTAACCACGCGTCTTCAAATAGGGTACAGTGTGGAACAGTGCCTATAAACTTAGCACTCCTCCATACTCGTATATCTGTATGCAGTGGTACTAAGGAATAACTTTGCTGACTGTACAGTCAGCGGCAATAGTATCTTCCTACATGAAGGCCGCAGAAATATGTGACACGCTCTTATTTGTAGGGCCATAAGAGCGTGTCACATATTTTTACGACCTGCGTGTAGGAAGCTACTATTGCTGGTGACTGTATATTTGCATAGTGTTTTACTTCAAAAAGGACCAGTGGGCGCCTGTTCGGAGCGTTACTAAACGTATCCTGCTAGCGCTGCTGCGTAATATGGTCGGGTTTTATCGTATGTCACCATTGCGGTCATGTTCTAACTTGTAAGTGCGAAAGTGACGCATAACGTGAGGCGATAAAATGGCAACCATGCTATCCGTACTGATAGCCGAAATGATCTGGTTAGTATGCGTGAACTAAATGGAATCCTTTCTATCATATTTTTGGTGGGTTTCAAACCCAATATAACTTATTGCGTGTCCACTTAAAATTCACAGATCTAGGTAATTCTATTTGATTGTTTTTTTACATGAAAAATAATTATATACAAATATAAAATTGATATTTATCTATACAACATTTTGCTAAATCAGCAACGTTTGTGAAAAATAACGATAAGTACCCTATAGAGTAACACGGTCAACTAGACCGTTTCAATATGACTGATAGAAAATTCAATAACGTATAGTAAAATAACATGATTATTACCACAATATCAATGATGATGAAAATACAAGGCGTTCGAAGCCCAATATGTATTCTTTTGTACGAAGAGTCACGAAGTTTTCAAAACTAGTTTTAAAATCTTTTACTGTTTATGAATTTACCCCAACGCGAAACTATAACTAATTACAAAGACCGGATGTAATTTGTGAAACTACCGAGAAAAACAATGTACGCTCGACTTGATTAATATATTAAGGAATGTGCGAGTGAGATACAGCACATAACACACAAAAAGTGAGACAGGTGTTGTATTTAGGGAAAAAACCCCTTCACCTCTGAAAATCGACTCGAGCGCGCATTGTAATCGAAATAAATGGAATCCACACCGATTATGCGATATTGCAGAAAAGTTGAAATAAACGGTTTTTTGGCAATTTTGTACTCGGTGATCATTTGCAGAGGTGTTAGCCCGGCGCGTGGCGGCCAGAGCTCGGTGCGACTAGATGGCGCCAGTGTCGCCGGCGTGTCGCCAGTATGTCACCGACGTGTCACCGACGTGTCGCCAGTATGTCGCCGACGTGTCGCCGGTGTGTCGGCGGCGTGTCAGTCGCGGCGCGGGCACTCGTCACGTTCAGTCACAGAAACAACAGTCGCCTTAGTACATGTATCAACAAAATGTTCTACGATTGTTTACGTTACAAAGTTATGACGTCACGCTCGCTCCGCCCAATTGAAACCTGAAAACAAAAACATTCAGCTTATTTTTCGACTCTTTTCAGCAGACATTAGTGACCATACTCGTAGGAAGTTACTACAAAAAGAATAAAGAGCCATGTAAAATCGAAATTTCGTTATCTACGTATCTTTCGTTAGAATTAGCAAGTACAGTCACCGTCAAATATATCGGAGCGGCCAAGCTACTCGAAAATATTTGAACAAGTACTCTATCGCCTTCACAATAGAGGCTTTGGTCAGATAATTATGACTTCAATACTGTTACATTTAAGAATCAATGTGGTATATCAAATCAGTATAATTTAAAATATTAGATAATGTCGGCTCTACGTTCAGACAAAATTATCAGTTCCAGGAAATCACATTGATGGGCTGTAGTTCTCTACAACTCTAGTAGTGTACAACATGACACTAGCCTAGACCCTCGTGTTGCGGCCCGATACCAGCACTATGTCGCTCTAGTTGTCTACAACATGACACTAACCTAGACCCTCGTGTCGCGGGGCGCGCGGCGCGCGGTGCGTGGCGAGCGACGCCCGCGCCGCGCCCGCTCGCAGACGCCGCTGTCCCCGCTGCCGCTGCGGCCTGACACCAGCGACTCGCTGTCGCTCTGGTTAGACGTGTAGCCAATCACGTCCACTTCATCTGAAATAGAGATATGTACGTCATCAAAAAGTGATAATTTTCGTTTGATATTGGTTTTTTAAGATAGGTTGTTGCAAAAGTTTCTGTACCATTCTGAAGTTTCTCCTCCATTCGTCAAGAACATCTTTATAACAAGAGGTTAATAATTTACATAACTAATGCCACTTCAGGGAAATAAGTTAAAGTAAGGATATATATATAGGTATATATAAAACATTGTTCGAGTATACAGGATGTAAAGTGTAGCCAGGCGAATATTCCGTAAATATAATAGATTTCAGAAAACTTTAAACTGATATCGAAAGTACGTTACACACTGAGTAAAATCACATTAGCAACCTTTTTTTAAACAAAAGTACTACACTTTTTTTAAACAATACTAAAAATATTAAGTTTAAACGCTATCATACATTTATTACGACGTTCCAGGCTGTAGGTAATTTCCCTACCGTAAACTGTTTTAGATGCATAAATTACACGAATAAACTGTAATAAAATAATTTTAAACAAAAAAGAATCGACTCTACTTAGCATCCACCTTTCCAAAGGCTCGAGCTGCTGTAAAAAATACTCAAATCACTATAGGTGTGCCTATAATAGGTTGAAGAGTTCCCTCGATTTCTCCAGGATCCCTATGCCTCGGGGCCTATCTACTTCTGCTACTGACTGTACTAGCTTGTGAACTGATCTAACACGTACAAATCAAATGTAAAATGGAACGAAGGTCGGATCCCGGTAACGTATCGTTTGCGACGCGTCAGCGTCACGTGACAATTGCCAATCGAATGGTGCACGTTTTCAATTTACAAGGGGATCTGTCTTGTTCTCTTTATGTAGGTGCGTATTCGTTATACATAAGTGATTCGGAGTTTTTTCGAAAAGATTCTACAATATATGTGTTATAATATAACTTAGGTTGTTCATACAAAGTTTTAGGGCATTGGTAAAAAAGACTGATAGAATGGGCGTTTTTCAACCGCCTTCAAGATTTCAAAGGAGGAGGTTATCTATTCGTCGGGATCTTGGTTTTTGCTTTTTTTATGTTTGTTCACCGATCATTCGAAGACGGTTGGACCGATTTGGAAAATTCTTTTTTGGTTTGAAAGAGTATACTTCACAGTTGGTCCCATTGTAACCAGGTCAGGATCTGATCATGGGATCCTGGAGAAATCGAGGGAACTCTTCAACTATTATAGGCACGCCTATAGTGATTTCAGATTTTTTTACAGCAACTCGAGCATTTGCTTTTGGAAAGGTGGAGGCTAAGTGAAGTCGGTTATTTTTTGTTTAAAATTATTTTATGCACGAGTGTCCTCACATTCGAAAAGTAGAGTTTTTATTTCGAATGAAAGACACCCATCATTTGACTCGGCTATTGGCTCTCTTATTTTCATCCCTTGTTCATCTAGTATTTAAGTCTGTATGAATAAATATATTTACATTTTATTTAAAATGTTGTCACACAAAAACAATTACGAATCAAATGAAAACACTTTCAACCTAAACCGGAATTAGCCTGAGTTTTACAAGGCTAATGCTGGATTTAAAACAACAAGGGTTCCGTAACAGTGGCCGGGTTCCGTGTGGCTCTGGTTTGGACACGCTAAGTGATGCCTGACCTATTTTTAACATCTGGGTGCGTTAAGTGTTCTGATTTACGAATAATGTATTCTTCTGTTTATTTAGCGATGAATCATGTTGTTGGGCTTTTCACGATTTTATACGTATTTAGAGAGTTTTCACATCAGACAGGTAAGAGAAGATGTGTTTGTTTCAAAGTCCCAATATCTAACTTCAGAATTTGACTTAAACTTTAACTTTTCTATTTTCATCTCATTATTTATAATAACGTAAACTTAAAAAACCGAACTAAAAGCAAATCAACATGAAATCAGGAACGCTACAAAATTTAGACGATTTGGCATAGCACGGACTTCAGAAATGTGAGTTGGTGAAATAAATAAGATACAGAAATGTGACGATTTGGCATGAAAGTATAAAGTACAAAGTGGCCAGTGCGGTGCAGTGCGCGCCAATTTCCGGGAAGCCATGTAAAATGGGAATCGGACGTAGGGTTGCCAACGCAAGAAAGACAATTTAAAATGTCTTAGTTGCGAACTTATTCAATGTGCATATATCGAGGGTCGTTTTCTAAATTTAAAACACGTTTACACACGATCCAATTTCAATACAACTCCAACGCATTAACTACGCGTCTGAATCAGAAATATCAGAGTTAGCTTGTAAATTATTCAGATGCTTCTCCAAAGTCCGATACAACTTCAATATTGCTTGATTATTTCATTTGTTGTGTGTTGGAGTTTTGTTTGAGATAGATTGTATCGTTTGTAAATTAGAATACGGCACCTAAAGGTAGTTTTACATAAGTACTATTATGTTCTTACTCTACCTACATTATAAAGAGAAATAATAAGTATAATGGTTCTTCTACATTGATGTTTTCTAACAGTATAAAACACAGTATAATAAGGATAGGTACCGTTATTGTGATGGATTATGATACAATAACGGCATCAGTGTAAGATAACCCTAATGATAGAGAAGTGCTCAAAAATATGGAGCTATCAAAATATCTAAACGAATTAGAACTTAAATGGGTACATAAAACACCCTGCCCATTTGGTATTTTAATGAGTTACTGCTGCTAAAACATTTTATAGTAAAAAAATATAGAGAAACACTTTCTAAATGTAATATTCCATTCTAAAACGAATCAATACGTATTTCCATCAAAAATATGTAGTAGGAGTAAAAAACACATGCAGCTTTTAATTACGCATCAAAGTGCGTTCAAATTACGCATCAAACTGTTCACTGAATTTATTTAAAAATTACTATATTTAAGGTTAGTTTTTTTTGTTGAACTCAAAGGATTTCGCTCTATTTACAAGTACTGAAGCTTCACTAAAGATTCACGGTGACATTAAAAAGTGTCCGTCTAAAAAAGACGTCCCCCGGAAGGCAGCCCTCGCCTCTCTCGCTTCCGATCGTTGAAAGTTGCCGGAAAGTGAAATGATGCAAAGCTGAATGCCTGTGCGTGGCGACGGAGCTGGGGGTTGAGAATAAAATGCGAAAACTTAACACGAACTATGAATATGCATTGCTTTAATCGCCCATTGATGTTTTTAAGATACTCTAAATATAACTGAAGAACAAGTCAAATTTCTTTTGATAAATATGTTTTATTTTTTTTTATTTTTCGGAGGCCTAGGTCACTTTTTCCTTTGTATATGATATCTATATAAGTTTACGTTAGTTATGAGAGTACTTTCTTTAAAGGACCCTCATCATTATGTTGTATACAATACTTCTACGACAGCGAAATACAAAATGGGTGCAGTATGCCACGTTGTCTGAATTCATATTGATACCGATATCATCAGTATCATTGTTGTATATTTAGATTGGGTGAACTCCACAAAAAGGCTGTGATTAACTGATCAAAGAATTACCTATGAGATACGATACTTATCCCTAAAAGGTGTGTGTAAATTTGTATACGATGGTTTATATTTCCTAATATGTAATAAATAAGAAACAGTTGCGGGTTAAAGCTACTTATAATAACAAAACCTTTATCTAAGTTTTCTAAGTCCTTTTAATTCTAAGTCCAGACTACTTTGTAGGGTAAAAATAGGTTTGCAGGCAAACAACCCTCATAAGCACCAACCCAACTTTACTTCCTTTTTCTCATTTCCTTTTTAAATAAGGGTATTTGCAAGTTCATTCCCCCATACCGAAAATAGGTACGTTTGAAATTCCAAACAATTTGTTATAGAACGAGTTCCCAAGTTATGTAACGTTACATAAAATTGTATGTAATAGCTAGGCAAAGTCCTGCTCTAGTTACATCGACGGGGCAGAATGGCACGTTTCCGAATCAAATGCAATGGTACGACCAAAGACGAGTACATAATATACACAAAGCCTCCTAACTATATAAAAACTTAAATATGTTAAACTGTCTCTTTCTATCATGGCAATTGCATTTTAGATTCGACGGACGTTTATGGATAATGGCATAAGGAGTCGAGCAATCAAGCGAGCAAGCGAGTAGAGTGAGTTTCACATCAGGAATTAAGGACTTTTCATAAGTTTTTTAGAAGTACAGCGAGAATAAACGTAAATCAAAAACCTATTCTATTCTAATAAGACTTAGGCCAAGTGAAGTAGTAGTGCCATCTTAGCAACTAACAGAAACCTGACTTTATATGTCCCAAAGAACCATTACGGCAAAGCAGAATAGGTCAAAGTGGTGAGTACTAATTCAGGGAATGACATATCGCGGTCACGACGCTAGATTATCGTTTCCACGTATAAGAAAACAACGTTGTATTGGAGTTTTGCAGTCTTTAAGTTTATTAGTCTCTAGACACAACTTAAAGAAAGTGTGCTAACGCATTAAATTCTCAAAGTGGGGCGACAGTGGAGGAAACAGCCCAATAAATACGGCGATAGAACAAAATGGCGCAGGGTACAATTTCGATACCGTAGGTACTCACTGTCGCATAATTTGAAACAGAAGTCGCTTTGCTACATTATTTGAGATTGTTTTCGTTGTTTAACTGTGACTAGAACTTTTTAAAATGTAGCTAGGACCTTTCCTAGCTATATAGCATTGTGTGTAGGCAGGTACATTATTTACGAATTTGTTTCTAAGTTATGGAAGTCTACTTATATATTTATTTACACACAGGACAAGGTGCCGTATTCTAATTTTAAAATACATAAATAATAGAGATTTTAAGTTTAGTTTATATTAATTATGTATTGATAATATTAAATAAAATTTTACAACTTTAATAAACACAATCCTTAACTTAAAACTAGAACATTGTTCCACAAAACTGTAATAACTTACGTAAACACCGCCAGATACAAACGTGCGTGATTTTCGCCCTACATTTATAGATTTGTCCTCAGACACATCTGCCAGACAGATCTGACATATACATCTGTACTTACGCCAATGCAATGCTTAGGGCAATGTTTTGCCCTAAAGGTTGACTGGTAGAGAATGCCTTATGGCATTAAGTCCGCCTTGTGTACGTTAAGTTTCCTTATGTGCAATAAAGATTAAATAAATGGCTAGTTTTTAAACTTACTGTGGAACGAAATATATAGGTTTGTAAGTAGGTACTTATGTTATAAAGCGAAGCATAGAGGTAAGCGGGAAAACAACTCATAAATAAATAAATTATATTACACGGTAGGTAAGTCAACGACCTCGGGGCATTGACCCTTCGCTAAATATCCAATTCGTCTCGGAAATCGAATCACGACGCGTCAAATGTCTTATGAGATCCTAATTTTAGGCAAAATAGGTTTCTGTCGCCCCTCGCCGGTAGAAATGGGATGCCGGATGAAGGGGGACAATGCGATGTAGATATTTAAAAACCGGTTATAGAGGGGTGCGATCATTGTATAGATATATACTTATATTTATATATAAGTTTTTGTCAAAAAAATATTCAAGCTTTTAACGCTGACTGCACTTGACTTGCAAAAGTCATCTATCTGCTGCTCAACGAGATTATTATAACAAAGCCAAACACAAACAGCTTCCTTTGAGTTCTTATATCCATCTTCGGTCTCCATCACCAGACCGCTCGATTGTACCAAAATATTGTATTGTCATCAACTAACTAACTAACTTGATTACTAAGCTATTTTACTTACTACTTACTTGATTACTTAGCAATTCGTCGGGATTTTTCTTCACCGATTATTCGAAGACAGCTGGACCGATTTGGAAAATTATTTTTTTTGTTTGTAAGAGTTTTGGTCCCATTACCATCAGGTCAGGATCTGATGATGGGATTCTGGAGAAATCGGGGAAAATCTTCAACTATTGTAGGCACACATATAGTGATTTGAGTATTTTTACAGTAGCTCGGGCATTTGCTTCTGAAAAGGTGGAGGCTAAGTGAAGTCGGTTCTTTTTTGTTTCAAATTATTAATAATAAATCGACCACTAGCTGTCATCTAGAATGTAGATAATCATCGAGTGAAATACTTTTACATAAGAAGAGATTTCGAGGAATTTAAAACCTTTTCCTCATTGCTGTGAGTAAAAATATCTAAACCTATTTAATATAAGAACTGCCTTTATTAAGCGAGTACTATTGGAACTAAGTTCTTGCGATTGCCTTTTTTCTTCCCATTTAAACAATTGCGAGGAGAACCTCGTTCGTATAATAAGCGGTTGATTTCCATACATTTTTCTTTTTATTTTGCAATAGGATTCTAGGTCTTCGTTCCCAATATGCTAATTCGGTAAAATAGAGATTACCCGGCGAATACCAAGTTGGCATTTAAAAACCGGAGATCCTAGTTGAAATAACAACTTCGTTTGCTTTTTGTTCGTATTACAATTGGTCTCATTTGTAGGGTAAATATTTCAATTAAGAAAGTAACGTATTATTTTTTGACACATGTATACGTGTTTGTTTATTAAATTACGTTTCTCTGAGAATATTGTGACATGATGAGGTTTGTACTCTGAGAGAACAAAAAATCGATAGGTTCACACAAAAAATATCCTAAGTATAAATTAAAAATAGGAAAATAGCTCCGATTGCTTAGAATATCACGCGCGCAAACTTTTATTGTAAAAAAAAAACAGTGTATTTCAACATACAGTTTATCATCGAACAAAAAATATTAACTATGATTAAACATCATTTCATAAGAGATGACGACACGCAAGCAAATATAAATGTGTCAACGAAACTTTGAGTAAATAAGAATATAGTAGAGGTACATTTTCAAACAAGATTTACCGAAAATATGGCTCGTGAAAATGTGTAACTGGCCAGTCTTATACCGTAATATGATAGTCAGAGAAACTGCTGTACGAGTCGTTCTTACAGCACTATTGGGGGCCATTTTTTGGGCTGATGGTGTATCACGTTCTTTATTACATATCGATGCAACCAAAATTTAGATTCCGAATGTGAATTGAAAAAAGTATGAAAAGACCGAAAGAGAAAGAGTCCTTATATTGTGGCAAATATCAATGTATACTTAGGTAAGCTACGCCTAGGTTTGCCAACCGTACTATAATATATATGTAGTATTGTACTATATTTTGACTTGGTGTACTGTTGAAAAAATACACAAAAGGGGAAAATACTATATTTTTGGAGCGTCTCATGAGGTAACAACAAGGTGTACTATATTTTTTTTCATGTAGGTTTGGCAAATACTATACTTATTTCAAAAAAAGTTGGCAAACCTCTACGCCACCAGATTGATTGATACGAAGCAGCATCGATATGTGACACTCTTTTAGAAAAGGTACCATTTGGCGGGAGGCGCTTACGTCGTACGTTGTACACATTCAATATTGTATTTAAGCAATAAAAGCGTAAGTGCTGTCAAACGGTACCTTTTGGTCGAGACTATCACATGTAGTTACATAACTTTACGGATGTGTGAAGCATAACTCACACCTCGGGTTATTTAAGCGCCGCGCTTGTTTGTATGGATTTCCTGAATAGCAAATAAAGGGATGTTTACGAAAACAGAAATAACTACCCTCGTTATTTTTAAGGTTCCGTACCTGGAAAGGAAAAAACGGAACCCTTACAGGATCACTTTGTTGTCCGTCCGTCCGTCTGTCAATACCCTTTTTTTCAGGAACGCGTGGAGGTATCAAGCTTTAAATAAAAGCTTAAAATTTATATCAAATACTCGGGTCTACTGTCCCTTCAAGCTGTGAAAAAATCAAACTTCTAAGCCATCGCAATCAAAAGATACAGCCGTTTATGCCGCAAATTTTCGAAACTCGCAAGGGAATCAAAACCTACAGGGTATTTCCCGTGAACTCAGAATCTTGAAATTTGGTACGAAGCAACGTCTTATAGCACAGATAAAGGAAAAATTGCGAAAACCGTAAATTTTTAGTTACATCATATAACAAAAATATTTTTAATAATTTTAACCCTTTTCCTCATGAACGCGTAGCTATGACGCGATTGTCGTGATGGGTGAACTTTTACTTATATACCTACAGGTTTTTACAGAACCCTCGGTGCGCGAGTCCGACTGGCACTTGGCCGGTTTTTTTTATGAAAGCGGCGCAATCAATTAGCCTTATTGGGTACTTACTCGTACTTTCCAATAGATAATCTTACAAGGGCTGCTATTTATATATCCGGAAACCGGGATTACAATCTTCTTAAATAGCATATTTGACCTCCATGGTAAAATTTGAACTTTTTTAAGTACTGGCCGGTATATTTTTTCTTTCTTATTAACGCTCGTGTTTTGTTTTTGACGGGTTTTAAATGTCATCTCGCAGCAAGAATGGAACTCACTCGTGAAAATATTCGTGCTATGATTTATTATGATTTTCGGCGTGGTTTAACGCAACAACAGTGCATAGATCAACTAACTTCAACTTTTGGTGATGAAGCCCCATCTAAAACTACTGTGTATCACTGGTTTAGTGAGTTCAATCGTGGACGTAGTATGCTTACGGACGAAGTTAAGGCAGGTCGCCCGAAATCGGTCGTTGTACAACAAAATATCGAGGCTGTGCGAAAACTTATAATGGACGACCGACATGTTACGTACCGCGAGATAGAGGCGACTCTGGGTATTTCTATGACCAGCATTATTAGCATATTACATAATTATTTGGCTGTAAAAAAAATTTGTTCGCGTTGGATACCCCACAACTTAACAAAAGAGCAAAAAGATGCTCGCGTCGAATGGTGCAATAAAATGTTAAAAAAATATAACCGTGGTGACTCAAAAGCCGTTTATAACATCTATACAGGTGACGAATCCTGGATCTATGCATACGATCCCGAAACGAAGCAACAATCAACGGTATGGGTGTTTCAAAATGAGCCGAACCCTACGAAAGTTACTCGTGCAAAAAGTACATTGAAACAAATGGTGGCCTGCTTCTTCGGTATTAATGGCCAGTAGCTACAGTGCCACTAGAAAACCGTAGAACGGTTAATTCAGAGTGGTACACGACCATTTGCTTACCGGAAGTATTTGAACAAATTCGTAAAACTAACCAGCGACGAAGAATCATTCTTCATCATGACAATGCCAGCTGTCATACGTCACGCGAAACAACTCTATTTTTGGAGGGTCAAAATGTGGAATTAACGGGTCATCCGCCGTACAGCCCTGACTTGGCACCCAACGATTTTTATTTATTTCCAAATATAAAGAATAAATTACGCGGTCAACGATTTTCGACCGCTGAAGATGCTGTCGACGCATTCAAACAACACGTTATGGAGGTACCTCAGGCGGAGTGGCAGAAGTGCTTTAAAAATTGGTTCACGCGAATGCAAAAGTGCATAGATCATCAAGGGGAATACTTTGAAAAACAATAAAACCATTTTCAGCCGTGTACGTTTGTTTGTTTTTTTGTTTCCGGATATATAAGTAGCAGCCCTTAATTGTTTCGTTGCATTCATATATTATATATATTCATATAAAATCTAAATTTCAAAAACACAGGAAAATCCAGGTGTATCATGTGTTTGCGCTTTAAAAAATTTTATAATGGTTTAAATGCTTATAAAGGAGATGTATTTATCTTATAGTATTGTGACGTCACAGTATTAGTCACCCACATTTTTTTTTTTTATTGTAAAAAAATGTTTACATGACATAACAGTTACATTACCAATGCGTCACGAAACTTAGACTAACAAACTAGAAATATGTACATTAAGTAACTCAAATAACTGGTAACAAACAAACAGATTATATTGGAACAGTAGAGCACCTATCATCCATCGCCTCACAGAATTTCAGACATTCATTACACACATAAACTCCATAGTAACAAATCGTATTGCCGTTTTCTTCAGAGTAGCTGATTTGACTTCATAGGAAAATAGCCTATTGTTAAACATTTTCAATCATTTCAAATCACAATGTGTCAATTTAATAATACCCAATGAGCTATTCTTTAAGACCAAAAATAAGAAGATATGCTATATGCTAAATCGTTTTAAAATAAGCAAGTCGACAAGCTAGTTGTATTTTGGTCGTCTTCGCTCCTGATATATTTATTTACAGTATAAGATCGAATAGAAATCAGAATCATTACAAATTTTAGTAAGCTACAATAAAAGAATACTTTTTGTCAAGTTAAATCGATTATTTAAAAGTTGGACGGATGAAAACAAAGATTACGACGAAATAAAGAAACTCCTTTGAAATCTTTATTTCGGTTAAAAAGTAACATGTCGTGTTAATAAAAATAATAAGGTCCCAATGGTCGACACGCTAATGCCAAATAGTTGATACCTTGCTGTATTGCGACAACTTATGTTTCAAGATGGCATGTACCGGCGGCGGCGGCTAGGGTACTTAAAAATATCGGAACATGCACTTTATAATATATTGATAAATGATAATAGAGGCGTTGTGCAGATATTTGTGACCACCTTGGCTGCTCCGATATATCTGCTGGCGACTGTACTCATCATTTTAGATTTGAATTCGATTCGATATAATAAATTGTTTCTCTCTTTGCCTTTGAAACCGTATGACCACGCTCGAAGCCCCAACTATTCTAACACGATTCGTACCCTGCTAGCCTAATATGGTCGGATTTTTATCACCTGTCACCATAGCTGTCACGTTCTCACAAGTATGTAAGTGCGAAAGTGATGCATGACGTGATAGGGGATAAAATGACAACCATGATACGCGTTCTGGTGCCGTATTTAAAGTTTAAAATAATTAAACAATGGGTACATTAAAAACAATCTATCTCCAGCACCCAATATTGGAGTTGTATTGGAGTGGCATCGGAATAATTATCAAACAAATTCTGATTCAGACGTTAGACGTTAGCGAGTGCCGTATTATATTTTAAATACATAAACAATACATTACAAACACAAATAACACAATCTATCTCAAACATAAGTTCAACACACTACAAATAATCATCAAATATTGAAGTTGCATCGGAATGATTTTCAAGCAAATTCTGACATTTCGTATTCAGACGTTTAGGCGATAGATGTACGAGTATTGCGTAGTTAATGAATTGGAGTTGTATTGAAGTTGAATCGTGTCGTAACGTGTTTTAAAGTTAGAATACCGCCATCTATCTAACTATTCTTACACGATTCGTACCCTATTGGCTATTAAATTGGTGTTCTATCCCAACTATTCGTACACGACTCGCACCCTATTCGTACGTACTCATAAAGCCATCCCGTCACCTGGTCCCGGGGCGCGAGGTCCGATAAATCCTGATAATTTACCGTTTCTTTGTCTCTGGATGCCATAAATCTGGGGGCATCCCTGTCGGTGACGTCACTGTGTCCGGTTATTTATGTACCTGCTTTCTAAGTGAGGATTAAGTTTTTTATTGTTTGATTGCGGTGCGCTGATTAATTGTTTTAGTGTCAATAGTGCGAAAATATTAGATTTGATGAAGCTATGTAACGAAAGCTGCTGTGAAGTTAACTAATAGTAGCAGCCTAGCAAGATAAATATTTCGCGAATACGGAAATCTAGATTATACACATATACAATACACATGTAGATACATTTCACAAAAAATATTTTTCCGTCACTCAAACTCGTGTGATGTCAAAATGAACAGTAACTAACATTAGGTGACGAGTCTTTGTAAACAACTTCGGCTACGTGAGTCACACAAGGGCGCACGACCGCCAGCAATTTGTAAAAATAAAAATTTGTACACTTGCATGCAGGTTGAATACGCTTGACCTACTGACTAGTTTAAGATCCTGTAACCGTATTCAAACAAACAAAATATTTGATTGATTGATAATTCTGGTGTTGAAGCAGTCACTGCGGCCGAAACCGGCCGGGAGTATACGAGTATGCTTAACTATTTCAGTAAAGAATAAATTCTGTCTTAAAAAGAGAGTCTGTCGCTTTTTAAGTACGTACATATTCAGAAGAATATAATAGTGGTAAAATAACGACAAAGCAATAGAGCACGACCTTGAGAGACTGAATGAAATACACAAATCAAAGGGTGAAAACATACACCTAGACGAATAACATTAGGTCATGGAAAAACTTTTTACTTTCCAGCCCCACGTCCGGCCACTGATGTTTCTTTCTCATGTTTGCTCTCCAATGCTTTTATCTTATTTCTATTATGCTTCAACCTTGACAGAACACAATACGTTATTTACTCGACAAACAGAAAAGCGAATCAAGTTGAAATCGTAACTGACATAAGATATTACTTTCCGACTGAAACACATTTCAGTTAAGATTTCATTATAAAGCTTTCGGTTAAATTAAATTGTAGGAATTGAAAAAAGCTGCAGTTGTTTCTACTTTCCTGTTCTTAGCTAACGGTAGTCACCTATTATTTCGCTTGAAGTTTTGTCCTTTGTTATTAAGGCGTTTTCAAAAATCATTAGCTGTGTTAGATTCAGAAAAATTTTTGGTTATTCAACTTAGAATCATGACTACTGTTAATTCTGCCCGGACAATAAATATGTCCCAATATTGTCGAATCAACTAAAGCTTCTTTTCTATGTCAACTTTTGAGAAAGAAATGTAATGGAAAGTCCATGCCAGTCGAAAATTTATAGGGGAAACACTTTTACTGTGAACACTTCAATCAAGTTCGTAATGTTTTTTAAATATGAATAACTTTGAAACCAGTAACTGTATCTTTTATTTCACTGTGGACTAATGTAGCTTAATAGACAATCTTTACTTTACACATTTGGCGAGCAGGCTGGCTTTTCCTTTTTTTCTAAAAATCGAAAACAAAAAACTGTTCAAGGTAGAACATTGGTAACATCAATAGAACGACAGAGGATAATATTGTAGATGTAGATGTAGTCTTTAGAGCTACGATTGTTGGTAACTGTTTCCATAGTACTGAAAATAGATGTCATACTTCAGAAAAAGTGACCAAACCCTCCGGTGTCCGAGGCCAGATTTGAACTGGCGTCTTCAGCGGTGACCCGGTCACCGGTGACCGGGTGGTCTAGTGGTCAGGACGTCAGCCGCGAAAGCTGAAGACGCCAGTTCAAATCTGGCCTCGGACACCGGAGGGTTTGGTCACTTTTTCTGAAGTATATGACATCTATTTTCAGTTTATATATAGTAGTGTAACTACTTAAAAAATTGCAAATCAAAAAATATTGAACAAAATAATTTGATTTGCTTCAAGATTTGTTTCCATAGTACTTTATTTAATCAGCAATAATACAATTTTGGTAAAGAATATAGATCCAAAAATGTTACCATAACCCAAATAAATGTGTCATTGGTGGGCCGATCCGTTGTCAGTCTGTTTAAATAAGCCACGTCCAGGCTTAAAGCTTTTTAGGCCGCGCGTTTTTAATCTTCCAGTCGACCTCAATACCCAACATTTATGCCAAATTCCAGGGTTTTTTTTCATAATAACTACATTGCTACAAGAATATCACAACATAAGAATCTTACAGGTTAAACTAAAATGTCTGTCTAATCCAACAAGAGAGTTCGTCATGGACATGCGTCCATGACACAAATAAATCTGACGAATTTTAAAAAGGTGTTGTCACATATGCAAAACATTTTCTCATATTAACACTTATATGATTTTTTAAGATGTCCGAATTGTAGATAGAAATCTCTAGTGAGATTCCGATAACTTAAAAAATTACCAACTTACACAGATTGACCTGGCCCCAAACTAAGCAAAGCTTTTATTAGGGGTAATACTAGGCGACGATACGTTACATACGGACTTTTATATAGAAGACATCCATAACCCACAGCAAAATATTCGTGATAACTTCGAACCGACGGCCTCCGGAGGCCGTATTCTAATTTTAAAATACAAAAACAATACATTTGCAGCACAATCTATCTCAAATATAACTACAACACACAACAAATAATCAACTAATATTGAAGTAGCCCAAGTAACACATCAAAGCAGTATAACGGCCGTCTTACAGCATATCTGTATGCTTTTAGCATTTTGAGTTCGTTTTATAGTAGCATTATAAACGTTTATATTGCTGATATAGCTCTTAAATGGGCACAAATTACCCAGCTTGAGATCCTATACAGGTTATTTAATAGCATTACAGGCGCATTATGTCTGCGCTATTAACATTATCGTTGTCATGGACAGTGCCAATCGCATTAAATAAGCATTACTACGGCCAAAAAAAGTTGCTAATCGCAGTAAAGAAGCATTAGTACGCTCGATTAAGTTGCCAATCGCAATACAAAAGCATTATACTAGCATAAGAGTGTAATAAAATAAACCTTACGTCAATGCAAAATCGTCTCTAATACCGACGGAACAAATGTTATAATACAATGAACGTTATACTTTGTCTCGCAATATAAAATGGACGAAGACGGTACAAAAAACTGAATGAGTGACACGTCATATTTGTTTGCATCGTAACAAAATTTATAAAAGGTTTTGACTCTTTTACGTTATTATATCCTTCAAATATTACTGCGCAATGTAGTTTACTGTAAAAGTGTATATAAGTTTCATTGAAAATTTTCACGGGCAATTATTTGTTGTGGTTTTGCTATAAAATATTATAAAAAGATATGCGTCAAATAAACAAAACAATAATGTGTAATCCTCGTATATAACGAGTTCTGCATTATTAACATAATAGTGTTGGTTGAGCACTCTTAAATTAAGTTATTTCATTATTATATTTTCCTTGTATAAATAGGTCCGCATGATTTTATTTTTAGGTTATAAATTATTTACAAAATGGCGTTGGTCTATATAGACGGAGAGCTAGCCACGTCAGATATGACACAATAATGAGAGCAACCAAACCTCTCTAGTCAGTTTGGTATACTATGCTTATTTCTAGATCTGGACATCTGGCAGCTTTAAAGTGGTGGAGGTCAAAGAATGCAAACCATTTCCAGAAAACAAATCCTAGAGATCTGGGTTTGATGCAATATTATGAGAAATTATACAAATACTATACAATATTAAGAGAAATTATACAATAGTTTATGTTGGGGGAAAGTAGTGCCAAAATATAATATAATTCATAGTTTGTCACCTACTGTTTTTGTTTCCGTAATAATACACAATATTTTTTGGTGTAAAGTTTTTTATCGATTTTTGACCAGTTTTGGGTCGATATTCCAACATATTCACTTCAGATAGAATTATAAGGCAAAATACTATAGGTTCTTTATTTGTTTATCTCCATTCTGTAGAGCCGGATCTTGAAATAAATGAGCCGTTATTTTTTTATGATATTTTTAAAATATGGTCTAAAAAAACACTTTTATCGATATTCGAATGGTGTAAAGAATCTTACATATACGTAATCTACATATTAGGGTTCCTCTTTGATGTCTAAAAACTGTAGAAAGATTTTAATTTTTAACTAATTAATACAAAATATATGACCATAAAACCACTTTTTTAGCCTAAACCGGTTCGACTTTGATGTCAAATATCTCGAAGACAATGAATATTGAAGTAAATATAGGATACTATATTGTTTAAAGCCGTTACTGATAATATGATAAGCTATATAAATCATTAGAAAAAGTTTTTACCTAGTTTGGTATTACTATTTTCCAATTAAAACATTTTGCTAGTCTGTTACTGTGACCTCCACCCATTAAAAGCTGTCAGATGCCAGGATCTAGCAATAAGAATAGTATAGCAATCTAACCAGACGGGTTTTGTTGCTCTCATTATTGTGTCATATCTGACGTGGTTAGCTCTTAGTCCAATAGCAGCTCAGGAACCCTTAAAAAAAGCTTATTAATGCCTACAGCATTACACGTGAATAATTATGCTATTAAACAACATTAAGCATTATACACTACTTAAAATTGCTATTGTAGACCCTAAGGCACTAAAACAGCTAAAAGCTGTATAAGGGCTGTTCATAAATTACGTCATCAATTTTTGATGATTCCCCCCCCTTCTAAAATCATCCAACCCTCCCCCTGCCAAATAAAGTGCCGTCATTTAAAAAAAAAGCGTTTTTAGCTTAATTGTAAAATAAAAAAACCGGCCAAGAGCGTGTCGGGCCACGCTCAGTGTAGGGTTCCGTAGTTTTCCGTCCGTCACAGTAAGCGTCCCCACTTAAGAGTTAATAACACCGCCATGTAGGATATGATATGAGAGTTCCACGTACAGCGACATCTATAGGCAAATTAAGTAAACTATTGCGCGCGAGCTTAAAGTATGGAAGATGATTTTTATGGAATAATTCTTTATTGCGTGAACCGATTTTCACCGTTTTTACTTTATTTGAAAGCACGTCATTTCATTGTAATTTTGTAGAAATTACAGGTACAATAAACACCTGCTTATACAGTTAAATTACAAACTTAGTTCAGAAATTATTTTGTAATTTTTTTTCAAAAACTATTGATCCTATCAAGTTCAAAATAATTTTCCTAGAAAGTTTTAAGAAGTTCTACTTTTGAGATTTTTTTCATATTTTTAAAACTTATGGTTCAAAAGTTATAGGGGGGGGGGGGCGCATATTTTTTTACTTCTGGAGCGATTATTTCCGAAAATATTTACATTATCGAAAAATGATTTTAGCAAACCCCTATTCATTTTTAAATACCTATCCAACAATATATCACACGTTAGGGTTGAAATGAAAAAAAAAATCACTCCCCACTTTACGTATAGGGGAGGTACCCTAATAAATAAAAAAAATCCACTTTTTATTTTACCACTTTGTCGGCGTGATTGATATACATATTAGTACCAAATTTCAGCTTTCTAGTGCTAACGGTCACTGAGATTATCCGCGGACGGACGGACGGACGGACGGGCAGACATGGCGAAACTATAAGGGTTCCCAGTTGACTACGGAACCCTAAAAAGCACTTTTTAAAAATGCGAGAGATGATGTGATCTGCGGAATGATCGCCCCCCCCCCCCCTCCTATGTCATGCTATCATCATCCGATGTCCAGACCCCCCCATTTAACATGACGTAATTTATGAACAGCCCCTTATAGTGAATTACTTGGCTTTATAATGGTTTATATTATTGCTATTATACAGCATTAGGAATGTATTACCTACTTATAAATGCTATTGTACACCCTAAGGCATTCAAAATAGCTGAAAGATGTATAGCGAATTTACGTGGCATTATAATGGCTAATATTCATGCTCTTAAACAGCATTAAGCATTTATTTATGCTATTGTAGAACCTGAGGCACTAAACCACACCGAAGCATTAGTGTAGTAAACCAAAACGCAACTGTACAGATGAATGCTGTACAGTTGCATTTTGGTTCGCTGCACTAAAACTAATGGCTAAACAAAAGCATTTATATATGCCATTATACAACCGTTATATAGCGTAAAGCATCATATAATGCTATTGTAGAACCTAAAGCACTAAAAACAGCTGAAAGCTGTATACCCGATTTACGTGGCATTATAATGGCTAATATTCATGCTCATAAAAAGCATTAAGCATTTATTTATGCTATTGTAGAACCTAAGGCACTAAACCACACCGAAGCATTAGTGTAGCAAACCAAAACGCATCTGTACAGCATTCAGCTGTACAGTTGCATTTTGGTTAGCTGCACTAAAACTAAAGGCTTTAAAAAAGCATTTACATATGCCATTATACAACCGTTATACAGCTTAAAGCAGTATATAATGCTATTGTAGAACCTAAAGCACTTAAGTGCTTTTCAACAGCTGAAAGCTGTACAGTTGCGTTGTGGTTTGCTGCACCAAAGCTAAAGGCTTTACAAAAGCATTTAGATATGCCATTATACAACCGTTATACGGCTCAAAGCATCATATAATGCGACAAGTTGCTCGGTGAACGTATATAAGAGTTTATACGGTCCTTAAGTTCTAAATAAGTTAACTATTCATATGTTATAATGCTTTTTGTGTTACTTGGGAGTATTGGAATCATTATCAAGCTGATTCTGATGTTTCCGATTCAGACATTTAGGCACTGTATTGCGTAGTTAATGCATTGGAGTTGTATTGAAGTTGGATCGTGTCTAAACGTTTTTTAAAGTTAGAATACGGCCCCAGGTACACAGGCTATCAGGCATAGACAACAATGTTAAGGGGGCCGTATAAACCCTTTTTTACAACGGTTTTTAGGGTTCCGTAGCCAAATGGCAAAAAACGGAACCCTCATGGATTCGTCATGTCTGTCTGTCTGTCTGTCTGTCCGTCCGTATGTCACAGGCATTTTACTCGGAATTTTACGTATCTGAATAAAATTTACACACAAGGTGTATTTTGTATGCAGCTACTTAGTTATGTAGTTAAATTTGAAAAAAAAAATATTTTTAGGGGGGCGCTCCATACAGGTAACTAAATAAAAAAAAATTTTTTTTACCAAATATCAACATGTGACACATCAATCGATAGGTCTTTCAAAATAACATTGAGGTTTCTTTGACTATTTTGTGATTAAGTGAACATTTTCTGAAATAATCGCTTCGAAAGTCAGAAAAGTTGTGTAGCCCCCCCCGTAACTTTTGAACCGTAAATTCAAAAAATATGAAAAAAATTTGAAGAGATGCGCCTTATCATATACTTTCAACGAAAATTGTTTTAAACATTATAGGTTCAGCCATTTTTGAGTTATCTCCAAAAAACTTCTTCCATAGTCATCAGATACGACCTTTTGGTATTAGTTTGGTTCTTATTCCATTGAAGGTACGGAACCCTCCTATGCGTGGTCCGACACGCACTTGGCCGGTTTTAGTAACTTGTGCCGAACGACAACTATGTATTTCAGCATATAGCCATCAATTAACATACAGCCATATCGCAGTACAGATCCCATCAACTGTCAACCGGACGCGATACCGAGGGTCCCGACCTAATTTAACTTGGATAGTTAGGGTAATTATCACCCCCTGCCCCCCCACTTCGCCCCTCCTACTCCCAGCTGATAACAGCGGAACACGCCGCCTTATCAGGGTTTACTGTTCTCATAAAGATTAGCGGTTGATGTATTCGGATTAGGAGTTGTTTTTAATTATAAGCGCATTTTTTTTCTACTCGTCGACTTTCTTGAATTACGACTTTGTAGACCGAACTACTAGCGCATACTTTTCGATGGAGCTTTCATAGTGTTCCATAAAAGCATCGCTGACGATGGTCTAATGGATTTATATACAATACGATAAGACGTTCGTGGTCCTCCTCTCCGACCGCCGGCACAATTCACCGGGAGATTTGTACAGGTTGTAAGGCGATCGTCGAACTCAATTCTTAGCTGATTGCCCATTTTGAGCACACTAGTGACATAATTAAGCTTTTCAATCTTGTACCTTACTAAGGCCACTCAGCAAGCTTCGTGGCCTAAACATGGTACTAGACTTGAAAACTCTTCATTCTGCTACGACTGTACTATTGGATATAACTACAATCCATTAGAGATCGAATTTTTAAATATCTTTATTGAAGCGTATGGATTGATGCATGTATGTTTTGACAATGTGAGATTTGATTGTAACGTTTGTATTAAAAACGTATTAAAGAGATGTACAAGCATTCAGTCGAGGCAGGGATGCCATCACAGGGCAAATTGCATGCCAATGAGGAAATGGGGGCCTTGACGAGATTAACAGGGGAAATTGTTTGTGTCGCCCCGTACGCGTTGCACGCACGTCATTACTATAAAAAGATACTGTATGCGTTTGTTTGTTAGTCTGTAGGCTATATACCTAGGCCGCGATTCGAAAAATAAACACACACACTGGACAGACACAGCTCCAACCCAACTCAAGCCAACTCAACTCAACGCTAGAACGACATTGACATTTGCTATTCGAACAGATTTTCATTCAACATTGGTCTCACATTGTTACAATGTGTGACCAATGTGAGACCGGCCCTAAGCTAAGGCCGGGCTTGTGTTTTTATTAATACAGATATGTAATGTAAGTGTAATTTTCCATTTAAAGTGTAATTTAGTCTAGTAAAACTTGCTATATCCGACTACAATAGTGTTGTCTCTGTCGCATTTTGGGGTTGCCGTGTTTCGCATGATTTGCCGTATCTCTAGGTAAAATCTTAAAATTATTGCCGTATCAAAAAACAAAATCGGAAAAGTTGCAAAACAATGTATGGAGATACGGCAATGGGGTCCCATGGGGGCTGCCGTATGCCGTAATTTTACCGTATTTTTGATTTTTTTATATTGTATTTTTTTATTGCCGTAATATACGGCAATTACCGTATCCGGAACAACGCTGGTCAGTCACGACAATCCCACCTAAAATATTATTTGTTTATGTCTCAGTGGGAATTGACTCAGCATGTAGGCTGCTCTTACTATAAAATCTTCCAATTTCTTTTAGGTGTTTTTCATATACAGAAAATAAAATAATGAAATCTTCCAAATTTCCTATTGTAATGAGACGGCGAAGAATAAGAGAAAATATTTATTTATGAACAAATTAATCACAAATTAAACTTAGGGACGAGGCGTCCACACGGATGGCCGTGGTAGGTTGCCTGGGTATGTACTGTCGCGGGTACCGCGGTAGTATCTAAGAGCTCTGTCCGTCACGGATGGCCTGAGCTCTTAGATACTACCGCGGTACCCGCGACAGTACATACCCAGGCAACCTACCACGGCCATCCGTGTGGACGCCTCGTCCCTAAGTTTAATTTGTTCATATATAAATATTTTCTCTTATTCTTCGCCGTCTCATTACACTATTAAATTAAATTATAATGAACCATTTAATTTTGACTACAGACTGGTACAAGAGCCCTTAATCCACAGCCTTCCCAATCTGCGCGACCTTGAATAATTTATCAAAGCGCTTTGTATTAATGCAGCTTTATGCCTAAATTAAAGGCCTTGGCCATTAAAGCAATGATTACGTAATGCACAGTAACGCCGGGAAGTCATTTCGCTGCGCTGTCTTTGAGCTTGAAGAGTCATCGTAAAATTGCTGGCTTCAGTTTGGAATTAAGTCTGAAATGTGAGGTTTCGTTTAGCAGAAGTTTATGAATTTAATTAATTATAATATTCTTATCAGTGTATTTATTTATACTACTTAGCAGTATAAAAAGGCTGGTATTTTAGAACGTCATAGACAGGTAGATAGAAAACATTCAGGGCCTATGTTCAGTATGTTCTAACTTTAAACACGTTCCAAGTAGACACGATCCTACTTCAATAAAACTCCAATGCATTAACTACGCAATGCAGCTAACGCCTAGAAAGAACTGGATCAGAAATGTCAGAAATTGCTTGAAAATTATTTCAATGCAACTCATTCGAGTTAAGATTGAAGTTCTATTGAGAACTTTAATATTGGTTGATTATTTGTTGTGTATTGGAGATAGTTTGTGTTTTTAATGTATGTATTTTAAAATTTGAATACGTCACCAGACACTAACTTTAAAACACGTATAAACATGATCCAACTTCAATACAACTCCAATGCATTCACAACGCAATACAGCTACGGCATAAACATCTGAATCAGAAATATTATTTGCTTGAGAAATATTCCAACGCAACTCCAATACAACTTCAATATTGGTTGATTGTTTGTTGTGTGTTGGAGTTAAATATGTTTGAGATAGGTTGTGTTGTTATTGTATTGTTAATGTGTTTTAAAATTAGAATCCGGCACCTGCTTTAGGATGAAGTACATAATACATACGAATTCTAAGAGGTATATTGAAACATTGAAGAAAAATAACAATACCTAGTGGTTTTAACTATAAAACTTTCGTCAGACTCTAACAATCATCAAAAAATGATCTTAGAATGATCATCGTAAATTGATCGAAGCATGTCGAGCTTTTTTGACAAAGAGCTTGATGGCGAAAAAATATGAAATTTTCGGAAGCTCGTAGTGACGCAGTTGTCTGTTTTGTTTTTTTAACTGTAATATTTGATTTAAAAAATAGGGCAACTCGAAAAGCCACATGCGGCTCGCAATCCATAAGTATTACATAAAAACACATGTAATGGTTATTACAAAACACCTCCCATCACGATGTTCATTAAAAAAATATCAGTTAAAATGAAAGACACTATAACGCCCATCGTTAATCATTCAAACTAAAAAATGAATGTACGACAAAAATTTAGCAAACCAATCATTCCTTGTCAAACAAAATTCTACCTTACCGCTACTAAATTAAGGTTCAGTTTGGGATGAAAGTGGTTGTATTAATTAGGCTTGGCGCACACCCCAGGCAATCGTATTACGGTATTACGTTAATCGCATGTGTGCAGCTAGCTGACGCGTGACATGCGGTGCATGTTGTGTATGTATATTGTATATGTAGTTGGTGTGTAGTCCAGGATATATCGGGCAAAAGAGCTCTATCACAGACTAATGAGAAAATTAATTTAAAAGTATCTTTCAAGTATGTAATTCTAAGCAATAGGCAATATACAGGTGCCGTATTCTAATTTTAAAATACAATCTATCTCAAACATAACTCCAACACATAACAAATAATCAACCAATATTGAAGATGTATTGGAGTTACATTGGAATAAACTTGAAGCAAATTCTGATATTTCTGATTCAGGCGTTTAGGCGCTAGCCATATTGCGTATGCATTGGAGTTGTATTGAAGTTGGATCGTGTTTTAAAGTTGGAATACGGTCCCAGCTATTAATTTTTTTTTAACTTTGACTTAACATTGATTTTTTTTTTAACTGCTGCGAATACCTACACTGTACATAAGACTAAATTAAAAATTAAAAAACATTGACAAAATTATAATAGCTCCATCTATCGATATCAAAAGTATCTAAGAACCAGCGCCGGTGTAACAGCGAATTACCGAAATCCGCACCTAAATCGAACATTTATTTATATACACAATCTAACAAACAGATAAAAAACCAAAAGCCAGTAGAGTGTACCTATAAGTAATAATTTTTCATGCTTTCTGTCGAATTTATAATTTAAATGTATATATCTAAACTAAAAGTACTCTTAATATCATTGGTATCGTATTATTAATTCCTAAATACGACTCCTAATTAAATAATCAACGTGAGCTACTACGATCGCTACGGCTCGTAGCGCGCAAACGTAGTCGTAGCACAAATTCATCTCTACGAATCCTCGTAGCACTAAATGCAGCTACGGCGCTACGAACTCGAGTAATATGCAGAGTAGTAAAATTTTGTCGTTAATTTAATCTGAGAACCATTTGTTACTGTGTAGTGAGTTGTGAAGTTTATGGACGTATAAATTTCATAGAGATTTAGTATTTTATTTAAATTGAATAACGTAGGTGCGTATTCTTATTTTATAATACATAAACAACATTAAAAACACAATTTATCTCAAATGTAACTCCAGCACACAACAAATAATCAACCAATATTGAAGTTGTATTGCATCGGAATAATTTTCAAGAAAATTCTAATATTTCTTATTCAGACATTTAGGCGCTAGCTGTATTGCGTAGTTAATGCATTGCAGTTGTATGTACAATACATGTAATGTATCGTAAAAATGACTTGTATGTTTCCGCAAAAAATACTTGTATGAAACATACAACTCATTCCACAACTTTCCCGTTGCATCGACGCTCGACGCAGACCGGCGGGTAATATCTTCGTGTGTTTGTGTAACCGGGGTTACAGGGAGTTACAGAGTTAGGTGCTTCTAGATGTGCCTTAAGAGGCCTTATTCCGAAAACGCACGAATTTCACGAAATGCTTCATTTTCTTCGAAGGCTGTGGCGAAAAATCTTATGTTTTTCTAAATCAACTATTGATGCATATAATAGTTCATTTCTTTATCTAGACGGCCATCGAAGCAAAAATTACATTTTAAAAATAAAAATATGAAAAAAATTGGGTGTCTTTGAAGACCTTTCCGGATTTTCCAGTTAGATGTAACGTTTATTTCCAAACTACGCTACAATTCTTATTCAATTTGAATAAAATTCAATTGAGTATATCATGTCTGAGACGGCCATCGAAATAAAAATCGAAGATTCATCTTGGATAATAGACAAAATACCTTCTGATTATATGCCAGTTTTTTGATGAATACACGGTTACATTTAATTTTTTCCACAAAACCCATTAAATATTTAGCCCTAAAAATATTACCATCCAAAGTTAGACTATATTTCTATCACGATAAAAAAATATCATTACTACATATAGTGGTCAATTTAAAAATAGTATGAATTTTTAAAAATGACCTATAAATCACACTTCACAGGACACTTTTTGTAAGAATCGTATTTTTGGGTACTTAATAATAATAAATATGGTTCTAAAGTATTTTTTTGTATTACTAATACTTCAAACTATCTTATAAATAGCATTTTATGCGGCTTTTTCCATTAATACAGTTGTTCGACCTTTTAGGGAATAAGGAGCCTTAATCACTACATAGTATAAAACAAAGTCGCTTGCCGCTGTCTGTCTGTCCCTATGTATGCTTAGATCTTTAAAACTACGCAACGGATTTTGGTGCAGTTTTTTTAATAGATAGAGTGATTCAAGAGGAAGGTTTATATCTATAATACATGCATAATATAGTAGAGATACACTGATCATTTTATATAGAGGTCTCAAATGTAAAGTCGTAAATAAACATATTTTTTTGCGCTTATATTGCAAACGCTGCCTGAACCCTACGAGATAGATCAAAATATTGTACTACGGTATTGTACACATTAAAAAGGTCTACAAAAAAGTCCGCGATGTTATATGTCTATCTCTTAGGTATAACCCACAATAACCATTTTTTATCCCGTGCGAAGCCGGGGCGGATCGCTAGTGATGACTGATGTGTAAGAAAACTAACATACCAATAACAGATTATAAGCCTTCGAATAGTACACGTATCGTAAAATGACTAGTATGGTTCCCTAAAACCATTACTCATTTGAAACTTCTCCGTTGCATCGCCGCTTGACGCAGACCGGCGGATAATATCTTCGTGTGTGTTCATTTGTGACCGGGGAGTTATAGAGTTAGGTGCTTCTAGATGCGCTTGAAGCCAAAGAAAAGGTGATTGAAAGTATAGGATAAAAACTGGTTTTATTATTACTCAATGGTACAGTCAGCAGCAGAAGTAGCCTTAATATTTAAAATAATAATAATATTTAATAATAACAAATAATAGCTGCTCATATTCGGGAATGCGAATACGAATATGGAGTCAATGTCCTTTTGGTAATTGTGGAAGTTGATTGACACTGCGCGCTAGAATCCATGTCAGTCAGTATCGTAATATTACAATTCTTACAGATAATCTGTATTATTTAGTGTATGTCGTGTAGTCTAACCTAATGCAACGGCCATGGTACAAAGGGGGCGTCCATTAATCGCGTCATATTGTTTAGGGGGGGGGAGGGGGGTCAAGAAAAAATCACCAATGATCACCACAGGGGGGAGGGGGGTCTGGACACATATCACGTGTAATTTTTTTGTTCCTTGTGCTATACTGTATTATGGTCAATAAAATAAAAATATCAACTTTTAAATGAATCAATCTGTCAAAAGCAGAGTAAAATTGCACTAGCACTATGATTGTAAATAAGTTTTAATGGCATTTGACATATTATTTTGTGAGGTAGGTTTTTAGGGTTCCGTAGCCAAAGTGGCAAAAACGTAAACCTTATAGTTTCGTTATGTCCGTCCGTCCGTCCGTATATCACATCCATTTTACTCGGAAACTATAAAACGTATATCTTAATAAATATTTAAATATAAGGTGTGTTTTTGTATGCCGCTACTTAGTTTTGTAGTAAAATTGCTGAAAAAGATATTTTAAGGAAGGACACTACTCCATACATGGAATTATTTGTCAAAAAGAGTTTTTTTTTTACCAAATATCGACATGATGCACATCACTCGATAGGTCTTTCAAAATAACTCTTGTCTTGTTGTCCTGGACATCAACAAAAAAAAAAAAACATTGAGGTCTGTTTGAATTTTTTTTTTATTTAGTGAATATTTTAAGAAAATATCACCCTGTAAGTCTAAAAAACTTGTGTCCCCCCTGTCACTTTTGAACCGGAGATCCAAAAAGTATGAAAAAAATTGAGAACATTATCGGTTTAGGAATTATTGAGTTATCTCCTAAAAACTCATTTCATACGCAGATACGACCTTTTGATATTACTTTTTCGATAGCAGGTACGATACCGCGTGGTCCGACACGCACTTGGCCGGTTTTTTTTCTATTAAACATAATTTTATTTTATATGTATACATGTAGTTTCGTTTTTTTACCCTTTACGTGTACGTACGTTACGTAAGTAGGTTCACGTGTTAGAAAACTGTACTTACTTTAGTTAGCAAAAAATTACACGTCATATTGGACAGGGGGGGGGAGGGGTCCTGAAAATATCACCAAAGATCACCATGGGGGGGGGGGGGGTCTAAAACAAACGTATGACGCGATTAATGGACGCCCCCAAAGGCTCCCACATAAAACATATTTAAAAAGTTAACATTTTTATTAACCTTGGAATCGGCCGTTCTAGTTGTACAAGTCTCATCCAGCACCGAGCCGTCATTAGGGGGTGATTTACGAGGCTTATCGCGCCCTCTCGCCCCTTTATTAATTACACCCGCTTCGACCATTGTGAGTGCGAGAAAAATCGACACCTACGTCTACACCTTATTTATATAACAACGAGAGGGTAGCTGAATAGGGCAAGTCAGCCGGCAGTCATTTAGTTTGCTGGGTAAGGTGAGATGTTTGCTGGACCTATATGTAATATGTACCAGGGCAATAAAATGTGTACAAAAGGCGAAATTAACGTCAAAAGGCATTTTCTACCAGTTGACCGTCGGGACAAATTAAGATTAACGGAAAGGTGCGGGAAATTATTATAATATAAGTATTACCGTAAATATTAAAAAAGGGTTGTGTACATTTTAGTTTATACCATTGTCACTGTAAAAACTACGAAGTATATTTTTTAGACTGATAACATTCAGCGTAAGAAAAAATCGGAATGATGAAATAAAAAAATCTTCTTCTTGTGAAACTATACTTACTAATTATAACTACCATGCTCTTGTATTCAAGTTGCGTTATGGCGTTATTTTTTGGGGACACACAATTTAAAACTTAAATATATTTAAAGCTAAAAAACGCATTAAGGCAATGCTTTTCTTAAAATAATAAGTTGAACCAGCATTCATGATTTTGAGAGAAAGATTTTCCATGATTTGTATTCTCCAATACCCAGAGCGAAGTTTCAGACTAGTTTGGTTTGAGGTAGCCCTCTAAATGGTTTAGACTTGAATAGTGTAAAGTCAAGTCGAGTTTGAGAGATCATAGTTTCGTGTTTGATAGCCTTAAGGGTCTAGAGACCCCTTTTGAGACTCACTAGATATCTAGACTGATAAGCAGATAAAAAGCGTTCATATCACTTAAATATTCAAGAGCGGTATCCGTTTCTATCTTAGAGCATTCAACCCCGAGTGGCCATGTCTACCATTTTCTATACAAAAAAAGTCTGCCATTTTTGCGGTGGACGAGGAACGTCAAATGTCAGATCAGATATAGATAGCCAGGTCAGATAAACGTCAGTCCATACAATAAATGACGTATGTATGACCGCCGTTCATATGATTTCGGCAGAGGGGAACGCCTGTCAATAGGCAGTAGGTTGAATTCTCTAAGGTTTCTATTGAAATAATCTTCTTTGGTCATTGAAATACCACTAAAACGTTTGACGGACCGTGTTTACGTCGAGCAATGTAACAACAAAAGGATAATCTAAATAAGCTAAACGTCACTTTTGACGGCTCCAGTCCTTAAATTAAATTATACTGAATTAGAATGAATCTGTAACGGTTCTCCGACAGGCGATTCGACGACGGGCTGTTCGTCGACAGAACTTTTCATCTTTTTTTTTCGTCGACAGAACTTTTCTCCGACGCACGTTTCGCCGACAGAACTATTCATCTTTTTTTTTTCGTCGACAGAACTTTTCTCCGACGCACGTTTCGCCGACAGAACTATTCATCTTTTTTTTTTCGTCGACAGAACTTTTCTCCGACGCACGTTTCGTCGACAGAACTATTCATCTTTTTTTTTCGTCGACAGAACTTTTCTCCGACGCACGTTTCGTCGACAGAACTATTCATCTTTTTTTTTTCGTCGACAGAACTTTTCTCCGACGCACGTTTCGCCGACAGCACTATTCATCTTTTGATTTTTCGACGACGAACGTTTCGCCGACAGATAATTAGTAAAAGTGGGAAATTTGTGTTTGGTAGTGAAATTTTTGTATGGAACCACAGACAATTTGCAGCCGGATATCCGTCTTCTGGCTGATTTTTCTCTATGGTAGCTGGATCCTGAAGTGTGTGGAGCAACAAAAAACTGTGTTCAAAACTTAACGTATGGCACCGGCATATACGTCAAATTAACCAATCGTAAACGGAGTATACCAAATTTAGCGAGTGTTTTTAGCGACATTTTCACGATATGGTATAAATAACATACTAAGGACCTACTTGTAAACTAGAGTACATACCTAATCTTCATTATCAAGCTCTGTTCTTATTTATATTTTGACCAACATTAATTACAAATTTTGCAAAATTGGTGTCGGGTCGGTATTTCTCGATATAAAAAAACACAAGTGAGTAAAGATACCTATACTCTATTTTGCAGACCTGGTTTTAAAATACATAAACACTACATTAAAAACACAATCTTTCTCAAACATACAACAAATATTCAACCAATATTGTAGTTGTGTAGGAGTTGCATCGAAATAATTTTCAAGCAAAGTCTTATATTTCTGCTTCAGACCTTTAGGTGTCAGCTTCATTGCTTGGTTAATGCATTGGAGTTGTATTAAAGTTGGATCGTGTCTAAACGTATTTTAAAGTTAGAATACAGGCTTTCAACAGATACCCAGTTTGATTGCGCGGTCAAGCATGATCACAGCCTGACCTAAATCGGTACATGCCATCGCCAAGCGAGGCCCAGCGAGCCGGAGCGACGAGCGAGCCGGAAAAGATTTACAGCTGAATATTGCTGGCTTGATTTATGGATGGCTGCCTTAATAATCACTGTTATTATTAATGAGATAATAGTGTTAGTTCGGTATATGTTTGACGGCGGATGTGAAGATGGTGTGTATTTAACTGAGACTAGAGGGAAACTTACTCGTATATCGTGTATGTTTATTTTGAAACTAATAGATTTTGTTGGGTAATGGAAAATGGAATAATACGTAATGATGTTCGTCCTACTTATAAAAATATAAACTAGGCAATATTATCTCTAAACACTTTACGTACATTGTCATTCCTTTTCTCAATATAAAACTTTTGCTGGCCTGTCACTCTGGCGTTCACCGACGAATAGCTGCCAGACGCTCGGATCCAGTCTAAGCCGTTCAAAACCTGGTTCTGGGAAAAGTTTGACCGGTCCAACTAACTGCGAGGTTTTGTTGCTCTCAAACTCGTATAAAATTTCCCGGAGCCGGCTAGTAGTCCATTGTATAAGGATTCGTAAAAAGACTTCAAAACTAAAGGCTCGAAACAATTTACTCGATCGAGAAAAGGTCATGACCTAAGTTAGTCCCTGAACAGTGTAAAAAGAGGTGTATTGATGCAAATGTTTACGAGCCCTTCATGCGGATGACGGAATTAGACAGATATATTATCGTCATGTAGAGCGAGTACATAGTCTGAAATAAAATGCAGACATTTTAGTTAAAATTGATTTTATCTACACTCACATTGTAAGTCCTCTAAAACGTGTTCAAAAACGGTAGGCAATGACTAGCATTACCACAACCGATTTTACTATGATAAGCTTTTTATCTGTGACAGTAACGTAATTTTAACTTTACATGCTCAAACATTGATGTGTTATGAGTTTTGATAACATAATGCACACCTGCACGCGCCCGCGCGGCCGCCGACACGCTCCCCCCCGACCGCCGGCACTCTCCCTCCCGACTCCCGGCACAATCGAGTTGGCCATGGCGGTGCAATGGCGGCCATTCTATGGTTTCCGAACACGGCAATTAGTATAAATAATATGAGTGCAGATAAAGCAGTGTATGCAACTGTACGTAATTAGGCCTTAAAACACTCGTGTGATCTTATTATGAAACTCACCTGCGGCTCGTTTCATAAAACCACACTCGTATTTTAAGGACCCTTATTACGTAACAGTTACATAAACCATAGCCTAATTATAAACTACTATTAAAGAAAATACTTTTAAAGAGCAATAAATTATTATCTTATCAGATTAAAGAATATCATGGCGATAATTATTTCCAACAATGGCGGGGTATTTTTATAATATGATGTTTATCCTAATTTTAGTCAATTGAGCACATTTCTATGAGAAAGAGAAGGCCGACTTAGCTTCGATTTTTTTGCTTGCGTACGAATTTTTTCTTGCTTACGAAATCTTTTTACACGCCTTCACTGGAAAACACAGTCTCATTATTAATCTTCCGCCGTTTTATTTACAATAATAATTTTAAACAAAAAAGAACCGACTTCACTAAGCAATCCACCTTTCCAACACCAAATGATCGAGCTGCTGTAAAAAATACTCAAATCACTACAGGTGTGCCTATAATAGTTGAAGAGTTCCCTCGATTTCTCCAGGATCCCATCATCAGATCCTGACCTGGTTACAATGGGACCAACTGTGAAGTATACTCTTTCAAACAAAAAAAGAATTTTCCAAATCGGTCCAGCCGTCTTCGAATAATCGGTGAACATACATAAAAAAAAAAAAAAAAAAATAGCAAAAACAAAGATCCCGACGAATTGATAACCTCCTCCTTCGAAATCTTGAAGTCAGTTGAAAATACGCAATCTATCCGCTAATATATTCAAATTTAAACAAGAGGCAACCGCCACGTAATGACCGAGCCGGGGCATAAAGCGGCCCAATGACTCGCCTAATCTCCCACTATTTACACTATAAACGGCCTATTTAACATAACAATATACACTAATATAACCCCAATATCGAAGTGATAAAGGCGTTTTTTCCAACAATGCCTTAAGGATTTATGAGTGCGTCTTAGACAGTTAAATTGGTAAAGTTAATGCATAAATAAGAGGTAACAATATAGGCCGGGGCGTTGTGGTTCGTCGTACAAAGCAGCTCTTTGGTAGGAGTTTTGAGTGTCCGAAAGTGTCCATTTTAGAACTCTATTCCACTGACATAACGCCTACTAATGGTATAGGGTAAAATCTATTCCATTCCATTAAGAAAACCCTTGCTAAGGCAGGCTTTAGATTGTTTTTTCATTATGTAGTAATGGGAAAATAATCGTAAACGCCGGCTTTCGTCGCTAATGGGATACTGTTGCTTACTTAGATCTTTAAGTCTGCTTCCAACGATTTTAGGTCTTAAGTCTGTCTTATCGATTCGGAAGGCTAAGTTTATCCGATAATGTAGTTATGTGCCCAATGTATTTAGGATTTTGCCGAGTGACATGTGATATACAGGGCCAACCAAATTGGTATCGTATTGAGACTAAGAAAATGTAGTAGAAAAAATCTTTCGTCGCGAAAAACATTTTTTTTTGTATTCGTAATTGTACCCTCCACATACAAAAATCTTGCTCGAATTTTTTCAAAAATTTTTTTTCTTAAGTTTCATGCTAAAATACGATACCAATTATACCCTTAACTTAAACGGATCACCAGTATGTTTCTTACACCTTGTAGTTGGTTCGGCAAAATTCGGTGAACAAGTATTCTTTTCATGCAAGTTTGGTGTATAAGAGGGCTTAGTTCTCCCTTTGCGTACCTAGGTAATTAGGATTTAACGCCATTAATGCCATTACATGGATAATTATTAATTCTAAAACCAAAGACCTATTGTTGGAACAGCTTTTAATTATTTTACCTTTATGACTATAACATTGAAGACCTGTATATATTTTGTCAATCAGTGTCGATAATTGAGTGTGACAGCCCGCGGTTAGTGGGTATTAAAGTGACCACGAGTGATCGGCAGTTGTTAATTATGAGTGTGTATGCCTGTAGACATCGGTGAGAATTTACCGGAATTCACGCAGTGTCTTGGATAAATTTGTGCCATAGTTGAGGCAGCTGACGTAGAATCTGTGATAATTTTGGGTGATTTTAATGCACACCCTGGCGAGAACTTTGGTAAAGAACTTTTAGAATTTTGTTCAGAAAATGGTTTAACCTGTGCTGATATTGTGAAATTAGGCTTACATTCCGACAGTTACACTTATCTTAGTGAGGCGCACGGATCTAGACGTTGGTTAGATCATTGTTTAGTATCTGAGTTGATGTTGAAATCTGTTGTTAATATTAAAATAGATAAATATATTTTGGTCTGATCATTTTCAGATAAAGCTAGAAATTAACATAAACATTGCGAGATGTAAAGTCAATATGTGTAACAGACCGCGAAATTATGTAATATGGAGAGAAAGGAGTTCAGAACAGGCGAGTGAGTATCATGACACCTGCAGCAACAGGTTGCGTGATATTGACCTTCCTGAGGAGCTCAGAGAGTGTTGCGATAGAAACTGTGACAATGTGGGACATCATATGATTATAAACGACCTGTACAGTAGAATTGTAGGTATTTTAGTACAAGCATCTGTTATTGAGCTGTAAAAAGTCTGTAAAGCGAAAAGGAGGCTATATTACAGGATGGAACTAACATGTGAGTGTGGTGCATAGGGAGGCGCTACTGAAATTTCTGGAGTGGGTTGCAGGTGGTAAACCTAAGTCTGGATCTGTATACCATGATATGTGTAATAGCAGGCGCAGGTTCAAATGTAAACTTAAGTGGTGTCAAAACCACCAAGACCAAATCAAAATGGATGTATTGGCTACCCATCGCTCAAAGGGTGATTTTAAGTCATTCTGGAAGCACACTAAGTCCCTTAATGTAAGACCTAGCCTGCCAGTTAGTGTAAATGGATGTAATAAGCCAGCGGAAATAGCAAAGTTATTTAAAGATAAATTCAAAGTTGAGTCACCACTGGGTACCACATTGCAGTCATGTAAAGCGGAGTTCGGTGCTGAGTTCACCGTGTTCACTTGTAAGGAAGTGTCAGATGTGATCCGTTGCATGACACGAGGAAAGTCACCGGGGCACGATGGGCTCAGCATCGAGCATCTGCAAGCCGCTGGAGTACACTTACCCAGAGTGTTAACTATGCTATTTTCGTTGTGTATGGGTCATGCCTATTTGCCCGATGAGATGTTAAGGACAATTGTCGTACCAATAGTTAAAAATAAAACCGGGGACGTGTCAGACGCAGCTAACTATAGCCCCATCTCATTGGCTACAATAATAGCTAAAGTACTTGACGTCGTGCTTGACCTGCGACTTGGTAGATATTTAAATTTACATGATGCGCAGTTTGGATTTAGAGCAGGATTATCTACCGAGACCGCCATTTTAAGTCTAAAGCACACCGTCAAGTATTACACAGATAGAAGCACGCCTGTATATGCGTGCTTCCTCGATCTATCAAAAGCCTTTGACATGGTGTCATATGGCATCCTGTGGGATAAGCTATCATCAAGTAAGGTTCCGCGTGAAATAATAGATATTTTTAAATATTGGTACGCAACCAGATCAATACGGTTAGGTGGGGGGTAGCGCAGTCGGAGGCATATAAGTTGGATTGCGAGGTGAGGCAGGGGGGTTTAACCTCACCGAAGATTTTCAACTTATATGTTAACGGGCTGATAGAGGAGCTCAGCAGAATGCCGGTGGGGTGTTATATCGACGGAGTAAGCGTGAACAACATAAGCTACGCCGACGATATGGTGCTGCTGTCCCCCTCTGTTAGTGCACTCAGGAAAATGCTGAGCGTCTGCGAGGCCTACGCAGAAACCCACGGTCTTATATACAACTCCAAAAAGAGTGAAGTCTTAGTCTTCAGGTCAAACAAAATGAACCCTGAGCATGTGACCTGCAGAGGGTTAAACAGTTTAAATACCTTGGGCACCATGTGACGGAAGACCTCAAAGATGATCTCGATTTGGAGAGGGAACGGAGAGCGTTGGCAGTCAGAAGCAATATGTTGGCTCGTAGGTTTGCCCGTTGTTCAAAACAAGATAAAATTACGCTTTTTAAGGCGTTCTGTTTAGTATTTTACACGGGTCAACTACACGCTGAAAGCCTATAACGCTCTTCGTATCCAGTACAATGATGCCTTCAGAGTCCTGTTGAGGTTGCCACGGTTCTGTAGCGCGTCAGGAATGTTTGCGGAGGCGCGTACTGACGACTTTTATGCGATCAGGCGAAAACGGGTCGCATCTATTCTAAACCGCATCCGTCGCAGCGACAACAGGATACTGAAGGTCATCGCCGATAGACCAGATAGTTCCATCCTGTGTAAGTTGGGTTAAAATTATTAATTATAAATACCTCGCCATTTTTTTTAAATATTTGTATCTACATATTGATCTTTTGGACATGAAATCATTATTTATATTTGACATGTAATCATTTGTAACATTTTATTCTAGAATATTATGTTTTGAATTTTAATTATTTATTAATTTTATTGTCGTTATTTAGATTAATTGAATGTTACTACAAATTATGATTTCATGACGCTAATTATCTATTAAATGACCAAAATTATTTTGTATGCACTAACATCTAGCTTAAGTATACTAACAATGTTTATGGAATCGCAATGTTCTGAAATAAAGATATTTTATATTTGTACTGGTACAAAAGGTTCTCCCGTCACTAATATGTACTTGCTACGGAATGACGGAATCATATCAATGCCGTAATCATGCAGTAAGTCGCGGTTGCTATTATATATATTCTTAAATAAAACCACCAACGTTTCAAGACATAGATGAGCTTTCTATAAAATCGGCCTGCAGCCCCAGCATTCGTCTGGCGGGCAAGGCAATAATGGCTAATGTTGTTAGATTTACATAAACGCTGAACGACGTGATTCGCCCCCTTCCTTGCACCTGCCAGATTGCTTTCTGAAGAGTTTAGCGATGCCCTAACAGCATGGTTTGTGGTTATCGCTTTGATAGATCGTTTATAAAATGGTATTAAGTATTATGCTCATTTTGGAATTACAGTGCTTACTTAGCATTTTCTTTCTTGCTCTATCTGATAAGAGTAAGCAAGGCAATCACGCACTTTATCTACGGCTGCTCTAAACTGAGATCTAGTACTCATTCTCCAAGGTTTTTGAGTTAGTATTTTTTTACACTTACCTAGACATTGAACATACCTCTATTAGTTCATACTTATCTCATCTCATTACCTATGTGGCCTAATTATTTCAATTAACTCAGTTCCCGACACGACAAATGCGCAACCATATTAGGCCCCGCTAATTTTATTATGTTATTATATTTGTCTTCTTACCATTGTCACTTAAACCAGCTTACTCTACGGCCTAACTGAGATTATGTGTGTTACATATTGATCAACGTTTCATTCGATTTAATATCATGATATCACTTATGCCACTAAGTGAAAGTTTTTCATCAAGATAAGATATCCTTTTATCACCTTATGAAACAGTGATAGATGGCCAACTTGTTTACATCTATAGCAGTAAAATGACTTACTACTTCCAGAGACACACGACCGCGCGTCAGCTCCAAGAACCGCGCCGACGGCGAGGCGCGCAGCTGCGCGAGCCGTCGCCGGAGGTATTGGTGGCCAACTCGTTTACACTTATAGCAGTACAATAACTCACCGCTTTCCGAGACACTAGAGGGCGACCGCTCGGCCGTGGACACGCCGGACGAGCTCTCGAGCGACGAGCACGAGTCCGCGCGCGTGGCGTGCGCGTGCGTCAGCTCCGAGAGCCGCGCCGACGGCGACGCGCGCAACTGCGCGAGCCGTCGCCGGAGATACCGTTGCTCGCGTGCGAGCTGCTCTCTGTGTGACGAGTGCCGTTTCTCCCGCTCTTCTAGACTCTGGAACAAGGGAGAGATATATTGTAGAGGGCTAAGTTAATGCACTGACTGAGCCTGAATATCCTATCGCTCCCGTCTCACCAACACTGCTGGGTATAATGTGGTAAATTCACGTATAAACACGGATCGCCTTTAATATGCTTTACGGATCGCAACTATCACAAGTCTTTGATGACGAGATATATTTATTAGCCAATAGCGTAAGAAGCGTTTTATACAAATACGATGTAATATTTAAATAGGTATATCATCAGTGGTAATTAAATATAATAATTAGTACACCATTTTTTCAGCTGCTGTTACCGCAATAGATGTTCTCCAATTAAAATACTCAATATTGATACAATGAAGATTCCAAACTGGTGGATTATTTTTATTAAATAAAATAACTAGTAGTGTTAAAATCAGGTAGGTGAAAAATAAGCACAATCATATATAACTAACGAAGAGTGTTGCCCAAAAAGGGACCTAAGTACCTACCTACGTAACAAGCTTGCTATCAGAAGTTGTCGTGTCCGCAAAGCATGTAATTTTTGGTCAAGGTATTCACATTATAACAAGTTACCCGTCGATGCTTTAAATTTATCATTTCGCGCACTTAAGAAATACTTGAAAAAAGCTTAAATGTCAAAGGGTCATTAAAGCTTTTTGGACAGGGTCGAGGACTATATGACGGACAAAGATGCATGGCCCAAACCAGAAACTACTACAAAGTCATCTAGCATTTAGAGGACACAGTTCAGCTAGGAAAGCATATCAAAGTCTGTCTCTCAAGCTGTTTTGATATGTCTTCTTGAAGAACTACGCATTATTGTGTATCTTTAAGATTGAATGTATTCATGTTTTGAAAAAAAAATAAGTCCCGCCGAGTTTTTTGCCGGTCATAATACTTCTCGGGTCAGAGTTGTAGGGTTAGGTTAGAACCGGTGGTAGTTTTCTTTTTCTCTCAGGCGTTCTTAAAAGTATACATCGTCATGTGCCTAAATTGAAGAATAAATATATTTTATGTTCTATCTTTTTTTAGGCTCTAAATTACTATTGGCCAGAAAGGGACGGCAGTGGCGATATCCGATAGCCATCGCCGCGTTATGGCGGCCACGTATCGCATAAAAAGTCATCGGCCATCAGCTCGTTCCATGGTCCCTTGGCGAGGGCTGGCACGTCAGTTTCTGGATCGAAATAATCTGCCCTATGGAGGCATAAATCGAAATTGATAGCATTAAGGGGCCGTGTGACAACGAGCGAGAAATTCGTTGAAAACGCTACGGCTTCAACGGTCAAAAGATTTGGACTATGATTGGTTCTTAGCTAGTTATTATCATGTTATTATAAAGTTCTAAATTTAAATGTCAACATATTATATATTATATAATCTATTTCTACTAAGACCAGTCAGCCACTTAATGACTTGGTCGCCTAGGTAACTAAACTAAATTTTGACAGTTATTTAAATTAGACGATTAATCATTTTTTTTAAACTAAAAATATTTTATACTACATATCGTATACTAAATCAAATGGTTAGAGTTTAACAGTCATATTATTATTCTATACATGCTCATTTTATCTCCAACTCCATCTTACACCCCAAAATGTCGCTTATCCGACGCAAATGTAACGCACGTGGCAACCCTACCGGACGCGTATGATATATTCGCGTATAAATCTGCCACGTCTACTGACCACTGTCTTTTATTTTCCCAGGGCTTATGGAATAATAACGAGGGATATTTTACATTCCTGATTTATACGGAGAAGCGATAGAAAACGTTATAAAGTTGGAAAATTATGCCTTGACCAGCCAAAAAAACACCAAAAGTTTTACAAGCTGGCAGCGGAAATCGTCATAACTTTCGCGAGCGATAGTGATTAACGCTCGCAGCATCTTAGTCAGACGCGGATACAGCCCTCCCCGACACGTTAGTCTCGCGTGCTACGGGGACCATATGTGCGGACCGCAAGATTTTTTGTGAAGGAAATTGCCCCCCTCGATTCCTGAATGAAGTCCTGTATCCGCGCCTGATCCTAGAACATTATTAAATTGCCCTTTAGCCCTGATCCTAGAACATTCTTAAATTAGGTAATAGGTAAAAACGATCGTCGCGAACATCGCTATAAGTAATTCGCAGCGCCACTTCGTGGGCATCAAAAGGAAGCTTGTGCGTTTGGTTTTAGACGCTCAACGGCAGTAAACGCTCGGAGCTTGCGTCTCATAGCCCTCTTGTTATGGAACGCAGCGTTGTAGCTTTTTTCGATTACGCAGCATGCAAATTCGGACGCGGCACATATTGCAATTCGGGAGATTTGTGAGCATAATGTAGCCGCTGGTATAAAACTTGCTAGTGATGCCAATTTTGCCAGCAAGTAATGTGTGGGAAAGTTAAAACTGAAACAAAAAATCTCTAAGGTTGACGCCAAAAGTAGTCAGTTCGATTCGCATTCATTTTATTTTCTATCATTTAAAATGTTGGTATTTTCAGATCATGTTCATCAGACAAGACAAAGGCATTATCACGGAGCTCTTCACCTACTGAAAACGATGAACGAAATGCGTGTAATCGATTTTTAAAATAGATTTTTATAGACTGATATGATTTTCCTGCAAATACTTTTAACGGAGGGGAAATAGACCCAAGGTATTTCCAGGAATAGAGCTTTACAATGAAACATAATAAATATTGTATAGAACGTGAATACAAAAGATCCCTACTAAACGGTTAATTCGTTACGTCTAACATTACGTACAATTTCCGAAAGAAATAAACGTAAGAACAAATGGAAAGAAAGAAAAACAAACGAGGCGATATTAGATTCGGAAAAAGTGAAGGCATATAGTCACCGAAATGGGCCGATGACATGAAAAATTACGACACGAGAAAGGCGTATCGTCGAGCCATTACTGAAGAAAAAGCTATTAAACAACATACATGTGTGTCGCGGTGTCTGAGTTCGTGCCGAATAACTATTCAAGTCAATAGTGGGGATAGGGTGATTGTCAAATGTTTACTTATTCAGATTTTATTTCCAATTTTAAAATACATAAACCATACATTAAAAACACACTCCTCATACATAACTCCGACACAACAAATAATCAACCAATATTGAAGTTGTATTGGAGTTGCATCGGAATAATTTTCAAGCAAATTCTGATTGTTATCTGTATTGCGTAGTTAACAACATTTGGCGATCAATTTTACTCTGCGTCCGTAGGAAACACCTTAGACAACCCTACACGTGATCCCTGGCTGGTGCTAAAAGAGTAACAAACTTGGCAGCTGCACTGTCCCATCTGAACCTCATAGCACTAACTGGATTTTCTTTATCATCTACTCTTCCACTACTACTACTACCCCAGGGAAGAAATGCCTACTCGTATCTATATTCAGTGACATGTAGCCATACGATCAATGCAATGCATCGGAGTTGTATTAAAGTCAGATCGTGTCTGAACGTGTTTTAAAGTTAGAATACGACCAATAGCTTTGTATTGATATAAACACCTTTACGTAAGATAAAGGTTAATATTTCAGCACCATCCGTCCATCGTCCATCCAAAGATAATATTGAATCACAAAATGGAGTCAAAATACTGAAATGCGTTTATTTATTCCGATATTTTTTAAAGTTGCACAAAGCCTTTTTATTACAGATATCTAAGGATTTTGAATTCATGACAGCTTTTTAAAACAATCATCGAAAGGTCATTCATGGTCTTTACATTTCTTTGGGCCAGTTGCTCCAAACTGTCTGCTAACGTCATCGTTAAAGTTTTTATTCTTGAACCCGGGGTATGTCCTTAAACTACGTCCGGACTTGGATATGTCCTTAAACTACGCCAAAAAGAGAGGTATGGGCACTGCGAATGGCATCTCGCTAAGTGTGGTAGGGCACGTTCAGCGAATGTCATCTCGCTCAAATCTGGAGCAGAACCCGACTGGGGAAGTACCTCCACCTTACAGAAAACCACAACCAAGTAGGATTAGACCCTACTCATAGTGTTGTGTTCCTGATGGTGAGTAAGGTTGCCAAAGAGCTCAAAGAGGACCCAGTGTGTTGACGATGAGGGACCTTCTTGTTCCTTTAGCCATCAACACAGTGAATCCTCCTTTTTGTAAAGGGTCGGCAACGCGTATGTGACTCCTTTGGAGTTGCAGGCGTCCATAGGTTACGGTAGCTGCTTACCATCGGGCGGGCCGTATGCTTGTTTGCCACCGTCGTGGTATAAAAAAAGTTTGACAGTTTCCTAAATGACAGCAGCTGCGCCGCCATATCTAACGTTATTCAGTTCCTTAATGGGGAAGGCAACTGTAACAATGACATTTCCGACAATGGTCCTTAAAAAAGCTAAATTTGTACAGCGGGAAGTAGTAATTATTTATTTTAGCGAAAATTACTAACTGTTTCGTCTCGAATTGGTTCCCAAGGGAAATTCTCAGGTTTTCGAAATACTCTAAAGAGACAGGAAAGAATTTTCCTTAAGAAAAGCCTTCTATTACATTATATGTATAGTTTCAGTACATTGTTAAAGACCATTCATCTTTTGTCTCTTTTTTCGTTGTATGGAATCTGAAACAGCGCCCTCTACAAAGTTTTCACCGGCCTTCCCCATTGTGCATAGTGCACCTTGAATAAAGTCTTAAAGGTATGTTTCAACTTAAGAGGACTAAGTTAATTTATTTTATTACTATACACTAAATAATAATTTTAAACAAAAAAGGACCTACTTCACTAAGCCTCGACCCTTCCAAAAGCAAATGCTCGAGTTGCTGTAAAAAATACTCAAATCACTATAGGTGTGCCTATAACAGTTGAAGATTTCTCCAGGATCCCAAGATCAGATCCTGACCTAATGACAATGGGACCACCTGAAAGTATACTCTTTCAAACAAAATAATTGTCCAATAATAGGTGCCTTCGAATAATAGGTAAACATACAAAAAATAAAAATAAAATAGCAAAACCAAAGATCCCGAAGAATTGTGAACCTCCTCCTTCGAAATAGAAGTGCCCTGAATAGAAATAGGCATCTAAATCCTTAGATTGTTTTTACCTACGCAAATACAGCTGTTGCTAATATTAAACTAAAATAAGCGCGACTATAAGGCTTTCAATAGAACCAATTGGCATGCAAAAACCGTCCTCTGTTTATTTATCCATTCCAAATCGTATTGAGTGACATACTCGTATACAGACCCATTGGATTCTACGAGCCAAGTTAAAGCTGTATAGTATAGCATTATGCGCCTAGGCTGTAATACGGAGTAATTGTATTCCAATTACATGTCATTTCCATTGATTTGATGGCAATCTAAACGAATTTGGTATCGTTCGAGATTGGAATGTTTGTGGTTTGAGTTGAATATTTTAGTAAGCTTTGTAAGGTTGTAAGGAGTAAGATTACAAGTCATTTAGTAGGTTATCATCTGCGTAGGTAGATTTCGTTTTATACAAAGTATTCTGATTACTAGCCCGAGAGCCTTAAATAATGAAGGCTAGATTATAAGGTGAATGAGGCTTGTGAGACGTTTATGAATAAGGGGTTAAGTTAATAATAAAAAACACTATCTTCATCCGGGATAATTAGGAACCTACTAAGGTATCTAAGTTATAGACTAAGAGCTGGCCACGTCAGATATGATACAATAATGAGAACATCTAAACCCATCTAAGTAGTTTGCTACACTATCCTCATTGCTAGATCTGGACATCTGGCAGCTATTCAGGGGTGAAGCTCAGAGTGACAGACCTGCAGAATTTTTCAATTGCAAAAAAGTAATGCCAAAATAGGTAAAAGCTGCCGCAGTTATCATTAATAGAGGACACGGCCTATATTATAACATTATAATAAAAAACATTGCGTATTTTTGCGGAAACAAAAACAATTAGCGACAAACTGTGATTTTCATTATACGTCATTTGTCACTATTTCCCCCAACAGAAACCCCTTGCAATGATAAAATCTAATTAATTACATAGTTTGCCACAATATTGCATCAAACCCAGAAATCTAGGATTTTTATTCTTCAAGTCGTTTGCATTATTTTACCTCCACCAATGAACAGCTGCCAGATGTCCGGGCCTAAAAATAAGGATAGTATAGCAGACTAACTAGAGGAACTTCGTTACTCTCATTGTTAACATATCTGACGTAGCCAACTCTCCTACTCTAGTATTATATCAACCCGATAAAGGGATAAGTCATAGTATATTTGTTACAGGCCTTAGGGCTTTCCACTCCGGAATTGTTTGTATGGGCTAACTCCGGAATTCTGGAATTGGCCATATAAACAGTTCCGGAGTTGCAAACCTTGGCTGCACTACACTGCGATCCTTGCACACTAAAGACAGTAGGTATAGATACAGATAAGTCATTAAAATAGGTTGTTAATATTTACGAATCTATAAAGCGATCTGTTATAATTTGTTCTTGGGTGTCTTTGAACACAAACCTGTTATGTTTCAGCACGTTAAAGCCATTAATTGTCCCATGTATATTGTTTCCATATCCCGGTTTTGTTTACGAGAATCATCCAGCGTAAATAGTGAAAATTTTCAAGTTCCCGTAACGATAGTAATATTTCATCTCGTTGAATAAGGCGGGTAACACTACGATTTATTACCCGTTTCCCGACTGTTCTGGGCACCGCTACTGCCTACTCTTTATACAGATTTAAAAACAAACAACCGCTTCGAAAGATTGATAATGCATTTTCGTACTTCGAATCCTCGAATACAGCGCGATTTGAAAAAGGAACGCGCTCGAACATAATTTAAATCAAATATCGAATGAAATAAATTCGAACACCGACTCAGAACGGCAACATAGCGGGGTGAATTTCAATTATAAGCTAGTCTTTATTGTCTATGGTACATGACGGTTTACAAGTTAAACCAGCGCCGTACAAAAACTCGCTGCCGGCATTTCTCATGCAGATTGGAAAACTTTCGTAATAGCCAATTAAATTATAACCGATACTCCGCTTGTCTCGGAGTTCCGATGTTTAAAATTCATCAAAGTCATTATTTGTGTTTGTGTTTCATCGAGTTAGTGATTCGGTTTCTGTTTTTATTTTTACGGTCGTGACTTGATAATTAGATTTAGATTGATATGTGCATGGAATTTGCGTTTGTGTTTTACATATTCAAGAAGTAAGGTAATTTAATTAACAGACTGACGGTATGTTGTTGACTTCTTGCCACTCATTGCGCTACTCGTAATTTATAGCCAAACAGGACCCATGTAAAATAATAAAGCCTAGATATCTGGATCAGGCATCAGATGGTACTATCCGAAATTAAAGATAATGAGGTTTTTTGCTTTAATTTTAAATATGTATATTATGGACTAAATGTTGGAAGATCAGTAGACTTTAATAATATTCTATGCCTATGTAAGCCAATAAGCCAATGGGTAATTATTTCATATAATACCCTTAACAAAATAGCAGGCTAATACTTGATCCCTTTTTAAAGCCCAATAATCTTTCATAGGATTTTTCGGTCAAAACGTTCATCAAAAATCACCCTTTAATAATATTCTATGCCTATGTAAGCCAATAAGCCAATGGGTAATTATTTCATATAATACCCTTAACAAAATAGCAGGCTAATACTTGATCCCTTTTTAAAGCCCAATAATCTTTCATAGGATTTTTCGGTCAAAACGTTCATCAAAAATCACCCTTTAATAATATTCTATGCCTATGTAAGCCAATAAGCCAATGGGTAATTATTTCATATAATACCCTTAACAAAATAGCAGGCTAATACTTGATCCCTTTTTAAAGCCCAATAATCTTTCATAGGATTTTTCGGTCAAAACGTTCATCAAAAATCACCCAATATGTCTTTTCAACCCGAATTAATTCATTCCTTTTCATGGGAACGCCATTCATACAACAAAATCTCGGAAATAAGTGCGCAAGCGATAAACGGCCTAAGTGCGTATGAAAGTCGTATTTGAATGGTTGGTTTTTGTTAGGGAGTGAACTTGATATATGGCGATGTGACATAATAATTCAGAATTGGCAAGAGTGAGCCGCGGTGACGGTATTGATCGGCTAAAGGTCACCGTTAGTGTTATTTAACGCGGGATATGACGAATGTTTTGAGCGGGCGGGGTGGAAATTTATTTGTTGATGTTATCAGAAATGTATTAAAAGATGGGGCGATAAATATCTTCGATTTTTTCTGTGCCGTTGTACCTACAAACGCTTTCAATACAGCCTAATTTTTAGACCTTGTGAAATATTACGTGATGAAGTAAAGCGTTCTAAATATTTGATAGCCTTGTTGTCACCTGTCTTTAAATGATAAAGAGTTTTAAAAGATGCATATGCGTCAACTGGGTGCCAGGGGCCCATTTCACGATTATTATTTAGTGTAGTACAAACTATCAAATTATATGGGTTTCAAAAACAACACTCACAATAATCCGCTAATAATACCGTTCTAGAAATGGTCGCCGACGCCTCAAGTTAGTCAAACTATAAACCTTAAATGTAAAAGAGTCTACAAGCACATAATAAATAATAATATTGAACGTTGTAAAGTATTGTGTGAGGTCGAGGCAAATGGGTCCGCACGAGATTGATGCGGCACTAGCGTGGAAATTACTTCGCTTGAAAGGTCTTCACTTCCATGGCTGGCTGAGATGGCTTTTGTGGAATAAGATTGAGAATTTTCTGAGGAAGCAGCTTAATAAAGTGTTTTGGCGAAAGGTCTACCCTCGTGTCTGCTAAGAACGTAAATGGAGTTTAATAGAAATGTCTAAAAACGTAAATAAACCAATTTATTTTCATTACTCCGTGGCGACGCAATTTTAATGGGCGATTGTCCTTTAAGTATCGGTTTAAAGTATATTAGTAGAAAAATTCGTTAAAATATTAGGTATTCTCCATTGATTTATACAGATATGGTACCAGGCGCTCGATTCTGTGCCATCAAATATAGGTTCCGGCACCTATATTGAATTAATCGTGTGGCAGAGTCTCTCAGTCACACTTTGTGCAATGCGCAAAATATGGAGATCTCCCTTGCATACCCGTGTTAACTAGGTTTATCTGTTTTGCCCATGATGCACATAAATTATGGCGGTGTGTAGCATTTTACAAGTGTGTAGGTGCAGGACTACATTTCAGTTTTGTTCACTATGAACGTCACTCATCTTCCTTTTTGTTTATGTCTATAGTTTTCTCATGTCAGCCATCTTTAGTTCTTGGCAAGTTTATTGATATCAAACTGTTGGCTTGTTTTATCTTGAGTGTTTTTTAAAACACAGACATATTTTCATTCCACGAGGGGTTCCTAAAAAATGCGAGTAGTTGTAGAGGTATCGTGACGTCTCACCAAACCACGTAGTGAATTTAAAGTACCCAACTAGTTAAGAAATAATGAACAATACGAATCGATACACCTCACTTTAAATTCCGTTTCAGATTCACAAAATATTCTATTTTCAAATATGAAAGCGGATAGAAATAATTCCGTTCGATGGGCATGGCAGCATTATTGTCATGTCGAGGCAGACAAGTGAATGGCGGCTGAATCCATAGTCAGTTGCCAATTTAAAAATAATGCGACGTGTCTATGGCACACAACTGACAGCTTGTCGTTAACTGAATTGAAAGAAACTTTAGTCTAGACATTAGAATCTAATTCAATGATATGAATAGTCATTTATGATGAACATATAAGGTGTCAATCATTTATTATAATTTATAACCGTACGCGAGTTTTATACTGAATATAAATATTTTATCAGATCATTCACTTCATATTTCTAAATATATCTGCGACGCGACCTTTCTTTTAATGCAAATATACAATTTGTGCAAGAAACAAAATTATTCGTTGTATGCAGAGTTTGGCAAAAAATATCTATTTACGAATAACCGGGAAGATAACTAAATCATCTTTATTTCAAATAACTAAATAATCCGTCATTTGTTATTTTGAATTTATCTAGATCAGTTTCATTTTTATATAGATCAATTAGTTTAGATTTTAAATAAAAGATGAATATCAGTAGTACACTCATGTAGAACTGGAAGTGGTCAGATGTCAGATGAATACGATAGCTGTATGTTTAGTCAGGGGCCTTGACGTGACATTCTATATAAATTTATTATTCTAATCTTACTTCAATAACAAACGAGGCCAGTTATCTTCATCTAGATAATTTATCTTAATAAAAAAGTTGTCAACGCACTATTTGTGATTGAATTTATCTTGGAATAAATTGATTTGAAATGATTTTTTTTGAAATAATGATCTAGATAAGAAATTATCTAAATAACGCCCAACTCTGGCTGTCTGAATGTGTAGCGTTGTAAAATATTATATTCTATTTGATTGTATCAGTTATAGTGCTATGAAACAACAATAAACACGAACAATAAGCTGCAAAAATTAATATCGCATGTCGGAAATGGCCAGTAATTAAAGTACAATTAAATTAATATAATAATTTCCTTAAAATCGATGCCCTGTAAAACTGAGTTTCATCACAGCGAATTGCAAACAATAAATAAAAGCGTGTTAAAAAAAATAGGTGATTATCACACTGGCACCGCAACCGGATGCGGCAACGGTGTACAAGCGTGACAGCGCTATACACATACAGAGGCTATCTCGCTCGCGCACCGGCGTCGCACGCGGAAGCCGCAGCAGTGAGAAAGCCGCCATAGACAGCCAAAAAGATGTGAATTTAGAGGTAATTGTTTTCTGACGTATGTTACGTTGTTTTTTTTATGAGAAAAATATCGGTCAAATTGCATGCACACGTTTTTGTATTTGTTTCAGCCATCTCAGAGAAATATTTAAACAAGTTAACTTGTTTCCACTATTAAACATACACTAAAGGAAATAGGACACATATCAGCCAGTTTTTAAATCGTTGTCCTAGAAATTGCACGACGTCATTTGCACAATTTTTCTAATCTTAAAAAGAAAACAAAGGAGCGGCGCTTAGCAAAACTACAATGGGGCGCGGAAAAAATACCAAGAGATGGTTAGATATTTGGACCTTCAAAAAGGGGCACGAAAAAAAAAAGGAATCTCTACGTAAAAAATTGTTAGGAACTCCTGGTATTGATGATTCCAAAACTACGGAGATGGCTAACGCGGATGTGAAATTTCGTACAAAAACCGGCCAAGTGCGAGTCGGACTCGCGCACCGAGGGTTCCGTACAAACCTGTAGGTATATAAGTAAAAGCTCACCCATTGCGTTGACATAGAAGTTTGATTTTGTTACAGCTGAAAGGTATTATAAACCTGAGTATTTGATATGAATTTCAATTTAATACATCTACGCGTTTACGAGGAAAAAGGTAGTAAGTTTAAAATTTAAAAAAATATTTTTTGTATGATTTTACTAAAAATGTCTACTTTTCGTAATTTTTCCTTTAAGTTTCTCAGTTTACGGGAAGAACCCTTTAGGTTTTGAGTTTCTTGCGAGTACTCAGTTTCAAAATATGCGACTTAAATTGCTATTTATTTTGATTGCGTTGACATAAAAGTTTGGTTTTGAGAAAGGTCCTATAGCCCTGAGTATTTGACATGAATTTCAATTTAATACCTCCACGCGTTTACGAGGAAAAAGGTAGTAAGTTTAAAATTTAAAAAAATATTTTATTATATGATTTTATTAAAAATGTCTACTTTTTGTAATTTTTCCATTGTCTATGCTATATGACGTTGCTTCGTGCCAAATTTCAAGTTTCTGAGTTCACGGGAAGTACCCCGTAGGTTTTGCGAGTGCCGAAAAACTAAAATTTGCAGCATAAACGACTATATCTTTTGATTGCGTTGGTTTTTAAGTTTGATTTTTTCACAGCTCCAAAAGACAATAGACCTGAGTATTTGATATAAATTTCAGCTTGATACCTCCACGCGTTCCTGAGAAAAGTGGTCTTGACAGACAGACAGACAGACAGACAGACAGACGGACAACGAAGTGATCCTATAAGGGTTCCGTTTTTTTCCTTTCGTGGTACGGAACCCTAAAAATGAAGTTAAATATTTCTAAACTCTAAATAAAAAAAGTAAACCCCGATATAATTATAACAACACTATTTATCGAGTAAGACACTGTCTAAGAACCGTCTCGAACGACAAGACTCTCGATTTACATTGAGGGTTTAAACATACTGTGAGTACAAGTACACACTCAGTGAACACACCATCTAAAAGTCCTAAACATTAATACACACATAAATAATTTTCCTATAAACCACACAGTAACATATGAACTTGCCAACGTATATCGGTGTGAAAATGGAGTCCAAGCAAGCTGTTCAATAATTCATTCAGTCTCAGATCCGACATAGCTTATTGCGCTCCAGTATTAACAGCAACACTAAACTGACCCGAGATGGACCTTAAGGCCTTTGAAATAAAGTTTATGATTAATGAGTTACTAATGTGGACGATCAACGATTTCAATTGACCAGAGGTGGACCTTAAGCCTTTGTAAATAAGGTATAAGAATAATAATTTAACAATGTGGATGATGGTAAGCGCATACGCGCTTTGGTTATTTATTTCTGTATTGATACGGCTAAAGACGTAGGGAGTTCAAGACGGTTTCGCATTGAAAGTAGGTTCTTAAATTACATAATTGGTAAGATAAGTATCGATAAGAACTCGATTCTTATGAGTCTGAAGAAGACAGAGTTCAATCATGAATCAAATACTTTTTCGAGTATTTTTGGAGATTGAATCACTTACGAGTAATAGATAAAATTTGTTAAATATTTCTAGTCTCGATAAACAGATTTTTTTTTTAAAGAAGACATATCTGACAATTATTAAATAATCGTTTCTAAAACTAAGTGGCTTGTCCGTATCTTGCTATTACCTAACCGACTAAGAACACGCCAAAAATCTACGCGCAAATTCCTTACAGATAGCTAGGGTTGGCTTTTAATCACGGCCATAATTAACCCCGACTACGCAAAGGCGTGGCGCACTAAGGGACCTTTGTCGGCAATAAATATCGGAGGCAGCCCTAATTAGCGCGTGCAACGAAAAATGGACGGCTTAGTAGGCGATGCAGAAGTTAATGACACAAAAGTTATAGGGAGTGATGGTTCTGTGCTTATGAGTTTTAATAAGTACAAAATTATCCTTGAATTCAGTATTCATATATCAATGTAACCTACACGGAAGCATGTCTAGTTTTTTCTGAACAGTGTATTGGATTGGCTTTGTCCTTTACTTACATACGTATCGTAAAGACGGGTTACTTTGACCCGACGGAAAGTTATTTTGGCCCATATAAAAATCACTTACAGAAGAGTAATAAAAAACGTAAAAACGTGGGCAGTTAGTTAAAACCAAACCACGTAAATGTTTCATAATTTCAATGCAATAATAAAACCTGGACCAAGTTAGCCGGCTATACGGTACTTTTACATAAGTACTAGTGTTGTGTGTAGTTTGACCTCATACCCAGAATCAGTTATTTCGTTTTCAAATTTGGAGTTATGTAGGTGCTAAAGTTCCAAATGGATTGTGAAATAATTGTAGAAATTGGTAGGTATTGGGTCTTAGGAGATTAAGGGCCTGTTTCACAATCTCCAGATAAACTTATCTGCCAGTTAAAATTATTGCTATCCTTTTCTCCAGTCATATAAAAGAAAAGGACAGCAAACATTTATCTGACAGATATGCTTTAACTGGAGATTGTGAAACAGGGCAATGTCATTAGGAACTTTATTAAAATGCTAGTTTACAAGCTTCAGCTTAATCTATAGGCTTTCAGTTATGAAATTAAATCAACCATACATTAAGCTGAGCGGAACTGGGGCTATTTAAGTTGCGCGAGCTGAGCGGAAGCGGTAAATCAACGGCGGGAATTTATCGCCGATGGCCGCTCCCGCGCCGCTGTGTGCAGTGCATGTAAACGCTTTATTGAATACTAGCTTTTGCCCGCGGCTTCGCTCGCGTTAAATTCGGGGTAACACGGTTCCCCTTTGCCCTCCGTAATGCTCCATACAAACTTCAACCCCCCATTTTAGGGAAGTGGGGGATTAGAAAGAGACAAAAAGTAGCCTATGTCACTATCCCTTCAACTATCTCCACTTAAAAAATCACGTAAATTCGTCGCCCCGTTTTGCCGTGAAAGACGGACAAACAAACAAACACACACACTTTCCCATTTATAATATTAGTATGGACTAGCGACCCGCCCCGGCTTCGCACGGGAAAAAAAATGGTTATTGTGGGTTATCCCTAAGAGATAGACATATACCATTGCGTTGCGGACCTTTTTAAGGTGTACAATACTGTAGTACATTATTTTGATCTATCTCGTAGGGTTCAGCCAGCGTTTGCAAGGTAAACGCAAAAAATGTGTTTATTTACGACATCACATTAGAAACCTCTTAAATTATCAGTGTTTCTCTGCAATATTATGCATGTATTATACATATAAACTTTCCTCTTGAATCACTCTATCTATTTAAAAAAAACCGCATCAAAATCCGTTGCGTAGTTTTAAAGATCTAAGCATACATAGGGACAGACAGCGGAAAGCGACTTTGTTTTATACTATGCAGTGACTAGCCATGCCCGCGACTGCGTCTGTGTGTAAGTCGTGAATCTGCTCCATCCCATATTAGAGTAGGGTCCGTTTTTGAGTGTCTCTTGAGGACTCTTGCATAAATGGGCTACAGTATGAGGCTCTTCAAAAAAGGAGTGTATAGGTTCTTAAAGGGTAGGCAACGCGCATGTGAATTGCTTACCATTAGGCGGGCCGTATGCTTGTTTGCCACCGTCGTGGTATATAAAAAATGGGGAAGGCAACTGTAAATTTGATTGTCTATGGAACATGTCAACATTGTCAACCATAGTAGCGACCATCTAGAATTCGTTTAACCAGCTTTCAAATTCTATACAAAAATAGGACCATCGTCAAGTGCGCCATCTTTTAATGCCAAGGTTTTAATTATTGGCCACCCTTAAATAACTGGCCAACACACTGGCTTTTAGTATAAGATGCCTCTCATAATGTTATAAAGTTATTCACTTTATTTTTCGAAAATCAAAGAGTGGACGACTTGGCAGAACTCCTACTTGTTTTGAATCTGGGATTCAAAATTGAATGGACAATTTACGAATTATGTGATTCATTCATAATGTGTCCATCCAATTTTGAATCTCACTGTTACTATGAGTGGCTATGAGAAATAAATAAAGAGCAAACGGTTCTGACCTTGTAACCTTTAGAAGCGTTAAATAAGGAAGTAGACCCCAGAGAAATCCCAAGTAGATGAAGGCACAAGAAAAATTAGGGTCCTATTGCGAACACGAAATATGGAGGCCTATTCCAACGTTACTAAATGATCTCATTTTTATCTCATTACGATCTTATTTTGATACCACTCGCTCGTATTTAACAATGCAGGGTGTGGCCTGTAATGAGAGCAAACTATATAACGTTTGTTCAACAACTTTTAAAAATAACTTGTAGTTTGAATTTTATTCCAGTTTAAAGTTTATTCGAACACGCAATTTATTACGACATTGATTAATATCTGTAGGGTGAAAAGACTGACAGGCGATGTCATTTAGGCGGAACTTGATGTAAATTGAAAATACTATTTAGTTTGTTTGAAAAAGAGACAATCTAAAATCTACATAACTTTCAAAATTCGTTGACAAACATTGTCTTGTTTGAGGAGTAGAATCTACGTTTTAATTTTTTGCTCTTATTACAGGCCACTCCCGGTATATGTTACGGATTCATCAATAATATTTAGTTTATATTTAATGAGTAAAAGGGTTAAATAACTATAGTTAGCTGTTGACGGTAATATAAAAAGGACCTACAATGTCAGAACCCTTGTCAAAAAACTTTCATTGTACTTTCGGCACGAAATATACAGTCTTTCGAGTTCAATTGAAATAAAATGGCGACACTTAAGATCTGACTGGAAACTCTCCATGTGAGCGGTGCAGAATTTTCAATTACTTATACAACTTATGGCAGAGTTTTCTGTGACTCGAATGCGAACTGCGACATTATTGGCCCTTGAAGTGCAAAAAGACGTATGCGACTTTAAATTGAACAAAAAACAGAATATGACTGTTTTAAGTGATGTCAAAGGCGTTGAGTTATGTTTTATATACATACTAGCTTTTGCCCGCGGCTTCGCTCGCGTTAAATTCGGGGTAACACGGTTCCCCTTTGCCCCCCGGAATGCTCCATACAAACTTCCACCCCTTTAGGGAATTTTAGGGAAGTGGGGGGTTAGAAAGAGACAAAAAGTAGCCTATGTCACTCTCCATCCCTTCAACTATCTCCACTTAAAAAATCACGTCAATTCGTCCCCCCGTTTTGCCGTGAAAGACGGACAAACAAACAAACAAACACACACACTTTCCCATTTATAATATTAGTATGGATTTCCTATAGACTGGACTCTATAGTATAGGTATGTGTGATTTCATGGTTTATTATTATTATTATTTAATTTATTTAATATGCACAATGTTTAACTTAAAAACTATTACCGTGTCCCACAAAACTATTATAATAGTTTGACTGTGGGATCCGCAGTCTCATTTAAAACAAGTTTTTATACAGGTAATAATCTACAAAGCTATGTCTAGGAAATGTTCTTTTAATCTTTTCTTAAACATAGCATATTTTTTTCTCGCATCATGACTTCCAGTAAACTATTGAGTATATACGGGATGCGTTTTTTACGCGTTCTGTCCCCATAATAGTTATTAACTCTTGGAACGAATAGTTTACCAGAAGTCATGGATTTAGTACTATATGTATGATCGGGAGGTTTCAATGGAAAATTGACAGAATTATGATCAAGGTAGCTATGGCTATTTAAAGCAAGTAAATTACAGGTAATATTTTGAAAATTTGAAATAGTTGTCTATAGTTATTTTTGTATTTGTGTTTAGTTTTTTTGTTTGTACAACTTCGGTGTCAAGCTTTCACCCTGACGGTACGCGGTCGCCGTAGCGATGGACGCCAATAATTCCAGGCGTTACATGCGCGTTACCGACCTGTTTAAAACCTGTACACTACTTTTTGAATAACCCTTACTAATACCTTAGTGAATTCAACCAACCGAAACGGCCAAAAAAAGTCTGCCGATTTTTGCGGGGGAGGGGAACGTCAAATGTGTGTACGTTACGTACGAATAGCCACGTCAGATAAACGTCAGTCCATACAATAAATGTTTTCGGCAGAGGGGAAGGCCTGTCAATGGCGGCTTCGGTTGGTAGAATTATCTTAGCCAGATACCGCTGGAGTGATGAAACTCTCGGAGTACCCGACTGCCGTGAAGTGGCGCAAAATAAGGCAGAGCCAACTTCTTTTGTGTCCAAGGTCCGTTTTAGCTGACTGAGCCAGTAAGTAAGGATCTAATACAGCAGAATGCAGACTTAACAATTAATCTTGAAGTTGTTAAACAATGTTTTCCATCTGAACTATTTCCAAAGCACGGCCAACCCCCAACTTCTAATGCCGAGATGAGCGCGGCGGGACGCCGTGAGATATGGCGTGGAACCGCGGGAGGTCTCCAAATAGGGGCATAAGTCAAATTTATGACTGTTCTAATTCAATTATTATAGTAAAGATATAATAAGTCAGTAACCGCTGGTAACCTAGTCGCTGATGGCCCCGTTGCCGGCGGCACCCTAGGTAATGTTTTTTTATTGTTTTTGTATGTTAAATACATGTAGTTTTTTGTCATCACCTTCCTAGCGTTTGTCCCGGCTGTTTGCCATGGGCCACTTGGCAATCTAATCCCATGAATTGACGTAAGAACTAGATTTTACAAAGCGGCTGCCATCTGACCTTCCAACCCTTAGGGGAAATGCCTTATTGGGATTAGATGCGGTTTCCCCACGATGTTTTCCTTCACCGGAAACTGGTTCTGCGTTTTAAGCGAGAAACAGTAACAGCCAAACAGACAGTTACTTTCGCATCTATAATATTAGGAGGAATAGATATAGGGTCCATAAAAAGCGTTTCACCTGAAATCCCAACTTTTTAACTAGACTATTAAAAAGCCTATCTATTTTACTCATCTCGTCTACATCCACGTCATGAAACCTAGTTTTAAATTCAAAAACGCGTTCGCATCCCCGCGGTCGATACAAGCTGACAGCAGAGGTGTCGGATGCTGGGGTAATTGCACCTCGTCCCGCACCCTGGGGCAGAGTTAGCCTCCCTATCGGTTGCGAGTTATAGGGTACCAGTGAAACGTGACCTCGAGATTGGCAAATTAGGATGATGACTGTAGCTTATGAAAATAACATAACTACGGTTAAGGTTATTACGTCGTCGATAGCATAATCTAATTTGTGGTTTACATTTGCTTTTTGCACAAAAAATGCACTAGTACTGGTAGTTGACAACTAAAACTAGCACTCGGTAAGCAAAAATAATGCAGAACAACTCTATTCCACAACTCCAGTTTCGAGGTCCTTTAGGACTTATTGTCTATTATACATTGGCGTATATAACGCCAAATTACGTAATATATACGTTAAAAAGTGGTATCAGAGTTGAGTGGTATCACATTTATTTGTAGGATAAATATGTCTTGTCACTTTTTTGGAAAACGAGATAAACTACTTACCTAAAACCTACTTACAGCTTTTGCTACAGCTTTAAATATTAACATAACTCCTTTTTTCACACATAAAAGCATCTATGTGAGTCTTCTAAGTAATTACGAAAATAGTAAGGTTAATATTACATTTAGCGATGTTGATTACACTCAACTATGTAATCGTAATACGCACACACACACAGGCGTAATTTTATGAGTTTGTATATTTATACTTACACTATTACTTGACTTAAAACTTAAAACTATTTTCCTTAGTAATTTGAAAATTGTTTTAATAAAATTACTAAGGAAAATTGTTTTAAGTCTAAAGATTTGTACAACCCTAAGTATGAGTAACTATAAAACTTTCGTGAGATTCTATGTATAAGTAGGTATGTTTTTATAAACTGTAAAACAAAAATAAATTACAAACTGTAGATATAGAAGAGCGGTGCCTCCTAGCACAGGTTATTTTGTAAATGACTTACAAGGAGACGCCGGTCAATATAGGATATATGTACTTGTTGTTAAAGAAATAAAAAAATTTGAAAAAAGATTTATTTATTTATTTTTGTAATAGCTTATTTTATACAAAAAGTAAAATTGCAATTCAAACGCATTCGTGAGTGACATGAACTCGCACGCTAAACCACTACTAGAAAGCCACATTTTGTGAGTAGCTGTACTAAAAAACTTATTTAAAAACAGCTGAACAGTTTAGCAAGTTTGAAACAGTATTATTCCGCACTCCTTCGTTCACATGCTGCTTGTGACGCGTGACGAGGGCCGCGACACTCCGGGTTTCACAAGCGGGATGTGTTTTGTTTTAATGCACGGAACATGTTTTCTGGTTACATTATCTGTTGTTAGAAGTTTGGCATCCATGCTGGATACAAATGAACTCTACTTATTAGTACTTAGGTACCCATTTTTAAATGTAGTCAAAAGTATAAGCATCGTTATCAAATGAAGTAGTGTTAAATGAGTAAAAAAAGTGACCGTAAAAGATAAAAACTGAATGTTCATCATGTACATGGCTATTGTATGGGAGGTAGGTACCATCAACAAGACTGTTAACCGGCCATTTGTAATCACTATTGCAACGGCATAAGGTCTACCGATGGCCGGTTAAGTGTTTCTGTTTATGTGAGGCACACGGCACACCTTAGGTGTAAAAAATTTGATTTGTTAAGCTTAAAGTTTATTACAAAATTACAAACAGGTGCCGTAGGTATTCCAATTTTAAAATACATAATATTTTTAAAACACACATCAAATAATCAACCAATATTGAAGTTGGATTGGGGTTGCATCGGAGTAATTTTCAAGCAAATTCTGGTATTTCTGATTCGGACGTTTAGGCGCTCGCTGTATTGCGTAGTTAATAGGTTGGAGTTGTATTGAAGTAGGATTGTGGGCCGTATTCAAACTTTAAAACACGCAGAGACACGATACAACTTCAATACAACTCCAATGCATTAACAACGCAATACAGCTACGGTATAAACATCTGAATCAGAAATATTAGAATTTGCTTGAGAAATATACCAACGCAACTCCAATACAACTTCAATATTGTTGAATGTTTGTTGTGTGTTGGAGTTGTTTGAGATAGGTAGTATTTTTATTGTATTTTAAAATGAGAATCCGGCACCTTGTCTATACGTGTTCGTGTTACGGTCCTAGGTTTGAAACAGGTATGGAGTAAGCACTTTAAGATATTACTCTATAATTCACAAAACAATTTTAAAATCTGCTTCCAGCAGTCCCATAAACCGTTTCGAAATGATTTAACGCATTCATAAATATCAATTACACATTCCCTGGGCCCATTATTTTTATTAAGCGCGTATTTATAGTGTTTTTACCGTCATTTGATTCATCATACCGCCATTAACTTCATAGCCCATAAAAGAGCTTATAATTCGACTGTGTCTATCATTTGGTGATATAAGCGCTGTTTTAGTGGTTGCCGAAGTATAATCGGGGTGATAGTCGCCGTTATGATGTTTCAATGGACCTTATTATTCTTTGCGTAATATCGGCGAACGTAATAACAACATATAGCTTTTCTAACAGTTTAATTCATCGTTCGATGTTGAAACTCTTTCGGCTGATTCAGATCATCCTTTTCTTATTATTTTTTAACAAGTTCATATCAAATCAAATCATGGATTTATATTCTAATTCTTACACTTCTTCTCTCTCAACCACAGTTGAACCTTATTACCGAGTAAAACAGTCGTTCATAGGTGACTAGAAAAAAGTAGCAAAAACGGTCCAATAGAGAGCATAATGCAGGGGGCGGTGTTTCACTCGCACTCGTTACAAAATTGTCACATTTGACACATTGACATTTTGATTGTCTGATGACGTCATTACCTCCGTAGTGAAAACGATACATAGTCCCCTAGATAACCTTCTCTTTCGGCCTCACTTTGTGACCGAAGTATTAGATCCACTTCATATAAATCTATGGATTAAATATGGTCAATACGATACGTCAAATGTTTTAGTAACATTAGCTGTCGGATCACAATTTGTGAGTCTAAGATCAAAAGATAGCATTTATGCCTCAAATACAATATCCTCCAAATAGTACCTTTTCCAAGAAAGGGTCACATTTCTTTAGATGTAATTTTCCGTTCAAATCCGTAACAAATTAATATGTTAAAGTTAGAATACCGCTCCAAAATATAAATAATAGCCAGCAAATATACGTGATTCGTTCATTACACGCGTATAAATCTTACAATTTGGAAAAGAATAGGTATCATCCGAAAGGCAGGAATAACTTACACTTGGAAAATAATAATCCCACAAACGAACCTCGTTATATCTGATTATTGCGGCGTACTTCCTTTGTTTTGTCTGCGTAGCTTCTATTATAATGATTATTGGAAACGTTGAAATATATTATTAGGAAAACAAATAACGATAAATTTATGCAATATATTACTATCTATCTATACCGGGTGTGGGCCTGTAATAGGAGCAAAAAATTAAAACGTAGATTCTACTCCTCAAACTAGACAATGTTTGTTCAACGACTTTTGAAAGTTATGTAGATTTTAGATTGTCTCTTTTTCAAACAAACTAAATAGTATTTTCAATGTAGGTACATAAAGTTCCGCATAAATGACATCGCCTGTCAGTCTTGTCACCCTACAGATATTTGAGATATTAATCAATGTCGTAGTAAATTGCGTGTTCGAATAAACTTTAAACTGTAATAAAACTCAAACTACAAGACATTTTTAAAAGTTGTTGAACAAACGTTGTCTAGTTTGAGGAGTCGAATCTACGTTTTAATTTTTTGCTCTTATTACAGGCCACACCCGATATAAACTTTTTTTAATTTTTTTAATTAGCCTGGTAAGGTGTCCCACTGCTGGGCAAAGGCCTCCCCTCTATCCCGCCATTTGGCCATGTCTAATGCACACTCCCGCCATTCTTCAACATACGTGTCCAGGTCGTGCTGCCATCTCTGTCTTGGTCTACCTCTGCCCCGACGACCGTCCTGCGGGATCCAGTCCGTGGAAAGTTTGGCCCAGCGATCCGGTATATACTATCACCATAAAAATGTATACCTAAGTACACTAAATCTGTAAAGCGGTTTTGACAAAAAAGTGTACCAAATCAAAAGACTGCCAAAAGACAATCAAGTAAAATTACAATTTGTGAAGGACGACGAAGAAATTACGAGCAAATTTATCATGAATATCATGATGAATTCACAGTACGCACGTATAACAACACTACCGCGGTAACCCACCTCATTAAATTAAGTCAATTTATTCTTTACCCCATCCTATAGCATTAATATGCAAGGCTAATTAAAGACAGCGACGCAACTCATGGGAACGGCCACTTTTAATTTTATCCAACCGGAAAAGTGAGGAAGTGCGCGGAAATTCGGAAAGTTGCGGAGACTTCAATAGCGCGGAATGACGGAACCCTACGAAAGGGTTCCGAGGGTTCCGTGTAAATTAGCAGCTCGCGTCATTACGCCGGGGGCGACTTTTTTAAATATGTACCCGTGAAGGAAGGAAAGTTTTTCTTCTTTTTGCGTTGCGGATTAATATTACTGCGAGGAAAGGTTATTTCGCATTTTTTTGATGTAATATGTTGCTTCGAGCTTGCTTTATTTCACACATGAGTAATATAAAAGGGATTTAGGACGAGAATTTGATTATTAATTTTGATTTTAACGGTAGAAAGCGAAGGCTGAAAACTTGTTCCTTTGACACGTACCTAACGACTTGTGAATTGGAACCCTTTTCGAAACTTTATAGACGCTCTCTAACTCTATTTAGTACTTGCCTTTTGTTTTAGCACTTGTTTCAATGTGTTGTGTGATAACTTGATAAGCCAATATATGTGTTTATTATTTATGTAAATAGGTACTGTAATGGATCCAAGGCATCCATATAATGCCTATTTCAATGGACGGTAAAATTGTTCGATATTGTGTCATTGCTGTTAACTTTATGTAGGAGTTAATTTCATTTTTCAGTTTCAGGAAAAATTATGACTTTACGATTAAGCTTTAATGAAAAATTATACTGTAATATTAAAGTTCGAATTACAACTCACCTGGAAAATATGGAGTATCATAAAATCAATTAGTAGTTATGTCTTAATTCTCATAGCTTTGGTGCAGTTCGGGAAGGAGAATTTAGTGTTGAAATAAATACTGAAAACTAGCTTTATTTCAAGTGGCTTTTCTAAATAATATGCATTTTCGTTTGGATATTAAGATGGTAATTCATTTGGAATACAGATAATAGTATTTTCTAATAAATTTTGGTTCCTATAAAACCTAACCTCGAATTTATAGATGTTAGTGTATGTAGCAGAAAACAAATGAAAACGTAAAATCTAATTCCTTGATCTAAATAGGCATTAAAAGTAACAATGTTTCTTGTGAGATCGAATAAAAATAATAGTTATTTAGGAAGATTTGGTTAAGAACAGTATTGTGTCAAAAACACGTGAATATTTACTTCCGAGTACAAATAAATATTTTCATTCGATAAACAATATGGTCCTCTTAGCATTCCTATTGATATTTGTTAGAAATATACGCGTATTAATAATTATTGGTGAAAATTGACCATGCGGTTACATTGAATTTGCTTTCGTTTCCTGTAGAAACACTATTGTATGTATATTTCACTATCATATATATATTCCCTATATTTTTAGCATATTTATCCAAATGTAGTTTCTAAGTTTTATTCAGCAATTTACCAGAAAATCCTGAAATTGTAATTATAAATTAATAATTTTAAACAAATGCGGGTAGAAATAATCTTGCAGCGCGCGAGGTTAATCTTAACCCACCCGCATATTTGCTTAGATTTTCGCAGGCGATCGAGAAGCGGTGTGCAGACGACGAGTCAGGAGTTCACGCGAATTTGAACCTTGTCTGTTAGACATTTATTTGGTTTTAGTATCTACAGGTTGGATCATCAACCTTATTATTTAGATAACTAGGTTCAATAGCGGAATCGGATGAGTAATCGGTAAGATTTTAGAGAGGTGTTTGGATTAAAGCTACAAAGGGGAATGTAGGTGATTGCGGGAGACAGGGTACGGAAATTATAAAAGCGGGTGGTAAGGTTCGAACTTAACTTAGTCGGAACGAGATTTCAAGACATCAGCATCTCTCAGCCAAGATCGAGGTCTACAACTTTATGTAAGTCCTTTTAAATATTTCACTTTTATCTTAATTGATTGTCGTGTACTAGCATTTTACAATATCTTTACTAGTGAAGCGTACGAATATTATAATAACGGTCAATACCTTTCTTTTATTAATTGGGTTATTTGGGGACTAATATTACAGGCGTCACTCTTATTTACCTGCAGTGAGTGTTAGAATAATGAGGGATATTTTATTAATCCACTTTTGTGAATATTTTAGCTGTGTTTGGGTTTACAATGAAGTAGGGATCTGCGTTTAAATATATTAGGTACCATTTCAACTATTACTGAGTGAGCGAAGCGAAGCACTATTCCGCCGTGCCTAGAGCCGCCTGTATGTCTAAATAAGTACTTAAATATTTTGATTATTTATTGAGAATGAAATTTAAATGCAATCTTCGTCGTCTTTCATAAACGATTCTTAAATCGTATGGACGTCTCAACATAGGATTAACTTCAGAGCAATGGGTTAATATTTGAGTTATAAGTTGATGTAGGGTATTATTCGACTTGGTTTTCAAACACATAATAAAACAGCTAATAAATAATAGTATTTTATATTTACATGAAACTCGTTCTCGTGAGGAAACCATTTAACTATTTGATGATATTCTATTTATTTCTATTCTACTATATAGGCTGATAGCTTATATTCGAACCAGGTTCTTCAATGGCCTGTGTTTGTGGTTTATTTTAACATTGAACCTTTTACATTTTACTATATATGACTGTGTGTATTTATGTGTGCGTATATTATATTTACAATATCTAACTATTTAGGATACGTAATATTTATTCTCCACCGTAGTAGTATATATATTTACTGTTGACGTGTCGAATAGGTTCTAGTTTGAGAGTACTAAGCCATATTTATTTAAGTAGAGTTTAATACAGTTTTCGGGTAACTGCGTTCTATCTGTTAAATATTTATTTCTACTACCTTATAAATATAAATATATAGTTTTAATGTAACGGTTGAAATTGTTTGAACGTACTATAACCAAGATAGGTTTCGGTCTTTTAAATGTTAATTGTCGATGTCGGTTAACTATTGGCCATGGTTAAACGATATCGCGTAATATATATGTACTTCCATGTAACACTTTAGTCATTATATAAGGGATAAGATGCTGGATTTCTAGCATAGAGATTTATTCCATGTAGAATGCTTATCTGGTGTTGTCTTGGTGGCAACGGGGAACTCTTTCGTGGGAAGCCCAACGCGCACTGTATCACCCATGGTTCACTTGAACATATGACGCGCATCACAGCATGTACTTACAGAGTTTATTGCCCTGTAAGTACGCCATTAGCGTACTAGGTGTTCTTAGTAATATCCGGTCTCGTGCAGTGATGACGGTACGGTGAGGGTCTTACACGTCAAGATAACTCAGGTTTGCTTATTAACGATGATAGGTACTTGCTATTTACTTCCTAAATTTATATACCATTCGTCATAAACGGTGGTTGGTATTTGCTTACTTAATTATTAAATGTACCAGTCGTTATTTGCATATGTGGTGTGGAGGAATTGGCGGTTATCTGTCGATTATACATTGATGTATGAAGCGAGACTGTAGGCTACTGGCCCGGTCGCACACTTGGATCATTACAAATGCTCGGAACGCACACTTAATAAAAGACTGTAGGCTACTGGCCCGGTCAATATTACCAGATCCATTAAGCTTCGAATCGTAGGCTACTGGCCGTGGTTCCACCGTTGGAAGACGGAACTGTCAAAACTGACGTGCCACATATTTTGTACTGGCGTACTTCGCCAACAATCACTACGTTGGGTGTCCAGCAAACCTCCTTATATATATTTTGTTGTAAATACAACTATTTAACAAACAACAAAATACCTATTTAATCAATCATTATAATTCTAGTGTAATTTTAATATTCAATATTACTATTTATTAGTCTATTAATTAGGATATATTTTCACAATCTTATTATTTTATTTTTAACGTCAACAGTTCATAAGCTAACCTACCATTGTCTATTGTATTTATATTCCGTTAGATTTAAGTTAGGAATTATATATATTTTAAATATTGCGGTTATTTCTCACCTTATCGAAAAGGACTTGCGGTAACTACACACACAACGTTGGGTCTCCACTAGCTTTCACGATCATCTCGGCCAAACTGCGTATCAGAGCAAGCTACTGTATAGATAGGTTATTAATTAATGTATTTGATATTATATTCACGTTACTTATTTTACTGTAATACGGCGCGAAGGTTTTTTGCTTCGTTAGTTTCGTTTTTACCTTTGCAAAGCCTAGGAATCGGAAACTAACACCTAATGACGTCTGCAAAGGCAGCATTAGGGGTAATTAGTCAGTGTTTCGCTTTCAATAACAAAAATCTAAAATTAAAACTTAAATAAATAATTTTCTTTTCAACCTTCAATCTTTTGTTTGATTTTATTTCCCTGTAGTAAGTTCCTTTAGGTAGTATTTATATTTACAGAAGTTTCAGCCTGAAGCTCGAGGTAAGTAAGCTTAGTAGGCTCTTGTAAGCGTTTAGAAAGCCTTTGACGAAGAAGCCTTTCGAATATTCAGCTGTAGGTAGACATTACAGTACGTACCAAAACAGTAACAATTATGGGGTAGCTTTATACGCTAGTAATATTTTTCAATGCTACACTTTGAGTTATAAAAAAAAACGTTGTTCAATATATAGGTAAACTTCATATCATAAATAATCACCAGATGGTCAGATGATATTAAAATTATGGCATGGCGGGGTCTGGCAATCAATGATAAAGGCATTTATCCAGCGATGGACCTCGCGTTGCGCGTATGGTTACAAGAAGAAGTCCATGCTTAATATTATAAATGCGAAAGTGTGTCTGTCTGTCTGTTACCTCTTCACGCTTAAACCGCTGAAGCGAGTTAGATTAAATATGGTCTGAAGATTGTTTGAGTCCCGAGCAAGGACATAGCCGTATTCTAATTTTAAAAGACATAAACAAAATATTAAAAACAGAATCTGTCTCTACCATAACTCTAACACACAACAAATAATCAACCAACGTTGAAATTATATTGAAGTTGCATGGGAATAATTTTCAAGCAAATTCTGATATTTCTGATTCCAACATTTAGGCGCTGGCTGTATTGCGTAGTTAATGCATTGGGATTGCATTGAAGTTGGATCTTGTCTAAATATTGCGATAAAACGATACTAAAGTTATCGCGGAACAACTATTAAAAATCAATAGGCCATCGAAATGCACAGACGTCTAAATAGCCAGCTGACGGTTCCGTTGTGTCCGAAGTTGTTTGTAAGAACTTCACTTCGCTTACGCTCCGCTCGTTCCATGAGCAGCAGCAAGTTTTTTCATGGGATTAAAAATGATCCTCTGGGCATATGTGGTAGAACCAGATGTTTCAAAGTTAAAGTATAAAACCATCATATTTATTTATTTAACTACATTTATCTACACTCACACTGTAAGTCCTCTAAAACGTGTTCAATAACGGTAGGCAATGGCTAGCATTACCACAACCGATTTTACTATGATAAGCTTTTTATCTGTGGCAGTCACGTAATTTTAACTTTACATGCTCATATATTGATACGTTATGAGTTTAAAATTCCGACCATCGAATTTGATAACATAATGTAAATCCTATGCTCCTTCCTGACCAACGGCACGCGCCTCCCCGACCGCCGGCACAATCGAGTTGGCCATGGCGGTGGTCATTCTATGGTTTCCGAACACTTAATTTAATATATCATATATAATATGAGTGTAGATAAAGCAGTATATGCACTCGCCTGCGGCTCGTTTCATAAAACCACACTCGTATTTTAAGGACCCTTATTACGTAACAGTTACATAGACTACTATTTCCAAAATTCTATCTATAATGTAACGTCGAACGGGGAGACAAATCTCACATAGCTCACCACACAATAGGGTAACCTTAACCCGTCTAAAATAAGCCGTTACTCGAAATACACGTAGATATGTAGGACAGCTTTTAACCCCCTACATGTTTAACTAGACTCTTGATTGTGTGACACGAGACAAAAGGGTACAATTGAAGGTTGTGTAATGCGGCAGTCAAAGGGGAGCTGGAAATGTTTTTCAATGTAGCCTTTGACTGACACGGTAGTCTTTTATGTACTAACTCGAGACTAAGAAAAAAGTAATGCAGATAATACTTGGTTTAATGTGGCGTATTCTAATTTTAAAATACATTAACAATATATTAAAGACACAAACTTAACTATCAGGTGCCGTATTCTAATTTTAAAATACATAAACAATACATTATAAACAAAATCTATTTCAAACACAACTTCAACACACGACAAATAATCAACGAATATTGAAGTTGTATTGGAGTTGCATCGGAATAATTTTCAAGCAAATCTGACATTTCTGATTCAGACGTTTCGGCGATAGCTGTATTGCGTAGTTATGTATTCAATCAATCAATCAATATCTTTTATTGCTCACTTTTATGGACACGTTATAGTTACATAATAACAAATAACAATGCTATACAAAACAAAGAGCTTGAAACAATGGTTGTAAAAGGATATAGCGAAAGCAAGCATCCTTCCGTACTAGTTTACACTGTATTACAGCAAGGAACCCCCTCCACTCCTCTCCCAGTGGTCCATCCTACCAATGAGATGGTTCTCTTCAAAATAACAACATAGCAAGTGATTCAGGTAAATAACAAAAAAAATACTATGATTGTACTTAAATATGTACGTTGGTGTTACAAAAAAAAAAGAAACGAAATAAGTAAATAAAAAAATTAAAAAGGAAAGTGAATAGACAAGTCAGGTACTATTTTATGGTGGTTATGTATGACTGTAAAAATGTGTGAAGTATGTATGATATATTGTGATAATGTAATGTAAGTGTGATGTGTGAAGTGAAGGAGTTGTATTGGAGTTGTATTGAAGTTGAATCATGTCTTAGGCACTGGTCCCACCGCGGGCGAGTAACTATGAGCTATCGGCTATTTTCTAGCCCAAGAAACGAACATAAGATAATCGTTCCCGTGTAAATAAAAGAGAGAGATGTATATTTATAGTTCATCGCAGTGTGAACAGCCAGCGATGAACTATAAATATATATATCTCTCTTTTATTTATACGGAAGCGATTATCTTTTGTTCGTTTCTTGGGCTAGAAAATAGCCCATAGATCATAGCTTACTCGCTCGCGGTGGGACCAGTGCCTTAGCGTGTTTTAAAGTTAGAATATTGCCCAATGTATAAAAATAAATATATGCTCTACATCAAATACAAGGTGTAAGAAAAACGCTGGTGATCCGTTATCCGTTTAAGGCCGTATTTGGTATCGTATTCTAATTATGAAAATTAATGTGATTTTACTCGATGGATAACGTACTTTCGATATCAGTTTAAAGTTTTCTGATATCTGTTATATTTATAGAATAATCGTCTGGCTAAACTTACACCCTCTGTGTATATACTATGTAATACGAACGCGTAAAATCCTCGAGACGACGATAATCCCTTCATTAAAAATATCTATCTATATATATATAACTCAAAGGTGACTGACTGACTGACTGACTGACTGACATAGTGATCTATCAACGCACAGTCCAAACCGCTGGTTCTAGAGATTCCAAATTTGGCACGTAGGTTCCTTATAAGGTCTAGGGGTGCGCTAAGAAAGGATTTTTCAAAATTCATCCCCTAAGGGGGTGAAATGGGGGTCCAAAGTTTGTATGGGGAAACAAGATTAGTTAGTCTATTTTATTCGAAACTTCACAGAAGTATTCCTAACAATAAATGAGTAAATACGTGTTGCAGGTTTTATAAGAATTCAACCCCTAAAAGGGGGAAATGTGGTCAAAAAGTCTGAAAATCAACATGGGTATTGTTTCTATGGTTTATCGGGTCGTTGATTACGAAAACAACAACGATTTTAAAATCCGACGTGGCGGACGTGAAATACCATCTCCCCTGTTAGGGTACAATGGGGTTGAAATGTCTAAATATCCATATGGGTGTCGTTTTTGTGATTTTTTGGGACGTCAATTAAGAAAATGACATCGATTTTGAAATTTAATATTGTGGACATGAAAATTCTTGAAAGTATTTGTGCCAAATTGCAATCTTCTTCTAAATATATAAAAGAAGAAACTGATTGACATATCAACGCACAGCCCAAACCGCTGGTTCTAGAGATTCCAAATGTGGTACGTTGGCTAAGGAGCCTACGGAGGAGGCATAGGGATGCACTTAGAAATAATTTTTAAAAATTGGAAATGGGGGAAATGGGGTTCAAAGTTTGTATGGAAAACGAGATTAGTTCAACTATTTTATTCGAAACTTTACAGGAGTATTACTAACGATTCCTAACGACAAGTGTTTCAGCTTTTTTGAGAATTCAACCCATAAGGGGGAAATGTGGTGACAAAATTTAAATATCAACATGGGTATTGTTTCTATGGTTCATCGGGTCGCTGATTACGAAATCAACACTTAAGGGGGTGAAATGGGGGTTGATAGTTTGTATGGGGAATTTTTAAACGTTGAACCAATTTTGATGAAACTTGGTATAGAGATAGTTTGTGTACCGGGAAACGACATGGGACAGTTTTTATCTCGAAAATCAATCTTTAAGGGGGTAAAATGGGGATTGGAGGTTTGTATGGAGATTTTTTTACCGCGAACCGATTTGTTTTGGATATAGTTTGAGTCCCAGGAAACAATATAGAATATTTTTTAAGCCGAAAATCAATCTTAGAGGGGTAGAAAACATGTTGGTAGTTTGTATGGCGAATTATTAACCGCTGAACAGACGATTGAAATGAAACTTGGTACATATTATATAGATTGAGTCGCGGTAAACAATATAGGATAGTTTTTATCTCGAAAATCAACGCTCTAGGGGGTGAAACGGGGGTTGAAAGTTTGTATGGGAAATTAATAACCGTTGAACCTATTTCGATGATTTGGTATGGAGATATTTTGCGTTCTAGGGAAGTATATATAATAGTTGTTATCACAGAAGTCATTCCTTAAGCGGGTAAAAAGGAGGGTGGATTACTAATTCCACGCAAAGGAAGTCGCGGGGAAAAGCTTCTATTCAAGAGTAGAAATCCGTAGTAATCATAATCTCTCAGTAGTAAGTCGCTGATGGCGTAACAATTAAACAATTATTGCAATAATTTCTTTAAAATAAAAAATGAGGGAACCGCCGTCTTCAAAACGTGGTATACCGAAACCTCCAGAATGTAACGAATACTTTTCCAAAAACCGCTTCTAAATCAGTTCAGCGAAACGCAAGATGATCACGGACAAACATACATTCCTACATACAAACATACGAGTCTAACTGAGAACCTCCTTTTTTAATACTTTTAGTACGCGGGCGAAGCCGTGGGAAAAAGCTAGTTAAAAATAATTGGGTTTACAGGAAACATTTACTTCCTGACTCTACTTTTATGTTGTAGTCTAGTCTGTTCGGTAATGGTACCTATGTAATGCTAATGTAATATAATGCTTGTATAAAAGGGGTCAAAAGGTGAATTGCGTGGGTAACAGCTGCTGTAGGCGTAGCCGAAGCAGGAAATGGTTAAGAAAAATGCTACGAGCATTAATATTCACTATACTTTTTCACGACTACTTATTTTTCCTTGAAACTTACGTAGGAATATAATTGTTGAAAATATCTATGTTTTGCTATTCTGAGGAATAAATGATCTCCAAAAACATTCTAGTATACAGACACGATAATTTCCACGAAATAATTATATTAATGACATTTGCATGCTCTTTTTATGGCGAGAACGTGCTAAATTTTCATACAATATTCCCTAAATAGTTATGTATTCTGTTCGCAAACCAATACATACTCGTAAGTCGTAAGTTATTAATTTTGTTGAAATTTGTAGTGCCTTTGTCTCTCTGTGAACATATTAAATATCAAAACCAACAGATACGGGGAACGTCAAAGCGTGGAATATCGGGAATTAATTAGATTCCCTTTGTGGAAAGTTTATTGATACTTCTGTGTACGAGGCCGGGGAAATAGACAAACTAAAAGCAGAATACGTTTATGTTACCGGATATATGAATAAGCTCGTTTTAACGACTCAAAGTAGGTATATGAAGCCGGTAACTATAGTACCTATAGACTTATATAATACATCTATAGACTTATATAATATGACATCTCATATTCAAGGGAAAAACTGACCTAGGCCACCGGTACCCAGGGCTGGGATCGAACCAGCGTCTTCTGTAGTCTGCCGCGGATGCAGAAGTCGCTGGTTCGATCCCAGCCCTGGGCATCGGTGGCCTAGTCAGTTGTTCCTTTGTATATGACATCTATATGTTTATAATTTATATAGTAGTGTGTCTATTTAAAATAAACAAATCAAAATATTTATTAAATTTATTTCATTAAGGTCAAATGGCAGATGTTTTCTTAAAAACTAATGCATCGCTAATTCATGGGATTAGATTGCCAAGAGGACCTCAGGCGCAATTGGGTCGTGGCAAAAAGCCGGGATAATCCACTAGGAGTACGATGATAATCTATCGTGCTATTTATAGTTTTTTTTTAATATCACGACTGTGGCAAACAGGGAAACGGTCTGCCTGATGGAGGCCAGCAAGTCTATGGACGTCTGTAACTCCAGAGGTGTCAAATGCCCATTGCCGACCAGCCACAGTGAACGCCTGAACATATAGACGGAGAGCAACGAAACCCCTCTAGTTTCCTATATTATGATTATTTCTAGATCATCAGACATCTGGGTGCTGTAAAGTGGTGGAGGTCAAAGAATGCAAACGACTCCAAGAAAACAAATCCTAGAGTTCTGGGCTTGATGCAATATTATGAGAAATTATATAAATAATTAGATTATATAATTGCCAAAAGTTTCTGTTATGTTATATTAAATAATTAGATTATATAATTGCCAAAAGTAGTGCCAAACGACGTATAATGTAATTCATAGTTTGTTGCCTACTGTTTTGTTTCCGTAATAATAGGCAATGTTTTTTGTTCTAATGTTAAAATATCCATGTCCATTATAACTGAGATAACTTCGGCTGTTTTTACCCATTTTGGTATTACTATTTTCCAATTCAAAAATTTTGCTAGTCTGTCACTCTGACCTCCACCCATTAAAGCTGCCAGATGCCCGGATCTAGCAATAAGGATAGTACAAAAATCTACTTAGACGGGTTTTGTTGCTGTTAAATGCAGTAATGTTTAGTTTTATAGTTGCCCAACATGCTAGTAGATGGCGCTGTACTATCGACTACATCGCGCTATCGAGATTTTTGTACGCCACATATATAGGTTAAATAGAACATCGATTAAATGAGTGTTAAGTTGTCAAGTGAAGTGTTTCATTACAAATAGTAGTAAGTGCAGTGTAGTGTTGTGAGTGAACAGTTGCTCTCATTATTGTGTCATATCTGACGTGACCAGCTCTTAGTCCAATACAAGTTCATCGAGTGCGTCTTCTCACTCAATCTCGCATTTTATCGCACGGACAAAGGCCACGCGACGTTGACGAATCGCGCGATCATCCGACAAACTCGACTGATTGCGTACTTTTATGGCGCGATATTTTAGGCTTCTGCGAAATGCGATGTGATACAAGTGTAATACATCAGTGGCCGAAGTCCGTTTAACCGATTTCAGCGTAATCACTGACATAAGCATTGATGATAATTCTGAATTTAAAATTAGTTTTGTAAATATTATGAACCTTGAGACGGCCCGCAGTGCATCTCACACGGATTAATAAGAGCGAGTAAGATGCTAAATGATACAGCGGGTCTCAAATCTAAATCATAATTATATTATACCAGGATTTAAAATCTTATGGTTATCAGAATACCGGCCCTGGGGGCCGATTTTTGACTTTCGAGCGCTCGAATTCGAAGAAATGAAGCACGATAATAATAGCACAGAAGAGTTTGTTGCCATTTTTTTTGCATGAAATTAAGAGTTTAAACAATCGTGATTAAATACCTATCGCTGTTATTTTTAAAACATTATTTCATCATTTTATTCAGAGTTTAAAATAGCAGATTCAAGCGCTCGACTACAAAAAATCGCCCCTCCAGATCGTCACCAAGTTAGGTCACGCGTAACGTTTGCTTCCTACGGGAAGTACGGGACTGTCACAGAAAAATGAGGAAGTCTTTTTAGAAAGCTTTAAGAGTCGGCAACGCGCATGTGACACCTCTAGAGTTGCATGTGTCTTTAGGCTACGGTAGCTGCTTACCACCAGGCGGGTCGTATGCTTGTTTGCCACCATAGTGGTATAAAAAGAGACCATTTATATTTGTGGTATCACAGTAAATCGCATGTCCAGATGCATTACAACAAGTACGGCCATTTTAATTTAGCGGACGATAGCCATCTGACTAATTACGGTCGTTATGTGTGGCGTGAGTTTGCTGTCTGTCTGTACGTCTACGAGTAAATGTACTAACGTTTACATGGTATGAGGTTATGGAAAAAATACCAATAACAAAAAAAAAGATAGCGCATTCTACTCTACGTTCATATTAAAAAGTTTGCATTATGGATTGGATTCATTCATTACTAAATTTTTTGATTGAATTAAATTATTAAGAAAATATACTCGTAGTAACCGACTGAATATATCCGCGAGTGAGACAGAAAACCAATACTTCTGATATAAATAAATCTTTTGAACCGCTGAACTAAACTGAACTACTGAATTTAAACTTACACGATTTTCACTCATTATTTTGACAATAACGGGTCTTAATCGCGTACACTTACTTTTATTATTTTCCTGACGTTTCGAGCGTGCCGTAACGCTCGTGGAGTCTGCCTGCGACCACGAGCGTCACGGCACGCTGGAAACGTCAGGAAAATAATAAAAGTAAGTGTACGCGATTAAATCCCGTTTTTGTCGAAATAATGAAATACTGAACTAAAAGAGTGAAGTACTTCACAGTGTACGAAAGATGCATATCAATCTTTTCTTTCAGTGACACATTATGCGCATGACTATTACCAAAGCAGATCCCTGTTTCAGTGTGCGAATCGCTTTAATGTAACTACGAATACGATATAATCTTAGCCGAGCTGTTTATGACTATGTCGTACAATGATAAAGTAATGTAGAAATTTAGCGCTGTTGTTCACAACTAAGTTTAGCACTGTGGGACTTGGTGGTGCTTATACTTGTTAACAATGAGGTGCTGAAAATGTGCATTGGTATTTAATTTTATACCCTATATTAAGGACGTTAGGGATGATTTTGTTTTGTTGAGTATGGGAGTTCTAGCGGGTTAAAGTAAGTGATAGTTAGTAGTAAACATCAACGATCTACGTCTGATAACTTTAAGAAGCACGCTAAAAGTTTTAAAGTATCTTAGGCAGTACTTTATTATTTATGCTAAACACCATTTGATAATATTTGATTTCATTTTAGTAGTTAAGGCAACATTACACACTTTCGCGGAGAATGCGAACGCACTGTCAGCTCAAGTTGGGCAATAAACGAGGCAGGGGCCCCGGGGCCGCGTAATGGACCATTCCAGGCCCCCGTTGCGCGATGCAGTGTTTCGCTAGCAGCGTTTCTGTGCGGCTCATTAGTCTAACATACATAGTACTTAGCTTTGCTTAGTTTGGACTAGATCATCTCGACCTCAAAAAGTCTAAGTCGCGTTGTACTAGCACTAATGTAACACACAGCCAAATATTTTTCCAGCCAATGGGAATGCGCGGTCAGCTCAAGTTGGGCTATAAACGGCCCGGGGACGCGTAATGGCCCATTCCGGGCCCCAGACACGCGGTGCAGTATTTCTGTGCGGGTCATACATACCGAGTATGGCGAAAATGATCAAATAAGGTCTACATCACCTTGTCTGCTTAGGATAATAATTTAAGGTTAAAATCGTTAGGTTTCGTAATCAAACAGTAAATTTTATGGTACGTCTTAAGTTTTAATATTTAGTCGTAAAATTTTGTTTCCTTTTTTTACTGTTAATAGCGTCGTCATTTTAAACACATAGCATCCCTTAAATTTTGCCTTTCACGATATTTTTAACCCCCAACGCAAAAAGAGGGGTTCAAGTATTACCACTATATGTCTGTAGCACCGTAGTGCTGAAACCTTAGAGCATTCAACCAACCGGAGAAAGACTGGCTCCAGTTGACATTAACATCTTCTAGCCGCGCGAGTTTTTCTAACTACCCGCACTTGGTCTTGATTATCAACTCGTTTTGCACACTAGGGGGGTTTCGGGACCACGTGGACAATGTCGTCCTCGAAACGTCGAAGTACTAAAATTATATACGCGGTTAAGTCCCGTTACTACAAATAGATATGAATTAACTCATTTTTATTTCGATGAAAAATTATTCGCACAGCAAAACCTCCGCTAAAAACAAAGATACTGGGAGCCTAATTCTTGGCCGTCTCACAGCCTGTACCAAATTTTAGGATATTTAATGCACACGTGTCCTTAGCTGTCAGGAACAGAACAAATATTTCACACAATGTATAATGCCGAGAGGGAGATATGGAGCTTCTGACTCCATACATTAGGTTAAGTGGTCATGCTCTAAAATAAACCAGAATAAAAGCAACATTACCGTCGTATATAACTTTTTTAATACAGTTGCTCAAAAAGTTATTTTAATAGTTGTGTCGTGTAGCGTGAAGATAATTTGATTTTGCGAACTATAGTGCTTTTTACTTTTCCAGTTTTTAAATACTTACCATTTTTTGTTATCGAAAAAATATTGTTGTCCATATTGTTGATAAAATAACTGATGTAAGTAATGTAAGTAATCATTTATATATATTGTTTTCCTAACATATCTATATACTTTGCACAGAAGTCTCACTGTACAACGAAACCGGTATTTGACAGCTGGAAGTATTTTTTTTCTTTTAATGGACTTTAGGCGGTATTGCCAGTAGCCAATGGCAAGTATCAAATGGCGGTAAATTCGACCCTTGTAAGTCAATCAATCAAATTCTTGTGTAACGCATAACATTATCTGTGAACTTTAGTCTCTAGGTCGAAGCGTGTCACCTGGTGCACTCAATAAATACATAATTCAAAAAGCCATGTCTGAATTTTTTTTAGCTTAACTTGTATTCTGTACAATAAAGTGATTACTATAACGAATAAAATAAACATATTAAACGATATCGTAGGTAAGCGAGTGATGCCAAAATGAGATCACTCTGTAGGTGAAATTCGAATGCCGTACATGAGTGAAACCGACTCAATCATCTCTCTTTAATCGTTATTAGTAATCACTTTATTGTACATAATACAAGTTAAGCTAAAAACGTCTTAAAATTATTTGTCTATTGTATATTCCTACTGTATACAGGTATAAACAATAATTTACCGTTTGGGGACTGTAATAAGTGTAATAACGTGGCTAAAACCTGGCTTTGTAATCACCAACTAAAACCCCGGTAAAATTTAATTACTTCGTCAGGGCTACCACGCATCAGCTTATATCCGTAAATAATGTGAAGCGTTAATAGTGTGCCTGTTTTAATTATGTGTGAACTACATAAATAATATTATGCGGAAATAATATAGTGTATTTTACAGACAATATTTTAAAAACTATTTAGCTAACTTTGATTATTTCAATTAAAAAATCTTTACTATTATGTTACGAAAAAATGTTTTTAACTATTAAATTTTACGTAGGTATCTTGTTTCAAGGTTATTTGCATTACGTTAGCTCCTTTGCAATATAAAAATTCTGTAAACAAAATTGTTTTAATATTTTTGCTACCTTGCATGTGTCGATCGATTTACGCTCGTCTTTTAGTATTTCATATTTAAACCAGAAAACGGCTGAGGCATAGACATATAAAATAATTTTAAACAAAAAAGAACCGACTTCACTAAGCATCCACCTTTCCAACACCAAATGCTCGATCTGCTGTAAAAAATACTCAAATTACCATAGGTGTGCCTATAATAGTTGAAGAGTTCCCTCGATTTCTCCAGGATCCCATCATCAGATCCTGACATGGTTACAATGGGACCAACTGTGAAGTATACGCTTTCAAACAAAAAAAGAATTTTCCAAATCGGTCCAGCCATCTTCGAATAATCGGTGAACATACATAAAAAAAAAAAAAAAAATAGCAAAAACAAAGATCCCGACGAATTGATAACCTCCTCCTTCGAAATCTTGAAGTCGGTTGATAAGAAGACGCGGTGCCGCGAAGACAAAATTCTGATTCCATAATAAGCCGATTTCCTTATGTTTACGCGCGACACGCACACATATACAACTCGTGGACGAGCGGTGATTGGTTCAAACGTCAAAAGTGAGTGTCTGTGACACGAGACCGCGGCTTATTATGAACTTTCGTTCACTGAATCTTCGTGGGACTACGTCTTCCTATTTTCAACCGACTTCAAGATTTCGAAGGAGGAGGTTATCAATTCGTCGGGATCTTTGTTTTTGCTTGTTTTTTTTTTATGTATGTTCACCGATTATTCGAAGACGGCTGGACCGATTTGGAAAATTCTTTTTTTGTTCGAAAGAGTATACTTCACAGTTGGTCCCATTGTAACCAGGTCAGGATCTGATGATGGGATCCTGGAGAAATCGAGGGAACTCTTCAACTATTATAGGCACACCTATAGTGATTTAAGTATTTTTTACTTAAAATGTTCTTTTTTGTTTAAAATTATATATATCCATGGGCTGAGGCGATTATGTCTAATAACCTCATTATTCCAGTCGGCAACCCTAAGTAGTTCGTTTGGCAACAATTAAATTTGTAGGCAAGCAAAGTATAAAATAATTGGTATCGGGAGCTTCTAGGTTGGAGGAATTACCGGTGGTTTATTGAGGCTTTCATTTATGTTTCATGTTATATATATGTACAAGGTGGGCAAGGTTGGGAATGATTGCCGATATTATAGGTGATTTTTTACTAAATTGGACACGGGTATGTCCTTAAACTACGTCCAAAAGAGAGGTATGGGTACTGCGAATGTCATCTCGCTCAAATCTGGAGCAGAGCCCGACTGGGGAAGTACTTACAGAAAACCTACGATACCTTACAGAAAACCACTGCCAAATAGCACTACACTCTACTCATAGTGTTGTGTTCCTGCTGGTGAGTAAGGTTGCCAAAGAGCTGAAAGAGGACCCAGTGTGTTGACGATGAGGGACCCTCTTGTTCCTTTAGCCGTCAGCACAGTGAGCTGCCTTTTTGTAAAGGCTCGGCAACGCGAATGTGATACCTCTGGAGTTGCAGGCGTCCATAGGCTACGAGCTGCTTACCATCAGACGGGCCGTATGCTAGTTTGCCATCGTCGTGGTATAAAAAAAAACAGGTTAGACTAGGTGAGGTCTCCCATGAAAGAGCTCACCTTTGAACACCTAAACCAGTAACGCAATCTTTGGAAAACTCGGCCAAGGCCGTCCTATGTATTTATTTTAAACGGCCAAAGGCAACTTTTATGCGAGCGATTTGGCAAGTCATTTCCACATAGATACTTTATAACCTGAAATTAGACATAAGAATCCGGTAGATAGATTTCGGGCATACCCTAAGCGAATCTATTAAAATATATATTTCTACGCACTCATCGTGTTCATCATAATACGCACTCTATTGGAAGGTAGTCTATAATCTATATGCATCCAACTAAGCCAGAACAAATTCGTAGTGATCTAATAGGGAAAACGTTATTGATGTGTTGTTTTGACGATCAAACGATTTCTGGGTGAAAGCGATTGTGGATTCACACTTAGAATGTGGAATAAAATATAAATTATAATAGGAGGAATTATAATGCTCCATACTAAAATACCGGGTTTTTTTGTCGTTCTTTCGTTTACAATTTCATATTTAATCGAAAAATCTTACAATATAAAGTCATAACCTAAAAACAATACGAGTTCTACGTAAAAACCTTAAAATATGTAAACATATTGGGTTATTTCGGGGCTTTATGCGAAAACCGGTTACAAGCCCTGCATGGAGGGGGTAAATGGAAAATTGCAAACGAGTCTAATGAATGATTAGTAATGATTGATGAGCTTGCAATAGTTATACACAAACACCCTTATTCATAAACGCCTCTCAGGCCTCCAGAGGTGTCATGTGACACCTGCGCGTTGCCGACCCTTTACAAAAAGGAGTATTCACTGTGTTGACGGCTAAAGGAACAAGAGGGTCCCTCGTCGTCAACACACTGGGTCCTCTTTGAGGTATCTGGCAACCTTACTCACCAGCAGGAACACAACACTATGAGTAGGGTCTAGTGCTATTTGGCTGAGGTTTTCTGAAAGGTGAAGGTACTTCCCCAGTCGGGCTCTGCTCCAGATTTTACATCAGTGTATGTATGTGTGGATGTTTACGCCATTCCGTTCTTCTCCCATGGATGAGGTTTGGAAGGAAAACATCTTTGTAACGAAAAACTGCCCTCAATGTATACTAAATTAGACCTCCATGTATACTATATTACTATAGCGTTGGTATAAGATGACCGCGAATTCTATATGCTCTTTCTAGTGACCGAGGTATCTGTGATATAGATTATCCAAGTTTGTACCGAGCTGAGAAGAATAACAAGGGGCAGGTTAGTTTTTCCTTAAAGGTAATCCCTCAGTTGAGACGGTGACCACTGTCCATTGTAAAAAATAACATTTGGCTTCACAGGAAAAACAACTTTATAGTTACTGGTCCTCAGACATTTGCTATCAATTTCGTATAAACGTGTTGGTAAGAAGAGCTAGGCTGGTTTATGTTTCATTTTGCTCTGAACGAATGTGTTTTTGTAAGGCGCTTTTATATTCTTTGGATTTGTGTTTAAAAGGAAAATTGTAATTGTTGTTGACTATAAAAACCGTTATGATTCAGAACAGTCGAAGCTTTGTGTACCGTGGGCTGGGGTTACTTTGATCGGCGGGGCTTCTATATTCACATGCATTATTGTGATATAATTCAAAGTAAAAGTAGGATATATTTTTTTTTATATATTTTTTTAAATTCTTTTGCACGTGGTGTTTCTCCTAAACTAAGACTTGCGATATAAATTTCTGAAAAAATATTTAACTGTGTTGGAACCCATTATTTAAAGATATTTTAGAAAGGTTGTTTTTTTGCACTTGTTCTAAAAACCGACTGGTTGAATGTTCGTAATCATGCTGCTCACTTGCGGAAACTCTTATTGGAGAAACTTATCCGTCTTAGAAGTAAGTCTTTTTTAATTATCTTGTGAGGCATGGTCCTTTTATTATTTAGGACATCCAATCGTTATTAATCAATCTTAAAACATCAGTGTAGGGCTGCAATAATATTTATAAGCAAACCTAAAATAAACGCTATTTCAAAAAAGAGTTTTCTTCGTAAAGAATTTACGCAAAAATATCGCGGGATATTATTAATTTCTCTGAATATTTTATTTTATACGTGAACCGAGCAAATAATCCTTTTCATAAATATTTCTATAGCCACAACATTATCAATCCGCTCAGTGAAATCTGGGCCGATTCTCGCCTTTTCATACTCGCTTTTATTTATGGCGGCCATAAAATGTTTAAATGGCACCAAACATGCCTCATTCTCGCACGGCCATTCGACATGTCAAAATGGGAGTGATATTGTTTTGTTTACATGATCTAGAGAGTATATAGTGACAAGAAAACGAATGCCCTGAAGTTTAATAATATGCGACAGCTGCGAGACTTCTAACTTGCGTTCTTTGCATATTTAAACATAAAAACCAGCAGGTTAAATCACTGTAAACCATAAGAACTGAACCACCTAACAGAACGGAAGCGGTATATGCAAATTGGTGGCTGTATTTGCTAGTTGTACCTATGTGTCTAGCTGGCGCTATAATAATTTTGTGTGGGGGCGGGGGAGGTTTACACACTTTTATAAGTATACTAAATGAAATGAAATGAAATGAAATATTTTATTGCTAGAACATAGTGTTTACATTGGTCTTATAATAAACAGGTGTCCTTATGTTCTACCTTATATATAGTAGGCATGCAATGATATGTAGAGCAAGCGGCAAGCAAGCAAGCAATTTATATACAATATGTCATGTCAGTAGAATTATTATAGCACTAAGCTAGATATCAAAATTATTAAAAATGTCATATTACAAATTATTTTATCTTAGAATGTCAAGGTAAATTTTATAGGATAGGTAAATTAGATAACAAACATGAATAAATAACATAATTTACACTATTACTAATTATATTATAATTACTAATTATCAACAAAATTATAAAAAATGGCTTAGTTACTGATTCCCGTCGGACAGAAATTCCTCAACAGAGTAATAACATTTTGATAATAGCCATTTACAGAGGGCACTTTTAAACAATCTCGGGTGGCTTTCTGATAACAATTTTGATAATTTACGGTATATGAGGATTACCATGTAAAAGGCATTGTTTTTAAATATATCTTTTCTTGCTCTAGGCAAGAATATTTGGTCTTCCCGTCTGGTGTTTCTAGGATAAAAGGTATTATTTGTATCAAAATATTCAGGATGCGCTCTTACAAAGAGCGATGCCTGTAATATGTACATGCATGGTAGGGGTAGAACTTTCATGGATTTGAATAGTGGTCTACATGGTTCTAGATAGTGGGCGTTGCAAACGGCGCGTATACATTTTCTCTGAATTAGGAATGCTTTGTGGATATCAACAGAGATGCCCCAGATCAATAAGCCATAATTCAGAACGGAGGAGACATGTCCGTGGTAAGCTGTTAAGGCTACGGCTTTAGATGTAATATTGTTTAGTCTCCTAAGAGCAAATACAAACTTGTCAAGCTTTTCACATACGTCAGTAACATGGTTTTTCCAGCTGCAATATTTATCTATATGTATGCCTAAAAACATAGTGGATTCTTCTTCTTTTACTGTCTCATTTTCATATTGAATGTCCAAGTCAATATCTGTACCTCTATATGTCCTAAATTGCATTACACATGTTTTATTAATATTTAATTTTAAATTATTATTGTCAAGCCAATGAATTACATTAATTACAGTATCATTTATGTCTTTGCTAAAATTTACTTAGATCCAGAAAGACAGCTGCTACGGGTATTGGAGTTTTATTATTTATTGATTCTGTTACTAATTTTATAAGATTAAAGCATGCCAGCGTAGTCGAACTCCCTTTGCGGAAGCCAAACTAAATGATCATTTAGTATCGAGCAAGCTTTTGCCCGCGGCTTCGCTCGCGTTAAATTCGGGGTAACACGGTGTGTTTTAATCACAAATAGTCCACATACCAATTTTTAGCTTTCTACCTTGAAAATTGCGGAATGCTCCATACAAACTTCCACCCCCCATTTTAGGGAAGTGGGGGGTTAGAAGGAGACAAAAAGTAGCCTATGTCACTCTCCATCCCTTCAACTATCTCCACCTAAAATCGCGTCAATTCGTCGCCCCGTTTTGCCGTGAAAGACGGACAAACAAACAAACAAACAAACAAACACACACATACACTTTCCCATTTATAATATTAGTATGGATATTTAGATATATTTCAACTACTTTCCGTGTCTGATTAAGCTGAAAGACAACTGATCTTGTTGGTATTGTATTAGGTTGGCGAGTAGGGCCCGTATTCTAACTTTAAAACACGTTTAGACACGATCCTACTTCTATACAACTCCAATGCATTAACTACGCAATACAGCTAACGCCTAAACGTCTGCATCAGAAATATCAGAATTTGCTTGAAAATTATTCCGATGCAACTCCAATACAACTTCAATATTGCTTGATTATTTTTTATGGGTTGGAGTCGTGTTGGAGATAGATTGTATTTATAATGTATTGTTTATGTATTTTAAAATTAGAATCCGGTACTAGGTTTATGTTTTTCGCTTCAGAATAAGGTCCTAGCCTAGAATAATCACCACACGTAATGTTAATGCTATATAGTTTAAATCCAGTTAGGACAGCCTTTTGGACTCATTCAATTTAGCCTCAAAACTCAGTACTGAATTTTCGGTTTAATTTTTGAGCTCGTATTCAATTTCTTTTTCAGACAGTCGTGTAAAAGGTTTTATTTTGTAATGGGCTTTAATGGTGCGGTTCGAGGGATTGCGAATAAATAGAGTAATATAAAATGAGGACTGGAAAAGACGAACAATATACGAAATTGAGTTAGGTAATTTATTATATCCCTTAGGTACTTTAGCCAGTTTTATTTGTATATAAGGGTAGGCGACTCGCATGGGAATTCTCTGGAGTTACAGGCGTCCGTAGGCTCCGATGATTGCATACCATCGAGCGGGCTGTATGCTTGTTTGCCAACGCTTTGGTATAACAAAAAAAACTGTACCTATTAATGGCTGCGCGTCAAACATGTTCGCAGGCAAGGGACCTACTTTGACTCTACTTTACTTTGTAAAGTGCAAAGCTTTTTGTTTATTGGACAAGCCAGTTGAATCGAGTTCTAGGGACGCCTCGCCACTGGTACATATAGGTATAGTAAAATATGTACGCAAGGAAACACGTCGCTGCTGTTCACGGACGTGACACACTGAACTAATATTTAATAACTTGCGTTAGCAACACGCTGAGAAGAGACCATTTCTTGAAACTGATGCCGTGTTATGAAAGGTTTGTGTGACAGGATAGGTCTCGTGGTTTACATGGGAACTCAATACATTCTGAGAGACTTCTTTTTCAGCACAGACTCTACAATTATCTGTATTTTATTTGCTCTCTTGTCACGAATACAGATATTTCTCTTTCTATTCTCGCTTCTATTTAAATTGTTATACTAATATCTCAACAATCAGGCAAGCTAATTTTTTTAATTATGATATCACGTTAAAACAAAGCAATCAAACAATTTATTGTTAATTACTTGTTCAGTAAAACTAATAACTGAATATCACTGTATCGAATAATTTAATATATCCCGCGCGTTAATTGATCTCATTATTGATAATTATATCTGATCCGCATCGGAACGGAATGTAATAACTTACGCATGAGTGACAACCCTGCGTGTGTTTCACTAATTACTACATACAGCACGTACTACTAATAAAGGTGCGTACTAATTAGGAATATTGTTTACTTAATGACTGTTATATTATTAAACTAACGACCTGCCCCGGCTTCGAACGGGATAAAAAATGGTTATTGTGGGTCATCCCTAAGAGATAGACATATACCATCGCGGACTTTTTATAGACCTTTTTAAGGTGTACAATACTGTAGTACAATCATTTTGATCTATCTCGTAGGGTTCAGCCAGCGTTTGCAATGTAAGCGCAAAAAATGTGTTTATTACGACATCACATTAGAAACCTCTAAAATTATCAGTGTTTACTCTACTATATTATGCATTTATTATACATATAAACCTCCCTCTTGAATCACTCTTATCTATTAAAAATAACCGCATCCAAATCCGTTGCGTAGTTTTAAAGATCTAAGCATACATAAGGACAGACAGCGGAATCGACTTTGTTTTATACTATGTAGTGATTAAAACAAAGATTTCGGTTAAATAAATAAGCGCATGATTTGTAAAAATGTTCAACTTGTACAGCACCGTCTACTTAATATGACAAAAATGCAGCGATAATATTTTGCAGTTCCTATTTTACTAGTTTTCCAATTCGTTTATCTATAACTAGCTTTTGCCCGCGGCTTCGCTCGCGTTAAATTCGGGGTAACACGGTTCCCCTTTCCTGAATGCTCCATACAAACTTCCACCCCCCATTTTAGAGAAGTGGGGGGTTAGAAAGAGACAAAAAGTAGCCTATGTCACTCTCCATCCCTTCAACTATCTCCACTTAAAAAATCACGTCAATTCGTCGTCCCGTTTTGCCGTGAAAGACGGACAAACAAACAAACACACATATACACTTTCCCATTTATAATATTAGTATGGATGAGATTAATGAGGTATTCAATAAATTATATTTATGTAGAGAACACGTTGTAAGCTATCCGATATCTTTTGATACCACAATGGTGACAAACAAGCATACGACCCGCGTGATAAGCAGCTACTGTTGCCAAGGGAAGCCTGCAGAGCTTCAGAGGTGTCACACGCGCGTTGCCGACCTTTTAGAAATCTGACCACACCTTTTTTGAAAAAGCTTATACTTATACTGTAATCCATCGGGAATAATAAAGAACAAAAGCGATGTTCAATATTTCGAATTATATTTTTACTTATAAACAATTTGGCAGAATTTCTTATAAAAATATACCTCCAAATAGATGTTTTCAGTAAAACATCGCATTACGCTATAAAGGTGTCCAGACAATCCCATAAAACGCTATATCTAAACCGTCCACAAACCAGTTCTGTGCGTTCATAATCGCATGAGCTACGGCCCGCGTCCGGCTGCCGGACCGGATGGGCATCCGTCACCGGACCGCCGGACAATGCGATGAGATATCTGCAATCCACACTAGGGTGTTTGGGGAATGGAGGTGTTAGGTACCGTACTGTAAATATTATAGAGATAATAGGCACAGTCGAGGTGAAGTATATGTTTTCACTTTTGCTCTTTACTCCTTTGTAAATAAGGTGCAAATGTGTAATTAAATAAATAATAAATATTATGGGACAATCTTACACAAATCTTGTGTTGAGGGTATTAAACGACGATATATATAATAGATAGATATAGATAAATACTTAAATACATAGAAAACATCCATAACTCGGGAACAAATATCCGTGATAAACACACAAATAAATGCCCTGACCAGGATTCGAACCCGGGACCTCCTGCTTCATAGGCAGAGTCACTACCGACTAGGCTAGGAGGTCGTTAGAATGCCCAAGTAACACATCAAAGCAGTATAACGGCCGTCTTACAGCATATCTGTATGCTTTTAGCATTTTCAGTTCGTTTTATAGTAGCATTATAAACGTTTATAGTGCTGATATAGGTCTTAAATGGGCACGAATTACCCAGCTTGAGATCCTATACAGGTCATTTAATAGCATTACAGGCGCAATATGTCTGCGCTATTAGCATTATCGTTGTCATGGAAAGTGCCAATCGCATTAAAGAACCATTAGTACGCTCTATTAAGTTGCCAACTGCATTAAAGAAGCATTAATACGGCCAAAAAACTTGCTAATCGCAGTAAAGAAGCATAAGTACTCTCGATTAACTTGCCAATCGTAATACAAAAGCATTATACTAGCATAAGAGTGTAGTAAAATAAACCTTACGTCAATGCAAAAACGTCTATAACACCGACGGAACAAATGTTATAATACAATGAACGTTGTGATTTAACTACTTTGTCTCGCAATATAAAATGGACGAAGACGGTACAAAAAACTGAATGAGTGACACGTCATATTTGTTTGCATCCTAACAAAATTTATAAAAGTTTTTGACTCTTTTACGTTATTATATCCTTCAAATATTACTGCGCAATGTAGTTTACTGTAAATGTGTATATAAGTTTCATTGAAAATTTTCACGCGCCTTTGATTTATTGTGGTTTTGCTATAAAATATTATAAAAAGATATGCGTCAAATAAACAAAACAATTGTGTAATCCTCGTATAGAACGAGTTTTGCATTATTAACATAATAGTGTTGGTTGAGCAGTCTTAAATTAAGTAATTTCATTATTATATAGGTATTTTCCTTGTATAAATAGGTCCGCATGATTTTATTTTTAGGTTATAAATTATTTACAAAATGGCGTTGGTCTATATAGACGGAGAGCGAGCCACGTCGGATATGACACAATAATAAGAGCAACCAAACCCCTCTAGTCAGTTTGGTATACTATGCTTATTTCTAGATCTGGACATCTGGCAGCTTTAAAGTGGTGGAGGTCAAAGAATGCAAACCATTTCAAGAAAATAAATCCTAGAGATCTGGGTTTGATGCAATATTATGAGAAACTATACAAATACTATACAATATTAAGAGAAATTATACAAAAGTTTATGTTGGGAGAAAGTAGTGCCAAACGATGTATAATAAAATATAGTTCATAGTTTGTCGCCTACTGTTTTTGTTTCCGTAATAATCATACATCGGGGTTTTCGGTGCGGGAATGATTTGAGAAAGAGTAGAGATAAACAGATAGGTTGAGAGTTAGTCTGAGAAAATATCATATTATGCCTAATGAATCATGTGAATCATGTGAATCACCTCTCTGTGAATAGCTTACACACTATGATACGAGCTTTTTTTCTTAGAGGCATGTTTGTATTGACTATTATATACTTAGTATTTTAAAAATGCAATTGCATATCCGAAATTTATTAACTAGATCTACCTAAGACAAAGACACGGTATAATAGGTGTCAAATATTAATCTTGACGTCCGATATTTATGAACTATTTGATTAACTGAAGAGGTTGACAATGATCAGTCATTACATGAATTAATAAAAAAAATACTTGAAAAAATCATAGGTATATGTACCTACAATATATATACATAATAGTCAGCTATTACATATAAATTGTATATACCTATGATTTTTTCGATCAATTATTCATTAGGTAGAAACGTGCTAGAGTACATTCTGTTTTTTAAGTTAATGCCTAGGTACTCTTTGGCTAACGTCAAACATTGCCGCACCGAAAACCCCGATGTATGGTAATAATACACAATATTTTTTGGTCTAACGTTTTTTTTTATAGATTTTTGACCAGTTTTGAGTCGATATTCCAACATATTCACTATAGATAGAATTATAAGGCAAACGACTATCGGTTTTTGAATCTTTTATCTCCATTCTGTAGAGCCGGATCTTGAAATAAATGAGCCGTTATTTTTTATGATATTTTTAAAATATGGTCTAAAAAACACTTTTATCGATATTCGAATGGTGTAAAGAATCTTACATATACGTAATCTACATATTAGGGTTCCTCTTTGATGTCTCTAAAAACTGTAGAGAGATTTTAATTTTTAACTAATTAAAACAAAATTTATGACCATAAAACCACTTTTTTAGCCTAAACCGGTTCGACTTTGATGTCAAATATCTCGAAGACAATGAATATTGAAGTAAATATAGGATACTATATTGTTTAAAGCCGTTACTGATAATATGATAAGCAATATAAATCATTAGAAAACTAAGGAAATCAGATCTAAGGTCGTTGGCGCCAGGGAGCCCCTTAAAATATAGGCCCTGTCCTTTATAACTGAGACAACTTCGGCAATTTTTACCTAGTTTGGTATTACTATTTTCCAATTAAAACATTTTGCTAGTCTGTCACTGTGACCTCCACCCATTAAAAGCTGCCAGATGCCAGGATCTAGCAATAAGAATAGTATAGCAATCTAACCAGACGGGTTTTGTTGCTCTCATTATTGTGTCATATCTGACGTGGCTAGCTCTTAGTCCAATAGCAGCTCAGTGACCCTTAAAAAATGCCTTATTTATGCCTACAGCATTACACGTGAATAATTATGCTATTAAACAACATTAAGCATTTATTTATGCTATTGTAGAACCTAAGGCACTAAAACCGCTAAAAGCTGTATAGGGGCTGTTCATAAATTACGTCATCAATTTTTGATGATTTTTACCCCCCCCCCCCCCCTAAAATCATCCAACCCTCCCCCTGCCAAATAAAGTGACGTCATTAAAAAAAATGCGTTTTAAGCTTAATTGTAAAATAAAAAACTATTTAGTAGATAATATTTTATAGCATTAAAAGTTTATAGAAACACGACTTTCATTCCTTTTTTTGATGTGATCTTCGGAATGACCGCCCCCCCCCCCCCCCCTCCTACGTCATACTACCATGAAATGACGTAATTTATGCGCAGCCCCTTATAGTAAATTACTTGGCTTTATAATGGTTTATATTATTGCTATTATACTGCATTAGGAACGTATTACCTACTTATAAATGCTATTGTACACCCTAAGGCATTAAAAATAGCTGAAAGCTGTATAGCGAATTTACGTGGCATTATAATGGCTAATATTCATGCTCTTAAACAGCATTAAGCATTTATTTATGCTATTGTAGAACCTAAGGCACTAAACCAAACCGAAGCATTAGTGTAGCAAACCAAAACGCAACTGTACAGCATTCAGCTGTACAGTTGCATTTTGGTTCGCTGCACTAAAACTAAAGGCTTTAAAAAAGCATTTATACATGCCATTATACAACCGTTATACAGCTTAAAGCATTATATAATGCTATTGTAGAACCTAAAGCACTTAAGTGCTTTTAAACAGTCGAAAGCTGTACAGTTGCGTTGTGGTTTGCTGCACTTAAGCTAAAGGCTTTACAAAAGCATTTAGATATGCCATTATACAACCGTTATACAGCTCAAAGCATCATATAATGCGACAAGTTACTCGGTGAACGTATATAAGAGTTTATACGGTCCTTAAGTTCGAAATAAGTTAACTATTTTATAATGCTTCCTGTGTTACTTGGGTGTTTTATCTACACCCATATCATAAATCCTCTATTCTGTGTTCGGAAACCGTGTGTAATTACCACCATTATTGCAACCAGTACTGTAACATTAGTGTATTATCTGTGCCAGTGTCGTCGAACATCGATTTTGGTAACGTAATGAATGAAAAAATCCAGACCTCCTCCCCGACCGCGGTTATCCTCCTCCCTGACCGTTCGCACAATCGAGTTGGCCATGGCGGTGCAATGGCAATCATTCTAATGCTTTCCGAACACGTCATTTAGGATTAATAAATATTTATAGAGGTTAGTAGTATTAGCGATTGTCAACTGCTTCAAGAGGATCTGGATCGTTTATACATGTATTATAATATTAGTCGTAGAAATGTAAATATAAAGAAATGTATTCAAATTTTCTTCACGCGCATTCCTAGTCCAATAAGCCACCAGTACTATATTGGCGGTGAGGCTATAGAGCGCGTATTTTCAGTACGTGACCTCGGGGTTATTCTCGACTCTAAGTTAATATACGACCAACATGTTGACAACATTGTAAGCCGCGCTTATAGAAATCTTGGTTTTGTGTTTCGCGTCTGTGGGGAATTTAGGGATGCTGCATGCATAAAATCTGTATACTATGCCTATGTACGAAGCGTCCTTGAGTATGCCAGCTGTATTTGGTCTCCTCAATATATAATTTATAAAGCTAAAATAGAAAAAAATTCAACATTCCTTCTTGCGTCATCTCAATTTTCGTACCAAGTTTTGGGACACTAGTTATGACTAGGAGTCAAGGTGTATTCGTCACCGCTTGTTGAGTCTCGAAGATAGACGTCTTTTACTTGACATTTCTGTGCTGTATGATATAATTTCAGGACATATTGACAGTTCTTCACTGTTGTCGGAGATTAAATTCTCAGTCCCATCAATTAGAACGCGTAACTCTGAGCGCTGCCTTTTTAGCCTTCCTAGAGTTAATACTAATTATGCTCAAAACTCGACAATCTACCGTATTTTAAGTCTTCATAACAAGCAATTTAATTGTATTGATTTGTTTGTCTGCACAAAAGATACTCTAAAAAATCGAGTGCGGATTCTTTTATTTAAACTAAGACAGGGCGACAAACAAGCAAGTTTGTATTAAACACATTATTTTCTTATTACCAGTACATCCACTCTCATATACACGCACATACATACACACATACAGACACACACTGACACACATCAAAGTGCACTCCCGTACAGATAAGCTAGTTTTATATTTTGTTTAAAAAGTTCAATCTTTCCTTTGCTTATGCTCATGGCACTTATTATTTCCACTTGTTATTGCATGTTAGTTATATTTTTGTGGTCATCTATTATTGGCTTTTTCTCTGTTATTTAAGTTTTGTATTATTTGTTCTATTGCTGTTGATGCCCCAAATAAAATAAAATAAAATAAAATAATATGTGTATAGATGAAGCAGTGTATGCAACTGTACGTAATTAGGCCTTAAAACACTCGTGTGATCTTATTACGTAACTGTTACATAAACTACTATTACGTCGACTGTAGGTACTAAAGCTTGTCCCAGAAAAAAATGTCGTTTATTAGTTAGTATGAAATAATGTAAGCAATAAAAAGTTACCAAATTTTTGACAACAGTTTATTAGAAATGTAGTAAACAAAACGTATTTTTGTTATGTTTTTGTTCTATTGTTTATTCATCCAGAAACATCGTAATTTTCTTTTGATACCTGCCATCAGGTTTTGTACACCAGTCTGTGATTAGTTTTGAAGCTGCATTCCATTTTCGCTTGAAGTTTTCAACTGATGTGGCGTTAGTTTTATGTTTTAAGAGCTTCTGCTTCATACGAGCCCAATATTTTGCTATAGGTCGTAATTCAGGACAGTTAGGAGGATTTTGGTATTTTTCCACAAATTCGACATTATTGGCTTTGTACCATTTTATCACATTTTTAAAATAGTGGCACGTGGCCAGATCAGGCCAAACCAGAACTGGCTTCTTGTGTCGCTTAAAAAACGGCAATAATCGCTTTTCCATGCACTCTTTAAGGTAAAGCTTGTCCCAGTAAAAAATGTCGTTAGTTTACGCAGCGTTGGTATATCAGGTTTCAATGAAAATGGTTGTAACTGGCTGGTTATATGTTAAATGCACCTCGGTTCTTTATTTAATATTAGAAAAAAATTTGTCACAGTCACATTTTCAAAGATCTCGTCTCCACAAGAAAAACTTCATGAGAAAATATTGTACAAATATGTCCAATATTAAGGCATTTTCACGAAAAAAGTGGCAATGGAGCTAAACACGTCTGTTAGAACTGTGTAAAGGGTCCTAAAACAATTCAGAGAGACTGGCGGTATTCGACGGCGTCCTGGAAGTGGTCGGAAGACCGGGTTTGTTAAGAAAAATATTGAGGAGAGTATCATAGCTGCTTTGCTGAAAAAACCTACATCATCTGTAAGAGATTTAGCTAAAAAGTTTAAAACGTCTAAATCCACTGTGCAACGAGTAAAGAAAAATAATTCTATAAAGACTTTCAAACAAACTAAAGTGCCTAATAGAAATTCGAAACAAGAAACTGACGCTAAAACGAGATCAAGAAAACTGTATTCAAAATTAACGTCAAAAAAATACTGTATTGTGATGGACGACGAAACATATTGCAAGCTTGATTTTAAATCACTGCCGGAACATCATTTTTATTCGGGGACCGATAGAAAAACTATCAATGACGAGTACAATGTCATAAAAACGGATAAATTTGCGAGGAAGGTTCTTGTGTGGCAAGCGATCTGTTCTTGCGGCAAACGCAGCACTCCATACTTTGCTAAAGGAACTATGAAAGGCGACCTTGTGGAGACGAGATCTTTGAAAATGTGACTGTGACAGATTTTTTTCTAATATTAAATAAAGAACCGAGATGCATTTAACATATAACCAGCCAGTTACAACCATTTTCATTGAAACCTGATATACCAACGCTGCGTAAACTAACGACATTTTTTACTGGGACAAGCTTTATGATGCATTTCGGATACCAATTAATACCTAAATCATATTACGAATATTATAAGGGCAGATAGTATGATGCGTATTACCTTAGTATGTATCGTAGTAGATACCTACTATGAATATTACATATGTATAGAGGAGGATGCAATGATGCATTTCGGAAGCTAAAGCTCGATTGAACCTCGCCCAATTACAACGAATTTTACTATCACAAATAAGAAACTGTAAATTTGGAAAATAAGGATATCATTAAGCATTTACATGTGTATGCCTTGTCTTAATATACTTCAAAGCTCATGCTTTCATACTAGATTTAATCAATATAAGACGATAGAAGAACACGGTTTCGTTTAAGTACGTTTCGCATACCTAAACAGGAGTTTTACACAGTGAACCTCTGTACTTAGACTTCTATTATTTATTCTGTGCTAAAGCGTTTACGTGGCTTTGAGGATTAAACGATTTAAATAACTACAAAATGCAGAAGTGCACAGTACTCCATAATTAAATGAATAAAGATAACATTTTCCTCTGTGATTTCAGTGCAAACTCGTTTAAAATGAGGAATAATGCCCGCCCCGCATGCAAATAGACTGTTTTACTCGACAGCGCATTCGAAAGTTTTACAGTGTCCCTTATCTAACTCGAATTTATTGCCTCAAAGAAAAAACCAAGGCACGTCACGATGACTTTGTAAAACGACAATAGAGGGAGAAAGACAGTAATACATCTGAGTTATTAGGAGTTCGACGTTCAAATCTCGAATGCAACTAAAACTAACTTTTACCACTGCTCATTTCTACTAATCCAGCTCGAACTTGTTTTATAAAAGCTTGAAACTTGTAGAAACGAAGACTTTTTCTAATAAAACAGCTTGTAATACAAAAAATATGTGTATTTGTGAAACAGACTAGCTGTACCGCCACCATTTGGTTGAGGCATTTTGTCCCGAAAGTACTACATAAGTATTACATTATCTGAGTCGACCAAATATGATTTTACGCCATTATGAAAAAACCCACAAATTTTTAATTCATATTTGTTTATTTATTTATAATATATCGTTAGGAACCTGTTTAAATTTGTTAATTTTAAATGATAATTCTTGTTTCACTAAACCCATGTTTGGAGATAAACTACTCATTATTCATGTGCCCCGGTAAAACTAAAAAAATACCTACATTGTTTGACTTGGCTGTTGCCGTTTCTTTTTTTTTTTCTAAAGCTCAAACGTTTAATTTACGGCTGTTACCGGCAAAAATGTTAATAATCTCGCATACTTGGGGAAAATTGTTGTGTTAATTCTGGCGAGTGCACGGAAAAGACATTACTTTTTTTTAAACTAGATTCGGAAGTTGTGGAAGTGTGCACTAAAATCAGGGATTGCGAAATAATAGATACAGCGGATTGCGCATTATCGTAGTTGTAAACAGTCACGCTACATTTACCTTGTTTTTATAGCATTAAAAAATAACGATATCACCCCAAACAGGGCCGCGATTCGAAAAATTAACACACACACCACACACTGGACAGACATAGCTCCAACCCAACTCAACCCAACTCAACTCATCGCTATCACGACATTGACATTTGCTATTCGAACAGATTTTCATTCAACATTGGTCTCACATTGGTCACACATTGTACCAATGTTGAGTTGGGTTGGAGCTATGTCTGTCTAGTGTGTGTGTTTATTTTTCGAATCGCGGCCCTGAAAGCAAGATTTGAATTTAATGGAAAACACTTTATTTTAGGTTACAATATTATTGTTTATAAAATCATAAAGTACTGAATAGGGATATGCGTGGAATAACACGTCGGACAGATAGCCTCCACGGCTTTGCTGGCACTCTTTTGTCATAAAAATCCGCGACCATTTTGCATATTTATTTCACCGATGCATTGTCAAATTTCCTCCTTTAAATCATGAGTGGTTGTGGGCTTGTTTTCACCCATAGACTTATTTTTATGGGGTTATTTAAAGTCAAAACTTTATGCCATCTTGCGTTCTTTGTGGGACACCCGTTATCTTTAACTTTTCCAGCAAAAATTTTAAACGTGACTACTTGTTCCATTATTAGTGATACGCTTAAAACAATAAGATGCAAAAAGAGGAGATTTTAGAGAGGAAAATCGTTTTCCCAGAAAACGCATGATTTTTTAATCTTAAAAAAAAACTATTTATAGATACGGACAAACAACACACGACACGCTAAACTGTTAAAGACCGTTTAGAACATTAAAATTGGGATTTACTCTTCAAACATACAGCTCCACTAAGAAAACCTAATTGGGAATTTAATTCTTAAACGGGTGAAAAAAGGCAAAGTTTTGAATGACCACCTCAGGCGAAGTCACAGGAGGTTAATCTAATATAAGTAATCCGATCTTCAAAAAACAACCCTATTTAAGCTAACCGACTCAAACTTTCAGTCAATTACACCGTCGTGCCACAACGACGCGAACTGCACAAAGCTACCGGAAGCGGCGGGCCGGAAACGGCGCCGACCGGATGCGCGGAACCCTTCCCGCCCTTTGTTTATCGAGAGTTTTCTCCAAGGGCCTCTGGTAGCGTCGGGGCAATTAAAATTGTATGACGGACGCGTGGGAGCGAGAAGGGAAAGTTTGGAGAAAATAGTTCAACGTACTGAAGATTCACTATGTTTGACAGCCAGAGCCAGGTTCGCCTTAGGCGCTGTTCGGCGGTAGGGTAGGTGTGTTAGTTTTCGTCCCCTTCTGCCAGCTCTGTGATGCCAAAATAATATCTTGATTTACCTTTATTTAAATGTATATATTTCATTCTACAGCTTATACAAGATACAAAAAAAAATAGTTTTGTATGGAGGGTTGGTCAGCCGGGACGACTTGTCTCATACAAAAAAAAATATTTTTTTTCGCTAACCAATTTTTTTTCTCCTACTTTTTCTTACTCGCGAATACGATACCAATTTAATTATGCCCTTAAACCAGTGGTGGGCAAACTTTTTTCATGAGGGGCCAGAAAGCTTGAGAAATTTCGGACGAGGGCCAGAATTGCAGCACAACTGGAAATTTTAAAAACTTACGGTTTTATATAAAAGTGCAATTATGCTGCAATTACGGCCTACCTCTTGAAACTTTTCAAGCTTCAAATAAATCACATGTAAGGTCAAAATTATAGACTTCCGGAAATTTAGATTTTTATTTATTTGAAGGCCCGGGTACATACCCGGGCCTTCAAATAAATACATATGAGAGATATATGAAATTGTTTTTGTTTTACCATTATATCGTCGAATGCAGGTTTGAGTTCCGATCCGACGAAGTAATTTTCAGCAGTGAGAAAAGGTGTTCATCAGTAAGTCGGTTTCTGATTGAGTCTTTTCGCAATTTAATGGTGGAAAATGTCGGTTCGCACACATACGATGACCCAAACATAGCTATAATTTTCTGGGAGTGAGCAATCCTCTTCGGGTATTGAGCTTTCGGCAGTGTCTTATAAAAATTTAGCTTAGTTATATTTAAGAACAGTTGTTTTAAATGGGTGCTAGAGTGCATTTTGATAATTTCCAATTGCAACTCTGCAGAGACGTTCACGGGATCTACGTTACACGGCATCGAAAAAACAACTAGCGCTGACTGTATGTTCTTAAAATCTTGAAACCTAGTTTCAAATTGTGCGTGAAGTTTCTTTCTGCAACTGCTGACTAAAATGTTTCAGTTTGTTCTTACTCACTGGGCCGCGATTCGAAAAATAAACACACACACTGGACCGACACAGCTCCAACCCAACTCAACCCAACTCAACTCAACGCTAACGACATTGACATTTGCTATTCGAACAGATTTTCATTCAACATTGGTCTCACATTGGTCTCACATTGGTCACACATTGTACCAATGTTGTACCAATGTGAGACCAATGTGTGACCAATGTTGTACCAATGTGAGACCAATGTTTGACCAATGTTGAATGAAAATCTGTTCGAATAGCAAATGTCAATGTTGTTATAGCGTTGAATTGAGTTGGGTTGAGTTGGGTTGGAGCTGTGTCGATCCAGTGTGTGTGTTTATTTTTCGAATCGCGGCCCTGGTGCCTCTCACTGCGTTATCCTCTTCGCTCCCCGCGATCCGCCCTCGACACAATACATACATGAACGCGGGTAAACTGATTCTCATACTTATTCATCTATCTATCTATCTATATGTATTCAAATATTTTACTTCATAACGGGTGAATCCTCAAAATATAATCATCGCGGGCCATATACAAATTATTTCAATGTATCCGCGGCGGGCCAGATAAAATGGTTTCGCGGGCCGGAGTTGGCCCGCGGGCCGTACTTTGCCCACCACTGCCTTAAACGGATCACCAGTATTTTGTTACACCTAGTATAGTTTAATATTAGGCAGTAATAAATCACGGGCTTTTTTATGAAAAAAAATTATTTGCAAAGAGGGGGGTATGTGTCAATTTCCCGTCCATACATTTATATTCAAGTTTTCCCATATTTATGTTTAGGTCGGTGGCAAACTAAACCCGGACGGGAAACAGGCATAACTGCCCTACTTTAATTTTAAAAATCATAATTAAATAGCAAATTATTTTCTTTTCTTTTCAAAATGAAATTTACGAAAATTGTTATTCTGTCAACCAATGTTACTTAAAGTTAAAATCTCTCTTTGGTATTTATTTTGTGATACTTATATTTATAAAATCCTATTTATTTATATGATGATCTTGCCACGATAAGTCTCTCTTTATTCGTCAGACTTTTGTAATTTGATTTTAGAAAACTTGTTGTCTTGACTCGTAAAATGTTAAACTCTGAGTTAAAATCACAATCACTTTCAAAATTTTAAAGTTATTACAGTAGTAAAAGCAAAGGATTGTCAGCTCATAAAAAGTTTATGGAGCTAAAGTAAAACTTATAGTATAGAAGTTTATGAAAATACTCTCTAAGTTTATAAATTTTCCACGTAAAGTACATAAATCGCGGACGTGAACTCTAAAAGCTTTATTCAGAAACGTCTGTCAAATATAAAATACAGTTGGTAATGGTTTGTCCCTATCCGTCGTTTTCATATTTGCGTAAGAGAGAGAATTTTAAAGGAGGATGGGCAGATTTGTATGGACTCTGGCCTAGAAACCAATAATAACAAGCCATATATCATTGGAAAGGTTTTTTCATTATCTGCAACTTTTAGTATGGCCGAAAATCTCGAATCGCTGTGTGATAAGTGAATCAGAATGACACAAAATTACATGAAAACGCTTAAAAAACAAAAACATGACACATAATCATCGACGGTTATAAAACCTTCATAATCTGTAGAGCGATACAAGAACTTAGTATCAAAAAACCTACATGGGAACGTTTCAGCTCAAACTACTTTTATGCCTCGTTAACTTCTTTGACACAAAGATTTGGGGCTACCTGTCATAGTAAAAGCTATCCAGTGACATATCGCTTGACCTTATTGGTCATATAGGCCAATTTGCCCACCCTCTGCCAAGTTATTGAATAAGGGAGTAAAAATTCAACATTCTTTATCAAAACAGGCAGCTATCACTTTTCAATAAGGTAAAAAATACACATATTATTATTATTGGTTCAAACTATTTGTTGGTTTGGAACTAATCAAAATTCCTTTTATCTACACTCACACTGTAAGCTCTAAAACGTGTTCAAAAACGGTAGGCAATGGCTAGCATTACCACAACCGATTTTACTATGATAAGACTTTTATCTGTGGCAGTAACGTAATTTTAACTTTACATGCTCAAATATTGATGAGCTATGAGTTTTGATAACATAATGTAAGTCCTGTGCTCCTTCCTGACCAACGGCACGCGCCCGCGCGGCCGCCGACACGCGCCTCCTCGACCGCCGGCACAATCGAGTTGGCCATGGTGGTGCAATGGCGGTCATTCTATGGTTTCCGAGCACTTAATTTAATATATATAATATGAGTGTAGATAAAGCAGTGTATGCAACTGTACGTAATTAGGCCTTATTACGTAACAGTTACATAAACTATTTTTTTCTACTTGTCGACTATAATGCTTGAATTGAGACTTTGTAGACCGAACTACTAGCGCATACTTTTTGATGGAGCTTTTATGGTCGCAATGCAAAAATGGATTTTCATACCATATTATACATGAACATCCTCTCCGACCGTCAGTACGATCCAGCGGGATCTAAGTTACTAAATTGTATAGTATAGAGGGAAGAGGTTGTATAGTAAGGCATTCGTCGAATTTAATTCTTAGCGGCTTGCCTATTTTGAGCACTCGTAGAAAAAGTATTGTATACAATAGTGACATAATTAAGCTTTTCAATCTCGTGCCTTACTTAGGCCACTCGGCAAGCTTCGTAGCCTAAACACGGTACTCGACTGAAAAGCACTTTATTATGTCACGATTGTATAAAATACTATCTTGTTTACGTATTACTCCTTTTACCTCCAGGTATTGGACATATCCAGAATGGTTTTTAAAATTAGATTGTAGCGCCACCTTCGCGTTGCTTTACGCGTTTATCCCCATAATAGCAACGCAAACGATGACACATCCAGAAAACAGTGTCAATAGCCTTCGACTGTATTGTTTAGAGTGCATACTGAGAGGACGCTCAACCGGCGTGTCCATATGAAACAAAACAAATGCTAGAGTATGGGAGTGTCTTCAGTGGGAGCGGGAGCTGCTCAATCCCCCATCCCCCCGCTTTTAGGGTTCCCTTATTTTGAGTCGTAATTTGCCGTATCCCTTAAGAAAACCTTAAAATGATTACCGTATCCCTTAAGAAAACCTTAAAATTATTACCGTATCCGCAAATTGATGATCCGTATACGGCAATTACCGTATCTGGAACAACACTGTCACTCAGGCCGTCTACTAAGTAAGTACTAACCTTTATAAATCTTTTGGCTTTTGTTAATAATCCTAGTGTGGTGTGTCGGGACGCTTCGGGCCCTAGTGGAACCATGTCCTTGAGCTTTTCCAAGCAAGTTCTGAGGTGCGCTCTCCTGCAACAATACAAAAAAAAACTTTAGGAATAATATTTTCTGAAACATGCGAGGAAATGTTGTCGTTACGTTCGTGAAAATAGACTCTGAAGTATCGCGTTTCGGGTGCCTTAGTGACACTTGATATGAAAAGGGTTTTCATACTTATTTGCAAGCCTAGGGCCGCGATTCGAAAAATAAACACACACACTGGACAGACACAGCTCCAACTCAACTCAATCCAACTCAGCTCAACGCTATAACGACATTGACATTTGCTATTCGAACAGATTTTCATTCAACATTGGTCTCACATTGGTCACACATTGGATCAATGTGAGACCAATGTGTGACCAATGTGTGACCATATGAAATATAATGAAATGAAATAAGTATCTCGGTGGCAAACAAGCATACGGCCCGCCTGATGGTAAGCAGCTACCGTAGCCTATGGACGCCTGTAGCTCCAGAAGTGTCACATGCGCGTTGCCGACCCTTTACAAAAAGGAGGATTCACTGTGTTGACGGCTAAAGGAACACGAGGGTCCCTCATAGTCAACACACTGGGTCCTCTTTGAGTTATAAATGTAATTAGACTAAGATATCATAACACTTACTGCTAGATGTTACATTATTATTATCTTTATTCATTTTATGTCTGAGGTAGGTTTTTTACAATATTTTATAAAAGAAGAGATTTAAAAAAAAAATACATCTAAAACACACAAAAACAATAAAAGCATTATAAAAAACCTATCCCAGGCTGCCTACTACATTACCGCCTTCTGAATCTGACCCTTGATCCAACCACAACCCCGTAGCGAAAGTCTCTCTAGGTGTTGGTCGAGACTCTTCGCTATGAGACCGTTCGCAGAAACAACTATCGGTACAATGATCGCCGAATCAACCCCCCACATGGCGGTTACCTTGTGAGCCAAGTCTAGGTACTTGCTGGACTTGTCCTTCTCGGCCTTCACGAGATTCTCGTCACATGGGACGGCGATGTCGACGAGCATGGGCCGGCGTTGCGGTCGATCTATTACCACGATATTAGGCTTATTTGCTACAATAGTCCTGTCCGTGATAATAAATCGATCCCAATAGAGCGTGGCACGACCATTTTCGAGAACTGGTGCAGGTATGTACTTGTAGTACGGCACTTCGTGGTCCACAAGACCGTATAGGAAAGCAAGCTGCTGGTGTATAATCCTGGCTATTATTATTATAATTATATTGTTTAATACACTAGCAGCTATGAGCTGATGCGTGTATATCACTGCACTTGTTTATAAGCATAAAGTTAAACATTATCTAAGGAAAAGTTACATTACCATTTCTTTACATTATTTATGTTTCGATAGGGGTTGTTTAATTCGGCCTAAGCATATCTTAACGTCACATCTAAATCTATGTCGCTAGAAACTACAACTATCCTACCTTTGAAATAATTCACGAATACCTGAATCAAACTCCAGCGCAAGCTAATAAATCACCGACAGAGATTAGTCGCTACTCCTTTACACTAAAAACGTCATAACTTCATCTAAAAACCCATGTCTCTTACACCCTTTTATATGGATCGTTTTGTATCTTGTTATGCTTGAAAGGCCTTAACTTTACAGGCAGTTTAAGGCGTATAAGCCCTTTCGTTATTAGCATAAAGTGACCATTCTGCAACTCCGGTGGCAGCGGAAATCACCGTCTAGTGCCCGCTGTATTGTTTATTTTACAATGAAAGTGGCTGTCGATGGATTTTAAGCTATATCGTAAGTATGCTTAGGGTTATGACTGTTCGAAGTCGAGTTACACATATTTTAAATTATTGATGGAAACTGCTACAATTAGTGATTAATTGATCAGACAGTACAGGCGCCATCATTTATATCGGAGCGGCCAAGGTACTCAAAAATATCTGAACATGCACTTTATCGCCTTGAGAATTAAGGCGTTGTTCAGATATTTGTGACCGCTTCGGCCGCTCCGATATATCTGATGGTGACTACAAGACGTTTTTAATTCGCTTACTAAAATGAATAAATGAATGAATAATATTTATTTCAGATTCAATCCATATTAGTGTTAGTAAAGACTGTATTGACACATATAAGGACAACTGCAACAAGCCGTCATTCTTGTTTTATTTGCTTTAAAAACATAAATTATTTATTATGTTGTAGATGATATGATGTTAAATCAATTACTAGAATTATTTTTTCGGATCACTTTTGATTTCATAAACTGAGAGGTCATACACAGGAGCAACGAAAAATACTCTTGGACAAATACATACGAGAAAACGGTATGTCCATGAGAAAGATCGCTAAAATCGTGAGGGTGTGTTTTTCTGCGATTTAAATGCATTAAAAAGTTTGGGTAAGACTTCTCTTTTAATGACAAGTCGAAAAATCGTCGATAAACTGGCTCGAATAATCGCAATATCGACTCAAAGATACTTAGGTACATCGAAAAATCAAAAACTCACTCAGTACTTCAATAAGATATGTGGAAAAAGTAGAGAACTTCTGTAGGAATGGTTCAAAGGGCCAAGAATCGCAACGACTGGGTAGCCCTCGGAAGCAACGGAAGCCAAACCAACTCCAAAATAGGCTGCAAAAGTTAAACACCGTCTTCGAAATTTATATGACACAGTTTTACTAAAAAATTAACAGTAAAAAAGTAACAAATTCTAAGCGACGAAAACCCCTTCAAACTGGATTTTTTGTTCTACCGGGCCTGTAGTACTCTACTATTCGCAAAGGAGAACACCTGAATGTGAACAAAACGTCAAATTTTTCCGAAAAATTTGGATCTAAGACAATGTGTGGTAGGTAATATGCGAATGCAGTATGAAATCTACGGCATTCGTCACTACTTCCACGATGACTGCCAATCTTTACATAAAGAAGTGTGGACAAAATGAATTTTGTCACTGATTAGACGCCACAGGGGCTCTACTTTATTTTGGCCCGATTTGGCTAGTTGCCACTGTGCCCCCTGCATCAGAGAGTGGATGGAAACCCACGACGTGCGTCATGCTGCTAAGAATATGAATCCGCCAAATTACCCTTAGGTACGTCCCATCGAGGACGTGATGGGCAATCATGAAGAGAAAACTTCGGCAAAGCTTCACGGAAGCGGATTCCGTAAAAAAATAAAAAAAAACTTGGCTCAAGCGTCGAAACTGGTCACAGTAAACGTTGTCCGAATCTGATGAGAAACGTCCGAAGCAAACGACGAAAAGTCGCCCGAAAGCAAAGGTTACAGGTGTCTTAGTCAACACTAAAACGTTTAAAAAGGCCTTCCAACCAAATGCCCAAAACATACTTACGCAAAATAATAAACTTTTAAAAAGTTATTACACATTTCACTTGTCCTTATAATTGTCAATACACTCTTTATACATGTGAGATATATACTCGTACTAGATATTTGGGGTGGAATCACTCAAGAGTGACATCTAAAATGGTGGCCATAGCCATAGACAAAACGCTCTAGCGAGACCTACTGACAGGTTGACAGTTAGGTGTGGACACGTGTGGACAGATGGATTTCACTCTATCACCTAGCGAGACAAGTGTGAGAGCCACGTCTCGCAGTTTGGCATGTCGAATATATTGGGTTAGTAACCAGTAATTAAACTAAAGAATAAAATTACACAAACAAAAACTATTATTTATATGATCTTATAACAATATTTTGGGAGTGATGCAATTACACGTTCTATGCACTTTTACCCAGAAAAATAGGATAGTAGTGTCCCAACTCTCTGCAATAATTTTCAGGAAGTTGTTGGTGCTGTTCCACACCCTGTGCATCAGGGAAAAGACTCGTTTACGGCTTGTTATATGAAAACAATCCGTAAAATACCCCATAGAAAATTTTAATATTCATTGGCTTTTTAAGCACGGTATCTGTCGATTACAGACGTTTTGAAATGTCCTCAATAAGAACCCTATAAAAACATCTTTGTTTCAAGCCACCGTTTTATATCGACACGGAACACACGACGTTTTATCGAGTGTCGCGCCGTTAAACCGACACGTGTTAATATCGAGAAAAGATTAACCCGAAAAGAATCCGCATTAGGCTGCGTTTACACCACAGATGGGGTGGGGATGCTTAATGAGAACCAATCCTCGAGCTGCGCTGTGCGAGTATAGGAAATGGAGTAATTCTATTGGTTCTTAAAAAAAGACATTCCTCACAACGGAAACTTAAAAAATGTATACAGGATGTAACATAAATACTGGTGATCCGTTTAAGGCCATAACTGCACGACACGTATCTTGACTGCATATGAGCTTAATAAAAAGATCTCTAAGGTCTTGTCTGTTGAAGCTAAGAGAACTTAGTAAAAGTTGTCATAAAGTTAGATATAGTAAATAATAGTAGTTTATGTAACTGTTACGTAATAAGGGTCCTTAAAATACGAGTGTGGTTTTATGAAACGAAGCCGCAGGCGAGTTTCATAATAAGATCACACGAGTGTTTTAAGGCCTAATTACGTACAGTTGCATACACTGCTTTATCTACACTGACCGCGGAATAGAGGATTTATGATATTGGTGTAGATAAATATATTTTTATTCCAAACATTTTATTAGCAACTAAGATAAAATGCATCTTAGTTGGACTATTTTTTTTTTCAGAGCATCCTCGCTGAACTCTGATGGAATTCTGCGTGACTGAATTAAACAGGGGTCAGGCGTACATTAATGCTTCGTCTAATCAGCAAGTGATCTGTGATATCGAAAGATAAGCCAGTCGATAAAATGGCTATTATATTGCGTGCCGCGCCTCATTTCGTCGCGATACAAAGTGTGAGATCTCACGTGTGAAACTTGGAGATAAAATTATATTGTTGATGAATCAGGTAGAAAATACATTTTCTTTTGAGTTTATCTTACATTATATTCTGCTTAGAAGGTTTGTGATAGGTTTTCTTTGATCCACGAATTACAGCGTCTCTACTATTTAACTGTCCCTTCCCGACTCGTTCTGAAACTTAGAGAATTCAACCCGAATGGAGTAGCCATGTCTGTCATTTCCTATACAAAAAAGTCTACCGATTTTTGCGGGGGAGGGGAACGTCAAATGTATGGTTATTCGTGTGTAACGTTCAAATAGCTACGTCAGTCCATACATGTGTATGACCACTGGTCATATGTTTTCGGCAGAGGGGAACGCCTGCCAATAGCAACTCCGATTGGTTGAATTCTCTAAGTTCTGAAAGAATCTCCATCGTCTGACATAGAACGTAAGACTACATAATTTAAAATAACACCGTGCCAGACAGTGTTCGAAAAGAGAGATTGTAAAGGTAGTAAACCGTTACAGTACAGTCAAGTGTAAAAATATGGGTGTACTCATCTTACTCAAAAATATGTCCCATAGTATCTTATTCCGTTGTAATAAGTGCGTAGTACCATATTTATGAGACGATTTTTTCGATACGTATTTTTGCACTTGACTGTACTTCCTAAAACTAAACAATAGGTACGCTATCTATTAGTGAAAGAAAAGTGACCTTGTTATAAATTCACAAAGTGGGCCCTTTCACTAAACTTGTCCACATATTTGGATTTAAAGCGAAACGTCAAAATGGCCGAAAATGTTTTACTGGCATTAAGTTAAAAACTTGAAAGAGCCGACGACGCGGGCTCAATATTTTTAACTACCTAAAATGTTTTCAAGTTTGAGTTGTTAATATTTCTTTAAAATGATTCCGTATGTAAGGTTTGTCAATACCCTTAAATCTAAAACTTAAACCTCATATCTTACCTATAAAAAATACCTATATATATTTTTTTAATAGATTAGATTTATTTATTTCTTAAGGAAAAAGACATAGTATTTTACACTTGAAAACAAAATGCTTTCACTAAACAGATCATCATCTAAGAACTATTTACAATACAAATCTATAAAACAATGTCACGATACAAATAAAAATACAATGAAATAAAAAAAATATAGATATAAATGTCATTTTTGTATATACAACTAGGATAAACCTAGGTATTTTCAAGTGTCATAAACTAAAACCTATAAAAAATAAATTACAAAAAGTATTTACATTAATAGTATCTTAAACCTCATTACCTGGCAATCCAAAATCAACGTGGAACTCAATATTTTCAAGCAATACCGAGAATGTGTGATCTGAGTAAGTACAGGGTGTAACAAAAATATTAGTGATCCGGTTAAGGGCATTAATTGGTATCGTGTTCTAATTATGTAAAACTAAGAAAAAAAAATGTTTTGTATGGAGGGAGGCCGGCTGGGACGAAGTGCCCCATACAAAACAAAACAATTTTCGTGTACAAAAATAGTAGTTTATGTAACTGTTACGTTTTAAGGCCTAATTACGTACAGTTGCATACACTGCTTTATCTACACTCATATTATTTATCCAAAATGCCGTATTCGGAAACCATAGAATGGCCGCCATTGCACCGCCGTGGCCAACTCGATTGTGTCGGGGAGGCGCGTGTCGGGCTGTCGGCGGATGCGCGGGAGGGTGCAGGTGTACATTATGTTATCAAAACTCATAGCACATCAATAATTGAGCAAAAAAAGTTAAAATTACGTTACTGCCACAGATAAAAAGCTTATCATAGTAAAATCGGTCGTGGTAATGCTAGCCATTGCCTACCGTTTTCGAAGACGTTTTAGAGAACTTACAATATGAGTGTAGATAAAACATATTACTACTTTTTCTTACTCGCAATACCATACAAATTATGCCCTTAAACGGATCACCAATATTTTTGTTACACCCTGTATATTAAAGTAATATTTTAAAATCAATCATCAATATGACTAACGGTTGTCCATACCCTTGTTGAAATCTTAAAGCAACCTCATACATTACAATCTAGAATCAATCAGCGCACTCAATATTTCAGTTAGGTCACGTGAAGCCAAACATCCATTTTTCAGCGTCATACGATGATGGATGACGTCGCCCCGACTACGCGGCGATTACAGGAGTAATGGTTATTTATTATAGGTACAAGTAAGGTATGTTTGTTAGTCATTCGTTAAGTACACAAGTTTCTTTAAGGCCCCATTTAAACATTGATTACTTTCAATTTTATAATTGAAAGAAAAATGGAAAAATTCACCGCGTCGAGCAAGATTCGAACTTGCGACCTTTCGGAACACCGATCCGATCGCTCTGACCAACTGAGCCATCGACGCTTACTAAAACTCGGTGAATCTTTCCATCAGTTCCTCCATTGATTACGTCAGGGGGAAACGTGTAGCGACATCTACCGTAAGTGTATTTACATGTTAACGTTGATTAGTGTGTATACGTTTATTAGTGCATACATTTGTTACTAACTCGCACTAAACGCACTAAGCTTAAATGTCAAAGGGTTATTACAGGGTCGAGGTCGAGGTCGAGGACTATATGACGGACAAAGATGCATGGCCCAAACCAGAAACTACTACAAAGTCATCTAACATTTAGAGGACACAGTTCATATAGGAAAGCATACTCGTATCAAACGTTTTGTGAAGCAACCAGATTTGGATTTTATTATTATTAATATTATTATTATTTTATTTGTATTTAACAATACGTACCTACATTGTATGTCTCTCAAGCTGTTTTGATATGTCTTCTTATAGAACTACGCATTGTTGTGTATCTTTAAGATATAATATTACTGTATTACTTACTCGGCGGGACTTGTTTTGAAAAAATAAGTCCCGCTGAGTTTCTTGCCGGTCATAATACTTCTCGGGTCAGAGGTGTAGGGTTAGAACCGGTGGTAGTTTTTTTTTTCTCTGACGTTCATAAGTGCATTGTAATGTGCCTAAATTGAAGAATAAATATCTTTTATCTTTTTTTATATCTTTAAGCCCAAGCCTAAGGGCACATTTGTGTAAATGGGCCCTTAGGCTTGGAACAGAATTCTATTCTAAGCTACTTTTCGGTACTTGCTCCAAACAAAACTATCGGTGTTTCCCTTCTCTTTCAATCGCTTATTTACTATTTCATATTTAATTGGACAACCTTATACAAAGTCATTATCTAATTTTATTGTTAAGACCAAAACAAAGTTGAATTACGGGTTTTTTTGCTAAAATAAAATTAATTAATTACGGATGTTACCATTTTTAGGGTTCCGTAGGCAACTAGGAACCCTTATAGTTTCGCCATGTCTGCCCGTCCGTCCGTCCGTCCGTCCGCGGATAATCTCAGTGACCGTTAGCACTAGAAAGCTGAAATTTGGTACTAATATGTATATCAATCACGGCGACAAAGTGGTAATATAAAAAGTGGAATTTTTTTTTTATTAGGGTACCTCCCCTATACGTAAAGTGGGGAGTGATTTTTTTTTTCATTTCAACCCTAACGTGTGATATATTATTGGATAGGTATTTAAAAATGAATAGGTGTTTCCTAAAATCATTTTTCGATAATGTAAATATTTTCGGAAATAATCGCTCCAGAAGTAAAAAAATATGCGTCCCCCCCCTCTAACTTTTGAACCATAAGTTTTAAAAATATGAAAAAAATCTCAAAAGTAGAACTTTATAAAAACTTTCTAGGAAAATTATTTTGAACTTGATAGGATGAATAGTTTTTGAAAAAGAAATACAAAATAATTTCTGAACTAAGTTTGTAATTTAACCGTATAAGCAGGTGTTTATTGTACCTGTAATTTCTACAAAATTACAATGAAATGACGTGCTTTCAAATAAAGTAAAAACGGTGAAAATCGGTTCACGCAATAAAGAATTATCCCATAAAAATCATCTTCCATACTTTATGCTCGCGCGCAATAGTTTACTTTATTTGCCGATAGATGTCGCTGTACATGGAACTCTCATATCATATCCTACATGGCGGTGTTATTAACTCTTAAGTGGGGACACTTACTGTGACGGACGGAAAACTACGGAACCCTACAGTGAGCGTGGCCCGACACGCTCTTGGCCGGTTTTTTATCTAACAACCAATTTCGTTAAAATGTTTGAAGCATTGACGTTAACGGTCTCTTTTTGATATTCGTAGGTTTTTCTATGATACTTAGCTCATTCTACTTTATCGTGATTATTAATCTATTGCCAGAAAAATGTATGATAGACATTGAATTTCGTGTATAAAATTGTATTCCCAAATTGTACCTAAACCAAATAATAGGAACTTGTTTACCAAAATTCATATATTAATATCGATTAATGTAAAAAGATGGTAACGCCGTGGTAAATGCCTTATTTTCATACAAATCGGGAGACAATCAAGAACCACTGAGTTACTGTGATTAAGAATATTTACAGTTGTAATTATTAAACTAAGCTATCGGGATTGCTAGCCTAATTGAGCCTCTTTCTCCGTCACAAAACAGCAAATGAAAGTAATGGCCAATTATTTTAAAATATGAATTTTACGAAAAAGTGTCTAAAACTTATGTACAACGAAAATTTGAATGGCTCACTTCACTTGTCAAACTGAATGTAAGTATTAGGTGAATAAATAGTGGACGACCATTAGTGCGTAGGGTTGTTCGTACTAACGTCTCCTGAATCATCCTGTATTTGATAGTGTTACATTGTTACGTAATTTAATAATGTGATATACCCGTAATTTCGCGTTGTCATCATCGTAAACTGTTTACGAGGAGACCTCGTAATAATGTGTAATGGAAGCCATGGCTGCGTTGCGTTACACGCTCTATCTAATTATGGGCTCGTGTAATCTATGAAAGTATTAGGTGCTCGGAGAAAATATACAAGAAAAACAGCTATTTTCGCTCTTTTATTTTTTGTAAGAAAAACCTATTTTATAAGATTAAGGGTGGGTTACAACACGCACAATTATGAACACATGAACGTTAAAAATGGCATCGCAGATTAATTTTTTTTTTCTATGAGTTCCGTTCGAGAAGCAGGGTAGCGTGGACGTCTTGGGAATAGTTTTTTTTGTTTTTTGCTAATTTTAGTAGTTCTGTGTAATATTGATAGCGTATTAAGCGGTGATCTATAAACAAATGTGTAACTAATGAAGAATTAACGCGTGTAACCAACCACTCTTTAGTTAGACGGACAGTTGTCCTGGCATGGCCGCCACATGTTGTATAGAACCTATCAATATTAAACAGTAGTACCTAATTATTATTACCCTTTTAATCGACTATCACAAATATTAATATACATTTGATTTCCGCGCTACTGCCGTATACCAAGGAGCTTTAAAATAAGAGACATAAAAGTAAAATAAACATAAAACTCGAAATTAACTTAACTTAATGCCTCTCCCGTGGCTCAACGAACTTGAGCCAAGACTCAACTTATCGCGCCCATAAAATAGCGTTTGATGTTTATTTCCTTTACTGAAATTCGCATAAATTTATGGCCAAAATAAATTTTGTTATGAAATTAAAAATATAATAGAATACTTATCTAATAGTAAAGATTTACAATCGTACTACTGAAGAACAAAACAAATTATTTTAGTAAAATTTTGATTTGTTTTGATTTGTTAAGGCGTAGCCGCGAATGCACAAGACGCTGGTTCGATCCCATTCTTCAGTTTTCCTTTGTATGTGACATCTATATAAGTTTATAATTTACAATCGTAACGATAACGAGTATCTAAAAATAGTTATATACTTGATCACTTTTAGAAGCCATATTTTCGGTAAATCTAGATTTAGCTTGGAGATATACTTTTATAGGTCAATGACTTAGCAATCTCTGGTCCAATTTGTTACAAAATAAATAAATAAATATTTAGACCATCATTAGGCAAATAAACCAACCATAAGAATGAAAACAAAGGAAATAAAAGAAAATGGTTGTCCTTCGCAAATAGCGGTTAATTTAAGTTTTTGAAGTGAAAACTTCTTTAGCGGCGCTGTGTACTTTTTGTGATGGGGAAAAGATGTCACGTAACCGACAGATTCATTAGATTGAAAATTCGTAAGACGTACACGTGACCTGATCGAATAAATAATTGTAATAGTTCTGAAGTGTTAAATTTTTAATGTAATATAAATTGTCATATTTGTGTACGATAGCGCAATAGATGAATATTGTATTTTACCACATAAATGATAGTACTTTTATACTGATAATTAAAGCAATTCGTGCAAAATTATTCCCTAACCATTCCAAAATATCAAAAATGCACAACGTTAATATTCAAGTTTTCACTTCTGCCGGCACTCCCGTAGTGCACCCCGTTTTTTTTTATGAGTTCATAACTTCAATTGATTTTTTACCTACTACAATAGATAATAATTAGGTACCACTGTTTAATATTGATAGGTTCTATATACCTTTTTACCCCACTGCTCAGTAATGTAGCAATAAGTTTAAATCCAAGCTAAGCAAAGTATTAGTTGTACCCCTGAACCACTAGTGCAATAATGTTTTTGTCACCTCAAGGATCAATCCACCAATGTTTTTGGCAAGCAAGGTACGAGATTGAAAGGCTTGAGCCACTCTCATAGTACCAATTAGCATACTTCTCCGGTTCTGTACTCTAAAGAAATGCATTAATAAAAAGAAACAACAGAAAAAAAGTTTTTTTTTTGCCGTAATAATGAAAAGTGTGCGGGCCGCCTCAGGCCGCGAAGGTTGCTGCGCCACCATACGCATACACCGCCTACAAGCAAGCAGGCAGCCTTGAGAAAGGCTATAGCGCTGCTGCGGTGAGCGATGATGATGATGACGAGGCCCTGGCAACCGGTGGGTGACCCGCGCGATAGGGTAGCCTTGGACGGCGAGGGACGTGGGAGCTTTGTACGGATAACGGAAGAAAAAGGTAAGCTTGTTTTTCCTAGCACACGCCTATCAGCCCTGCTACATTTATACGTCCCGCCTTCAATAAACGCCAATATCTTTCGATGAGCCATAAATCTATTTTACGGCATTATACGGTGGCTAGTAATTACGGCCGATTGTCCGTATTATCATAGAGTACGCCCAATTTTGGCTTGATGACTTTTTTACGAGTCGCAAGCGCGGATTTCGCCGGCCCGGTAATTTACAGCGTCGTAAAAAACGTGGGAGCGATAACATTGTACCGCTGCACCGAATTAGGCCGCAACTATTCTGCTTTATGTACCGTGGATGAGACAAGCGTATGAACTTCGGCCTTTACGTCAATTGGGCACGATTCTACACTGTTTTACCGGCTCGTGACATCGCCGCTGTAGTGACACGGCCGCCATATCAACGAAAAAATGTTAACTTACCTTCAAAATTTTCTATGAATTAAACTCTTGTAGCAATTTTTAATTTCATAGGTCATATTTTGTATTTTTCGCAAAAAAATATGTGGTAGAATGTTGCAAGCTGTCATTAAATAAATAAATATAAAAAGCTTTATTAATTCCATACAAACATTACAATGTAACTCACTAAATAGTAAAAAAGCAAAATAATAATGACATTTACATAATATTCCTTATTATGTAAATGTCATGCAGCAATTCATTGAAATAATATATATTTTGAATTTATAGAAATTGTAATTCGTTTAGTGAAGCTGTCATTACGTCTAGTCAAATTAACTTCAATGAGTTCTAATAAGTTCAATTGGTATTTACGGCATTGTGAGTCGTTTAAGCGGAAATACTTATTATTTTCTTTACCTGAACGATATTACAAAAGAATAGGAAATAAAGTAATAATCAAGATGAAAGCTAGTTTTCCAAAGTCCTTTTCTTTAACAAACTAGAAACATTGATCAATTATATTTGTAGCCTTAGATAGTCGTTTGATTATTTGTATTTCAGTTGTATTGTAAATTACCATATCGCTGGCTATAGGTTATAAAAATTAACATATCGCTGGCCCAATATTACAGGGTTCCATGTTGCATTTTCAGGGTAGTTAATTAAGACTTAGTGTCACTATGACAATGTTCAAATTTCAAATCAATAAAAGTGAAACATAGAACCCTGTAATATTGGGCCAGCGATATGTTAATTTTTATAACCTAACAACGTTAAAGAAAGTACAAATCAAAGCCACAAATAAACCTGCGCGTTGGCAAAATGCAAACAATCAAATCAGCCCTAATCTGGGATCAGACATGAAAATGAACATAACACACTCGTTCTATTTCGTCTATCAGACAAATGACAAATGAGGAATAAAGCATAACGAAAAGGGGGCGTAAACGTACAGATAAGTTACGCAGTAAAATCCGTCTTTAGAAAAGAACCGACGTAAATTTCCGTCGCGTTGCTTGGTTATACGCCATTTTGTTTTTATGTAATAACCGTTTAAAGCTAGGTACAGTTTTTTTTATCGTCGGCGTTTACTGGTATTGACGGATTGGCTGAGACACGGATTTTATTGAGCACTCATTCGTATCGCTGTTTGTGATCTTATTAACGGAATGGCTTTGTTCCATATTGGTTTAACCGACTTGAAATGAAGGGTTAGTTTTGTGTAAATGTACTAAAATAAGGTATCTGCGAACGCGATTTTTTTGCGGCTAGTACTTACTGGGTGTCCAAGACAATTACGCATGGAGGTCCCAGTACCTTGCCTAACGGCATAAATCAGTATAAGATAATTGAAGGTAGAACTTCAAATTCATTTTTTTTTTTTTTTTTTTTTATACTACGACGGTGGCAAACAAGCATACGGCCCACCTGATGGTAAGCAGTTACCGTAGCCTATGGACGCCTGCAACCCCAGAGGATTCACATGCGCGTTGCCTACCCTTTAGGTACCTATTCACTCCTTTTTTGAAGAACCTCATACTGTAGCCCGCTGGGAAAACCTCGGCAGGGAGTTCATTCCACAGCCGCAGCGTTCGTGGGAGGAAATTCCTCTTGAACCGTACTGTGCGCGACCCTTTGGGCTCCAGGGTGTGAGGATGAACACCCTGCCGGCGGCGAGCGGTGCGGTGATAAAAAGCTGCCGTGGGCATCATATCAAACAGTTCTTCGGAGCACAACCCATTGTACAAGCGATAGAACACACATAAGGAGGCAAAGTCTCTCCTTAGACTCAAAGGTTCAATATCACTCGCGAGTTTGGGATCGTCGACGATCCGCACAGCGCGCCTTTGTACCGAGTCAAAGGGCCCAAGCTGGTATCCAGGTGCTCCCGCCCAAAGGTGACAGCAGTACTCCATGTGGGGTCTGACTTGCGACTTGTAAAGAAGCAGTCTCTGCCCCGGAGTGAAGTATCTCCTCGCTCTGTTGAGCACACCGAGCTTTTTGGATGCCAGCTTGGCCTTCCCTTCAAGGTGACTACGGAATTGGACGTCACTGGAAATGTCGACTCCGAGGATCCCAATACTCCCTGACATTGTAAGGGTTGTGCCTTGGAACTGAGGGGCCACAGTAAATGGGGTTTTCTTAGCGGTAAACGCGCAAACTTGTGTCTTTGTGGGGTTGAATTGGACTAAGTTGTCCTGACCCCACACCGAGACTCCAGAAAGAGTATTCTCGATATCAGACACAAGTTTTTCACGACTCTCTACCACAACGGATCGAGGGATATTGGCACGGCCCGTGTAACAGGCATCCCCAGTACTGTCGTCCGCATAACAATGAATGTCGCCGATAGACAACATATCATTGATATGCAGCAAAAACAGCGTTGGGGATAGCACGGAGCCCTGCGGGACACCAGCGTTTATGTCCATGCTTTTGGAGCAACTTCCGTCGACTACGGCTCGTATGCTTCTGCCGGACAAAAAGCTGGTAACCCATCTGCACAATCCCTCGGGCAGGCCGTAAGCTGGCAACTTCGACAGAAGACCTCGATGCCAAACCCGATCGAACGCCTTAGCTATATCAAGGCTGACTGCCAATGCCTCTCCCTGACTCTCAATGGCTGAAGCCCAGCGGTGAGTGAGATACACTAGAAGGTCACCAGTCGAGCGACCGTGGCGAAAGCCATACTGGCGATCACTGACCAGGTCGTGCTCTTCTAGGTATCCCAGGAGCTTCGCATTGATTATGCGCTCCATAACCTTGGAGAGAAGGGAGGTTATAGCGATAGGCCTGTAATTCGATGGGTCTGAACTATCGCCCTTTTTAGGCACAGGGTGCACGAGGGCAGTCTTCCATGAAGACGGCACTTGCCGTTTGTGGTAGGAGAGTGTGAAAAGGCGCGTTAGCACGGGACACAACTCAGGAGCACACCGTTTGAGCACAACTGCTGGTATGCCGTCTGGCCCGCTCGACTTGTGAACGTTTAATGATAGCAGCTCCCGCCGGACATCACTTTGTTTGATGCTAATTTCCGGCATCGAAGATGCGCACCGCGGGATGGTAGGCGGTACGGTGCTGCCATCATCGTTCAGGGTCGAGTTCGAGGCGAAGAGAGTACCAAGAAGATCGGCTTTCTCTTTTGCACTATGGGCCAGATTACCATCAGCACTTCGCAGTGGTGGTAAAGACGACCGACAAAAGTTTCCCTCGGCAGCTTTGGCAAGTGACCAGAAGGCACGACTCCCGGTAGGGTAGCCCGCTAGCTTCTCACCAATTCTGCCGACGAAGTCGAATTTGGCTCTGGCAATGGCTGTTTTACTGGACCTCGAGGCAGCGTTTAATTTGCGTTTCACATCAGATATGTTGGGATCCTTATCAGTAACGGCCTTGGTCCAAGCCCTGTAAGCAGCCTGCTTGCGAATCGTAGCTTCTCTACAGGGCCGATTAAACCAAGGTCGTTTCTTTGCTCCTGCAGCTATTACCGAGTTAGGAATGAAGCAATCCATTCCCATCAGTATAGTCTCGGCGACTGCGGCTGTACAGGAGTCAGAATCTTCCGATGTGAAACAGAGCTGCCTCCACGGGTACGACGCGTAGAATTCACGCAATCCGTCCCAATCTGCTGACGTATACTGCCACACGCGTCGCGAGCTAGTTGGCCGTGGTGGATCAGGCCGCGCGCAAGGTGCCAGCGTCCGGACGAGGCAGTGATCGGACGAGCCGAGAGGTGCTTTCACTGAGACGGAATATCCGTCCGGATGTGTGGTCAGCAGGAGGTCCAGTAAAGAGCTAGTATGGTCCTCGATGTCTGGTATTCTCGTGGGAGAACGTACCAATTGAGAGAGACCATAGGCCAGAGAAAATTCGTAGGCAGACCTCCCCGCATAGTCGGTGGACCGAGAATCAAGCCACTCAATGTGGTGGGCATTAAAGTCTCCCAAAATCACCAATTCAGCGGATGGGTACTGCTCGAGAACTCTGTCGGTCGTCACTTGTAGGTGCTCGAAGAGCCGTCTTGTGTCCGTGTCACCGCTGTGAGACCTGTAAAGGCACGCGTAGACGCGGGTGTGGCCGCCGAAGTCCACACGCACCCATAGCACTGACAGGTCCCTGTCTTCATAAGCATGGAGGCGGCGGCAACAGACATCCTGTCGAGCATACATACATACCCCGGCGCGCCTCACAAATCTGTGTTCGAGCATATAACCGGGGTATAACAGATATGATGTATCAGCCGGGCAGGATATCTGCGTCTCCGTTAGGAATAGAAGGGTCGGCTGCGCAGACTCGAGGTGGTGGTGTACTGCGTTCAGATTAGAATGCAGTCCCCTGACATTGCAGAAATCCACTTTTGTGGAAGGGGACATCGCTGAGAAACTATTCCTTTTGTGTTTTTCAACCATGTTTCTTAGGAGTGTGTGGTAAATAAAGGATTCACTGTGTCGACAGCTAAAAGGGCAAGAGGACGAAACAAACCGACCGAGGAACGATGTGGGAGGTGCAATTTGCAGGCGCGGCGTACGGAAGGGCCCCCGGTCCCCCCCTGTTGCAGCAGCCGGGTCCACTCCGGTCTCTTACACCGGCACGACTACTACACCAGGGATTTTTCACAGGTTGGCGGTTCAGCCTCCCAGGGTGGAGATTAAGTGATCCCTGGGTTCGGGAACCCTACTGACCTGCGGGCGGCCAGCGGACAGCCGTTTCACCGGGTCTCCCTGATCGCCGCACCTGCACTCTGCGCCCACAAAGACTAAGGCCGTGTTATTGGTTCCGTGGGCCCCCCGTCGTCGACACACTGTATCCTCTTTGAGCTCACTGGCGACCTTACTCACCGGCAGGAACACAACACTATGAGTAGGGTCTAGTGCTATTTGGCTGTGGTTTTCTGTAAGGTGGAGGTACTTCCCCAGTCGGGCTCTGCTCCAGATTTGAGCGACATGACATTCGCTGAACGTGCCCTACCACACTTAGTGAGATGTCATTCGCAGTGCCCATACCTCTCTTTTTGGTGTAGTTTAAGGACATACCCGAGTCCGGACGTAGTTTAAGGACATACCCGAGCCCGGACGTAGTTTAAGGACATACCCCGGGTCCCAAAACCATACTACTCGTATATCAGTAGTTTCCAGTACTTACTGTTACTGTCTTCAAATGTGACGATGTGGGAATACTGGGATTATATATGTATACATAGATGCGCAAGATTTGTATTTTATATTAAATAAGTGACATCGAAGCACATTAAACAAACATTAGGTTTCTCCAGGAAAAATGAAAATACAACAATAAGTAAAAGGAAATAATATGAATTATATTCGTAAAATTCTTGTTGAATTTGTGAGCATTTTTTAGGTTTTAAGGTCGAAAGGTGCTATAGAATTACGTGCCTGTTAATTCTATAGCACGAATTTCAGAATTCTCACGTGAATTGTTTTTCGTTAGCCTTTTGTCCCGTCGCAAGATTTGCGACACGAAAAAGCCTAAAGCCGAAAAAATGTAAAACAACGGCCGAAATGCGGGCATCTAGTTATTGTACATAAAAAGGAGCGTCCTTGGTGAGGCTGGACTTCTATTCCATTCCCTACACTCCTCAGTCAAACTAACTACTACAAGTTGGACTCCTAAGCAGTCCCAACTATGTGTAATTGGAGTTTCAGTCATACAGGTCAGTTGAGGCGAATACTCGCCTGTGCTTTACCGGAGATAATACCAGCTCTGAAATTTTACGGTAATGTTTCTAGATACCTCTTATCGAGAGCGACTGCCACATTCCGAAAGCTGAATCCAAAAGGTCGTAGCTCACCAGAAAAAACGTAAGGGTATGGCCTTTTAGTTTCACCAGAGTCTGGTGTCCATGTTTTGTTTTCACAATACGTTCCATACAGTGTAGGTGTTCGTTTTAATGTGTTTACAGGAAGATAAGGCGTGTGGACTGAGGTGAAAAAATCTAATTTGTCTCTGCTAAAATAACTGGTCCCTACAGATGTATCTATTCCAGTTTTTCCGAGTAAGTCTTGGATATGTTTATGACTGCGGGTACATCATGCGTCAAGTTTTATACAGAGGTGATCCTGGCGTCTTATAGGTTTATACAAACTTATGATACGATATCTGCAGCCATTATTGACCTGCAGATTACAACAGTATTCACAGGCTTAAAATTATATTTAAAAAAATGCTGAGTCGAAAAGAAGTTCAAAGACATGCCGTTAGAATAGTAATAGTCTTATTTTGATTTATCTTTAAGCCATACTTCCACTTGAAGTGTATATTTACTTAAGACTATGTTTGCGTTGCAGCCTCATGTATTTAAATAAATAACACATTTTTATAGATGTTACAAACAAAGGAAAAAGTGACCGAGGCCTCCAGTGCCCAGGGCTGTCTTCTGCATTCGCGGCAGACGCCCTAACCGGATAGTCTAGTGGTTAGGGCGTCTGCGGCGAATGCAGAAGACGATAGTCCAATCCCAGCCCTGCATGGGATTGTAATTGGAATTTAATGCAACAAAAGTCATATAAAAACACGTAATATTGGAGATAAGGACAAGACGGACAAAGTCAATAGGGAATAAGGAATTTTTAAGCACTGTATTGCACTGCAGGTAGGGATAATTTTAGGACAGTAATACTATGTGTAACAAATTTTAAGGGTGGCCCGTTAAAAAGACAGAAAACGATTATTTGGTATGGACTAATGGACCACCTTCCTACTTAAAATAAACAAATCAAAATATTTATTCATGTAATTTTATTTGTTTCTCAGTTGAAACAACACGTACCTACATAGGTGATAGAATGGGCCGCGTGAGCGCTTTTATATTGAAAAAGGTCGCCATTAGGGTTACTACTGCGACAAATCGAGCGATTTGAAATTAATTACTACTACTACTACTCCTCTGGCGCAGTGACCCTAAGAGGGTCTTCGCCTCCAACACGACTGATGCGCGCCACTGATCCCGGTCCTGTGGAGTCTCTCGCCAGTCGCCAGCTTGGAGCTCGCACAGATCCGCATCCACCACATTCGCCCATCGATACCTAGGCCGACCGACCGAGCGGCGTCCTGTCGGTTTTCCCTCGTATGCTCTTTTCACCGCCCGTTCGCTTCCCATCCGCTCAAGATGACCGAGCCACCGAAGCCTTTGCGCCTTTGTCACACCAATAATATTAATTAATGGATAAATTTGATAAGTCCATTTATTTCAGTAATTTTCCCAGCTAAGGGGTCGTCCAGAAATCATGTTTGGCCGATTTTTGAACCCCTCCCTGCTAAAAGAACACGTGATAATTATGATGCGGGCACCCTTAGACGCTAAGCAAGTCTAATGTCGTTTCTACTGTATTAAAAGATAAAAAAGATATTTATTCTTCAATTTAGGCACATTACAATGCACTTATGAACGTCAGAGAAAAAAAAAACTACCTCCGGTTCTAACGCTACACCTCTGACCCGAGAAGAATTATTTATGACCGGCAAGAAACTCGGCGGGACTTATGTTTTCAAAACAGTAATACAGTAATATTACTTATCTTAAAGATACACAATAATGCGTAGTTCTATAAGAAGGCATATCAAAACAGCTTGAGAGACATACAATGTACGTATTGTTTAATTAAAATAAAATAATAATAATAAAATTCAAATCTGATTGCTTCACAAAACGTTTGATATGCTTTCCTATCTGAACTGTGTCCTCTAAATGTTAGATGATTTTGTAGTATTTTCTGGTTTGGGCCATGCATCTTTGTCCGTCATATAGTCCTCGACCCTGTAATAACCCTTTGACATTAAACTTTTTTTCAAATATTTCTTAAGAGCGGGAAATGATAAATTTAAAGCATTAACGGGTAACTTGTTATAAATGTGAATACCTTGACCAAAAAATGACTTATATGCTTTGCGGATACGACTACTTCTGATAGCAAGCTTGTTTTTATTTCTAGTGTTATAGCTGTGGATGTCAGAAATTTTTTTGAATGTATGTATATTCTTTACAACAAAAATAATATTGTCATAGATATATTGGGAAGCAACAGTTAAAATATTAATTTCTTTAAATAGTTCTCTAACTGATGCACCTGCCTTTAAGTTATACAGAAAGCGGATGGCTCTTTTTTGTAAAACAAATATAGTCTGTATGTCAGCTGCTTTGCCCCAAACCAGAATACCATATGACATTACACTATGAAAATAACTATGATAAACTAAGCGAGCTGTGTCAATATTCGTTAATTGTCTAATTCTCCTAACGGCATGAGCGGCCGAGCTTAATCGAAGAGCGAGTTTTCTTATATGAGGACTCCATTGTAGATTTTTGTCCAACGTCGAACCAAGGAACACTGCTTTATCTACTATCTCTAAACATTCACCATTCAGGAGAATCTTAGTGTCCACCGCTGCAACGTTTGGCAAAACAAATCTAATACATTTGGTTTTCTTAGCATTAAGTAGCAAATTGTTAATAGTAAACCAGTTCAGTACAGCAGCTAGTGTGTTATTGATTACAGTAAAATCGGTAGATTCCCGGTCAACTTCGAAAATTAAAGATGTATCATCGGCAAACAGAACGATATCACAAAGGTTTTGTACTACACAAGGTAAATCATTTATATAAACCAAAATAGAGCCCTGTGGCACTTCTAATTTTACTGAAATCCCTTTAGACTGGGTTTTATTTACAACAACTGTTTGTGTTCTGTTGCTAAGATATGAAGACATGAGATTCAAGGCATTTTCTGACAAACCATAATGTTCTAATTTAAGAATGAGGGTTGTATGATCTACACAATCAAACGCTTTAGAAAGATCACAGAATATACCAATTGTATCGTAATGTTTTTCCCAGGCAATGAAAATATGTTTGATGAGTACCGCAGCAGCGTCGGTTGTGGAACGTCCCTTTGTGAAACCAAACTGATTGCTTGTAAGCAATCCATGTCTGTTGAAGTGGCCCAGTAGATCATTTAACATTAGCATTTCAAAGACTTTACTTAGTACAGGAAGTATTGATATCGGCCGTAAGTTATTCAGATCACTAGAATCACCCGATTTAAAAAGAGGTATGACTTTACTACATTTCATATGATCTGGAAAACGCCTTGTGAAACTAAATTATTATAAATTAAGGCTAAGTAAGGCGCTATGACGTCTATGATATGACTGATGACTACAACTGATGTACCCCATAAGTCTTCTGTTTTCTTTAAATTCAGAGAATTGAATATTTTTACAATTTTTTCCGAATCTACAAGGTCAAATTCAAATATCATCTGACATTTCTTAATATTAGTGCAAAGTAAGGAATGAGCTTGAGACGAAGATGATTTTAGACATTTTGTGGTATTTAATGCTATGTTAGAAAAATAATCTTCGAATGCCGAGGCAATATCGTCATTTGACAAGACCTGCTGTTCCTCTGAGACAATGTTGACTTGACAATCGCGTGATTTACATTTACCAGCTTCCTTATTTATAATATATTGCGTATATATTCAAGATGCTATCTGTGAAAAGCAGGCATCGTAAAAATCTGCTTATCACTTAATATAAAAAAATAAAGCGGCTTATTTGATCTGATTACATTTTTGAGTAAAATTGTTTTTTGGCTTTCCCCCTTTGAAAAAAAATTACACATGATAACTACTCTGAAACCCGCCCCCCCCCCGCGATATATTTATTCCCCCTCCCACCCCTTAAACGATCACATGATTACTGGACGACCCCTAAGACGCTATTTCAGAAAAAAATGGAATGCAAACGTATACCTTAAATTCTGTAGCTCAGCATAGTCAGCATTCGGCTTAGTAGGGCAGAATTTTATACAACTATAGAGAGAAAATCATTATTTTAACTTATTTAATATTGCCATATCATACGTAGCCAGTATTTTCTGACGGCGAATTTTTACGGGTTCATATAGATAACGATCAAAATTATCCATTGAACGACACGATAGGCAGGGTGTTTTAAAGTTAGAACAGACCTCGTAAGTGTAAGTACGCCAATGGAATTTAAAACACATTTGCACACTTTAACTTTAAAACGAACTTTTAATAAATACGTGAAATATACAAATATATACTCGCTCAAGGCACATTATATGGATTTAATGGGCAGACGTTGTCAACCCTGCCTCTAATGCACGTTTAGCATACAAATAGCTTCTGACCGGCGCCGTGTTGCGACGCTGTCGTAGTGTCCGACACAACTTACACATTCAATCATACTTGAGTGCATCATGTACTAGTTAGCTGACACCGCATTTGTATTTACAATAGGATACTCTGGAATTCAAGCGCTAGGTATATCGATTAAAAGAGCAGATGATAACAACCCTATTCAGTCTAACCCATATATGGCCAGTGAGGTGTTTTTGACCCTGTTTGACCATAATTTAAAAGGACTAAAAACCCACATAACTCCTCAAAGCTTCCACGGTTAATAATTTTGAAGATTAAGAAGACCCCAAACTTCAGAGAAACCCATCCATTCTCCATAAGTTGAAAGGAACGTACGTAGCCGTCTTTCAGATTGCCATGAAAAAAAGCTAAGAGTTCTAAAAGATCTCTAAATGTCAAATGCACAGTTGACATCAGCCCTACGATTGCACAAGTTTAGCATACACATTGCAGGCGTAAACATTGTCCATCCAAGCTAGCCTAAAGCAAGCAAGCTATCCTTAAGGGATAAGTCCGCCTTTGTACAAATATAATGTATCCTTTCGTTGTATTTTTCTCTGTTGTACAATAAAGTATTATACTACTACTACTACTAGTAGTGTATAGACATCGGCGTCTTGTGGATCACCATAGTATAATCAAAAGGTTGGAGATATAAATGGTCTCCAAACGGTCAAGTTGCAGCCTTCGTCAACCCTACAGTTACACGAATTTAGCATACAGATTGCGTTGAAACGGCGCTGGCCGTCTACGGGAGCCCCATGCATTAGTTGGAAGGATACACATAAACATCGACGTTTCCTGAACTGGTCTGATGTAAAGGTTCTATTCACGGTAATGAAATATTCGTACGCTAGATTTAAGTAATGTTATTTGTGATGTTTTTTAGGGTTCCGTACCTCGAAAGTAAAAAACGGAACCCTTATAGGATCATTTTGTTGCCCGTCCGTCTGTCAAGACCCTTTTTCTCAGGCACGCGTGGAGGCACCTTTTTATCAAGCTGAAACTTATATCAAATACTCAGGTGAACCTGGGAACTGTAAAAAAATCAAACTTCTAAGCCAACGCAATCAAAAGATACAGCCGTTTATGCCGCAAATTTCCGCAATTTTCGAAACTCGCAAGGGAATCAAAACCTACAGGGTACTTCCGGCGAACTCAGAATCTTGAAATTTGGTACGAAGCAACGTCTTATAGCACAGATAAAGGAAAAATTGCGAAGACCGTAAATTTTTAGTTACATCATATAATAAAAATATTTTTAATAATTTTTAAGTTACTATCCCTATATACCTACAGGTTTGTACGGAACCCTCGGTGCGCGAGTCCGACCTACACTTGGCCGGTTTTTTAATCGTAATATTGATAAAGTTGGTAAAATAAAAATAAGTCCCTCAAATCAGTCCCGATTTCGATCTGTATATTAGAGATCTTCTGGTCCCACCAAAGCAGTTCAGTCACTTAATACCAAACCAACTAACAACTAACAAACTATTCGATTCCGGTGACTTTTTTTTCACTTTTTCCTACACATCCAAGACTCCTATTCGACATATCAAATTGTGACTTGTGGATATCCACGCGAGATCACCAGTTGTTTGACACGTACTAGAATGTGTCAAAGTGGTCTCGCCACCGTCTGTCTGTTTTCGGTTGTCGAATTGGGCCATAGGACTCGCGAAAACCACCGCTGCTCACAGCTACCGCAACCGCTTGAAGTCGTGGCCGTTAGTAAAAGGAGAGTCTTTCTCGTGAATTGATAATTAAGTTTAGTAATCTTACCGTATACATAAGTATCACTGTAGAACATAAACCCCCTATGTCCGAGGTGGGCGTAAACAGCTGCGACACAGTTTATACTAATGCAGCTGCTTACGATCTCAATGTTTTAATATGTACCTACGTTATTATGTTCAATAAAAATCTTTAAATCTTTAAATTTCCCTTTAATTATTTTTTTAATATATAATATGGCTTTCTCCCATTGTACACAGTAATGGGAATTTGCCAATGACGATGTTTTACACATTTTTATTGAATAAAATAAAATATAGGCAACGTTGTTCGGTAGAGGCCTTGCTGAATAAGCAACCCTCCCTACAAACAAACACCTGGTGGCCGAGACCCCGGATAACCGTTTCTTCAACTAAAGGGTGGTACGCGCGCTTTGAGACAAATTTTTCATTAGCTGCACACTTGTTCGTTAGATCACCGCAAAACAAGCTATCAATATTACACACTGAACTACGTAAATGAACAAAAAACTATTCTCAAAATGTCGTCGCCATCTTGAGCTCAAACGATTAATTTAATTTAATATTGATTAATTAGATTTGCCAAAGAAGCATAGAAAGAAGCTACATGGGGCTCAACTTAAGAGATAGACTAAGACATTCGAAAATAAGGCAACAAACAAAAGCAAGAGACGTTATAGAACAAATTCTGAAACGGAAAAAGCGATGGGCAGGACACCTTCAAAGAAACAAAGACGATAGATGGTCAAAAACTGTTACAAACTGGCACCCTCTGGGATTCAAATGCAAACAAGGTCCAAAGAAACGCTGGAGCGACGATCTAGCAAAGATTGCAGGAAAAACGTGGAGCACAGTAGCTACAAACCGCAGAACATGGAAAAGCAGGGAGGAGGCTTTCACCGCTACAGGCGGTCCTTACATTAGAATTAAATAAAAATAAGAATTTAAATTAGTATTACTACGTGACATAAATAATTAACAACATATTAATTTGATTATAATCTGAATGCATGCTCTTTAAATTCAAATAAGTAAAACCGGCCAAGAGCGTGTCGGGCCACGCTCAGTGTAGGGTTCCGTAGTTTTCCGTCCGTCACAGTAAGTGTCCCCACTGAGTTAAAATAACACCGCCATGTAGGATATGATATGAGCGTTCCACGTACAGCGATATCTATCGGCAAATTAAGTAAACTATTGCACGCGAGCTGAAAGTATGGAAGATGATTTTTATGGGATAATTCTTTATTGCGTGAACCGATTTTCACCGTTTTTACTTTATTTGAAAGCACGTCATTTCATTGGATTTTGTAGAAATTACAGGTACAATAAACACCTGCTTATACGGTTAAATTACAAACTTAGTTCAGAAATTATTTTGTAATTTTTTTTCAAAAGCTATTCAACCTATCAAGTTCAAAATAATTTTCCTAGAAAGTTTTTATAAAGTTCTACTTTTGAGATTTTTTTCATATTTTTACAACTTATGGTTCAAAAGTTAGAGGGGGGGGACACATTTTTTTTTACTTCTGGAGCGATTATTTCCGAAAATATTTACATTATCAAAAAATGATTTTAGTAAACCCCTATTCATTTTTAAATACCTATCCAACAATATATCACACGTTAGGGTTCAAATGAAAAAAAAAATCACTCCCCACTTTACGTATAGGGGAGGTACCCTAATAAAACATTTTTTCCACTTTTTATTTTACCACTTTGTTGGCGTGATTGATATACATATTAGTACCAAATTTCAGCTTTCTAGTGCTAACGGTCACTGAGATTATCCGCGGACGGACGGACGGACGGGCAGACATGGCGAAACTATAAGGGTTCCTAGTTGACTACGGAACCCTAAAAAGTGACATAATGAATTGGTATTTAATATCCATAATAATGTAAGGAATGAAATAAAGATCTATTATAGATTTGCCAGTGACAAAATTAATTTAATGTCCGCGTGTAGTAACTATAATTACATCGAATCACATTTCCCACTAGACCCGTGTGTAAACCGAACAAGCTTTGATATGAAATGTTTGAAACAGAATCATAATGAGGTATGATACTACACGGTGGCATAATTGGAAATGTGGTGCTTGTTCTAATCAGGATTATTCGCTTACTAAAGGTTCTCGAACAATATTTAATTTAATTTTCACGTCAACCATTTATTATTTCTGCCAAGAAACCTGGTATTTGTGCTATTATTTTGCATTACTATTTGCCAGCGGCCAGCGCTTGCTTGAATACAATATTGAATTTGTACAAAGAACGAATGTAAGCGCCGGCCACCAAATGGTACCTTTACAAAAATAATGTCACATTTCGTTCCTACATACACTGAAAAAGTCTCGCTTTTAAAAGATATTTCCAAACATGGTGACCCCTTTTATTGAGCACAAGATCAAATCCCGTATAATTCTTGTAGAATATTGAAATTATAGTTTGGTCAGGAACTGTTTTACTTCAAGCATAGACATAGATAATCATAATATCTCTTTCATACCCTCGCTACTAAAAAAGGGGGGGGGGAGTATAGCTTATTACTTCCAGCGTTACTGCATTTTTGGCCAGCTTATAAAACAACGATTTAATTTTCTAATCAACAAAAACATAACGGTGTTCTCTACGTCTATTCTCCAAGTAAGAAGCTTCCTGGCCAAGGTATAAAATATTCCCATGGTAGGGACGAATTCCGACCTGCGTGGGAGTTACACGAAATAATTGGTTTCTCTTCAATTACAGCTCCTGGCTTCACTAATATGGTATTATTAATATATTTGATGTATATATTAATAATACCATATTATTAATCATATATTAATCAATATTAAATTATCAAACGAATATACGGTATTGCACGGTATTCTGTTTAATTAAATGACTACATCATATATTTTAGGGTGATTCAATACTTTGTTGTCATTACGTTCTCCTAGGGGCCGTATTCAACTTTAAAACACTTAGACACGATCTAACTTCAATACAACTCTAATGCATTAACTATGCATACAGCTAGCGAGTAAACGTCTGAATCAGAAATATCAGAATTCGCTTGAAAATAATTGCGATGTAACTCCAATACAATTTCAATATTGCTTGAGTATTTGTTGTATGTTTGAGTTAAGTTTGAGATAGATTGTGCTTGTGCGTGTTAACGTATTGTTTGTGTATTTTAAAATTTGAATACGGCAGTAGGTCACTTTCTTAAACCCTGTTTTTTATATAAATTTAATTTACCAAACTCGCATCTCTTCTATCAAACCATGCTGTGTCCATTGGTTGATGGGACAGAATAACAAGAAAAAAGAGTTTATCAAACTAGGGGCCGTATTCTAAATTTAAAACACGTTTAGACTCGATCGCATCAATCGCCTAAAAGTCTGAATCAGAAATGTCAGAATTTGCTTGAAATTTATTCCGATGCAACTCCGATACAACTTCAATATTTATTGATTATTTGTTGAGTGTTGAAGTTATGTTTGAGATAGATCCTAAAATAATGCATTAACAACGCAATACAGCTATCGCCTAAACGTCTGAATCATAAACATCAGAATTTGCTTAAAAATATTCCGATGCAACTCCAATACAACTTCAATATTGGTTGATTATTTGTTGTGTGTTGGAGTTATGTTTGAGATATATTTTGTTTTTAATATGTATATTGTTTGTGTGTTTTAAAATTAGAATACGGTACCATAGGCATTTTACTGCTACTGCTGTTAAAACCCAGAGTTTTTAACAATAAATATGCGAGCGAATAAATGAAACGAGGTTCACTTTGTCGATTTACAAGGACATTTAATTTTTTCACTATTAAAATAAGCGTGTATTGTGTTAGTTTTAGGAAGTACTAATAACTTCATATTGACAAAGTGGCCCCTTTTTCCGTACACCGTCACATATTTTCTACTAATAATTTTGTCAGTAGACGATCAATTTAATATTACAACTAATGGCAATTTTCGTATCACAAAAATTATAACGCGTAGTAATTGATATTTGTAATAAGGGTTACCTAAAGATTTCTCAAATTTCCAAGGTTTCTGGTTTCCATTTTCTAGTAAAATTGCAAAGAAATATCACTTCACAGAATTGACTTTCGCGAAATATGGGTTCCTATTGTGTTTTTCTGAAAAGATGGGAGTATCTCGCTGATATTTGGTTTGGTGGTTTTGGTGGTAGTAGGTAATACTCGTAACCTACTACAAGTAGATTTTAAGTCAACTACATATTATGTAAGGTAGATTTTAGTGATACAATCTATATTTCCATCATCTTCTTCCTCCTAGCGTTTGTCCCGGCTTGGGGTCCGCTTGACAACCTAATCACATGAATTGGCGTAGGCACTAGTTTTTACGAAAGCGACTGCCATCTGACCTTCCAACCCAGAGTGGAAACTAGGCCTTATCGGGATTAGATCCGGTTTCCTTACGATGTTTTCCCTAACCGAAAAGCGACTGGTAAATATCAAATGATATTCAGTTTTATATTATCTATATTTCCATCATACTGTTCCTAAAATTGTGCATAATAATCTTTTTTTGCACACGTTTACATAACGCCAAACCTGCGTTCGGGCGAAAAGTGAGCTATATAATTCAAATGAATTGGTTTAGTCGAGTCGCGCCGACCGCGCACCGTAAATATGAGACGAAATTAATTTTCGTGATAAATTTCAGCCCGCGGCGAGCACACGGTGTAGGGGCGCGCGAATGAAAAAAAAAACGAGGGTGGATTTTGGAAATTTTTACGTATTTATCGACTGTTGAAACTAGTAGCCTTTTACGCTTTTACATCGTGAATTACATCGTTAGTTGACAATGAAATTGCTTGATTATACTTTCCCAATGTACAGTCGACGTTAAAGATATCTATAGACTTTTGCATTTTATTACAAAGGAGTAAGGAGTAAATATGTGTGACGTCGACTGTACTAATTTTAAGCTAACCGGAAGACTATGAAAATCACCCCAAAAATTAATGAATTAATGACTAATGTGTTTACAGAAAATTATTAAGGTAAATAAGCGCAATTCAGGACGTTCTTATCGAGATTCTTGGGAAAGAAAACCTTTAACTATCAAACGACGTATTACAGCATATGACATTTTTACACAATTCGACCTAGGGCCGTATTCTAACTTTAAAACACGTATAGACACTAACCAACTTCAATACAACTCCAATGCATTAACAACGCAATACAGCTACGGCATAAACATCTGAATCAGAAATATCAGAATTTGCTTGAGAAATATTCCAACTCAACTCCTAAAGAACTTCAATATTGGTTGAATGTTTGTTGTGTGTTGGAGTTATGTTTGAAATAGGTTGTATTTTTATTGTATTGTGAATGTATTTTTAAATTAGAATCCGGCACCTAGTCCCACAATAAGCTCAATAAGGCTTGTGTTATGGGTAATATAAATATAATAGATAAATATGGATAAATACTTAAATATTTAAATAGAAAAGATTCATAATTCAGCAACAAATATCCGTCATAAACACACAAATAAATGCCCTGACCAGGATTCGAACCCGGGACCTCCTGCTTCATAGGTAGGGTCACTAACGACTAAGTAGGCTAGGCTATCCGATCGGCCGACTAGACTAGGAGGATACAATTATAATAAATATCTGCTGAATCTTGTAACTTGAAAGTCTTCTGTATCTGGTTATATTCACGGAGGGAAAATAATGTAATATAATTCCAAAGTGAAGCGACTTGATTAAACATTAATATTTTTCACTGCATCTTCCTTCCGTTGTCCATTTTCGTGTTTTTATACGACAACATCTAAACCAAAAGTCTAGTCTGGCTCTGAATGAATATTACTTACACTATTAGTGGTAAATGACGTGGGCCACACATATTGTAGACAATGTGCCGTATTCGAATTTTAAAATACATAAACAATACATTAAAAACACAATCTATCTCAAACATGACTCCAACACACAACAAATAATCAACCAATATTGAAGTTGTATCGGAGTGGCATCGGAATAATTTTCAAGCAAATTCTTATATTTTTTAATTCGCGTATATATATTTTTAATTAAGCCGTTTAGGTGCTAGCTGTATTGCGTAATGAATTTCAGTTGTATTAAAGTTGGATCGTCTCTAAACGTGTTTTAAAGTTAGAATACGGCCCAATACAGAAATAAGTTAATTAGCATTAGTATTAGTGGCTGCATGTTTGTTTACCCAAATAACATAAAAAGGAGTGTTTCTCCATAAATACTCGAAAAGGGGCTTTTATACTTTGAAATAAGTGTGTAAAGTTGCATTTTATCCTCATGTGAGTGAAAGTAACCTGTTCCATGGACTTGGCAACATTGATCAGGTGGGCTGTATGGTTGTTTGTCACCGATGTGATATAATACAGCCCAGGACGTCAATATATTAAGTTACATGAAGATTATGTCAAATGATGAAACCCGGATAAAATGGGCTACATTTTTTTTATCGACATTTAAAAGTAAAATAGGTTATGGGAAAATCCATAGTCGGGTTTCAGTTTTTATTTTTTGTAACTAACTATATGTGACATTATTTTGGCAATATGACCATGCTTTTATTGCTCAAATAAAATATTGAATGGTACTTTTGCCAAAATAGTGACACAAAACGATAAAAGTGTGTAAATTTATTCGTTTTGTTTATTTAATTTCGTGGTTTTAACGATATTTTTATAGTCAAGTTATATAAATGTTGAATTATGTTCAAAGTGTTCGAGTTATATTTATTTTAGTCGGTTTTAGTCGGTTCATGTCGAACTAGTAAGAATTTGTTGATGTTATTCATCGATAAGGTTTATTAACTAAGTTTTTATATTTATTTTATTAAACTACAAAGCACTTTTCTTCTTAGGACATTAAATAAAAGCATTAAATGGAAAATGAAAAGTGGAAATATCGCAATGATTTATTTGAAATAGATCATTATACTTTATTCAGACTATCGCGGTTTACTATCAAGTGGCATTTCTTTTACAGTTAGCAAAGTAACTAATTGAATAAGGTTCAAAATGACCTTGACACGACTTTAATGTGAAGGCAAGGCAGTGCCTGACACTATTAATGAAGACTATGAGATTCGGTAGCTTCAATCGTACAAATGGTCACGTTTAAACCACACAATGTATAGCCTAAGTAATAAGGTACATGGGACCGTATTTTAACTTTAAACACGTTTAGACACGATTTAATTTTAATACAACTCCAATACATTAACTACGCAATACAGCTAGAGTACGTCTGAATCAGAAATATCAGAATTTGCTTGAAAATTAATCCCATGCAACTCCAATACGACTTCAATATTGGTTGATTATGTGCCGTATTCATCATCACTATCCCAAACATAACTCCAACACACAATAAACAATCAACCAATATTGAAGTTGTATTGGGTTGCATTGAAATAATTGTCAAGCAAATTCTGATATTTCTGTTAGTTAATGCATTGGAATTGTATTGAAGTTGCATCGTGTCTAGATACGTTTTAAAGTTAGAATACGGCCCAATTTCTTGTGTGTTGGATTTATGTTTGAGATAGATTGTGTTTTTAAAGCATTGTTTATGTATTTTAAAATTAGATTACGGCACACTATGGGTAACTTCAATAATACAAATGTTCACGTTGAAACCACACAATTTGTAGCCAAACTAATAAGGTACAAGGTGTTATTGGGCAGCGGCGACCGCAGCGAAATGAACTCTTGTGTAACAACGTCCACACAATTATCTGACCAATTTCGAACCTTATCGTAACGTTTTAAGGTCTACCTTTGGTTAGTTAATTGTTAGCACGAGAGCCGAGCCGGGCAGTCTAACTATTCTAACTAACAACAGTGCTAACAATCTGTTAGGGGGAACTGCAGCGATTAAACAAAACGTTTGAAGTTACATATCGTCATATTGCAGCTCAAATATTCAGATCGAGATAACTGGATTTAAATTTTTAAGGGATCGTCTTTTGCGAAATCGCATTATTAGTACTATGAAAATTTTTAATATTCTCATTCACTTTTAAGTCCAAAGAAGAAGAACCAACAGTGCACAATAAGCACAGCTTTAGAATGATTATAAACATTATCTTCAAATTAATGACGAATTTGTGACACTTAAGTGGTTTTACCAGTTAAAATAGAATATGCATCACCAAAGAGAATTAAGTAAGCTTACTTTTTTATCTATGACAATACCTATACCAATTATACCAAACAGGTCATTTAAACTGGCGTTGATATCTGTTTTACTGTTCTTGAGCGTATTTTTTCGAAATACCTTTCGTTAACATAACACAATTTACAATTGTGGCAGTTAGTTCACGTTGAGCCGTAATGCGGTGTTCCATCACGCGTCGCTATACAGCTTATATACAGCGCGGTTACATAAGACCGCCTTATAGCGCCACACATCAGTGCCACGAGAGGTCTAGAATGTTCCGTCTAACCACGCTCGTAATGTAGAAACTAATGGTACACTTACTTACAAACTTGTTCCCGTAAAAGGGCTTTAGTAAGATTAAGTTTCCTAATTTTAAAGTTATGTTTATATATAGTAGTCATCATCATCATCATCATATCAGCCGATAGACGTCCACTGCTGGACATAGGCCTCCCCCAAAGAGTGCCACAATGACCGGTCCTGCGCCACCCGCATCCAGCGGACTCCCGCGACCTTCACCAGGTCATCAGTCCACCTTGTGGGGGGTCTACCCACGCTGCGCCTTCCGGTTCGTGGTCGCCACTCGAGAACCTTTCCGCCCCAACGGCCATCGGTTCTACGAGCAATGTGCCCCGCCCACTGCCACTTTAGCGATTCGGAGGGCTATATCGGTTACTTTGGTTCTGCTGCGGATGGCCTCATTTCTGATGCGATCACGCAGAGTCGTGTTTACTAGTATACAGGGTGAAACAAAAATACTGGTGATCCGTTTAAGGGCATAATTGGTATCGTATTCTAATTATATAAAGCTAAGAGAAAAAAATTGGTTTTGTATGGAGGGTTGGCCGGCTGGGACGACGTGTCCCATACACCAAAAAATTTTTTTTCGCGTCAAAAATAATGTTTCTTCTACTTTTTTTTTACTCGCAATACTTACACCCTGTATTATGGCGAAAGTGTTCTAAATACGTAACGTACGTGTTTCGTAATTGTCGTCACTTACGTCAAAATTAATATATTGACCTCAATCCTATTCTAATCGCGGTTTAGTATTACCAGTGGTGCTGCGTCCATATACTCTCTTCCCACCGGCTTTCTTAATAATTAAGCCAGTTGAGTACTTTGAAAAACGAAAGGTTACCTCCGGTTTTCTTACGAATATTTATGGCGCGCCGTTACGGGAACAAACTTGGACACAATATATTTTATGAATTATTTTATTCCTTTTGTCAGAATGACAATAATACTTTTTGAAATGTGTCTATATCACAGGCAACTATAAACGCACAAGGAGATGTTTGTTCGCGAACTACTGCACTATAATTTCATGAAAATTTGTATTGTAACAGTTTACACCCCGGAACAACAGTTAGGGTAGCTTTTCCTCCAAAACGCACGCAGGAGAAGCCGCGGGGACAGCTAGTATTTTATTAATCCAAATATTGGGATATATCGAAGTCGCACAATAAGCTAAACAGGCCTTGTGCTGTAGGTACACTTACTACATATAGGTATTAAATTTTAATAAAGCTATAAGGGCCTTATCACACTTGAGCGATTTGAAAGCGATTTCTATACAAAACTTGTACGCGGCGAACTCGCGGCGTGTTCGCTCTCATACAAAACTCGCTCGCAAATCGCAAGGGTGATAACGCCGTTAAAATAGACTTTAAATAATACAAAAAACATCAATGACAGGTTACCAAGGAATTGAAAATGGGTCATTTCGTATTAAAATTTCCAAATAAGGTGAACCGTTTTCATAGTCCTGGTTCCGTATTCTAGTTTTAAAATACATTACAAACATAATCTAACTCAAACACAACTCCAACACACAACAAAATATAATCAACCAATATTGAAGTTGTATTGGAGTTGCATTGGAATAATTTTCAAGCAAATTCGGATATTTCTGATTCACACGTTCATGCGTTATCTTGTACTGCGTAGTTAATGCATTGGAGTTGTATTGAAGTTAGATAGTGTCTATAAGTGTTTTAAAATTATAATACGCCTCCTGAGTGTATCGTTGCACTCAAAAACAAATGAAGCATTGAATAGTAAGTATATATGTTCCCCACTAATATTTAAAGTAATTTACAAATGCGTCTGATTCCAATAATTCACCATAAACAAATTGTTTATTAATCTCCAAAGCAATACAAACTCCCGATAAATATGAAACACACTTAGCCACGTGAGCTCCATAACTTCCCGCTTAATATGAAAAGTTTAAACGTGCATAATTGTGTCGATTCGTTTACCGGTTTTTGGAGTTGAACCGGAAACTGTTACGGTTTTCGTGCCGATACGGGCTCTATTAAGTTTTAATTTACGATTGGTTGCTAAGCGTTTGCTGTGTGGAGCGTGTTTTGCCGTTTTTGCGAAAATGTTGGGTTTAGATCCGATATTTACGTGATTCCGTAGGGGAGGGTAGTGTTTTGCGCGTTTATATTGTGTGTTAAATTCTTCGATAATAGGCTGAACGATTTTTTTTGTGCATTCCCTACAAGACCAAAATCTTTTCGGCGGAGTCCCTAGTTTCCAGCTTTCTCTTCTCTGTGCCAGATATTTTAATTGTTGATATGACATGACCCCTTTTTGTCTTCATTTGGTCTGTGTCTGGATTAATATCAATCTCTATTGCGTCTTTTTATCCCATCTTAAATATTTGTATTTCAAGACACAATCCCAAACATAAAAAGACAAAGAAAAGTACATTCCCCCAATACATTCCGTATATATTTAAACTGTCATGTAAATGCAAGTAATTGGCTTCTGTCGGCTCTGTTATACGTCGAAATCAAAGATTTGTTTACAATTTTGCACCTTACTTCTTTGTAATAAGGTACAAAAATGTTTACATATCGTTGACGTCGACTGTACTTCCCGTGCCCCGGGGTATTGGGACGTATCGCTCGCATGTCGCATTGTCCATCTTTGTATGTATGTATATATGTACTTAGTCGGTTCATAAGTTCTGTCACTAGGGTTTGCACTGGTAAAATAGGAACTGTTAGAGGTTGCTTACTATTTCAATATATGGTTAAAAAGCCTATTTAACACTGATTAATTTACGATATTATTTAAGACAAATAGTTGTGGCAGTTTTACACAATTCCCTGTAACATTCGAAAAAGCGCAATAAAAAACCACGTCAAAAACACGCGCCCTGTTCGAGTTGATTTTTATCATAATTATTTTTATTCAATTTTAAGAGGCTTCAGTCTCGCATACTGCATTAGCTTGATCGTTTACCTTCATTTTAATATATAATTAACATCTGACTGTCTGACTGACAAGAAGGCTAGTATACATAATTTTGGAAGACTACCTTGATGTATGGCATCAAAATCATCGTGTTTTGCTCAAAACTGAAAAATATGTTGAGGTTCAGGAGAAGAATAGCTGAAGCACAGACTTGTAAGTCAACTAAATATTGGTTTTTAAATATGCCTTAATCATCTACTTTCATAAAAATAACAATTTGTAACTCTGGACAACTATAACAATGATCTTAACCAACTTTTGTGAAGTACAATTTTCATAAATCATCGGCGTGTTTGGGACTGACAACAATCTTCAAGTTTACATGGATCTATAAAATACGCGATCTTGATTATAAGTTAATCATATTATATTTTAATCTGTGTGAAATAAGCTTTCTAATCAGGTCTATTTTTTTTAAATAAAAGCTTTGTATTATATTTTATCACTTAAAACCCTTGTGACAGAACTTAAGGACCGACTAGGTATGGTCAGACAACTTTGAAGCTCCGAGAGATGTGTGCTGTGCAAGTCCTTTACAGTTTTTGACATGACATGGGTGAAACATTTACTTGTTAAATTTTGTTGGGATGATTTTACCGTTATATGACAATAGACACATTTTATGCGAATGAAAAAAAAGCACAGATGAAACAATTAGGAACAAATACACTATCATTAGGAATGACACCGTCAGTGTAGAGATTGTAATAAGACGTAATATTAAACAAAAAAACAACCGACTTCACTTAGCCTCCACCTTTAAAAAAATCAAATGCCCGAGCTACTGTAAAAAGTACTCAAATCACTATAGGTGTGCCTATTATAGTTGAAGAGTTCCCTCGATTTCTCCAGGATCCCATCATCAGATCCTGAACTGATGACAATGGGACCAACTGTGAAGTATATACTCTTTCAAACAAAAAAAAAAATTCCAAATCGGCCAGCCGTCTTCGAGTAATCGGTGAACATACATTAAAAAAAAACTAAGATCCCGACGGATTGAGAATCCCGCAGATGGCGTTGGAATTGTTTAAAAATCTTTTTTTGGATATGTTAAAATCATACACAATATAAAGAAATCAGTAATAAACAGTCTGTAACAAAAAACAATTACCACAACGTCCACAACACGTCATGTGCGTCTAAAATACATAATTTACCTTCAGGCAAGTTTCCCGTAAAAATGTTTCGGTAACTATGAATAGGTTATGAGGCATGAATTTTACATCAAAGTTATCAGACTGGACGCGCCGTCACGAACATCATTAATTTTTTATCAAAAACATGAGTTTTCGGGGAAAAAAATATATAGAACAGCCTTTACCATTAGTCTGACTAAATAGTCCGTGTTCTAACTTTAAAACACGTTTATACACGATTCAACTTCAATACAAATCTAATGCATTAACTTGGTGACGTATTCTAATTTTAAAATACTTAAATAGTACATCAAAAACACAATCTATCACCAACATTACTCCAACACACAACAAATAATCAACCAATATTGAAGTTGTATTGGAGTTGCGTCGGAATCATTTTCAAGCAAATTCTGATATTTCTGATTCAGACGTTTAGGCGCTAGCTGTATTGCGTAGTTAATGAATTGGAGTTGTATTGAAGTTGGATCGTGTCTGAACGTGTTTTAAAGTTAGAATACGGCCCATGGTAAACTAAAATGGAGTTGTGCAAAGTGATGGGAAGTGGTCTAAAATGTTGACAGATTGGTGACTAGGTGAAAAAAGTATCTGGCGTCCGTTAGCTCGATGAGTAGACATGCACCATTAATCAAGCAGCATTTCTTTTATGAAATGTAATCAAATATTTATTTCTTATCATAAGATGTTTATTAGAGCATTGAACAGACTGGCAAACGAATTAGACATAGATGTATTTAACTGTAAGATAGCTGTTGTTAGACGCAATATGACGTTAAAATGTTTTAATTGAGATGGCTTAAAAATATTTGTCCTGCTTAGCAAAGTATTTTATTTTTATTGTAATTCAGCTTGTAACTAGGTTTTTTAAATTTGCCACTCCTGGTTTATACTTAATATTGTATTATATTATCTGGCTCTTATGTTGTGTGTTGCCGTGTTCGAGCGTTGTCACCTTGAATGTAATAATCTGTAGCTATAAGTGTGATTCTGCAATTGGCTTTCCATCTCTTATTAATTAGTGTTATTTTGTTTTGGCAGCTGTTGGATCTCCGTAACGTAAATATATAAATAAATATTGAAAGATCTTTACTATATTTCACTTTGCTCTTTCCTATATAAATATGCAAACATAAATATTTTCACGAAAACAAATTCGATAAACTCAAACATACCATATTTCATTTTAGAACAAGTTTCATAATGCAATTGTACGCGTATTGCACATTCAAATATTTGCCTTACATTTCAACTTATTTCCACAACCTCCCATCTTCCAACTGTTTCAAACCAAAATCATCCATCATACTTATACTATAAAGAACACAATCATTTGCAACTTAGTTAACTTTCAATATCTCCAAACTGGCTTATACTTGTTACTCCAAATGCAGTCTTCGGTCACATGGCACAAAGTTCAAATTCCAACGGTTACAGTAATGTTTTGGTGAATTATATAGAGTTGCTTGGAGCGATTGGTTCGGACCAGCGGATGCTGGAAGCTCATTTCCTGAACTCCCCTTTGTCGGGCCCAGGGCAACACGACGCGGAGGAAGCTTTGGCTTGGATTAAATTTTACTTAATCTAATAATTGACTAATGTTATACTAGTGACTCTGTGAACTTGTAAGCTTACCCAAACCTACACCTCTCATAGGATTACAAATAGGTTTAAAATATTACTTATGTTAAAATATGTAATAATAACTAAAACTCCCATTGTTGTATCACAGCAAACTCGCAAAGCTCATTGGACAGTATTTAAACTTTAAAACACGTAATACAACTCCAATATATTAACTATGCAATACAGCTAAATCAGAAATATCTAAATTTGCTTGAAAATTATTCCGATGCAACTCCAATACAACTTCAATATTGGTTGATTATTTGTTGTGTCGAAGTTATGTTAGAGATAGATTGTGTTTTTAATATATTGTTCATATATCTAGACACACGGCAGTGTGTCCGCCAAGTTCGAGCAAAAAAAAGCGGCACACCGGCCGTGGGTTATATTACACGAACCATTTCGGGCCAATTTCGACCACCCTATAACTCAAAACATATTTTATCTACGCATATGAAATTTCGAGTGTCTGTTGACATCCCCTTAATTGTCTAGAATACAAAATTTCATTATTCTACCTATAGCAGTTCTTGAGATATTGACGTCAGAAAATCGCTATTTTTACTATACACTCACTGACTCATCAAAAACCTAGACCACTTCCAATGGTCGTACTGACTTGAAATTTGGCATGGAGATAGGTCTTAAGGTCAAAATAAAGGGAAAAATCTGAAAACGGCCAAGTGTGAGTCAGTTTTAAAAATAGCGAAGGTGTAACTTTGTTCTACTATGAAGTCATAATGAACTAAATGGGTCTATCTTCCAATGGTCGTACCGACCTGAAATTTGGCTCGAAGGTTTGTCTTTAGGTCGAAATAAAGTAAAAATCTGAAAACGGCCAAGTGTGAGTCAGTTTCGAAAACAACGAATGTGTAATTTTGTTCTACTATAAGTAGGTATGGAGTGGAAATGAGATAAGACTTATTTAAATTTAGATACATACCAATTTAAGACAATACATGTTTGTCTTAAAGACAAGAACAATAAAATTGTTCACCACTCTGTGTGTGTCTGTTGCGGGAACCGAACCCACGATTTACGAAGTGCAAAGCAGGTCACTAGGTACACTAGGTGCGCTAAATCAGTCAAACAAAAATGAAAAGACTATTTTTTCTCGCATAGTCTAAATAATTTCTAATTTTACAACTAATAAAATCGCAGATTCAAGAACATGGAAATCATATATACTCTAAGATGGAATTATATATACTACTGCCCATCTCACTCTCCGATACGCCACGGGATGAGATGGGATGGTGCACTTCTAGGGCTACATAATAGGCCACCAATTATAATACCTACTGGTAGGCCTACCTACCAGTAGGTATTATAATTGGTGGCCTATTACCAAGTTATTAATTATCTACGTAGGTAGCGTACTTACAAACAGAATAAAGTACGTTATTGATGTATGTAATTATATGTAAGTAGGTACATTTTATGGGTGTAGGGAGCCAGTTTATTTGTAAAAATCACCTATAAATAAATAGTAAAATAGAATTAGACGCTTAGTATAAAGGGTTATAGTATAAAGTACATACCTAAGTGGAATGAGACATTTCCTAAAGCAAAAGTGATAAAAAATAATAAAGAACCTACACCTAACAAAAATAAATGAAATCCCATCAAAAACATAAATGCACGTTACATAGAAATACCTAAAATTATAATAGTCAGAGAAACGCACACCGGTTTTTTTAGCAGTTTCCTGATAACATTTATTATTTTCAGTACTTTTTAATGATGTAACTTGGCAAGTTTTAATAGTAAATTATATACTTGACACATTGCAGTCCAAAGGTGTCGATTCATTGCATTGAAAAGGTGTGTAGTGTGTGAAAACTTGCCAAGTAACATCATTAAAAAGTACTGAAAATAATAAATGTTATCAGGAAACTGCTAAAAAAACCGGTGTGCGTTTCTCTGACTATTATAATTTTAGGTATTTCTATGTAACGTGATACTTATTCAAAATGTACCTTAAAAACTGCTGGAAATCAAGTGTGCATTCCTATAACTATTTATGATTTGAGGTATTTTTATGGAACTAGGTACTTATTCAGATCTCACTTCTTTTATAGGCGAAGCATTCCCATAGTATCGAACTTGGCAGCCTTTCACATTTATGTTTTTGATGGGATTATAATTACAATACAGCACTTTGGCGATCGCATTACTGCTACATGTTTTCGCTACGTAGAAAAATGACTGCTGTGCTACGGCCTACAGAGCGTAGCACGCGTAGCACCGTGTAGCAGTTATGCTAAAATAAAACAGCCGGTCACTTGGTAGGTAAAGCCAACGGCAATAATATGTATACACAATTGAACCTTATTACAAAGAAATAAGGTGCAAAAGTTTTAATATATTTTTGAGTTGGCTGTAATCTATACATATAAAAGAAGAAACTGACTGACTGACTGACTGACTGACTGACATATCAACGCACAGCCCAAACTGCTGGGTGTAGAGATTTCAAATTTGGCACATAGGTTCCTTATAAGGTCTAGGGGAGCACTAAGAAAGAATTTTTCAAAAGTCACCCCCTAAGGGGGTAAAATGGGGGTCCAAAGTTTGTATGGCGAAACAAGATTTGTTAGACTATTTTATTCGAAACTTCACAGGAGTATTCCTAACGATAAATGAGTAAACACGTGTTTCAGGTTTTTTTGAAATTCAACCCCCAAAAGGGGCAAATATGGTCACAAAGTCTGAAAATCAACATGGGTATCGTATCCTTTTTGAGTACTTATAGTACGCGGGCGAAGCCGCGGGAAAAGGCTAGTAAATAATACGTAGAGTCGTAGACGCACTCGTTACCACGAGCCACGACGGGCTGCGGCGTAGCCGTCGCTACGAATCACGAGTACCATTGAACTCATATAATAAGAGCAGTTTTTAGCGTCACTCGGGTGCCGTATTCTAATTTTATAATACATAAACAATACATTTTAAACACAATCTATCTCAAACATAAATCCAACACACAACAAATAATCAACCAATATTGAAATTGTATTGGAGTTGCAGCGGAATAATTTTCAAACAAATTCTGATATTTCTGATTTAGCTGTATTGCGTAGTTAATGTATTAGGATTGTATTGAAGTTGGATCGTGTCTATACGTGTTTCTAAGTTAGAATATGTCCCCGTATCTCTTCGGCAAAAGGGGTCGTATTAGGACCTCTTTTTCTGTGCCAGTTTTGCGGGCTGACTGTAATTCTGTGTATACTAGTTCAATGACGAGGACCTATGTGTAAAACAAAGCAAGAAATGGATATAATCTTTCTGAGGAATTTTTTTAAGATAATTAATAGTTTCAAGTCAGATTAGTAAAATATATTGCCTGTCCAAGCCACAAATTATAAATGCCTTTACTACAATGACTTCTATTTCAGCGTTAAAGTTAGAAAAGTAACTCTTTTCTCTTTCTTTTTTATCGTATGAACAACATACATACACAGATTAAATAGTTTTTTTAAAGTTCAGAATATATATTTGCAGGACATGTTGTTTTCTATACATGTACTCACTAAAATATGCCGGGGAATTGAATGGACACAATAAAAGCTAGGTACTTACCTTTAAAATACTATTTATTGCATTATCATTGTTTAAATCAGAGGTGGAAATATAAGTATTGAAATAAAATGTCACATATTCACATGTTGTCATGTCACATGTTGGTTGATTTATTTTATAATGGCAGAGATTGCTTTTTATTAGAGATGCGCAAAACGCTTCACTGTATGAAAATATTGATTCATATCTTTCGCTCGCGGAGATTTGTATCACTCATTTCGCTTCTTTTGCTCATTTCGCTCAGTGGATCTGTTCGCATATTCGTATCGTCTCACTCGTTTGACTCGGCCGGCTCATTCGAATCATAAGTGGGAAAGAGCGAGAAAGTAACACTGTACTGCCCGCCTTTGTACTTTGTTTATTTTTCCTTTATCACGTTTGTTTTGTTACTTTTTTATGTACAATAAAGTGTTTACATACATACATACATAAATACTGTAAACACTGAGATAGATGAGTTACTGAGTAAGTTAAATCTTCCGTGAGTTGAAGAGTGAGGCACTCGTGAACGACCCATGTCTACTTTTTAGGGTTCCGTAGTCAACTAGGAACCCTTATAGTTTCGCCATGTCTGTCCGTCCGTCCGTCCGTCCGCGGATAATCTCAGTGACCGTTAGCACTAGAAAGCTGAAATTTGGTACTAATATGTATATCAATCACGCCGACAAAGTGGTAAAATAAAAAGAGGAAAAAAATGTTTGATAGGGTACCTCCCCTATAAGTAAAGTGGGGATTGATTTTTTTTTAATTTCAACCCTAACGTGTGATAAATTGTTGGATAGGTATTTAAAAATGAATAGGGGTTTAGTAAAATAATTTTTTGATAATGTAAATATTTTCGGAAATAAACGCTTCAGAAGTAAAAAAAATGTTTCCCCCCCCCTCTAACTTTTGAACCATAAGTTTTAAAAATATGAAAAAAATCTCAAAAGTAGAACTTTATAAAAACTTTCTAGGAAAATTATTTTGACCTCGATACGTTGAATATTTTTTGGAAAAAAAATTACAAAAGAATTTCTGAACTAAGTTTGTAATTTAACCGTATAAGCAGGTGTTTATTGTACCTGTAATTTCTACAAAATCACAATGAAATGACGTGCTTTCAAATAACCCAACCATGGGCCCATTTTTTAAACTCTTAAGTGGGGACACTTACTGTGACGGACGGAAAACTACGGAACCCTACACTGAGCGTGGCCCGACACGCTCTTGGCCGGTTTTTATCAATCAATCCACCTTTTTTTCTGACGTTGTTTATAGTTAATATTTCTTTTGGCTAACAAATACAAGTAATTATATTGCGATTAAACAGAATTTTCATTAGTAATTTGTGGACGAATTTAGTGAAAGGGCCCACTTTGTCGATTTACACGGATACTTTTTTATTTCACTTATAATTTAAATTACCTCGTGTAATTTTAGGAAGTATGAATAACTCCATATTGTCGAACTGGGGCCTTTTTTCTTGGATCGACACATTTATTCTACTTAAACCCTGCAAGAAATAGACTCTGTCAATCTGAATTTGACATCTGCTCCCTCAAAGAATTCATACTCGACTTATTTACCCAGCCGGGTTGTTTTGATGTCGTCATCACCCGAATTGCAAACAGGTAACTTGGGAAGCTTGTTTTACAAACGCCTTTCTCACATTCGTCACATCTTTCACGCAATGTAATTTGAACCTTAACAGACTAACTATAAAATTCACATTCGCTGAAAAAATTTAGTGTAGTTAGAACGTTTTTAATATAAGGATAAAGGGAGTCAAAACATTCGTAATGTCTTTAAGATATTGCGTTTTGAGTCTTAATGCAATAAACATAGGGTTTCAATTCCTTGCGAAACTTCGGTGCTGTTGGAATCTTTGTGTTGTAAGGTGGAAGGGAGACAAAAGACGTCTGCCGTCTTTATTATGATTGACATATGATAAAGATTCGGTGACGCGAATTAATGAAGATTGTGAAGGTTGACTTCCTTTATTATTGTCTTTTTTATGGGAAAAAGCTGTACTGCGACATTTTTTGTAAAATAATAAAAACATTACACGTGATAGTATATATCAAAAGGTAACATTTAGCGGCCAGCACTTACGCTTTTATCGCCAAATGGTACCTTTTAAAAAAAAATGTCACATATATTATTAGCATACCCCGGATTTTTGGGGGCAGAAATGATTTCGTGTGTTTATTGTAGAATAGCTACCAAACTATGAATAAAAATAGGTATAAAGATCCAAACGGGCTTCGAAATGTTCAAATAAATTCTTTTTCTATAGTTTTTACCTACATTTTGGCCAGTGTAAATAATTTATGTAAATAAGTGATGTATTCGGGTATGTATTAGTGACGTAATACAACTGTAACTGTCCATAACTAAAACATTAAAAAAATAAAAATAAAACCATTATGAGCGTTTTATGATTGTAAAATCTGTGAATTCCAATCATAAAAAATCATAAAATCATTTATTCAAGTAGGATTTCTAATCACTTATGAATCGTCAAAGTACATTAGTCAATATATTTATACTATTTCCAAATAATCCAAAAGTATCCTAACGTCATTATTTCTTATTTATGGCCACGCATTTTTATCAGTAAGATACTCTTTCACGCTGTAGTTAGCATTGTGCAACAGACCAGTTTTTATATATAGTTAAAATCTAGGAAAGGGAAAATCTAGAACGTCCTTTGGTAACTTATTGTATAGAAATACTTGCATCATCCCAAAAAAGATTTCTGAACCCTCTTAGCTCGAGATTAATACTGAATCAATCATTATTAATACTGAAGTTAGGATCTCCTAAGACTATTATCGTGTACCACAATGGATCTGTTTCATTTATATCTGTACAATACAATATAATACAAATATTCTTCATTGAAATCCTCGAAAGAAAACCAATACAGAAAATAAGAAAATTAAAGTAGAGGCAAACAACAGGCTCTCCTCAATACAACCTTCCTTGGAATAGAACCTATCTATAAGCTTTATTTTTATTTTATTATAGAGACACACCAACAGTACATAAACAAAACATGTAAATGACATTAAGAGCAAGCTGACACGTAAAATATTTATGCACCAATAACAGGTGTGCGTGCAACAACACTCAAAACAGTTTAGAGGCTTTTACATTACATTTACACTTAATATTTAAACTAAAATTTAACTACATGGGTTAGAAAATCATGAATGTGTATTTAATATACATTGCACATTACATTGGAGTCAGTGGTAGTAAACCCACTACTAGCTTTGGTAAAAAAGGAAGATTGCGAATAGAAAAATTCCAAAACCAGAACTTGATGCTGAGGCTGGCTTTTTTCCAGGAGCCGTATTCTAATTTTAAAATACATAAACAATACATTAAAAGCACAATCTATCTTCAATATAACTCCAACACAACACACAACAAATAATCAACCAATATTGAAGTTAATGGCGTTGCGTCGGAACAATTTTCAAGCAAATTCAAATTTCTGATTCAAACGTTTAGGCACTGGTCCCACCGCGGGCGAGTAACTATGAGCTATCGGCTATTTTCTAGCCCAAGAAACGAACAAAAGATAATCGCTTCCGTGTAAATAAAAGAGAGAGATGTATATTTATAGTTCATCGCAGTGTGAACAGCCAGCTATGAACTATAAATATATATCTCTCTCTTTTATTTACACGGAAGCGATTATCTTTTGTTCGTTTCTTGGGCTAGAAAATAGCCGATAGCTCACAGCTTACTCGCTCGCGGTGGGACCAGTGCCTTAGGCGCTAGCTGTATTGTGTAGTTTTGGAGTTGTATTGAAGTAGGATCATGTCTAAACGTTTTTTAAACTTAGTATACGGCCCTAGGTATTTTAATTTTAATGACAATACTTACAGTAAATTTTGTCGAGCCGTTGAAAACATCTCCAAGGTTTCCGCTTCCCAAAGGTTGTCTGGAAGAGATCGCTCTTTAGCGATAAGACCGCCAATTGTTTTGCCTCTGCTTTTTTGTTTGTGACTTGTGTATACTTTGTGTCTATTATTTGAGGTGTGCAAAAAATAGTATTTATGTTATGTTATGTTACATCTCGTCATATTGTAATTCGAAAAGCAATCGTCTGTCGCAGCTACAAAGGCAGGTTATCAACAGTGACGACGACAGGTGACACCCATTATGCAATGTTTGCGAGTGTTTGGAGCTGACATGGGGCTTTCTTTGATGTGCGTACAGTCACCGGCAATAGTATCTTCCTACACGAAGACCGCAAAAAATATGTGACACGCTCTTATTTGTAGGGCCATAAAGACTGTGTACGATAAAATCCGGACATGAATGATCTGGTATATCTTTTTTTCGGTACCACATATTCAAGCAACACTTCTTTTAAATAATTTGTGGTCAATCAAGCTACATATTAAAATTACAAACATAATATAACGTACCGTATCTGTGACTTTGAGCACTATATATTCCACAGTGCCTATATTTTTTTGTCCACGGTGTTCTGACAGTGTTTACCAAATTTTCCTGTGAAAAATAGTTTTTTATTTTTTATTAGATAAGCCAAATTATACCTTATTACAGTCTTTAAGAGCGTGTCACATATTTGCGGCCTTCATGTAGGAAGATACAATTGCCGGTGACTGTACGTACAGTGTTGTGTCTCTTTCCAACATACACTATTAGAATGCGCAACTATGAGAGATAAAAGCACGACCATTATGGATCCGCAAGGTCTATTACGAGTCCGGTAAGTCCGTTTTTAGGGTTCCGTACCCAAAGGGTAAAAACGGGACCCTATTACTAAGACTCCGCTGTCCGTCTGTCTGTCTGTCCATCTGTCACCAAGCTGTATCTCATGAACCGTGATAGTTAATAAGACAGTAGAAATTTTTACAGATGATTTATTTCTGTTGCCGCTATAACAACAAATACTAAAAACTAACATAAAATAAATATTTAATGGGCTCCCATACAAGAGACATGATCGCCGTTTTTATAGATAATGGTACGGAACCCTTCGTGCGCGAGTCCGACTCGCACTTGACCGGTTTTTCGATTTCTATACTATTTTGCAGTAACTAATTTTTATCAATAATATCACTAAGTTTAATGCACCTTTATCTTCAGCTGCTCCGCGATTTATGCTAGGGGAGGTGAGGAAAGTAAAACTTTTATTAATTAAAATAAAACTTAAATTTTAGTTCAGTACTTGTCCGAATGTAAAAGAAATTAACTTAAGTTGTGGTTTCCTATAGTAAGATAAGCATCAAACTCGATTGTAACATAGATATAAATATATATAGGCCTCCTAGCCTAGTCGGTAGTTACGCTGCCTACGAAGCAGGAGGTCCCGGGTTCGAATCCTGGTCAGGGCATTTATTTGTGTGTTTATCACAGATATTTGTTCCAGAGTTATGGATGTTTTCTATGTATATAAGTATTTATATATATCTATATATTATATATATCGTCGTCTAGTACCCATAACACAAGCCTTATTGAGCCTTACCGTGGGCCTAGGTCGATTTGTGTAAGATTGTCCTATAATATTTATTTTATTTATTTATATAAGAGCATGTAAGATTACTACTATTACTAGATAGCCCTTCCCTAGGATTACTAACAGATGTTAGTAATTCTAGGGAAGGGCTCCCAGTCACATCTTAAAGATCAAAAATACCACTCGAACTGGGATTGGACAAACCTTGCTAACGTTTGTAGTTATCTCATTTACTCGCCCAATTAATTTTCCACTTGCAACAGCCTTTTCAGAGTTAGTTCCACAGATTCAGTTCTAAATATAGCTCTCAGCTTACCCAAAATCCCGGCATTTATCCGATAAAACCGTACCTGTAAGAAAATAAACAATTCTGTTAGTTATTTCGCAATGAACTTGTTTTTTTTTTGCGTTTTAAGTGGTTTTGTTGATCTCATTATATATCATCGTATCATATATCTGACGTGACATTCTCTGAATTCATTTGACATTTCTCGCGCCCAGAAATATGTAAGTAGGCGCGACAAAATGCACTAAAGTAGGTAATAATGCAATATCAATTCAAGACAGTATTTTAAGTACGAAAGCCGCTCCGAGGGCCTAATTAATGGATGCCTCGCCGTAACTCAAGATTGCTTTGTTGTCGTACTAATGTCATTTCTTGCTCCTCGTTGTCTTTAGGGTTTACTTATGGATTCAATTTTGGCAAATAAAAATAGTTGAGAATAGTCGGATCCTGCATTATCACCTCAAAAAAAAAATTTTTTTATTCATTATAAAAAATCAAAAAGTTAACAGAAAATGTGAAAATGATATGTATAAATAAATAAATGTATATGTGTTATGTGAATGAAATGTTTGTTTTAAGATGTATGTATGTTGGAAACTGAATTCATAGACATGACAAAACTTCCATGAGGGTTTTTTTTTTATTTTTATTAATTGGTGCCGATTTTAATTTAAATTTATTTGATGAAAATAATTATGAGAAACAAAGATACAGTTTGCCTGGTAAGCGATCACGATGCCTATAAACGCCTGCAACTCCAATGGAGTAACATGCGCGTTGCCCACCCTTTAAAAGCCTGGACACTTCTTTTTGGATGAAACTCATAATGTAATCATCCTCATTCTTTTTTTATACGATGACGGTGGCAAAAAGCATACGGATCGCCTGATGGCCTCCGTAGCCTGCAACTATAGAGGAGTCACAAGCGCGTTGCTAACCATTTAATATAAAGGAGGGTAGACTGAGTTGACGGCTCTTAGAGACAGGAGGGTCCTCTTTGAGCTCATTCTGATAAAGACTAAGCGAATTGATTTTTTTTTATACAGCTAGCGCCTAGACGTCTGAATCAGAAATATAGAATTTGCTTGAAAATTATTCCGATGCAACTCCAATACAACTTCAATATTGGTTGATTATTTGTTAAATTGTGTGTTGTAGTTATGTTTGAGATAGATTGATTTTTAAAATAAGAATCTTTTTCTGAATTTTAAGGCGCGGCAGCAACCCCTAAAACTGGCTTCAAAATTATTAATAAAATCTACACCTATTTTCTCATGCCAGACCCTAGTTTAAGGGGTTGAGAGACAGAAAAAATCAAATTCATGAAAGAAGCAACAGCCTAATAGTTAGTCCTTCAGTTTTAGTAATACTTCGTCATTTTTTTGCCTCGGCCGTGACCTAAAATTAACTGTAACAGTCACATTGTATATCTGAAACCATAAACACTGCTTCTGCTAAAAGGCAAACAAAAAGGCTTACTTCCGCCGGCACTCACAAATATGGCGGCGTTTTATTGATATAAATGGCTTCTCTGGTGTATACATATCAGAGACACGTGAAGAATAAAGAATGACAATCGCCATACAAAGTCTCGTTTATAATAAGTAATTAGTCACTAAATACATTCGAAAGCGCTTCTTCAAAAAAAAGCGGGTTTCGGCACTCTCAGTGTTCTCAGTGTTTCAAAATGGAACTCAGTAACGCGTGTATGGTCTAAAACGCGTGAGTTAGAGTGTAAAAATATTGTAATATTAATATGAAATTCTCACTCACGAAAAACTCACGTCTCTTTTATCACTTCGCACGACATGTTTCGGAGAGTCTAGGTCTCCATGCAGTAGTGCGCCACGGGCTGGTTCGAATAGCATTCTTAGTGCTTGGAGACGGAGACATAGCCTATCCGAAACATGTCACGCGAAATGACAAAAGAAACGTAACTGTAACCGTTTATATTTTAGTATGTCTCACGAAAGTTAAAATTTTATTTTAGTTTATGTTTTCTGAATTACTATTATGCGGGGATTTTTTTTATATTGACCTTATTTTCTACTCTATATCTTCTATTTGAGTAAAGGAAGTAATATTGAAATCACGGGTAACGTAAAAATATTCAAAAAAAGCCAATGTCGCTATCGCTATAGAGCTTTAAACTTTTTCAGAGTTCATTAAATGGTGATGCGCTGTTATACAGGCCTGAGACTTTATGCCAGTATGTATTATTTCCATAAATTAGTATGGGTTGACATCAGCTAGCTCAAACGTATCCGCATCGTGGTTCAGTAATATCATCTACGAGAATGAGGTGACGTGACACGCGACTTTATACGGATACTAAATGTCTCTATTTTTTACCTGTCTCTGACATTTACTTATATATGCGTATGTTACAATGCTGTATGATTTGAATTCCTTATCTTGAAATTAAAACTGATTGCTCGAGGTAGATGTGGTGTAAAGTATTTCTGTTTAGATGAAGTGCTTAAGGCGAAGTAGGTTTGTGCAAGAAGGTGTAAACAATAAGGTTTACATGGTAGTTTTGTTTAAATCTGCAAAATCTGGATATAGCCAGATACAGTCAACAAATTTAATTCATAGGGCACACCATAGAATATTCTCGTATTGGCAGCTGCCTGCGGATACGTAAAAAATAATTTTAAACAAAAAAGAACCGACTTCACTTAGCATCCACCTTTCCAAAAGCAAATGCTCGAGCTGCTCTAAAAAAATACTTAAATCACTATAGGTGTGCCTATAATAGTTGAAGAGTTCCCTCGATTTCTCCAGGATCCCATCATCATATCCTACATAACCTGGTTACAATGGGAACAACTGTGAAGTATACTCTTTCAAACAAAAAAAGAATTTTCCAAATCGGTCCAGCCGTCTTCGAATAATCGGTGAACATACATAAAAAAATAGCAAAAAAAACAAAGATCCCGACAAATTGATAACCTCCTCCTTCGAAATCTTGAAGTCGGTTGAAAACGGAACTGTACATTAAACGATATGGTTCTATAGTGGTCTATGAATCAAATTTGTCGACTGCATCTTAACAAATAAAATTACATGGTAAGATTACGAACTTTTTTTTAAATATAATACCATCAATCTCTTTAGTAAAAATGGCTGTAAAAAATCTTTACATCAGTTCCTGGGCCGTATTCTAACTATATAATTTTGAACAAAAAAGAACCGACTTCACTAAACATCCACCTTTCCAAAAGCAAATGCTCGAGCTGATGTAAATAATTTTAAACAATAAAGAACCGACTTCACTAAACATCCACCTTTCCAAAAGCAAATGCTCGAGCTGATGTAAATAATTTTAAACAAAAAAGAACCGACTTCACTAAACATCCACCTTTCCAAAAGCAAATGCTAGAGCTGATGTAAATAATTTTAAACAAAAAAGAACCGACTTCACTAAACATCCACCTTTCCAAAAGCAAATGCTCGAGCTGATGTAAATAATTTTAAACAAAAAAGAACCGACTTCACTAAACATCCACCTTTCCAAAAGCAAATGCTCGAGCTGATGTAAATAATTTTAAACAAAAAAGAACCGACTTCACTAAACATCCACCTTTCCAAAAGCAAATGCTCGAGCTGATGTAAATAATTTTAAACAAAAAAGAACCGACTTCACTAAACATCCACCTTTCCAAAAGCAAATGCTCGAGCTGATGTAAATAATTTTAAACAAAAAAGAACCGACTTCACTAAACATCCACTTTTCCAAAAGCAAATGCTCGAGCTGATGTAAATAATTTTAAACAAAAAAGAACCGACTTCACTAAGCATCCACCTTTCCAACACCAAATGTTCGATCTGCTGTAAAAAATACTCAAATCACCATAGGTGTGCCTATAATAGTTGAAGAGTTCCCTCGATTTCTCCAGGATCCCATCATCAGATCCTGACATGGTTACAATGGGACCAACTGTAAAGTCTCTTTCAAACGAAAAAATATTTTTTCAAATCGGTCCAGCCGTCTTCGAATAATCGGTGAACATACATAAAAATAAAAAAATAGCGAAAACAAAGATCCCGACGAACTGATAACCTCCTCCTTCGAAATCTTGAAGTTGGTTGAAAACACGCTTAGACACGATCCAACTTCAACACAACTTCAATGCATTAGCAACGCAATACAGCTAGCGCCTACGTCTGAATCAGAAATATCTGACTTTGCTTGAATCTCAATACAGCTTCAATATTGTTTGATTGTTTGTTGTGTATTGGATTTATGATTAACTAGCTTTTGCCCGCGGCTTCGCTCGCGTTAAATTCGGGGTAACACGGTTCCCCTTTGCCCCCCGTAATGCTCCATACAAACTTCCACCCCCCATTTTAGGGAAGTGGGGGGTTAGAAAGAGACAAAAAGTAGCACCGCTCGCCGCCGGCAGGGTGTTCATCCCCACACCCTGGAGCCCAATGGGTCGCGCACAGTACGATTTAAGAGGAATTTCCTCCCACGAACGCTGCGGCTGTGGAATGAACTTCCTGCCGAGGTTTTCCCAGTGGGCTACAGTATGAGGTTCTTCAAAAAAGGAGTGTATAGGTTCCTAAAGGGTAGGCAACGCGCATGTAAATCCTCTGGGGTTGCAGGCGTCCATAGGCTACGGTAACTGCTTACCACCAGGCGGGCCGTATGCTTGTTTGCCACCGTCGTGGTATAAAAAAAAAAAAAAAAACCTATGTCACTCTCCATCCCTTCAACTATCTCCACTTAAAAAATCACGTCAATTCGTCGCCCCGTTTTGCCGTGAAAGACGGAAACTACAAACAAACAAACACATACACTTTCCCATTTATAATATTAGTATGGATAGATTGTGTTTTTAATGTTTTGATGATGTTTTTTTAATTAGAATACGGCACCCTGTACTGCAACAATCTTTAGGTACGGTCAACCAATTTTATTCCTAGGCCACTGTAGAACCTTGTCGTAATGACAGTTGCCCGTGGATACATATAAACGTAACCTATTCGCTACCAAACTAACTGTGACAAGGTTCTAGAGTGGCCTAGGAATCAAATTGGTTGACTGTACGAGTGAAACTATGCATGGAGAGAAAACTCACGTCAATTCCGCTAGCATTAGAGGAAAGTATAGTCACACTAGTTCAATAATAAAGTCACGGCTGGAAGAAAAGCAACCGTTAGCTAACAAGTCGACAAATAACGATTCCGCGGAGTGGATCTCGGCGCACTAACGACCACTCCGTACTAAACAAAGCACATGGGGCCGTATTCTAACTTTAAAACACGTTAAAACACGATCCGACTTCAACACAATGCCAATGTATTAATAATGCAAATACTCGTAGCTAATGTTTAAACATCTGAATCAGAATTTGCTTGATAATTATTCCGATGCAACATAAACATTGGTTGATTATTTGTCGTGTGTTGGAGATAGATTGTGTTTTTACTCGTAATGTATTACTTATATAATTTAAAGTTTATCTGCTTTCTGTGCTATAACGGATCGTATTTTGTAATTTGGCTTCAATAAAGTTAATTTTGTTAATTTACTAATCGCATTTTGATTCATACATATGATTTTTGGACCTTTGAGCCGGCTAGGGTCCGGGAGGGGGGGTCTGTTTAATTAATGTTTAACGTGTAGTTACAAAGCCTGTGGCGGATTTCAACTTGTAAATTTTGATTGTTGTGTGACAAAGCCTGTGGTTGACCTGTTTTTGTATCTACCTGACGAAGCCTGCGGCTTGGATTTTAAAATTGTGGATAAAATAATTATTAATAGTAAATATATAACTTAATTTCGGATATTAAAGTTAGAATACAACACATGTTCTGTTGTTATACATATAGACAGTTCTACTATTTTATACATATATAAGACAACACAGCATCATCTTACATTTTTTTTTACTGCTTGCTTCGGGATTGGTCAATATTAGCTTAAATACAATTTTATAGTTATTTAAGTTTTTACTAACAAGATAATTTATTTTTTAATCACGGTCGCGTTGTAACAACAATACTCATTAGAAAGAGATGCCTGCAAACTTGTACATTGTAGCTTTATAAAACGCCAGTCTGTTTTGTGCAGATGTATTTAAATATAACTTACTAAAACAGAAAACTGTGGACGACTTGCTCCAGGCGAATGCTAGGCTAGCTTCATCAATATTAAACCTGCAGGTGGACTGATAATGACGTAATGAGAACTCGGCTCATTTAATAACTGGGATTTCGTCCCGAGCTCTCTAAGCCCCTTTCAAGCGCTCTAGTCCCCTTTTGAGCGCAAGTTTCTTTCAACTGAGCGTTTTAGTTGAATATTTATGTGTGGAAAATAGTAATTATTTCACCTGCTTTAACTTTTAAACAGGTGGCTTTTGGTACTAATGATCGTAGCCGTGGTGTACACTTAAAAGCCCTTCTATTTCTCACTCCAAAAAGAATACATACAATATATTTTAAGAGTAATGTGGAGAAAAAAAATTACTCATCCCAGTGCCAAAATCTCGAAAATATAAATTGCCCATATATTCGATTATGGTATCATTTTCGTATAAAATAAGTACGCTCAATATTTTTTTTAATTTTTACATTTTCACGTAAAAATACCGACATACAATTGTTTTTATATCCTCTTTTCATTTCATTACGAAAATCTACCTATGTTTTATTTATTTCATTATTTAATAACACAAAAAAAATGTTTAGAAATAAAGGAAAAGTAGAAAAATCCACTACCTCAGGCGAGACTCGAACTCGACTGGATTTTTCTACTTTTCCTTTATTTCTTAACATTGTGGTATCGTTAGCAGACGTTCTGCTTAATACAAAACAGAAAATATAATAATAAAAACCGTTTTATTTCCTATTAACTATAAAGAGTATGCATAAATCATATTGGTTTAAGTAAAGTATTAATTTGGGTCCACACTCACTGAAAACAGTTTTGTTATATTTGGAATTATTTTAGTATGAAACAAAGATTTATACATGACTAGCCTTTTCCCGCGGCTTCGCCCGCGTACTATAAGTACTCAAAAAGGATACGATACCCATGTTTATTTTCAAACTTTGTGACCACATTTGCCCCTTTTAGGGGTTGAATTTTCAAAAAACCAGAAACACGTGTTTACTCATTTATCGTTAGGAATACTCCTGTGAAGTTTCGAATAAAATTGTCTAACAAATCTTGATTCGCCATACAAACTTTGGACCCCCATTTTACCCCCTTAGGGGGTGAATTTTGAAAAATCCTTTCTTAGTGCATCCCTAGACCTTATAAGGAACCTACGTGCCAAATTTGGAATCTCTAGAACCAGCGGTTTGGGCTGTGCGTTGATATGTCAGTCAGTCAGTCAGTCAGTCAGTCAGTCAGTTTCTTCTTTTATATATTTAAATTTAATAAGGACGTAACATGATTAAATAAGTATGTTATGTAGGCATACATAGTAATACACCAGTAAGAAAATTATAGTTGAAACAGGTCGTCCAGTGTGTGTTTCCCCCACCTCCCACAAAAGTAGGGACCTTTGTGCCCCATTTGCAGTCTCTCGTATTTTTTATAAAAACGGTTGAAGTTACCACAAAACTTTCAATTATATTCTTCATGTAATTCTCTACAACACTTGCCTTTGAACTATGTTGCTAAGACTTATAGTTTTCTACCTATGTGACGCGAAAATAAACCTCTCCGTGCTTACCCCCACCGCACCATAAATTTAGGGGGCTCCCTTTCCTAAACTGGCCTATGGGTCCTTAGACTCCTTAGGTCTCACTATGCAAAAAAGGATTCCGTCATCACTAAAATCCGTATAATGCCCTTTACTGTCATGTACACCACCGACTAGTGGTAATGGTTTTCAAATAGTATATAAATGATACAGACTAAATAGGTACAGTAGGTAAGATAACAACAAAATGATTTAACTCGATGCAATAATTTATTGGAACCTACCTTAAGCCGTTAAGATTACGTTGCTTAAATATCACATTATTTAATTTTTCCTAGAAAACTAGAAACACCCTTTTTTACATGTCCAATCCTCAAAAAAACCGAAGTGAATCCCTAATAATTACTGATTAGTTTTTTTAATGAACGCAACATTACAATTGAATATATTTTCACATTACTCATGCAAAAGTATTGATTTATACAAGTCAGACTTGTTACAAAGTTGGAAACTATTTTAGCGACAAGCATAGCAACACTATATTTAAAAGCAGTAAATTGTCTCCGTCCGCTGTGACCCATAAATGCCTAAACAGTTGATCGATAGCTGATTGCAACTAATGAGCTAATGACATTTGCTTTGGAAAATAGGTATAACATGTTTGTTCATGTCATGTAGATTAAATTTACTCTTCGAGGTCGAATACTCATTGTCATTAATATCCTGCATGATGAATATAACGGTTTTAATTAAATTGCTTAGTTAGGTTATTAGAAAATAACTATCTATAATGTCTTTATGGCCCTAAATGCTAAACCGTATATGTATGTTATTAATAGAAAAGATACTTAAAATACACACATCTCATCATAAATAAAAACAATACACAACAAAAGTTGTTTGCTGCTTCCACATCTAGAAATCTTATTACAAATGTATTATGTTTCGGTTGAAAAACAAATGTAACAAGTACGCCCAAAACGCCATATTTTAAATCTCGAAATACTCGCAAATGCATCTGCGCATAAAAAGCACATTATAGCGCCAGTGCGCCAGCGGTCGAGATACCGGATTACTGGTTCAGCTTACCAAACTCTCGCCTGTTAAGCCCGTTGCAAAATATTGTATAGAAGCGATTTTTAATAAAAAGAAAACAAAGAAAAAAATATTTCAAAATCTATAAGTTTACGGTTCCACTCACGTGTATTTAATTTAGTTCCAACTCGCGATATATTTTGGAGAGCCTAGGTCTCCATAGGTCTCCATCTTCAAGCACTAAGAGTGCATTTGCATATGTTCTTGAATCTATCACTGCGTTCACCATGCCTAATCGTGGTACCAGCGTGAGGATCGCCAAGATATTATACACTGGCTGGATTCCAGTGGCGAGTGCTATGTAAGTTGTTAGGAATAAAAGCGTGCATGCACGTTACTTTTTACACCGCCACTGAAGGCGGCGATAAGCTGCAGCGAGATTGGCTGTGTCGAGCGATCATTCCGTTCCCCTTTTTGGTTAATCAAACAGTTTAACTATACAGATGAAACTCTGTATTTTGTTATTTAGGTTTATTGTTTTAAGTCGACGTACGACAATACAATATTTTATTACAATCAAGCTAGTCTGATGATGATGACCGATGGAAGTAATAAGAACACTGTGATAAAACAATGAAAGCTCATTGTGTTTGGTTGGGTTGGGGTTTGTTAGTATCATCTCGTGGAGCGTCAAAAGCTTGTTTTAAAAAACGAAATTTTGAAAACTTATTGATAAAATGAATACAAGGTGTAACATAAATGCTGCTTATCCGTTTAGGGGCATAATTGGTACCGTATTCTCGGTATTTTAATTATGAAAAACTAAGAAAAAAAAAATTTCGCGCAAAAATTTTGTATGGTAGGTTGGCCGGCTGGGACTACGTGTCCCGTACAAAATAGTAGTTTATCTACACTCATATTGTAAGTTCTCTAAAACGTGTTCGAAAATGGTAGGCAATGGCTAGCATTACCACGACCGATTTTACTATGATAAGCTTTTTATCCGTGGCAGTAACGTAATTTTAACTTTTCATGCTCAATTATTGATGTGCTATGAGTTTTGATAACATAATGTATACCTGCACGCTCCCGCGCGGCCGCCGACAGCCCGACACGCGCCTCCCCGACCGCCGGCACAATCGAGTTGGCCATGGGGCGGTGCAATGGCGGCCATTCTATGGTTTCGGAATACGGCATTTATGATAAATAATATGAGTGTAGATAAAGGCCTAATCACGTACAGTTGCATACACTGCTTTATCTACACTCATATTATTTATCATAAATGCCGTATTCCGAAACCATAGAATGGCCGCCATTGCACCGCCCCATGGCCAACTCGATTGTGCCGGCGGTCGGGGAGGCGCGTGTCGAGCTGTCGGCGGCCGCGCGGGAGCGTGCAGGTATACATTATGTTATCAAAACTCATAGCACATCAATAATTGAGCATGAAAAGTTAAAATTACGTTACTGCCACGGATAAAAAGCTTATCATAGTAAAATCGGTCATGGTAATGCTAGCCATTGCCTACCGTTTTCGAACACGTTTTAGAGAACTTACAATATGAGTGTAGATAAACAATTTTTTATCGCGTCGAGAAATTTACTACTCCTACTTTTTCTTAGTTTCAATACGATACCAATTATGCCTTTAAACGAATCACTAGTTATTATTATTGCAATTTAAAATACACAAACAATACAATCTATATCAAATAGAACTAAAGCACACAACCAGCAATCAATCAATATTCAAGTTGACTTGGAGTTGTAATTTAAAATACACACAAAATACAATCTATTTCAAATACAACTCCAGCACACAACAAGCAATCAACCAATATTCAAGTTGACTTGGAGTTGTAATTTAAAATACACACAAAATACAATCTATTTCAAATACAACTCCAGCACACAACAAGCAATCAACCAATATTCAAGTTGACTTCGAGTTGCATCGAAATAATTTTCTAGCAAATTCTGATACTTCTGATTTAGACGTCTTAACGTGTTTTAAAGTTAGAATACGGCCCCTGTTCATTCTTATCTCTAGTATTATTAGAAGGGATCTGCGGCACAGTCGACATACAATGTCCCAATATTAAAAACGCAGCCATAATCCCCCTGAAATATCGGCCTCGGCGGCCATTAACAAAAACTACCAGCTGCAGTGAAACGGAATCGGGTAAATAGGCATTTTCGGCGCCCATGTATCATTCTACCAACATCCGCTATTCTATCAGAGAGAGAGGCGAGCTCTCAGCGTAACCAGTGTTAAGTGGACCTTGGGCCGTATTCTAACTTAAGTTCACGTTAAGATACGAGCCAACTCCATTTCAACTCCAATGCGTTAACTATGTAACGCAGCTAACGCCTACCGTGTACATCTAAAATTTGCTTGAAAAATATTCCGATGCAACTCCAATACCACTCTAATATTGGTTGTTGTGTGTTGGAGTTATGTTAGACATAGATTATGTTTTTAATGTATTGTTTCTGTAATACGGCATCTTGAGATTCATTACAACATCTGTCAGACTACGGCCAGCTTTATTCAGATTTAAAATATTTTGTTGTGGTACTTGTCGTTATGATTTGATTATGAGTCTTATGACGCGCGCGCGAGAGAAAACGCTTTCACTCCGTTTATAATATTTGTCTACATGGGTATACAAGTTGTTTACGGTGTTTGACAAATATGTGTTCTAACCTTCTAACTTTCGTACTTTCCTTCAATGGATTTAGTTGCGTTTGCACACGACATGTTAAGGTCAAATACGGCTTTTCGTGAACCGAAGATTTCCTGTCATGATTATTTCTTAGGATCCAAGGATGGATTTGAGAAGTGGAGCCACCAAGATTTTCGATTACAGATAAAGTTGAGAGCCTCCCCCTCCTAAAAATTTACATCTAAAATCTTGGTGGCTCCACCTCTCAAATCCATCCTTAGGTCCTAAGGAATAATCATGCCGAAGGAAATCTCTTGTTCACGAAAAGCTGTATCTTTACTGCTACAACTGCCACGATTTACGTAGTGTGTTGCTATTATTAGTCTGTATTGTACCTAGTCGGTTACTAAGTTCTGTTACTAGAGTTTTCACTCAATAAATAGGAATAGGTAGAAACATTTTAATTACTCATGTACATCATTTAAAAGCTTATTTAATATGCAATAGATTACAATATATTGATTCGTAATGTATTGTCGCAGTTTTTCAGAATTCTTTATAACAATCGGAAAAAGGCGTGAAAAATATACGTCAAAATTACACTCCTTGTTCATATTGATTTTAAATCCTATTTATTTTTAATCACGTTTAAGACGCATCAGTCTTACACAATTCGGTAGCTATATTCTTTAGCTTCAATTTGGTATATGTATAGTTCACGTGGGTCTATCCGATTAAGTACTAGACTATACGTTGCAAGTATGCTTGTTCCATAGCAGTCTAAATCTATGTCTTTGTGCAAAACTTTAAAAATAGGCAATGTTTCAAATGGAAATATCTGTGGGATAAATTCGCAAGAAAATTAATAGGTGGTCGCGTAATTACCTCTAATAAACAGGTTTCTTACAAACAAGCAATGGAACCTTCTAAACAAAGGTGCAATATTTATTTGATACACTTTTGTAAAGTGTAACTTTCTTAAATTTACCGCGTCTTTGCGTCTTCAGGCAATCTTGTCCTTTACAAGAATTTTCAATGAATTTCCCATCTGATTTGTATATTATTATACCATATTATGTTCATTAGAAATGAGGCTATCAAATAATTACTGATTTTTTTTATTTAGAACTTTATTTTATATTTTATCATATCAGTCAGAAATCTGGTAACAGAACTTAGTAACCAACTAGGTAACACGACTGGTTTAAACAGTTTTTAAGCTAAGCAGCTGGCTTCCACGCTTGTCAAAGTAATAGACGCCCGCCTCAAATAAGCGTTGGGAATTAAACCCCTGAAAAAAGGTCCACTTTCTATCTGCAAAAGCCATTAACTAGAAACGGCGGCGCCGAAATTCCGCAATTTATCGCCCTATGCGAAACCAAATCGTAACTGTAATACCAACATAACAGCGCGAACCGATGACTGTAAAACCAACCTTTCATCCAAATACTCTATAAGGACTTAAGGCGAAGTTGATCGCAAATTTAAGTTGGTGTTGCCGCATTTATGATTCTAACTGCCGGTGTGGTAGCGAAGACATAAAGTCGATAATAAAATATGAAATTAAACATGCCGTGTGTTCGTTTTGATGTGCAACTGCAGTTTGGTTACAAAGTTAATCGATCGCATCGCAGTCTTAAAATGTGAGGTTTTCAAGTCAAAAGTACATATCGAGGCGTTACTGCCATAAAAAATCATTTAGAAATAAACTCTATTAACAACCGACAAACCTTTGACTTGAGAGCGTCACAAATTTCATTCAGTCTTGTTTAATACCTCCTAGATATCTAAGTCACCTAGATAACCTATTACGGTTCGGTACACAAGATGGCAAAAACGGAACCCATTCAATAACATCAACTCGTTAAACGGATTCGTTTATTTATGTTTTTTTTTTAAAGAAACCACAATGATATAATGTATTTACTGGTACTTTTAATCCTCTGATGTAAAGCAACAATTTCATGTACCTTTATTCAGAGTAATACAGCCGAAAAGTAAGTCAGTGAGGTTATATTTTTGGACTTGAATTAGGTCACAGAGTATAGACTCAAACTCAAGTTTATTCAGTAAGTAGGCCACAAGGGCACTTTTACACGTCAAATAGTTCAAAGTAATCAAAGTAAAAGAGAAAAAAACTACACCGCGGTTCTAACCCTACACCTCTGACCCGAGAAGAATTATAACCGGTAAGAAACTCGGCGGGACTTATTTTTTCAAAACAACAGTACATAAAAACTTAAAAATACATATAATAACATAACTTTGCGTTCATACATTCTGACCTGAATATTTCATAGTGTAATATCTTGCTATTTAGAGACTATATATTCATGTTATTTAGCATTATATATGTGGAAGCTTGTAATTTGCATCTAGTTGATAAGTCTATTAACATATGTATATTAGGCAGTAAGCATCCCAAATAAAATAAAATAAAATATAAATGCGTTGTTCTATAGGAAAACATATCCCACCAAGGTGAGATTAACCAAATAGGTTATAGTTTAACAAAAAATCCAAAGAAAAAAGAAGATTATGAGTCCAAAGTTGACTATTTGAAAATGAATTACACACAAGTTTGATATACTTTCTTACCTAAACTGTGTCTTCTACTTAAATTTCCAAATTATAATAATCCATCATCAACAATTAGAAACATATTTTGAAATTAAATAATAATGATGTAGCTATCTGTGATACAATAAAAAATCGTGCTAAACAATTATAATGCGCGTACGATTTCGTTTAAAGCTTAGGAATTCTAAAAGGCACCATTAGTGTTCACACCATACAATTGGTTATTAGCTCGAAAGTTCGACATTGTAAAGGCTAGACGACTAAGGGGACTGAGGGAGGAGCGGGCAGGGGGCGTGATTAGAACGCCAGGGCCGCAATTCGAAAAATAAACACACACACTGGACAGACACAGCTCCAACCCAACTCAACTCAACGCTATAACGACATTGACATTTGCTATTCGAACAGATTTTCATTCAACATTGGTCTCACATTGGTCGCACATTGGACCAATGTTGAATGAAAATCTGTTCGAATAGCAATTGTCAAAGTCGTTATAGCGTTGAGTTGAGTTGGGTTGAGTTGGGTTGGAGCTGTGTCTGTCCAGTATGTGTTTATTTTTCGAATCGCGGCCCAGTTGTACTTTCATTCACGCCCGCTCCTCCTCAGTCCCCTAAGTCATCTAGCCTCATTGATTTATACGAAAATCTAGCCTTCATAATATTAAGCTTTCGGCAAGGGTGTCCATCTCCACGAACTGACATCTTGGAACACGGCCTTGGAACGTATCGGATACGGTTTCGGGGTTGTCAAAATCCCTTTCGTTTAAGTAGTTTATAGTAGTAGTTTTGTACTAAAACAATAATTAGATTGGGCAAATAAGGTAATAAATCGGACATTTATCTAGTTTCGTATTAAAATAACTGATAGATTAGGTAGATTGCGGCAGATTGGGGCAGGTCCAGCAATAATACTAATTGCGTACTTGTCAACCCTACAACGTTGAAACGTAAAATTGTACGGAGACGTCATGTGTCACCGTTCATCTGTCAAAGTTATGTCAAACGCTGATTTTGTAGGGAAGACGACCTTCTGTATGAAATACTATTATATTATTCTGTGCTTTCGGGCTAATAACAGTTGTATGAAGTGAGCACTCTATGCTTACTTATTTCTTGACGGCACTGACCTGACTCGCACCCCGTCGAAAAACAAACAAATTCCCCATGTAAACTTCCTTCGCCCGTCTCATGATTAAACCATGCCTGCCTACAATACGGCTTCAACGCTTCATACAAAATGCACGTTGCACTCCGTTACTGCACTACAACCGAAAGGACGTATCTACAGTTGAATCTTAAAATCGATACGACCTTTTAGTGAGGAGGGTGGCGTGAATAGATTTAAAAACGGCGAAACAGGAGTGACGTTTTGGAGAGTGGGATGTTTGACATGAGTTCCTCTTTATAAGAGTGCATCATATGTGTCTATATAGCTTACTATACGATACTAGGTATGCATTTATTGAAGGTCAAAATATTTAAGTAAATGAATTATACAATTCATACAGCAGATTAGCTGATGTTCAAATAAGAAAGCCAATAGTCTCTAAAAAGTTCAAACCAGAGGTCTATTGCATAGCAACTTAACTAACATAAACATAACTAATATTAGCGGAAGTCTCTATCCAATTCCTTTTATTAGAAAGAGACTTCCGCTAATATTATTCGTTACAAGTTGTTATGCAATAGGCCCCGTATATATAATGAAAAAAAATATATATATTTGTTTCTTTTTACATTAACTAATATCTTCAACATACCTACTTCCAGAATTATCATATAACTAACATATAATTAAACAAGGGGAGAAAGGTCATCTAAATCGGGTCCAAACGATCAAAGCAGAGGGCACGAGACCCGACCCTGTATACAATGTTTCTTTATTATAGACCTTATCTCTTTGTAATAGGGTCTATAGAAAGTGTTTATAGGGACAATTGTGACAAGCCTGGAGGAGTTGGGTCTGTGCCTTTGTCCGTACGATTGCCTAACGAATGACAAACATTATTCATGTGAATGAGCAATAAAGTCAGTTCTAAATTACGGAGAAATGAAAGCTGGTACCGTATTCTAATTTTAAAATACATAAACAATACATTAAAAACACAATCTATCTCAAACATAACTCCAACACACAACAAATAATCAACCAATATTGAAGTTGTATTCATCGGAATAATTTTCAAGCTAATTCTTATATTTCCGATTCAGACGTTTACGCGCTCTAGCTGTATTGCGTAGTTAATGCATTGGAGTTGTGTTGAAGTAGGATCGTGTCTAAACGTGTTTTAAAGTTAGAATACGGCCCCTGGCCCTGGCCACAAGTTGTACTTACTCGTAATAATAATTTACCTAAATATAACGTCGAACTTAACACATTAAGCGCCGAGAACCCGACTGTCGGGTTCTCTGTTCGTAGCTACTACGCGCTACATACGACGAATACGTGGCTACGAGCTACGAGCGTAGAACGTAGCACTAGGTGGCACTGAATGTGTTAAAAGCCCGGTAAAGTTTTTTTTCGATTTTGCTCAACTTTCCGTTTCTATTTTACAGAAACTAATAAGACTACTGTTAGTTTCTTAACATATATTGAAATATAATTTATTTTTAAACTGCATAAGTGGAACACTTTTTTGATTTTATGTTTCATTTATAAATAATTCACCTTAATCTAAAAGCTGTTTTGAAATTTTTGCTTGGAGAATTGAAAAAAGATTTTTATTGATTAAATTATGTTAAACTAGTATTTAAAATACAAAAATACGTTGAAAAATGAGTCGTTTAAGGAATAAGTGGAACAGTTTTTTTAATTTTCATTCATATTTTTAAGCAAGAGTATGTTTACCTAAAAAAATTTAAGAAAAAATGCCAAAGTTCAGGTGGTAGTTTTGGGAACGTATTAAAGTATTTCATAAAAATTAAAAAGTAGCAATAAACTTGGATTTAGGATTTAATCAGATAATATAAAACATATTGGAGGGCATGGCAAATAATAATAATAAATCAAGCGACAAGTTTGCACCAATCAACGTCCTCACTAAACAAGCTCTGCAAGAATTGAGTTTTCGGGGACCTATTAAATAATAATTCAAATTCAAATCATTTAATTCAGACCAGATCATAGATTTACATACAAAATAATAAATTAAATTAAAAACAAATAAGAATTAAATTAAATTACATTAACACTACATTAATAAATGTGCACTAAAAGTATATTTTTGCAACAACAAGACTTCAAATTATCCTATGAAATGCAATTCATGTGCGTTATTTCATTATTAGCGATCTTCGTTTTCAAATAGTTACTGGACTCTTACCTAATTATGTATACTCAGCAGCAGAAGTAATGGCTGTTCAAATAGTTAAATTATCAGTACAAATATCAAAAAACCGGCCAAGAGCTTGTCGAGCCACGCTCAGTGTAGGGTTCCGTAGTTTTCCGTCCGTCACAGTAAGTGTCCCCACTTAAGAGTTAAAATAACACCGCCATGTAGGATATGATATGAGCGTTCCACGTACAGCGACATCTATCGGCAAATTAAGTAAACTATTGCGTGCGAGCTTAAAGTATGGAAGATGATGTTTATGGGATAATTCTTTATTGCGTGAACCGATTTTCACCGTTTTTATTTGAAAGCACGTCATTTCATTGTGATTTTGTAGAAATTACTGGTACAATAAACACCTGCTTATACGGTTAAATTACAAACATAGTTCAGAAATTATTTTGTATTTTTTTTTTTTTCAAAAACTATTCAACCTATCAAGTCCAAAATAATTTTCCTAGAAAGTTTTTATAAAGTTCTACTTTTAAGATTTTTTTCATATTTTTAAAACTTATGGTTCAAAAGTTAGAGGGGGGGACACATTTTTTTAAACTTCTGGAGCGATTATTTCCGAAAATATTTACATTATCAAAAAATTATTTTAGTAAACCCGTATTAATTTTTAAATACCTATCCAACAATATATCACATGTTAGGGTTGAAATGAAAAAAAAAATCACTCCCCACTTTACGTATAGGGGAGGTACCCTAATAAAACATTTTTTTCCACTTTTTATTTTACCACTTTGTCGGCGTGATTGATATACATATTAGTACCAAATTTCAGCATTCTAGTGCTAACGGTCACTGAGATTATCCGCGGACGGACGGACGGACGGGCAGACATGGCGAAACTATAAGGGTTCCTAGTTGACTACGGAACCCTAAAAAGGCAAATCACTTATGCAAGAAGTAACCTTCGTTTTTTACACTCAAGAACAATGAAGAAAGTCACTTTCTATTAAAATTTCCATACACAATGAACCATTTTAATCAGGTACTCTCATTCCCCTGGAACCACTAAAGGACGTGCTTCGGTGGTTCCATGGAAATGAGATGAATTTCTACGATTTATATCATACAAATGGAAAACTTACTTCAAACTTTACGCGAGCTTGACTTATAATAAAAGAAAATGCGGCTCCGTATTACTGAGAAAAGATCTTAATTTCCGCCATAAACTTGTTATCAGTGGAGCGTTAAAACGCTAAAACGTTTTTATAAGCGTCCATTAAACATTTCGTGTAAGTAGATTCGCGTTCCTCCCCACTAAACTCTTTGTCGACTAATGAAATGGAGGTTCGCAGGGTTGCCAGATCGGAATTAAAATCTTATTTTATTGCTAGCGCGGAAAAAAACTGGAGATTTTCTTAGGGAAATAAAGCTTTGCAGGTAAAATCTGCACTTCGAGCATATAGGAAGAGGCTGAGATAACATTTTATAGTATGAAGGTTGGGCATACTCGTAATATAAAGTATATACACCAAAGTAATCAAAATAAATGCCGCTCGGTATGTGTCGTGAAATGTCAGTGATATGAAATTTAAAATGTAAAATAATAAAAAATCTGTCTTACTTTCTGCCTATATTCATACCCAAGAAAAATTAAACAGTTACAAAATAATTATTATGACATGTATACTTACAGAACTATTTAGAAACGCCATGATTCAGTCTGCTATTGATTGAGTACTCCAAAACGACTATCAACGCAGAGGCAACTAAAAAAAAACACATATAGCTTATGTAAATTGTGGTATAAGATGCGAGAACCAAAATCGACGGACTAATCTATCTAAATACACTACTTTACTAACGATGTGATGGTGACAGACATTTTGGAACAACCGAAAGCTAAAAAAGCTTGATTCCAATTTGTCTCGTTTAAGTCGGCAACCCTACGGGCTAAGGCAGTGTTGATTAATTGCAGCGTAATCCGCTTCGAGCGCGACTAGCCAGACTTTACCTTACACTTAGAACCTTGTCGTAGGCAGCTCTACTTACATGTTGAAGCCTTTCGGAGTTTAATACACACTGTGACAAAGTACTATGTAGAACAAGGTATTAAAGAAGAAAGCTGGCGATTCAGAATCAGATCAGAATGTACAAATTCGTTGAAGACCAAAGTCCTCCGTGCTTTTGCCTCACACCTAAAGAAGAGGGTATCGATTCAGCATGATGTTATCATAATAAGTTACTCTTTTATTCACAAAAAATAATACAAACTTTAAAAGAAATTAATCTCTAATTATTAATTAATGTGTCTTTCTGATAAAAATTTCAATGTGACGGACAAATTATTATCGATGACTTTGATATGTGACAGAAGTAAAAGAATAACGCCATTAAAAGTTTGGATACGCATAAAAGGCACCAAGCGTAATGAATATAGAGCACAAGCAAAGCGCAAATATATAATACCTAACACAAAATTTACCCTCCGCTTATCTCCAGTAGCCATCTTGAATCGCTATCGCTAATGTAAATATTCATAAATCATTTTAACCATCAGCAGTAATCCTGTAGGTAATCCACCGACAGTAGTTAAAACAAGTCCTCTATATCTCTTTAATAAATTGCCGGTCGCTCCGTAACGACCCAGCGACGAATGTTCCTCCCGAGAGCGATCTGCACTCGCGAAAACATTGCCACCTACACCTACCTCCATGCCTCTATAGCACACCATTCAATTTTCATCTCTAAACTTGAGAAATAAAGTTGAAAATGTAGCGACATATTCCGCTTCCATCGTTGTTACAGCTACAAATAAATAAAGTACAGGATTGAAAACCTTATAGCGAAGTAACAGAGTACAAAATAGGTTGCGAGTGTTGCCTCGATAATTGGAAGTGTTCGTTGAAGCTACGGAGGAAAACATTTCGCTGTATTTCAGCCAAGAAGTCTCTTGAAATAAGTAAAAAGTGAAGCGAAGCAATGTTAGATTAAGTGTGTTACATTGTTTGATCAATTTTTCATACGATAATTTAAACTTCAACAAGAATACACGAGATACTATTACTTTACTTGTTGAAGATTGAATAGGAATCGATAACATGTGTTCTTTGAGAAGCGGTATTTCTCTTTTGTCATGACGGTGAATGTCGGATATTTAGAATTGGCTACGAATATACGGTCACTACAATTTTCACATGGTATTTTGTTTTCCAATGGTTCTTCTTGTTGTAAAACAACATAATTTCAAATCCACTTGTAAGCTTTCGGCGTACATCCCATAAGAATTCAATCATCTACCAGATATTATTCCAAACAACCGGTTTGGTTTTTATAAATACAGAAATGGAATTAATGATGATGGTTCACGCATACATTCAAAAATAGTATGAAGATACGAATTCAATGAAACGACATATTGACGTCCAAATATTCTTGTGGGTTAAGTTGTAGTTTTTTTTTGCAGTACAATACTCATACCTCATTCATTACTTATTTTTATTTTTCGCTGCACGTCATTTATTACTTATTATTTTCTCCGCCCATTTCATTATTTCCAGTGCAGTAGCATTGTTAAATCGTGTGATTTATTACAATTTCCTTTCGCTGCATGTCGCGGCCGATAAGCGGGCATTTCCCGATCATTAGGCCGGAAAATTCGTGCTCCCCGGCTGGCTGGAAAAATTAAAGACCCAACGCTGTCCACTATCGTTTCATCACGATGGCCACGCCCTGCGGCGCTTTTTCAGTCTATGAATATTAATATTCAAGGAAAATTACAAAATCAGCCAATTTAGCATATAGCGTACGTAAGCAAGCACATCGTTCTAAATGATTATTTTATGTATTTAATTCTAATACCAATCGTGCGGCGAGTTAATTTTGACATCCTCGCCTGTTTTCATTTTGGTGGTGTTGATTGCACCGTCATCGTAATTATAATTTTTAGTCAAGTGAGGTGTATTCAAGTACTTGATAACTACTGTATTTTCATGATGTTTCGCCTGGGTACAGGAGTGAGTGAGTCTAATTATTTTAATAAAAAAATATCTCGCATTTGGAGACAAAATCCTAGATAATTAGTCAAATGCTCATAAATATTGATAATCTGTACTAAATATACTTACAAAACTACCCGTTTTGATTACAGTTGAAAGTAGAATGTAGAAAACACCCCTCAATTTGCGTCAGTGGTTAAAAACGATTTTACTAAAATTCGAGTTATTAGTACTGTTTTCCGACCACGCCATTACTTTCATACAATACAATTAGGGAAAAATCCCATTTCATTATCGTTACGAACCTAAACCTATGCGTGACTGTCAGTCCCAGGCCTCACGGAAACCTAAAATGAAGCCTTAATTAAACAGGGAAATGATACCTTATGACAACGTCATAAAGACTGACATATGGCAGCTTTTAAACTTAATCTATAACTTGTTTTCCGCCTGACATAACAGCGCACCTGGCGCTTCCCACATAACGTGCAATCTTTGCCATGAAAATTAGAGCCATGTGGATTAGAATTACCTATTCCATCGCTAATAGATTTTAATCGCCGTGCAACACGGGACATTTCAGGTAGCAATTTTACCATTATGGTGCATTTTGTACAATTTTAGTTGGTATTAAAAAGTTTTGAGTGTAGTTGTTAGAAAATTAAATTTAGTACGCTTTTTTTTTGGAACCTACTGGCGTGTGAGTGGGTTTCTTTTCGTAATTCTGTAGAAAACATCTGTTAGGGACAACGAAAACTCATGGCTTGTGTAATATATTAATTTAGGTAAGTACATATATTTTTCAAACGTACGAAAGATTTAAGTGCAGCAACTTAATTTGCAGTTGCTCCGTAGACTGTGCTTAACCTACCTAAAAGCTTTCAATGGTAAGCGTTGTTCCATTGAGACTAATCGACTAATGATCATTTAACATTTTCTTCAGAACAAAATGTCTTGCATCTGTAGAATAGAAGTAATGGAAAGCACTGGTGAAGCAATAGAAGTAATGACCTTTTAACAATTCCCGCGTTTTTAACTAGCAACGCTATGAGTACTAATCTGAGCCGCTAGCTACAAAAACTTTTAATTGGCTATTTAACAAGATTTCTCATCGTTATGGGCGTAATCGCGTATAGCGGGTTTTGTGAAAACGTTTGCCACGAAAATGTAATGGACCTTAAGTTGAAAAAAATAAGCAAGTAATTAAAATACCGAATTCGTGGTAACCTGAATTGACACCACACAGGACCAGCAAAATCAGAAGAAATCATCATTTCAAAAAATATACCGTCTCGAATATTTTTTGCTTTTCTAATATTTTAATTCTTAACTTTCTTAAAAAGTCGGAGAGTCCATGAAAAATTAACAGGTACATAAGGGCATTTGAAATAGTATGCCTCAATAAAATCAATTTTTCGACTTAAAATACTTTTCGAAAATTGTGACCGTTGAAATCATTATATTTGCTCCATTTCCCAATAAACCTAATCTATATATATATATATATAAGTCAAAGGTGACTGACTGACTGACTGACTGACTGACTGACATAGTGATCTATCAACGCACAGTCCAAACCGCTGGTTCTAGAGATTCCAAATTTGGCACGTAGGTTCCTTATAAGGTCTAGGGGTGCACTAAGAAATGATTTTTCAAAATTCATCCCCTAAGGGGGTGAAATGGGGGTCCAAAGTTTGTATGGGGACACAAGATTAGTTAGTCTATTTAATTCGAAACTTCACAGAAGTATTCCTAACAATAAATGAGTAAATACGTGTTGCAGGTTTTTTGAGAATTCAACCCCTAAAAGGGGGAAATGTGGTGACAAAGTCTAAAAATCAACATGGGTATTGTTTCTATGGTTTATCGGGTCGCTGATTACGAAAACAACAACGACTTTAAAATCTAACGTGGCGGACGTGAAATACCATCTCTCCTGTTGGGGTGCGATGGGGTGGAAATGTCTAAATATCAATATGGGTGTCGTTTTTATGGTTTTTTGGGACGTAAATTACGAAAATGACATCGATTTGGAAGTTTAATATTGTGGACATGAAATTGTTTGTGCCAAATTACAATCTAATCTAAATATATAAAAGAAGAAACTGACTGACTAACTGACATATCATGACTGACAAATGGAGATAGTTTGAGTTCTGGGGAAGGATATATAATAGTTCTTATCCCAGAAGTCATTCCTTAAGCGGTTAAAAAGGAGGGTGGATTACTAAATCCACGCAGACAAAGTCGTGGGGAAAAGCTTCCATTCAAGAGTAGAAATCTGCATTAATCATGATCTCTTAATAGTAGTAAGTCGTTGCTGGCGTAACAATTCAACAATTATTGCAAGCATTTCTTTAAAAAAAATAAGGGAACCGCCTTCACCAAAATGTGGTATACGCATAGCCCGAAAATGACATAGGGTAGTTTTCATCCAGAAAATCAATCCTTAAAGGGGTGAAAAGTGGGTTGGAAGTTTGTATGGGAAATTTTTAACAGTTGAACCTATTTATGAGATATGAAACTTGGTATACAGACAGTTTTAGTCCCGGGACGGAACATAAAATAGTTTATATCGCGAAAATCAATCCTTAAAGGGGTGAAATGGCGGTCGGAGGTTTGTATGGAGAATTATTAACAGCGAACCGATTTAGATAAAATTTGGTATGGATATAGTTTGAGTCCCGGGAAACAATATAGCATAGTTTTTATCCCGATAAACAATTCTAGAGTGGTAGAAAAGGGGTTGGTAGTTTGTATGGCGAAATATTAACCGCTGAACCGACGACGACGAAATTTCGTAAATGAATTTAATATTAGAATTTAATATTATAAATGCGAAAGTCTGTCTGTCTGTTAGCTTTCACGCTTAAGCTGCTGAACCGGTTTAGATAAATCTTGGTATAGATATGGTTTAAATCCCGGGAAATATCATAGGGTAGTTTTCATCCCGAAAATCGACCCTAAAGGGGGTGAAATGGGGGTTGGAAGTTGTATGGGATTTTTTTAACATCTGAACCGCTTTAGATTAAACTTGGTATACCTACATATAGTTTGAGTATCGGAAAAGGATCAGGATAGTTTTAATCAACACTTCAAGGGGTGAAACGGGGGTCGAAAGTTTGTATGGGGAATTTTTAAACGTTGAACCGATTTAGATGAAACTTGGTATAGTTTAAGTCCCGGGAAGGAACATAAAATAGTTTTTAACGTGAAAATCAATCCTTAAGGTTAAGGGGTAAAATGGGGGTTGGAGGTTTGAATGGGTAATTTTTAACCACTGAACCGATTTAGATGAAACTTAGTATAGAGATAGTTTGAGTATCGGGAAAGGATAAGGATAGTTCTTCTTATCATCCCAATATCAACACTTAAGTAAGTAAATAGGTGAAATAGGGGTTGAAAGTTTGTATGAGGAAAACGTGATAAAGAGATAGTTTGAGTCCTGGGAAACGACATAGGACAGTTTTTATCCCGAAAATAAATCCCTATGAGGGTGAAGTGGGGGTTGGAGGTCTGTATGGAGAATTTTTACCGCAAACTGATTTAGATAAAATTTGTTGTGGATATAGTTTGAGTCCCGGCAAACAATAAAGGACAGTTTTTGTCCCGAAAAACAATCCTAGATGGGTAGAAAAGGGGTTGGTAGTTTGCATGGCGAATTATTAACCGCTGAACCTATTTAGATGATTGGTATGGAGACAGTTTGAGTACCTGGGAAGGATATATAATAGTTGTTATCCCAGAAGTTATTCCTTAAGCGGGTAAAAAGGAGGGTGGATTACTAATTCCACGCAGATGAAGTCGCAGGGTAAAGCTACTATTCAAGAGTAGAAATCTGCATGAATCATAATCTCTTTTAGTAGAAAGTGCTTGCTGGCGTATTACATTCAACAATGATTACAATCATTTCTTGAAAAAAATAAGGGAACCGCCTTCACCAAAACGTGGTATACTGAAACCTCCAGAATGTAAAAAACACTTTTCCGAAAACCGCATCTAAATGGGTTCAGCCAAATGCGAAATAAAAGCAGACAAGCGGAGGAACATACGGGTCAAACTGAGAACCTTCTTTTTTAGTACTTTTAGTACGCGGGCGAAGCCGCGGGCAAAAGCTAGTGTTAAATATGATTATTTAAAAAACAAACGTCTAAAATGGTCACGGTCACGCGTCGTTTAAAGAAAAGTCAATCAAATTAAATGCACGCCTAATCCAACACCAGTTGCGAACTCACGATAAAATAGAAGAAAGAAAGATTTTATTCTAAAAAAGCACACATTACAGAACAAAAAAAGGAAAGATTACAAGACTAAAAATAAAACACAAAACAGAACATTAAAAAGTTGACTTGAAAAGGAACACACATTAAATATAGAAACAAAAGAAGTTTAAATATAAACATAGGAAATGCTGGTGTTTAATAAAAGTTTCACAATGTGTACAATAAAGAACAAGCAAAGACTCAGCATAATCACAAAAGATTGCACATAACCAAAAACACCGACACCAAAGAACATAACTTAAAGCAATCAAATTACTACACGACACAGAAATTATAATCAAAAACTCGCGTGACGCGCGCTAATAAATACATTAACGTGAATAATGTAATGCATTTCCCGTTTTTGGCTGTTTTTAATCAAAGAGTTGCATGCATGCATTATGTAATGGGAACGGGGGAGGTACTGGGGTTACTAGGCGTCGGGAAATTTCCTGATATGTTGGACATTTTGACGTAAGTACGAATATGTTGGGATTTTTTTCAAACGGACATTTTTAAATTCTGTCCAATTTATTTAGGGCAACATGGGGCCATATTCTAACTTTAAAACACGTATAAACACGATCCAACTTCAATACAACTGCAATGCATTAACAACGCAATATAATTACGGCATAAACATCTGAATCAGAAATATCAGAATTTCCTTCAGAAATATTCCAACGCAACTCCAATATTGGTTGATTGTTTGTTGTGTGTTGGAGTTATGTTTGAGATAGGTTGTGTTGTTATTGTATTTTAAAATTAGAATCCGGCACATGATCGCAATGCAGCAGATTTACGAGAGAGTACCTTAGAGTCAGATGACTGAGATGACGCAGTAGAGATGTAAAAATGTTTACTTTATAAGAACAGTCAAGGTCCGTATTCTAACTTGAAAACACGTTTAGACACGATCCAACTTCAATACAACTCCGCAATACAGCTAGCGCCTAATGTCTGAATCAGAAATATCAGAATTTGCTTGATAAATATTCCGATGCAACTCCAATACGACTTCAATATTGGTTGATTGTTTCTTGTGTTGGAGATGTTTGATTTAGATTGCGATTTTAATGCATTGATTATATATTTTAAAATCAGAATACGGCACCAAGTTATATCATGTCGCGAATGGTCTAGAACGCAAAATGACTAGTGTAATATTTTGCCATTTTGCTAGTAATTTTACGTTCTAGACCGTCCGCGACTATACCCTTCATGGTCTTTCGATAATAATTTAATTTAATTGAATTGTACGACAAACTGTAATACATAGGCAAACTATACTAAAGTACAAAAAAATTGGAAATACTTAAACTTATAATCTAGCAACCCAGTCCCCCACGTTAAAGGGGGGTGACCCGCGCATCAATTTGTGCCGCACGCTGCACGCTGTCAACAAAGATCGCTGCGCGGCTCTTTACCGTTTCGATTGCTAACACTGTCGAGTTCACTTTCAAGTCACTGGGGAACGAATAGCAATCATACTAATGATGTAGTAGGGACTAAATAATAGTTAGTAGAGATGGTTCACTTCACTGTATAATAAAACTTCTGTTTAGGTATGTCAAACGTGCTTAAAGGTAGCCGTCTCCCACTTATGCATTATATTAAAATAATATAGGTATTTCGAAATAGATCTATAACTAACGGGCCTATAATTACGGATTCATGCATTGATATTGCAATGTGTAGCAAACGTCACTGCCTAATACAAAATAAATTTTATATTAATATTTACTACGGCCTTCATCAACGGTATTATACTGTAATGTCAAAAATACGTAGAGGATGTACGAAAAGAAAAGTGTCTTGGTTCTCTTTTTCCACAGAGACTATCAAAATCAGATTAGAAACTTGCACTTGATTTTTAGATTTTGCACATAGAAATATAAATATAGAAATACCTATGTGACGCACTGACAATAACTTGAACATAATTTAAATTTTATTAGAATATTTTGTTGCTGTATAAGTTTACACTCTTAAATTGATCCATGAAGCTATGATGACAGACAGATAAATAAAACAGGAAAAATAACGGACATTAAAAGTAAAACTAACGACAAAAATATATCAAGAGTCGAGGCTGCAACGAAAGAAAATAAAATAGAAATATCTCAAGAAATAAAACAGAAATGCGAAGGAAACCATAATAAATTGCAATTCATTAGCCTTCTCGCACAGTACCTGTTCGCGTGCATAAGTATACAAACAATTTTAACTTTAAGTCACTGAAAATAAGGTTTAAAATCGTTATATATTTATGTAACCGTGCAAGTATTTATATTGCATTTGAAGTTCACCTATGGTTCAGAGAATGTTACGGTATAGAGGTAAATTGAAAATAGTGGCGAATCGCAGGAAAAAGAATTTATCTCGGATTCTACATTTTCTAGAAAATGTAAAAGCAGTCATGGTTCAGGATCAGGATGGAGTACGACAAAGGATATATCATTGTTTAAGGAAAAACTCTACTGTGGATCTATATTCTAACTCGTTGAATAATGGTCATATATCTTTATTGGTAATTGTATTATATTTTGAATTGCGTATATAATGTGAATTCTGGATTCATTTTTTTTTACAAAATTCTTATTCGGTAAATTGACGTTGCCATTCCTCGGCAAAGATATTTATATGAGAAGTTAGCACAAGAAGTTCATGGTAATCATGGTTCATTTATGGTTTAGAATTTAGATTATTTTTTTAGTGCATATCTGTTTAACTATGTAAGTACATCGTTCGGTTATTGTATTTTTACCGACCATCTAGGTACTTATTGATATTCTGAGTACATATACTGAGTTTCGCTTTTTTAATTAAAAATGATGGCGATTTAAATCATTTTTTTTAAATCGTACTGTATATAAAGCGAGTAGGCAAATCACAATGAATCCATTATTTGATTCCGCTGGCCGAAAAATCGATAAGCTTAATTTAAATGGACGTTAAAAACCGTTATTTTAAAATAGGGACCAAAACACGGACGTCCTTTCATGCCTCGCTGTAAGACCGCAGATTATAGATGGTGGACGGAAACCGCAGGCCGTGTTAAAGTCACCCAAGTGGACAAATCGCGTCATAAACCTTACGCAAGCAGTAAAAACGCAACGCCGGCCTTTTTCATTTAGCTACACCGACGGCCATTGAAATATACACATTAAAAATGAATTAGCAAAAGTGTAAATATTTACATTTTAGATACAATTTAAAGCCTAGAAATGAAAAATGTCTCCTAAATCACAGTAAATGTTCAGTGCGCCTAACAAGGCTGGCTGCATTTGCCAAGTTGTATGGTAATGCTTCTTATAAATATTTTTTTTTCTATTTAATGTGAACCAAATCCAGTTGCGAGGTTATATAATTTATTCCTCAGTTTATTCATTCTTTTACCTCATTTTACTGGTTATACTGAAGTAATCTAACCAAGAATGAAATGAGATTAATGACTAATTCCGCTGGCCAAAAAAGAATTGATTTAGAAGTTATTGGGTCAAGATTAGAGTCCATACAACTTTTTTGCGCTTAAAAAACATTTTTTGCACAGGAGTTGAAATTGAATATAGAAAACGGGAAACGGCGGCGTGGAAAACCTAGGCGGAGATGGCGGGGCGATCTTGATGTTTTTCGTAGTGATTACGCTGATATTGTTATTATATATACATATAAAGGCATTAAGTCCGTCTTTTGTACTTTTTTATTTTTGTGCAATAAAGTTTAAAATAAATAAATATTGCCATAAACAGAGACACCTCGAAAGAAATAGAGCCCAGCCTTTGCCCAACAGTGGGACACTACAGGCTAAATAAACAAATAAAATAAAATTGCAGAAAATTGTTACAATTAATAGTCTTTATTTTTTTAGCATTTCTTCTTTTTGTGACTTTTGGTTAATACAAGTTATTTTAAGGTTTGCTTAAATTATAAATTAATGCGTCAATTAAACAATTGCCTATTTTTATTTTATTTTATTTTATTTTCAAATGAAATAAATCTATCTACATATAGCTAGGACAAAGTAAAATTTTTGTTATGTATTGGCCACATTCACACCGCAACCAAAATTCACATTAAGATATAGTAGGACCAGTTTCGAATGCACGCAAGTGTACAACACTAATTACCACAGGTCAAGGGTCCACCAGCGGCGCGGCCACTAAAAACGGTTTATTACAAATTTTACGAGTCCAAGTGACTGACGAGCTCTGCACTTAGGTTATTAAAACAAACGAACCTATATTCAGAAAGACTTAAACGCCAGCATCTACTTGGAAAAACTTATATTCTTCAACTAAAGGAAGGATCAAAATCCTTAAATCAATAAAGACCTAACCGCCTTATATTTTTTATAAACTTACTCCCTACCGTTTTCGATTGGATTGGATCAAGGAGTTCAAGTCTAAAAAGACGTAACGACCGCACGGTTATTATGAAAACAAGACTTTTTAAAAGATCGGGTGAATTCAAAACGAGGGTAGTGTTCTAGGGCTTGGAAGCGTAAATGAGAGGTGCGGGTACACCATTGAAAACAGGGATAAATTAATCTGAGTCTTATGCACATACACAGAAAGTTGATATTACTTTAAATTCTTCAATCTCTTCATAACACGGGGGTTGAACTGGGGGAAGTTTTAAAAGAATATTTTTAAGTGTGACAAAAATAAAGCTGCATCAAATCCGATGTATGACGATAGTCCTATCTTTTTCTAAGCTCTAAGCTTTTCAGGGCAAGTTAACAAATAAAGCAATAATTCAGCCAATGAGATGATGAATTCACTATATACATTACTATTATTGGCGAAATTATAAATTTTGATTTGACTTAACTGACAGTAGTTGTAAATTCGTACTTATTAATTAGTGCGACAGAAAATGTTAAATCAATGTTAGATTTCTAAATGTCGCTGAACTGTAAAAAATGTACGTTCAAATTAACGATCTCGGTATAAAAAAATAATCAGTCCCACTAATAAACGGCTGACTCTCATTTTAAAAACGGAACGTTCTCTGTAATTCGAATTTTAAACATCGTGTCCGTTGATGGTAATTTAGTTTTTACCTTCGCAGCAAGTCGATTGGCGCAAGGATTTCTATTAGCAAATCACAAGGCTGGCTAGTACGTGATTGGTTGAAATAACAAGGTGGAAAAATGCGAAAAGTTGTGTTTCAAATTACATTATTCGTTTTATTGATTTAATACGCAATTATAGATGTCAGAAGGCCTAGCCAACATGCCAATCGTTTACGCCCCGTGGCGAACGAAACGCAACTTTCACTGTCGCACTAATATGGAAGAGTGATAGATAGGGAGAGATGACTACGCTACGCCACGGAGCTTTAACGATTGCCACGTTGGCTATGCCCGCTGGTTGCAGAAAACAACCCGCGATAACCTTACGCTATGGGAGGCCAAAAATTAGGATTTTTTCATATTTGACTTAAGATTGAAAACTGACAAATAGAAAAGCATAAAGCCGTTGCCAGCGTTTCCCCGCTTTGTAGCGGAAATCCCCTACACACAGAGAGCCCATTTATTGAGTTCATTATTTTTACAATGTATACGCTGTTTGTTTAATTATTAAACCTAAATATATGTATACGCTGTTTGTTTAATTATTAAACCTAAATATCTGTATGTAATTTATTGGTACTTCATTGAAAACCAGTTTGCTACGAGTTACTTAACGTAGCACGATACTCGTAACAAATGCTACGCGCTACGGCGTAGCACTCGTAGAGCACTTACTTAAATAATTGCGAATTGAAGAAATTACGTAGTGCTTTCGCATTTATATTAGTAAGATACAGCTGTACGTGTCTATGTAGTCATTCGTAAATAAGCAAAAATAAAAGACTGTCACTTTGTGTACCGTTACATAAGTGTTATCATTTAACTTTCCATGTAAATACGAATTGAATAAATTACGTATTGCTTTCGCATTTATAATATTAGTAAGATACAGCCTTACGTAGTCAATGTAGTCATTCGTAAATAAGCAAAAATAAAAGGCTGTCACTTTGTGTACCGTTACATAAATGTTATCATTTAACTTTCCATGTAAATAGCCGCATATTCCGACTAGGGGGTGGATCTCGAACTCACAGACTCGATTCCGAGCGAATGCGTCATTAGCGTCGGAGTCGAGTGCGAGGCTAATTGGGCCCCGCTAGGGTTGGCGCGGGACATTCAACATTTACTACTTCATATTTTGCAGAAGATGACGTGGGATGAAATTAGTTTTAGAATGTTTCTACGCAATCATCGGAAGATCAGCGCTGACAACCGTCAGCATCATGCTGAGATGAGGCCATTTCGTGGCACTTTCTCATTTTATATCTTATTCCCTTTGTCTTTTTATTTGCATGTGTTTACTATAAACTATCTCTAGTCTACTAGTTCTGTAATGCATGTAGCACAAAATTAATGTCTACACAAATAAACTTTTCATTCAAATATATTTCATAAGTGCAATTATAGAAAACGAGCTGTGCTCGCAAATCCGTTCTTCTGGATTCGATTTGTCATTTGGAAAACGAATTTAATAAAAAAACCGGCCAAGAGCGTGTCGGGCCACGCTCAGTGTAGGGTTCCGTAGTTTTCCGTCCGTCACAGTAAGTGTCCCCACTTAAGAGTTAATAACACCGCCATGTAGGATATGATATGAGAGTTCCAAGTACAGCGACATCTATCGGCAAATTAAGTAAACTATTGCGCACGAGCTTAAAGTATGGAAGATGATTTTTATGGAATAATTCTTTATTGCGTGAACCGATTTTCACCGTTTTTACTTTATTTGAAAGCACGTCATTTCATTGTAATTTTGTAGAAATTACAGGTACAATAAACACCTGCTTATACGGTTAAATTACAAACTTAGTTCAGAAATTATTTTGTAATTTTTTTTCAAAAACTATTCATCCTATCAAGTTCAAAATAATTTTCCTAGAAAGTTTTTATAAAGTTCTACTTTTGAGATTTTTTTCATATTTTTAAAACTTATGGTTCAAAAGTTAGAGGGGGGGGGACGCATATTTTTTTACTTCTGGAGCGATTATTTCCGAAAATATTTACATTATCGAAAAATGATTTTAGTAAACCCCTATTCATTTTTAAATACCTATCCAACAATATATCACACGTTAGGGTTGAAATGAAAAAAAAAATCACTCCCCACTTTACGTATAGGGGAGGTACCCTAATAAAGAAAAAAATTCCACTTTTTATTTTACCACTTTGTCGGCGTGATTGATATACATATTAGTACCAAATTTCAGCTTTCTAGTGCTAACGGTCACTGAGATTATCCGCGGACGGACGGACGGACGGACGGGCAGACATGGCGAAACTATAAGGGTTCCTAGTTGACTACAGAACCCTAAAAACGGTTTCCTCCGTTTCGTACTGACAGACACTCAATTTGTGTTATTAATGTGTATTGGCATGAGTCAGTGTAGTACCTACTACCTAGATGGTAGTACCCTAACCTAGACTCATCATGTAACTAAAAGGTCAGAAAAGGGTCTAATTAGGCTCCTAATTTGATTAGCTTGTCTAGAAATTTGCCCAATATTAGTTAGTGTCTCATAAAGTAATAAACGTTCCTTGTTTTCATTAACGTTTTTTTGGTAATTTGTACACTACCATATCCTTAGATGTCCGCGAAGAATTTGGTCGTAGAGATACAAGTCCACAAGTCCGGAGACTTGTATCTTTTACACTTACATTTTTTTCTAATCTACCGGAGTAGATTAGAAAAAAATGTAAGTGCGTACGTGAAATATCTTATGCTTCGATGTTCAACAGTCTAGGAATGTTTATCTTTAATTTATTTTATAATATAGATATTTAGACTCTATTCTCCTGCCGCCCACAAACAAAAAAATGACGAGACAAATGGAATTCTGATCTGTCAAAATTAAGATTTAGAATGCAAAAAATTAGAGTCATCAACTGACTTCAAGATTTCGAAGGAGAAGGTTATCAATTCGTCGGGATCTTTGTTTTTGCTATTTTTTTTAATATTTTTTTTTATGTATGTTCAGCGATTCTTCGAAGACGGCTGGACCGATTTGGAAAATTATTTTTTTGTTTGAAAGAGAACTTCACAGTTGGTCCCATTGTAACCAGGTCAGGATCTGATGATGGGATCCTGGAGAAATCGAGGGAACTCTTCAACTATTATAGGCACACCTATAGTGATTTGAGTATTTTTTACAGCAGCTCGAGCATTTGCTTTTGGAAAGGTGGAGGCTAAGTGAAGTCGGTTCTTTTTTGTTTAAAATTATTATAAGCTCTTTGCGGCTAGAGGAATACAGGGTGTAACAGAAATACTGGTGATCCCTTTAACGACATATTTGGTTTCGTATGCTAATTATGAAAAATTAAGAAAAAAAATTCTCGCGAAGAAAATAAACAGTTTCGTATGGAGGTTGGCCGGCTGGGACGGCGTGTCCCATACAAAAAAATTTTTTTCGCATCTTAAAAATTTTTCTCCTACTCTTTACGATACCAATTAAGCCCTTAAACGGATCACCATTATTTCTGTTTTATCCTGTATATACACCTCCATTCTATATTTTTCGAACAATATTACACTAACATTATACTTGTTACGAAAGTTGGACAGTTTACGGACGTGCCAGCCCTACTCCGTACCGGTATTGTCTGCGAGCACTCGATATTATCGACGCGAGAGTTGCACCGCAATGCTTATACTGCTTATTACGTCACAATGCTGGGGTATTTTAGCAGACAACTACTTGTCTGGCTAGAGATACATACAAATAGACTCCGCAACTGCTATTGTTACAAGCTTTTATTTACAATTAATTTTTGTATTCAGTAGAACATCTGCTAATGATACCACAATGTTTAGAAATAAATGAAAAGTAGAAAAATCCACTGTCTCGGGCGAGATTTGAACTCGCGATTCTGGGATACATGCCCATCGCTCTGACCAACTGAATCCCAGACTGACTGATAGATACCCAGAGGCGCGAGTTCGAGTCTCGCCTGAGGCAGTGGATTTTTTACTTTTCCTTTATTTGTAAACAGTGAAGCTTTTATTTAGTTTTACCTGTCCGGTTGTCTGTAATCAAATCTTGTAAGTTAAATTTGACCCATATAAAAGATATCTCTATACTCCGCTTAACACGTTATTTCTTTGAAACCTAAGCTGCCAAAAAGAAGGGGTGCGGGAGGGGAACACGCAATGCTAGACAGGGAACGCGCGATTGTTCCGTGGGGCGTTAGAGAGAGTCAGACATTAACGGTAGCCATTGAGACGTACTAAGTTTACTGTCACTTCCAATAGTTAGTGTCTTACTATAGAGTGAAATTACATCGAGCGTGGCAGCGGGGGTCGCCCGGCTATGCGGGGTCTTGAGTTAATTAGTCTATGATTTGACCCATTTTCCAGTTTCCGATTGAGCTGAAATTTTGCACGCATGTGTATATCGCGTGACAATGCAATATTATGATGACATGGGGCTGATCTGATGATGGAGCTGGAAGGTGTACAGGAACTCATCAACTACTCAACATTATCCCATCTTGTTTGGGCTCGTTACGTATTGGTGAGCAGTTAGGGTTTACATAAAGAAAAGTACAGTTAGTTATAAAAGCTCGTTTCAAAAATATAAAAAAAAAAGGTTTTAAGGGATTAAAGTCACGACTGGCCAAAAAGTTTACTTACAACGTTCATTGCAATTTCCTATAAGTAGGTATCATCATCACAGCCACATCCTTCTTCATCTCGTTTTTGCCATTCTTGATTTTTTTTGAGTTGAACTATTTTCACAGAAACATGATTAGTTACGGATTTGATATCAAAATGACTTTACTTTGACATCAATATGATATTTTTAGCGAATTGTACGTTTTGCCATGTCACTATAACGTTGGGTATCGCATTAAGTGCGAATATGCCTCTAAATAGTCTATAATCTAGATCTTTACAACCGCTAGACGGAGTACCCAATACCCATAAACTGTGCCGTACAGTCGACTACAAAGAGATGAATGAATGAATAAATGAATGAATAAATGCTTTATTGAACACCTCAAAAAAAAAACAGCACAGTAGAAAAAAATACATTGAAAAAAGAGACAAACAGGCGGTTTTATCGCTAATGAGCGATCTCTGTCAGACAACCTTTGGGTAGCGGAGAAGATAATGCAGAAAAAGTCATTAGGAGGTGCAAAAAACTTATTTTGAAAACACGAACATTGAAATACTAATTGAGATGTGTCTACTTTTGGATCTTATTACAACGCATTAAGGTGGAAAAGTGGATACATCTCTTTTTAGTCGCCTGTGCAATCTTTTCACAGTGGTAGCATAATAAGGAAAAAAAAGAGCAGATTAAATTTTACATGCCTCCCTCAACAAACACTTAATAATAATAATGCACAAATAACAGCTCTAACTCGAGAAATCAATTACATGATTCGCCTACAAGCCTAGCCGAGCAAACAACGGATAAAAGCACCTAAACCATTACTGTTAAGGCTTATAATCGCTTGCGATGCTCCTAAGTACTGGTACCTCTTGTTTCGGTCATTTATTTTCATATCCTGAATCATATTCTAAGGCTCTCCGTCCGATGTTAGCGGAGCCGCAGATTTAACTGTTATATACAGTTACACCACTTGCAAGTAATCGATTTTTTACTTATATTAAAGTTGCATCGTTATATACTATTATTTTACCTTCGATAGATTATCATTAAGTAACATTAGCATTTTCAAAAGTAAGCTTTCCGTACAAACACAATTCTGTAGGTACACATAGTAGTTATGTCGAAATTTATTTTGTTTAAAAATGCAATATAATGTAAACTCTAGTGTTTTCCGGCACATTAAATAGGAGCGGTCGAACAGGAAATTAATGTATCTTCTATACATTTAATTGGAAATGTGTACGTCTAATTGCAAAAAGACACCGATAATCAGTTAAGAGCGTAGATGATAGCCGTGATAGTTTTGTCAAAAGCTGGACGCACTCACGCACGGGCAAACGATAACACAATGATATGAATCTAGTCATGATTTGCCTGTGTGTCTTGCTCGTACCAATATATAAGTGCGAAAGAGATGCACATACAAATGATACCAAAATTATATCCTTTTGAAATCAATTAGTAAGGTCAAATATGCTTGTCTATTATGTTCGAATATTACGGCAATAACCACGAGGTGTGGGACGCCGCTTGGCTTGAGTAGAGTATCTCTAAATATTCCGTAATCTGTGGCGAAACGATAATAGTAGAAGAAAATAATAATGGGCATTGCGTTCGTTAGGTGAATGAATTTTTTTAAGGGACCTTAAGGGTGAGAGCGCGCATAAAAGTTCACGATTATGACGCTTAACGATATTTTTGTTTACTAATATAACGAACTGAGTGTTTTTTTTTTCATAAGTATTTCTTACATTAAGACGACTTACTTTAGAGCATAGAGAAATAAGTAAGCTTAGAGTGCTCACTACATACAACTGGTTATTGGCCCAAAAGCTTGAAATTATGAAAGCTGGGCTACTAAGAGGACTGAAGGAGGAGCTGGCAGGGGGCGCGTAGGGCGCCCGTTGGAAAACTTGGTATTATTCCACTTTCCATTATCCCATTTTTTGTCCAAGTACAACAATAGGTGCAGATAGACTATTAAAAAAACACAAGAAAATTTTGAAACAAGAATTGTTTCCTACATTATTTTTGGAGATTACTTCTAGCCATTTATATTTGGGCCTAATAAGGACATTTATGATATTTATAAGGAAGTACCTACGTAACGGAAAATCGAAAATACTAGAAATTAATTGAGACACTTTTTGTATCAATTCTGCTTATGATTCTGAATAGGAACAACCAAAATTTTTGCATCCGAAAATCACATTAACTAACAACAATTTCGGAAAACACCCATTTAATTTAGTACCTATATTTAGTCAACTTGTAGCAAACAAGACGTTCGTTAGGATCGATGCGAAGGTGAAACTACCGAATCTCTATTTAGCAAGCTAACGCGATTTACTGGTGTTCCTAGCGCGCATCTGAGCTCGCAAGCTCAGGCCAAGGGCGCCAAACCAGTGTATTGTGAATCGTGAATATCCAAGATCGATCCAAACGCGCCGGGCGACAGAGGAGAAGGAACGGCGCGGGGGGCGATCCCGGAGATGAAGCCACTTTTGTAAATGATCGGAACTGCAGAGCCTATACAACGACCGATACAAGCGCGAGCGCACCCCCAACAAATTAATCAAAAATTAAGTCGTAAGTACTTGTAACTGTTGTCAAAGAAATAAAATTAATATCAAGAATCTGCAGTTCTCATCATTTACAGTGACTCTCATGTTTGTTTCACGAAAAAAACGCTCGGATTTTGACGCTGTCGGCGGCGAGCGCGTGAAACAAACCGTATGAGTGCCCTTGTTACGTTCACGAACCTGGAACGGGTTTTCGTGAACGAGGCGTACAAACAGCAACACTCTCAACTGTACATCGGTGGACCTTATTACAAAAGGCATAAGTTCCACTGATGGGCAGTTAACAACAGTGTGGGCGATGGTACAATGCTTGGGGCGTTCTTCCGTGCATCACAAACAAGTCACGTGGAAGTGGGTAGACACATATGTCGTAAAGAGGATGAGAAATTGAGCATAGCTACTTGATTTTAAGCTATGATATTCCAACCAGCATCCGGCCCGCCTGATGGTAAGCAGCTACCGTAGCCTATGGACGCCTGCAACTCCAGCGGTGTCACATGCGCGTTGCCGACTCTTTATAAAAAGGAAGATTCATTGTGTTGACGGCATTGTGACATTGTCCCTCGTCAACAAACTGACAAAATTGACAAAATTTCTGACACGTCAGAAAAATACTAACTGGTCCGAAACCTATCTTTGACTGGTTAAACCCTGAAGCATCGGGAATGCCATCCCTGATTAGCGCGCTCCATAAATAGCGCCCGTTGAATGACACTAACGATGTACAGCTTGTCTCTGATTACGGATATGCACTTGTGATTTTTTTGACCTCAGGGGAAGGATGTAAGAAAATCAAGATATTTAAGAAAAAGAATTTTCTAAGAAGAATGTGAAGATCAAGGGAATTTTTAAACTTAAAAAATGCGATGAAAACTTTAAGAATCCAGAGAGCAAACAAGTTTTTGATACTGTAAAATTCTTTGACTGAAAACAGATAAGTTGTACATTACTGACTTTCTATCTATACCATCATATGTATAATGGTCAGATAGCAAACTATATATATATATTGTCATTAACGTGAATTCGAACCCTGGTTTATTCAATCAAAGTGCTCATGTTGAACAAGAACACATAGAATCCAAGTCAAATAGCGTTTACTTGCAAACAAACACGAAGCATACATGAAAAACATGTTAAACTACATTAAACTTCACAGATTGAGTAAACTCCATGCAACTTAAAGGTTGTGTGCATGTACAATGTACATATTGGAGAGTATACGTCGCGTGAGCTGATTTATGGGCTGCAAAGGTCGCAGAATGTCACTCGCGCGACCTTTCTGTTATTACCCGGCTATACACTGTTACTGGGTTATGTCACTGTAGTTAAAGCTATTTTTACCCTGTTTATATAGAACAGTTATAATTCAGATTTGAACTGTTCAATTGGTATAGATGTACAAAATGTAATCGTCACTTTCGAGATGATTTTTGTGAGCCAGGTAAAAATATAAGAGTAATTGGGAAGTTTCTGTTGTGTCATTAGTTCAGACATGATACGGCCGCTGTAAAGCATTCGACTGTGTGAACCATGGGACTAATTATAAATAACATTTATTTTGGTGCGTCTGATCAAGTATCAAATCTTATCTTCATATTTAAACGATCAAATACAAACAAATGTTGTAAATTATTGTAAATTTAAGTTAAATTACAAAACAAAGATTGGGAATACCTCAAGCTTCCATCTTCGGAACCATCACAAATAACATAATATGGGAACGAAAATTAAGAGAAGGGATCCTAGCCTTGTTGAGACACAATAGGCATGTAATAATAAATAAAACCAAAAACCAAACACACAGGCACAATAGGCATGTAATAAATAATTAATAAAACCAAAAACCAAAAATATTTAAAATCAGGAACACAGCTAGGTGTTAAAGGTTCCAATCGTCAGCAACGGCTTAAGGACACAATACGTCAAATTCCGTAGCCGTTAACGTAATCTCATAAAGCAAACATGCAGCGAGGAGTTGACAGGCGTGACATAATTAACGCGCGTCGACTGACACCTGTCAAAGCGCGTCGTGGCGGTAATTAATAGCGTCGATGGCGGTTTCCGACTCGGAGTACTACAAACTATCCTGTGTACTCATTTATTTGTGACGTTTTCAAGTCAAATCTATATCATTGTCGGTTGTTAATAGAGTTTATTTCTAAATCTTTTTTATAGCAGTAACGCCTTATTGAAAAACGACAATGATGTACCTTCGACTTGAAAACGTCACATTTGTAGCTTTCGGCCGTTACTTCGCCCGTAAAAGTCTTAAGCACTCTCTACCCTAAGTACTAAACGTAGTAATTATTGTACAGTTGCCATAAAATATATCGGAGCGGCCAAGGTACTCAAAAATATCTGAACATGCACTTTATCGTCTTGATAATAGAGGCGTTGTTCAGATATTTGTGACCACCTTGGCCGCTCCGATATATCTGATGGCGACTGTACCGTCAAGTTCATTAGTTTACTAAATTATTAGTTTTTGCCCGCGACTTCGTCTGCATGGAATTCGTATTCACCCTCTTTTTACCCTCCTAAAGGATCATTCTGGGGATAGAAACTATTTTGATATCCTGCCCCCAAACTGAAACTATCTCCATACCAAACTTCATATGTAAATCGGTTCAACGGTTATTGATTCCCCATACAAACTTCCACCCCCCTTTTCACCCCGTTAAGGGATAATCTCTGGGATAAAAACGATTACATGTAAGCACATGGGAAGGCCCTGGGACTCAAACTTTTTTTAATACTTAATTCCATCTTAATCGGACAGACTACTCTGTCGTATTCATAATATTTGAGATTGCAAAAAAAAAACAGTATTTATGTATACTTACTTCGTTAATATAATGTGTATGTATATATTTCCGGTCTTACCTGTAACAAATAAAGATCTTATTAGTACATAAAAACCAATAGAAATAACCAACCAATAAAAGTAGACCAAAGTATATGTGACGTTTTCAAGTCAAAGGTCATTGTCATAAGGCGTAACAACCATACAAAATCATGTAGTAATAAACTCTATTAACAACCGACAATGATTTACCTTTGACTTGAAACTTTCAGATATTGTTATTTATTTATTTATTAAATTACCGAGCGTACAGGCAGTCTAAAAATAATAGTTCTTAAACCTTTCAGTGATAAAAGAAAACTCGATAAAATTCAACTGAAGAACAAATCAAATTGTTTTGATTTGTTTGTTTGTTGAAGACGCTGGTTCGATCCCAGCCCTGGGCACCGGAGGACTAGGTCACTTTGTCCTTTGTATATGACATCTATATAAGTCGATAAAATTCCTCCATGGCACGGACCAACAATTTATTAGACGTAAAAGCCTTTGACTAATAAAGTCAACAAAGAGTTATCGTAACTTTTCGTAAGTTTGCGGACCACTACAATGCTTCCAGGGACCACCAGTGGTCCGCGAACCACCGGTTAAGAACCACTGGTCTAAAATATCGATAAGAATTATGGAACAAAAATATGTGTACATGACTTAAACACATTCGTGTAAACATATTTATATCCAAAAAATATTATACATCTTGGCGTACTTATTTGAAACAAATGAACTGTTATTTCTCCAAAGACCAAGGTAAAGTGTGCCTCACCGTAAATCGACCACCGGAATAACACAAATCGAACCCAGGACCACTAAGCCCACTTCATCACTCTAAGTGCATAACATACTCAAATTTCGCACCTGTGTCCTCGTCACAGATCACACAAACATAGATAGAGCATTCGACGAATCACGACAGCGAAGACGATTCACGTTCACCGCAAATTCGCGGCTTTTGCGCAACTTGCAACAATAAAAGCCGGGACAAACGCTACGAATTATGATAGTCATGGGGATGAGATTTTTAACCATAGGCGTAACTCAAGTATCATGCTGATTTTGAATGAGAACACTAGTGACTCAGATGCGTATAGGTACACTAGCTTTTTCCCGCGGCTTCGCCCGCGTACTATAAGTACTCAAAAAGGAGGTTCTCAGTTAGACTGGTATGTTTGTATGTACCACATTTTCCCCTTTTAGGGGTTGAATTTTTAAATAACCTGAAACACGTGTTTACTCATTAATCGTCAGGAATACTCCTGTGAAGTTTCGAATAAAATAGTCTAACAAATCTTGTTTCGCCATACAAACTTTGGACCCCCATTTTACCCCCTTAGGGGGTGAATTTTGAAAAATCATTTCTTAGTGCACCCCTAGACCTTATAAGGAACCTACATGCCAAATTTGGAATCTCTAGAACCAGCGGTTTGGGCTGTGCGTTGATATGTCAGTCAGTCAGTCAGTCAGTCAATCAGTCAGTCAGTCAGTCAATCAGTTTCTTCTTGTATATATTTAGACTAGCCTTTTCCCGCGGCTTCGCCCGCGTACTATAAGTACAAAAAAGTAAAGTATAAGTAAAAAGGATACGATACCCATGTGGATTTTCAGACTTTGTGACTTTTAGGGGTTGAATTTTCAAAAACCTGAAACACGTGTTTACTCATTTATCGTTAGGAATACTCCTGTGAAGTTTCGAATAAAATAGTCTAACAAATCTTGATTCGCCATACAAACTTTGGACCCCCATTTTACCCCCTTAGGGAGTGAATTTTGAAAAATCCTTTCTTAGTGCATCCCTAGACCTTATAAGGAACCTTCGTGCCAAATTTGGAATCTCTAGAACCAGCGGTTTGGGCTGTGCGTTGATATGTCAGTCAGTCAGTCAGTCAGTCACACAGTCAATCAGTCAGTCAGTCAGTCAGTCAGTTTCTTCTTGTATATATTTAGATTTAATATCTATGCATGTTTAGGTTAGGTGCCTGAAATAAAGATGAGTTTCAGGTACGAACATTGGGACTGATATTACTCTAATACTAACGGCCTCCTAGCCCAGTTGGTAGTGACCCTGCCTACGAAGCAGGTCCCGGGTTCAAATCCTGGTAAGGGCATTTATTTGTGTGTTTATCACGAATATTTGTTCCTGAGTTATGGGTGTTTTCTATGTATCTAAGTATATATTTATCTATATAAGATACAACATTGGTACAATGCGTGACCAATGTGTGACCAATGTGAGACCAATGTGAGACCAATGTGAGACCAATGTTGAATGAAAATCTGTTCGAATAGCAAATGTCAATGTCGTTATAGCGTTGAGTTGAGTTGGGTTGAGTTGGGTTGGAGCTGTGTCTGTCCAGTGTGTGTGTTTATTTTTCGAATCGCGGCCCGTCTCTTTGAATTAGTTTCCTATTAGGAAATCTATGAGACGTAGTCTATAATCGTCCTTTTCCACAACCGCAACCAAAAACCCTAAAACACATCATCAACCCTAACCGAAAAGACATACAGTCTAATTTACATTGAAGAAGCTTTAAAATAAGAGATGCTACGATCTAAAATGAACCTTGTGCTGAAGATCTAACGTCCTTTTTACTGATACCGTTATTGAACGGGTAGTGTTAAGGTATTTTGAGTTGTATGGTACAGTTGTTAAGGTGTGTTTTTGTTTATTGGTTAGAGAAGCCCTAGTGTATGCCGGTGACCACAGTAAATTATGGGGTCGGGAAGCTGGCGAAAATGACGCACAGGGTTATATTTCGTCAATATTGAAGGGAAATATCTATAAGAAGTTCTATAACACATCAAGTAACCCAAAAATATACATAAGTACAAATAATAAATAGCATTGTCAATTTGTCATATAAATTACGGAAGTATACCAAATTTCAGCTTAATCAGACACCGGGAAGTAGTTGAAATTTAACTTATAAGATTTGTAGCACATAAATAAACGGAGTCCTAAATATAAGTGTAATATGGTGTGTATAATGATGGTTTTGTAATCCTTATATTTTACTGAACATCAACATTTTTAATTAAATAAATAAATATATATTATGGGACAATCTTACACAAATCATCCTAGTGCCACAGGTCAAACACATAAATAAAAACCCTGACCAGGATTCGAACCCGGGACCTCCTGCTTCATAGGCAGGGTCACTACCGACTAGGCTAGGAGGCCGTCAAAAAATAATTATTAAAGAAAAGTATTTTTTTTTAATAATGGATAGGATAGGATAGAAGCAGTCAATCTTTAATGATCGTGTTAAAATCGATTTCTCCATCCTATTTTATTCAATCGGTAGGTAGTAAAAAAAAATGTAAGTAATTCCGAACTCATAAATCTATCGATCAATAAATTCGTTTTCTTTACTTATAAATGTAATGTATGCATTCTGTATTTTACCATCCCTATATTATAATTTATAGTTGAATTGATAAAAAGTTAGTAGTACTAGCTAAGCAGTAGTTACGGCTATCCAACCTTTATATTACAAAGATTACTCCAATATAGATAATTTCTTAAAGCGACCTACCTATAACTTTACTCTGGCCAGAGATTTCCAATGAAACTTAACAAGTTGAAATTGGACGCAGGCACATGAACACATCGAATGTGAACCTTTAAATCTGAAACACACTATATCCATACTTTCCCATAATAACTTACGACCTTTTAGCTTCGAAACACTGCCCTTAGTCCAGTATCGAGCCGCGCGAAACTAAAAAATCAATCACCATACTCTGTCATGGCTACTTACGACGTTTTAGCAACGGTACGACCGAGCGGGTTAATCTATAAGGTCGTCTGTCCATACTAGTTGATAGTGACATATAACGTTTTGTATTTGGGATAGTGCCATCGGTTTAATTTCGGTTGCGAAGCCGCAAGAACGCGAGTGGACAGCAGGACCGCGGCACGGGTGGGGTCCTACTTCACGTTGTCCTACCTAACGTAGGTGGAAAATTAAGCTACCTACTTTTAACTAAATATATTCCATTCGCCAACAAACTGTATCGCAGTTAGGTGAAGTTTTGTAGTAGTTTTAAGTATTTTTATTACTGAGCAATAAATAAATAAATAAAAAAAAACCTCAAGGCCTAATGTATTTTAGGACAGGTGAAATTGCGGCCCAATGTTATAAAAATAGGAGATTATATTTTTGTTTTTGGCACAAGGTCTAATTAGTTAAAAACAGTTATTCTTGTGGGCCGCCCACGTAACACAGAAAGCATTATTACATATGAATAGTTAAATTATTTCGAACTTAAGGACCGTATAAACTCTTATATACGTTCACCGAGCAACTTGTCGCATTATATGATGCTTTGAGCTGTATAACGGTTGTATAATGGCATATCTAAATGCTTTTTTAAAGCCTTTCGACTGTTTAAAAGCACTTAAGTGCTTTAGGTTCTACAATAGCATTATATAATGCTTTAAGATGTATAACGGTTGTATAATGGCATGTATAAAGGCTTTTTTAAAGCCTTTAGTTTTAGTGCAGCGAACCAAAATGCAACTGTACAGCTGAATGCTGTACAGTTGCGTTTTGGTTTGCTACACTAATGCTTCGGTGTGGTTTAGTGCCTTAGGTTCTACAATAGCATAAATAAATACTTAATGCTGTTTATGAGCATGAATATTAGCCATTATAATGCCACGTAAATCCGGTATACAGCTTTCAGCTGTTTTTAGTGCTTTAGGTTCTACAATAGCATTTTATGATGCTTTACGCTGTATAACGGTTGTATAATGGCATATGTAAATGCTTTTGTTTAGCCATTAGTTTTAGTGCAGCGAACAACATGCAACTGTACAGCTAAATGCTGTACAGTTGCGTTTTGGTTTGCTACACTAATGCTTCGGTTTGGTTTAGTGCCTTAGGTTCTACAATAGCATAAATAAATGCTTAATGCTGTTTAAGAGCATGAATATTAGCCATTATAATGCCACGTAAATTCGCTATACAGCTTTCAGCTATTTTTAATGCCTTAGGGTGTACAATAGCATTTATAAGTAGGTAATACGTTCCTAATGCAGTACAATAGCAATAATATAAACCATTATAAAGCCAAGTAATTCACTATAAGGGGCTGTTCATAAATGACGTCATTTCAAATGGGGGGGGGGGTCTGGACATCGGATGATGGTAGCGTGACGTAGGAGGGGGGGGGGCGGTCATTCCGAAGATCACATCATCAATGTGTAAAAAAAGGAATGAAAGTCGTGCTTCTTATAAACTTTTAATGTTATAAAATATTATCTACTAAACAGTTTTTTATTTTACAATTAAGCTTAAAACGCATTTTTTTTAATGACGTCACTCTATGTGGCAGGGGGAGGGTTGGATGATTTTAGGGGGGTGGGGGGTAAAAATCATCAAAAATTGATGACGTAATTTATGAACAGCCCCTATACAGCTTTTAGCGGTTTTAGTGCCTTAGGTTCTACAATAGCATAAATAAATGCTTAATGTTGTTTAATAGCATAATTATTCCCGTGTAATGCTGTAGGCATAAATAAGGCATTTTTTAAGGGTCACTGAGCTGCTATTGGACTAAGAGCTAGCCACGTCAGATTATGACACAATAATGAGAGCAACAAAACCCGTCTGGTTAGATTGCTATACTATTCTTATTGCTAGATCCTGGCATCTGGCAGCTTTTAATGGGTGGAGGTCACAGTGACAGACTAGCAAAATGTTTTAATTGGAAAATAGTAATACCAAACTAGGTAAAAATTGCCGAAGTTGTCTCAGTTATAAAGGACAGGGCCTATATTTTAAGGGGCTCCCTGGCGCCAACGACCTTAGATCTGATTCCCTTAGTTTTCTAATGATTTATATAGCTTATCGTATTATCAGTAACGGCTTTAAACAATATAGTATCCTATATTTACTTCAATATTCATTGTCTTCGAGATATTTGAAATCAAAGTCGAACCGGTTTAGGCTAAAAAAGTGGTTTTATGGTCATAAATTTTGTTTGAATTAGTTAAAAATTAAAATCTCTCTACTGTTTTTAGAGACATCAAAGAGGAACCCTAATATGTAGATTACGTATATGTAAGATTCTTTACACCATTCGAATATCGATAAAAGTGTTTTTTTAGACCATATTTTAAAAATATCATAAATAAATAACGGCTCATTTATTTCAAGATCCGGCTCTACAGAATGGATATAAAAGATTCAAAAACCGATAGTCGTTTGCCTTATAATTCTATCTATAATGAATATGTTGGAATATCGACTCAAAACTGGTCAAAAATCGATAAAAATCTTAGACCAAAAATATTGTGTATTATTACCATACATCGGGGTTTCCGGTGCGGGAATGTTTGACATTAGCCAAAGAGTAGGCATTAACTTAAAAAACAGAATGTACTCTGGCACGTTTCTACATAATGAATAATTGATCGAAAAAATCATAGGTATATACAATTTATATGTAATAGCTGACTATTATGTATATATATTGTAGGTACATATACCTATGATTTTTTCAAGTATTTTTTTATTAATTCATGTAATGACTGATCATTGTCAACCTCTTCAGTTAATCAAATAGTTCATAAATATCGGACGTCAAGATTAATATTTGACACTTATTATACCGTGTCTTTGTCTTAGGTAGATCTAGTTAATAAATTTCGGATATGCAATAGCATTTTTAAAATACTAAGTATATAATAGTCAATACAAACATGCCACTAAGAAAAAAAGCTCGTATCATAGTGTGTAAGCTATTCACAGAGAGGTAGTTATTCATTAGGCATAATATGATATTTTCTCAGACTAACTCTCAACCTATCTGTTTATCTCTACTCTTTCTCAAATCGTTCCCGCACCGAAAACCCCGATGTATGATTATTACGGAAACAAAAACAGTAGGCGACAAACTATGAACTATATTTTCTTATACATCGTTTGGCACTACTTTCTCCCAACATAAACTTTTGTATAATTTCTCTTAATATTGTATAGTATTTGTATAGTTTCTCATAATATTGCATCAAACCCAGATCTCTAGGATTTATTTTCTTGAAATGGTTTGCATTATTTGACCTCCACCACTTTAAAGCTGCCAGATGTCCAGATCTAGAAATAAGCATAGTATACCAAACTGACTAGAGGGGTTTGGTTGCTCTCATTATTGTGTCATATCCGACGTGGCTAGCTCTCCGTCTATATAGACCAACGCAATTTTGTAAATAATTTATAACCTAAAAATAAAATCATGCGGACCTATTTATACAAGGAAAATACCTATATAATAATGAAATTACTTAATTTAAGACTGCTCAACCAACACTATTATGTTAATAATGCAAAACTCGTTCTATACGAGGATTACACAATTGTTTTGTTTATTTGACGCATATCTTTTTATAATATTTTATAGCAAAACCACAAAAAATCAAAGGCGCGTGAAAATTTTCAAGGGAACTTATATACACATTTACAGTAAACTACATTGCGCAGTAATATTTGAAGGATATAATTACGTAAAAGAGTCAAAAACTTTTATAAATTTTGTTAGGATGCAAACAAATATGACGTGTCACTCATTCAGTTTTTTGTACCGTCTTCATCCATTTTATATTGCGAGACAAAGTAGTTAAATCACAACGTTCATTGTATTATAACATTTGTTGCGTCGGTGTTAGAGACGTTTTTGCATTGACGTAAGGTTTATTTTACTACACTCTTATGCTAGTATAATGCTTTTGTATAGCGATTGGCAAGTTAATCGAGAGTACTTTGGCCGTATTAATGCTTCTTTAATGCAGTTGGCAACTTAATAGAGCGTACTAATGATTCTTTAATGCGATTGGCACTTCCCATGACAACGATAATGCTAATAGCGCAGACATATTGCGCCTGTAATGCTATTAAATGACCTGTATAGGATCTCAAGCTGGGTAATTCGTGCCCATTTAAGACCTATATCAGCACTATAAACGTTTATAATGCTACTATAAAACGAACTGAAAATGCTAAAAGCATACAGATATGCTGTAAGACGGCCGTTATACTGCTTTGATGTGTTACTTGGGCGGTATGCCTGAAAAATAGAGCATTGGACATTTTACGAAGTTAAAGTCATCTATGTACACCATAATTTACCATCTGGCAACATTTTTTAAATACTTAAGTTTAACAAGCCAAAAAACAACTTCTATTCAGTTTTAGTAACTTTTTACCTTTCGTCTATAATAATCTTTTAATACCCCGAGACAGCCTCATACTACAATAATACTTCATTTGGTTTATAAACAGATAAATAGCTCTGAAAATTATTTGTTTCCTGAGAATGATAAGAAACCAAAATTCGATCTACACAGTATTTTTTAGCAAGCCATGAATTAAACAACCAAAAATATAACCAAAAATGGGTTTACAGTGAATGTCAGAAACCCGCTAAGGGGGCTCTCTCAAGCTTTCCTCCATATCTCGTGAAAACACAAGGTTCATCTACTAACGTAGCATGTAACGTAGTGTTGATAAAATATAATTTTTAAGAAAAAAAAACAGACTTCCATGGGGGTAGCCGGTGAAGCATTATTGTAGATGGTGCACTTAGATTCCATACAATGAAATAACTTGCATAACAAACGCAGCGGAGAGGACAAATCGCCAAACGTGAACTATGCGTCGTTGAAGAGTTCCGTTCTGATCATCATCAGCAGTTCCACTTCATCAAGTGTCACTCTTTTGAATGAAAATGCTTGATTTGTTGATAAAAATACAAAAGTCACTATATATATATGCCTTTAAGATTTCAGGAATTCCCTCGATTCCTCATGGAACTCATCATCAGAACTTGAGCTTGACGAAAATTGGTCCTGACAATCTAACTTGCTTAATAAACAGAGAGAAGGGGACGAATCGCCAAACGTGAACTATGCGTCGTTGAAGAGTTCCGTTCTGATCATCATCAGCAGTTCCACATCATCAAATATCACTCTTTTGAATGAAAATGCTTGACTTGTTGATAAAAATACAAAAATCACTATGTGTATGCCCTTAAGATTTGAGGAGTTCCCTCGATTCTTCATGGCTCCCATCATCAGAACTTGAGCTTGACGAAAATTTGTCCTGACAATTAAACTTGCTAAACAAACACAGCGAAGAGGACAAATCGCCAAACGTGAACTATGCGTCGTTGAAGAGTTCCGTTCTGATCATCATCAGCAGTTCTACTTCATCAAATGTCACTGTTTTGAATGAAAATGATGGATTTGTTGATAAAAATCACTATATGTATGCCTTTAAGATTTGAGGAGTTCCCTCGATTCCTCATGGATCCCATCATCAGAACTGCGTTTTGATAAAAACGGGACCAATCTGTATATATATACTTACAATCAAAAAAAGAATTATCAAAATCGGTTCAGACATGACGGAGTTATGGAGTAACAAACATAAAAAAAAAAAAACAAAAAAAAAAAAAACATACACGCCGAATTGAGAACCTCCTCTTTTGAAATCTTGAAGTCGGTTCACAAATATAGGCTTGCATCTCTAATACCTCCATATGGGATCGTCGCTTACACCGTGCATAAGCTCGCTGGCCGCTACTAGTGAAACCCCACCCCAGTTTAACAAATTGAAATAGCAACTACTCGAACCTCTTAAGAATGGAGACCGCACGGCCGCGCCGCTATTTGATTAACATTCTGGGTACAACTAAACCACGAGCCGAGAACTACAGAAACTGCTCAACGAACCATTATTTTGAATACTAGATCAACTATGTAGTAGATAAAGATAGACTACTAAAAGCAACAGTGAGCGTAAATAACATACATTCAAAAACATTATAATTGAAAAAAAATGCAACGCAAACAAAAATGTTGATATTCAATGTTAAATAAAACCGGTGTGGGTGTTTTCAACTGTTTATAGCTCATGGAAATTGTATTTGTTAAGGGGTGTTTGTTGCCTTACATCCAATGCGGTATGGCTGATTTTTAGGGTTCCGTACCTCGAAAGGGAAAAACGGAACCCTTATAGGATCACTTTGTTGTCCGTCCGTCCGTCCGTCCGTCTGTCAATACCCTTTTTCTCAGGAACAGGAACTGTGTAGGTATCAAGCTGAAATTTATATCAAATACTCAGGTCTACTGTCCCTTGGAACTGTGAAAAAATCAAAGTTCTAAGCCAACGCAATCAAAAGATACAGCCGTTTATAACCATACATCGTTATCGCGGGAGCAAATACAAATGTGTTGAAGAATATGTATAACAGAATGTCCGTTTATTATAAACAGAATATTATGCCTACACGTCTTAGCCTCTAAGAAGTTCTTCATATCTAGCACAATGTTTTTGCTAGAAATGATCAACCAAACTCGACTTGCTCCTTTTCGACGTTCGTTAAAGTGCGTCTTTTTGAGTAGAAATTTCGTTTAACAGAAGATTTATTTTTTATGAAAATTACGAGTACCTAACGTTGATTTTTGAGAAAAAAATGCTCTTCGTGTGTCTAAAATAATCCTTTATTTACAAGTCCAGGCAAATCGATCATGAATGAAAATTGTTTTGAATAACAGGTGACTGAAGAGGGAGGTCGTTGGGATTGCGTGGCTAATCTTTTTAGTATGTACTATAATCAAGTCGATTACGAAGTTTAGATATTAGAAAAAACATCGATAAATTTTGAACTTGTAGATACAAACGCGATGAAACTACTGTCACCTCTGTTATTTCTTATTTGTCATAATCTTTGACTACTGTCAAATCGTTTTTGCTCCTGCGATAACGACGTATGTTTATAACGCAAATTTTCAAAACTCGCAACGGAATCAAAACCTACTGGGTATTTCACGTGAACTCAGAATCTTGAAATTTGGTACGAAGCAAAGTCTTATAGCACAGATAAAGGAAACATTGCGAAAACCGTAAATTTTTAGTTACATCAACATCATATAATAAAAATATTTTTAAAGTTACTACCCCTTTCCTCATGAACGCGTAGCTATGACTCGATTGTCGTGATGAGTGAACTTTTACTTATATACCTACAGGTTTCTACGGAACCCTCGGTGCGCGAGTCCGACTCGCACTTGGCTGGTTTTTTTATATGTTAATAGTGATGAAATACTTATGTTACACGAGAGTTTCCGACTATAACATACGAAAACTAATTAGGTTTGATAGATCAATTAACCTTAGAGTACAAAAAATGCAAAACACTTCACTTTACCAAAGTAACTAGTAACAATTTCTCTGGACGGAGAGCCTGGTCGAGTTACCTGCCACACATACCAAATAGTTTTCTTGCAAATATACCTAATACCTCTGGGAAAAAACCCATAAGCTTTAAATGATAGTTTAAAAAGCTCTGTGTCTGAACAATTATAATTAATGACGATTTTTTTTCTAATTCGGTATACTACTTATTTACGTATAATACTTTCATGTTTACTAACTATTAATTTGAAGACGGTATATAGCTTCATACAAAATTAATAAATAATCAAAGCTGTCATTAACCCAATTTATACTTTATAATTAGCCCCCGGGTGGACAGTATAATTTGTAACACCGCTGACATTCAACCATGTGTGTTTTCCGAACTTATTTTTAGAAAATAACTTACTTATCGTGTTCATGTATTTTTTATGAGACTTTCTTGCACATTCACTTCATTAGTATATTCTATTGAACTTTATTACCTAGGTAATAAAGGTGACGACTGGTTACTGTTATTGTTAAAACACGTTACTCCTCTTTTATGTTTATTTTTATAGTGACATTTTAGTTTACAGAACAACGTAGAATACTTATACATATAAAAAGGTTCTTATGGCCGCGATTCGAAAAATAAACACACACACTGGACAGACACAGCTCCAACCCAACTCAACTCAACGCTATAACGACATTGACATTTGCTATTCGAACAGATTTTCATTCAACATTGGTCTCACATTGGTCACACATTGTACCAATGTTGTACCAATGTTGTACTAATGTGAGACCAATGTGACACCAATGTGAGACCAATGTTGAATGAAAATCTGTTCGAATAGCAAATGTCAATGTCGTTATAGCGTTGAGTTGAGTTGGGTTTAGTTGGGTTGGAGCTGTGTCTGTCCAGTGTGTATGTTTATTTTTCGAATCGCGCCCTATATCTCCAACAGAGATTGGAGGCTATACAGATGCTCTATAGTACCTAATTCTACCTATTTCCAACAACACAGGATGTAAAAAATAGTGGTTTTCCGTTTAAGGGCTTGGTATCGTATTGGAACTAAGAAAAAGTTAAAGAAAAATTTTTTGGACGCGAAAAAAAAAAAAATTGTACGAGATACGTCATCCCAGCTGGCCGACCCTCCATACAAAACCAAATTTCTTTTTCGCGTGAAAAATGTTTTTCTTAGTTTTTAATAATTACTTTAGAATGCAATAGCAATTATGGGCCCCTTAACCGAATCACCAGCATTTATGTTACATCCTGTAGAATTGATAACTCTTTGTATTGAATACGCAGTTGTTATAAAATAAAAACAATTAACTATGTAACTATGTATGTTTTGTTTTACGATAATTTACCGTATCGCTATAAAAATAGAAACTGCATTTGTTTGAGAACCAGTCTTCTTGTGCTCAAATCTAATATGTAGCAAGGTGTTCAGGGCGGTAGCGCTCAGTACGCGACCGCTGGCAATGATCGACGATCAAACGATCTTGATCGTTTTCAACTTCAATTACAAGTAAAATTATTTTTACGCATAAGTTACACACAGGCTATTTATTTTCTTTTATATGGAAGATACTACTAATTAAAGTATGTTTTAAGGAAATATACGCATCTAACACCAAAGACGGGTAATCACTTAATCAGTAGGGACTGTTGGAGATACTTTTCGAATTAAAAGTATAATAAATTTCGAATTTCGAAAATTAGGTTTGTTTAAGTATTGTAAAGACTGTTTTTTACACTTATGTTTCATTTTTTACCCTCCTTCAATATGCCTGTATTCGGTAGGAAATAATCTATTACTTATACATACATAGGTAGTATTTTTTTTATTTTTTTTTTATTCCAATATGGCTGAAATTTTTTTTTTTTGTAAAAATGGTCATGGTAGCTAATTTCGACTACTTCGGGTGTGTTCAGAATGACCTGCACACGCTCTTATTCTCATAGCAACAAAGTCGTATAAAGCTTATTTTGAATACCTCGCCCGCTTAGATACTTCTGCTGCTACCTATATAAAATAGTCGCATTACATAATGACTCTTATTTGCAAACAAAGCTTCTTTAAAATATTACGATATAAATTAAACAGGTACAAACATATACCTATTACGTACGTACAAATACAAACAATATGAAAGGAAGAAAACTCTCATCAAATATTTCAAGCAGACAAGATAAAATACATTCTCAGAACGACAGGAAATGTCTACAAATAAGGTTCTTTATCGTCCCACATTCCGCAGACGATCGCAGACTCTGCCATATAAACAACCCTATTAGTAGCCATAGAAACATGAGATGCAACTAAGTATGAATAATCAAAACGATATAAAAGAAAAAGTCACATCGAATATGTCATGTAAAGATACCTTTTGTTTTATTCCCAACGATTCAAGAGCTCTCGCCTCAAACATTACCAATCTTCCACTTTGATCAATTTCATACGTCACGCTTACACTGGTTTATTAGAAGTGAGTACTCTGTGATATTTGGGAATAGCGCTTCACCAAACGCGGGGAAACGGCCGCAAATAAGGTTCTTTATCGTGCAATATTTCCGCGATGAGGAGACGACGCATACACGTAGATGCGCCTTTATAAGGAACCTTATTAGTGGGGATACGCTTGCTCGCTACAAAACAACTTTTCAATATTTCTGAGAATGCAAATGGTAACGAGAAGCCTTGTACGAGTACGAATTGTGTTTGAGGATTTTATGCAAATACAAATTATTTACCTATTTTCGCTTCCTTAGGTATATAAAAATGTTCTTTTTGGAGTAGAGTCAGCAGCAGAGTTCTATACTAGTCAACTCGTTTGCGCTTTATTTATTTTTTTATAAATAGCGAGTTCTCAGTTCGAGGCGGATAAGTAGCACAGGACGGACACGCGGGACACGTCATACTACAATACTCGTTTGAGCGCCTTTGTGGCACATCTGTACCACGCTTCAATGTGTGCGTGCGTCTTGCTTAGGGCACTGTTTCCGCTGTCTTAAATGACGTTTGCCAGTACACCGGCATTTTGATTTTTATCGATGCGCTGCCAACCTGACGGATTAGCCTACCAGTTCCCTACCAATCGGCCGCCGCGGGGCGTAGCGTGGCCATTCTGTATGAAATACTGTGCTAGTAGTGTACAATCATCAGCAGAAGTAGTTTAAACGGGTGTGGTGTTAAATGAGCTGGACACGCTCTTATCCTCTTTTTAATAAAGTCGTGTTCAAGCTCTTAGATACTGCTGAACTGTATTTAACACTTTCCGTACCACACTTCGCTACGCGCTACGCTCGTAGCCGATCCTAGCGTTTTCCTCGTATGTAGCGGAAAGCGCCTACGAACAAAGAGCCAGCTTAGCGGGTTCCTGGTCGTGCAAGTGTTAAAACAGTCTAAAATATTTCCAACTGATATGTTACCAGAACATATCGGCATACACATCTGCAGTACCTACCAGAATCCCTCGGGCCGTATCCGATGCCTTCCAATTACGTGAAACTTGCTACCGTGTTTGTTCTGTAAATCATGTTTCCCTCAATGTTCACATTTAAATGGGCTCCCTTTACGACTGTGTCTTATACAATTATTTGCGTTTACAAAGTAACCGACATAGCCCTCCGAATCGCTAAACTAAAGTGGCAGTGGGCGGGGCACATTGCTCGTAGAACCGATGGCCGTTGGGGCGGAAAGGTTCTCGAGTGGCGACCACGAACCGGAAGGCGCAGCGTGGGTAGACCCCCCGCAAGGTGGACTGATGACCTGGTGAAGGTCGCGGGAGTCCGCTGGATGCGGGTGGCGCAGGACCGGTCATTGTGGCACTCTTTGGGGGAGGCCTATGTTCAGCAGAGGACGTCTTTCGGCTGATATGATGATGATGATGATGATGACGAAACGGGAGTATTTCCTTACTACCTACAAAAATTGGATAACTTTCCTTTCCTCTTGTTATAATAATACATATCAAACGTGTTGTGCATGTGCCACTAAACCTTTAAAAAAGGGCGCTGTTCAATTTTGAACGAACTTCTAAATGAAACAATAAAAGTCAGCCATAATACCAAAACGTTGTATACTTATTATTAAAGTAAGACAATCCTTTTTAGGGGTAAGTTTGCCTTTGTAACGACTGTATCGACAATTATTAATACAACTTTAGATAGGTGTATAGTAATACAAACATTAACAATTTTATTGCAAATTAATGTCAATGTGCGCATCAGTGTATCAGCTTTGATCGATATTATTTGATTTTATCATTCATGGGTTCAAGCTAAAGTTACATGGACTTTCTACAAAGAAAGAAAAATAAAAGCGGACAGTGTTTTAATGCCGACCCACACTGGCTGCGTGTGCGTAGACACATACACGTCTCCCACTGCGTTGTAAAATAAGAATTCTCATAAGACATGTCACACCGCACGCGCACGCGCTCGTGTGACATGTCTTGTGAGAATTCAGCCGGTGTAGGTCGGCCTTTAAAATAAATGTGCCGATAACGCGCTGTAGAAATCGTCGCGTTCGATACAGCGCCATCCAACGAGTTATTTGATAAACTTTTTAATGTACATAATTGCATTTCACAATGCCTACATTGAAGAATACAGAATTTAGATTTTGCTTTCGTAACAGTAGCCTTTAACACACATGACATACAGTCAGCAGCAAAAGTAGCTTATCAGCTGAGGTGTTCAAAATCACCTTCACACGCTCTTATTCTCTTGACAATAAAGTCGTGTCAAGCTCATTTCGGTCTATTATTTACGATGTGCACAGTGTTGTTATTTTTTTTTTGTTTTAATTATATTAAAATTAATAAGAGTGTCGTTAGCGTATGTGTCGCCACTATGACCTAGTTTTAAGTTACGTTAAGTAGGTCCCTACTGAAAACCAGCGCCACGGCTTGCCGCGGCATTACGCTGAGTACGGATCCTATTTTAACGTCTCATTGTGCCAGTGTCCAGTGTTGTTTCTAGGTTTAAGAATGTTTAATTTTGCGGCGTTAAAATAAATGTATTTTCTTTCTTTCTTTCTTCTTTCATTTTGCACACCCCACCCGCTTAGATACTTCTGCTGCTGAATGTACAAACCTTCTAGAGAGTCTAGAGACATTTTAATATTGGTGTAAGTTTCACCCTTAAAAAGCATAAATACAAGGAACCACATTGATTCCCACTTCATATTTCATACCAACGTCGGAATAGAAATGTTTTCCTAGCAAACAACCACGTTAAAACATAATAAGCAATACGGATACTCCTAATGGAAGATGATTGTTAGTTGCGCTCAACAATTTCGATTAAACGCAAACTTGTAAACGGCCTTCCTAAACAGAAACGCATTCAATTATCAACTTTATTTGTAGCCAGTGAAAGTCTCCACTCTGTTTCGGGAGATGTATGTATTTAGTTGGTAACTAACCCACTCTCATTCACACCATAAGTTATAACGCATTCAATTATAAACCCTATTTCTGGCACGATAAGTTCTATAGATATTTGAACAAGGTGGTATTTATTATATTTGTAATGTGGTTTCATGCAAACACGCTCGCGTCTATGATTCGTTGAAATAATTCTGTTAGGGATTAACAGTTCAAAATTCGAATTCAGAATTGGGGAACTATGTATTTTCAAATACTTGGTATTAATACTCGTAATATACAAATACTTGTAATATGAGTTGGCAACATTAAACATGAAATATAAATAAAGTGCAACTTAACGTTATTTGAATGTCATAAAGCCGGACGGATCCGGAAATAATTTCAAAAAAAGTGTATTTTAGATTATTTACTTAAAGGTTAGATTTTAATTAATTATAGTTTGAATAATAAGATATGTTAAATACTTTGCTACCCAAAATTAACTGATTTCAAGGCCATAGAAAGGTTTCGAATACGAGGCAATTAACTGCGACTTGCCACACTGGTACATATAGACGGAGAGTTAGCCACGTCAGATACGAGTATGACCAGGGGGGTTTCACTTCGCAGTTTAGGTACATTTGGCCGGCGCGCCTCCCGGCCAGGCGTATGGCTGTGGGCTGCCGCTCGGCTCGCACGATAGTCGTGTGACGTGGCGCTTATTACGCAAAATTGAAAATACACAATGGCTTCGAAACCTAAATCTCGATCTAATCCGTATAAAATATATTGTTCTGTTTACGGATGTCTGAATAAACGGAAGAACAAGGAAGCAGAATTCTTTTTTTAAATTCCGGATGATATTGAAAGGTCCCGAAGTCCTTACTTAGTAGGTAATAGTTAAAATAAACATCCTAAATTTATTGAATATTGGTTGTCCAGAAACAATATTAGGAACTGACCGACATATTTCCAAAGGAATACGGCTGTGGCATACCTACTTCCATGAGAATCAGACATGCTATCTTCGGATAAAAATTTCATGTTTACAGAATCAACGTTTGTAATTCCTACATATTTCTAAATAATAAATCAGTAGGTATTTTAGGTACAAAAACTTGTCAAGTCACAACCCTAACAGCTCGGTCATAAAACTGCGGCGCGCAAAGAAGATTCACGGTTCGTGCGCGGTTATAAGTTTCAATTTTGCTTGCAGGCGGCGAGTATAGGTATAATTTTATACCTAAATCTGCCTTTTGTGAAGGAGTGAATTTTCTGTACGGTAGTACTATTAGTTATTCTGTGGTATGACACAATAATGAGAGCAACGAAACCCCTCTAGTCAGATTGCTATAATATGCTTATTTCTAGATCTGGACATCTGGCAGCTGTAAAGTGGTGGAGGTCAAAGAATGACACCACTTCAAGAAAACAATCCTATAATTCTGGGTTTGATGCAATATTATGGGAAATTATATAAATAATTATATTACGAGTATATCATTGCCAAAAATGTCTAGGGGAAAATAAAGCAACTCAATGCTTTTTGTTCTGTTAAAATATAGGCCCTGCCCTTTATAGGTAACTGACACAATATCGGCAGTTTTTACCTATTTTGGTACATTACTATTTTCCAATTTAAAAATTTTGCTAGTCTGTCACTCTGACCTCCACCCATTAAAAGCTGCCAGATGCCCGGATCTAGCAATAAGGATAGTATAGCAATCTAACCAGAAGGGTTTTGTTGCTCTCGTTATTGTGTCATATCTGACGTGGCCAACTCTTAGTCCAATACTTAAGTATGATTCCAATAATTTATTTAATATCCAGACTAGAAACAGATATTTAATTCAAAATAAACATAAACTGAAAATAGATGTCATATACTTCAGATAAAGTGACCAAACCCTCCGGTGTCCGAGGCCAGATTTGAACTGGCGTCTTCAGCTTTCGCGGCTGACGTCCTGACCACTAGACCACCCGGTCACGGCGGAACTTGACAAATTTTCTCATGTATATGCAATCTCTGAATTTGAAACGGCTAGGCGCCGTTGACCATACTCTAAGGGCATGCGCAGTACGTGCTTGCACCTCCTATCCGAATTACTTACGTGATTCTGGTATAGCGAGAGAGATGGTGCTGCCATCTATGAATCTTGAAGCAAATCAAATTATTTTGTTCAATATTTTATTGATTTGCAATTTTTTAAGTAGTTACACTACTATATATAAACTGAAAATAGATGTCATATACTTCAGAAAAGTGACCAAACCCTCCGGTGTCCGAGGCCAGATTTGAACTGGCGTCTTCAGCTTTCGCGGCTGACGTCCTGACCACTAGACCACCCGGTCACGGCGGAACTTGACAAATTTTCTCATGTATATGCAATCTCTGAATTTGAAACGGCTAGGCGCCGTTGACCATACTCTAAGGGCATGCGCAGTATCAAATCTGGCCTCGGACACCGGAGGGTTTGGTCACTTTTTCTGAAGTATATGACATCTATTTTCAGTTTATATATAGTAGTGTAACTACTTAAAAAATTGCAAATCAATAAAATATTGAACAAAATAATATGATTTGCTTCAAGATTCATAGATGGCAGCACCATCTCTCTCGCTATACCAGAATCACGTAAGTAATTCGGATAGGAGGTGCAAGCACCTACTGCGCATGCCCTTAGAGTATGGTCAACGGCGCCTAGCCGTTTCAAATTCAGAGATTGCATATACATGAGAAAATTTGTCAAGTTCCGCCGTGACCGGGTGGTCTAGTGGTCAGGACGTCAGCCGCGAAAGCTGAAGACGCCAGTTCAAATCTGGCCTCGGACACCGGAGGGTTTGGTCACTTTTTCTGAAGTATATGACATCTATTTTCAGTTTATATATAGTAGTGTAACTACTTAAAAAATTGCAAATCAATAAAATATTGAACAAAATAATTTGATTTGCTTCAAGATTCATAGATGGCAGCACCATCTCTCTCGCTATACCAGAATCACGTAAGTAAAGGAGGTGCAAGCACGTACTGCGCATGCCCTTAGAGTATGGTCAACGGCGCCTAGCCGTTTCAAATTCAGAGATTGCATATACATGAGAAAATTTGTCAAGTTCCACCGTGAACGGGTGGCCTAGTGGTCAGGACGTCAGCCGCGAAAGCTGAAGACGCCAGTTCAAATCTGGCCCCGGACACCGGAGGGTTTGGTCACTTTTTCTGAAGTATATGACATCTATTTTCAGTTTATATATAGTAGTGTAACTACTTAAAAAATTGCAAATCAATAAAATATTGAACAAAATAATTTGATTTGCTTCAAGATTCATAGATGGCAGCACCATCTCTCTCGCTATACCAGAATCACGTAAGTAATTCGGATAGGAGGTGCAAGCACGTACTGCGCATGCCCTTAGAGTATGGTCAACGGCGCCTAGCCGTTTCAAATTCAGAGATTGCATATACATGAGAAAATTTGTCAAGTTCCGCCGTGACCGGGTGGTCTAGTGGTCAGGACGTCAGCCGCGAAAGCTGAAGACGCCAGTTCAAATCTGGCCTCGGACACCGGAGGGTTTGGTCACTTTTTCTGAAGTATATGACATCTATTTTCAGTTTATATATAGTAGTGTAACTACTTAAAAAATTGCAAATCAATAAAATATTGAACAAAATAATATGATTTGCTTCAAGATTCATAGATGGCAGCACCATCTCTCTCGCTATACCAGAATCACGTAAGTAATTCGGATAGAAGGTGCAAGCACGTACTGCGCATGCCCTTAGAGTATGGTCAACGGCGCCTAGCCGTTTCAAATTCAGAGATTGCATATACATGAGAAAATTTGTCAAGTTCCGCCGTGACCGGGTGGTCTAGTGGTCAGGACGTCAGCCGCGAAAGCTGAAGATGCCAGTTCAAATCTGGCCTCGGACACCGGAGGGTTTGGTCACTTTTTCTGAAGTATATGACATCTATTTTCAGTTTATATATAGTAGTGTAACTACTTAAAAAATTGCAAATCAATAAAATATTGAACAAAATAATTTGATTTGCTTCAAGATTCATAGATGGCAGCACCATCTCTCTCGCTATACCAGAATCACGTAAGTAAAGGAGGTGCAAGCACGTACTGCGCATGCCCTTAGAGTATGGTCAACGGCGCCTAGCCGTTTCAAATTCAGAGATTGCATATACATGAGAAAATTTGTCAAGTTCCGCCGTGAGCGGGTGGCCTAGTGGTCAGGACGTCAGCCGCGAAAGCTGAAGACGCCAGTTCAAATCTGGCCCCGGACACCGGAGGGTTTGGTCACTTTTTCTGAAGTATATGACATCTATTTTCAGTTTATATATAGTAGTGTAACTACTTAAAAAATTGCAAATCAATAAAATATTGAACAAAATAATTTGATTTGCTTCAAGATTCATAGATGGCAGCACCATCTCTCTCGCTATACCAGAATCACGTAAGTAATTCGGATAGGAGGTGCAAGCACGTACTGCGCATGCCCTTAGAGTATGGTCAACGGCGCCTAGCCGTTTCAAATTCAGAGATTGCATATACATGAGAAAATTTGTCAAGTTCCGCCGTGACCGGGTGGTCTAGTGGTCAGGACGTCAGCCGCGAAAGCTGAAGACGCCAGTTCAAATCTGGCCTCGGACACCGGAGGGTTTGGTCACTTTTTCTGAAGTATATGACATCTATTTTCAGTTTATATATAGTAGTGTAACTACTTAAAAAATTGCAAATCAATAAAATATTGAACAAAATAATATGATTTGCTTCAAGATTCATAGATGGCAGCACCATCTCTCTCGCTATACCAGAATCACGTAAGTAATTCGGATAGGAGGTGCAAGCACGTACTGCGCATGCCCTTAGAGTATGGTCAACGGCGCCTAGCCGTTTCAAATTCAGAGATTGCATATACATGAGAAAATTTGTCGAGTTCCGCCGTGACCGGGTGGTCTAGTGGTCAGGACGTCAGCCGCGAAAGCTGAAGACGCCAGTTCAAATCTGGCCTCGGACACCGGAGGGTTTGGTCACTTTTTCTGAAGTATATGACATCTATTTTCAGTTTATATATAGTAGTGTAACTACTTAAAAAATTGCAAATCAATAAAATATTGAACAAAATAATTTGATTTGCTTCAAGATTCAAAATAAACATATTTATAAAAATCTATCTCATAGTGTGTTACAAATATAAAATATGTATATTGCAATAATTTATCATAATAATGTAGAGATCATGACTGCGTCGAGATTTGATCAAACTAACACTAATGAGGAACCCTTATCGTGTAATTAACCTTTAAAAAAACATTTCTATTCTATTCATACTTTTACATTAATATCACATTCATTGTAATGGAGACTGATGTGCAGTCGAGGTCGACAAATATGTTTACAAAATTGCACCTTATTACAAAGGATTAAAGTGCAAAACTGTTTATAGATTTCAAATTTTAACTAAACTATAATAGACCTTATAACAACGCAATAAGGGTCTCGATGGATTAATTACGTTGACTATGGCAGTAAGTTAATTTTGATTAATTAGCTAGTTGTAATCACTTACCCTATCGTGCGACAGATAAAGTAAAAAACAAATGACAGTTTTTATGGCATTGACAAGAAGGTTGGATTTAGGCTGGCCTGTACTTTATAATATAATACTTCAGTTGTTAGGAATAGGGTTACCAGCCACTCAGAAAGTTTATTTATTTCGATGGATGGCTATTTCTACGAAAAAATTAAGCAAATAATGAAAATACTTACATACTTACGTACAGTCAAATACTGTTTTAAAAAAAATGCTACTCGTGGGTACCGCCGTAGCACTCGTAGCCTGTTATTGAAACTTGAATTTGAACATGACACACCGACAAAGTCATATTTGAACCATATACCACATCTATATAGTCAAATTTAACATTGATAATGTTGGTTATGATTGTACCCCTGTAAAGTCGCCATCAAAAATATTGGAGCGGCCAAGGTGGTCATACATATCTGAACAATGCCTCTATTGTCAAGGCGATAAAGTGAATGTTCAGATATTTTTGAGTACCTTGACCGCTCAGATATATTTGAAGGCGACTGTACTATATGTGAAAATAATCAGAAAATAGGATCAAAAAAAATAATAATAATAGTTATTGTTTTGTGGCAGCCCTAGATGCATGTCAACCGGCCATTTTGTTGTGTTCAATTAGAGCGAGATACGCCCGAAAAAACACCCTTGTACATAAAAACGTCTCACGAGGTGTAATTTTATAGTAATTTATAATGCTTTTGATTGGTAAGTTATTACGACTAATGTTTCACATGTAATTTAAGAAATGGAGGCAAGATATCATGCAACTCGAAAGCCTTTTCTGGAGCGTTATATTATTGCACACACTGTAAATTTTTACTGAAAGTCCGATTTAGTCCCGTTAAATATAAAAAAAACCGGCCAAGTGCGTGTCGGACCACGCATAATGGAGGGTTCCGTAGCATCAATGGAATAGTAACCAAACTAATGCCAAAAGGTCGTATCTGATGGCTATTGAAGAAGTTTTTTGTAAATAACTCAAAAATGGCTTAACCGATAATGTTAAAAACAATTTTCTTAGAAAGTATGTGATAACGCGCATCTTTCCAAATTTTTTCGTATTTTTTGGACTTACAGTTCAAAAGTTACAGGGGGGGGGGACACACGCTATTTTTTTACTTTCGATGCGACTATATCTGAAAATATTTACTTAATCACAAAATGTTCAAAGAAACCTTAATGTTATTTCTAAAGACCTATCGATTGATGTCCAACATGTTGATATTTGGTAAAAAAATTGGATTTTAGTTACATGTATGGAGCGCCCCCTCTGAAAATATTTTTTTCAGCCATTTCACTACTTAACTACTAAATAGCGACATAGAAAATACACCTCACGTCAAAATTTTATTTAGATACGTCTTATAGTTTCCGAGTAAAATGGCTGTGACATACGGACGGACGGACAGACGGACATGACGAAACTATAAGGGTTCCGTTATTGCCATTTTGGCTACGGAACCCTAACAACACACTGTATGTGGTTTTATATTTAATATTTAAAAAAGAACGCTTTAAAGCTCAACAAGTTTATAGTAACTAAATTAGAATATAAACAGATAAATGTGATCAGTAAAAGTAGAACAAGACGGCATGCGGCACAATAATTTGCTAGACTTTGGTTTGATTGACCCCAACTTTGAAGAATATAAACCGATTTTAATTTAATATTGACCAATATTATATTTGGAAGAAGCGACGTTTGGCTTATTCAGATCTTCAGTTTATTCTTATCAATTTGTTATTAAATTTATTATAAATAAATTTCAAAAAGAGATTGCTTTCTTTAGATATCATATTGTTACCAAAAGAAGATTAAAATAATAAAATAGTAACGATAAAAAATCATATTTTTTATATAAAATACCACTCAAGGTCACAAGATTAACAAGCATGTGAGATTGTCAACTCCTCCAATTAGATTTAACGACACATTAAATCAAATGCTGTTGCAACATAAAAACCTCCACCGACCACCATTCAGACTTTACAAAGCGTCCCACGGGACATATTTCACGGTCATAAAACATAGAGAAATGCTATCTTCAAAAACGTCCCAAGTCTTATACACCCTGTATGGTAGTTAAGCTCTTTTGCCTGGTAGATTTTACGATAGACGCAGTTGATGATCGATTATAGCTCTTATTGCGAGTGGCGTAAGGAGTTTTACGATCCAACATGGCGGATTGACGAAAGTCGATGGAGATAAAGCTGCCCTTGGTGCGACTTCTCCACGGCTGACGCTAAATGTCGATTTATCAGTTTGTTCGGATAGAGAAGTGCCGTGGTTAATACGGGAGCTCATACATTCTACGACACTTCTCTTTGCGGACAGCTAGTAGTTTGTTCAGTACAGTCAGCGGCAGAAGTACCTGAGCAGGCGAGGTGTTCAAAGTAATCTTAGCACGGGTTTATTTTAAAAGAATAAGAGCCTGCAGGGTGTTGACTATTTGACTTCGTGTTTCGGGTGAGTGTTACCAAATAAAATGAAATGATAGAAAATTGAATCGCTCTTTCACTCGGTTGTTGTAATAGCGAAATATGAACGGAACTAGATTTCTAGTGTTTCATTTTTATACAGTCAGCAAGTAGTTTAATGGGAGAGTCGTGCCCAGTTCATATTATTCACCTACCAGCCAACTTCTGAATATTTGTAAACTCAAAATGGCGTGCTTGAGCTTTCTTCAAACGAAACCTCGTATTTTTGCCATCCGCCCCTAAACACAGGAATCAATAAGCCACTTGAATCCGAAAGGAGTTCCGAAGACCCTTAAACTGGCCCCGGCTAGGGTCGCTTAATGAAACGGTCACATAAAACCACCCTGTATGGAGATTAAACGTGCGTAAAAGGAGGGCAACGGGGAATCAATTTTCTGTTCTATAATTAAGTTTTGGTGGACAAAAGTTTTAAATTAGAAAATGTTACCGTTTTTCATAAACTAATTTGTATAATTTTTTTTTTATGAGATTCTTAAATTATAAGTTAGTTTAAAGTTGACATTTGTTTTAAATATGTACCTAATGACTTGGTTTCAATATATTGTACTGTACTTAAATTATCATATGTGGACGAGTTTAGTGAGAGGGCCCATTTTTGTCGATGTGAAAGGACACTTCTTCTTCCACTAATAAATAGCGTAAGTATATTGTGTAGTTTTAGAAAGAACTAATAACTCTATATATCCACAAAGTGAAGCCTTTTTCCCTTGACTGCCAAATATAATTAATAAGTTAACATTGAATATTTATTACCATTTTAAACAAGCTTAATTTTTTGGGTAAGTTGCCACTTTAGTAGTGTTGTAATCATAATAGGTATCTAAAATAGTAAAAATTAATTAAATTGCAAGTGAATTACCAAGTTCAGTCGCCATCAGATATATCGGAGCGGACAAGGTGGTCACAAATATCTGAACAACGCCTCTATTGTCGAAGCGATAGCATGCATGTTCAGATATTTTTAAGTACATTGGCCGCTACGACATATTCGATAGCGACTGTACCTACCTAAAATAATATGTATTAAATAAATAAATAAATAAATATTATGGGACAATCTTACACAAATCAACCTAGTCCCACAGTAAGCTCAATAAGGCTTGTGTTGTGGGTACTAGACGACGATATATGTAATAGATATATACATATAAATACTTAAATACATAGAAAACATACATAACCCAGGAACAAATATCCGTGATAAACACACAAATAAATGCCCTGACCAGGATTCGAACCCGGGACCTCCTGCTTCATAGGCAGGGTCACTACCGGCTAGGCTAGGAGGCCGTATTGAAACTGTATTAGGAACTATCGAAATAGGGTAAGACCTATACCTAACAGGTTAATATAGCTTGGAACTATGAACTTCAAACTTGCAGAGCGGAGCTTTAGCTTCTAACTATGAATTCTTAACGACTTTATAAAATAACCATACGAACTTAATCGCCACTCTGTTCGCTGACTAAACAAAATTCGATACAATTTGCATGGAAAGCAGGTTTAACGGTTACTGTTATTGTAGATGGTTTGCAAAATTTGCGCCTTTTTATAAAATGTTTAGAGGAAACGTCGTACATTCAGACTCAAATTGCTGGTACACTTCACGACACCGCTCACCTATAACATGCAGCAGGATATTAACTTGCACCTTCTCTTCCTTCTTCGACAGCTCACACGCTTCAAAATAAATAGTAAACGCCTTTTTCCACATAGTCCACTCCACTGATAAATTTCCAGAAGTGACATTGTCCAGGTTATTATCAAAAATAAAAGGCGAGGGCGGCGACAAAACTGATTCCATCATAAATTAATTTCTAACTTGTCAATTTTATCAACACGATAGTCAAACCACCGACATCTACAAATTGATCAACGGCTCTTTTTCAAACCGGCTGCGCCATGTTAATGTCTAGGGATGCGTCAATGAAACTACGTGGTCGGATCAAGACTGACTGGTTTATTTATTTGCTTACCCACATGCACAATCATAACAACAGCCTTCCACCCACACTCAGGAACAAATATCCGTGATAAACACACAAATAAATGCCCTGACCAGGATTCGAACCCGGGACCTCCTGCTTCATAGGCAGGGTCACTACCGGCTAGGCTAGGAGGCCGTATTGAAACTGTATTAGGAACTATCGAAATAGGGTAAGACCTATACCTAACAGGTTAATATAGCTTGGAACTATGAACTTCAAACTTGCAGAGCGGAGCTTTAGCTTCTAACTATGAATTCTTAACGACTTTATAAAATAACCATACGAACTTAATCGCCACTCTGTTCGCTGACTAAACAAAATTCGATACAATTTGCATGGAAAGCAGGTTTAACGGTTACTGTTATTGTAGATGGTTTGCAAAATTTGCGCCTTTTTATAAAATGTTTAGAGGAAAGTTGAACGAAGGGTTAGGTACTTATATAAGTATGGATTAGAAAAACAATCCTCATACGAGTGTAAGTCATTTATTATTTTGACAAAAAAAGGACAATCGCGTTCACATACTTTTATTATTTTCCTAACATTTAGAGCGTGTCGCAACGCTCGTGGTCGCAGGCAAACTGCCGAGGATTTGTATCGGCATCTCCTAGCTGCGCGGGTTTTCCGAACTACCCGCACTTGGGCCGCGATTCGAAAACGAAACAACAACACACACTGGACAGACACAGCTCCAACGCAACTCAACCCAACTCAACTTAACGCTATAACGACATTGACATTTGCTATTCGAACAGATTTTCATTCAACATTGGTCTCACATTGGTCTCACATTGGTCACACATTGGTCAGACATTGGTCCAGCTATTATTCACATTTACGCTAGGTTTGTCACTTTGCCTACACACAACACTCACGACATCCGATGGTTTGGAAATGCAAGTATTTCCACGCTTATTGCTGATCACTGAATTCCACGAAGATAAGATCCGTGTCCCTCGTTCTGGTTCAAATTCTTATACTTCCTAATTTCAATAGCCTCTTGTAGTTTCCTGCTATAACGAAGAAGTTCCGTGGAGAGGACTTTTGGATTATGGAGCCATTGATATATCATGTACTCTAATAGAATAGAATAGAAAGAATTTATTCGCGACAACAACAACATGCATACAAACATATTTAATCTACTAGATGTGACATCTAGAACAAATTTTGTGCGCCTTGTTCGGCGGTTGACGGCTATGTCTGAATCAAAGAGAATAGACTTGTAGTGATTTTCACTGCTACTTTTGGGATATAGAATTTGTTAGGGATGTCATCTCCTGTTACTCAATGTATGGAGCTCAATCCATGGTCAGTGGTGGTTGTAGTCAAAATAATGAGTGAAAATCGTGTAAGTTTAAATCAGTACATAAGTAATTTATGTTTTTATCGCACTCTATGTAGTCGGTGGTGCACACGACAACAAAGGGCATTATACGGATTTTAGTGATGATGGGATCAGCTTTTGCATAGTGAGACTTTAGGACCCATAGGCCATTTTAGGAAGCAGAGCCACCTAAATTTATGGTGCGGTGGGGGTAAAAAGGGGGGGTTAAAATTTTCGCGACACATAGATTGAAAACTATGAGTCTTAGTAACATACTTCAAAGGCAAGAATTGTAGAGAATTTTATGAAGAATATTTCCTTTATTGAAAGTTTTTTGGTAACTTCAACCGTTTTTGCAAAAAATATATGAATGTTCCTACTTTTGTGGGAAGTGGGGAAAACAATTGTTATATTTGTAACACATTATAGTGCAGAGATATCCAATAAAGATTTGGCTTGAAAGTCTCGTATCCGGGCCATAAATAAAATAAGTAAAATAATTATTTTCTGTTTTGACTAGATACTATTAAAATATTATTATTGGTATGGTATTTACCATGTATTTGAGTTAGGTAAACACCCCGTTTCCAATAGTAGTTAAATTAGTATGTTAAAAATCGTGTATTAAACGGTTTCATTGAAAATAATGATAATAATGACGCAGGTAATGTACGCAAGGCTAAAATAATCGATAGGTCCTAGGTACCACTCATCACACCACTAGCGTAGCGTACCTAACCTAAGTTCATATATATTATAATGATATTAGGCGTTGTCCGTCGATAAAAGATTCAAGCGCCACACGATTTTAGTTTTTTGTCTTTTCAATGCTCTAGCTACATTGATGAGAAGAGTGTTGTGATGACTGGTACCTAGAACAGACCGAATTATTTTTATAGCTTTTTGTACATTATCTATATCATTGTTTATTTTCAATAAAAGCTTTTGAATTTACCTATACTTATTTTCTTTTCAAGTTGTTATGTTACTAAAACTGTCTAAACTACGCTTACTTTATGATCCGCAATGCACTGTGTTCTACTAATAAATCCCTTTCATTTTATACTTGATTGAGAGGTTTGTTAAGAAATGTGTAATACGCAGCATTCTGTAGCGGCAGCTATCTTGGATTTACAATGATACTGAATCTATTAAATTATCAGAACTTAAGGTGTGCACCAGATATCGGATCAATTTGTCAACAGAGCACACTATTCGCCAACAGACTGTCCTCAGTTGAAGATGTATACCTACCGCTTAAGTTTTTCCACTAAAAAATTAACGGGCCCTTATTGATAACCCGCAATGATGTACCTTTCACTTGAATACGTCACTAGATAACAGGGACTGGAGAACCCCGCTATTATTTGGTTACAAAATTATATTTTGGATTTTCATTTCGGCAAGCGCTACATTATCATTATCAGCAGCAGCCAGTATCAGTCCACTGCTGGACATAGCCCTCTCCCATGGCACGCCACTGTGCTCGATCTTCTGCTCTCCTCCTCCAATCCGTACCCACCAAGCGCTTACCTTTGGGTAACTCAATGATGTGCTTACTAAAGTGATAGTTTTTAAAAACTACCCTACCAAATACATACTCGATCTAATACCCCTTTATTGGTAACCGGTTCCGGTAACTTCTAAACGAATTCTTTATTTCACTTACGGATTATAAAAGGCAAGGTAAATTAATAGCGTTTGAAATAGTTGACGTCCATTTAGTTGTGAAAGATATAATTAGGCAAGCATTAGAGCTCAAACCACATCGTTTTTCCTACATAATTAGATTGGGGTTGATAACAGGCCTATATTATTATAATTTTTTTTCGTTAAAGATATTATAACCTATATAAGGTTTATATGCTTTTTATAAAGGGGAATAACAGGGCTTTATCAGAAAAAAATATTTTTCATTGTACGGCCATAAATAAAAAAAATATAGGCATTTATTCAAAAAAATATCAAACGTTGATTTCATATTTTTTGTGTTTTCTCAGTTTTCTTATATGGAAAGGTATAAACAAAATACCAATTCTGTATCCTTGATTTACACGAAAATGATATCAAACTTGACTATATAGCTCTATTTTATTTTTAATTAATTATGGGGGGCACCCCCAACTTCGTCAAAAATTTGCATCAAAAATTTGATTGGCTCCCCTTCTTAAATTAATCTTAGAGCCTAAAGGATTAGCTCTGCAAATGGAAATTCCATCATCATCATTTTCCGTATAAATAAGTGTACACCACCGACTAATAGAAGTATTACTAAACAGCGAATAGAATAGAATTGAGATAGCTGACGAACCATATTAATTTTGATGTAAGTGTATGGTAAATCTGTCAAGTCTAATCTTATTCACATCCCGGTTATATAATAAGAGGAGATGTATTGAAATGTTTGGAAATATAGGAAAATAACTAGGCTCATACGACACTGGGATACCATTTTTGTTTTATGACGTATCTACAAAATGAAAAAAAAATCCTAAGAACACACTCTTTGGTAGGATTTTTATTGTATACTATGTCGCTTACCCATACCATAATTATGAAAAACAGTTGCGGTTTGCGGTCCACCCTTACCAACACCACATAGGAATTGAATTCCCGCTGAGATTATTAAGCCACATATCTACCCAATGCAATAGTAGACCTTAACTCGTACCAATAAAGATCACGATATATCAAGTTATATGTGTCAACAATAGTACTTTATTACTGTTTACATCCATAACGCCTTAAGTATCTATGAAATGCAGGAGCGGTTAACGCGGAACCAAAAAGGCTTAAGTATTACGAAAGCTAAACGGTGCTCGCTCAGGTGTGAAAGGGATTAACTGTGTATTAAAAACAAAGGCGCTTACGGCGTTGTTCGTTGGGGTTGTAAATGGAAGTTTGTGCCAAAAATGGTGTAATACACGCTCATTTACGGTAATTGTTTAACGTTTGCGACGTTGCCAGCGATAAGCGGAATGCCGTATCGTTTGCACTTAAAAAAATATAACAGACCACAGACAAGATTTATGTATAGACGCAGAGCATGCAAGGATGTCAGATTCCATGGAGTTTTAAATCTCCGTTACCCGATTGAAGAAGAGTATATTTATTCGTGATCCGTAATTTTATGTAAATAAAACAAAACAACAAAAAAGCGAAGAGTATTACAGCCTGATATTAAATTCTTTCATATATTTTATCTACACTCACATTGTAAGTCCTCTAAAACGTGTTCAAAAACGGTAGGCAATGGCTAGCATTACCACAACCGATTTTACTATGATGAGCTTTTTATCTGTGGCAGTAACTTAATTTTAACTTTACATGCTAAAATATTGATACGTTATGAGATATGATAACATAATGTACCGTCAGGTTCAAAATTGCATGGTCAATTTATCAATGAATTCATTCATAAATTGGCCATGCAATTCTGAACCCGATAGTACACCGGCACGCGCCCGCGCGGCCGCCGACACGCGCCCGCGCGACCACCGGCACAATCGAGTTGGCCATGGCGGTGCAATGGCGGCCATTCTATGGTTTCAGAACACGGCATTTAGGATAAATAATATGAGTGTAGATAAAGCAGTGTATGCAACTGTACGTAATTAGGCCTTAAAATACGAGCGTGGTTTTATGAAACGAGCCGCAGGCGAGTTTCATAATAAGATCACACGAGGACCCTTATTACGTAACAGTTACATAAACTACTATTGCCAGGACTTAAACAAAAGAGGTATACACAAATGTGACGATATAATCAAAGTTAGCAGGACGGGAAAACGTCATAAAGAGAGACAGGAATTTCGGGACAATTGAAGAAAATATAATCAAGAGGTAACTTCGTCAAGAGGTAACTTCGTTCACTTTCTTAACGTCAATACTAAACTTCAAACGTTTTAGCGACGCTCCTCCTATAGCGTTTGTCCCGGCTTATTGCCACGGCTCTATTAAGCCTCGGGTCCGCTCGGCAACCTAATCGCAGGAATTGGCGTAGGCACTAGTTTTTACGATAGCTACTTTTTTTTAATACCACGACGGTGGCAAAAAGCATACGGCCCGCCTGATGGTAACCAGTTACCGTAGCCTATGGACGCCTACAACCCCAGAGGATTCGCATGCGCGTTGCCTACCCTTTAAGAACCCATACACTCCTTTTTTGAAGAACCTCATACTGTAGCCCGCTGGGAAAACCTCGGCAGGGAGTTCATTCCACAGCCGCAGCGTTCGTGGGAGGAAATTCCTCTTAAACCGTACAGTGCGCGACCCCTTGGGCTCCAGGGTGTGAGGATGAACACCCTGCCGGCGGCGAGCGGTGCGGTGATAAAAAGCTGCCGTGGGCATCATATCAAACAGTTCTTCAGAGCACAACCCATTGTACAAGCGATAGCGATAGCATCTGACCTTCCAACCCAGAGGGGAAACTAAGCCTTGTTGAGATTAGATCCAGTTATCACGACGCTTTCCTGAACCGACAAGCGACTAGTACCTAAATATCAAATGATATTTCGTAACATAAGTTCCGAAACTCAGTGGCAAATGTTTTAGTGACACTGATTATCAGAATTACAATTAATACAAATCCTGAATAAATAATGATTTACTTTGTTATTAAATCAAATACAAACATTGAAAAAATAATCAACCCGGCAGGACATGAATCTGCATCGATACGCCTTGCCGGAGCTCGATCGCTGTACCAATTCGCGTATCGATGCAGGTTCAAGTCCTGCTGGGTTGATTATTTTTTCAATGTTTTCAATGTTTTTATTTGATTTAATAACAAACAACTGTATGAGTGGAATGCCCACTTTAAAAACATGCAAAAATAATTATAAATAATGATTTCTAAGTTAAACAAGATAGAATGATGTGTGAAAACCTGGTAAGTTAAAATCAATGATTCACAAACGTACAGCTACTTGAAATTCAATCTAGTCGACTGTAAACCATCTAAATGCAAAATGTAGAATATCGAGTATCAATAAACGGCTGTAAGTCGCGTAATGAGAGCGGATGCAGGCGGGAGTAATGGTGTGTGAAGATGATACCAGTGTGCTTCGTTTACATGGGTACAGTACTAGCCTACTTGCTTGTCCAGTACCTGCTGGTTGAGTATTAAATAAATAATAAATAAATAAATATTATGGGACAATCTTACACAAATCAACCTAGTCCCACTGTAAACTCAATAAGGCTTGTGTTGTGGGTACTAGGTGACGATATATATAATAGATAAATACTTAAATACATAGAAAACATCCATAACTCAGGGATAAATATCCGTGATAAACACACAAATAAATTCCCTGACCAGGATTCGAACCCGGGACCTCCTGCTTCATAGGCAGGGTCACTACCAACTAGGCTAGGAGGCCGTTAGTATTGATATGTAAGTTACGTGGCAAGCGGGAGTAATGGTATGTGAAGATGATACTTGTGTGCTTCGTTTACAGGTATGTAAGACGCGTAATAGTGGCCGTGGCCACGTTTACATCGCTCCAGTACTATCCTCCAGTACTATCGCTCCAGTAGTACTTACGTCTTTGCGACTTGTCCGTCGAGTATTGATATGTAAATCACATAAGAGTCACATGAATCTGTGTGTATGGATGATACCGGCGTACTGTGTTCACGTCGGTCTAATATTTGTTTACTTGCGACTTACCGGACGAGTATAGATATCGATTTGTAAGTCACGTCAGAGTTGGGAACCTGTGTGTGAAGAGGTACCAGCGTGCCGCGATTACACTCTAGTACTTTCTTACTTGCGATGAAACTTACAGGACGAGTAACCAAATCAAAGTTCAGACCAAAATTTATATGTAAGTCTTATAGAGAAATTTATATGCTACCTAATTGTGTGTGGAGAATTTAAAGATACTGGCGTGCTCTGTTCAGCTCACTGGCATAAGTTTTTGCGAGCTTGCTGTTGCTGTTTTATTGCTACTTAATCAATCGAGCTCGATCCATTATGGAGTGCCGCATAATATGTAGTCTTAGTTTATTGCCTGCAGCTAAAATTTGGCTCATTGAGTATAAAATCAACCATTATCTTTTTTTTATAACTGACAACCTTAATCATCATTTGGTCCATCCACAGTGAATACTGTAACATCGGGCAATAATTATCAAAAACTCTTGCGAAATAATTGATGCTTTCGAGTCGCGTAAACGCAGCATATAACTGAACTTCTCATAGCGTCCCACTCATTACCGTACTGCTGAAAGATAAGTTTTAAGTCGGGAGGTAAATTTTGAGAGTTTGATACGTAGTTATTGGAAGAACTTAATGTTCTTTGCTCTCTCATGTTGATACGTGCATTTGTGCCGTTTTCAATTTAAAGGTACCCAGTCAGTGCAGGTTGGACTCTAAGCGCTTTCAGAGTTAAGAAAGTATTGATATAATGTAAATGCCAAATAGGAATTAATAACCAGTAAAAACGTTATAGAAATTACCGGTAAACCGGTTTATAACCGGTAAAACTCACACTAACTATTTACCGGTTGCACTCCTTACGCCGAATGCAAATGCTGACATCTTAACTTTTTTAATGCCTTCGCGCCATTATACTTATCCAAAAATGTTAAACGTCCAGAGTTCCTACATTTTAAACAATTCATTTCCCTTCCCACTCTCATTGCAGGCCGGTAATGATACCGTGTCATGTTTATTCAGTGAACTTATCGTTTCTGCGTCGTTAGTCCGATCCCCATTCACAAACCATCCTGTATCTTATCTATTATAACTTGACCCTTAACTGAGCTAACCACTCCAGATGCGCAATGCAGTCATAGACACACCGATTGTTATGACTATAAAATATAACAGTTACACTCACGTCACTTTAGTCACTTCGCGCGACATGTATGCTTGGCTTGCCGATTGTTATGCTTGGTATTTCACGTTAGTTGTGACAACGCTTGCGTAGGCCGCTTAACGCAAAGATATGACAGCGGACATATAAATTAGTACTGTACAACCGGTGCATACAATACACGCAGCGACCTGAAATCGTGATTTTACTTCAGGCCTAAGATATTCGGGTTTTTTAACTTGTCATCGTAGTTGTCACGTTCTATTAGCAATTATGCAAGTATTGCAAGTGCGGGAGAGACGCGTGATACGAATGACACGATAAACTATAAAATTACAGTCATCCCTTTCATTATTGAGTTTTTAGATTCATGTAGTTTAGCAGCAAGGTATCTGAATTGTCACAAAATCGTTTTAATGCATTCTAATATCTTAAAAAATCTAATCAGCGGAGCAATGCATCTAAATAACCAGAGTTCAACCTTATTCTGGTCCTACCATAGATAGCTTTATAAATAACCTCTCGAAAATAAATGCCTATTTATTTATAAAGCACAGGTAAGTCGCTTACGACGTTTTATGAAAACAGGGCGTAAACGCCGCGAAGGCTGTTTAGGATCCATTACTTACAAAATACAGCACTTAAGGATTAGGGCTAGATAAAAGCCTTTTTTTGTTAACTGTGGGGCTGCGCTTGACCATAAATAGGAAGAAAGGAAGAATTTCAGAATCAAAAATTACTAAACTACCAACTATCGGACTAACAATATGAGTTAAATAATAGTATTTTATACAATCGTGACTTAATAAAGAGCTTTCAGTCGAGCACTGTGTTTAGTGGCCTAAGTAGTTAAGGTCCGAGATTGAAATGCTTAATTATGTCACTATTGTATACAATACTTTTCCTACGAGTGCTCAAAATAGGCAAGCTGGTAAGAATTAAGTTCAACGAATGCCTTACAATACAACCTGTTCTCTCTATACAATTTCGTAACTTCGATCTCCCGCTGGAGGGAGGAGGACGATCCTCCTCCCTGACCATTGTATAATATTGTATGAAAATCCATTTCAGTTTAGACGACGATGCTAAAATTTGCGACCATATAAAGCTTCATCGAAAAGTATGAGCTAGTAGTTCAGTCTACAAAGTCTCAATTCAAGTATTATAGTCGACGAGTATAAAGAAACTTGTAAAAATCGTAAAAAGCAAATCGTAATAAATAAACGAACGTGACATAATCCTAACCCCGAAAAGTGAAAAAATAACAGCGTATCGGAGGCCTGGCGGCTACGACCGAATAAGACATGGACGGCATCCTCAGTTGAAACAGCTCCCAAAAACGCTCTTAATATTATCCTATCATTTATTCCTTCAACCCAGGGGTTATCAAACTATGCGCCGCGACGCCCTTGTGCGCCGTAGAGAGTACAGAGGGGCCCCGAGAGGCAATCCTGCTCACCATACTATACCTATCTATTTCAAATAGTCAAACTATCTAGGTTAGGGCGCCGAGACAAAAAAATTAAAGTTGCATAGTGCGCTGCGGACTGAAAAAGATTGAGAACCCCTGGAGTACAATTCAACCCCTTCCCTTTTGCTTCCCAATTTTGCGCTATTTATAAAAAAGTTTTGATTGGTGAAACAGAGCTATTAGCTAAAATCATGCTACAATAAAATTTCATACGTCATACCTCATGCGCGGTTAAACTAAAAATAAACGGCATGCTGTCATAGCTCTTAATGCCCGATCCCTGATGGCATAAATACTTACAATAATGTGGTGTAATACGATTACTACGTATTTTGGAGCTAATACGGTTTCTATACTTTCATCATTCACTGTCTGGTGGAAATTCGGTCGGGTAATGAAACCCGCACGGGCCATTACGCGCGGCCCGCGCCATTAGTTGTTCGCGGGGCAATTACTGCAGTTTGTGAGTTACGGTGGTTACGCGTGCGGCCGTGTTACTGCTATACGTTGGCGTGTACAGTCGCCATCATATATATCAGAGCGGCCAAGGTACTCAAAAATATCTGAACATGTACTTTATCGCCTTGACAATAGAGGCGTTGTTCAGCTGATGGCTTATGGCGACTGTACTATGTATATACTTATACTCGCTTTATCTGGCTCGAAGGATGGAATACAATACAATACAAATCGCCAACAAACAGTCTCGCAGTTTGGCAAAACTTTAATTTAAGGCTCAAATGTATTTCACTTGTTTTTTAATTAAAAAAAAAATTCTTTATTGATCACCTCAAAAAGAAAACCAGTACAGAATAGAGGTAAACAACAGGCGGTCTTATCGCTAAAAAGCGATTTCTTCCAGACAACATTTAGGTAGCGGAAATATTGAAATTGAAGAGATTTATTTTTTTACTTATCTGGTTCGAAGGACCATTATATTGAATTTTATGACGTATACGTTTCGGACGTTCATTACGTGTTCGCGGGACAACTACCGCAGTTTAAAGTTACGCGTACGATCGTGTTACTGCTAAGACTTATAGTAAAGTTATACTTGCTTTATCCGGACCAAATATTGTTTCTTTTTTACTTTAAGTATCCGGTTCGAAGGACCGATTTTTTTTAACTTATAATGGACATTGCGATCGCTTAATTATGTACATAACGTTATGTATTGTTTCTACTCACTTTCCTCAATATTTACCCTGCACAAAGAAATATTCAAATATAACTAAAGTCAATGACACTTATGACCTCACTTTCAAAATGGCGAAATCTACCCACACAGCTGCAGGATATTGAACTTAAAGATAAGAGGGACAAGGTTGAAAATACCATTGAAAAGGGCCTCTTTAGAAAAACTTGTAAAGATTCAGCCGAATGTGAATAATAAGCTGAATTGTCGTAATGAAAATCGGTTACACGTGAAATGTGAATTGTGGGAGGGTTCCGTATCTTTTTGCGGTACTTATGAGTATAATCAGACGCGAAATACGAGGTCGTCGATTTTTCGTCGTTAGACATAATATTAGTATCTTTCCTATGGATGCAACACTACACCAACACAGTGAATCCTTATTTATATTCAAGCATCTGCAACGCGCATGTGACACCTCGGGATTTACAGGAATCCATCTGTAGATCCTCATCATCATCATCATCTGGATTTATAGGTAGATGCTTTAACTGATTGCCATCAGGCATGTTTGCCACCGTCTTGGTATTAAAAAGATTTTTTTCTTTAAATTAAGTTTTCAAACCTGATCAGATTATATTTTTAAGCTTTCAATGATTTTAAATCGCCAAAAACTCGTATACAGGAAGTGCATTCATTATAATATATTATATAAAGTAACGTCAAATTATATGTGTATAAAAACTGAATAACAAATCTTTGTGAAACATCACACGAAGTCACAAAACGAACTTTGGTAACTAAACGTCACACGTCACGAAACATCATGACGTTTAGTTACCAATTGTAAACATACTTGTATTACAACTATTCACTTTTACAAATTAGCTATGAAATACCCAACCTAACCCTAACTTACACACGGCAAAAATTTGTATTTGAATACATTGGGCAAAATGATTGTATGCGAAATAAAAGTCTTCCACATAAATACTATTGGCATCATTACATAGGGATTCTAACAAATACCGAAAAGAGCCTCGGAAACAGTCACAATAGTAACACGTAAACGTACAACACTTCAGTAACACCGTATTTATTTCACTTCCACCCCCCATTTTAGGGAAGTGGGGGGTTAGAAAGAGACAAAAAGTAGCCTATGTCACTCTCCATCCCTTCAACTATCTCCAATTAAAAAATCACGTCAATTCGTTGCCCCGTTTTGCCGTGAAAGACGGACAAACAAACAAACAAACACACACATACACTTTCCCATTTATAATATTAGTATGGATTTAATATTCACTGCACAAAACGAAAACTTATCGTACAAAACTTCGAGCAACAGGAGGTATAGTTTCAAGCAATACTTACTGAAAATATGGCTCGTTAAAATTTGTAACCGGCCAGTCTTATACCGTAATAAGACTGTCAAAGAAAGTACCGCCCGAGTCGTTCTTGCGGTACTCTTGTGGGGCCATTTTTTTGGGCTGATTGTGTATTGTGTAATTGTGTATCCCTAGTATTATCTAATCGGTGTACAAAAGGCGAACATAATGCCATAACGGCCTCCAAGCTTAGTCGGTAGTGTAGGTCCCGGATTCGAATCCTGGTCAGATCATTTATATTTGTGTTTACGAGATTTGTTCCTGAGTTATGGATGTATTCTAAGTATTTAAATGTAATGTAACTAATGTATATATCGTCGCCTAGTAACGACAACACAAGCCTTATTGAGCTTACTGTGGGACTAGATTGATTTGTGTAATATTGTCACATAATAGTTATTTATTAGTTAAAAAAAAGTCAATCTCCATCAGAACCATATGGGCAAGCAGAAAAATTCATGTTAAACAATAAGAACTTATTGAGTTCCTGTCAAACTAATCTGACTGATACCTTTCCAAGACGGACCCCAAATCCTACTAAACAAAAATGTAAGTAAATTCTATTCTAGCTCCGTGAGCTGGAAAATGCACGGGAGCTCCTTATCTACCGAGCCCTGTGAAATACTTATTGTTATCACAGACCATACAGCGACTAGACCACTATCATTCCCAACGTAAACAAAAATGTAAGTTAAATCTTTTCTGGCCCCGTGAGCTGATAAATGCACGGGAGCTCGTTATCTACCGAGCCCTGTGAAATATTTATTGTTATCACAGACCATACAGCGACTAGACCACTTTCATTCCCAACGTTAACAAAAATGTAAGTAAATTCTATTCTGATCCCGTGAGCTGGAAAACATTTCACAAATTAAATTTTTGTGCACATTTTTGGGATTTCTTGCATTTACATAATAATATGTGTGGGAATTTAAATTGTTCAATTCTAAAATTAAACTTTTCTTTAGTTTTGTGAAATTTCCACAAATTATAAATACTCATTTTAACGTTTTCCTTTAAATCCTGGCAAATAAATATTTAAGGTCGCACGCATGAGTGTTTTCGTGGTATAGTAATTCCCAAACTTATGGACCGAAAAAAAAGCAATTTCTTCTAATCAAAACTCAAAATTCTTGTCGGTCCAGATGGTTTCAAAATATATTTTGATTCACTACCTGTAACAGTTTTAAAGATCATTTTTTTTAAGTTTAAATCTAAACTTATTAGTAAGAGCGACGCAGTAGTTACTAACTTGTTTTTAGGGTTCCGTACCTCGAAAGGAAAAAACGGAACACTTATAGGATCACTTTGTTGTCCGTCTGTCTGGCTGTCTGTCTGTCTGTCAAGACCATTTTTCTGAGGAACGCGTGGAGGTATCAAGCTGAAATTTATATCAAATACTCAGGTCTATTGTCCCTTGGAGCTTTGAAAAAATCAAACTTAAAAGCCAACGCAATCAAAAGATACAGTCGTTTATGCTGCAAATTTTAGAGTTTTTCGGCACTAGCAAAACCTACGGGGTACTTCCCGTGAACTCAGAAACTTGAAATTTGGCACGAAGCAACGTCATATAGCATAGACAATGGAAAAATTACAAAAAGTAGACATTTTTAGTAAAATCATACAAAAAAAATATGTTTTTAAATTTTAAACTTACTACCTTTTTCCTCGTAAACGCGTGGAGGTATTAAATTGAAATTCATGTCAAATACTCAGGGTTATAGGACCTTTCAGATATAGCAAAACCAAACTTTTATGTCAACGCAATCAAAAGAAATAGCAATTTAAGTCGCATATTTTGAAACTGAGTACTCGCAAGAAACTCAAAACCTAAAGGGTACTTTCCGTAAACTCAGAAACTTGAAACTTGGCACGAAGAAACTTCATATAGCACAGACAAAGGAAAAATTACGAAAAGTAGACATTTTTAGTAAAATCATACAAAAAATATTTTTTTAAATTTTAAACTTACTAGCTTTTTCCTCGTAAACGCGTATCAAATACTCAGGTCTATAATACCTTTACGTTGTAAAGGTTTGTACGGAACCCTCGGTGCGCGAGTCCGACTCGCACTTGGCCGGTTTTTTTGTCTGATAAGACCATATTTAAATAGGTACAAAAACCTAGAACGACTCCTGAGACCGAAGTTGGGATTGCTTCACCATCTAGTTTAATCTATATTTAGTCTGTGATATGAACCTATTCATGAAGGTTTTAAAGCCATCTTCTGTGGAAATTGGCTGCATGCTCCATGTCACTTACTGGCATGATCGGCTTACCTGAAAATAGATAGGAATTTGTTATTATAAAAATGTGAAGGTTGATTTCTTCGTGTGAAAGTCAATTACAGCCGTTTTGGGGGTTAAGTATGAATTTTGTACAGTCAGTGGCAGAAATGGGTAATCGGCTGAGGTGTTCAGAATGTTCTGGACTTTTTCAAGAACATTCTAGACGTTACATATCGTGTTTTAACGTTAGAATACGGCCCAATGTCATGGCTTGCAATTATCCGGATATTATCCGGACAATATGGTTATTATCCGGATATTTCCATACAAATTACTATTCGAAATATCCAGATTGCAAACTCTAGTCATGTCTACTTATACATTTATTTGTGACACTACATGAAAAGGTATCGTTTGGCGTACGTCCTTACGTTGTACGGATTCAATATTGATTTGATTTCGTATAATGAGGTTAACAAACCACAAATTGTTGTTCTTATTATACAACTGACTACAGACAGTACCTACAGACTTTTTATCTGTGGATATATATATCCAATAATACATATATTATTTCCGTAAACGGAAAAAACGTTTGTCTCAATGCATGGCTTACTAGGATTACGCATTTTGACGTTTTTATTACATCTAACATATCCGCTTCCGATACATCTTTTGTCAATTCCAATAAATGCTCCATTGAATTAACCACACTATCTGTCGCTAGGGTTGTCAAATACCAGGATTTGGTATAGATCCCGAAAACACTTTCAATGTTGGTTTTAAGGCCGAGTGCTTTATCTTTATGGATTCAAAAAATAAACCCCCCAAAATCCATTCCAAAATCAATATTTATAATTTTATATACCCTAAAATCGATATTTTGATTTTTATTCCAAATATTTTTCCTTTCGATCTGGCAACCCTGTGTCACAAAGCTTTTAATTCAACAATACCACCCAACACAGTAGGCGTACAATTTCGAAGCTCAAGACTCAAAGAGCGTAACCGCCATTTGATATTATGGCATTTACACCGTTCATATCTAAGTGCATTGTGTCAGTAGTAAGATTAAAAGAGCGTAACGAACATTGGTTCATATGTCGCTTACGTGGTTTCCGCCGTAGTGTCAACGATATTAATTCCGTGAAATACGCGATAGCGGGCCTCGTAAATTACATATTTACTACTATTTATTTATGGGCATATTCCAAGATGGGGTAAGCGTTGACTTGTGTGCGAAATATTGCGCGGAGGACGGATTTATTTCAATAATCGTGAATGGAAAAACATAGCTGTGTTTATGCGTGAGATACGTACTGTAGCAAAAAAGGCCGCCTGATGTTTACTCTCTAAACTCTATTTTTATTTGTTGTGGATTTCGAGTCATATGCAGCTAAGATAATATAATAATGTTACAGTGAAACTCGCCTAGTTTTAAACACTACGCACAACCAGTTTTTTTTGGAGCAACATTTCTTTTTTTTAAATATTTTTTCTGTCACAGAACATTTTTTTACTTACATTGGTATACATTTAATAATCAGTAATCATTTGTAAGAGGGCTAACTATTTAGGTAGGTATATAATTATATATGTAAGTACATACATAGTAATCTTTAGGTAAGTATCTATTATACCTAAGTGCTCAGTCACAGTTAGTATTATCAAATACATAAAAGAAGGCATCTTAAGTTACATCATTTTTATAATGTTTTAATGAGCAATAAGAAGTATTTGTAACGTTTTGTTAATCCCTTTACGTATAGGCAATATTCAGTAGGAGGGAATCACCGTATCACTATAAACGTCATTAATAGAATCCATATTGTTATTAATTACAATAACTACAATAACGTCACAAAGCGTCACATAGCATTAATTCCAAACCGTGACAAACACCAGGGCGTCATAAATATGTCCGAATGTCATTTATTTCGTGACGTCATCGCCGTTCAAAATGGCGCGTTGATATTAAAGCTAGGGGTTGTTTGAGCAACGGATCCAGTATTGAGAAAAGCTATAAATTGGCGAGTAAAAGGGCATAACTGCCTGTAATTGTCCAGTACGCTTACGTCCTTTTGGATTATGACGTCACATTGATACGCAAAATTCTATATTAATATGGAACCACTACTCACCGTTTTGCCTGGGATTATATATTTTTTTGGGATTACCCGATAAGGAAGGGAATATTATTCGTTCGTATTTATCAGAAGTTTAATCTATCCAGTGGATAAAAAATGTGATTCAATTAAGCTTACAGTAACAACCTGTACACTTTTATAGTAAATATAGTTTGCGAAATTCTTTAACTGCATTTATATTAACATTCACAATTATTCAGAGCAATGACGCATAGTTTCAGTGTCCACGTGGTAACCAGATGGCTCGCGGTATTTAAGCTCCCTACGTGTAGTGGAACCAACCTGTGTAAACCGAACTGACCAACTTGGACTTTGTTTTTCATCCTCTACTCCCTCAATCTCCAGTATCTTTATGTAATGAATAAGGAGCATGCAAATAATTCACACCAGCCGGTCGGTTATCGAGTTGGAAGCAGGAAAAAAATTAGGGGGGTGAGATGAAAAACAAAGTTCAACGTGGGTCAGTTTGGGTTGCACAGGATGGTTCCAGAACATTTCGGTAGCTCAAATACCGCGAGCCTCTCGGACACTGTAACTACGCGCCATTGCTTTAACTAAATTGGATTTTCTTGTTACCAACAAAAATTATGTTAAATTTCAATTCTATATCGACGGTAAGAAAAAATAGCTTAAAAAAAATTTTGGATTACGAATATTTCATGGATCCAGTATGTGTTAATGAACCACCATTTTGCTTATACCGCAAAATATGGTCCTAACGAACATTTAAATTTTACTTTTATTTATTTAAATGAACCATAAACTAGTTTAATAAACGGTTTAATCTGCATAAATCGTCAGTTACTTGCATAAGCAAGATTAACAGGCCGAAAAAGTAAAATTACTGCATAATTTTGCTGCCCCCAAAATACATGCTTTCCGGTTTGGCGTTTACGTCCAACAGCTATCAATTTTCATACAAAAGGTGATGTGTATGGCGTAAGTGCCACCATTAAGTCGATTTTTCGCTGAAGTATACAGAGGACAATAATTAAACTTTAAAACCAAAACGTGCGTAGCATAAAACTGGACTTGGTCAAGGAACGAATAAGTAAATTAGGGAATGTACAATCTACTGTTGTTATGCCTATGTACCATGTCTTATCTGCCTTGCTAGTCTAAAAGGAGATTTTTTTGGCTTCTCGCATAGAATGTTAAACAATCAATGCGTCTACATGGTAAATACAGTTCGTACTTAGAGTTTCATATTAAGAAGTCGCTTTACAACTACCGTTAAAAACGGGGAATTTACCATGTATTGTGAGTTCGCGATATTTCGGCACATGTTGTATGCGCTATCATCACGGATATACATGGTAAATACCCCGTTTTTAACAGTGCTGTAATGTTAATGACCATGTTAGCTTAAAATCGGAAAAGTCGCCTCATAAACTAGCATGTCAAAAAGACGCTACTGCAATAAAATGCAATTAGAAATCGCCCTTATTGACAGCTAACAGTACGATAGCTCTTTATCTATATGCACGGATACGCGTCATATATATACGCAGTAGATAGATATTTAAGCATTCCAAAAATATATATACCTGTCTTTGCTGTCCGTGTCGTGACAGTAGTAGGGACGTAACGAAGACGTAACGTAAATTTAGCAACAGTATTCCAATACCTAGGTACTTCTATTTTATTTCTTGTTAAAAAGTAACCAAACTTTATTTTATATGCGTTGTATTGTTGCCAATGCTATTGGACGTCGCATCCATAGGTAACCATACATAGTTTACGCAGCGAAATGCGATCAAATATGATTAGATACAATATTTTCGCGGGCATCCCAGCGTAAACAGCAGGCGAGGCGCCAAAAGTTGAAAGATTCGCCGAAAAACACATCAGACATTTATTTAAACCAACTTGCTTAAGATAGCATAGTTTTCACCAGAAATTATGGTTTTGTTTGCGCTTCAACTGGATCAAAGACTTCGGAAAGAGATTTAGTTTTTGCATGTTGGAAAGACTAAACTTGATTTTGTAATTTAAAAATAAAAACGTCGGTATAGAAAGGGGCCTTCAGAAAACTAGCGTTTACGTCATGAAGCGTGCTTTAGAAGACGTAAGCGCCTCAGGTCCCTCTCCATACAGACCGACACATACTGCAGCACGGAATGATATCTTTATGTTTCGCGCCACTTCCCCGGTTTCGGCAGCCATAAAGCATTATTTACGATCAGCACCGAATGCCCTTTTTATTATGCTAATTCAACGGGCAGCGGCCATTGTACCTCCTAATTTACGGGGCCTTTTGTGCCCGCGACACTTTGATACAACGAGGGTTGCCCGACTTTAAAATTAGGATTGTAAGCTACGCTTTGGTATCTTGACAGTTTTAGTAATGCACTGGAAAGAGGCAAAATTGAATTCTTCCGGAAATTGCGCAATTTGGCCTTGGATATAAAGTAGTATAGGTATAGTGGTAATTTTTTTGAATGTCGGAATCTTACTAAAGAGTTCTACCTACAATTCCGACATCTTAAACAGTTCATACTATAACTATGAGTTAATAAAACTGGTTATGTTCTATAATAACAAAACCACAATCTATCTCAAACATAACTCCAACACTCAACAAATAATCAACCAATATTGAAGTTGTATTGGAGTTGCATCGGAATAATTTTCAAGCAAATTCTGGTATTTCTGATTCCAGACGTTTAGGCGCTGGCTGTATTGCTTAGTTAATGCGTTGGAGTTCTATTGAAGTGGGATCGTGTCTATACGTGTTTTAAAGTTAGAATACGGCCCTTTGTATCTTAATATCGAATTGAATTATGTTTAACGTACGTTACTACAAAATCATCTAACATTTAGAGGACACAGTTCAGATAGGAAAGCATATCAAACGAAGCAATCACATTTGGATTTTATTATTATTATTTTATTTTATTTTAATTAAACAATACATGCATTGTATGTCTCTCAAGGTGTTTTGATATGTCTTCTTATAGAACTACGCATTATTGTGTATCTTTAAGATATAATGTATTACTGTTTTGAAAAAATAAGTGCCGCCGAGTTTCTTGCCGGTCATAATACTTCTCGGGTCAGAGGTGTAGGGTTAGAACCGGTGTAGTTTTTTTTTCTCTGACGTTCTTACGTGCATTGTAATGTGCCTAATTTTTTTTTTTTTTTTTATACTACGACGGTGGCAAACAAGCATACGGCCCGCCTGATGGTAAGCAGCTACCGTAACCTATGGACGCCTGCATCTCCAAAGGAGTCACATGCGCGTTGCCGACCCTTTACAAAAAGGAGGATTCACTGTGTTGACGGCTAAAGGAACAAGAAGGTCCCTCATCGTCAACACACTGGGTCCTCTTTGAGCTCTTTGGCAACCTTACTCACCAGCAGGAACACAACACTATGAGTAGGGTCTAGTGCTATTTGGCTGTGGTTTTCTGTAAGGTGGAGGTACTTCCCCAGTCGGGCTCTGCTCCAGATTTGAGCGATGACATTCGCTGAACGTGCCCTACCACACTTAGCGAGATGCCATTCGCAGTGCCCATACCTCTCTTTTTGGCGTAGTTTAAGGACATACCCAAGTCCGGACGTAGTTTAAGGACATACCCCGGGTCCAGTAGACGAAATTGAAGAATACATATTTTTTATCTTTATCTTTTTCGTTAGCCGTGATGCTAATACGTGTAACGCATACGTGGTAGTAAAGACTATATAGACAATTATAAATACAACTTTAGATAGGTGTATAGTAATACAAACATTAACAATTTTATTCCAAATTAATGTCAATGTGCGCATGAGTATATCAGCTTTGATCGATATTATTTGATTTTCTCATTCATGGGTTCAAGCTAAAGTTACATGGACTTTCTACAAAGAAAGAAAAATAAAAGCGGACAAAAACGCACACACTGGACAGACACAGCTCCAACCCAACTCAACCCAACTCAACTCAACGCTATAACGACATTGACATTTGCTATTCGAACAGATTTTCATTCAACATTGGTCACACATTGGTCTGACATTGGTCACACATTGGTCACACATTGTACCAATGTTGTACCAATGTGAGACCAATGTGTGACCAATGTGAGACCAATGTTGAATGAAAATCTGTTCGAATAGCAAATGTCAATGTCGGTATAGCGACGAGTTGAGTTGGGTTGAGTTGGGTTGGAGATGTGTCTGTCCAGTGTGTGCGATTATTTTTCGAATCGCGCCCATGGTGTACTAAAAAGAGAATTTCAGAGAAAAGGATAGCTGAACTCGATAAACTTTGTATCTGTGCTGACCGAATCGACGTTAAAACATGAAGCCAAGTATATTGTTCGGATGACATGCTAAAACTGGACCGGAAACATAGTTCTTCGACCAGTTAAATGGTTAAAGTGTGGTAAAGGTATAAAGAGTAAGTAATATAAACTCTCAACTCGACACTCGACTCAACGATCCCAAAAAAATAGGCTTTTAGGTGGAATGGTTAAATATGTTCAAGAAATAAAATGATCGGAAGGCCTAGAAGAACTATCTGACACACCAAATAAAAATAGAAAATAGCTAATACTCAGTAAAATTCAGTTTCAAAATCTACGTCAGGAAATGGATTAACACACAGCTTCTGAGGGTAATGAGAAAGCACACAGTCTTAAGTTTGTAACAGTCAAATTTCAATTTTTTCTGCTGTAGATTCTTGTGTTTTAGGGGTGTGAACGGAAAAAAGTCAATTTTATAACTTAAACCATGTACCATCTAATCAGCTCAATTACTAGTCAGATCCAATTTTTTTTAAGTAATATCAAAACAAAACGTCGAAAAAGAGCTTTTTTATCATTTCTGATGAGCAGTTGTTTTTATGACTAGGGTATGAAGGAGAAAATTTTGCTAAGCACGCTGTCCGAATTCTAATATCGACGTCTAGAAAGAAAATTAGAGAATTGGCATAAAACGGCAGGTTCTTTGATACACAACCAATTTAATTAATTATTTACAGTCTGAAAATTTGTATTTTTGATGGCAATGGTAATAAACATGAGTATATGGGGATTTATATGCTATTGAACTTGTATTTATAATTTTCGATACAGTCTTTATAGAAACACTATTACGTAAAGTTCCCGAGATAGACACATTGTAAGTAGTATAATTTCACCTTGATTAGTGTAGGAGTTTCTAATGTAAAATGTTGTTATAAGATTGCTTGAAAAATATACAATTTAAATTAGAGCGTAGTGTGACATTTTGATCGTAATTTTGAATACTAATCCAGTAAGGATGTTATTTGTTGGTTAACACTATTTAAAACACGAGGATGTTCAGAAGCTCGCACGACAGTACATTTTGCAGCATCACCGTCACTCTGCACTGTTTTAACTCAAATACAAAACGCAGCGTATCATGAACATATATATATTCATGCACCACGTGGCTAACACGACACGTAGCCACTGTCCCACAGATCTTTGTCGCGCAATCACCACGATAAGGGGACGCTGGCCATAAATATAAACTGCACCATAAATGTCAGACGGGACAAACGCCTGTCCTGATTTACCATCGCATACAAAGCTTGAGGATGTCAATTGAGGGTACGGGACGCCCGAAGTGGTAATTTGAAGCTTCATGCGTTGTATTTATGGTTTGAAATTGGATTAACAGATGTTGATTTAAATTTTTATGATTTCCGCACACTATTTTAACGAAAATGATTTTAATCGCCTACACTTGCACAGCACAGCTATATGTATTTAACATTTTTTTATGCACCGTGGGCCCTAATAACTAGAAAGATTTTAACAGTGTATTCCTCTTCTTCCTCTTCCTCCTAGAGTTTCCTGATCATATTTAGATACTAAAATGTCCTATAAACTTTTCTGGAATACGCCTAGTTTCAGAGTTAGATATCTATTAAAAAAAATATAACTTAGCACAAAGCGCCTTTTTGATGGCGTTGTTGCCATTATTGGGCATAGTTTACATGTCCTTATTGACAGATATCAAAGCGACAAGGAAGAAACTAAATTTTGTACAAAATAAAATGTATCAATATGTATAAGGCGATCATTTTATTATAATATTTACTTTTCATGTGCAAAAAACATTGCAAGAAAAGAGCAGAAAATATCGTAAACCGGTTATGAAACCTTCACAGATTATATTTTCTATTCAAAGATAAACCGATTGTTTGTCAGGCAATATGTTTATAGAAATGGCATTGTCAAGGAAAGCCAAAGCGGCATCTCCAACGCAACATTCTTTTATAAATTCAGTTTTCACATTAAACTATAAACTTACCTGGTCTCATAGGCCAAGTAATTGAAGTGAGTATTGATATATTATTGCGGCATTCCTAACACTAGGAATTAATAGCCAAAAATCGCTGAAACACACCTCTGACACGATATCTTATTTATTCGATTATGATAAAATATTACAATCTTTAGAACAAAAATATTTTATGAATTTTCACCCGTCTGTCCCAAAGAAGTTTTATTTCTTTATATTTAAAATAGGGTTGTCAGCGTTCCAAATACTAAATAAAAACGTTCATCTCCCTATAAAGTCGGATTTCATCGCAAATATCTTCCATTACAGTCGTTTTGAAACAACCGGCTAGCATTTGCATTTCCCAGAAGCCAGAATCCAGAATCACGTAATCGTACTATTTGTATAACCCAAACATTTTCCGTCGACGCAGCGACACATATTTTTTTACTTTTTCGCTAATATATGCCGAGCGTGTGTCATACCTTATTGGTTTTATAAATATGTTATTCTGTGGATACGTAACTGAACAAATGAATGAGAACGAGTTAGAAGAAACACGCAGCGAAGAAAGTAAAATAAGTACCAACGCTATAATTAAAATCTTAATATACCTCAAGGCCTCTTACTTTAGAGTCTTCTATCGTCTTGTAATATTCGTTAAAAAAGAAATGCCGAACCCATTTTCTCCGTCAATTTTCCTCAAATTTTAGTGTTTATTGCTAGAATAATTAAAACTCCGTAGTAACCTTGTTACTTTTACCAAACTGTAATTAACTTCGTAAATTTTTTATCGAGTCGACTTGCAAAAATGTAAAGAGAAAATTAGAACTCTCTTTATACATTTAGTTGAGAGGATCAAGTTTGGAGTGTTCAAAGCCTAGGTTTGTGTAAAGTTTTGGTGTTAATTAAGTTAATTACTTGCTAGAGCTGAATCTACGTACCTAATCAAAGTTTGTGAGTGCTCGTATCCTACAGACCGCGCCAAGTACTCTGAGTACTTGCGAGTTGAAGTGTCCAATGAGAATGACAACTAATTTAAGTACAAGTTTTTCCCAATTGGGGAGGCCAAATAAATGTGACGTTTGAAGGTAAAAATATTACCAAAGCTGCCCAATTCAAATGGTCATTCCTACAACGTGTAATCGCTGATTCTAACGAACTTTTTGAACCACTGACACTTGCACTACGGGCTAATTTCATGCCAACTATGATAGGTAGCGACATCACTGCCGACGAAGCCGCTCTGTTTTCCCTACCCGTACATAAAGGTGGCTTGGCAATATCCAATCCATTCACCGAGAATAATTTGAGCTACAAAACCTCTAAAAAAGGCTGTTCAATCCTCTCATCAGCTTTGATCGGGACACAACATGTAGACCTAGCCCAACACAATAAATCCCTGATTGACGCACGCAAAGAAAGCCGAACAATGAAAGAAGCTCGCGATAACGAACTTTTAGACACTATATTGGCCAAATTACCCCCTAACAAAAGAAGAGCTATAGAAAGATCAATCGCATTGAAAATGAAAACAAAGTCTTCCACCTGGCTATCTACTATACCAACGAAGAAAGATAACCTCGACTTGTCCTCTCAAGAATTCAGAGACGCCCTGGCAATACGCTATCACAGAACCCCAAACTCAATGCCACCCTCATGTGATGGATGTGGCAACAGCCAATTTAATATTGACCATGCTCTCTGCTGCAAGACTGGGGGGCTAATTTCAAGACGACACAACGAAGTTCGTGATCTATTTGCTGAACTATGTCACCAAGCATGGAGCAACGTCACAATGGAACCCATAATCACAGAAGGTGACCTTGGATTACGCGGCGACTTATCTTGCCGTGGCGTATGGAATGCTCAGAGAGAGGCTCTTTTTGATATCCGTGTCGTAGACACTGACGCTCCCTCTTACATTACACGCCATGTCACTTCTGTCCTAAAATCTGCTGAGACTGAAAAACAAAGAAAATACTCCGCTGCCTGCGAAGCGAAACACGCTACCTTCACCCCTCTCGTGACTTCCGTCGATGGCGTATTCGCCACCACAGATGACTTTCTTTGTCAAACACATAGGCGAAGCCCTCGCGGACCGCTGGAATAAATCGCTGAGTACGATACTGGGTTGGCTTAGAACAAGGGTATGCATTACTATAATTCGAGCCACCAGTATGTGTCACAAATTCAAACCTGCAGCGAAACTATTGGGGTTCGACGACGGAGCAGGCATTCCCAGCTCTAACTAAACTGTCACCTGCCTGACCGTGCATTGCAGAGATGTGAATTATTACTATTATTTTATATACATTATTATTAGCTATTTCTTTAATAAATGACTTCCTAAAAATGCAACACTGAATTAGATACTGTATGAATTTGAAGGTAAAATGTGTGGTATCATATGAAAGGGCTTTTTGAAGCGATTCTAAAAGTATTCTCCTAAGGGAAGAGTCCTCCTAAGGGATTTTTTAAAGAACTGCCAGTAAAAAAAATTGTTTTGACCTCTAGTATGCGTACGCCAAAAGGCTAAACTGTACATCGATTTGCGGTTTTTTTGCTTACATCTTCCACTAGGTAGCAAAAAGTGACATTATGTATAATCACATTATATATTTATCACGTCGAAAACTGCATCCGCCGATATTATCAAATAACAAAAGTTTCAGGAGTATATTAATATAAATCTGCATCAGACAGATGAACTAATGCACCCAACATTGTCCGTGTCTAGTTCCCAACTAGTTTAATTCATAACAGATTGCCAAACTAATTTGTACAGTCAGACGCAGATTGCTAACGAGCGTTCAATAGTACAGTCTGCGAAGATATCGTTCAAAGTTGGCAATTTGTAGTACAGTTGCTAAGAGCTCACTTGTGTTGGACTGAATATGTGCTTAATGTTTAAGGAATCTTGGGACTGTTACATATAGGGGAAGTTCAGGAGTGTTTCAACCGTTGGAATAGTTGAACTATCATTGCATGATGGCCATGTTAATTAATTAGACTGTATCATGTATATTAGCACAAGTCCATAAGTTAAAATTAAAATAGCTAATTCCTATCACTACAAATCCCTGCTAATATTATAAATACGAAAGTTACTATTGTCTGTATGTTACGTTTTCATGCTTAAACTACTAACGCAGTTTCCATGAAATTAGGTATTAGATTATAGTTAGATTATCGGGGAAATACAAGATTTTTTTTATTACAGAAATCATCCCTTGAGTCTTTATACGGCATATATTTCCCACTATTATTTAAACTATATTTAAAAGTTATAGAATTAATTATCGCATAATTTCTGACCCTTATGCCAGTTAAAGGGGTTAAGGGGTTGAAAAGTAGGGAGAAACTTACCATGGAAGTGGTAATTATAAAATAAAACATGGTTAATTCCTATCTGTACAGGTTTCGTAACCGAACAAGACCACAACCCTCCCCAAAGTTCGCAAACGGGCAACCCTTCCCCGCACTCAAGTCTGCAAGTAAGTGATAGTAATCAGGCAAGTTCAGAACTAGCGATCACTGCAACTGATGACGGTACTCTGTTAGATACTTTAGATAGCGATACACTAGCGGTAGCGGAGGCGGAAAGCAATAGGCATGATGAATTTTATTAATGTATGGTATCAAACGGTTCGTTTTGTTGCGAGGATCAAATGCCTATATGGGGTCAATTGCGTTAAAGCAACACAAAAGTCAGAAATGAGACTAACAGTGCATTTGTTTCTCAAAACGCCCCTAACAAAATTAAGTGCGAAAGTGACGGTCAAATAGTCGCCCGGTTTAAAGAATGGAAAAGTTATGAAACTGCTCTTTTTACAATGAAATGTTGCGTTTATACCGGGTGGTGCAATTCTAAGAACTATACTGAAAGGATAGTTATTTATAAATGTTTTACAATCGATTTATACTAATAATAGCCCTCGCAATTAAAACAGAGAAATAAATTAGAATTATGTTTTTTATATTGAATTGCCAACCCTAGTGCTCCTACGTAATGTTTACATTTTCAAAGAACAAAAATATTATTAATTTCAGTCGGTGTTTTTGATGACTTCCTTGTGGTGCCTATGTCGTTATTCCTTTAACAGGTAGACTCATTCACTGACTTTCACACACAACAGACACACAACACACAACTTTCAATCACAATTTCATATCTTGTGAAGATGAGCATGTAAGACACGGTGTTGAGTTTTACCCACCACAATTTCTCTGTTGTCTACAAAATCGAAACAGCTGTTCCCAACGATGTAGTTTTTCTTAACGTGCGTTACGATTACAGTTCCAATTTTACTTCCGCAAATAAAAATAATTTAGATAATTTTATCCATTTATAGCAAAACATTATGACATTAAACATGACATGACGTAAACGTTACCATGTCTTTTGTGATGAGTTATTATGTTATTAATGATCAAAATGACACACACCAAAAAGGTATGTTAATTCCTTAATCATTTAATTTATTGCTTTACCAGGGTATTTCGTTACTAAAAAAGTAAAAATTTAAACCTCGAGAATTAAAAAATATGGCTATTTGGAAACACTTAAGTGATGTTGGAAATTGATTATTATTAATATTATTGTATGTGTTAAAACCTTTGTGTTAAATCGACCTTATGTTTCTTAATGCCAATGTGGTTGCCAATGTCGCCTAGCAAGCAAAAGTCGACTTTATGATGACATTTCTTGTCAGTCATGTAAAGTTTGTTTACTATAAAGGTCATTAAACCCGTTTACTAATTAGGGTTGTAACAGGCAGTGTTTTGCACTTTTTTTAACAAGCTCTAACTTGAAAACGGTTAGGAATATTAACATGGTTCATTGGCTTAAAAGTTATAACTACAGCTAAACAAACCCCCATTTTCGTAAAAGTCCATCGTATTGTTCCACCCGGTATACAATTTTATATTAATATGTTAAAAATCGGATGGTATCATTGTTTTCTTTTAAATTTCGTACTTAAAAAAATCATATAACTTTGAAATTTTGAAGACTGATATTGGATATATTGATCATTTTGCAACCTATAAACTAAATTTTATTGTATAATTCAACATGTCTCATCATCACTATTAAGCGTATTCATGACTATCCTGTGACGTAATTCAAGTCCGAAACTATAATCATCGTTCACCGGTAATTCGTGTATTAAGGTTTTTTTTTAATTACAGTGATATAATGTTTTTACAGGTACAGCCATTTCATTCAAATTTATTCAGAGAAATACAAGCCGTAATCGAGTAAGGTATATATGGACTTGAATTACGTCACAGAGTGTATACTCGTCTCAACTATGAAGAAAGTTCGAGAACCCTGAGAGAATGCTTTATGAACGTTGGAAATACGTGATCTATAAGGGAGTTAATATTTGTGATGTAGAAATCAATACAAGTACCAAAAACAAAATATATAGGTACTTAAAACTTCACGACTGATTTTTGTAAAGATTGACAGTGCGCGTAATGTTATCTACTAAGATTCGTATAGGTATTTATTGTAATCGGATTTGAAAACAAACCTAAAATTATAGCTCATTTATTGCATTTGATGATTTTAAAATATGAAAAAATTGGATGTAATATAAGCCTTGAGAAGCCCCTATAATAAACCTGGGCCGCGATTCGAAAAATAAACACACACACTGGAAAGACACAGCTCCAACCCAACTCAACCCAACTCAACTCAACGCTATAACGACATTGACATTTGCTATTCGAACAGATATTCATTCAACATTGGTATCACATTGGTCACACATTGGTCACACATTGTAGCAATGTTGTACCAATGTGAGACCAATGTGAGACCAATGTGATACCAATGTTGAATGAAAATCTGTTCGAATAGCAAATGTCAATGTCGTTATAGCGTTGAGTTGAGTTGGGTAGGAGCTGTGTCTGTCCAGTGTGTATGTTTGTTTTTCGAATCGCGGCCCTGCTTTAAAACATTCAGCGCCGACTCGCCGAGAACCCGACTGTCGGATTCTCTGTTCGTAGCTACTACGAGCTGCATGCGACGAATACGTGGCTACGGGCTACGAGCGTAGCTCGTAGCACTAGGTGGCACTGAATGTGTTAATTTAAAGTAAGATATACCATTTGCGCAAACTAATTTGGGGTTACTTAAATTACACTCAATAGAAAACAGAAAAAGCCTGGCCAGGCTTAACCCTCGTTCGTGTAATAATTGAAAAAATATTGACGGCCGTGGACAATGTTATTCTTTAGTTTTTCTACCGACAAACAGAGCGAAAGCAAAATATTTCTAGCAAAACCAATAATCCCCAAGCTAATTATTAGATTACTCCGAGAAAACAGATCTCTTAGCACAGAAATAGGCTATTTCGTAAAAAAACAAAGATGTTCTGAGTAAAAAGGCTATTACGCCCAAAGGTTCATATTCCCTAGAAGCTTCCATTTATTTCAGGAAAATAAATTTACTAGACCACCTTTGCCTCAAGCCTATAAATAACAAATAGGACTAACTAATGAAAATACCACTTTACCACCACAAATTAGATTTAGTTAACAGCGAAACGTCTAATCAAGCATGTTTATTTAAAGCTAGCAGTGTAGAAAAGGACTTCAGTTAAGAGCTAAGTGAATGGGGATGCTGTAACGACCGCAGTGCGAGCAATCATCTCGGAAAACCGTCAGCAGAAGGAGCTCAGCGGGCTGGGTATTCAAAATGAGCTTGACATGCCCTTGTTTTCTCACTAATTATCGTGTCTATACAGGGTGTAATCGTTAAGTGTAGCCAGGGGATTATTCCGTAAATATAACAGATATCAGAAAACTTTAAACGGATATCGAAAGCGCGTTACCCAATGAATAAACCCATATTAATAACTTTTTTTAAATAAAAGTAGTAATATTAAGTTTAAACGCTCCCAAACATTTAGTACGATGTTCCTTGAGGCTGTAATTTCCCTACTACCGTAAGAGATAAAACTGTTTAAGATTCATAATCACATGAAACATCAAACACCCCCCCCCCCCCCCCTTATCCCCTTCCTCAGGAATCGTACACCTCGAAATCGTGCGCCTGATCATCGCCTGCAGTCGGGAAGACCAAAACAGAGCCACAACCCAAAACTTCTAAATATTACGTTTTCATATACTTTCTGACTCACATCGAATAAACCATAAACAAAATCGAGTATATAACCTTATAAAATTTTGTACTAAGCAGAAACGTCCGAAATGTCGCAAGTTCGAATCTTGCTCGACGTAGTGATTTTTTCCACTTTTCCTTGAATTATAAAAATTACATAACCTGAATTTATCCGAATAATGAAAGTACGCAAAGATTTAAATTTAAAACTCACAAAGAAGCTGTTTTACATACAGTGTGTTTTGTGTGCAGTGGTCGCCACAGTGTCATGTCATGACCCAGTTTCCTCCATTTACCCGTTTATACTGATTCCCCTAAAAGGAGGTATATTAACGTTAGGAATAATATTCTAGCTTTAGTACCTTCACTTGAATAATACAGCATCTCCCTTTGAATATCCTAAGACAATATTCTCAGAGGGTCCTACGAATGTACTACTAGCTTCGTGAAGCACCAAGATGTTCGTCTAAACTCTTAATCTAAAGCAATAACAGCTGAATTTGCATGGCTAAAATGTAATTACGTGGTCATTATGAACAAAGTGGTCTAAAATCTACGGGTTATACTGGGAGAACGGTTCAATTAGACGTAGTTGTTGTGTTAATTATATAATTAAGCGGTAGAACTAATTGACGGAGAGCTGGCCACGTCAGATATGACACAATAATGAGAGCAACGAAACCCCTCTAGTTAGTTTGCTATACTATGCTTATTTCTAGATCCGGACATCTGGCAGCTGTAAAGTGGTGGATGTCAAAGAATGCAAATAACTCGAAGAAAACAAATTCTAGAGTTCTGGATTTGATGCAATATTATGGGAAATTATGTAATTAACTAGATTATATCATATCCAGAAGTTTCTGTTGGGGGCAGGTAGTGCCAAATGATGTATAATGCAATTTTTAGTTAGTCGCCTACTGTTTTTGTTTCCGCAATAATAGACAATGGTTTTTAATCTAATGTTAAAATATAGGCCCTGTCCTCTATAAATGACACAACATTGGCAGTTTTTACCTATTTTGGTATTACTTTTTTCCAACTTAAAAACTTTGTTGGTCTGTCACTCTGACCTCCACCATTAAAAGCTGCCAGATGCCCGGATCTAGCAATAAGGATGGTAAAGCAGTCTAACAAGACAGGTTTCATTGCTCTCATTATTGTGTCATATCTGACGTGGCCAGCTCTTAGACCATAAGAAGGGTAGACGGCCAACGATAATCTACTTAAGAGCTAGGTATTTATTTTTATTCAGATTTACTATACCCGTAAAGTTTGACCCTCTTATTCATAATTTCATAAACGCCTCTCAGGCCTGAATTAGTTAATTTATGTTTTGTATGTTTCTAACAAACACAACTATCAAAGTGACAGATAAGGACAAAACATAAATTAACTAATTGAGGCCTGAGAGACGTTTGTGAATAAGGGGGTTATGTATGACTTTAATGTGCTTTAAGTAGGTACGTAGTGTAAAAATTAGTACGTATTTAATTTAGTATTGATACCTACAATCATTACATCCTATATAATCCAGCAGTTATGTCGAATGAAGTTAAGGGTAGCTGGAAAGTAATCCAAACTTAATGGAACTTTAACGGGTAGTTTGGGGGTATGCCACAAAGACTCTCATAAGTTTTCGACCTTGAGGACCTTGTGGAATTTGGAGGAGGTACAAAAACCATTTTTTTTTTCATTTTTTACTTACAGCTCACAAACTAAGCACTTTTTGTGTACACCTTGTATGGCAAAGTTAAAGAGCAATACATTTCCTGAAAGTTAGTTGTTGTACCAGATTTTCAGGCCAAATATTAACGAAGATACAGCCAATTTATACAAGGTGTACAAAAAAGTGTTTAGTTTTCGAGATATAAGCGAAAAACTGAAAAAAAAATTCGTTTTTTGTTCCCCTCCAAATTCCACAAGATCCTCGAGATCGAAAACTTACGAGAGTCTTCATGGCATACCCCCAAACTACCCGTTTCCATTGAGTTCGGATTACTTTCCAGGTGAAATGTACATAACTGCTGGACTAATACTGGCTTCTTTCCTTATGATCTGTAAATTAATTTAACGTTTTAATTTATTTTGTTTTAAGCAGACGTCATAAACGTTACGACAAATGGCTGCTCTATTTATGGGATACCGATAAAACCACAATTTTTATAATGATTCATAATCATACATAACCTATATCACCCTCTTCTCGGTTAAGTCTGTATTTACAGTTAGGTGCAAAACTGTCCCAATAGTAGCATCTTAGTAGAATGTGGAGAAGTGGATGTCGATCGAGGAGAGGGGCACATGATTAATACATACCAGTACTATTTAAAATTTCCTACAAATCAGCCTTACATATGATATACTTAGAATTTACGGTTATTTTGTAATTTAGAATCGAAAAGTAGAAAAAAAAACACATTTTAATTTTTTCGAATATTTCTAGTTCCTCTTATGGAAACTCCAAATAGGGAACCATACATAATTAAGAAATTCTGCCTCTATAAAATCATCATCCAATTGCTTTAATAGGGTATATTTTTCAAGTTACTTTTAGGTGGCTTATAGTTCGGTGCAAAAGTGTACCATTAAAAACAGCCATAGAAAGTGTGTGTTACTCGTAGTTCAATGTTCAAGACGACTATTACTCTGCCATAACTACAAAACTATGTTTGTGATTTAAACAGTTGATACCTTATTTTATAGAGGCTGAATTTCTTAATTATGTATGGTTCCCTATTTGGAGTTTCCATAAGAGGAACTAGAAATATTCGAAAAAATAAAAATGTGTTTTTTTCTACTTTTCGATTATAAATTACAAAATAACCGTAATTTCTAAGTATATCATATGTAAGGCTGATTTGTAGGAAATTTTAAATAGTACTGGTATGTATTAATCATGTGCCCCTCTCCTCGATCGACATCCACTTCTCCACATTCTACTAAGATGCTACTATTGGGACCTTTGATTATTAAACCAACCGGATGCGAGACGCGCACTAATTTCTATCAGAAAAAGTCTGCCAATTTCGGCGCGGGGGACGAGGAAACGCACACAAATACTGTTAACACTAATGCATTTTCCATTGACGTCGCTACACACGCACACGATAAAATTATCAAACACTAGCATAAAATATACTCACACAAGTACAAACACAGCACAGACAACCTGTCCGTGAACGAGATAATGTCATCTTTAAGTAAACGTAGTACGTGTCATCTTTAAGTAAAGGATATTGTGCCGTACTACAAGCACACATACGCTGAGTTTCTTACGCTGGTTCTTCTCAGTTGGGGCTCCTTTCCGAACCAGTAGTAGTTTATTGCGCTTCCCATAATACGGTTTAAAAAAAAATTGAATTCAATACAGTTCTTAAACCAGTGTTTGTTTTATTTCATTACCGTGCGTCCGTACGTAATGTGCTATAGGCTAGGTTATCCTGATAGTGTCAGTTTTTTGAGTTCCAAACCACCTTACTGCCCTGCCCTCGGCGGTCCTCGACGACATATGTATATAATTTAAAAAGATAGCTTTAGCACGCATAGGCGTGTGAAGGTAAAACTCACCTTTGAAGTACTGACGTTAATCTTTTCATTTTTGTTAATGATAAAAAAATAATATGTAATTTGAATAATTTAAAAGTCGATTAAAATATGTTATTTAATCAAATACAAACATTGAAACATTGAAAAAATAATCAACCCAGTTTGACTTGAACAAACATCGATACGCCTTACCGGGGCTCGATATCGCTTTACCAATTAAGCTATGGGTTCAGTTACTGAGCTGACGAAATTCTCAATGCCTTCAATCATCTTTTTTTGCATTTATTTTTACATCGACTTTATAGCAGCCGTAAGCGACATCTAGGTGCCAACTACTACAGTTAGCTACCCTTCCCGCCGACTCTTTTTACAAGTGTCACAACGGAAATAACAGATGGCGCCTGCTATCAACTCATAATTATTTTACTTGTTTTTAAAGTGGGTATTCCACTCATACATTAGTATGTTATTTAATCAAATACAAACATTGAAACATTGAAAAAATAATCAACCCAGTTTGACTTGAACAAACATCGATACGCCTTACCGGGGCTCGATATCGCTTTACCAATTAAGCTATGGGTTCAGTTACTGAGCTGACGAAATTCTCAATGCCTTCAATCATCTTTTTTTGCATTTATTTTTACATCGACTTTATAGCAGCTTTTAGATGTCGCTTACGGCTGCTATAAAGTCGATGTAAAAATAAATGCAAAAAAAGATGATTGAAGGCATTGAGAATTTCGTCAGCTCAGTAACTGAACCCATAGCTTAATTGGTAAAGCGATATCGAGCCCCGGTAAGGCGTATCGATGTTTGTTCAAGTCAAACTGGGTTGATTATTTTTTCAATGTTTCAATGTTTGTATTTGATTAAATAACATACTAATGTATGAGTGGAATACCCACTTTAAAAACAAGTAAAATAATTATTTCGATTAAAATATGTTTAGAAACAATTTAATAACAACACACACACACACACACACACACACACACACACAGACACACTGCTTTTTTAACAGAGCAATGCTTTACAATTATGGCTGTATGCCGAATGGGTCTCTGCCTAACCCACGGAGTATCTTTTAAGTGTATTGCCTAACATGTCATACATAACAATGACAATGAATGACATAATGGCGGACGTATTTCTGCCGCACTGGAGTCGATTACTCTTGTTTGCAATATTTAACTTACCTCCCTCGATGTAATCGTGTTCATAATTGCATACCCAATTTATGAATGAATTCATTGATAAATTGGGTATGCAATTATGAACCCGATGGTACAATGTACTATGAAGAGTCAAGTTTAAAAATTACCCTAAAGCAGATGTAGTAACATTAAGTGGCAACACTTTTTGATTGACAATATCTTTTAGTTTTTTGCTAATTTCGAGCACTATTTGATGATATTTAGACGTAATTATACTTACAGATGAAAATAAACGTTATCCTTCTGTAAACTAGATAATTCAGATCTTTTCTTACATGAAAACACGCAGAAATTCGGCATTTTTACCTCAGATCGTTCCGCGCTGACTGACATTCATTGAATGGCGTTTGACGCGTGACAATTAGTTTTATATAACCGCTACGACCAGTGGTCTTGTACTTTTGGCAGAGGGGGACGCCTGACAATTACCACTCCATTGGTTTATTTCTCTGAGATTGGGACAGTTTTGCACCTAACTGTATTTAACAGGCGTAAAATATAATGTACATCATAATTGTGGATGCAAGATTGCTGGTGAATAAATTTAATAATTCCAGACGCCTATTTTGTAAATAAATCGTGAAACCTAACTCCAACCCAAGCTCCGACGCGTGCACACAATAAATAAAATGGCAACAAATATGTGAGTTATATTTAGACATATAACCTTTTTCTATTAAAAGAAGCGACACAGATGTATATAGGAGGAAGATATATAAACTCGTATGTAGACGATTCTTAAAGGGAGGAAGTTGCTTTGAGTAGGAAAAATCTGATATAAATATAGTGTGAAGGAAATTCTATCATTTCACGTTCAAATGGCACCATTTCCTTTTAGTTGCTAAAGAATATAAAAGTATACGGTGCTCCGGGTAGATTATTTTTTGTTTATTTTAGATAGATAATACACTGGACATACTCGTAGGTCATTGAAAAGGATATAGATATTTTGATGTAGATTAAACTCTTAACTGGTTTACATTTTCCGCGTTGATAGACACGAAATACTCGTACTATATCCATGTCTATTTACCTGTCCAATTAACCCTATTATTGTTTTCATGATTTTATTACAGGTTCAATATGATTCTAATTCAACGTTGTCTCCAAAAATATGCAGGCTACTTGCAGAGTTTATTATTACGCAACACCTGCAGTATACGATACGCTACATACATACTGTAAAAGAAAAGTTAACAGGCCTCATTCACTACTTCCCTAAGGTTACAAATTAGCTTCATTATAAAAAACAAAACATTCTAAAATAAAATTTCATCAGATAAAGGCACAAGCATTCTTCCCTGATCTAAAACTTCAAGCAAATGTAGATAATTTTCCTCAGCAAAAAGCTATTGTATATTACAAAGACTCAAACGCTTAAAGGAATTCTTAACTGTATTTATCGTAGCAAATAAAGAAAAGGGCCCAGAGGCGTCCACAGGGAAACGTTCGAAATACATCAAAGGCTTAAAATGTTGAAAATACTTCCAGTAGGGGTTATTATCAATAATTATGAGGGGGTCTAACGTGATTAGCGATTACGCAGGGGATCTCTTGAAGACGTAATGGGTGATAAAATTCGCTTTGAAGCGCGACGGGACGCCATTTTAATTTGGACGTGTTTAGTTTACTTCACTGCAGTTGGCACGTTTTGGATAGTTTTAAGCCAGTTTTGTTAAGACATTTAATGTAAGTTTGAGAATCTTATCTTACTTAGATATTGCGGGTATGAAATATTAAATCAAATGCATTGGTAATAGGCTAACACAATTTTAATTCTCCGTCCGTTAAGAATATACCAAAATAATGTTTAAGCAGTATGCATGTTAAGAAGTTAATGCTGTGCATTGTAAAATTATGTCCCAGAGAGTCCATTCAGTAGTGAAACAAAAAGCGTTTTAGCTAAGAACAAACTGCTGTCAAGTTAGCGAAATGTAGGAAACATAGATACAGCATTGGAATATGACACTAACGATATATAAACCACATTCATTCTACCTTCGTTAGCTTGTACACACACATACATAGCTAAATCACACTGCAACACACAGAAGCTTAGTCTTACGTCACATGTTCCTTCATAATCTACACCCCGACACACCGTTATTCACATTCAGTCGACGTCAAAGTCATATTTATACTTTTGCACCTTGTTACAAAGTAGTAAGGTTCAAGTGTAAACATGTCTTTAACGTCAACTGTTCAAACAAGGTAAAACCCCCGTCAAGTCTCAACTCCAGTTATTTCGGCCCGATGACTTGCAGCGCTCGAAAGTGAAATGAAGCCAGACAATTTAGAAACGAAAAGTCGTTAAGACATTCGCGGATAGTAGGCTGTTGATACATTACTGCTTGAGGGAAGTTAAGAACCGAATAATAAGGTTTGTCGACAGGTTGTAGTGTATACGTGCTTACAGCATCAGTAACTAATTTTAGACTGTTGATAAACATGAAGAACAACATTTTTTACACGTTGTATAGGTACCTTAAATGATTTACAAGACGAATCTCTAGTTCTACAACTTCGGCCATATTATCAGGTAAGTGTACTAATAGGTTTAATTAGATTTTTAAAATGGTTTCAAAATGTAATATTTTGTTTCAATGTTCATTTGCACAAACTCTAATACCTAAGACACAAACGAACCCACAATCTACAAAACCTCTTATCATTTCTCATCTAAATACGTGGCATCCATAGTCACGTTTCCCATGTAACCAGTACGCTGACTATTCAACCTCACGTCTTTTTTCTGTCGACAACACCTTTATTGTTCAAGGAACAAGGTTGAAATTTGCACTTCAGCAGTATTGAAACACAAGTCTCATTAACTGGCTCAAATGCAGTCGGCAACGCCTTTGTAACGTTACAAATAAGTTTGAAATTGGCACATTTTATCGCTAGTATATCTAGCACGTGTCGCAGTCTTTACAAAATTCAGGTGCAGTTTGTAACGGTTTTATTGCTATCGCATTAGGATCTAGATTCCAATAGCCCGGCTGTAGATATTTCCTTCATTGTGAGAGAACGTGTCGGACCTTAAATGTCAATGCTCAAAGGAGTATGTGCTGGGTTCTTTGAGGCAAATGGCCGGCGGCGCGTACATTTTCTAAAGCGCAGAGTTTTTGACAAATATGGCAGTCCGATATGTTCAGTGGAATTCGGAAATATATAACAATTTCCTTGACTGTATGAAACATTTCGCGTAGGGATGTACACATCCTATCTTTACATTTCAATGTTCTTTTTAATCCATCCTCTCCACCATCTCTCTGAAAGGTTTTCATATTTGGCGGATGGTAGTGGACACCGCTTGAGGTCAAGTGCAAACCTCACTCTTACTGTACCGTCCAGGAATTCCAGGACATATTCTAAATCTTTCACGGCACGCGCTGCGCAGTTGTGGAATGAGTTGCCGTTATCCATTAAACAGTCCCAATCAGTTGCGTCACTCAAGGGAAAACTGTATAAACTGTGGCTTTCCAACGACTTGTGTACCTAGTATATATTTATGTATGTATTTATTGTATATTTAGTTATATCTATACGACTATCTATACGACTATTTATATAAATATATATATAGGTGTATACATTATTTATATTATACAGGGTGTTTGGTAACCGGATGCAAAGCCGAAAGTAGGAGATAGCCTAGGTCATGTAGAACATTTTTAGCCATACTTGTCTTAGACAAATGTTATTAGTTTTTTTTTAATTTAAATTTAAAAATTTGTCGGAGAAAACTGCAAAACTTCAGACTAAATCGATAATTAGTACTTTTTTTACTGCAGGTAGATTTTTTTTTGTTTTATTTCGTATTGTGCAATGTCTATCAAACACTAGAAAAGTGATTTCAAACATCTGTGTCTAAAGAAAACAAGTTGACAGCGATTTAAAATTTTAGTTACATGAAAATGTAAACGATTTAAGTGATTTCAAAGTACGAAAAAAAAAAACTAAAATAGCCACGAATTTTCAAACCATTTTAAAAACATGCTTGGCTTTTACCCTTTTATTTAAGCTATCAAACACGACTGTAGCTACTGTATCCTTGAAAATAAGCCACCTAAACCAACTGGGTAGCTAAAATGTTTCACTCTACTTGTGATACTTGTGGTAGTTGTGGTGACGAATCTCATTATGATTTTACAATAAAACATTGGTTCTGAATACTAAGTTGGCGTTGACTTGACATTTGACTTGTTTTAAAAGGGTTAAGTGTACTGGACAAAACTACCACATGCAATTTTAACAAACAAAGGCTTGCGGCGGTGAGAGACAAAAGGGACTGATAGCGGCAGGCGGCGGGCGATAAGACAATCATGTCTCAAGCCATTTTATCTTTGAAAATAGGCTACCTGTACTAATAAGAGGGAATGTTTAGGGTAAATTAAAACAAAAGCATAAAAGATAAGTTATTTATTTTTACGATCAACACATTAAAATTACACATCATCGCTCGTTTTCAAAATGTGACCCGCCGTTTCGAATACAAGCACGAGCCCGTCTTCTTACTTCTGTGGTGGTTGTTCCGAATATCATTTCTTCCCTCATCCTTTCGAACGCCGCTTCTATCCTCTCCCTCAGCTCTTCTACGGTATTAATGACCTCTTGTGTGTAGACTAGCTCCTTAGCTCGGCCCCAAACGAAAAAATCCAATGGTGTCAAATCAGGTGACCGAGCGGGCCAAGGGATTCGTCCGCCTCTGCCGATCCAACCGTCCGGGAAACAGTTATCCAGATGCTCCCTTACAGCCAGAGAGTAATGGGCGGGACAACCGTCGTGTTGAAATGTCACTGCACCGGGCAGCTGGTCTTCGTCAATAAGCCTGGGCAAATCGTTTTGTAAAAATTCCAAATAATTTGCCCCATTTAAATTATTTGGCAAAAAATGTGGCCCAATAAGGACTCTGCCGATGATTCCAGCCCACACATTGACGGAAAACCTTCTTTGGAAGGACACTTGCTTTTTCCAATGTGGATTGTTGTTTTTGTCAGCCCATTGGTGTAGGTTATGGAAATTTGTGATCCCCTCCCGGGAAAATTTCGATTCATCGGTCCAAAGAATGCTTCGCAAAAAACGTCGGTCTTCGATATCCGCATTGAGTAAAAATCGGCAGAAGTCCACTCGGCGTGCAGGATCTCCTTCGTCCAAACCTTGAACTCCGATGCCGCGAAAAGGATATTTTCCCTCACGATTCATTGTGGCCCATACTTTCCATGTGGACAAGTTCAGATTACGAGCTACCACTCTGATGCTCGTATTCGGATCCTCTGCAAATGCCTGTAGAACGTCTTCCTCCACTTCAGGGCGATTACGTCCTGGATTCCCTCCATGTTGCACAGCAATACCATTCTCACGTAGCCTTCGGAATGAATTGTAAAACACTCTCACATTAGGCAATCTCCGGTTTGGAAAACGCTCTTGGTACATCCGTCGGGCCATCGCTCCATTACTGTCAGCTTTGCAGTACATGTAGATAATGTCGGCGTATTCTTCGTTCGTAAACTCCATGTTTACAATGAAGAAGTCGTAATTACACGTGAAGGAGCGCCTACGGCAGCTACAACTTGACACGGTAAATTGAGATGAGAGCGGGAAATTAAACCACAATGAACGTCTAATCGCAACTGAAGTTGTAACTAGACTAAATTACTAGTTTTTGCACAAATACTCATGTAGCTAATCAGTTTATCTTTGTCAATAAAGCACAAAACCGATCATCTTTGTTTAACGCCGCTCACCGCCTGCCGCTATCAGTCTCTTTTGTCTCTCACCGCCGCAAGCCTTTGTTTGTTAAAATTGCATGTGGTAGTTTTGTCCAGTACACTTAACCCTTTTAAAACAAGTCAAATGTCAAGTCAACGCCAACTTAGTATTCAGAACCAATGTTTTATTGTAAAATCATAATGAGATTCGTCACCACAACTACCACAAGTATCACAAGTAGAGTGAAACATTTTAGCTACCCAGTTGGTTTAGGTGGCTTATTTTCAAGGATACAGTAGCTACAGTCGTGTTTGATAGCTTAAATAAAAGGGTAAAAGCCAAGCATGTTTTTAAAATGGTTTGAAAGTTCGTGGCTATTTTAGTTTTTTTTTATCGTACTTTGAAATCACTTAAATCGTTTACATTTTCATGTAACTAAAATTTTAAATCGCTGTCAACTTGTTTTCTTTAGACACAGATGTTTGAAATCACTTTTCTAGTGTTTGATAGACATTGCACAATAAGAAATAAAACAAAAGAAAATCTACCTGCAGTAAAAAAAGTACTAATTATCGATTTAGTCTGAAGTTTTGCAGTTTTCTCCGACAAATCTTAAAATTTAAATTAAAAAAAAACTAATAACATTTGTCTAAGACAAGTATGGCTAAAAATGTTCTACATGACCTAGACTATCTCCTACTTCCGGCTTTGCATCCGGTTACCAAACACCCTGTATAAGATATCGAATACTTTGTTATTTATTTATTTTACTGCATTTCCTTTCTGAAAGTACATATAAGTAGTGCTCGTTTGTCTATCTTGTGTATCTCCCTCAATTGCTCAAAGGTTAGCTGGAAGAGATCCCTTACAGGGATAAGTTCGCCTTTATACGTTGTATTTTCTTTTGTTATGACTGTATTTTGTCCTGTTTTATTTACAATAAAGTGTTTACATACATACATACATACATTTGCCAGTAATTTCGGTATGGGAAACTAACGAGCAAAACGCCATTTTTGTCCCTCTTCTATTGAGCAAATTTTATAGAATGTAGGACTAACCTAGAGGAGCTAAAACTAGACCCATCAAAAACATAAATGTGAAAGGCTGCCAAGTTCGATACTATGGGAATGCTTCGCCTATAAAAGAAGTGAGATCTGAATAAGTACCAAGTTCCATAAAAATACCTCAAATCATAAATAGTTATAGGAATGCACACTTGATTTCCAGCAGTTTTTAAGGTACATTTTGAATAAGTATCACGTTACATAGAAATACCTAAAATTATAATAGTCAGAGAAACGCACACCGGTTTTTTTAGCAGTTTCCTGATAACATTTATTATTTTCAGTACTTTTTAATGATGTTACTTGGCAAGTTTTCACACACCACACATCGACACCTTTGGACTGCAATGTGTCAAGTATATAATTTTCTATTAAAACTTGCCAAGTTACATCATTAAAAAGTACTGAAAATAATAAATGTTATCAGGAAACTGCTAAAAAAACCGGTGTGCGTTTCTCTGACTATTATAATTTTAGGTATTTCTATGTAACGTGATACTTATTCGAAATGTACCTTAAAAGCTGCTGGAAATCAAGTGTGCATTCCTATAACTATTTATGATTTGAAGTATTTTTATGGAACTTGGTACTTATTCAGATCTCACTTCTTTTATAGGCGAAGCATTCCCATAGTATCGAACTTGGCAGCCTTTCACATTTATGTTTTTGATGGGATTTCATTTATTTTTGTTAGGTGTAGGTTCTTTATTATTTTTTTATCACTTTTGCTTTAGGAAATGTCTCGCGTATGACGCGCGGCTGCCGAACGCTTTGGTTCGTCGACTCCCCGCCTCCCGTGCGTACGCATCCCCCCGGCGGCATGAGCGGGCGAACGGATGGCATGAGCTGGCGGACGGCGCGAGCGCGGCGGACGAGTGTAGGCAGCGACGGAGGGTGCGCGAGGCGGGGAACGGAATTTTTATCTAGTATCACTATACATACATATATCGGGATTTCGGGATCGATCGGGCAGCGCGAGTACCTATAATCTATGATAAATCCTATTTTACTATTAATTTATAGGTGATTTTTACAAATAAACTGGCTCCCTACACCTATAAAATGTACCTACTTACATATAATTACATACATCAATAACGTACTTTATTCTGTTTGTAAGTACGCTACCTAAATAGATAATTAATAACTTGGTAATACCTACCTACCAGTAGGTATTATAATTGGTGGCCTATTATGTAGCCCTAGAAGTGCACCATCCCATCTCATCCCGTGGCGTATCGGAGGGTGAGATGGGCAGTAGTATATATAATTCCATCTTAGAGTATATATGATTTCCATGTTCTTGAATCTGCGATTTTATTAGTTGTAAAATTAGAAATTATTTAGACTATGCGAGAAAAAATAGTCTTTTCATTTTTGTTTGACTGATTTAGCGCACCTAGTGTACCTAGTGACCTGCTTTGCACTTCGTAAATCGTGGGTTCGGTTTCCGCAACAGACACACACAGAGTGGTGAACAATTTTATTGTTCTTGTCTTTAAGACAAACATGTATTGTCTTAAATTGGTATGTATCTAAATTTAAATAAGTCTTATCTCATTTCCACTCCATACCTACTTATAGTAGAACAAAATTACACATTCGTTGTTTTCGAAACTGACTCACACTTGGCCGTTTTCAGATTATTACTTTATTTCGACCTAAAGACAAACCTTCGAGCCAAATTTCAGGTCGGTACGACCATTGGAAGATAGACCCATTTAGTTCATTATGACTTCATAGTAGAACAAAGTTACACCTTCGCTATTTTTAAAACTGACTCACACTTGGCCGTTTTCAGATTTTTCCCTTTACTTTGACCTTAAGACCTATCTCCATGCCAAATTTCAAGTCAGTACGACCATTGGAAGTGGTCTAGGTTTTTGATGAGTCAGTGAGTCAGTGAGTCAGTGAGTCAGTGAGTCAGTGAGTGTATAGTAAAAATAGCGGTTTTCTGACGTCAATATCTCAAGAACTGCTATAGGTAGAATAATTAAATTTTGTTTTCTAGACAATTAAGGGGATGTCAACAGACACTCGAAATTTCATATGCGTAGATAAAATATGTTTTGAGTTATAGGGTGGTCGAAATTGGCCCGAAATGGTTCGTGTAATATAACCCACGGCCGGTGTGTCGCTTTTTTTTGCTCGAACTTGGCGGACACACTGCCCTGTGTCTAGATCTCGTTTGGAATCGAGTGGTTATCTCTCGTTGTCTTTCTTTACAGAAAAGCTAGACAACTTCTACATGTATCTACTTACAGCCAGATAATTAAGGACAAGATTATTTTTGCCATACAACTGCATACAAATAGGCCTCCCTATGTTTATCAAATTTAAAAATGTCATATTTGTATGCAGTTGTATGGCAGGCATATGTTCAGCAGTGGACGTCTTTCGGCTGATATGATGATGATGATGATGAAATTTGATAAAAATATAAATTTTGCTTATGCTATTTATATTTAAAAAAATACTTATCCGTGTTTAAACAAGACTTAATATGGGCCATAAACATATTCCGTAAAATTTGAACTTTAAAAAATACAGACGGTCAAATCAATACTTTTTGTAATTAGGAACGATTTTCATACATCGTTCCTAATTATAGTATGAACTTATAAAAAGTGTTGATTTGACCGTCTGTATTTTTTAAAGTTCAAATTTTATGGAAGATGTTTATGGCCCATATTAAGTCTTGTTTAAACACCGATACGTCAGTATTTTTTTAAATATAAATAGCATAAGCAAAATTTATATTTTTATCAAATTTAAAATGTCATATTTGTATGCAGTTGTATGGCAAAAATAATCTTGTCCTTAATTATCTGGCCACGACTGTATGTGAACTCATTTGGTGCCATATCGCTGGCTCAAGTGGCTCAATATTACAGGGTTCCATGTTTCAAATTTCAATTCAATAAAAGTGAAACATAGAACCCTGTAATATTGGGCCAGCGAATTATGTAGTCACTCCGACTTGGGAGGTCGGGGCGCGTCTTAGACACTGGGCCGTATTCTAACTTTAAAACACGTTTAGAAACGATCCAACTTCAATACAACTCCAATGCATTAACTACGCAATACAGCTAGCGTCTAAACGTCAGAGAATCAGAAATATCAGAATTTGCTTGATAAATAATTCGATGCAACTCCAATACAACTTCAATATTGTTTGTTTGCTTGTTGTGTGTTGGTGTTATGTTTGAGACAGATTGTATTTTTAATACTGTTTATGCATTTTAAAATCAGAATACGGCACACTGTTTTAGATAACTTGCACTCAGCCATATCTTTTTGCACTAAATACATCTTTCCAACTCCGAATACTTCTCTATATCTATAAAATGAAAATATTGATAAATAAATAAATATAAATAAATATTATAAATATTATGGGACAATAATCTTACACACATCAACCTAGTCCCACAGTAAGCTCAATACAATAAGGCTTGTGTTGTGGGTACTAGACGACGATATAATAGATAGATATAGATAAATACTTAAATACATAGAAAACATCTATAACTCTGGAACAAATATCTGTGATAAACACACAAATAAATGCCCTGACCAGGATTCGAACCCAGAGCTTCCTGCTGCATAGGCAGGGTCACTACCGACTAGGCTAGGTGGTCGTGATAATACTAATCCAACCGTATTAAGGCTAACTTTATTTCAACATTATTTGCGTACCTACAATAAATTGCAAGACCGAATATCTAGCCTAATTTGCGTCGCGAATTTGAATACAAATGTGTAGGTATCCGATACGATCGGGTAACATTTACGGTTTCATTAATAAACGCTATCAATGGCTATTTACTAAACACGGAGTTACGCGTCATTATTAACGATATATGTGACAGTATATATCAAAAGGTACCGGCGGCCGACGCGGCGCTTACGCTTGTATCGCTCGAATACAATGTGGAATCTGTACAACGTACGATTGTAAGCGCCTTCGACCAAACGATACAGTCAGCATCAGAAGTAACTACGCAAACGAAGACGTCAAAAGTCCTTTTTAAAAGGGAATAAGAGCTTTTGACGTCTTCGATTGCGTAGTTAGTTTTGATGCTAACTGTACCTTTTCGTGTAGACTGTCACATATTAGGAACTAGCAACCCGTCCCGGCTTCGCACGGGATAAAAGGGTTATTGTGGGTTATCCCTAAGAGATAGACATATACCATCACGGACTTTTTTGTAGATCTTTTTGAGTTGTACAATGCTATAGTACATTCTTTTGATCTATCTCGTAGGGTTCAGCCAGCGTTTACAATGTAAGCGCAAAAAATGTTTTTTTACGACATCACATTAGAAACCTCTAAAATTATCAGTGTTCCTCTACTATATTATGCATGTATTATACATATAAACCTTCCTCTTGAATAACTAATATAAAAAAAACCGCATCAAAATCCGTTACGTAGTTTTAAAGATCTAAGCATACATAGGGACAAACAGCGGAAAGTGTTTTATACTATGTAGTTATTGATATTGATGAAGTTTCATAATCTTATCGTGTACGAAGGTAGCACTGAAAGTTTATAGAATACCACCAAAACCGGTTAATAATTGATGTTGACAAGGGTCCTGGGGCCGTATTCTAACTTTAAAACACGTTTAGACACAATTCTACTTCAATACAACTCCAATACATTAACTACGCAATACAGATGCCTCAACGTCTGAATCAGAAATATCAGAATTTGCTTGAGAATTATACCGACGCTACTCCAATACAACTACAATATTGGTTGATTATTCGTTGTGTGTTGCAGTTATGTTGAGGATAGATTGTGTTTTTAATGTATTCTTAATCTATGTATTTTTACACCCTAAAATTTGCTACGCTATTAACACAGTGTATTCTCTTCGTGAAGGTGAAGGAGCGTACATAGGTCGCCCTTACATTTTACAAATTCTCAATACTTTCGGATGTTTGTACACGTACGTATATTATATACGTATGTTCCTTGACTCGAACCGTCCTACGTGTATTATGGCACGAACGGCCGTAACGCAAGTACGTGCGTCGAGGTTCGATCTTACCCTGTACGAGGGTTGCACTGAAAGTGTTTGGAATACCAGCAAATACTGTTAATTTCGTGACATCAGTCGAGAACCGGGATTCATTTTGAAAAGCTGAGCGATCTTATAACTTTCTTGTCAACTATGATTAAAGGAAAAGTTATAAAATGCGTGAGTTAATCTGAACAACGTCAGACATAACATTTTTGATGCCAGCAATACTAAAAAATCTATCATATTTAATTTATCGATTACCTATAGCCATACCTAAAATAATAGGCAGAGAATTAATCTATACCAATTTTTTTTTAATAAAATACTTATTTTTATTGCATCTGTTAGTGGTCACTCCAGAGCACTAAATCCAATGTGACCTATATGTATTTATTCTCTATTTTCAACATTTCATTAAAGGTGAGGTGACTTACTTTCCACATTTTCATGGACTTTCATCCTTTTAATCCGATTTGATATGCCATACCTGAAACAAAAAACAACATTCGATAAAAGGGCTTTAATTGGTGAGCTATTTAGAGTTCACTATACATTTGACATTTCATAGAGCAATTAAACAAAAGAAAATAGCTTGAACCCACAGATAACTTCAACCACTAGATAGATCATAAGTATAACTCGAGGTCACCACACATCAGCGCTCCCGTACTAATTTAGTATGAGAGCGCGACCGCATATTTCATTTGAGTTAACGTTTTTGATTATTACTCATGTGAATTAAAAATATCCACAAAAATCAAGTTATAGGACTAACCCGGATTGTTATACTACAAAATGGTGTAGAATACTATTGAGATGTGCTGTTCGAATCGTAGAAATTAACGAATAAAATTGCGCTTATGTGTGGTGACCCCGTGCTCCTTGTAAAAGCTTAATGATGAGTAGCCTGTTTAGTCTGTGCTTGAACCGTAAATGACTCAACAATTAAATTCCGTGACTGTAAAGTACAGATGTTGTGCATAATATTTTACCATCGAATTTTCTCGGAAAAGTTCGTTATTATCGTGCTCTCTCAATTAGCTTCAGTACCCGTCTACAGAACAAACTTTTCCGAGAAAATACGATAGTAAACTATTATGCACTACATCTGTGTACACCTAAACATACTATCAGAGTACTCGAATCTTAATGTTTATTGTTATTGCAATATTATTGGCAAATACTTAAGTGCAAAAACAATAATTAATACGCAGTTTACAACTAAGTTGCTTTGTTTGTCGGGTCAATGAACTCCATGAGTCGGCTCAGCTGTCGAGCAGAACTGCAATAACAGAATTATTAATGATTATCGCTTTATTACTATTAATAACGTGATTCATTGTAGCCAGTCTTAACATCGCACTATATTGATGTGGATTGTTATACATACCTACTTTGTTATCATTTGTGACGTTTTTAGGTCATTGTACATCATTGTCAGTAGTTGAAGGTTTATTTCTAAATTTATTTACATATATGGCTATAGCGCTGACATAACAACCGACAATACCTACCTTACTGGTAACTTACTGGTACCTTTATTTGAGATCGCCTCTGTTTATTCAGTTACAGTTTAAAATTGGTTTATTGTTGATTTCATGTTTAGATTTTAGATAAATAGTCAAATTTGTAACAGAAGGCGAAGTTGGATCGGTTATTTCTACGGATCTATTCATTATAAGTGACCCAATTTTCGAGTTTTTCGAAGGAATCCACATTTTTGTCTAATTCACGGCGCCTTTCTATATCGGCCAGCTTCTCCCATTTTACAATATAATACTTACGGGCTAAGTAGGTCAAGCGGATTGTTAATCGTAATCCTGATTACTTAATTATCTTTGACCCTGCATCTCTGCCATGGAACAGAGCGGTTTCCCAACTCAAGTATATGTTTACTAAATAGGAGAAACTATCAGTCCTCTTCTTCTATTCGTCTATGGCCGATAGTTACGTAACAGCCGAAACAAAGGGGCGGGAGCACTTGCCGTCGATAATTGCTTACTGAACCTAGCCCAGCGAGTGTTGCCTGTGTGTTAGTAGGGTTGCCAACTTTTCATTCCTAGTGACATTATCCCTAGGGTTGCAAATAGAAAAAAAACAAAATGTTTTTTTTTTTATTTATAAAAAAAAACATGAAAAAAAACCTGGCACCATGGTTTTTTTTCTAAATAAGGTTTTTTTTCAGATGAACAAATATTACGACAAACACGGTTTTTCGTGATTTATTCATATAAGTAACTTAAAACTAAGTACATTGAAGTAGGTATGTCTGTTATGTAACTAAACTATTCTCAGTAAATGCAAAAAAAAACTTTGAACTTATTCACTAGAACTATCAGCAGCATAGTACCACTACATATTTCATTAATATAAGTTTAATAAAACCAGAAATTAAAGATGTTAAATTAAATTAGTTTAATAGTTAACATAAAGTCTAAAACAACCGTATAAGAGTATTAACTGCCTTGCAAATTTTGAAATTTCGTACTTTGAAAAAAAAAACATATTCCAGAAAAAGAAACTGTTCTTTTTCACGGTTTTTTTTCAGGTTTTTTTTCAAGACAGAAAAAAACCGTTTTTTTGGAACCCTAATTATCCCTACTAATCTACTAAATCGTAAACATTAATCGGCACCGACCATGCAACACCGCCGGCTACATATACTAATTTTAATATGGATATAATTATACTCAAATGACTTCGTCAAAACGAATGTTCTATTGGGTGTAATATAATAAGCATTAAATAAAATATAATAGTGACGTACGTTTATTTTTTTTTACGCGAAGTCCCGCGGTCGGTAACGATCATATAAATGCGAAGCTTGCGAAAGTAACTCTGTCTGTTAGTTCTTCAAGCTTAACCCGCTGAATGTTTGCTAATACAATCAAGATGTGGGAAATTAATGGAATCAAAACTAAGTGTGGGATCGAAAAAACAACTTGCTAGAAGATTGTCTCGTTAATCTTCCTGCGATCAAGAACGTAACGACATTTGTGAAACACCAGAACAAACAAATAAACGTAAATATGTAAACAATATTTCTTTTTTCTTTTTAAATTTTTTCTTCTTTATTTATTTTTTGTCTGTGTTTGTTTCGTCACTCGTTAGCTATAAATTAGGTCCCCACTGAAAATCAGCGCCGCGGCTTGCCGTGGCATTACGCTGAGTGGGGGTCCTTTTCATCGTCCGTTTCTTATAAAATTTTATGTATACTTTAACTGGTGTGACGTAAATAAATGTATTTTCATTCTTTCTTCTTTCAATAGAATAGATGTTAAAATGATAGTATCAATGTCGTGGCTAAAGCAGTAGCCCTGAAGGGGGCTTTTGGTGGATTTTTCATTATTACGAATGGCATAATTGTCCGTTGACAACGAGTGTCACCTATGTCACTTATCCCTACGATAAATGATGTCACGATAGAGCTGCTGGCAACCCTATATACAGGTTGAAGCGGTATCAGCCCGCATGATTGGCGATGAGTGTACGGGAATCACTAAAGTTGACGTGCTGTCTAGACGGCCGAGAGATATTCTGACTTTAAAAGATTGTTTTGTGACGTGCCAATGAAATAATTAGAGACATTTCAGCCCCGGCAACCCTATTTGCAGGGTGAAGTGGTATCAGCCCGCATGATCGGCAATGAGTGCGCGGGCGACACTGAAGTTGACATGCCGTCTAGGCGGCCAAGACCGGTATTCTGACTTTAAAACATTGTCTTGTGAAGTGGCAATGTAATAATTAGAGATGTTTCAGCCCTGGCAATCCTATATACAGGGTTTAGCGGTATCAGCCCGCATGATCGGCGATGAGTGCATGGGCGTCACTGAAGTTGACGTGCCGTCTAGACTAGCTATACTGATCTTGATAAAACTTGACAGTAGATATTATAGGTATTCCCTGTTGTAATCAACTCCTATATTTAAATACTAGCCTTTTCCCGCGGCTTCGCTCGCGTACTAAATATAAGTACTCCAAAAGGATACGATACCCATGTTGATTTTCAGACTTTGTGACCACATTTGCCCCTTTTAGGGGTTGAATTTTCGAAAAACCTGAAACACGTGTTTACTCATTTATTGTTAGGAATACTCCTGTGAAGTTTCGAATAAAATAGTCTAACAAATCTTGATTATACGGAACCTTATAAGGAACTTACGTGCCAAATTTGGAATCTCTAGAACCAGCGGTTTGGGCTGTGCGTTGATATGTCAGTCAGGCAGTCAGTCAGTCAGTTTCTTCTTTTATATATTTAGATGACATTCTTCATCTTCCTCCATGCCTCTTCCCACTTCATTTGGGGTCGCCCTCTGAATATGTTTGCGCCATTTGGCTGTGTCCTTTATGTTTTAGATTAAGTTTGATACTTTTTCTATGATTCTCCACCAAGTAGCTTTTGGACGTCTTCGGAGTAAAATTTAAGCATTCTTTTAAAATCAAAACATAAAAACCTACTATAAAGCCATCCTATATAATCTGTGATGTCAGACCAATATTGTGGTGTCAGACCACATGAGTGCACGGGCTGAAGTTGACGTGGTGTCTAGACGAACCGAGGTATTTTGACTATAAATATTGTTTCCCATCTACCGTATACCGGAATACTTGTGGGTTTAAACCAGGGACCGGAACCGGTAACCATTAAAGGGGTATTAGATTGGGTATTTGATAGAGTTGTTTTTAAAAACCCTATCAATTCGGTAAGCGTATCGTTTGACTTACCCGAACGAAAGGCTAACCATGTCAATACAGTTAATTCGGGTAAGTGGTTACAACCCAGCATATGGTTTCCCTATCAGATAGGGTTTTTCAAATGCGATTAAGCTATTTTAAACTCTGTGACCAATACATTTGGCTTATTTATTATTCGAGCACCCTACGAGCTAAGCGCTGCCGATATGGCGGCACGAGCGAGCCTACAGACAAACAAGAATCTTTTTGCGTATGTTTTCGTACTTACGCCTTTGATCTAGACGCTATTATTGCTTGTTAGTGCGCTAAAAGATCGTTGTGTGGTGCCGGTGTTTTTGTTCTTGCCATTCGAGCGTGACGGCTCGTGTCGATTGAATCTTAGACCCAGGCTTATAGGAACCAAAATCAAATGCATATTGTGAAGTGTTAAAATATATAATTTTGTGTTATTCTAGTTATAGGTAGTACTTTGTTTCAATGGCTCCAGCAAAATGTGACGCCGTTTACCGATACTTCTAGTATAATGAAACGATCAATATCAGTCATTGTTGGACACTCAAGAATAAAATGATTATTTGAAAAAAAAATCGTAAGAATAAACTTATGTTGCTTGTATTCCCGTTAAAATGATACAAAATAATTTCGTCGGGACTAATTCATATGCGAGAAAATGTAATAAAAATAATTGATTCTTAACATGCTTTTTATTTTAATCGTGCTTTTTATTTTAAATAATGTTCCGCGTATAAGGAAGTATTCTGGGTTTTCGGTGTAAGTTAGAAAACATCGTGTGGAAACTGGACCTAATCCCAATAAGGCGTAGTTTCCCTTATGCCCAGCAAAACTTATAACTGTTTTAAAATCCACGGTAGGCAGATATACTCTTTTCACTTCTCATGCTCGTAAAGTTCGACTTTAAATCGTGCGTGGACGATATAAAATTGCATTTTAAGCTCTAGGGCATAAAGTAAAATTTTCTTCTAAGACCAAGAATGGCTCAACAGCCAAACAGAGTCAAAATATATTGCACAATTTAATAGAACAGTAAAATTTCGTAGAATACTGAAACTTGTTCTTTTATTATATTCTTGTACTCAGATAGAATAAGCTTTCTGGCCCAGACAATTCCTATTGGATGGGATTTTTTTTTTGTATAGATCAAAGTGTCAGGAATTGATACCAATAAAATTTATAAGTGAATATTGGGCGCTAAGGTGGCAAAAAAATGGTAAAAATGGTAAAAACCAGTTTTTCGCTTCTAGAGGAAAAACTACGGCTCCGACAAAAAATAGTTAAATGTAACAAATGTGCGCAATAAAAAAACAAAGAGAATGAGCCCCAGTAGAGCAAAATCTGTTTAGAGGATCGTCGGCAATGCGAAAAATATTATCCAGTGTAAGTTGACCTTTGTATAAGAATAATTACTAGGGCAGAAGAGGTCAGCTAAACATGGTTAATTAATTTTAAGAGAAATGAAGCATTATTGCAAATGGCACCTAAAATATAAGAATAGCAGAATTAAAATACTTAAATATAGTTTATTGTTTTTTTAGGTGCCATTTGTAATAATGCTTCATTTCTCTTAAAATTACACAACCAAGTTTAGCTGACCTCTTCTGCCCTAGTAATTATTCTTATACAAAGGTCAACTTACACTGGATAAAACACGTTTATTTTGCAAATATTGTAAATTCAATAACTCGCGTTCCGAAAGTTCTGGAGAGCTGAAATTTGAATATGATGTCAGTTTTGTGGTCCTCTAACTACAGTTAAATGTTCAAATGAAAATGTTGTAAACTTTTTGCAAACCGTCGAATTTTGCAAAAAGTGACCTTTTTTTAAATCGACTGGGAGGGTATTTTAATTTTCGAAAAACGTTATAATTTCGATTTCTATGCATTAAGGAGGAGTAGAACTACAAATTTCCAAGTTTACAAATCATTTGACAAAGAATAAAGTTGTTTAAATAATCTATGAAGTTCAGGCACTTTTTGCGCGCGCGGCGGCGACGCACTATGGCCCAAACGCCCGATCTAGCTGGACAAAATTATTTTACACTCATAGACTAAAATTGACTATTTTTATTATTATTTTGCTATAATTCATGTGAAAAAAAAAAATAACCAGTGTAAGTTGACCTTTCTATAAGAATAATTACTAGGGCAGAAGCTAGGTCAGCTAAACTTGGTTGTGTAATTTTAAGAGAAATGAAGCATTATTTCAAATGGCACCTAAAAAAATTAATAATTAACTTACACTATATTTAAGTATTTTAATTCTGCTATTCTTATATTTTAGGTGCTGTTCCGACGTGGAACAGATTAGAGTTAAGTTTATTTCTTAATTTTTTATATAGGATGAATAGGTATTTTTCCTTACATACAAGACAACATAATTGGGTAAAGAATACATTTACTTTGTAGCAGTTTTTTTGTTATGGCAACTTACATTGATATCCCAAAGCGCTTCCTGCGCTCTCCGCGCCACCTAGCGGAGGACTTCCGTTTTCGCCGTTGCAAATGAATGCACGCGTACCGCGCCGCGCACGCGAAATAAAATTAAAATTACATATCTCCGTCGCTGCAACTACACCCAAAATCACTCAGTGAACAGTCCACAACCAGTACCTCTTGGAGAAAGTGTCGGGAGCCCGTGAAAGTGACAACAAACTTGGATTTCTACCTAACCCAGGCACGTGGACACGAGCGCCGCTGGATTTCAGGTGAGTTGTCAATGAATAAACTGCCCCTACATAATTTTTTGGTCCTTCGAACCGGATATTTCTTTGCCACGTTTTGTTGTCTTGTTTGTTGTGGTATTACGTACCCATTTTTCATACACGCGTAATTAATTTTCGTATTGTCATTTCTGCCATCTTTGTTTCGCAAAATGGTTCCTAATCCGAGTGACGGCAATGCCGAAACCGATACGTCGTGTATCACACAAGACATCTTCGAACGTGATTTAATTCTCGATGAATTAAAAAGAACCTTACAGTTCGCAGCGACAAATCTAGAACAATTTCGTTCAAGAACAACAGATTTAACGGTACATCAGCGGAAGTTTACCAAAATTCAAACTAGAATCGAAAAGGCTTTAATTAAAGCGCAAAATTTCAATAAAGAAGCGAACATTAAGATTCGTAACGATTTTAATGATTTGTATTACGCGATAGTTACGCATGTAAATCAGTTAAAGCAGGCAGACGTAGAAACTCGTCGCGCGAGTAAAATTCCTACCCACCACGACGCATTTATCCACGATCGTCGGAATTTGCCTAAACTATCGCTGCCAGAATTTCACGGTCAACCCACTGCTTGGCCATCCTTTTTCGATTTATTTCGATCACTTGTTCACAACAACAATGCCTATACAGACGCCGAGAAGTTTAGATACCTACTTCTTTCTGTTAAAGATGAACCGCATAATTTAATTAAATCAATTCCCATAACAGAAGATAATTATTCAGTTGCGCTCGATATTTTAAAATCCCGTTATGACAATAAACGCGTTATTGCAACACAACATCTGGACAAACTGCTTGACCTTGAAACCTGTGTGATAGGGACTTCTGGTTCTGTAAGGAAGTTATTAAATGTTTTTCAAGAAAACGTTATGGCACTCGAGGTCATGAGTTTTCCGATCAAGGAGTGGGATTTTATTCTTTTAAATTTATTATTACGCAAAATTCCCATAAATACGCGGAGACAGTTTGAACGTTCGTTGGCTAACCCGCAAACAATTCCGAGTGTGGACACTTTAGTTACATTTTTAGAAACTGAAGTTGCAGCGGAACAGATAATTGCCGTCTCAAAGACGCAATCCAATAAAAATAATTATTCAAGTAATAAAGTTCATGCAGGTGCGAATATAGGTCAATCGGTTACAAAACATGTGTTCGCTGCAACTACCGCTCCAACCCAAAGTCGACCTTTTGACAATGGACATAAGGTTCATTCTTGCTTGAAGTGTAAAGGTAACCACACCCTCGGGAAATGTTTACATTTTTTAGACTTATCACCACAGGATAGATTTACATTTGTTCAATCAAATAAAGTGTGCTTTAACTGCTTATCTCCCGGGCATGACTTAAGAAGTTGTAAATCGAATTTTAAATGTCAAAAGTGCAATAAAAAGCATCATACTTTGATTCATTTAGAAAAAAATTTTACGTCATCGGTGATAAGCGAAGCTGCGGAAGTAGCTGCCGTCTCGCTCGCTCCCACGGAGCAGTGCGGCGCGGAGGCATCAATGCCTAAGTTAATTAACCCATCTTCTGTGCATGGAGTTCGGAAAGAAAAAAGTGTAGGTATTCAATCGCGCACGGTTTTATTGTCAACAGCCTTAGTTGATATTCATTTAGAATGCAATAAAATGGCAACTATACGATGTATGTTCGACGGCGGATCTCAGGCGACACTGATCACGGAGGAATGCATGCAACGATTGAATCTGCCGCGAATTCGCTATAGCGAGCCGCTAGTAGGTGTTAGCGAACTACCGCTTGAACCTAGGGGTACATTTTTGTGCTCAATTACGCCCAAGGGCAAACAAGGGCCAGTTATTCCCATTGAAGCTGCCATTCTCTCAAAGTTAACCCGTCAAATGCCTAGTGTACCACTAGCTCCGCTGGCCGACTGGCCTCATTTGCAGGGATTAGCCCTAGCGGACCCTGACTTTCATAAACCACAACCTGTCGATATGATACTCGGTTCGGATATTTTAGCCGATATTTTGCTTGACGGTATTATTAGGGGCGAACCGGGAACACCCACCGCAATAAATAGTATGTTCGGTTATTTGTTAGGCGGAAAAGTAAATTTTACTTCGAATGTTGCGACTCCACTTCATGCGTGTTTTACGTCGTTCGACAACGACAACCTTCAAAGGTTTTGGGAGCTGGAGTCAGTTCCAGAGTTGCGGAGTTACACTCCCGAAGAAAAGCTATGCGAATCCTTTTTTCAAAAGACGCATACGCGTGATGAGACAGGGCGATATGTGGTCGCTCTGCCATTCAAGCTCGACGCACCGCCGCTCGGCGAGTCGCGGCAAACTGCCCTAGCACGATTCCATAAATTGGAATATCGTCTAGAACGCAACCCCCAGTTGAAGGCGGATTATCACGCTTGCCTCCAAGAGTACATGGACCTTAACCACATGGAGCTCGCGGACGATAACCCCCCCACTGGCGCGAGTTACACTATACCGCATCATTGTGTGGTCAAAAATTCGAGTGAAACTTCACGTACTCGGGTCGTCTATGATGCTAGTTGCCGCTCTACGAGTGGCTACTCGCTAAACGACACCTTGCTGACGGGTCCTAAGTTACACTTAGACATCGTCGATGTTCTTCTAAAATTTAGAGTGCATAATGTTGCATTCTGTGCCGATATAAAACAGATGTATCGCAATATACTTGTTCGTGAGGCTGATAGAGATTTTCAGCGCATCCTTTGGCGTCAGTCGCCCGAGGAGCCTCTGCGTGACTACAGACTTCGTACTGTCACTTTTGGGGTAAGTAGTTCGCCCTTTTTAGCCCTGAGAACGATCCAACAGCTAGCTCATGATGAAGCTGAGCAGTTCCCGCTTGCATCGCCGGTGCTACTTAATGACGTCTTCGTTGATGACGTCGTTACAGGCGCGCAGACTACAGCCGCAGCCCTCGTTCTACAGCAGGAGCTGGTAGGTATTTGCGCCACAGCCGGGTTCGAGTTACGCAAATGGCAGAGCAACTCGCCCGCGATTCTCGCTGCTACGCGACCGCAGGATTCTCATGGCGAGCGGCGCGAAAGTGTTCACTTCGCTGACATGGAAAATGACAAAGGAGTCAAGGTCCTTGGACTTCAATGGAATCCGGGATCTGACACATTCAGTTTCAAAGTACAAAGTACTTCTAAGGTATGTACGAAACGGGCCATTTTATCAGAAGTTGCCAAAATTTACGACCCGCTCGGGTTACTATCTCCGGTCACGTTGTTTGCCAAGCACTTGATTCAGCTGCTGTGGATAGCTAAGGTCCCCTGGGACTCGCAACCTCCCATCGACATAGTCAATTCATGGACTAATTTCGTTAACGAGCTACCGCTCTTATCTCAAATGTCGTTTCCGCGTCATATTTTTAATACTGATAACTTCGATTCAATCCAAATTCACGGATTTTCAGACGCAAGTCAAATTGCATATGCAGGTTGTGTTTACATACGTCTTACGGACAAAACCGGTAAGGTTCAAACTTATTTAGTCATGGCAAAAACACGCGTAGCTCCTTTACGTGTTTGTCTTACGATACCTAGGTTAGAATTAATGGGATGTTTGATATTGTCAAAACTAATAGAAAGGGTAATGCATATTTACGGTGGTCACATTCGTACCGACCAAGTGTATGCGTGGTCGGATAGTTCCGTCGTGTTAGCGTGGCTTAAGTCACCCCCGCACGAATGGAAAACATTCGTCTCTAATCGCACCAGTGAAATTTTGTCCCGCGTCCCGGCGGGCTGCTGGCGTCACGTCCCGTCGGCCGACAACAGCGCCGACCCGGCGTCACGTGGTCTCCTGCCCGCCGCGCTGGTACAAAGCGACTTGTGGTGCCAAGGTCCGACATGGCTCCAACAAAGTCAGGACTCCTGGCCTATACAAAACCCGGTATCAAACACGACAGAGGAAAAACGCAATAAAATTGAAATCTTAAACAATAGTTGCGCGTGTGTGTCCACATCGCCTCCATCCCCGGACGACGACAGCCTTGTTACGCGATTTTCGTCGCTAGGTAAATTAGTTCGCGTCACGGCATTAATATTTCGTTTCTCTAACAAATGTAGAAAACATAAACAAACGTTCCCTGAGTACATCACCGTACCAGAGTATCAATTTGCATTAACTCGACTCATATTTATAACGCAACAAAAGGTTTTCGAGGAAGATATTAAAAATATTTCGTCTAATAAGTTACCTTCCTTGCGCTTGCGGCGTCTATCGCCCATGTTAGATAATGACGGTTTGTTACGCGTCGGCGGACGTATTCATAAATCAATTTTACCTTATGAGTCGAAACATCAATTGATTTTACCTAAACGACATCCACTTACAAATCTTATTATTGACGATGCTCACATTAAGGAAATGCACGCTGGTCCGCAAAGCGTGCAAAATGCTTTGTTACAGCGGTATTGGATTATATCGGGTCGCGATATTATACGTTTACGCATACACTGTTGTGTTTCATGTTTTCGTGCGCGTCCGACTCGCGTACAACCTAGGATGGGTATGCTTCCCGCGGTTCGATTGCGTCCCGCTCGCGTTTTTATTAAAACTGCGTGCGACTTTTGTGGACCATTTTACGTACGCGCAAATAAGGTGCGCAATGCAAAAATAATTAAATGTTATGTTGCAGTTTTTGTTTGTATGAGCGTTAAGGCCGTACACCTCGAAATAGTTTCCGAACTTTCTACAGAAGGGTTTTTAGCCGCGTTGCGACGTTTCACGTCCCGTCGAGGATATTGCACAGACATATATACCGATTGTGGCCGAAACTTCGTTGGTTGTAATAATTACCTTAAAGATTTGTACTCGTTCCTACGCAACGATTCAGTGATGAGAGAACTCAATCAACAAACTTTACAACAAGGATTAACTTGGCATTTTCAGCCACCTTATGCCAATCATTTCGGTGGACTATTCGAAGCGGCCGTCAAAAGCTTTAAAACTCATTTACATCGCGTGATAGGTACTCGGACGCTTACCTATGATGAGATGCATACCCTGACGTGTCAGCTGGAAGGTACTTTAAATTCACGTCCGCTTTGCGTGATCAGCTCGGATTCATCCGACCCACTACCCCTTACACCGGCCCATTTCTTGATCGGAGAACCTTTGACGGTCCTACCTGACGTTTCATTGACCGACGAAAATCCTAATCGTCTTACTCGCTGGCGCTGGATACAGCAAGCTGTCCAGCATATCTGGAAAAGATGGAGTCGCGAATATCTTCATCATTTACAACAAAGTACCAAATGGCTCCAAGATCGCGGTCCTGCCATCCGGGAAGGCACTGTTGTTGTGGTTTGTGACGACCACTTGCCACCGTTACAGTGGAAACTCGCGCGTATTCACGCTGTCCATCCGGGTGCGGATCAAGTCATTCGCGTCGTAACTTTAAAAAGTGGGGACACACTATACAAACGACCCGTAGTCAAGGTCTGTCCCTTACCCATAGAATAATTAGTGTACAGAATCGTTACGACTCGTAATGTTAGCATGTAAGTTAGACATAATTTCAATGTAGTTGCTAAGCTTTCGCATGTTCTTTTGAAAGACACTAGGTTCTTTCAAGGCGAGCGGCATGTTCCGACGTGGAACAGATTAGAGTTAAGTTTATTTCTTAATTTTTTATATAGGATGAATAGGTATTTTTCCTTACATACAAGACAACATAATTGGGTAAAGAATACATTTACTTTGTAGCAGTTTTTTTGTTATGGCAACTTACATTGATATCCCAAAGCGCTTCCTGCGCTCTCCGCGCCACCTAGCGGAGGACTTCCGTTTTCGCCGTTGCAAATGAATGCACGCGTACCGCGCCGCGCACGCGAAATAAAATTAAAATTACATATCTCCGTCGCTGCAACTACACCCAAAATCACTCAGTGAACAGTCCACAACCAGTACCTCTTGGAGAAAGTGTCGGGAGCCCGTGAAAGTGACAACAAACTTGGATTTCTACCTAACCCAGGCACGTGGACACGAGCGCCGCTGGATTTCAGGTGAGTTGTCAATGAATAAACTGCCCCTACAGGTGCCATTTGCAATAATGCTTAATTTCTCTTAAAATTAAAAAAAAAACATGTTTAGCTGATCTCTTCTGCCCTAGTAATTATTCGTATACAAAGGTCAACTTACGCTGGTTAATTTTTTTCACATTAATTATACCAAAATAATAATAAAAATAGTCAATTTTAGTCTATGAGTGTAAAATAATTTTGTCCAGCTAGATCGGGCGTTTGGGCCATAGTGCGCCGCTGCCGCGCGCGCAAAAAGTGTCTGATTTTCATAGATTATTCAAACAAGTTTATTCCTTGTCAAATGATCTGTAAATTTGGGAATTTGTAGTTCAACTCCTCCTTAATGCATAGAAACCAAAATTATAACGTTTTTCTAAAATCAAAATACCCTCCCAATCGATTTTAAAAAAGGTCACTTTTTGCAAAAGTCGACGGTTTGCAAAAAGTTTACAATATTTTAATTTGAACAATTAATTGTAGTTAGAGGACCACAAAACTGACATCATATTCAAATTTCAACTCTCCAGCGTTTCCGGAACGCGAGTTATTGAATTTACAATATTTGCAAAAAAAAATGTGTTTATTTGCGAATTGCGGACGATCCTCTGGACCGATTTTGCTCTACCGGGGCTCATTCTCTTTGTTTTATAATTGCGCACATTTGTTACATTTAACTATTTTTGGTCCGACTCGTAGTTTTTCCTCTAGAAGCGAAAAACTGGTTTTTACCATTTTTAGGCACCTTAGCGCCCAATATTGATCACTTATAAATTTTATTGATATCAATTCCTGACACTTTGATCTATACAAACAATTTTTTTCCCGTCCAATAGGAATTGACTGTACTTTTTATGATTTTTCCGCTAATTCTATCTGAGTATTGCTATAATTATTTGAATTGCGTGTTTTCTATAATTAAATAAATGAAATCAAATAAAATAGGAGTTTATAATAGTTTAGAAATGCCCCGAAATGTTTTGATGACTTGGCAGAAAATTTCTAAATTCACATGTTAAAAATTCAAAAAAATATATTAAAAAATTAATTGTTCGGAACCATATTTGTTTTCATTGTAATATTTTTGTTAGAACTTGAAATTGTTTTACGATTACCGATAAATAATTTCCTCGCAAATGAAGTGAAAATTAGAGTGTCGTCCATAAAACCCATTTTACACTCGACTTTTAAACGCCTCGCGTAAAATCGTACGTTTTATGCACTTGTTGTACAATCTACTATTATAATATAATAAAAATAAAATAAAATAAAAATGAAATAAAAATGAAAATAAAATGGAAATAAAATGAAAATAAAACGAAATAAAAACGAAAATAAAAACGAAAAGAAAACGAAACGAAAACGAAACGAAAACGAATCGAAAACGAAACGAAAACGAAACGAAAACGAAACGAAAACGAAACGAAAACGAAACGAAAACGTAACGAAAACGAAACGAAAACGAAACGAAAACGAAACGAAAACGAAACGAAAACTAAACGAAAACGAAACGAAACGAAAACAAAACGAAAACGAAACGAAAACGAAACAAAAACGAAACGAAAACGAAACCGAAACGAAAACGAAACGAAAACGAAACGAAAACGAAACGAAAACGAAACGAAAACGAAACGAAAACGAAACGAAAACGTAACGAAAACGAAACGAAAACGAAACGAAAACGAAACGAAAACGAAACGAAAACGAAACGAAAACGAAACGAAAACGAAACACAACGAAAACGAAACGAAAACGAAACGAAAACGAAACGAAAACGAAACGAAAACGAAACGAAAACGAAACGAAAACGAAACGAAAACGAAACGAAAACGAAACGAAAACGAAACAAAAACGAAACGAAAACGAAACGAAAACGAAACGAAAACGAAACGAAAACGAAACGAAAACGAAACGAAAACGTAACGAAAACGAAACGAAAACGAAACGAAAACGAAACAAAACGAAAACGAAACGAAAACAAAACGAAAACGAAACGAAAACGAAACGAAAACGAAACGAAAACGAAACGAAACGAAAACGAAACGAAAACGAAACGAAAACGAAACGAAAAAAAAATGAAAAAAAAAAGAAAAACAAAAAAAAAAAACAAAAATATTATACACTGATTTTTTTTAAATATAAAATGAAAAAAATATATATATAGGTACACGGTGAATCTGAGTATCCCGACAGATTTTAACCATAAATTCCTGATAACTGACTGAGACTAAAATGTCGTATAAACTTTTCTGGAATTAGCCTAGTTACAGAGTTCTTCTTCTTTGTCGTTACACTCTTTACAGAGTGGTCGTGGCCAAAATGTACTAATTTATTTTAATTGACAGTTTTACCAATAACATTTATGTTTTTATGTTCAAAAGCATTTTAAAAATCCGAAAAATGAAAAAAAAAATTTTTTTGCGAAATAGTATATAAGTAAAAAGTATATAACCGCCATCTTGGATTATAAAACAGAAATAATTTTCGAAATTACATCCTCTAATTATAAATATTAATTATTTGAAACGGGGTATTTACCTCGCACCCGAAATATCGGGTGCCCAATAACGCTAATATACATGGTAAATACCCCGTTTCAAATAATATTTATAATGTGAATGACCATGTGAGCTTCAAAAATCGTATATCCCATAATTAGCTGAAAACGACCACCAATCCCTACGCCAATTCATGGGATTAGGTAGCCAAGCGGACCACAGGCTTAACTGAGCCGTGGCAAAAGCCTGGACAAACTCTAGGAGGATGAATATTGGTTTGTGTCAAATCGATTTGAATATGAATAAAAATTGTTTTTATTCTTATTCAAAATAATTATTGCCCATCTCATCAGTACGTGCGAACTATGCAAAAATAAACTGAACGTAAGACACATTTCTTTAACAGATTCTTTAATTGAAAGTTGTGTACGTGAGCAGAGGACTGGACTGTGAGTGTGACTTTTCCAGAATGAATAAACGACAGCAAATCTTATATTTACTCAATTTGTTCCGCCGCCACCTCTCCTGTTCCATTTCAAATGAGAAAGATAGAACCGCCTGCCTGCGTGGAAAAGAGACAGGAAAAGGGTAACCCTATGATAGGGTAAGCGGTAAATATTAAAGCTATCTTTACCCCATTCGACACGGAAACCACATTGAAAAGGGTTAAGCCTATTCAAAATGATTTCCATATCGATAGGGTAACCCAATGATAGGGTAACCCTATCATTAGGGTAAGACTTTAATAGGGTTACCCTATCGACACGATTAATCAAATGAAGGGGTTTTCCGGTCCCTGGTTTAAACCACCTTTTGGTCCCACAACCGATCCCGGCGTCAGGGCAGACCAAGATAACATTGGAGACCCGAACTTGGTAGCAGACTTCTCAAGAACATGATACGTGGAAGAAAAAGGAGGCCTTTGCCCTGCAGTAGGACACTTGGCCCTTGAATAATAATAATCCATACTAATATTATAAATGGGAAAGTGTGTGTGTTTGTTTGTTTGTTTGTTTGTTGTCCGTCTTTCACGGCAAAACGGGGCGACGAATTGACGTGATTTTTTTAAGTGGAGATAGTTGAAGGGATGGAGAGTGACATAGGCTACTTTTTGTCTCTTTCTAACCCCCCACTTCCCGAAAATGGGGGGTGGAAGTTTGTATGGAGCATTCCGGGGGTAAAGGGGAACCGTGTTACCCCGAATTTAACGCGAGCGAAGCCGCGGGCAAAAGCTAGTGTTGTATAAAACTAAATAGATGTCACATACAAACGAAAAACTGACCATGCCTGCGGTGCCCAGGGCTGAAATCGAACCAGGATTAGGATCATTATCTCTGTCTATGTTCTACTGACAAGCGTCCGATCTTAGCCAAATGTTACCGGACCCGGGTATGTCCTTAAACTACGTCCGGACACGGGTATGTCCTTAAACGACGTACAAAAGAGAGGTAGGAGTACTGCTAATCTTATCTCGCTCAAATCTGGAGCAGAGCCCGACTGGGGAAGTATACCTCCACCTTACAGTAAACCACAGCCAAATAGCTGCTATGGCTGCACTAGATCCTACTCGTAGTATTGTGATCCTGCTGAGTAAGGTTGACAAAGAGCTCAAAGAGGACCCAGTGTGTTGATGACGAGGGACCATCTTGTCCTTTTACCCGTTAACATAGTGAATCCTCCTTTTTGTAAAGGGTCGGCAACACGCATTGTGACACCTCTGGAGTCGCAGGCGTCCATAGGCAACGGTAGCTGCTTACCATCAGGCGGGCCGTATGCCTGTTTTTCCACCGTCGTGGTATAAAAAATAAAATAAAAAATTCAATGTATTCTATGTAATACTTCATCACGTTGAATTGAAAGGTATTACACACAATGACAGTGCCAAGGTGCCTATAGATATCACACAAATTGTACAGCTTTTATGTCTCTGGCCTTCACCCAAACTATTATTGAATTACAAAAGCTATATTTCTACACTAGAGTCATAATTCTTCATTTCCACCAGTGATAGTAGAAAAGCGCAAGGCCTAGTTTTCTTTCTAGGTCTGCAGGTAAGATGGCACTTTCGTTTAAACTAGTGCCTACGCTAAATATCTAGGATTAGGTTGCCCCAGGCTACATGCAAAAAGCAGGACATATTGCTAGGAAAATGATGATTGACATGATACGAACTCGATATGATTCACGGTGCATCTCGCTCCTCCTAATCTTCGTCCTCGCTCTTCCGCCGTACAAGCGTGAAGAACAGTGAGTGGTGTCGTGTCATATCGAAATCAAAACAAGTTAGAATTTTTAACCTTCGAATAGACCAGACTTAGGTCTGGTACATTAATCTAAAAACAATACTCGCCCATTACCATTACATTAGCCTTGGTCTCTCTAGCCTAGATTATTTATTTTATTATTTATTTATTTGTCCAGCATAGGTTACAGGTTCTTACAAATTACATTTGAGTTTCACTATGTGGCGCCTTACGGCATACAAATTTTAGAGCATGCATGTCAGCTTCAGTCCTTAATTGTATAATTACATGTCCTTATCCTCTAAAAGTTCATTTACAGAGTACGAGTAGTAATTTTTCCGAACTAAAAAAAGTTTTAACATACTTTTAAACTTCTAATTATTTTACTTGTTTTTAAAGTGGGTATTCCACTCATACATTAGTATGTTATTTAATCAAATACAACCATTGAAACATTGAAAAAATAATCAACCCAGTTTGACTTGAACAAACATCGATATTATTTTTTCAATGTTTCAATGTTTGTATTTGATTAAATAACATACTTTTAAACTTATTTAGGTATTGTGATCTTATATCTTCTGGTAATTTGTTATATAATCTAGGTGCCATCGCGGCTACATTTTTCTGAAATAGCGCCGTGTCGGGTATGAAAGGATGTAATATTCTCCCACACAGATCTAGATCTAAATCTAGATATCTAGCTAATGTCTGTTTTATCAACGGCTTTCGATATTTGGTATGGTTCTGTATTGTTGTCGCGCTTAGTAACAATACTATGATGACACCGAGCCGACCTGATGAAGAAGATAATCAATTTTAAAGAAGTAAGAATCGACTTGACTTAGGCTACGCCATCTTTCTAAGAGCAAATGCCCGAGCTACTGTAAAAAATACCCAGTTCACTATATTTAAAGAGTTCCCACGATTTCTCCAGGATCCCATCATCAGATCCTGACCTGATAACAATGAAACCAACTGTCAAGTATATCCTCTCAAATCGGTTCAGCCGTCTTCGAATAGTCGGTGAAAGATACCAACGATATGAGAACGTCCTTCGAAATCTTGAAGTCGGTGAAAATACAGTCGGTGGCAATAATAGTTGCATGATGAATACATATAGCTTCTTATCGATAGTGTTGTAGTCGAGAAGAAAATCAATTAAACCACTCAGATCGATGAATTTTTACTGTTAAACCTGTTATGTAAATTATCCTAACCCATTGCACAGGCTACAACAAGAGTAGCGATAGCGGTCGAGTCGTTTAGAATCACCTAAACACGTTTTAACTCATAATTATTTTACATGTTTTAAAGTGGATATTCCACTCATACATTAGTATGTTATTCAATCAAATACAAACATTGAAAACATTGAAAAAATAATCAACAAGTCAAACATCAGTTGGACTTGAACCAACATCGATACGCCTTACCGGGGCTCGATATCGCTTTACCAATTAAGCTATGGGTTCAGTTACCGAGCTGACGAAATTCTCAATGCCTTCAATCATCTTTTTGCATTTATTTTTACATCGACTTTATAGCAGCCGTAAGCGACATCTAGGTGCCAACCACTAGAGTTAGATACCCTTCCCGCCGACCCTTTTACAAGTGTCACAACGGAAATAACAGATGGCGCCTGCTATCAACTCATAATTATTTTACATGTTTTAAAGTGGGTATTCCACTCATACATTAGTATGTTATTCAATCAAATACAAACATTGAAAACATTGAAAAAATAATCAACCCAGTTGGACTTGAACCAACATCGATACGCCTTACCGGGGCTCGATATCGCTTTACCAATTAAGCTATGGGTTCAGTTACCGAGCTGACGAAATTCTCAATGCCTTCAATCATCTTTTTGCATTTATTTTTACATCGACTTTATAGCAGCCGTAAGCGACATCTAGGTGCCAACCACGTTTTAACTCTCTAAACAATAAAATAGTGACAGCCTCTTAGCTTCTATGTATGTTACTGACTGTAGAAACGTTTAGTTCTCTTACAAGTAAATTGTACGAAATACCCTATGCCCGAAAAGTCTCAGTGTTGTATTCATTTCTTCAAGACATTGGTCCTTTTTTCGAAGCGTCGAAAGGTAGGTAGTAAGGGTAAGGTCATGTGTATTAGTGCAATTATACAGCGCAACCTCGGGTCAGTCGATTGTAAGTACGGTCAAAGAAAGCCAGCAATAGTGTAGTGTTTTTACCTAGTAATAGGTTTTAAATTACTTGAGAGGATATGAAGTGTAGCATCCAGGCATTTTTAGAAGTCACCTTTTTACCGAAATTAAAGTATAGATATAGAGCTCATTTTTGCCCAAAAACAAATACAGAAATTCGTAGCATATTTTAAGAGCCTTTTTCTTATAAGTATGTAAGTAAGTAGGTCCCTTTTTTTATGGATCACTACAAAACTCGCTTATATTTTTTATAAAAAAACCAGACATTTCTTTATTGACAGTCTAATTCTGAGTTTTGAGTAAGCCATATGCAAAATTTAATTAGGAAAAATATTATGCTACAATTTTTTCTGGGATCTGCCACATCTAATATTAATTGTAAAGATGGCATCGCTTTATCGCTTATTTATATAATATAGTCCGGTTCATCGACTATTCCAAATTACTTCATTTATGATTAGACGCGTCTAACACGAGGCTAATGATAGAGAAACCGAGCGAAACTGCATCGAGCCTAATGGACGTTATTAAGGCGCAATCACAGAGATATCAGACTTAGAAAGTGCTTCTTATTAGAAGGCGGATCCACAAGACATGGACGGCGTACTGCGTGATTTCGAAGCATCGCTGCAAGTACATACATGCCGACGCCGGTGGCTCATAATTACGGACCCGTTAATTATCCGAAGTCGAAATATATAATAGATATAACAAGATTGCGTTCGGCATATCTAAATAGGGTATTTACAAGGCAGTCTTAATACGTGACGGGGCCCTAGGGCACTTGAGAATCAGGGGCCCTCAGGCGCTCAATTATTAGGGACAACGTTGACTGTAAAAAAAACTTTCGGGGCCCCCCCTGAGGATGGGGGCCCTGGGCTCGGGCCCCGTGTGCCCTTATGGAAAAGACGGCCCTGGGTATTTATTATACAACGAGAACGTAATGTACTTAAATAATACTACTGTTTATTTAGTGTCATAGACCGACATAAATACGATCGTCTGTACACTTATTGACAAATTGTACCTATTTGTTATTTAAATGATAGAAGGTCCACCGATAGTCAGTTATGTAGGTATGGGTGCCCCCCATTTAGCCACGGGTCAATAGAGCCTGGGGTCCGCTCGACAACCTAATTCAGTACATCGCTATACTAGCCAGCAACTCAATGACGTGGCCATTGTCATCGTTCATAAATGATAACTTCAACCACCTTGCCACGTTATCCACGCGATATTACGTCATTGCGATAATGACAAATCCATCTGCTACAGAACAATGCCTTAAGGGGAAGGCCGGTGAAAAGTTTTTGTAGAGGGCGCTGTTCCAGATTCCATACAATGAGAGAAAGAGACAGTAGATGAATGGTCCTTAACTAGTATGCAGTCAAAAAGCTTTTCTTATAGTACAGTACGCGAACAGTTTTGAGCTTCGATAACTCACAAGTGCGATTTTCTTTTTTAGTTAGAGAATATGATATGATTACTTACAGTAAAAACTATTTTCTAACAGTTTTTGATGTCGCGCTAGGTATTATATAGATATTTGTTAATAACAAAAAGAAAAGATTATACAAGATATATTTTCCTTTACCATACTATTGCATTCAACTATTTCAATATCATCTGTCATTTTATAACAGTTTGGTCAATAGATTATGTGAGCATAATCGAAAACAATTTGTTAAAATATAAGTGACCTTGAATTCTAAACTAATTACAAATGGCTAAGACGACATATGCTCTTGACAAAACCGTTATAAAATGTGAAGTTATGTTGCAATAGTAAAAAGCGATAGCCTGGTGGAGAAAAATAAAACTTACATAATCTTTTCTATGTGTAGCAAACAAATACATGTATTATCCCTAGTGCATGCTAACAATTGTTAGAAAATATTTTTGATTATTAGTACTTAACGTATTCTAACAGGTCACAAAATAAAATCGGACTTGTGATTTATGTCATTTTTATAGGTTAAAAAGGCGTTCCCGTACTTCACTATTAGGCAAATTCCCGATGACGTTTATTTACATGCAGCATTTTAATTTTAATGTATTTCAGAAACAGTTGTATTTCAATTTCGGAGCAATTCAAGACAAAACATTGACTCATTTTCGCGAAAATAAATAAAAGCTACTTCGTGCCATACAATATTAGCTTTTCTAAGGACTTTGACAGGTTGCCTTCCTCATCGAAACAGGTAAAATCTCTCGGCACTTTGAACAGAACAAGAGAATGTTATAGAGACCTTATAACATGTTCTTTGTTCCTATATTTGGACCAGTCTATTATAAGATTATTAGTACAACGCTAAATATAGCTTTACGCCTATAAACCTTATTATGTCTGTTTGTAGACTCGTTATTGTACAAAAACAAGTCAAATACAATGTAAATTAGGATAACGCAAATACATTTATTCGATACACTTAATGATAAGTTTACACAGACTTATTTCGTGCGTAGGTGTTTCAAGTACTTACTTTGTTTTCTTTAAAAGTTGCTAAGTATCTGACGAAATTGTATTTATTAGTAAATGGATACTTTGAAAGATTATTGTTTATTTTTGTTTGATTGACTACTGCTCGGGCGTTCATAATTTATCAGCAGAGAAGAAATAACAGTAAGAAGTTTCAATCTAATAAAACCCCTGTTGAGGTATGCAAGACGTCGCTAAACATGGCATATATCTATATTTCGGTCTGGATTAGTTATTAGTAACGGGCGCGTAGGTAATTAGGCGTCATATTCACAGTTCTGTTGAACATGGAAATCCAGCCAAAGTGTGGAAATTTTTGAAAGGTCTCGGAGTTGGCAAATCTCAACAGGCAACCAATTTAAACAATATTAGCGTTGACCAGCTTAACCAGCATTTTTCATCGTCCACCTGTTTCAGTGGTCCTAAGAAATCTAACTCACTTCATCATCTTTCATCACTTCCTGCCTTAGATTTCTCTTCTTTCTATTTTAGCCATTTCTGTGAGAGTGATGTTAGGAAGGGTATATTGAATATCACTTCTAACGCCGTTGGTGTTGACTGTGTTAGCCGAAATATGATACTCCCTCTCCTTGATTTGTTTGTTCCTATTATCACCGGTATTCTGAATTTTTCCATTTCAAGAGTACTTTTCCCAGTCTGTGGAAGGATGCCAATATTATTCCTTTACCCAAAAAATCCAACCCCAGTTCCTTCTCTGACTATCGCCCCATCTCCATTCTTCCTTTCCTATCCAAAGTCCTCGAACGGCTAGTGCATCAGCAACTAACTTCCTTCCTGAATAGAAATGACCTCCTAAACCCATTTCAATCTGGTTTTCGTCCGGGCCATAGTACTACCTCGGCTCTTGTCAAGGTTACCGATGACATCCGTTTGGGTATGAATGACCAGAAGCTTACAGTTCTTGCACTTCTAGATTTCAGTAATGCCTTTAACACGGTCGATTTTGACATTTTGCTCGCGTTCTTACAGTCTCTTAACATATCGGCTGCAGCGATTGACTGGTTCCGCAGCTATTTGGTTGGTCGTCGGCAAAGAATAAAACTAGATTCTTCGTGTTCTTCCTGGTGCAGCACATCAGCTGGTGTTCCACAGGGTGGTGTGCTGTCTCCTCTTTTATTTTCTATCTTCATTAATTCCATAACTCTTGATCTCTCCTCTTCGTATCACCTCTATGCCGACGACCTTCAAATATATTCGCAGGGTATGCATAGCGATCTCAATTCAGTTATAGAAGCCACGAATCTTGATCTGCTCCGCATATCAAATTGGAGTCAAAATTACGGTTTAAAAGTAAACCCCCTAAAGTCACAGGTAATTGTGATGGGTAGCGCTAAACAAATCTCCAAAATTGACTTTCTCAGGCTCCCTCCGATAGTCTTCGATGGTATCCAAATTCCTTTTTCCAACCAAGTGAAAAATCTTGGCGTAATCATGGATCGTTGTCTATCATGGGTGCCTCAGGTGAGTGAAGTGAGCAGGAAGATGTTTGCTGCCATAGGGTCTCTCAGGCGGCTCCGGAATTTCCTGCCAAATGCTACTAAAATTGCGCTTGCTCAGTCGTTACTTCTCCCCACTCTTGATTATGCAGATATCTCCTATTTAGACCTAACCGAGGAGCAACTTAATAAGTTTGAGCGTATTCAAAATGCCTGCATTCGGTTCATTTTCGGATTACGCAAATTCGACCATGTTTCTAGTTTTCGTTCTCAACTCAAATGGCTCCCTATCCGTCACCGCCGTAACTCTCACATACTTTCTTTACTCTTTTCTATACTTTTTAACCCTGCAACTCCCCGCTACCTCAAAGAGCGTTTCTCTTATCTTAATTCTATTAGATCCTCTCAAAAATTGCTCCTAAAAGTGCCATCTTCATCTTCCAAATTTTATAATTGCTCATTTACGTTCCAGGCCGTTCGTTTGTGGAATTCTCTCCCTCTCAACATTAAACGCGCGCAATCTGTTGGTAGCTTTAAATCGCAACTTAAGGAATACTATTTATCTCTTCCTTAGGTTTTTAAGTTGACACTGTTGTTTCTTATTGTGTGTATTATATATGTATATATGTACGTATATGTATGTTTATTTTGTATTTATTTAAGTATGTATATTCATATGAATGTGCTGTGTTATCTATTTCGTCTCTTTTGTTTCTATGCACCACCTACTGCTTATTGTTTTTCTCTAGTCTCCACTACCCAAAGGTTGTCTGGAAGAAATCGCTCATTAGCGATAAGACCGCCTGTTGTTACCTCTACCTAAATTTATCTAATTGTAAAATTTGTGCTTGTAACTGTATGAGGTGTGCAATAAAGAGTATTTATTATTATTATTATTATTATTATTATTATTATTATTAATTACTGGCCGAAGGCATCACCGGCGCGACCAAGGGCCGTATGTATTCTAAATTTGAAACACGTTAAGACACGATTTAATTCCAATGTATTAACTATGCAATACAGCTAACGCCTAAACGTCTGAATCAGAATTTGCATAAAAAGTATTCCGATATAACTCCAACACAACTTCAATATTTGTTGTGTGTTGGAGATTGTGTTTTTAATATTTAGTTTAGTTATTTTAAAGAATACGGCACCAAGTAGTGCCACTGCGTAGTGCGCCACGTCTGATATTAATCATTAACACAGGCCTACAAAAAAATGGGTATCTGTTCTAATTCGAATTCTGATTCCAAACATCAAAAAACACTCGGATATCCCTGTTTAGCTCTTAAAGTTTGATTTTGTCTGATTTACGTTGATAAATACGTTTTGAAAATTTTAATTGTTTTTTATGAGCAATAAATAGGTGGTAGCACTTTGATTATCTCAATTGCTCTAGTCTAGAGAAACCAAAATGTCACATTGAGGAGCCAGCCCCAAAAACCGTGTTGACCGGTGTAATCAGTCAAAATGTCAGTCACACTTTACAGGGCCAAGAATTTCAACACGTGATTCTTCTTCCGCGTCTATTGAATCAAACATCGATAATATTTGCCCCGTATGTTTATGAAAACATTTTTACTTTTATACTTACCTCATGCATGTAAACGCCAAAAGCCTGCAGCCGAGTTTAAATTCAACCATTTCTCCCGGCACAAAGTTATCGCGATCCCCCGCCGTCTTTCAGAGGAAATGGACAAGTCTTTTCTTCTGATGGTTGAACCGCAGTTTTAGATGGCGGATAGATAGTTCAAAAGCAGCCGAGAGCGGTATTCTTACCTTAATCATGATTTGTAACGGATTTATTAACAAAATGATCAGTTCGTAAAAATTAAGTCTATTTAAGAACTTATTGCTAATGATTCTGATGAATCACTATACTGTCAATAATAAGTAATCAATCAAATGCAATTTGTGTTTTATGAAAATGGAAAGTTGACAATAATGATTAATGATAATGAATGTGATAGGTAAGGCCACTAAAGATAAAAGTAGGCTTTTCTTTCAATGAGAAAAGATTTTTAGATATTATATAAAACAAGTGAAAACTGATTATACGACCTCCTGTGGTTAACGCACATAGTATTTTCTTGATTTGCTAAATTTAAAGTGCAAGTAAGTACTTATTTTAAATCTCATTGCACAGCTGCACAAATTGTACTCTATATGGCTATAGAGATATCTATATAATATATATCTCGGGCTGGCAACCAGGGTGACATAAATTGCGCGTGACGTCGTGCGCCGAATCGTCAAATGGGCCGAACGAGATATATTTTAGATATAGAATGGGGCAGGCCTACAGGAGTTTCAATTTGTTCGATAGGGAGCTTTAGTACTTGCTTCAGGCGTCTTGAAATACAGTCAGCATCAGAACTTAAGTTAGGAACCAATGAAGTTATTACTACAATGTACAGGATGTATATTTTTAATATTTTTGAGTAGTCGCTATACGATTCTAACAGTAGAGTAAGATGCTTTTCTCTACATTCCTAAAAAATACGAATACTTCTATTGGCCAACGTTGATCCCATAGTTAATTACATTATTTATTTTTCTAACGACCCATGAGTTGTGTGTCATGTTTCATTTAAACTTTCACGGTTTTTACACATATCTTGTTGTACTTGACCGCGTATCATTTAAACTTTCACGGTTTTTACACATATCTTTTTGTATAATTATAAAATTACTTTCGACGTTTCGAGGACGACATTGTCCTCGTGGTCCCAAAGAAAGACCCTTTAGTACAAATAGATAGGCTCATGAGTCTTTGAAATGAGACATACAACTTAGTTTCCAGCCTTTAATATTTTTAAATGCAGTAGCTACGGTCCTGCTTGAAGTCTTTAGCATCCTGGAAATTATAGAGTGAGAAAGTAATATAGGATTTTCACTCCAGCAGATAACTGCTTCCCGCTTTTACAGCATATCGAGGTCTTTGAATCTACACGGTGTCACGTGAGGAACCCGAATAATTTTAACAGCGTTTTCCTAGGTCATAAGGAGTATACCTTAAATGTTATATGAATTTATTAGTTTTTTTGTATTTTCTATTTTTTTTTGCTTTTGTACATAAAAAAGTAAATGTTATTGGTAAAACTTACGCTTCAAATAAATTAGCAAAATTTTTATTCATAAAAAACACTTTGATATCTGTCAATACGGATGTCTTAGACTAGACCCCATAAAGGGCTACATTGCCATCAAAAAAGCGTTTTGCACTGAGTCCCAATAAAAAAATGTTTTTTATTTAATTGTTATTAACTCTGAAACTGGGAAAATGCTAGAAAAGTTGATACGACATTTTAGTCTCTAATTATTATCAGGAATACACTGTTAAAATTATTCGGGTTGCTTACGTGACACCGTGTATAGTCCTATTAGCCCTAGTGCCGCCCAATGCACGATAACATGTAAATTTTACTTTTACAGAATTTAACCCATGTCTAAACCCCATAAAGTGTATTTTCCATTTTTTCTTTCAATTTTAAGACAAAGGAAAATCGACTCTATTTTCTAAGTAATCTAGGTCTTCGAGCAACACAGGCTTCCGACACATCTAGGTGCGCGAACATAAATGTTGTATCGCGGGCAGCAGGATGATAGAAATAGATTCCCATCGTCTTGCCTAGGATTCTTCATTTTTGAACAAAGTTAATCTGACGATATCCTAACCTACTTTAACCACAACCACATAGAAGACTCTTGCGACACGACCTCTTTGTCTTTTAGAACCCCGTCACTCTACACTTAAAACGGCCGAAACAAACAAGGCAGTAAAATTTTCCGCTCATAATCCCAGTACCTATACAAGTACCAACACAGAAGGGCTCAAGCGCCAAGCTTTCCTTAGAATCTTGATCTGTTTTAAGCCAAGAATGCAAGACTATAAGAGCACACGTCGCAAACATGCGTTATCTCGCCCTGACGTATCTTAAACCGGGGAATCCGGGGATTAATACACGACACAACAATGGAGAACAGTAAGGATATGAGAGGAAGAAGCTTATTAAATACTGGATGGAGGTTGCATGTCGGTTGCATAACAAACAAGAATTTGAGGCGAGAAAATGTGACCTGGAATTAGGGCATCTCTTTTTCCCGGAAACCGTAATTCAAAGTATTTAGTATCTTCTTGCCTCAATGTTTTTTCTGCGTATACCCTCCAGTTTCATAAACTTTTTGTTCAACACGCCAATTTGGGTGTATATGAAATATTACAGAGCAATATCATCGATGTAAAGAATAACAGACAGAGCTATTGGCATACGCGTACTGAATGGCATGCGATTAAAGCTGGCAATAAATCTAAGCCAAAATAAATCGCATGTTTCAAACCACGAGCTACAGATTTTTGGCACACGGTCGCATTTCAAACTAAGCGGTTTTTATAGGTACATCAAAGAAATATGTTCAATACAAAATTAGTATGAAATATATGTCATATATAATAAATACTAACAGCCTTATTCATAAAAAGTTACAACCTCCTTCAAACCTACTTGAAGTCCGGAAGCACAAAAACGTTATTTATAAACGTTATTTATCTCTAAAAAGCTCTACAAACCTATTGCAAATGTTCGAAAAGTTACATGACCCAGGACCCTTCTTTATCTCCTCGATAAGGATCAAAATGGCCGCCATAATATTGAACAGCTGATTTTGACACTAGCGACACCGAACACAAATCGGAAGATTTCTACTGAATGGAAGTTACTCTATCGTTACAAGTTTAATGTTTTGTGAAAAATAATATTATTTATTGTAATAAATAAAAAACCTATCTATTAAAGTGACTGTGAACTTTTGAAGTGAAATTGTTGCTATAAAATGCCAGTTCAGACAATGGAGCTTGTGGTACAACTACGAAAACCGATTTTGGAATATGTATCATAACATAAGGAAAGAAAGAAGTGTGTGGGTGAGCATATTTGTCATTTACTATCAACTTGTCGTAATAGTATATACTTTACACTGCAGGTCAGGGGTCAGGATGTTATTTATAGAAATATATAAGTAAACCATCATTTTCAAGCCAAAGAAGTAGGCACCATTCATCGCACTGACAGTTTTGCATAATATTGAAACCGAGCAAAACTACCTAGTTCCAAATAAAAAGAGTAAATTAAAGTTTCATTCTTCTTCTTTGCCATTACACTCTTTACAGAGTGGTTGTGACCATCATGTTGGATTCTGAGTGCGAACGTTTCATTAGTCATGAAATAAGAAGCAAACAATTTTCACCTATTTAGGTTAGTTTTGGTCTCAGGTAAGTAGTTATTAAAGTAGTTGCAACAGATTTTCTATTAGGAGGCAGATAGGTTACCATTGGGACCTAATCTAGTTTATGCTTAACATGCCTAACCGTTTAAACGCTAACAACACCTAAAGTTATCATGAGTTCTCATGCTCACAGCGCCAAGAGCAAGCAGAGAGCAGGAGTAGTCAAAGTATAACCTTCATACTTTCAAGTAAGGTTTATATTGGGTTACTTGCGCTAGTAAAATTTGCGTGCGAGTGATATGTTGCAGTTTGATGTATGGCGTTCAAAGGGTTAACATACCTGATATAAAACAGCCTCCAACCAATCTTTAGATGAACTCAATACCTAACCTAACTTCTTACTAATGGTGTCAGTCAACATATTTAATTTGAAGCTAAACATCGCACTATTCTTACTATTAACTGGTAGTATATGAAAAAAATATGTGAAATAGATATACATTCATCTTTAATTAAAGATAATGAGTGGTATTTTTAAAACAAGTATTAAAGCGGCAATCAATGCACATACATTACTGATTTTGTTCATTACAATTCAACCACAGAGGTATAGTTTGGGCAAACTATAATTATTGCAACATAAATGTGTTATTACCAAAAGGTTAGCCTACAGCAGCATAACTATCAACACTTGATAGTAATGAAAATGGATAGGTATAATTTGTATGCAAAACACCTTATAGAATTACCCATTTTCATTTTTCTTGCTAAGATTAAGCTCTCGAATAATAATATGCCACTAAATAAACAGATTCTCCCAGAGAGAAGCATTAAAAATCATTAAAAAAGCTTCATGAAATAAAATATTTTTATTTAGCAAAATTAAACATAATTCCATAATAAAACAAAGCTAAAGAGTATTATGGGGCCAGAACCAGTAGTTTTGACCAAAATCAGGCTATGTAGCTTCTAATTTTGCTTTTTTATGTTTCAGTTGATTGCCTTGCCGCTGAGGACTGCTTGGCTTGGAATATGTCCGGGGCCGGTAGACTTTTCCTGGATTTGTGTGGATTCTTGACCGGGTTGCCCTTTCCTGCTTAATGCTTGACGACTTACTGCTTCAATAATGGCAGTGGATGATGACGGCTTATGATATGTGCTGACCTGAAAAGAATGCAACAAATTTAATTAAATTAATTTTAAACAAACACTTTTTTTATTTTTAGCCTTCATATATATTATTCCATAGAAGTTTTCTATAAAATTGGCAGAAATTGTTGTGACTACATATTATAACCATACATACATTTACATATTTACATTAAATTGAGAATGACCAACATCCTAAGGTATATATACCTATCACCACTAGTTATTAGTAGTTATTACATAAGTATGTAGTCAAATTTTCTTGACAATAAACGGCAGCAATGTAAGTACATCTGCTTGATGCCTTTTATTGTCAGCATCTGACTGATTGACTGAATAATATATAATTTACAGACATTACAGCATCACAATCTGGAATACCTACTTATATTCTGCAATAGTTATGGTGACATTAATAAGGATTTTGAATGAATATAACAATAAAATTCTACCTTACTAATGCATGTTTCAATACATTTTGCACATTATCTAACCATTGATTTTTCACTAGATTAATATCATCCTTTTGGGTATAATTAGTACACTATTATTTCACTGCATTAACTGTAGGCGATATCAGAGAGATACAATAAGAATACCTTATGAATCTTGAAGCAAATCAAATTATGTTGTTCAATATTTTTTTGATTTGCAATTTTTTAAGTAGTTACACTACTATATATAAACTGAAAATAGATGTCATATACTTCAGAAAAAGTGACCAAACCCTCCGGTGTCCGAGGCCAGATTTGAACTGGCGTCTTCAGCTTTCGCGGCTGACGTCCTGACCACTAAATAAACCGGTCCGGGGGGTCGGTGACCGGGTGGTCTAGTGGTCAGGACGTCAGCCGCGAAAGCTGAAGACGCCAGTTCAAATCTGGCCTCGGACACCGGAGGGTTTGGTCACTTTTTCTGAAGTATATGACATCTATTTTCAAGAATACCTTATGTTATTAGTTGTAGGAATATAATTATTACTGTGAAAATGTCTGACTTAGGCACTTGGGCAGGTATTGTACTTACTTGCAAAAGGTCCATCTTAAAGGCGTTGGTGTTTGTATCCGGATTTTTTCTTATATTTTGCTCTTGTAATAATACCTGAGGAGGATATATCAGTGATTGGATTAATTAAAAACAGTAAAGGCAAGCAAGAATCAACTTCACATAACCTAATTATAAGTAAATAAATTGGTATTTTTACCTTACAACTGTGCAATTATTACTCCCTTTTTTGTTGCATTGATTCATCTTTTCAATGCAAGGGCTTTTTGAGTTAGATAACATTTATCTAAACTAGTATTTGCATTCATTCGAATCTATTTCGCCGATTTCCCGCTCATTGACATTTGCTGTCAAATTTTTTTTTTTAATTGCGATTGGGATACGATTTTGTCTATGATTTTGCCAAGAGTGCCAACATAACGAGTCGAATCAATGAAATTACTATAGTAGGCTTATGGAGAGATTATAAATCACACATTTCTTAAAACGTCATTTAGGCTTTTATAGCGTTTTAACTATATGATGGTTAAAACCTCATTTAAGGATTTTTTATGAATAAGGCTGTAAATATGTATATTCAAAATGAGAAATCTTTTTTCGACATTTTAGTAAGTGCTATTGAAAATGCTACCAGGACTAAACACATCACACCAGAATCTGGAATACTTAGCTTACTGGCTGAAAGTCTCCCTTAGCTTCTTCTCATTTTAATTTCACCAAACAAGGCTTTTGATTAAAAAAACTCCACTCAAATCGGTTTTATCCGCTTGAGTGCAACGATACCACATACATACACATCCCAGCGAACATTTTTGGTAAAAAACTACTAGTAAAACACATATAGGTCGTAAATATCTCGGTGACCTAAATCAGTTACCTCGAATCGACGTCGAATCAACGTAGATTAAACCTAAATGGGGAAAAATAGTACGTGCCGACTACGTCGATTTTACGTAACTCTAGTCATTACAACCATTAGGTCAACACAAAAGTAATTTTTTCGACGTAGATTCTACGTCAACACGACGTGCCGTGTAGTTGTAATGTGCTACTTTGTAATGATGGCAACGTATTGACGGAAAAAGAACCGGTGTGTAACTGTGTATATAATATTATATACACAGATACTTGAAACATAAACCAACTGGTTCTTTTTCCGTCGGGCGTAAAGAAATACAGTTGTTACAGGTTACAGGCAACATCAGTTATATACCTGCCTGGCTGCCTGCTTATTAAATAGCGAAATTCGCGTGTATGATCCTTATTGCCACGCAAGCCTGCAAGAAAGTCCTCAAACTGAATGTACCTACGGGCTCTCGAATTCTCAAAGCAAATAATAATGAATGCATATCGAATTAACTAGGTATTTTTCATATTAAAAATATTTATAACAGGTTACTCACGTAATTTAAGTCTATTTTTCGACATGTTAATATGTATGTGCTATTTAATGTAACAGAGTCTCACGAAAGTTTAATAGGTATTTTTCGTTTGAAAAATTACAGCTTCTTGGATGTCCCTTCTGTTCCCTACTTTACTGTGTTAGCATTATTCATGTCATCGGTCTGAAGTCACCACGTTAAGCCGCAAACGTCCTTACGCTTGCGAGCGTCAGATTACGCCAACTTACGCTTATTTACGTTACGCAACGCCAGGGTCAGCGTACACGAGGGAGTGTGTTTGGAGCAGAGTTGGGCGTTATTCAGATGATTTTTTATCTAGATTATTATTTCAAATAATAATTGTACACAAAAAAGAACCGACTTCACTAAGCATCCACCTTTCCAACACCAAATGCTCGATCTGCTGTAAAAAATACTCAAATCACCATAGGTGTGCCTATAATAGTCGAAGAGTTCCCTCGATTTCTCCAGGATCCCATCATCAGATCCTGAAGATAAATTCAATCACAAATAGTGCGTTGACAACTTTTTTATTTTGATAAATTATCTAGATGAAGATAACTGGCCTCGTTTGTTAATGAAGTAAGAATAGAATAATAAATTTATATATAGGTAGAATGTCACGTCCAGGCCCCTGACTAAACATAAGAGCTAAGCTACAGCTATCTTATTCATCTGACGCTAATTAGTTCTACATGTCTGTACTACTGACATTCATCTTTTATTTAAAATCCCAACTAACTTATCTAGATAAAAATGAACCTGATCTAGATAAATTCAAAGTAACAAATGACGGATTATTTAGTTAGTTCAAATAAAAAATTTATTAGTTATCTTCCCGGTTATTCGTAAAGAGAAATTTTATGCCCAACTCTGGTTTGGAGACACCAATTTAATTCTCAAACATTAAATTTTGGGGTAATTCTAGATAACTTAGTGGATGTGGTCACCGGAGTGCAGGTCCAGGTTTAGGTTCACCAGAGTTGCAAAGTATGCAAAATCTACGTTCACTAATTTAGTTCAAATTATCCCTAAATTTAAAGTGGTGTCTGTTACTGACGTGACGACGACAGCGAGCGGTAGGCGGCTGCGCGCGGTGTCTGTGACGTAGTGGTGGCGATAACTTGTTATCTTCTACCATAGTTTGAAGCAAATAAATAATTTAGAAATAAAAGAAAAGTAGAAAAATCCACTGCCTCAGGCGAGACACGAACTCGCGACTCTGGGATACATGCCTATCGCTCTGACCAGCTGAGCTACTGAGACTTACCTGATGGCTGCGAATTTCTCCACTATATCCTTTATGCGTCTTAGGGGTACGCCTAACTGTCTCGTCTGAGGCAGTGGATTTTTCTACTTTTCTTTTATTTCTAAACATTGTTGTATCGTTAGCAGATGTACTTTTAATACTTAATCAATTGAAATAAATAATTTAGTACATATTTTCCAATATCTCAGTGGTAGCAGGCGGGATTCGAACCGGCGAACTGCGGATTAAAAGCCGCACGACTTATCGCCAGGTCACTCATAACTATGTAGGTTTCTTCTACGCTAGTTACAAGCGTTTGTCTCATTGTCAACACAAAGAAACACAAACACAATGGAGTAACAAAAATATTAGTACCCTGTCATTTTAACATACACGTGCCGCAAAGCAAACGTCGAAAGACATAATCAAAAACTTAACGCGGCGAAGTCCTATACGCACACGTCCAATACAATCATACACATTCATATTCATCCATCCGGAAAAGGTTTGTGTTGCCTCAAAACCAAAACACCATATCTCTTTGAAGAATTGTATAGCTTTATGTCCTTTTTGCATGGTGGCATAGGAACAAGTTTGCAATAAAAGAGAAGTCATTTTGACAAACCTTACTTCTCTTGGCCTGCTCATACCTGAAACAAGGAATGTTTGATAAGCATCGTTTCGGTGAGGAAAAAATACATATTTCGCGAATTTAGCTAGTCACTCTTTTCCATGTTCGACATCCAAGGAATACTCTTGCTCTTGTAATACGATTAGTAATCGTTTCCTACAAGAAATTTAGTAATATGAGTATACCGAGGGCTGAGCGGTCAAACCCGATAATCCATACTAACATTATAATTGGGAAAGTGTATGTGTGCGTTTGTTTGTTTGTTTGTTTGTCCGTCATTCACGGAAAAACGGAGCGACGAATTGACGTGATTTTTTAAGTGGAGATAGTTGAAGGGATGGAGAGTGACATAGGCTACTTTTTGTCTCTTTCTAACCCCCCGCTTCCCTAAAATGGGGGGTGGAAGTTTGTATGGAGCATTCCGCAATTTTCAAGGTAGAAGCTAAAAATTGGTATGCGGACTTTTTGTGACTAACAAAAAAATCGTGCATAAGCTATAAAGACAAATAATATTCTGTTCCAAGTATAATATGAATAATCTTCTGTGTTTTAGGAAAGGGTAGGAAAGGGGAACCGTGTTACCCCGAATTGAACGCGAGCGAAGCCGCGGGCAAAAGCTAGTTAGATCGTGCATAAGCTATAAAGACAAATAATATTCTGTTCCAAGTATAATATGAATAATCTTCTGTGTTTTAGGAAAGGGTAGGAAAGGGGAACCGTGTTACCCCGAATTGAACGCGAGCGAAGCCGCGGGCAAAAGCTAGTTAGAGATAATTTTCAATGTATTTACTAAGTCAGTACTTCACATAAGTCACGTATACTTCTAATTTCAACAACCTATTTGTTAGACTTATCGGGTTTAACCACTCAGCCCTCGACTTGAGGTAACAAATAATGCATCAATCTTATAATTGAAAGAAAAATGAAAAAAAAAAAAGCTAGACGCGGTGAATTTTTCTTTCAATTATAAGATTTAAATTTCGCTTGATGACGTTTCTGCTCAAGACAAAATTAAAATAGTGCATCAGTCAGCATCAGAAGTAGCTAACTTTTGAAATTATCGTGGTTCGACTATAATGTTAAGAAAATAACAGCGTATAATAATAGTACAATACGCACCCAGGGCGGTAAAATAAAGAAACAGCTCAGATCGCGGGCGTTTGAGGTCAGAACCGAAGTTGAGGGCTATACTTCTAATTTCAACAACCTATTTGTTAGACTTATCGGGTTTAACCACTCAGCCCTCGACTTGAGGTAACAAATAATGCATCAATCTTATAATTGAAAGAAAAATGAAAAAAAAAAGAATTTTGCTAGACGCGGTGAATTTTTCTTTCAATTATAAGATTTAAATTTCGCTTGCAGACGTTTCTGCTCAATACAAAATTAAAATAGTGCATCAGTCAGCATCAGAAGTAGCTAACTTTTGAAATTATCGTGGTTCGACTATAATGTTAAGAAAATAACAGCATATAATAATAGTACAATACGCACCCAGGGCGATAAAATAAAGAAACAGCTCAGATTGCGGGCGTTTGTGGTCAGAACCGAAGTTGAGGGCTATAAACAAGCGATCTGAGGCCTTCTTTATCACCGCCCGTAGGGCGTACTAGTAGTTAATGTAACTGTTACGTAATAAGGGTCCTAAAAATACGAGTGTGGTTTCATGAAACGGGGTTTTATGAAGGCGAGTTTCATAATAAGATCACACGAGTGCGAGTAAGTTCATTGACCTAGTAACCTATAAAATATAACGGTTACACTCACGTTACTTTAGTCACTTCGCGCGACATGTTTCGGAGAGCTTTGGTCTCCATCTTCAAGTACTAAGAGTGCTATTTTGAATCGGCCCGTAGCGCGCTGTTGCACGACGCGTTGCCGACATGTCGCGCGAAGTGACTAAAGTGACGTGAGTGTAACCGTTATATTTTGTAGTGATACGAAAGTTTAAACCTAGTAACCTGTTTAAGGGTTAGTACAAAGTAGTTTTATGCGTTAATGTTTAAAAGGCTATAAGTTGGACACGGTTACACATATTTACATAGTTTCTATGGGGGAAATATAGTGCTAAGGCTGAACTACCTCCCATTTTCGCAACGGTCCGTCGTGGAGTTCCACCGTGTATAATATTCAAAGAGAAATTTAGTTTATCGATCTCCTGTAAAATCATGCCCAATGTAGTTAATTAATTAAAATATCCTAGTTTTAAGATACATAAACAATAGATTAAAAACACAATCTATCTCAAACATAACTTCAACACACAACAAATCATCAACCAATATTGAAGTTGTATTGGAGTTGTATCGGAATAATTTTCAAGCAAATTCTGACATATCTGATTCGAACATTTAGGCAATAGCTGCATTGCGTAGTTAATGCATTGGAGTTATATTGAAGTTGGATCGTGTCATAACGTGTTTTTAAGTTAGAATACTTCCCCAGATCCTATTCTTCAATCAGTTCTTGTAGGTGTAATCGTATCGTGCTGACTGTACATTTGACGTCAAATATATGTATACGCGTTTGAGCCTTTTTACAAAGGACTAGGGTGTCACAGTGTATACATATTTTTGACATCGACTGTGCTAAATAAAGGCCACTGGTACCTCGAAGTGTCTTACAACGAAAAGATGAATGATGTGCTTTAATGGAAATTACTTCCAGATTCATTCCCCGCGTGATGAATATATTAACCGATACGATTAGGGTTGCCAACTTGCCACTGATATCGGTGATGCCAGTGGCTTATTTATTTAGAAAACTTTACTGGGACTTAATATTAATGATTAGGTACGGGTACGGGGTTAACTCGCGTTTTGAGCCACTTTTAGTATTAGCACACTAAAGCCTGAAAACAAAGTAGTGTAAGATAGTGACCATAACGTAAGTTTAACAGTACTTTAGTACTTTTAGATATTATTCAATGGTTTTGCCAATTTTTTCCTAAGTAACTTAATGGTGAATTTATGACGATATGCTATTTTTGTTTAAATTTTCTTCACATTGTCGAAGATGCCCTGAATTCCAATATCCAAAAAAAAACGAAATCTACATTTCCAAAGAACAAACAATCGAGACATATTAGGCACAGCCCTAACCTCTCGGAGGTTTCAGAATAAATCAGGCTTGTGCCTCCCAGAGGACCGGGAAATGACTCCGATGACTGATGAAGAAACACTCGCCCCTAATTAAGATCAAGTCATTAATTTGAATTAACTTTACGAGTAGGTATTTTATGCTGGGCTTCACCGACTAGGGGGTATCGAACTTGCAAATTGATGTCAAAATTATATCAATTTGTTATCGTTCGCTTCCCTTGCACCGATGTATCATTTTGATTTCAATCAGTAAGTTATTATGCCTCCTAGTGCGGATATCATTTACCTTTTATGATATGTGCCATCTGTGGTTCGATTTTTATCAAAATCAGATATTAAGCTTAAAGTTTGAAATAAATAATTCGTAGTAGGTATAGTCGCCATCAGATATATCGGAGCGGCCAAGGTAGTCACAAATATCTGAACAACGCCTCTATTGTCAAGGCGATAAAGTGCATGTTCACATGTTTATGACTACCTTGGCCGCTCCGATATATCTGATGGCGACTGTACTAAGGAGATATCAAATAAACCCAAAAAAGATTTTTATGGAGGGTCCTTTAATAATAAGTTTAAAAATGTTAATATTGCATGAAAACAAAACAAGTAGGTAAAGAAGGAAGGAGGAAGGTAGGTAGGATCTGTCTAGAATAGTACAGAAAGTGGAGTAATAACTAATAAGTAGTATAAGTACATTATTGCCGAGGTACGGAAAGAAAATTCCTGTTTCCGCTGAGGTGTATATAGTGATTTCTCAAATATGTGAGAAAATAACAAAAAAATATTAGGAAATATTTAATACCACGACGGTGGCAAACAAGCATACGACCCGCCTGATGGTAAGCAGTTACCGTAGCCTATGGACGCCTGCAACCCCAGAGGATTCAACTGCGCGTTGCCTACCCTTCTTTGAAGAACATTCCTTTTTTGAAGAACCTCATACTGTAGCCCGCTGGGAAAACCTTGGCAGGGAGTTCATTCCACAGCCGCAGCGTTCGTGGGAGGACTCTTAAACCGTACAGTGTGCGACTCCTTAGGCTCCAGGGTGTGAGTATGAACACCACACACATTTATTTTACTCCTAGAAGTAAAATAATAATAAAGTATTCTGACTTTATGCATTTTCTGTACTGGTTTGCTTTTTGAGGTGTTCAATATTAGTAGATTGTAAACAAGTGCATAAAACGTACGATTTTACGCGAGGCGTTTATCCATCCGAGCGAGCTTGCGAGCGAGGATTGATATAAAGTCGAGTGTAAAATGGGTTTTATGGACGAGGATTACACTCTAATTTTCACTTCAATTGCGAGGAAATTATTTATCGGTAATCGTAAACCAATTTCAAGTTGTAACAAAAATATTACAATGACAACAAATATGGTTCCCACCAATTATTTTTTTAATGTTTTTTTTTTATTTCCAACATGTGAATTTAGACATAGATACCTACTTGTTTTCTGCCAAGTCATAAAAACATTTCGGGGCATTTCTAAACTATTATCAACTCCTATTTTATTTGATTTCATTTATTTAATTATAGAAAACACGCAATTCAAATAATTATAGCAAGAATATTATAAAAGCACAAGTTTCAGTATTCTACGAAATTTTACTGCTCAATTAAATTGTGCAATATATTTTGAGTCCGTTTGGCTGTTGAGCCACATTCTTAGTCTTAGAAGAAAATTTTACTTTATGCCCTAGAGCTTCAAATGCGATTTTATGTCGTCCACGCACGACTTAAAGTCGAACTTTACGAGCATGAGAAGTGAAAAGAGTATTTGTATTGTATTGTATTGTAATAACTTTTTAAATTGATAAGAAAAAAATAAGGCACTTTCCGTGTTCGATTTACAAATAAAATGGGGCCATTTCTGAACATGTTTGAGAAAAATAAGGTTACTGAACCTTCATATCCATAACACCCATGTACGCTAATATTTATATTGCGCCTTCGAAAGCATAGGCGCTGTGACCTTTTACAGTTCATTCTGAAACAGAATTACCTCCTAAGCAAGACAGCGTACCCCATATCCTTCGCAACTCCATAACGTCGTAATTACTTAGGAAAATCTACAGCACTTGTGCCTTTTCTTGTAAAGCAGGCCAAAACTTGATATCACTCGATTACTTCCCTAAACTCGTATCTACCCCATAAGAGCTATTGAAATATGAACTTAAAAGCCTGCGGATAAAGATTTCTTATACAGTAACACAGGCGCGTTGACGAATACGAGTTATAGTAATCTGGTGCCATCGCGGAGTACTTGCACGAACAAATTGTAAAGCAAAGTTACTTGTAAAATTACCTACCGAGTCCACGATGTTTTAGAATAAAAGGTCGTATGTTAACCATCAACCTATGGCATTTACGTCTTTTTTCTGTAATATTTGCGTCATAAATTGGCAAAAGTGGATGTTTGCCTTTTGTCATTCGTCAATTACTTGCTTTCATCTCAAGACGCTTCAATCAATCTCATGGCATCTAGCCGTATCGTTATTTAGACTTTATTCCCTACTTAGTAACGGCTACTTTTATAAATTTCTTAAAATATCCGGGATTTATACATAGATAAAGATGGACGTTGAAAAAAAATTACATTATGTAGATAACCGTCAACTGGTACAACGTTGCCCACGATGCTCAACTTTGCCTAGTTTGAAAAGATTGATTTTCTTCACCAAACAGCTATTTATATCTTATTTCTGAGATGGTCGCCTTTCTCCGTGTATGTATCAGAGACGTTCACCCTGGTCTTTGGAATTCGGCAGTTTACCGTGATCAACAGCCCCGGAACATGAATTATGTTTTGGTATTAGTTTGGGTAAGTGCAATGTGAAATCTGATTGCATATAATATTTATTATGGGTTTAGATTTTATCTACACGAAACTGTTGTATTGTTTCAAACGGTTGACGATAAAAAAAGAAACATGAAAAACGTAAACCAGTATTGTTCTGATGTAAAAATAGGCAAAAACCAGAGTAAAAAAAACTAATCTCGATTTATGTTCGGAGCGTGGATTCAAAATTGACAAAAGAAGTATTTTTTTAATTTTTTATAAGCTGTTGTTATGTCCCGGTGTCTATTCTTCGAACTTTTCCTAAAGGATTCATATTTTTCATTTTTTTATTATTAAATAAGACTCAATCACATTTCTGTTTCCCTCTCTACACATGCTATCTAGGGACCAACCCTTGGCATTAAAACATTAATGAATGTCACTCGATATCTCTGCCTTTCATAATGTACCCCGTCCCACCCAATAAGAGTTGACAACATTATAACAAACATTATTTATGCAACACCTAATAGCGTGTGTGACAGCTGAGGCACGGAATATGCTACTTTTGAAATGCTACTTGAACACCGTCTTCACAACATGTTTTATAAGCGCTTGTGCCTTTTATTATATAACCTTATTTACCGTCATACTTTTGATTAAAAAACTTAAAATTCAACAATGTATCATAATCCTGTTGCCTGTTGACTGCCTCTGCTTTTAATCTGTGTGTACTGTACTGTTCTATTTTATTGAGGTGTGCAATAAAGAGTATTTGTATTGTTGTATTGTACAATCCCTGGCATCGTTTGAAAGGACCCCGCACAAAACATAGGGGAAAAGTATTTTAAGTCAAATTTCACGAAATTTTAGTATGATGGAGATTTAAATCTCCTGATTATTTATTTATAACGTATGCGGAATAAAATCTGGACAAAGTTTTGAAGACGTAAAAAGTAAGTAAAGAAATAAACTCAAATTTTATATAAATGCCAATTGAAAGCTTATACATCTGTTAATTAATCCCGTACTTTTAATGGGCATTGGATTCCTTATCTTAAAATTATGGTTAATCAAGGAGAACAACGTCGCGAAACAGTATGTAATTTCTACAGTATTCATTCCCTATGGCTGAAAGCGAACACCGTGGAAAATTTTGTGGTTATGGGATAGAGCTAAAGAGCTATTTATAATATTTTTGCGTCCTTTTTCTTTACAAAAATTGCCACAAGAAAGCCTGGTTCAGGGAAACATTCCAGCTTACGCCAGTTTGCTGAGAGAGATCTATTAAAGAAAATGACAGCCCGCTGAGTCACAAAATCTTATAGAGAACTCAGGAAGGCATTCAAATGTGGCAGTAAAACTGTTTTAAAATATCTTGAAGACGTAGGTATCAGTTAACAATTAAGAAAAGTTACGCCCATCGTCTCCAAAAATTAAAAAAAATAACCGAAAATACGGCCACGTCGTTTGGTCAAAAAATGTAAAAACAGGTGTACTTTTTCATTTTTGGATTTTTTGAATGACTAATATTATGTTTTTTAAAATGGAAATTCGTGTCAAGGTAACTATTATTTTGAGAACACCAATAATCTTACGGTCAAGAATGTGAAAAATGTCAAGTATACGAAGCTTCCTTAAAAAGTTATCCGATGGAAGATAAATTTAGATCTTAAAAATCTGTACATGGTTGTTGTCGACAGCGATGGACATAACCACAACTTTCGTTTGAAACCTCGCATTGGAGTAAACTTACTCTGGCGTTTAATGTGATTAAATACATTATTAAAAACCATGAAAGATTATAAAAATAACTATGTTATATTTATTTTATAAGAAATTGAATGTTGTCCAGATTTCATTCCGCATACGTTAAAGGGGCAACTCCCTCAGAAATACACTGTCAGTTTTTTTTGCTTCTTTAATACTTGCCCAGGGGCCGTATTCCAATATTTTTTTTGTTTTATTGCAATACTGCAATTTAATGCAATACTATAACGGCATTGAAATTCACTATCTGGGATAACCAACTACTTGCATTAACCTTTTGAATGCCAAGAGCCACTGAAGTGGTCGTGTGCTGTCGTGCCTACCACGCCAACGACCACTAAAGTGGTCATGGCAGACGCTGTCAAAGCAATTTTACTGTTGACAGATTAGGTTTAAATTCGTTTCTCACTAGTTGAGATGTTGGCGTGTATGCGAGAGAGAAAGCGTTTAGAAGGTTAAAAAAACATATTAATGAATATCTATATCTTACTTCGTAATGTGTGTTCATAATGTTTGTCTCACCCAATAAGACTGAGGTAACAAGCTCAAACGAGGTGACAAACATCATTTATGCGGCTCCTAATAGCGCGGTCTGTGACGGCAGAGTCACTTAAGGGATCACTTAAACATTAGCATTACATAAAGGGCCGTATTATTACTTTAATACACGTTTAGACACGATCCAACTTAAATACAACTCCAATGCATTACAAATGCAAGACGTCTGAATCAGAAATATCAGATTTTTTTTTACAATTATCCCGATGCAACTCTAATATTGGTTGATTATTTGTTGTGTGTTGGAGATATGTTTGAGATATATTGTGCTTTTAATGTATTGTTTAAGTGAAAGTAAGGAACCCTCCCTTATGCGTCGTTCGACACGCACTTAGCCGGTTTTCTTGATGGAATTATATTATAACACTTCGCCCGCATGAACGGTACCTACCAAATTACAACTTTCAAGTAATTGAACAAAGGCGTAGCACAAATGAAACCTCTACGCCGTAGCCCTCACGTCGTAGCAGGCGCTACGGCTATAACCCGAACTTTTTTCTACAAAACGTACACGAGTGTGAATGGATACGTTAACCCTTCTTTATGAAATATATCTAACAAGAGAGAAAAAAGTTATGACCTTTTTTTATTTTTTGCAGAGGCAGACTGAAATTGTACGGAAGAGAAGAGGTCTTTGTCCAGCAGAAAACACTAGACTATTTAAAAATAAAAACAAATTAATCTTAATACTTAACTTGCATTATTATTAAACTCAGGATCTGAATTTGTGACAAGAAAAATGCTAAATGTGATTCGAAAAATATCGACTGACATTGGTTTGATATCATTTCATGTCTAACACGACACCTGTTAAAATTATCTTTTACTTTATTCAATTCTCCTTTTGGCTGTTATTATCGTAATAAAGTTTATGTTAAATAGGCATTAACACGTTAACGGACACAACGCTATTCTCCAAATTGTAACGTGTAAATCCCATATAACATGATTATAAAGTTAAGCCACACATTAATATTTTAGTATGTATGCATATTTAAACATTGAAGATGCTCATGAATTCATGATACGGCAGCATGTTTATTGCCAAAACGTCCGGAGCCGTGCGGTGCCGTAACATGCGTCATGGTGCCGTAATCTTATTTTAAAATACATGACCAATACATTCAAAACACAATCTATATCAAACACAACAAATAAATAACCAATATTGAAATAATTATTTTACTTGTTTTAAAGTGGTTATTCCACTCATACATTAGTATGTTATTTAATCAAATACAAACATTGAAACATTGAAAAAATAATCAACCCAGTTTGACAGTAGTCAAACTGGGTTGATTATTTTTGTTGTTTGTTTCAATGTTTGTATTTGATTAAATAACAAACCAATATTGAAGTTTTATTGGAGTCGCATCAGAATATTTTTTAAGCAAATTCTGATATCTTTGATTCAGACGTTTAGGCGTTAGCTGTATTGCGTAGTTAATGCATTGGAGTTTTATTGAAGTTGGATTGTATAATAACGTGCTTTATAGTTAAAATACGGCCCCTTGCCTAATACTGGAGCTGTATTTTAATTTTAATACATTAAAAACACAATCTATTTCAAACATAACTCCAACACACGACAAATAATCAACCAATATTGTAGTTGTAGTGGAGTTAAATCGGACTAATTTTCAAGCAAATTCTGATATTTCTGATTCAGACGTTTAGGCGATAGCTGTATTGCGTAGTTAACGCATTGGAGTTGTATTGAAATTAGATATTTTCTAAACGTGTTTTAAAGTTAGTAGAATATGGCCCCTGATGCTTCGATATGGTTGATAAGTCACCCTGAATATTTGGCTGTGACCAGAGAGCCAAGAAATGATAAGTTTAAAGAACACCGATCTGAAGGTACTAAAGTTATTTCAATTTGCAGTATAACGCGCTTCAGATCTGAAGCCCAAGAAACTGACTGACACTCAGCGTCTCGCTAAAACATTCACTTTCTCCAAACTCGGTTAAACTAAACACAGCCGTGTTGACCGAGGCATTACTTGTGTAAACGTGTCTGCGTTTTTTATCCCGGCCCCTCAGGACGCATTGCAAACGCTTGGCGAGAAGGCTCATGGAGAGAATATTGTACAAATGCTTGGCGGGGAAGAGTCGAGAACTCAGGCGAACGAATATTGTACTAGCTAGAGGATTGGCAAAGATAAGGTAGTAATAATAATTTTAAACAAAAAAGAACCGACTTCACTTAGCCTCCACCTTTCCAAAAGCTCGAGCTGCTGTAAAAAATACTCAAATCACTATAGGTGTGCCTATAATAGTTGAAGAGTTCCCTCGATTTCTCCAGCATTCCATCATCAGATCCTGACCTGGTTACAATGGGACCAACTGTGAAGTATACTCTTTCAAGCAAAAAAGAATTTTCCAAATAGGTCCAGCCGTCTTCGAATAATCGGTGAACATACATAAAAAAAAATAGTAAAAACAAAGATCCCGACGAATTGATAACCTCCTTCGAAATCATACAGTCGGTGGATAAAGACGCACAGTGTAAGAAATAATCACGCACCAAGTTTGATGATGCTGTAGGGTCCCGTACACAATACGGTAGCTCTAATAAGAATAAAAACCCACATATAGTAAATAATTCCTGCAGCCCTTTGTTTTTTGGAATCCTGCATACTAGAGATGCAACGGATATCCGGCGACTATCCGGTATCCGGCCTATCCGGCTACAATTTTACTATTCGGCCGAATAGTAAAATTGTAGGACGAATAGTAATAGTTGCGTACTATCCGGCCGGATAACCGGATAGTAAAATGACACATAGTTAAGTTTAAAAACAGGATGAATACTACATTCACATTGATTTACATACATAATTTAATTATCAATTATTCATATTAGTTTATTACGTCACGTGATTATTCCATTCTATAGAGGATAATTTTAAGTAGCATTCAATTTCTTAAAAAAATTGCAACCTGCACGGCGTGACACCCGCGTGCTCGAATTAGGTTAACTGTAGGTGAAACTTTCGGCCGAATATCCGGCTAACCGGCCAACGGAGCCGCCGGATATCCGGTATCCGGCCAAACAACTATTCGTTGCATCCAGAGAGTTCTAAACCAGGAGAGGCCTTAGGTATCTTTTCCCCTCTGTCAAAAGTATTGGCAGGAATATCTAGTACATCTATAAAAACTATTTCAATAATCGATGTCACGCACTTTCGTCATCGCTGTCGATGGATAACAAGCTCCGTGAAAATGCCCTTATGCGCTGTTTTTGGATGTAAAAAATGTTATATTTCGTCTAGTTTACAAAAAGATGAAATACAATTTCAGATGTAAGTACAGTTTTACTTTATTTATCATTACTTTCGTAATAAAAGATTTAACCTAAATCGAAAATCAAGCTTCGTTTACAGAATCGATTCAAAGACAATCGTTTTCTTTTTGACGGGCAGTAACTATTTGACGTTAGACATTTCTCTATATTTAACGCGCTTAAGGATTGCTGTCTTCTATATTTTGTTTGAAAATACAATCAAAAATGATCCTTGGCTTTTTTGTTTGACATTTGCAAAGACTGCATCCAATAATGAACCATATGTTAACATTTGTACAGTCGACTATCTATTGCTCCATTTAGTGTTATGAAGTATAAAAAGAATATGTTAAATATGTTTGGTGTTTTCAAGTCGAAGGTACATCTTTGTCGGTTGTCAATAAAGCGTTGTTGCCATAAAAATTCATTTAGAAATAAACTGTATTAACAACCGACAATGATGTACCTTTGACTAGAAAACATCACATGCGTGCTACCTCGCCCCCCTCAGATTTTGGCAGACTTTTTTGTTTGGAAAGATGAGACGAAGCGTACTCCATTTATAGAGCTTTATGGTTGCATCTCTACTATCTAGTATATAAGTATAAACCGAATAAAAAACATTCTGTTTACATAAATCTGCTTTGATAAAATGGCCGCGATTCGAAAACTAAACACACATACTGGACAGACACAGCTCCAACCCAACTCAACCCAACTCAACTCAACGCTATAACGACATTAACATTTGCTATTCGAACAGATTTTCATTCAACATTGGTCTCACATTGGTCACACATGGGTCTCACATTGGTACAACATTGGTACAATGTGTGACCAATGTGTGACCAATGTGAGACCAATGTGGAATGAAAAATCTGTTCGAATAGCAAATGTCAATGTCGTTATAGCGTTGAGTTGAGTTGGGTTGGAGCTGTGTCTGTCCAGTGTGTGTGTTTATTTTACGAGTATCTACTCGTAGATCCTTTAAATTTTAAAGGGAGAAGTTCGCCTTTGTACAAATGTGTAGAGTTTGTCCGGAAAGAGAAGTGTCGAGGTTTACATGGGAGCTCATACATTCTACGACACTTCTCTTTCCGGACAGACTATATGCATTTTTGTCCTGTTGTATTTATGATTTGTTGTAATATAAAGTATTTTACTACCACTACTATATACTACTACTTTTAGATACTTTTTTCTATAGTGTATATTTAACACATATATGTTTAGCGAATGAGATGTTTTTTTGACTGCCATAACTGAAAGCAATTAAATTTACTTATCTATAAAGTATACGTAGCCAGTCAGCGTCCAGCACTCGCGGGACCAATGAGAATCTCACGAGCTAACCTGAGTGCTTTTTTATCCGGATCTAAATGGTTGTAAGTGACGAGAAAAAACGTTTCAGTGTAAAAATTGGAACAGTGCATTGGGAGTTAGAGCAAATTAATTTGAAAAGGTAATGTAGTTAGGATTAGTTTAGTTTTTATTATGTGTTGAGTTAGTTTTTAATTTATTTGAATGGTGTGTCTGTATTACCTATATTGTCTTTCTTTACACATGAAAAAATTAGCACATTAAAAAACGTGGATAATTCTCCGTCTAAAATGTTTTTATGTGTAAAAAAATTCAAAATTTAACACCTTGCACCGGCCACAATTATTAAGATAAAAAATGTCGCTAAAAGTCCTTTGATATCCTTTGATACATGTGAAATTAAAAGTAACTGGGTAACCCCAAATGTGCTACCTACCACACTATCTAAATTTCCACATGAAATAAAAGCGTTATAAATTCTCCACAAGAACCCAGGCCGCATCAAACCCATAACATTTTCACTGAAACTGCGGAATCCTAAATCAGAAAAAAAGCGGACTTTTCCGCCAAAAATGTTTACCCGCAGATTGCCTCATCTAGATTCTGCATTACAGAACATACTACCGTTTTCAATTGTGGGTTAGTCAGTCGTCAGAAACAGTGATTACAGAACAGACTTGTACAAATTAACAAGATTATGCCAAAATAAGGTGGGGTACCGCATATGGCGCCATTTTAATTGCGAACTGATCATCAATCATATGAACATGATCACTTCTTAACACTTCACGCAATGGCAAACCAATATCATTGTCAGTATAATTTAATCAGTCAACATCATCAGTACATCATCACAAGACTTGTAGACGTGGACGCCAAAGGACACACTATGCAAGGAAATTGTCGATCAGCGCGCGCTTATATTTAGTATCCCAGCGCAAATATGGTGACGTAGTAAAATTTGCGCGTGAGTTGTCATATCTGCACCATCCTACTCGTACTAATTTAGCCAATTGTCGCTCACTACCGAGCATGGCCTTTTCACGCTAGATTTCGCGGTCTAGAGCTAATCTCATCCAGCAGTGATTTTTCGAATCTTATCTACACAACCAACCAATGGGCACCAAGGGCTTCTTTCATCCGAAAGCGGCCACTAATCCTTAAATATTTTAGTCCACCTGCCGTCACTCTGCCTGGCAACATATCCCGCCCAACAAGTTCACATTCATAAATATTTATGCTCCATCTACTGATAAGAAATCTGTATTTTTTTCCCCTCAGTAATGGCGGAAATGGGCAGAATAGTGTCCAACGCAGAATTTCAGGGAAAATGTATTGGGAGTCCCCCAGAGTATAGAATTGATTATGAAATTTGATATTATGTTGGCAGTGTACAATAGATAGGTGAGTGTATTAAATTGGGATAAGGAAATATTTTGATCAAAATAAACCATGGCCTGGAAAATAAGCCTACTTATCGCAATTTTGACATTTCGGTACGAAAATTCGCGAGGCTTAAAAGTTAAAAGGCAGTTTGAAATGTATTGTTAATCAGCAATATCAGTATACATCTAGATGTAGAGAGAAACTCAAATTGATATACAGTATTTCAGTACACTCTTATTTCACATCTCACGGAAAGAATGTAAACAAAGACACGAGTTTTGTATTAAAATCCCCTTAGAGCCGATACAGACGGACTGCAACTAAACTGCAACTTGTATAGAAGCTGTGCAGTCGTCGCACAGTTCGTGTGCAGTTGGCGGGCAGTTCCCATACAAGTTGCAGCTTCGTTGCAGTCGGTCTTTATCGGCCATTACTGCCAAATTGTCATGGAAGGATTTCAAACATAACCTGTATCAAAGTTTACATTCTTTCCGTGAGATTTAAAATGCGAATTTAGAGTGGGGACTTTACATACGACTTTTCAATATAAAGGTATTTCATTATCAACAGCGATTCTATTTGCCGCAATGAGAATCCAACCCTTTACATGTTTACCAAAAACAATTCGATTACATCTCGCTCAGCCCTATCGAGAGCGACGGAGACAAATCGCCAAGTCGCATTTTATGGCTTTTGTTTCAACGAGGAGGGTATTCTAATCACGCATTATCAGCCGAGTAGACAACCCTGCTGAACCAAAAACGTAGTTCCCATTTTCATCTCTGGATATTGACGATGATTTAACAAAAAATATTTTTGCACAAGTCGGTTGCAATTTATTTAAACTTTATTACACAAAAGAAAACCTTATCGTACAAAAGGCGTATTTCTCACCATAATGCATTATCTACCAGCCAGCCTTAAGGGAAAATATTATGCTATTAACCAGGTAATTCAGAGTCCCGATCCAAGAGATTGCGTCCGGTGTCAAGTTAAACATACCACAGCTATGCCCCTTCGTTGGACTTTTTTCGATAAACTCACGTTTTTAGGCTGAGGTATGGGCGAAAAAGACTGTGGAATTACGTATTGTTATTACTTCAAGGCGCTCTCAAAGCAGTAGCAATAAGGCCAGCGTCATCCGTCTTGAAATGTAGAGGGAATATTTAAATTAAAGCTATAAAGTATGTGATAGTCGTCGGCAGCGATTTGCGGATGTAGCGTAGGGGGATGTATTTGATGTGAGAGGAAAAACTTGAAGAGAATTGCTATTATAATATGTTGGGTTGGGTCTGAATCACGCAGAAAACAGCTGAATGGATATAAGTGATATTTGACGCATGGATAGGTAGTATACACGGTGTAACATGAGAAAACCGAATAATTTTAACAGCGTATTCCTGACCATAATTGGAGACTAAAATGTCGTATAAACTTTTCTGGAATTCGCTTCGTTTCAGAGTTACTACCAATTAAATAAAAAAACATTTTTTATTGTCACTCAGTGCAAAACGCTTTTTTGATGGCGATTTCACCCTTTATGGGGTCTAGTCTAGACATTCTTATTGACAGATATCAAAGTGCCAAGGAATACTTTACGTAAACTATTTTTTCGAAAAAAAATGTACTAATTAATTTAAATCGACATCTTTACCAATAACATTTATGTTTTTATGTTAAACACAAACACAAAACACACAAAGAAAAAGCAAAAAAAATAATTTTTTTTTCGCGAAATCCAGAAAAGTTTATACGACATTTTAGTCTCCAATTATGGTCAGGAATACGCTGTTAAAATTATTCGGTTTTCTCATGTTACACCGTGTATAAGCTGGATTAGACGGGTTTCGTTGCTCTTTTTATTGTGTCATATCTGACGTAGCCAGCTTTCAGTCGATTACTATGTTAGTACGATTAAGTTTAAGTAAATAAGTAGAGTTACAGTGAAGTTTGTTACAATAGAAATTGCAGGATATAAGTATAAACCGAATAAAGAACATTCTGTTTACATAAATGTGCTTTGATAAAATGGCCGTGATTCGAAAGATAAACACACAATACTGGACAGACACAGCTCCAACCCAACTCAACCCAACTCAACTCAACGCTATAACGACATTAACATTTGCTATTCGAACAGATTTTCATTCAACATTGGTCTCACATTGGTCACACATGGGTCTCACATTGGTACAACATTGGTACAACATTGGTACAATGTGTGACCAATGTGTGACCAATGTGAGACCAATGTGGAATGAAAACACTGTTCGAATAGCAAATGTCAATGTCGTTATAGCGTTGAGTTGAGTTGGGTTGGAGCTGTGTCTGTCCAGTGTGTGTGTTTATTTTTCGGATCGCGGCCAATGTACTATCGGGTTCAGAATTGCATGGCCAATTTATGAATGAATTCATTGATAAATTGACCATGCAATTTTGAACCCGATGGTACAAATTATCGAAAATTGTATTTAAAGGCGTTATTTTCTTGCTAATTTGAAAACACATTTCGACAAAGGTGTATAAAATACAATAGCTAAAGCAAAATTACATTAATTAGTATAATTTCATAATTGAATTAATTAATTCACCCAACAGCGTTTCATTGTAAAATTGTATCTCTAATATTTATACTATAAATAGGTTGTTACAATTGTATTTCCAATATTTACAAAAACAAAGCGTATTTACACGGCTTCACATAAAACGCACTTGTTCCTAACGGACGAAATACGGCTTCATCTGGACGCGTTCGGAAATTCTTTACAATGTCGTGGTCACATCGCGCGATATTTCGAATGCAGTTGCACGTTCGATTCGGCTGCGAACGAAACCGCAAGATTTATCCGCCAGCAGATCCCGTATTTTCAAACATAGGGCTCAGTGCGGATACTCGATGATGAAATCATAGCGTTGACCCCAATAACTTCACCCTAAAAATTTTAACGTTATAGAGTCAAATTATCATAATGCAAAATCTTAAATCTCATTAGGCAGATCAATTAATAATCAAATAAAATTATATTACAAATACAACGGCTACGCTCATCACTTAAAAATGTAAGTAGAAAACACTATCACTACATAGTGTAAAACAAAGTCGCTTTTCGCTGTTTGTCCCTATGTATGCTTAATCTTTAAAACTAAGCAACGGATTATGATGCGGTTTTTTTAATAGATTCAGTGATTCAAGAGGAAGGTTTATATGTATAATACATGCATAATATAGTAAAGAAACACTGATGATTTTAGTGATTAGTAGTAAGTAGTGATGTCGTAAATAACCCCATGTTTTGCGTTTATATTGCAAACGCTGGCTGAGTCCTAAGAGATAGATCAAAATAATGTCTAAAAAACATCTTAAAAAGATCTACAAAAAAGTCTATCTCGTAGGGATAACCCACAATAACCATTTTTTATACCGTGCAAAGCCGGGGCGGGTCGCTAGTATCATCATCATCATATCAGCCGAAAGACGTCCACTGCTGGACATAGGCCTCCCCCAAAGAGTGCCACAATGACCGGTCCTGCGCCACCCGCATTCAGCGGACTCCCGCGACCTTCACCAGGTTATCAGTCCACCTTGCGGGGGGTCTACCCAAGCTGCGCCTTCCGGTTCGTGGTCGCTACTCGAGAACCTTTCCGCCCCAACGGCCATCGGTTCTACGAGCAATGTGCCCCGCCCACTGCCACTTTAGTTTAGCGATTCGGAGGGCTATATCGGTTACTTTGGTTCTGCTGCGGATGGCCTCATTTCAGATGCGATCACGCAGAGAGACTCCAACCATAGCCCTCTCCATTGTCCTTTGGGTGACTTTGAGCTTTCGTATGAGGCCCATTGTAAGCGACTACGTTTCAGTACCATATGTCATCACTGGCAACACACACTGGTCAAAGACTTTCGTCTTGAGACACTGCGGAATATTGGACAAAAAGATGTGCCGTAGCTTCCCGAACGCTGCCCAACCGAGTCGGATTCGTCGATTGACCTCTTTCTCGAAGTTGGATCTACCTAACTGGACAGTATGCCCTAAGTATATATAATCGTCCACAACTTCGAGTGTAAAGTCTCCGATTGTAACGGGAGTTGGTGCTACATGGGTATTTGACATGATCTTCGTCTTATCCATGTTCATCTTTAGACCAACTCGCTCGGAGGCTTTACCGAGGTCATCGAGCATCGTACTCAAATCCTCCATGGTCTCAGCCAAGACTACTATATCGTCAGCAAACCGAAGGTGAGTGATGTACTCGCCGTTTATGTTGATGCCTAGCCTTCTCCAGTCCAGAGTCCAGTTGTTTACTGCCCACTGTAGACTATTTCTCTGACTTGGAACACACTCTCGAGTCACTGAGCACGGTTTACATACATCACCTGGTAATGGGTGATTTAAATACCGACATTTGTAAAGATACGCCCCATAGTAAAAAACTAAAGGCGTTGCTCCACTCTGTTAACTTTTCTTTGCTTCCCCTAGCTCCAACACATCATACTGCTACTGTCATTATTGCGTCATCGCCGCATCTTGTTGTAAAGCATGGACAACTTCTGGCCCCGGGCTTCTCCCATCACGATCTTATTTACGCGTGCTATAAAATCAAACCGCCAAAATGCAAACCAGCTCTTGTAACCATGCGAAGCTTGGCCCGGGTAGACCCTAAATCTCTTGCAAGGGATGCAGCGGCTATCGATTGGTCCCCAGTGCTTTCTGCTTCATCGGTATCGACCGACAAGTGTTACGACTTTTTGATAAGCACGCACCGGTACGTACTGTTCGCGTGAGACGGCCACCCGCACCTTGGATTACCGAGGGCGTTCGTATGGCCATGAGGAAGAGAGACCGGGCCTTCAGAATTTATAAACGAGACCGCTCCGACGACAACTGGTAACTTTTTAAAATAGCACGTAACCGATGTAACCAAATGGTGCGCGCAGCGAAGGGTCGGTTTATTCACGTCAATGTCTCCTCTTCCTCTATGGCCGACGTTTGGAAGTTTCTAAGATCACTTGGCGTCGGGAGGCAAATTAAAGGATGCGATGCCACGTCTTTCTCGCTTAATAACCTCAATACACACTTTTCGTCTGCCCTTGGTGTCAACAACCGTATAAAGGCCGTTACTATTTCAGGTATTTTGTCCTTACCCTCTTCTTTGACAGATTTTTTTTCATTCCACCCAACCTCTCAAACCGAAGTAGAAAAGATTGTTCGAGCCATCAAATCTAAAGCCGTGGGTTGTGATGATGTAAGTCGTTACATGATTGTCTCAGTTTTGGACTGTGTGCTTCCTGTAATTACTCACATCATCAACTTCTCTTTGGTCTCTGGCGAATTTCCTTCACTTTAGCGGAAAGCTTTTGTTATCCCTCTCCCAAAATTAATAATCCCACTTCGCCTAGCAATTTCCGACCCATCTCTATCCTCCCCTCTATGTCGAAAATCGCTGAAGCGGTGGCGCATAAGCAGCTTTCTCATTACATTTACTCCCATAAATTGCTTAGCCCCTTGCAGTCTGGTTTTCGACCAAGCCATAGCACATGCACGGCGCTACTAAAGGTGACTGAGGACATAAGAAGCGGCATGGAGAATCAAATGGTCACAGTACTAATTCTGATTGACTTCTCAAACGCCTTTAACACTGTTGACCACGACATTCTCCTTGCCCTACTTAAGCATCTTAATATCTCTCCTTTGGCACTTAATTGGTTTTCTGCCTACCTTGGGGGGCGCCAGCAAGCGGTCCGTGTTGACCGGTCCTTGTCAGACTGGTGTGACCTTGCTACTGGCGTACCTCAAGGTGGTATTCTCTCTCCACTTCTTTTTTCTACATTTATTAATTTCGTCACCCCTGATCTTCGCTGCGCTTACCACCTATATGCCGATGATTTGCAGCTTTACGACCACTGCAAAGTACCGGACATCTTGGCTACTATCAAAAGGTTAAACCAGGACCTCTTGCATATTAAACAGTGGTCGGAGAGGTTCGGGCTGTTCGTAAATCCCTCAAAGTGTCAGGCTATCGTGATCGGTAGCTCTCGGCAGCTTGCAAAACTAGACCTTAACGCCATCACACCAGTGAATTTTGACAATATTCCTATTCCATTTAGCCAAAGTGTTAAGGACCTAGGTGTACATTTGGACAGCACTCTAAGTTGGAGACCTCAAGTTGCTGAAATAAGTCGGAAAGTAACGGGTACCCTTCACTCATTAAACAAGCTGAAGCATTTTTTACCAGTTAAAACCAAGATTTTATTGATTAATACCCTTATATTACCCATTCTCGATTATGGTGATGTGTGCTACCCCGACTTAAGCGAAGAGCTGCTTGGCATGTTGGACCGACTACTTAATAACTGCATACGTTTCATCTTCTGTCTCCGGAAATATGACCATGTGTCTTCTTTTCGTAAGCAGCTTGGCTGGTTCCCCATACGTCAACGGCGTGATGTCCGCATGCTTTGTACGTTATTCTCCATACTTAATAATCCGCAGGCCCCTGAATGTCTCAAATCCTTCTTTCACTTTCTTTATACTTCCCGTGACCCTCAATTGCGCTCTGCGAGTAACTTAACCCTCTCTATCCCGCTTCATCGTACAGGTTTCATCTCTAATTCGTTTTCTATTCAGGTGGCTCGTCTTTGGAATGGTCTTCCCACTGAAATTAGGAAAGCTCCGTCGAGCTACGTTTTTAAAAGGTCTGTGCGAGCTTTCTTTGCTGGTAGCTCAAAATAAAATTTCTGTATCTTCTCCAAAGTGCTTTTCTTGGCGAGATAAAATTAAATATATAAGTATTAGTGTGTATGTATATTAATATGTATTTATGTATTTTATGTATTCTAGTTTATATATTCTATGTGTATGAATGGGGTAATAAAATAACCTTTCGTTATTAATTTCATTATATGCACCGTCTACAATCTTTTCTGTTTTGCCCTAAAGGTTGACTGGTAGAGAATGCTTTATGGCATTAAGTTCGCCTTTTGTACGTTAAGTTTCCTTATGTGCAATAAAGATTAAATAAATAAATAAATGAAAATCTGTTCGAATAGCAAATGTCAATGTCGTTATAGCGTTGAGTTGAGTTTGGTTGAGTTGGGTTGGAGCTGTGTCTGTCCAGTGTGTGTGTTTATTTTTCGAATCGCGGCCCTGTAAGCTACAATTTTGTTGTTTTCACTATTTGGCGGTAATACGATACTGAATCTGTACAAATATATACGACTTAAGGGCCTTCCGCCGATGAGGGTTTCTGTGATCGAGTTTTTCACAAGATGGCAGCACCGTGGCGAGGGGTCTTTTTGACAGCAGCTGTCAAAATCCACCTATCAAAAAATATGATTAAAAACATGATTGGTTGATTGATTATGACAGCTAGACCTCTCGCCACGGTGCTGCCATCTAGTGTAAATCTCGTTCACGGTAACCCTCATTGATAAACTGTCACAAATATGCTTCCATGTCTCTCGTTCCCTTACTTAATTATATCAAAAGTCCCATTGCAAGAACGCGTAAATTACACGAACGCGCACAAATCCAGAGACATATTCATCTGAGACTTACGTGGCACAGACAGACGAAATTAACGTGATTTAGTGTTTGGATGCACGCCCGCTCAGGTGTGTTTCTATCACTTGAGCGCCCTCGGCGTATTCCGATTTTAGATATACGATGGATTTGATATTGATTTAATATTAGTGGCGTTATTAGTATCAAGTCAATATAATGCAATACCCGACTGGGGAAGTACTTCCACCTTACAAAAAACCACAGCCAAATAGCACTAGACCCTACTCATAGTGTTGTGTTCCTGCTGGTGAGTAAGGTTGCCAAAGAGCTCAAGAGGACCCAGTGTGTTGACGATGAGGGACCATTTTGTTCCTTTAGCCGTCAATACAGTGAATCCCCCTTTTTATAAAGGGTCGGCAACGCGCATGTGACACCTCTGGAGTTGCAGGCGTCCATAGGCTACGGTAACTGCTTACCACCAGGCGGGCCGTATGCTTGTTTGCCACCGTAGTGGTATTTAAAAAACGTTTGTATAGCATATAAGCGCCCAGTTAAACAGTATGAGTATGGGTGCATTTTTCTAAAAGGTTTTACCTCGTATTTATTCGATATTGTATTGGAGCAAAGGGCAACCACCGGCTGCCAAATGGCACCTTTTCCGAAAAAGTGTCACAAATAAGTTAGTAATCAATAAACGGCCTCCGTCGTCTAGTCGGAAGTGACCCTGCTTACGATGCTAAAAGTTCCAGGTTCAGTTTCAGTAAGGTCTGTTTGTATTTATCACGAATATTTGTCCTGAATATCATAGAATCTATATTAAAGTATACGTAGTCGTCTATACTTATAGTACCCTCAGTACAAGTTTTGCTTAGTTTGGAGCTAGGTCGATCTTGAATATCTTGATTCTTGAAAAACATTTGACCTCATTTTTTAATGCCGATATTTCACATTTTCCAATTGCAGTTGCATCTGGAAATCTAAAAAACAATCTGTTCAAAAAAGTCGAAAGTAAGGTCTCAGAGGGCGACATCAAAGGTGCAGCCCGTCTTCTTTTTTCCGACGATGCAGTGGCCCCCGACAATACAAACACACTTACAGCCCTCCTAGCTAAACATCCACCTCCAGACACGAACTTCAGTCTCCCCGACCCCCCACGGCCTAACGACCCCACCCTCATTGCTACCCCTGAGGATGTTTTCGGAGCAATAATGTCATTCCCTAATGGCTCCGCAGCCGGACTTGACGGTCTTTCACCACAGCATTTGAAGGACCTGCTGTTCTGCGGCTGCGGAGACACTAAGGAAATGCTTCTAAAAGATTTAACGACGCTAGTAAATATAATGTTGACTGGCGAAGTTCCGGGTGAAATTACAGGCATCCTCTACGGAGCCAATCTGTGCGCCCTAACCAAAAAAGATGGTGGAATTCGTCCAATTGCAGTTGGCTCTACCCTACGCCGTCTTACAGCGAAAATTGCTTGCCGCTCCATTCTTAAGGAAGTAAGTAATTTCCTCCAGCCTGTGCAACTAGGTTTTGGGTCCAAGAGCGGGAGTGAAGCCGCTGTTCACGCCGTCCGAACCTACATAGAGCACCAGGCAGGAGAGGTTCTGCTGAAGGTGGATGTTTCCAATGCCTTCAACTCCCTAGAGAGGATCGCCTTGTTGACGCAAATTAAAGATAAAATTCCCACAACCTATAAATTTCTTTGGCAATGTTACAGTTCTCCATCTAATTTATTATATAAATCCAACGTTTTGGCTTCTTCCGTTGGTTGTCAACAAGGCGACCCACTTGGTCCAGCAATTTTTAGCCTCGCCATCCATCCCATTATCAAAGAACTAAATTCTAAATTAAACGTATGGTACCTAGATGACGGTACCCTGGGCGGAGAAGCGACTTCAGTTCTCAGTGACCTAGAAAAACTAATAACAGACTTTAAGTCAATCGGCCTTACCCTCAACTTTTCGAAATGTGAGCTTTTTGTTACTGAGTCCTGTGCTAACAAGGAACACACAATAGCACAGTTTGAACAGTTAGCCCCAGGCATCAAAATTATTAAAAAAGAATCTCTCCACCTCCTGGGTTGTCCTATTCTAGACCAATCTTTCGAAAATTTCATAAACACAAAAATTCTAAATTTCAAGGCATCTTCACATCGCTTGTCCAAAATAAACATTCATTCGGCCTATTGTATCATTAAACATTGTCTATTCGTGCCAAAATTCACATATATTCTTCGCGGTGCACACTTTTGGAAACACCCCACTTTGATTTCAACTTTGGACACATTAGTTTTAGAAACTCTCACCTCCATTCTTAATATACCCTTTGGCGAAAGAACATGGACCCAGGCTAGCTTACCCATTAGGTTTGGCGGCCTGGGCATCCGCAAAATCTCCAGCGTGGCGCTACCTGCTTTCTTGGCTTCGGTACACTGTGCTCAAAGTCTCATTGGAAAAATTTTAGCCCCTTCAATTGGGGTCCAGGAGGCTGCACACTGTACCGAAGCTAAGAACGTATGGTCTTTAACATGCCCTAACACGAACCCGCCTTCCAACCCTTGTTCGCAAAGACAATGGGACGAGCCTCTATGTGATCTTACAAGGAAAAACCTCTTAGACACGGCACTTAATCCAACTGATCGGGCTCGTCTCATTGCCACCGCGGAGTGGGAGTCGGGTCTGTGGTTACAGACACTTCCATCTTCCACAGTAGGCACATTGCTGGACAATACCACTTTTCGGTTAGCCACATCTCTTAGAATAGGGGCACCAACTAATGTACCCCATCGCTGCCAATGCGGAGTCACGGTGGACGGTCTTGGTCACCATGGCCTCTCATGCAGTCGTAGTGCTGGGAGAATCCTTCGGCACGCCAGCATCAACGACGTCATCCGTCGGGCCCTTGTTTCCGCTAAAGTGCCCGCAGTTCTTGAGCCTAATGGTTTGACTAGGGACGACGGCAAGAGGCCTGATGGCATGACTTTGGTGCCGTGGAGTATGGGTCGGCCCCTTGTCTGGGATGCTACATGTGTAGACACCCTGGCGCCGTCCCATATTCCGGGCACCAAAGTTGATGCTGGTGCGGCAGCATCCTCAGCCGAGAGCCTCAAGCGTCGCAAGTATGCTGCCCTTGGCAGTAGTTACATGTTTGCGGCGTTTGGGGTCGAAACCCTGGGTCCATGGGGACCAAATGCACGTCGCCTCTATAAAGAGATCTCGGCGCGCCTTATTGAGGCCTCTGGTGACCAGAGGGCTGGCCACTATTTTGGGCAACGGATCAGCATAGCTATCCAGCGCGGAAATGCGGCCAGCCTTCTGGGCACTCTACCTCATGACATGGACCTGGGGCAGATTTTTTATTTATAAGTTTTTAGTTAGGTTTATGTTTTTATAGATATTCTAGTTTTGTTTAATAAATGATTTTCTTTTAATTGGTTATTATATAAGTAAATAAAACAATATTATGGGACAATCTTACACAAATCAACCTAGTCCCACGGTAAGCTAAATAAAGCTTGTGTTGTGGGTACTAAACATCCATAACTAGGGTTGCCATACGTCCCGTATATACGGGACTGTCACCGTATTTAAGTATCGCGTCCCGTATTGTTACTTTGTCCCGTTTTTTCGATACCACTGTAGAAGACACACTTAGATAGTTACAAACATTTCAAAGAATTCCTGAGTGGGTAATAGAAGTCGAACTGACTACTGACTAATTTACAAAAAAAAAAACAAATATCAGTCTCGCAATCATAAGTCCCGTATCAGTTCCCAATAATTATGGCAACCCTATCCATAACTCAGGAACAAATACCCGTGATAAAGACACAAATAAATGCCCTGACCAGGATTCGAACCCGGGACCTCCTGCTTCATAGGCAGGGTCACTACCGACTAGGCTAGGAGGCCGTTAATATTATAATATGAGCATAAAACCGATACTGCTAATTGTAATAAGATTATATTCTTTCATATCTACGAGAACAATCCCGGCACACCTGGTTGTGTGTGATTATTAAAAAGGGTGATGTCGTGTTTGGGTATTTTCAATGAATTTGAAGGAAAATGAAGGAGGCCCCTCCTTGGTTCATAAATAAACATCGAGCTTCTTATTAATATTGTACCTTGTTTTTGGGAATAACAAGTAGAGATGCGCAAAACGCGTCACCAAATTGAAAAGATTGATTCATATCTTTCGCGGTGATATGTATCATATCAGTCATTTCGCTCATTACGCTCAGTGGATCTGTTCGCATATTCGCATCGTCTCACTCGTTTGACTTGGCCGGCTCATTCGAATCATGAGTGGGAAAGAGCGAGCAAGTCAAACTGTAAACACTGAGATAGGTGAGTTACTGAGCGAGTTAAATCTTCAGTGAGTTAAAGAGTGAGTGAGTTGAATCAAAAGATATACTTCATTTAAATCACTCACTCGTGAACGACCCATGTCTAATAACAAGTACGAATATTTGAGCGTTTTCAGAAATCTTTGTAAGTTCAATTCTTAATGATATTCCAAGAAATTTTTAATTATTCCCACAAAGAATCTTTTTGTATGCACGCAAAGAAATCAAAAACGCCTGGTGTTTTGTACGAGCAATTTTAAGGAAAGCGATATTCGTCTGTCAACAAGATATATTTAGATATTTTTTACTGATTAATAATAATATGTTTCGAATATCAACCTTCAACGTTCTAGGCTGTTCGTTAATAATAATAATATAGACCTACAAAAAGCTCATTTTGTACCGTCTAGGCGCTCATTATTTACTCTCTTCTTTATTGTATTACTCTGGTTATAGTGCGTGACGGTGGTAAGAAGCACGGAGATATAAATAAGAGTTCTCTAATGGACGCCTTAATGCGCTAGACGTCTTTTTACGTTTTACAAAAGGTTTTTGGAGTGCTCTCGGCATATTGTTATGAAAATACTTTGTACGCACGGTATTATGGTTATTTTTAAACGTTAACAATGTTTGGTAAGCTTTTTTTGGGGCTCATAACAAATTATTATCAAATACCTAGTTAATTATTTACATAAATTCCCGAAATCGTAGAAAAGAGATATATGATATGGTTAAATAGCATGGATATTGGATATGGTATGGTAGCTTATTTTGGTTCTATACAAGTTTAAGGGTGATTCAGAAGAGGTGAGCAGGAACAACCCTACATATTTAGTTATCGATAATGATTCGGGCGCTAGCATGTTTAAGTGAAACAATAACTCCTTTCTATATTTTTAAATCTTTGATCCCCCTGTATCCGCGCCTGGAGAGATATATAGACATATGGTCGCCGACCTCCGGGACGGAGATGGTACATGAAGAAAAAGAAGATATATAGGTAGATACGGGTTAATGTAAACATCCTAAAATAAAAACTTTTCCATGTTTAGTAGGATATTAAAAAGGTTAATTGTTATACATAGTTATATTGGTTTTAACGGGGGTTTTCATAATACTAGGTGTATAAACTGAAAACGTAATTTCATCACATAATCGTTCATTAGTCATTAGGGGATGTACCGTTTCATGCCGCATAAATAAATAAATAAATGCCGCAAATAGAAATAGCGTTCGAAAAATTATCAATTATGTAAGTATAATCCAAAATCCATTATACAACACCGCTGCCTTCGGGGCTTTCATCATATAGAAACCGTCGACACGAAAGAAGAAGAAGAATCCAAAATAATTCCTAGAAGAATTAATGTAATCCTGCATCATGCAGTCTAAGTGGCTTATAAACGCACACTAAGAAGGGAGTGAGAAAGAAAAGTCCACGGTGGCAAACAAGCATACGGCGCGCCGCAGTTGCCGTAGCCTATGGACGCCTGCAACCCCAGAATTTCACATGCGCGTTGCCTACCCTTTAAGAACCTATACACTCCTTTTTTGAAGAACCTCGTACTGTAGCCCGCTGGAAAAACCTCGGCAGGGAGTTCATTCCACAGCCGCAGCGTTCGTGGAAGGAAATTCCTCTTAAATGTACGATTTCAGGGCCCATGAATGTATGACATTGTCGGACAACTTCGCACTGTTTATCCGCGTGACAACAATAATGAAATTTAATTAAACGTTGACGGACCGGGAGCAATAATCCGTAGACAGATGTCTGGACGCGGCCAAATTGAATTTTTTACGAGGACCCGTAATAGCACAATAAAACTTGTTTATTTATAGACACTTGTAGTACGTCTGGGGGCTTAGCCAAGATGACAATCGTTTGTAGAAAACGAATCGAAACGCTATCCGTCTCTCTATCGCACTAATATGGAAGAGTGAGCGAGAGCGTGTAGCGTTTCGTTTCGTTTTCTGCAAACGATTGTCATCTTGGCTACAGGGCCTGGAGTACGCTGCGAATAACGTCATATTTTTTGATGAAAACAAACTTTTCTGAAAAATATACTGTTTTGTTTGTGGCACTTGTAGTACAGCCTTGGCGAGAAGTGTTGAGAACCCTTGCGATTTTCATACAAAACTCGAAACTTTAGTCCAGCGTTTCCATCTTTTTTGAAGTTATTTTATCAATTAATTCAAACTGAACAGGCATGTTTTGTTGAAGTTAGTAGTAACTGCATAGAATATTTGCAATTTGTCGCACCGAATTAAATTCGCATTTTTGGTACCTGCACTTTTCATATTTTATAGGTACAATCGGGTTCATAAGTGCATACTCAATTTATCAATGAATTCATTCATGGGTATGCAATTATGAACCCGATGGTACCTTGAAAGTGTTATTAAGTGAAGTTTTCTAGATATATAAATAAAATATAACATTTTACGTCATCGTACATTGTTATGATAGGGAAATAATACTTAACATCAAAATTGTCAACAAAAAACTGCTATGCTCAACACTTCCCACAGGTTAAAAAAATATTATGGGATAATCTTACACAAATCGACCTAGTCCCACTGTAAGCTCAATAAGGCTTTTATTGTGAGAGAGATGACGATATATATTATAGATACATATACAGCCTTGGCCAGAAGTGTTGAGCACCCTTGCGATTTTCATATAAAACTCAAAACTTTAGTCCGGCGTTTCTATCTTTTTTGAAGTTATTTTATCAATTAATTCAAACTAAACAGGCACGTTTTGTTAAAGTTATTAGTAACTGCATAGAATATTTGCAATTTGTCGCACCGAATTAAATTCGCATTTTTGGTACCTCCACTTTTCATATTTTATAGGTACCTTGAAAGTGTTATTAAGTGAAATTTTCTAGATATATAAATAAAATATAACATTTTACGTTATCGTACATTGTTATGATAGGGAAATATGTAATACTTAACATCAAAATTAAACAAAAAACTGCTATGCTCAACACTTCTGGCCAAGGCTGTTGTAGATGATTGTTTCGCCTCGTAGGACCGGTAATAGTGGCAGTTGTAGCAGTAAAAATACGGCTTTTCGTGAACAAGAGATTTCCTTCAGCATGATGCCCATGATGCTTAGGACCCAATGATGGATTTGAGAAGTGGAGCCACTAAGATTTTTGATGCAAATTTTTAGGGGGGGGGGAGGTTCTCAACTTTTTATGGTACCATTTATGGGTTGGCCGAATACGAGTAAGATCAATTGTTAATATAGTTATATAATTTTTTGAAAATGTATGGGACAAACATTTATACCTAGTCCACTGTTTTTCTGTACATTCATACATATAAATAAATGCAACGAAACTGCGTCAGAATTTGTTTACGATGACTTGGTATTTAGATGGAAACAAACGTTGGCAACATTTTAAAATAATATACAATTAACTTCACATTAAAATACCTCGTTCCCACAGAAGGAACCCATATATCAGCCTCAAATGCGTCCAGTCCCACAGATAATGTAAATATTTAAAAACAAAATGCAACCTTTGTTTACAAGAGCAGATTCCAAAGAAAGTCGCTGGGAATGTTTTTAGACTGTGGCCATATGTAAAAATATCGCAAGCGCCTTTAGTTTCCATAGTCACATTTGATATTTTTCGTCAGACGTATGTTGGATTGTCGTCTCTTTTGTTTTACTATATAGTGAAAAGGACGGGAGATTAATGTATATATATGCGTTGGCGCATTTAATGCGTTCAATACTGAAGGTTAGTACGTTGGTGTTTACTACAATGTATGTTACATCTGAAGATTGTTTTAGAACATTTGGATGAATGTCAAATGTTCATAAATGCGCTTGCGATGCAAATGATATTGGTTGTGTCGATATTTATGCCGCTTTATATTATATGTATGTTAAGACTGATGACCTGGTGAAGGTCGCGGGAGTCCGCTGGATGCGGGTGGCATGGCGCAGGACCGGTCATTGTGGCACTCTTTGGGGGAGGCCTATGTTCAGCAGTGGACGTCTGTCGGCTGATATGATGATGATGATGATGATATTATATGTTAATAAAATAAAAGCTTGATATTTGCATGATTGAACTAGACTAGTAGAGAAAAGTAAACCGCCAATACAAAAAGATTAAAAATAATTTTGTTTTCTCACACGTTTAAAAATAAAAGGAGCGCTGGCGATGTTGTGTTTCATAGTTAGTAGTAAATTTAAAATCCATACATACGTTAATGTCCTGTATTTCTTAGTCAACAAAACATACCTGTAACAAAAAGAACAGTTATAATCATAAATCGCATTATGAGCGAGGATTATTACATCGGATTCCACGCGTTGCACATTTGGCGAGTGCGGCCATATTGCATCTCACAAGCTCCTTATTAAAACTATTTATGTCTTTCTTACATGCGGTAATTCTTGTCAAAAATGCGTACAATGTCATTTATATAGCTAAACCTTACGGAATTAATTCCGAGAAAAAATACATACTACGTTGGCCACGTCGCTACGTACCCCATCTTACATGTTATAAAATCTATCTATTTTTTGAATAAAGGAAGAACAATCATAGAAACTTTAGTATTTGTAATTTCAGTAAGACATAATATGTATTGACTATTAGAAGAAGACAATGTAATTTGGACCCTGAACTAGTACCGATTACTGTGAGGTCAAAAATGCTGGTTGTCATAAATGTCAACAACAAGAAAGTTGTTGCGTATCTTAACGTTCAATCTCATTCTATCTCGTTATTTTTGTACTTAAGAATTAAGTCCATGTGCGTACGTACATAATGTTAGATAAGTACCTACGAAACTGTGATCTCCTCTCAAATTGCATTATTCGCAGACCAAGTCCTTTTCTCGCTACACTTTAAACTAACATGCCTGCTGCCAAGCTCAAAGTAAGAATTTAACTAGAGACCGCACACGCGTATTACCGTAAGAGATAGACATAGATGACGATAGAATCACTTCTACAGCACAAAACAAAACAATTTACCATTGTTTTCCTTAGCACACCACTGTCTAAGAAAAATATCAGGATTTCTCGTAGTAAACACAGAAAATCTTTAAGAAATCGCGAATTATATCTGTTTGCGACCCTCCACTACTATAAGTAATGGCGTGGAGGGTAACAAAAAAAAGTGAGACTATGACAAGGACCAACGATACTAGCACCTTCTCTGTCGCACCTATTAAAAGTATAATAACGCTAGCAACATGCTGAGAAGAGACCCTTTCGTGACACTTGTCTTAGTCTACAATTATCTGTAATTTATTTGTTCTTTCTATAATGTCACGAATATTTATATTTCTATTTCTAATAAGACTATCCCGTTCGTATTGTTATTACCATGACAGGTATATGGCTAGTATGTCTATGCTGCCATGCAAACTGATACAAACCAGCGATTACCACACATACTCGCATCAAATTAAACTACGAACAACGGAACGTTCCATCATAAAGATAACTTTAAAACCTACCCGCGTCAGAACTTAGGTAATTTACAACCCTAATACCGTCCAATTCCAAAACGCACTAAGCGCTAAGGAAACTTGTATGTAGTTCAGACGTTTGGCTTTAAGTGTGTGATGTGAAAAAGGGTAGGAAACAGTGGGGAGTATGATGAATGTTCAGGAAGCGAGGATGCGGTGGCAACCCTTATGACACATGCTTGCTTGCACAAAGTACGTACCTAAGTAGGTATACCAATATTCTAGAGATGAAAGGTTTATATGAGGTAGCAATACCTACTCATAGTTTTGTGTTCCTGCCGGTAAGTGAGGTTGCCAGAGAGCTCAAAGAGGATGCAGTGTGTTGACGACGGGGGACCCTCTTGTCCTTTTATCCGTCAACGCAGGAATCCTCCTTTATATTTAAAGTTCGGCAACGCGCATGTGGCACCAATGGCACCGCTGGAGTTGCAGGTGCCCATAGGCAACGGTGGCTAGGCTAGGCATCTGGTGGGCCGTATGCTTGTTTGCCACCGTCGCGGTATAAAGAAAATATATATATGACGTCTGTTCATGTGTCAAGAACTTACCAAGATTTCTAAAAACGCCCATAAAACCAAAATTGCAGTAGAAGAATCGCAACTTACGCCCATCTGCTTCCACAGAGCATTGCACGTGCGCGGGAGTGCAGCGAAGCGCGACGTGACGTCACCGATTAGTGATTACCTACCGTGCCGAGATCATGTGACTGCGGTGTTGGATAACCGGCTCAGAAAAGTATTTTATCTCAAAAAGATTTAGTTTTAGGTCTGTACCGGCATGTACCTAGGCCGCCTAAGTAAACTAGAATTAATTCGATATCGCCGTCGATAATATAATGTAAGTATTTAATTAGGTAAGTTTAAATACAATTAAAATTCATCGTACAGTTAAAATAAAATAAAGGTACGAGACAGTCTTACACAGGGTGACTTATCACTTTGGCATTTTAGTTTTTTCCCATATATTTCCTATATAAACCACGACACTTCTCTTTCCGGACAAACTCAACTCGCTATGTCACACTGACAAGTAAAAACAATACACTCCTTTTTTGGGCAGTCATGTAAAAATAGGTATAATATGTACTTCGATTTGTACACTAAACAATTACTCGTCCGAAAACAGGTAAAAAACTTGGGTTGTGTTTACGAAAATCGCCTCTAATATTTTACGAACAAAAAAACGGAAGAAAGCTTGCCATCGAATTTTTCATCTTTCGTCTCTTATGTCTAAGTCAATAGGGCGTTGATAGCTGCAATTAATAAAATGGTCAAAAAGACAAGATTGTTTCAGTTATTCCCTTGATTTTAGTATCTAGTGTACTAGTATTAAGGTCTACGGTAACTGCACGAGACAATGGTGCAGCGAGAGGTGTTTACGTTGCTTTTGAAGTAGTTAAGCGGTGCAAGGTCGGCGCGGGCGACCTCGCGCCATACGCTGCACTCAATAGGGCTGGCAAAAATAGAAAAAGTGCGAAATATAATATTACTTATATTTAATGCCGGACAGGGTACCTATGTAAATTCAGAGACTATGTAGGTTGCTAAAACTAATATCAATTATAAATCATTAAATAAACCATCTAAGGAAAATAATCTAATAACAAGTGATTTGCGAGGGGACTGCTAAAAAAATTACTTACACAAATGTTAGATAGCTTATAAAATTTTGTTTTACGAAACACGTGTCAGAACGATATTATCTAATATGAAATTAATTCATTTATCCATTTGTGAAGCGCAATAAATAAAAACAAGTAAGTTTTTTTTCACACCACCTGCTCGACAATGCCAAATTATATATCATGCAAACCTCACCGAAAGCAAATCATTATAGCCCTTGGCTTTAGCCGGGTTATAATGTTGTACTAAATCTCATTATAACCCGCTGGTTAATAATGTGAATCCACTTCCCATAGCTCTTATTGTTATGTGCTTAAAGTCTAATTTCGTAAAGTCCGCACGGTGCACAGCCCCGCGACGCCAGCCGGGGCCCGCGCCGCCGCGTCGAGCTGATTTGAAAATCGAATTTTATTCGGAAAATCGTGCTGGCCACCTCAATTTTAAATACCTAAAACAAATGCCGCGAGTGTCATAAGACGCTGCAGTATACGGAGTAAAACTGCAGGTTCTATAAAAATAGAAGATAAAATTAGAATAAAATGGACTAATGTATCAAGAATCAATTTTTAGGGTTCCGTAGCCAAATGGCAAAAAACGGAACCCTTATGGATTCGTCATGTCTGTCTGTATGTCTGTCCGTCCGTATGTCACAGCCATTTTACTCGGAAACTATACGACGTATCTGAATAAAATTTACACATAAGGTGTATTTTGTATGCCGCTACTCAGTTATGTAGTTAAATTTGAAAAAAAAAATTTAGGGGGGGCGCTCCATGTAACAAAATTTTTATTTTTTATATTTGTGACTAAATATCAACATGTGACACATAAATCGATATGTCTTTAAAAATAACACTGAGGTTTTTTGACCATTTTGTGATTAAGTGAATATTTTCTGAAATAATCGCTTCGAAAGTCAGAAAAGTTGTGCCCCCCCCCCCCCCCCCCTGTAACTTTTGAACCGTAAGTCCAAAAAATATGAAAAAAATTAAGGAGATGCGCCTTATCATATACTTTGTAGGAAAAATTTTTTGAACATTATTGGTTTAGCCATTTTTGAGTTATCTCCAAAAAACTTTTTCCATAGTCATCAGATACGACCTTTTGGTATTAGTTTGGTTCTTATTCCATTGAAGGTACGGAATCCTGCTATGTGTGGTCCGACACGCACTTGGCCTGTTTTTACTTTTGATTTACTTTAATAAAAATCCGTTTCTAGTAGCCTTAGCTATTTTATTGTCTCGCAAGAGGTGAGAAATCATAACCCCCTCGCTGCGCTCTGGAGTAAAATCTGGAGTCCTTCGTTACGTTCAGGATTCAATATTGCGCCCGTAACATAAAACAGTGCTTTATCCCCTTGGTGTACAATCTACTATTGTACATAAACTCTCTCATTCTGTAATTGTCATTCGCATCGCATCTACACTGAAAAAAAAATTGTTACTAGCAACCAAACTTCGTCTACCAGTAACTTAAAATTTGTGACTACAAAACTAAGGCTTATTATTATTTATTACTTACCAAAATGTTTTGTTCTTTATAGGTACGTAAACTTTGTGTTATAATCGAATAAACTTCATTAACTCCTTACCGAATTATGGTTATTGATGAAATAGCCGAAGTAGTTCGGTTATCCTTTTCTTTTTCAGTGATTTGATAGCCCTAATAACATAGGTCGTCTCTTGTTTCATAAACATCCCAGTTCTCACCAAACGTCAGTCATTTCAATTAAAATGGTACGAGTAACTACTTTAATTCAATCAATTCGCTTTATACATGGCATAAGACCTACTTTTGGCGCTCAATGGGACAATTGAGGTTATTGCATTAAAGACGCCTAACATTTAATCGGATAACTATTTTGGTCAGGTCACGGTATATTGAAACTTGACGGTTATTGCTTTAAATTTAATGTAAATGATGTGTATTATCTGTCGTTGCATCATCGAATGGCCACTATAGAAGACTAGCGCCGGCTTCTAAGCCGTCATTATGTGCATTGGGTCCATTTTGTGATGCACATCCATTTATTATGTTTGTTTTTGATTCCTGTAGGTATTTGTAATGAATGAGCTAACTCTAACATGCCTAGTGCAACGTACGGGGTAACTAAAATTACTGCCATGACAATTTCCCATTTACAATTTTATGTCTAGTGGCAACCCTACAGCATGAAGGTTACCGCAGCGGAGCGCTGTTCTATATCACCCATGCGTCACCACCAACTGATGGCAACACCAGTAGATATAGATCATCTAGATTCTAGAATGTTATTTAGGCGGTGTTAGGAACCAATAGAATCAGAATCACTCATTTACCTATCCTCGCTCAAATAAAGTGAATCTATTAGTTCTTAACAAACACATCTCTTGCTACGCATCCTCGCACATCTCTAGTGAAACCGAAGCCTTATGTTTTGGTGAAACAGTTAAGAAGTGGCTCTAGTATAAAAAAACTAGGCATTCCATATTATATGAATATGACGGATTAAGTAAAGGTGCAATAAAAACGTATTTATCATGGACATTCAGTAAAATAACATCTAAAATCGAACTAGAGAACAAATCAAATTTTATAAAAAAATATTTATATTTTAACTGACCCAAATATGCTCTTTTCTTGCTTCTCCCATCCCATCGAGGTAGCAAAGCCAGCGGAGACGATGTGCTTTAATCTTACCAATTATATTGGGTATATTGGGTAAGATTCGGGTACCAGTTCTTGGCTTTCCATTTCTTGTATCGGAGGCCAGCACTAATTCTGGTTCGTTGCGAAAGGTAGAAACACAAATTTTATTACGTATAGTCATAAATTACGACGGGTGCCGCCGTTCCTAGCCTTGAGGTTGGTGTTTGGGTGTGCAGGAGACGCTGGTTCGATTCCAATTCTCGGTACCAGAGGCCTTGTACACTTTCCTTTGCAGTTTATCAACAATCAATTTTAAAAGCGTACGTTTTTGAATTAGTTAAGAACGAAGCATCGATCATAAGTGCATGTCAACTTGAAGTGCCCAGTACCCACGTGACTACGCAAAAAATGCATTATTCATCAACACATCAAAAATAGCATAAATGCGTTTGTCAAGACCGAGTTTTCAACTGGAGTGCACGAACGCGAGGAATCCGAATGTGTTTCAAGTTTTACATTACATTAGTACCGGAATTCGTGTAAAACATCCATGACACCAAGCATTGTCATCGCATAACAAGAAGTTGCCTCGAGTAAAAGGGATCCGTCTTTTATTGAACTGTACCAGCATTCTAAGATAGAATTTAGGTGGGCGAATGGGCTTGTACTGGGAGGGCTCTTTTTGGGGCCTCTCGAGTACCAGATACATTTATTTCGCGGGCACTCTATGCGCGCGGACGCATGGAAGGGATCCATCCTCACACCGTGCTCTAAATGGCGCACAGTACTAATTTAGTTTCATGTATGGACCAGCCCTAAATTATTTTTTTCTGCAATTTTACTACAGAAATGAATAGCGACATACAAAATACTTATACACCTAATGTCTAAATTTTATTAAGATACGTCTTATAGTTCACGAGTAAAATGTCTGTGACATACGGTCGGACGGACGGACAGACGGACGGACAGATGAACATGACGAAACTATAAGGCTTCCGTTTTTGCCATTTTGGCTACGGAACCCTAAAAAGGAATGTACATGTTTTTAAAGGGTCTGTAACGCGCCTGTGGCCCTCGCCTCGCCCTGAAATTGCAGGCGCCTTCTTTATGGACCGTAGTAGGGTTTGCTCCCGGTACTCGTTTTCTATACAAATCCAGTACCGGAACCGGGAATTCCCCGTTCTCGCCATACAAAATCAGAACGATCATTCCCTAGAACGTAGCCTATACCACGGTGCCCACTTACCATCAAGCGGGCTATATGCTTGTTAGTTACCGACGTGGTTTTAAAAATATTCAGTTTTTCCAAGTTTCATGCCACATTGCGGCAACAGACCTGACGTCCTTCTAGATATCCTAGCAAATATAATTTAAGCGGTCCAGACACTATCAGTAATAATGTCAGTATTTATGTACCCATACTTCATATCCTCAACTGAAATGGGACAAGGCGAGGACAAAGAAGAAGACTTCATATCCTTCATATACATCGAAAAGGTTTGGACCGCTTCAGAGTTACCACGCGCAAGCGCCCAAGATGGATAGAACTTAAATGAGGAGTTGAGCAAGAATGAGGTACGTCTATTCTTCCACCTATAAGTAGGTACGTAACATTCGGCTTCAAACCCACATTTCTATTGCATAGAATTTTTCTTTTAGCAACTTATACTGGCATCTAAAATTTTGACGCCCCGGTGGCCGCTTTCAGATGAAAGAAGCCCCTGGCGTCCGTTGGCTCGTTGGGTAGACGACATTAGGAAGGTCGCAGGTCACTTTTGGATGAAATTGGCACAAGACTAGGACAAGTGGCGTACACGAAGAGAGGCCTATGCTCAGCAGTGGGCGATAAGGGGCTGATGATGATGATACTGGCATCCAGACGAGTTGAATACCAAAGTCGCTGAGCCACTGGAATCACTCTACATTCCAGTGATATGGTCTCGTGACTCGACGCCGTAACGCTCATTACGGCGTCACGACAAATCTACCTCAATTTCGACAAGTATTTGCTTTGAAACAAAGAGAATATGTTGGATAGCCGGTTGGTTGGATAGTAGAGGTATTTTTCTTGTATTTCAACAATCAACATAAACGGACATTACGAAGATATTAAATAAGGACAAAATCAGTACTATTATGTTTCTTCAAGTATATACGGTTTGTGTGTGTAAAATAATAAATGCTCCAAGTCCATGTGTTTGACAGCGAAATAATTTCAATAGTTCATAACCCATTTGTCAACTCAATATTTGGAATAAGATGCAAGGTGGCACCTGCAGCAATGTCAATCACTGGTACATTTATGTTAAACGTATTATTCGATTCAAAATTAACAGTTTTATAAAGACAAAGAACTTTTTTCAATCTTAAAGAATTATTATATAATTACATTAATCAATCTTATTATATTTACTTGTCAATTATTATATAAAGAATAGGTATAAGTCTCAAATAAGTATTCTCATCTCCAATATCAGTTTCATTTTCTATGTACCCATACCCACGCTATCATATCAATACCATGAATCACAAAAGTCGAAACCAGGTCAATGAAGTCAGTACAAGCCCACATTAAAACACAATCGTGCACTGACCCAACAAAGCCGATAATCCGCCGATATCATATCGAGATCCAGCAAAAACAGCTGCCACGTAACAGCTACCAAAATAAAACTTTCAATGTCAATGTCAAATTACACGTGTTTTCCAAGCGCTCATCTAAAGCAAGCGAGTCGCTCTCGCAATAAAACCAGTATAAGCAAATTCCTAGACTTACTACGAATCTAGAAGTCACAGCTTCACTGGTGAGTTAGTAGTGCTTGGGTTAGTAGGCATTGATAATATACGACCAGCTGTGTCTACATAAGAAGCGAATGTGGGGCTTGTGACGTGGTAATAGCGTTTGTTTTGGAATGCAGCTGATAATGGACGAATTAAAATTTATCAGTGACGTAAGCGGTAAGGCGAATACTTTCGATTGAAACGAACCATATCTTATTCGATACTAGCAAAAAATGCCGCACCTAATATAATATATTATGTCATCAATGTTATTTCGAAATTCAGAGTCCATTATTAGTTCGTTTCAGTTTTTCGGGTATATGATCCGACATTGTTGAGACCTTTACCTAAAAGCTGTGATTTTCTGCACGTAGGTATTGCCCCAGTCGAGCTCTGCTCCAAATTTGAGCGAGATGACATTCGCTGAGCTGTGGCATTACACAAAGCGATTAGTATTAGTCAACAATGGATCAGTTAAGTATCAGAAAATGGATTTCGTATATTTACACAGTAAAGCGAACGAGAATCCAGCTGAGTCAACATAGCTGGTGTTGGGTAGATTGATTGGTCGATTATTCTATTCTTAGCACGTGGACTATTAGATAACAGCGGTTTGTGATACGATATGAATGACCTGGTTTAGTCGTGTTTGTTTTATAATGTTAAAATATATAACCTTTATTTTTGCTTAATAAGGAGTGGTCCTGAAATAAAGTAGCAGTGTACAATCTTGTGTATTTTTTAATTTAGTGCTAATTTTGAAGCAGTATATTTATTTTATTAATCCGTAGATACAATACTAATAAATAAAAATACAATCATAATAGAATATGTGAGCATATTTAAGTTTTCGCGTTTTTAATTCAACATACTTTGTAACCTTTTGAACAACATAATTTGACAATCTTCAATCGACATCCGCTACAATGCCACAATTGTATTTCCATTTTCACAACCCGTTTTATGCTTTTCAGAATTTCATCTTACCAAGAAGCTACATTAATTAACTGTATTTTAGCTAGGATAGTCAGGAAAACTCTCTAATCTAACCTCTGACAAAGATGTTTCTATGGGAGATAATTTTCTATGAAAAAAGGCAAATACATTTAATTAAAAATTACTGTAACTACCTTAAAATAAAGCCAGATAGAAAAGTTTACTATTGAAGAAAGACAATTTATTAAGGTATAAAATAGCTCATCAAATCAAACTATAAGAAAAAACATGTTTTTGAGAAACACCTCAAAAATTCTGTCAGAAGACGCTGTTCAAAAAACTATGTGTATGATGGAATACAAAAGGCGAAAACTTCCAAACGCTGTTTTATTTAAGTATGATTGTATTTATGTTTTGTATGATTGTATCTAGAGATTATTTAAATATAAACACTGCTTCTAAATCGGCACAAAATAAAAAGATAAATCAAAAAAGGCACGGCTACTTTTTTTCCGGACCACTCCTTATATCGTACTCTGAGTACAATGGAAGTACATTCTGTAATTCTGTAAGGAAAAACAGACGACTTAATTAAAATTAAAAATATAGTTAAATAACAGGAGGTTTTACCGTCAATTCTTTTTTGCGGTCATCCCTTGTAGAGGGTGAAATCTAAGTATAGAAAAACAAAATCACAACTAAACTATGCGGTGTTGGAAAAGTAAGATACGGCCTTCTTTTGCCTTGTGTATCGTTTATGGTGTAAGAGTAGGTAGGTATACACGGTACTCGTGAGCATTGCGAGAGATTTTAACCACTAATTCCTGAGGTCATAAGGAGTACCTAATAAATGTTATATAAATTTAGGTCAATTTCGCAAAAAAAAAAAAATTTTTTTGCTTTTTTTCGATTACTTAAATTCTATCGAACATAAAAATATAAATGTTATTGGTAAAACTGTCGATTAAAATAAATTTGTACATTTTTTTTCGTAAAAAATAGTTTACGTAAAGTATTCCTTGGCACTTTGATATTTGTCAATAAGAATGTCTAGACTAGACCCCATAGAGGGTGAAATCGCCATCAAAAAAGCGTTTTGCACTGAGTCACAATAAAATGTTTTTTTATTTAATTGGTGGTACTCTGAAACTAGGCGAATTCCAGAAAAGTTTATACTACATTTTAGTCTCCAATTATGATCAGGAATACGCTGTTAAAATTATTCGGTTTCCTCATGTTACACCGTGTTACACCGTGTATGTGTATTGTTATTTTATTTTATTTTATTTCATAGGAAAACTTACAGCTAGGGTAACACGATAGGCAGTAATGTAGAAACAGTGAGCAGTGTAGAAAGAGTGAGCCAATTAAAAGTTTCCACAGGTAGAAAACCGCCTAATACCTTTAAAAACGGCATTTATTATGTTTGTTTTTCTCTATCATTAAAAAAAGTCCTTCACAACACAATTAGTGACTCCTACTTTTTTAAACATCAATCGAGTCCGCGCCAATTATGAATTACAAAAATATCATATCTTCTCATATTCTATTTGATCTATTTATGTCAAGGTTATAACCTAAAAAACACCTGTCACAATTTGTGACGTCATAGTCAACACTCTCAGTAAACAACGCAAGATTTTAATGGAATTCACCAGTGCTAGTGGTGGACAGTGGATTTTGATGAAAGTTTGAAGAATACGCCAGTAATATATCATTGGCGTCTGGTGGCTGGCTATCTATATAACAACATAACCTAATAAAAAGTACAATTCTACAAAAAAAAACATAACATTCGAAAGTGTTCCTTTGTGATACGTACAGTAATCATTTATAATTATAACTCAAAAACGACTCAACCGATTGTATTCAAAAAAAGTTTTCATTGAAAGTACCTACTAATTAGGCCTGGCTTTACTCACTTTACTCAAAGCGAAAAAAAATTCACCCCCACTTTATGTGTACAGCAGGTACCCTAAAAAATAATATTTTTTTAATTTTTATTTTCTTGGCGCGATTAATACACTTACTCATAACTAATTTTAGTTCTTTAGTACTGACAGTCACTGAGCTAGACCGCGCACAGACGGATGGGCGGACGGACATGGCGAAATTATAAGGGTTCCTAGTTGACTAAGGAACCCTAAAAAACCGTTACTCGGTTCGCTTTTACAACTGTCCAAGACTGCCACCTCAACCTCGACAAAAAAGTCTCAAAGAAAAAAAAAAGATAAATCTAACGTGCCACCTACACATTCAAATAGGATATTAATCAAATAAATTTGACTTGTCGCCCAAAAAAACGCGCTTCAAACGTCAGCGCGAATCACTGACGACTTGACAAGATTAATCGTAACTACTTACAAGTACAAAAGCAATTTCCGATCGTATTCCCCAGGGATTTAAGTATACATTTGCATGAGAGTGTGTGTATGTAAGGTAATTATCTAATGTTTTATTAATACAGGCATTTTGGGTTTCCTTGGCATTTGTGTGGCATTCTGTAGTTGCTGTAGGTCGCGTTTAAGTAGTGTGAATGCCCTTTTATTGAGCATGTAAATAGTTGACCTTGAAGTGTTGGTTAAAAATAGGTTCAGTGAAGGATTTTTATCAGTGATATCAATTGAAAACAAAATGTAGCGCTGTTTGTAGGCATTTTTTTTACAAGCAATGACGATCATTATACATTAAAAAATAATAAATAAGTTTTATTTTTTCACATTAATCACAGTATGTTTAAAGGCCCATTTACACATTCTTTAGTGTTTATTGCGTTGCGAGGTCATACTTTTGTTACTAAAAACAAGTAGAAAATGTATGAACTCGCACTAAACACTAATCCACGTGTAGGCACATTTACACATTGATTAGTGTTAAGTGCGAGTTCATATATTTGTTACTAAACTCAAGTAGAAAATGTATGGACTCGTACTTAACACTAATCAATGTGTAAATGGGCCTTAAACAGGTCCTAACGTTTAGAGGAGTTATTTCCGATACTATTTAATTAAGTACTTACTTGTACCTACCTTAAAACAATAATAATCTATAACGTTCAAAAAGCAAACCAATAGGTAGTTTGCACGTACTGAGTCACTTAAAAAAACTTATAATACTAACAATCATATCATGCGTATCAAGATTATCACTAATCTTTGGTTACATAAGGTGTCAGACGAGTGTCATTTCGACCTCTAGGACAAACAAACAGCTTTATCTGATAACAAGTGAAAGTCGAATACTGATATACATATCTTCATTGATAAAATTCATGTATTCACGAAACACATAAAATACTTTGAACATAAAAAGTCAACTTATTACTACTTTGTTTACAAAAAGAACACATACCTATCTAAAATAATGAAATGTATAATTAAACAGTTGAGGGTAGATGGCGCTCGCCGTCACGTAAACAGTGAGCTCCGTGTTTTATATGTGATTAAAATGGATTTTTAAAGAAAATAGACTAAAAATAGACTTAAAGTGTGATAAACTATGAGTTGCGACTGTGGATATATTATCTCAGTGCAGTATAACTTAAAAGTGTTAAAAAAATAAAACTTAAAAATTTAGGATACATTGACGTGAATAAGAGTAATGTAATGAAATAGTGATAGTGAACAAGGATCTGTACGTGTTTAAATACTATGTATAGTGAACTTAACCATTAAAAATAGAGATTTGACAAAGAAATACGACAAAACAATAATACAGTGACCGTTTCTTCGTTTAAAAATTACATGGACTTTGGACCCACGGCCAGCTGTCACATCAGCACTAACCGTGTTGTTCCTTCCGAAGGTTGCCGAACTACCCCGATAGCAGACCCATATTAGCCGAAAGCAATCCGCAATTTCCCTCTGCTCAGCGCAAGTTGCCGTGGCAGTGCGAATTGTGTCGTGTCTGCTAAACACAGAGTCAGGGTTCAAATTCGACGTGACGAAAATCATTTTGCATTTTTTTTAATTTTTTTATTTTATTTATTTATTATTATTACTATAAGATATTTTTATTTTTTAAGTGTTTAGAATAGAATTTGAGCAATATGGAATGTTTTGAATGCCAGAAGAACATAAAAACTAAAGACTATTTTCTAAAATGTAAGAATTGCAAAAATTACTTTGACTTGACGTGTACAATAGTTACTAGCTAGATATAATTTGATGACGAATGACAACAAAAATAATTGGAAATGCTCGTCCTGCGTTCGGCCGAAAAGCGCTTCCAGCACTCCGAAAACAACTTCCAGTTCAACCAGCGCGCCTAAAACATTATCGGAACCCAGTGCCTCAACAATGACGACGGAACAAAATAATACCACACTAGAACGAAACGTTACACATAGGAAACGACCCGATTGTACAGTCAAGGCCAATATACCAGAAGATGACACACCCCAACAAATGTATGAGATGCCTCTTAGATCCCCTTCGTGTGAAAATTTGTCTCAAATTCTAAATGATGATGGGGATAATATAAACTCTACACTGAAAGATAGCACGTTTCATAGTCCCAGTAGTCTCCCTAATATGTCTACTATGGACAATTCATTAGTTGTAGCATTAAAAGTGCAAGTAGAGGAACTAAACACTGAGTTATCGTGCGCTCATGAAGAAGTTGCAAGGTTAAATATAGAGAATTGCGAACAACAACAACAAATAGATAAGCTAAATAAAAAAATTAGTATGTTATTACTAGAGGGCGGAGTACCGGTGGCAAATTTCACACTAAATGTATGGAGTCGCCTAAGTATTCTTATGATTAAATAAATAACGAATAAATGATTAATTTTGCATAATATTTTTTAGGAACTTATAGAAATTATCTTACGAGCATACAAATATAATGTAATATGTTGTTAATGTCTATAATACATAATAATATGTTTTCTTATCAAAACATTATCATTAGGTACTAAATACTAGACTAAGAAGTTATACCTGCCAAACGATATATTATTTTCTGAGGACTGGAATTATGTGTTCGAGGTCCTCCTCACAATCTACACTTAAGTGCGTATCCATGTTATAAAATGAATGGACTATGGCCACATGTTCCTGGTTTTTCGGAGTGAATCGGTTTCTTAATTTATTGAAGATCCATTTATGAGTGGAAAACGATCGCTCTACATCTACCGATGTCATCGTTGCATGTTTAAGGACTTGTTTATAATTTTCCATTGTAATCATATTCCTTAATTCGTCAGCATCTGGGTTTCTACCTAGAACCAATTCGAGTTTATTTCGCACGGTTTCACTTCCTTGGAGGCTTAAAATACTCCTAACTATATCTATTACCAGAAAACTTTCTTCTATCGGAATTTTAGTGCATTCTAATTTTTCTATCGATTCAGGTATAATTTCGTAACAATTTTTTATAAAGCTTAACTCGTTTTTTAAATTTTCATTTTTAAACAACTTCTGGGCTTTTCTAATGGCAATAGCTTCTTTACTGTTCAATTGCATCACAACATTTTCAATCACGTCAAAATGTCTATCGTAGTAAAAACTTGCATTTAACCAGGTGCCCCAACCAGTGATAATGGGTTCCGGCGGTAAAGGCACATTCTGCGCATGGTCCCTGAAAAATCGGACGCGGTGTGGTGATTTAAAAAAAATCTTCTTGACACTAGATATTAAAGAATTGACCAATTTATGTTCAGATCTTATCTGCTCCGCGACTCTGTGTAGTCCATGAGCGAAACAAGTTACGTGTCGTACTTTAGTGTACTTTTTCTTCAAAATCTTGCCGGCAGCAAGCATGTACGCTGCGCTATCCGAACAGAATATTAAAAATTTGTTCATATTATCTGTAAAATTATCCTCCCACAAAAAATTCAAGCTTTCGTCAACCACCGCTGCAATTGAGTTCGCGTTTACAGTACTAACGACTTTACACGCTAACGAATATGGCCTTTGTAAAGCATCATCAAGTGATTTTATAATTACATTTACTACGCAATTACCGAAATTATCAAGACTCTCATCCACCGCAAGCCATAAATTGGAATCGAACAATGTATTTCGTATTTGCTTGACGGTCGCATTGTATATTCTGGTAAGATAGTATTTTCTCAAAACACTTTCTTCGGGAAGTTTTACGCCTTTATCTAAGTATTTTCCAAAGAACTTTTTAAATTCTGGATGGTTAACTCTTTTCCATGGGATGTTACACGCTATAAGGAAAACGCATAAATCATAGGCAAAGGTGCCATTTTGGTTTCCACAGTTAATTTGGTGTTGTTTACTGTTAACGTGTTTTTCGACATTATATTTTTTCAACTGCTTTAAATCCACTGAGCAAGAAATACAGTGAATGCTACATTCTTCTTCATTATATATAAGATTTTCGTACGGTTCTATCATCCGCAGAATTGTTGCTTCACATGGCTTATTCATCTTGATATTTTTAGGTTTTAAATATTTAGCCGACGCAATAATAATTCAGATAATATAGATGTAAAGCAGCTGTCTAAATTGACAATGTCAAATAATTAGTTTCTAAATGTCTCATAAATTTGTAAATTAGTAACTTTTTGAAAAGAAAGGTTGCATATGGTAAAAAATATTATATCGATGAATGGTGACATTGTTAAAAGAAATTGAAAAATAACCCAAAACATTTACGACATAACATTTAGGTGTTCCTGAAATCGATTTATGAAAATAAATGTTAAGTACTTACTTCCAATTTACGAGTAGGTACCATACTAAGTACATTAGGTAAATGAATAATTTTATTATTCAAGCCTAAAATAATAATTATAAAAACGACTCCATACCTTTTGTGTGAAATTTGCCACCGGTACTCCGCCCTCTAGTTATTACTGTTAAACAAAGAACCTATAAGAAGTACAACACCAAAAAACCATAGCCCAATCACAAAAAATATACACACAGAGGAGAACATTCAAATTTCTGAAAATAAAATTAAAAAATTAGAGGATGAAATATCTACACTAAATAATAAAATAAAGACACTCCAAATAAAGCTAAGTAAGGCTCTTACGTCAAATAATGTTTGCAAACGAAAGTCAGAAGCATCAGTAAACAGGGAAGTGACTCTCTCACGGATCCAACACTACCAAAGCACTGCAGAACACTGTAAAAAAACTAGAGCAACACATAAACAATACTATAGCTGAGAAAAGTAGTTTAGACTTGCCGGGAAGACCTTTTTTACCTCGGGAATCTCATTCAATACAAGCGACGCCAGTTAAGAAACCGATAAAGCACAAAACTAATAACAAACCAAGGTTGTTGCTTATATCAGATTTTCATGGAGCTGATCTTTTACTACCTTTATCGAAAATTCGCAAGAACGATTATGACTGTACGGCCGATATCATTCAATATGGAACAACCCAGCGTGTACTGCAAAACATAGAAGAAAAAATTAAAGACTTCAATAAAAGCGATTGCGTAGTAATTATGTGTGGTGGGAGTGATTATAATATTACCCCGTTAAATAAAATTATAAGTACTTTAGAATATACAGTCAAGAATTGTACTCCTACAAACGTAGTTATCTGTGATATCCTCCATAGCTTAAATAAGTATGATGAAGATTATAATGATTATGTTAATAGCTTTAATGTTATGTTGCATAGAAAGTTGGTGAAATTTTCCCATGTATGGCTGGAAACACCCAATAGTGTCTATTTTGGTGTGCGAGACTACGATACCAAAGGCTACCAACTAAACTTTAGAGGGAAATATAAACTAGCTCGCAGCTTGAATAATGTTCTGATCAATGTTAACAAAGCATTTTATAATCAGTTAATTTTTTTAGGTACAATAGACAATCAATTAGTAAATCGGTAAATAATGATCTTATGGTATACAGTCATATTAATATATTACATCAGAACATCAATGGTCTTATAAATAAATCTGATTTGTTAAGTATACACATACACGAGCTTGTGGATAAGGAAACTCAAATTGATGTTATTTGTGTTACAGAGCACAATATGCAGTTAGGTGATGAAATATATTTGTCTATTCCTAATTTTAAATTAGCCGCGTTTTACTCGAGGAAAAACCGAAATGGTGGATCTTGTATTCTAGTCAGGGGTATTCATAAATATAGCATGTTGAACGAATTAAATAGTATATCAATACCAAATGTAATGGAATGCGCTGGTGTAGAATTAACTGACCACAAATTAATTATAATTAGTATCTATAGAGTACCGAGGAACAATAGACATAGTTTTGATATATTTTTTCATAAATTGGATCTTATATTAAAAAAATTATGTTTTAGTGGGAAGAAAGTAGTAATATGTGGTGATTTTAATATCGATATGCTCAAGAGAACGCCACAGTCCGTAGAATTCAAAAACTTATCGTGGTCCTATAATTTAAGAATGGCAATATCTGAGCCAACTAGATTATCTAGCAACACATGTATTGACAATATTCTTCACAATGTGCGAGGCAGTTAAGCTGAAGTGATTGACTTTGCCCTCTCGGATCACACTGCCCAATTTATAAAATGCCCCGTTAAAAAAGCATGTGTTCTTGCTTACTGGTATAAGGAAAAGAGACATTACAGTCTAGAAAATATTAATAAGTTTAGGAATCGTTTATTAGAGTTACAATTCAGTGAAGTTTATATGGCAAACAATCCTAATGAAGCATACAACTGTTTTGCTGAACAATTCGAATTACTTTATAATTTGTGCTTCCCTATTAGAAAAATTAAAGTTACTTCAGCTACAAACCCAAAATGGATTACCAAAGGGTTAAAGGCCTGTTGCAAGCGAAAACGTCAATTACTTTGGAAATATAGATTTTCTGATGATAAAGTTAGGGATAAAACAAATTTTCAAAGTTATTCAAAGCGATTGAAGAAAATTATTAAGCTTACCCAGAAAACACAAAATAATTATTATATTAAACAATCTAGTAATAAAACAAAGGCATCATGGAATGTTATAAATAAATGTAGATCTAAACAACCCATAGACAATATTCAGCAGATAGTATCTAACGGTGAACGTATAAAATCTCCTCGAAAAATCGCGCAAGCTTTTAATCAGTATTTTATAAATAATGTTACAAATAACAATAATCATAAACATGACCAGACGAATACAATGGCATCCAATTTACCTAATTCTATGTTTATGAATCCTGTTAATTCGAAAGATATTGAAATTATAATTAACTCATTAAAAAATAGCCATAGTACAGGCTATGACGGTATTAGTACAAAAGTGGTAAAATCTGTATCCAGTATCATTTCACCATTGATTAGCCACATAACTAATTTATGCATAGAGAAGGGTGAATTTCCAGAAAAATTAAAAATTGGTATTGTGAAACCACTATTTAAAAGAGGGGATAAGGAAGACTTGGCTAGCTATAGACCTGTGGCACTGCTACCCATTTTTTCAAAAGTCATAGAAAAAGTAATTCACAATTCTATTTACTCATACTTGGAAAAAAAAAATATTTACACAAGAACAGATGGGATTTCGAAAGGGTAAGTCTATTAATATGGCTATTTTTGACCTAATGCGTGTAGTAATAACAAATATGGACAAAGGAGTTCCGATATCAGCACTCTACATGGATATGTCGAAAGCCTTCGATTTTGTAGATCACAAAATATTGCTAGACAAATTATACAAATATGGAGTTAGAGGTAATGTACATAGTTTGATTAAGTCATACTTAGGAAATCGACTACAGTTCACTCAGATAAATAGACTATGCGTTAGAAAAAAAACCGAAGTCACTTATTCATCGGAAGTTCAACATGTTCATTACGGTGTACCTCAGGGAAGCGTTTTAGGCCCTCTATTATTTATTATTTATATCAATGATTTACCACGAGCTATCGAGTATCCCATGGTTCTTTTTGCTGATGATAGCACTATAATGTTTCCTTGTAAAGACCCAGAAACATATGAAAATGATATATGCAAAACATTAGAAACAGTAATTAACTGGTTAGCAAACTACAATTTAAAAATTAATATGGAAAAAACTAAAATCATGACATTTAAACATAGACGAAATGATACCCGTAATTTAAATATATCATATAAGGGTAAAAAAATTGAGGAAACAGATGTGACAAAATTTTTAGGAATAAGCATAGATCATAAGTTAACATGGAATAATCAAATTGACAATATATGTAAGAAACTGAATCAATTTTCATACCTCCTACATAATCTAAGGAAAAATGTTGATGAACCGGTTATTTTAACGGCCTATCACGCTTATGTAACATCGATACTAAGGTATGGTATCATGTTCTGGGCAAACTCAGTTGATAGAGAAACTGCATTTAAAGCGCAAAAGGGATGCGTTAGATCTTTATGTGGAATTCAGCTACCAGCTTCGTGCGTACCACACTTTAAAAAGCTACGTATATTGACTCTGCCTTCTTTGTATATTTATGAATTAGTTATTTTTGTTAAAAGCAACCTGCACTTATTTAAAAGATTTAAGAGTATTCGTTTAAGAAATAAAATAGCTTCAATGTCTTCCGACACAGCATTTTTAAAGAAAAGTATACTTGGTATGGCTCCAAAAATCTACATATAATAAAGTTCCGAAACAAATAAGAAGTATAGAAAATATTATAAGTTTCAAAAGAAAATTATTTGATTTTTTAGTGGATATTACATATTAAACTGTTAAGGGTTTTTTGTCCGACTGCAATTAATATTAACATGTAGTTACAGATTTAAAGAAAAAACACTAAAATTTGTATGCCCTGTGGCCCGACATGGTGATGCTACTCTATTTCTGTAAGACCTGTACCTCTGTTTGTACTATATACCCATGTTGTACAAATAAACTATTTGACTTTGACTTTGACTTTGACTTAGTCTTTCATTAATTTTACATTAAGTATATGATAAATATCTTGTATTAATTGAAGATATCGTATACCATTTTACATCACACTCAAGATGCACAAATATTTTATGGGTGTACACATGAATCTTGATGTTTTATTATTAGCACTGTATTAAGTATGTTTTTAATTTAAGTGGGACACTGTACTATAAGCTAATTTAGTATTTAAACAAACAAATACAGTGGAATCTTCTTATATTGACATCGAAGCGAAGTGCGAAACATTATCTCTATCATCTAGATGATGATGATTCATATCATCATCATTGATACTACGACCGTCGTGCTAAGCGGTCGCGCCTGGAGCTCCTACTAACCTGCGCTCGTGCTTTGCCGCCTGGATTCGTGCTTTCGCCGGACATCGCCAGTGTTTTATCAATATCAAATAACATTTTCGTGTGGGTTCGTATAAAATTCGCCCCTACTACGCATGCGCACCTCTACTACGCTTGCGCACCCCAGACCTGCGCCGCCCTGTGGCGGCCGCGTACTGCGCCGCTCTACTGCGCGTCGACCTGCGCAGCAGTCTGACATATCTTCTACCAAAGCCTGTCAAGCTGGCCAGCGATCCGCTCCTGGCCAGCGATCCCCTTTTTTGCCCTATTTTTTCTGAGAAAAGACTCTATTAGTGCTGACTTTAAGAGTTAATCTTAAGTTTTTAGTGTTTAAAGAGTCTTATTGTGTATTATCTATTCTCTCAACGAGAGTTTATCTTCTTTTCGCCCTTAATATTAATAATAATATTGTTTAATTTTTTCGTATAACCATGACGAACCGCTGCCCCCCGGGATATGTCCCTAATCTTACGGCCTTTGAAGCCGAATATCCTGGAGCGCTTACCAAGCTCCGTGCCATGAACTCAGGCTCTCGTCTGAATGTTTTGCAGTCTAGCGAACATCGTGTCAATGAACCTCAGGTCCATGAACCTCGGGTCAATGTACCTTCGGTAGGCATGCCACTCGGTGACCCGAATCTCCCTGGCACCCTCACCCCCCATGTTCACCCGAGTGACCCTTTGCGGGTCCCCCCCCCCCCCCCCCCCCTATTCCGGGATCAAACCCTTACCGACGGCAGCAGTCCAAAGGACTGTGAAATGACCTCGGAATCGGAAGGGTTTAAGGAAGTTGTCAACAAGAAAAAGAAACGAAACAGCAAAAGAGGAAGCGCGCCTCACCTTCTGCCTCGGCTGCCGAGTCCCTCAGTAAGCGAGTCACGCTCTCTGCGTCGTCCAGTGCGCCAGGTTATCCTGGTACTGGTCCGCAGCCACAAGGCATTCCGACATCCAACTCATTCGATGCACTTAGCTCACAAGCCGATCCTAACAATTCCGGTATAGCTAGCCAGTTGAACTCTAATAGTTCCATTCGTGCCAAGTCAGGCCCCAATAGCCCTGCCAAAGTTTCCAATTCTGACTGCCGCAACTCTGCGGCCCCTAGTGATGGCCAAAAGAATTCCAAGAAGAGCAGGCGTGATGTTGACCGCATACCTCCTGTCCTCTTACTCGAAGACATCAGACGTTGGATCCCCCTTAGGGATGAATCCATTAGGCTCAACATAGGCTATCTAAGGTGCAGACACATCGAAGGTCCTTTCGGCGGCATGGCCATTTGGACTAAGGACCCCCAGCAATTTCGTGGGTGGAGAACCCTAATGATCAATGGTTATTCTACGTTTGACACGGAGGAAGAACGACTCCTTAGAGTGGTCATTAAAGGCGTGTCGAAAGAATTCGACACTGAGGATGTTCTAGCCAGCATTAAAGAGCAGGGCTACCCAGCAGTCTCTGTCTATCGTTTAGTCAGATCCCTCACCAGACCAAAAAGACCCTACGACATAGTCTCTGTTGCCCTAGAAAACTCTGACTGGGGTGAAACCATCTTTCAGATCCAAGCCATCTGTGGCGTCATGTGTGCTACCCCTGAGCCCCCACGTAAAAATGCCAGGATTCGGCAATGTTTCAACTGCCTGCGTTACGGCCACACACAAAAACATTGCACCAATATTTCTATTTTGTTAAATGCGCAGGTGCCCACCATTATACCGCCTGTAAGAGAGACCGCTTTAAAGACGGTGATCCTAAGTGTGGCTTGTGTGGTGGTAACCACACAGGTAAATATAGAGGATGTCCCCTAGCCCCTAAACCAGGTTCCTACATCCCGTTTCACAACAATAGAAAACGAACTAATTTCAACCCAGGCCCGCGTCCAACTCGCTCTGCTTGGAACCGCCCTGCCCAATCTGCTAGTCAAGCTCCTACTGATTTGTCACAGACTGATTTTCCGGCGCTAAAGCCCATTTCAAATTTACCACCACTCCCTACCTCGCAGGTCCCTGAACCTGTTGCACCATCGCGTGTGGTTACCCCCGAGCCATCCCAGCCTTTGGAGTATTCTCTGCCCGCGAGGGCGTCACTCTCTCAACCTCCTCTACCGTCTCCTCCCCTGTTGGTGTCTCCACTACTAGAGACTCAGCCACCCGCTTTGCCAAGCGCTCGTGCGCCATCCTTTGCTGCTGACCTGACTCTACCTCCTTCTCAAAAATCTTCCAAAAGAGAGCCGAGGCGTTTGCCCGCTCCTGCTCAAACAACGAGCTTTGACCTGGCTGACTTCAAGCTGGTATTGGAACTCGCTGAGACCTTCGACATGAACGAGGTCAGTATCCTAGCTGCCAAGTGTCGTTCTGCTCGGGACACCTCAGCCTTCTTTGCTGCATTGCAGTGTCATGCCCAGCTTATTAACAATATTAAACTTTTCAGAAACCGTCATGGATAATACACCATTAATAGTGCCAAATAGTAGGTGTAAGCCTATGTCCATCAACTTAGGATTTTTCAATGCAAATGGTCTCATCTCTCAAAGAGATGAGGTTGCCAGTTTCCTAAGAGAACATCAAATTGACATGTTTTTAGTTCAAGAAACTTTTCTTAAGCCAGCTTCTCGCAGTCCTCGAATTGCCAACCTCATCAGAAATGACCGTCTTACCAATGCTGGTGGTACCCTCATTTACTATAGAAAATCACTCCACTGCTGTGCTCTCACTCCCCCTGCTCTTCTCAATATGGAGGCTTCCATCTGTCGTATTGACATGACGGGCCATGTCCCCATAACTGTAGCCTCAATTTACCAACCCTCCAAGAAAACCATTCTACAATCGGACCTTGACGCTCTGTTTGAATTGGACGATTCTGTCATTTTGGCAGGCGACTTCAATTCTAAGCACACCCAGTTCAACTGCAGGCTGTCCACTACGAATGGTCGCATTCTAAACAAATATATCATGGACAATGCTTTAGACCTTATCTCACCTCTTGAGCCTACTCACTTTAGTTTCGACACCAGCTTTGAGCCGGACCTGCTTGACGTGGCTTTATTCAAGCATGTTCGACTCAAACTCCGCTCAATACGGGTACACCATCAATTAAATTCAGATCATAGGCCGGTAGTTCTCTCTCTTGGTCCTCCGCCTACTAATGCTCAGTCTCCCACCAAGACCGTGGTCGACTGGATCCGACTTGGCAAACTGCTTGATTCCAAGGATCTTCCTCTGCTGGATGAGCTTCCCCAGACTTTATCTTCTTGTCTTGAAATTGATGAGGCAGTCACTCGCCTCACCAAGGACCTTCAAAACCTCTTGTCCAGCTGTTCTCGAGAAGTCTCGGCAGAAGATGACCGTCGCTGGCGTCTTCCCGAAGAGGTGAGAGACCTCTTAACTTCCAAAAATCAAGCCTTAAGGGACTACTCTCGTTGCCCCTCCCTTGGTAACAAGACCATCCTCAACCGCATCCAGCTGAAGGTGAAACGGGATATTGCAAAATTCAGGGACGGTAGGTGGAAAAGCCTTCTGGCTGAGATCTCTCCAGGCAGCCAGGCTTTCTGGGACCTGTCGAGATCTCTCAGAAGTGACACACAAGTGTCTATGCCTCCGCCTACTGTCTCTGGTTCTGTGATTCCTGCTTTCACCGATCTAGAGAAAGCTGAATGCCTGGCATCCAGCCTCAAGAACCAATGCTCACCCAGCACTCTCTTCATCGACTCCGCTCACTTCAGCTTCATTGACAGCGAGGTCTCCAGGCTTTCAAATCTTCCGTCTTCTGACCCCCCACTTGATCAGGTCTCTTCCATGGAGGTGGCGACTCTGATCAAGAAACTAAAAGCCAAAAAAGCTCCTGGGGATGATGGTCTCCTCAGCAGACTCTTCAGACTACTCCCTGACCGTATCATCTCCTTCCTTTCCTCTCTCTTCAACGCTGCCCTTTCCCACTCTCACTTCCCGAAGGCCTGGAAATCCGCTGCAGTCATTGGAATCCACAAACCTGGCTAACCGTCTAACCTTCCATCTAGTTATAGGCCCATCAGTCTCCTCAGTGTTATGGGGAAACTGTATGAGCGCATCCTTCTAACCAGACTATCCCGGTTCCTGGATTCCAATGACATCATCATAAACGAACAGTTTGGGTTCAGATCGGCTCACTCCTGCTCTCATCAGATTCTCAGAATTGTGGAGCACTCGCTCTATTGGTTGAATGGCTGGAGACGCTCTCAACCAACTGCGGCCGTCTTCTTGGACGTGGCGAAAGCCTTCGACAAGGTGTGGCACAACGGTTTATTGTATAAACTTTTCAAATTAGGAGTGCCGCACCAGTTAGTCCTGACCATCAAGGACTTTCTAAATTGTCGAGGCTTTCGCTACCGCATCGAGGGCACCTACTCTAGCCTTCATCCTGTAGCAGCGGGTGTTCCACAGGGCTCTGTCCTTTCGCCCACCCTCTTCAGCCTGTACGTCAATGATATCCCTAAAGTGCCTGGTGTGAATTATGCCCTGTTCGCGGATGACACAGCGGTGTACGCCTCGTCTCCGCAGCCCTCTAGGTTGACTAACCTTCTTCAGGGCGCCATCAATTCCCTTGGGGATTGGTGTCGTCGCTGGAGGGTGGAAGTCAACCCGGAGAAGAGCCAGGCCATAGTTTTCTCCAGACGCGCGGACTATGCCGCCCTTACGAGGAAGCATAAAACTATCACCTTACTTGATCAACCCATACCTTGGGTTGACTCTGTCAAGTACCTCGGCATCCATCTTGACCGCAGGCTTAACTTCTTTAGGCACATCCAAACTGTTCGCGACCGAGCTGCTTTCATTTCTCACAAACTCAATCTCTTGATCGGCAGGAAGAGCAAAATGGCGATTAAGAACATACTCCCCAAGTAGCACACAAGAGTTAAAATAAGCGCTAAACGAGCGGTATAAGGGCTGTTTGTAACGGCTAAGCCTGCACAAGCAAGCTCCATATTAGCGATATAGAAGTTCTATATCGCCAAAAAGGGCCCAGTTTATACAGGCTTAAGCGTCATATATCGCTAGAGTCGCTTTAATACGAGCTTAAGCGATACAACAGAGAAATGGCTAAGAGATATAATGGCGCGTGTAGAGCGGTAGTAAGAGCTAAAGGAGTTATAATGGCGCGTGAAGAGCGGTAGTAAGAGCTAAAGCAGTTATAATGGCGCGTGAAGAGCGATCGTAAGAGCCAAAATAAGAATAAGAGTTATAAGACACCTATATGCCCCTCTATTAGAGGTTTAAGCGGTACTGTCACTCTAATATGCAACTTAAAGGGTTTTCTATCTCCTATTGATTTGAAATTAGTGATATAAACATCCGAAATTGTATATAATAAAATGTAAAAACATTCTACAAAGTGTGCGGTGTCATAAGTTGTGATGTGCACAACATGGTGGTTAAAAAATAATTATATTATACATATAGCAGTCCTAAAGTATGTTTTTTTACTTGATTACTTGAATTATTTGTGCGAACATCAGTTTACTGTCAAAGTATACCGTAATCTAGTTATATTTTTCACGCGCCCCTCGAAATCGTAAAATCTGCATTGTAAAAATATATTGAAGTGTATTGTAAAATTAAACGTAATCTTGAAATGGTTCACACATGTCAGACAGAGCCTTGTGATAAGTTTATAAATCCATTATATGCAAATTCAAAGTGTGTATGTTGGAAATTATAGTGTATTATATAAGAAAAGTAATATATTAAATCTACATGAATACAAATTTCATCAATATAGCAATGGGGACTTGTTAGAACAGCTTTAAGCATCTACTATCGCTACTATAACTGTGTTAGCGGTAGTATAGCGATATTAATCGCTATTGTAGAACCTAAGGATCTACTATAGCGATAGTAACTGCTTTAAGCATCTACTATAGCGATATTAATCGCTATTTTAGAGGCTACCAGCCTTATTCATAAAAAATCCTTAAATTAGGTTTTAACCATCATATAGTTAAAACGCTATATAAGCCTAAATGACGTTTTAAGAAATGTGTGATTTATAATCCCTCCATAAGCCTACTATAGTAATTTCATTGATTCGACTCGTTATGTTGGCACTCTTGGCAAAATTATAGACAAAATCGTATCCCAATCGCAATATAAAAAAAAGTTTGACAGCAAATGTCAGTAATGAGTGGGAAATCGGCGAAATAGAATCGACTGAATGCAAATACTAGTTTAGATAAATGTAATCTAACTCAAAAAGCCCTTGCATTGAAAAGACGAATCAATGTAACAAAAAATGGGAGTAATAATTTCACAGTTGACTACAATACAAGGTAAGAATACCAATTTATTTACTTATAATTAGGTTATGTGAAGTTGATTCTTGCTTGCCTTTATTGTTTTTAATTAATCTAATCACTGATATATCCTCCTCAGGTATTATTACAAGAGCAAAATATAAGGAAAAATTCCGGATACAAACACCAACGGCTTTAAGATGGACCTTTTGCAAGTAAGTACAATACCTGCCCAAGTGCCCAAGTCAGACATTTTCACAGTAATAATTATATTCCTACAACTAATAACATTAGGTATTCTTATTGTAAACCAGTTATATCTCTCTGATATCGCCTACAGTTAATGCAGTGAAATAATAGTGTACTAACTATACCCAGAAGGATGATATTAAACTAGTGAAAAATCAATGGTTAGATAATGTGCGAAATGTATTGAAACATGCATTAGTAAGGTAGAATTTTATTGTTATTTTCATTCAAAATCCTTATTAATGTCACCATAATTATTGCAGAATATAAGTAGGTATTCCAGATTATGATGCTGTAATGTCTGTAAATTCTATATTATTCAGTCAATCAGTCAGATGCTGACAATAAAAGGCATCAGGCAGATGTACTTACATTGCTGCCGTTTATTGTCAAGAAAATTTGACTACATACTTATGTAATAACTAGTAATAACCAGTGGTGATAGGTATATATACTCGTACCTTAGGATGTTTGTCATTCTCAATTTAATGTAAATTTATAGTTATTATATGTAGTCACAACAATTTCTGCCAATTTTATAGAAAACTTCTATGGAATAATATATATGAAGGCTAAAAATAAAAAAAGTGTTTGTTTAAAATTAATTTAATTAAATTTGTTGCATTCTTTTCAGGTCAGCACATATCATCAGCCGTCATCATCCACTGCCATTATTGAGGCAGTAAGTCGTCAAGCATTAAGCAGGAAAGGGCAACCGGGTCAAGAATCCACACAAATCCAGGAAAAGTCTACCGGCCCCGGACATATTCCAAGCCAAGCAGTCCTCAGCGGCAAGGCAATCAACTGAAACATAAAAAAGAAAAATTAGAAGCTACATAGCCTGATTTTGGTCAAAACTACTGGTTCTGGCCCCATAATACTCTTTAGCTTTGTTTTATTATGGAATTGTATGTTTAATTTTGCTAAATAAAAATATTTTGTTTCATGAAGGTTTTGTAATGATTTTTAATGCTTCTCTCTGGGAGAATCTGTTTATTTAGTGGCATATTATTATTCAAAGCTTAATCTTAGCAAGAGAAATGAAAATGGGTAATTCTGTAAGGTGTTTTGCATACAAATTATACCTATCCATTTTCATTACTCTTAAGTGTTGATAGTTATGCTGCTGTAGGCTAACCTTTTGGTAATAACACATTTATGTTGCAATAATTATAGTTTGCCCAAACTATACCTCTGTGGTTGAATTGTAATGAACAAAATCAGTAATGTATGAGCATTGATTGCCGCTTTAATACTTGTTTTAAAAATACCACTTCATTATCTTTAATTAAAGATGAATGTATATCTATTCCACATATTTTTTTCATATACTACCAGTTAAAGTAAGAATAGTGCAATGTTTAGCTTCAAATTAAATATGTTGACTGACACCATTAGTAAGAAGTTAGGTTAGGTATTGAGTTCATCTAAAGATTGGTTGGAGGCTGTTTTATATCAGGTATGTTAACCCTTTGAACGCCATACGTCAAACTGTAACATATCAATCACACGCAAATTTTACTAGCACAAGTAACCCAATATAAACCGTACTTGAAAGTATGAAGGTTATAATGCTTAGAAAAAATGGAAAAGTAGAAAAATCCACTGCCTCAGGCGAGACTCGAACTCGCGACTCTGGGATACATGCCCATCGCTCTGAACAACATTATGATAGCATGATGATTCTGATAGCATTATGGTATCGTTAGCAGACGTTCTGCTTAATACAAAAATAATTGTATGAAGGTTATACTTGGACTGCTCTTGCTCTCTGCTTGCTCTTGGCGCTGTGAGCATGAGAACTCATGATACCTTTAGGTGTTGTTAGCGTTCAAAGGGTTAAGTATGTTAAGCATAAACTAGATTAGGTCCCAATGGTAACCTATCTGCCTCCTAATAGAAAATCTGTTGCAACTACTTTACTAACTACTTACCTGAGACCAAAACTAACCTAAATAGGTGAAAATTGTTTGCTTCTTATTTCATGACTAATGAAACTTTCGCACTCAGAATCCAACATGATGGCCACAACCACTCTGTAAAGAGTGTAATGGCAAAGAAGAAGAATGAAACTTTAATTTACTCTTTTTATTTGGAACTAGGTAGTTTTGCTCGGTTTCAATATTATGCAAAACTGTCAGTGCGATGAATGGTGCCTACTTCTTTGGCTTGAAAATGATGGTTTACTTATATATTTCTATAAATAACATCCTGACCCCTGACCATAGGCAGTGTAAAGTATATACTATTACGACAAGTTGATAGTAAATGACAAATATGCTCACCCAGACACTTCTTTCTTACCTTATGTTATGATACATATTCCAAAATCGGTTTTCGTAGTTGTACCTATTCACAAGCTCCATTGCCTGAATAGGCATTTTATAGCAACAATTTCACTTCAAAAGTTCACAGTCACTTTAATAGATAGGTTTTTTATTTATTACAATAAATAATATTATTTTTCACAAAACATAAAACTTGTAACGATAGAGTAACTTCCATTCGTAGAAATCTTCTGATTTGTGTTCGATGTCGCTAGTGTCAAAATCAGCTGTTCAATATTATGGCGGCCATTTTGATCCTTATTGAGGAGATAAAGAAGGGTCCTGGGTCATGTAACTTTTCGAACATTTGCAATAGGTTTGTAGAGCTTTTTAGAGATAAATAACGTTTATAAATAACGTTTTTGGGCTTCCGGACTTCAAGTAGGTTTGAAGAAGGTTGTAACTTTTTATGAATAAGGCTGTAAGGATCTACTATAGCTATAGTTATCGCTATTGTAGAGCCTTAGGATTTAAGAAGAGGTTAAAAACTCCTTTACTCATATAAGAGAGAAAAATGCAGGCTATAGTTCTAAATAGGCGTCATATAAAATAAAAAATAAATATATATATATATAAATAGGTGTCAAATAAAATAAAAAATAAATAAAATTATTCCCAGATATACCACTTTAAGAGATAGTAAGGAGTTATAATACTCTACTACGATAAAGGTGGTAAAAAGGATCTCAATATCTCTATTGTACCGCTTTAACCTACGTATTAACACTCTAGTAACTCTTTAAGTGGTATAACGCAGGCTTATAAGTCTGTTGTAACGCTTTAGATTTTATAGAGTTATATGGGATCCTTATACCTCTCTTATGCAGCTGATGCAGGTACAAAAGCGCTGTAATACTCTCGTATACCGTCAAAGCCGTTACTTTGACTATTGTATCGCGATTATACCACCTTAGCCTTTTTGAAGTTATTTATATCCCTTATATACGGCTTAAGGAGTATACAAACTCTATTAAACCGCTGTTGTACAACCTTTAAGCGGTATAATGTCTGCTTATACCTATACTTGGGTCACTATTTACAAAGCCTGTATCAGACCAGTCTTCTCCTATGCCAGTATGGTTTTTGACCATTCCTCAAGGAGGCAACTTAGAAAACTCCAGCTACTACAAAATAGAATACTTAGAGGGGCCGTTGCCGCTCCCCCCTACATCAGAAATCTAGACATCCACAAGGATATTCTCATCCCCTCCGTAACGCATCACATGAAAATGCTAGCAAGGCGTTTTCATGAAAAAGCTGTAGCTAATCCGAACCCCTTAATCAAGGAATCGGTTAGCTACAGCCCAGACCCCTTGCTAGCATTTTCAAATAAAGGTCCTAAGCCCTCGAGAAAAAATATTCAAAAGCGTCGACCTAAGCATATTTTAATTGATGAGGACGACGCTTTTGCTCAAGCCAATGAAGCTGAGATTCGACGTCTTGGCGAACTCCTCAGAGTACGCATGGGCTTCGCGCCCAGACCTCTACCATCAACACCTGGGCTGCCCATCAACAACCCACCTATCATCAGGCCGCCTTCGGGCGCGCTCTCTCCTCTCAACTCTCCTACTTCGGCTCCCCTGTGTGGCGTGTCCCCAAGGTACTCCATCAATACTGCGGTGAGACGCGGTAGGCGGGAAGACCTCCCCGTGTTCCTGCGTCCCCCTGTTCACTATCTCTTTCATTCGTTCATTCTTACTCATCTAGTGCCTGTTCATCTCCAGCTCCCTTGAGCAATCATTCTTCTCCTGTGTGAGATATTTTTTATGTTACCTGTAATTTATTTTTGGTCCCCTCTGGGTGCACTTACCGTAATGGTATGTGGACCCCAGAGGTGACATATCTCCTTATTTATTTATATATTTATTTTTCTGTTTGTTGTATAGTATTGTAAGTATTGTAGTTTATTATTGTATTGGTTTTGTATCAGCTTGTATACAATTTAAGGTTTTGGTTTATATAAATTCAGCTACGCGCACCACTCTCGGTGCGCAATGTACGCTTCTAATCGCAAGCAAAATGGTCCAAAAAGAGACCAGGCTTGAAACATCTGTCCAAAAAAAAAATAAAGTGCGAAACAGGTCATACTAACCGGACGTCATATAAAACGTAGTCTCAGAAACGAAACTTTTACACTTCAATTCTCACCAATGCACCCAAAAATGCACCTATAAAGTATTAATAGAAGTTATTTGAGTAAATTTTTGAAAGAGCGGAGCGTAAGCGAAGCGAAGTTTTTACAAACAACTTCGGACACAACTGTCATCTGGCTACTGGGACGTCTCGGCATTTCGATGGCTTTTTTATTATGAGCGTTTTTTCAGTGATAACTTTAGAAACGTTTTCTAATCGTTATGAAATTTGTTGGGGTTGTAGCAGAGATACATTTTGAGAGTTTATGTTAATGAGCAGGATGGATCGAAGGGTTATGGAGCTAAGAGGCGCGGAACAATCTTCACAAGGGTCTTGTTATATTGGTCAATTCGTTCGCAAGTAAATCGCGAGATCTCAGTTCAACGGGGACTACTAGTTTTCAAATCAGAACTTTTCAATCATAAACTATTTTAAAATATTATACCTATACAAGACACAGTCCGATTTTACGAAGCCGTCTACCGTCTAGCTAGATCCCCAATCAGCAGAAAGTCGAATCAGCAAGATAAGGGATGAACGGCAAAGGATGGCGATAAACCCCTTGAAGACGTAAAGTCGGGGCGAAATACGCCAGGTACAGACTTCTAGAATATTAACTTAGGTCACAGTAGTACTTGTGGACAAAAGGCTCACTCTCTAATACTACATTATTTCCCATATTGTCACCTAGCTTCTGCCAGCGGCTTTGTTTGCGTAGAATTTACAATTCCATAGTAGGTATATTCTTCGCCTATTTTATCCTCTTAAGGATAAATATAAAACTACCCCGAGTCCTTCTCCGCGGTACTTAAACCATCCCCATATATAATTTTATCTAAATCGGTTTAGTGGTTTCAGGTAACACACATATAGAAGAGGCAATAGTACAGATCCTAGGAGTTTATAAGTTAGTTGAATACAAACCTTACATTGAAGTGAATGTCGGAAAGAGGTATATGATGTTCAGGAAAGAAATAGGTGGAAGCGATAACTCTGTCTACCCCTCCAAAATCAATATTAAAAAAAAATTGCTGTTCAGATAGTTAAAGCAAGATTCATATTAAAGCTCACCAAATTCCTCTACACCGTACAGATTTCAAAATGTTGGTATCGATCAGGCCGTTACGTCACTCCCCAGTACGCTCCGTTGGTCCCACAAGATGGATCACCGCTACGCTTCTCTCTAAAACGTACTAAGTCCATGTACCATCCCTTCTTCACAAACTTAAAAAGGGTGCAAGTTACCAAAATGGCTATGGAGATAGGACGTTTTTCTTTAGGGTGCCACGTACGTTTTGAGCTAGCTTTGTAATGTTTGTTCCAGTAGTTGCGAGGAGTTGAGAGCAATTTGAGATGGGTTATAATGGTCTCGATACATTAGCGCATAGACATGGCCTAAATACAAGAACACAAACGTTGATTACGAAAGAACGCTTCCTTGCGGGGTATGAGCTCCCTGTCGAGATATTGTCGAGGAACTACAAGATATTAAAGAGGAGGAGGATGCAACATTGTATTGAGAAGTCTATAAGTTTTTAAGGGTCGGAATCGAAAATGTAACACCCTGGAGTTCCTGGCGTCTATAGGCTACTGTTGCCACCGACGTGTATAAAAAAGAGAAGAGTCAACGCGGTCAGCCTAAGGGTCAGTTGCACTAATCATAATTGACTAACTGAACTTTACTCAGTAGACTACTAAGAAAGAGGTTTCTTAGTACTCAACTAATAGTAAAGTTTAGTATGAGAGGTCATACAATATCATTTAGACAAGTTTTTAATGCCCAGTTCGGTGCACGGCTAGGGCATGCAAATATCGGACGACTCTCAATACCGGTATTGAATCCGATATTAGCCCTCAATACCGGTATTGAATCCGATATTAGCCCTCAATACCGGAATTCCGGTATTAATACCGGTATTGGATGGTGACCATTGAAAAACGTTATTTAAAGGCTAAAATCAGTTAAAAACTCAATCAACCTTAACAGTTAATCATATTTTGTTGTATTTATTAGCTGCAACTTGTTAATATTCATTTCATATAAGTATAGTCGTCTTGATAGATGATTTTTGGTCTTTTAAATTTGTGGTCCAGCAACTGGGTACAGAGCGTTTTATATAATTTCATATCATACCTATATTCTAGTATTACATATCGTTGCTTCGTACAAGGTAATAAATTGCATAACGTTTTTTGTTTTTTTTTTAAATACCACGACGGTGGCAAACAAGCATACGGCCCGCCTGATAAGCAGTTACCGTAGCCTATTGGACGCCTACAACCCCAGAGGATTCACACGCGGGTTGCCTACCCTTTAAGAACCTATACACTCCTTTTTTGAAGAACCTCATACTGTAGCCCGCTGAGAAAACCTCGGCAGGAGTTTATTCCACAGCCGCAGCATTCGTGGGAGGAAATTCTTCTTAAACAGTACGGTGCGCGAGCCACTAGGCTCCAGGGTGTGAGGATGAACACCCTGGTGGAAAGGTGCGGTGATAAAGCTGATGTTTAGGTATTCATTGAAAATTTTTATGTAATTCTAGATAGAATGAATCTAAATTTTTTAAATTTACATTGAGCCTAACTATGGTACAGTGGCCATATTAATCATTGTGTCTAAATGGTGTCATAAATGTTATATTTGAATTGAATACGTATTAAATCACAACTACAATTACATACGAATGTAGGTGCATTTATAATTGGTTTGGTGGTTTAGTAAGAACTGCGATTTTCCACAAAAAATTAGATGGCTATTAGATGTTATTATACGATAGTACTATATACACCAATAGTTTTATACTTACGTCAAAAATTACACTATACCATTTGATTTTACATCAGACGGCATTATGACACAAGTGTATGTTGTTTTTTTTTGCAATTATATTAAACGTTACACAGCTCCTGAAACTAAACGTATTGTTAGACGTGTTTTTCTTTATCTCAAAACCACGGATAACCTACACCACTAGATAGATCATAAGTACGACTCGAGGTCACCATAGATAGGCGCTCCCGTACTAATTTACAGCGCGACCGCTTATTTCAGTTGAGTTAACGTTTTTGATCATTACTAATGTGAATTAAAAATATCCAGGAAAATCAAGTTATAGGGGTTAACCTGGATTGTTATACTACAAAATGGTGTAGAATACTATTGAGATGTGCTGTTCGAATCGTAGAAATTTACGAGTTAAATTGAGCTTATGTGTGGTGACCTCGTGCTCCTTGTAAAAGCTTAATGGTGAGTAGTCTGTCTACTCTGTTTCTCAAAACATAAGCAATCTGAAGATAATTATTTGTTTCGAAAAACAAATGTTATTATTTTGTGATATTACAACTTCCCAAAAAACAAAAGTTTATCGTTTGAGTTCCATTAACATAATTTAAAACTTAGATAGTTTTTGCTTGTTTGTAAGTAGGGGACTACCTATCCAGTATTAAAAATATATAAATATTATTCGATAGCGGACATTCAACAGACAAAACCGTAACATAAAATTTTCAGATGTAAGTTTCGCACGTCTTTGACCTAAACAAACAGATATCATCGGTGAATCTGTCATTAAATAGTTAACAAAACTATTCAAATCTTGTTTTCCTCAAGCTTCGATTGATTACTTCAATATGAGAAAACACATTAGATAGGTACTTAATAAGTAGTACAAGTACGTGCAAGGGTCTACGACATTTTCTTACTGATATTTTAACTGTATTTTTTCTACGGGTAATGATACATTTCGCTGTGTAAAAATAAATTCTGTAAAATGTTCTCAACGGATTTTCTCATTTTACTAGTCGTAGTACTCGTAGTTAAATTCCAAAACATCTTAGGTTCATTTGATAAAAATCGTCAATCAATCGAAAAAATATGGTGCTGATTTTGTATCAATTTAAATGTCCCTGTGGAACTAATGAGCCAGCCATATTTAAACTGAACAAACAAAGATGAAAGAAGATAAATAGTGCAGTAGGTACATGCAAAATAATAATTACTTATAATATTAGACTCAATATCTGCAAATTTGTACTTTTACCCATGAATTTAATCAAATTTACATAAAATTTTACGAAAACTTCCCAATACCGGGATTCCGATATTTCGATATTGGTCCTTAATAATACCGGTATTGAAATATCGTAAATATTGGTCCGAGATTCCGGTATTTCGAGATTCCGGAATTTCGGTATGCATGCCCTAGGTGCACTCAACCCTAAGTCGTGTGATCTTAAGATCTGTGCAACTTTAGACCTATTTTTCTATTGGATTTTTTGCTTTTAAGCCATTTGCCAGATCAAAGACATTCAGCAATACGTTGTAGTTTGAAAGTTCCTCTTTAAAACTACTGAATTTCTACATCGGTTTTTCACTATAAACAAAGTCTGAACGCATGAACGCCAGTTAGAAATGTGGATGATACGCCAAATTGGATTCGATTTTCTACAGTAATGTTTAAATCGCCTGCAATATAGACGTAAAGACGACGATTTGACGATAAAGAATGGAATGTTATAATTGTATGTTAGTAAATGAGGTTATAAACCCACAGATAATTGGTTTCAAACTTCCATCAGTCTTTTGTTTTACAGGTTTTTTGTCTATGGTGTATCGATTTTACATATGTGTATATTATGTTTTTTTTAAGATTCCAGTGCCTACGTTCCACACAATATCGATTAGCAATTTAGTAGGTAGTCGTCACCATTCTTGACGCTCTGTTGACTTCGCAAGATGCATCGGCGGCTATTTGTTGAGGATGAACCGTTTAAAGAGTTCTTTAGATGTAGAAACTCAACTCGAATGTCCGTCAAATAATAAATCAATACACAGGTTGCTTTCGGTTCAATGTTCATGGCACGAAGACTTACAAGTAATAAGAATTTTCGTGTTTCGTTGGTACATTCATCAACCCAAAAGGAATAAAATAAAATTCAAACGGTTCGTAAGGTGTCTAGGGTATGTCTAGCCTTGGGTATGTATGATAGAGAGTATATTATGAATCAGTAATGTTAGGGATTATTTATGAGGTATTTTAATATAACATTTATTTATTTATTAGAAGAACGATATTGATTATAGAATTTTAACTTATTCAAATGTGAAACAACTAAGGAGTTCTAAAATACAATCAGCATCAAAAACAGCACTTTTCCCACTATGAAACACAAATTCAATTAAACGCATTAAGCCCCATTTTAGTAAATCATACTTAATTCTCAATTCCAAATCAAACACTTCACATCAGAATTTAAACATCCGACAACACGGGCCGTATTGCGAGCGCTCCATAATACCCACCACTTAGTCCTAATCATCCGCAAACACAGAGTCCGTCCTAAAAATAAATTATCTGATATTGCCCTTTAACACAGATTGTATAGGCATTCAGATACACCACTCGAAGAATATAATTTGCCAATATTTGCTGTAATTTAGGACTAAAGCTTATTTCGTAGCTCAGCAGTCAACAGATACGTCGCTGTACAATAATAATAAGGTTTAGAACCAATTAATTAATATTATAGAATGGAGTAACCAACTCAACAAATTAAGATGCTTCTTATAGGTACAATAGCATCTTAACAAACTTAATTACGATTACAAACGATTTCGTGCAACTGGAATATAAATGGTTCAAATATGATTTTTATCTATTTATAAGAGTTGACAACTTCTCTTTAGAATAAATAAATACCTGCGTCTGGGAAATCCCTACTCCACAAGTGTTTAAGACTTGCGTATCTCAAACAGAAATTATGTAATCTGCGTCATCACACCCTCCCCGACTTTTTCTCGACTCAATTATTCCGCAGCTCTCGAGATTCGGGGTTTTTTTCCCGAATTTTCAATTTTTCCCCCGGCGGCCATGGAGCGAGAACTTGGCATGTTACACCTCGTATTCCCAATGCACAAAGAGACTCGTCGAACTAGAGAACTATAGTATCATTCAACTAAACTGACGAGCGGGGTCATAAAACTTCTGGTTTACACTTGCACAGCCGTCATATGAGTGAAAGAGGTCGTAATATGACCCCGGTTGTCAGGTTGGTTGGATAATACTATAGTGTACTTTCCCCATGAGCGTTGCAATTGCTAATAATAATTTCTCAGTAGCATCCTGAACCCTGGAATCCAGAAACCTAATTCTATGACTCTAGTCAGGGACGGGTGATATGATTTACTAGGATTAGTTGTAGCAAACTGTCGGTAGCCATTATTACTTGCAAGATTTATAGTTCTCTGCCGAGTTATAATCCAGAGCAACCCACTGTTTCCGCGCCATAAAAAAAAGCCATTTATTTCTCGACCACATGCAAATTGACAGATCTATCATATAAAATTATTTAAAATTTAGTAATGTTTTTTGGTGGTGAGAACCCCTCTATAGGGTGAAGGCCTCCTCCAAGCTTTTCCAAAGCTCTCTATCCGCTGCTGTCGTGAACCAGTCCTGTCCGGCAACAGCCTTTACGCCGAGCCATATGTGGGTCCAAAAAAATGGATAGGTACTAACTATGTTAGACCGATTAAATAATTGTGGCTCTTTGAACTGCTGCTTCTAATAGCTGATTTTTACTACTCGAGCATCAAACATACCTGTTGGACAAGCCGGAGCTAATTTGGTTTGCTTTTTCTTAGAAATCTATAGGAAACGGTGCTAGACTAGAGCTCCCGCTACACGTGTTACACGCGGAGACGAATACCCGTGTACTTAAGACCGACGGTGCTAAGGAGCCGGTTTACACGAACCCGCCGGGATTCGGAAACGTCTCCAGGAAACGTTTCCAAGGAAACGTTTCTCTTAATACCGGCTCGAACGGGTCCGAAGCAGTTAGAACCGATGCAAATAAGGGTTACTATTGAATGCTCTACAGTTGACTACAGATGAGGTTATATGGTATCGTAGGATATTTTAATTACTTATTTAGCTTTAGCCAGCTTCACAATATAAGTAGATATGATATGATTATATATTGAGGTATTCATCGGTATTCAAGACAAAATGAATACCTTCCTACACATAGTTTTGATTGTTTAGAATAAAGTCTAGTGTTGAGTTCATTTTAACAATATTTTATATACCCGTATATAAAATATTTTTAAAATTTAAAATGAACTCGCTTGTAAGAAAAATATCCCGAATGATCACGATGGGATGGGATTTTTTCAAAGCGGAAAGCCAAAATTAATCAGATCAAATAATCCGCTCTATTTTTTGATATTAAGTCATAAACAGATTTTTACGATGCGTGTTTTTCTGAGATAGCATCTTGAACATATACGCAATACAGTAGAAACGACATTAGACTTGCTTAGCGTGTAAGGGTACAAAAATCGGCCAAATATGATCACATGATTTCTGGACGACCTCAAATATGAAAAAATTACAATCAAACTAACGTTTAATATTCAAGTATGTCAATCAATCGATAGTTATAAATTAGCAATATACCTACTACTTATTCGAATACTTATTGCATGTACGTCTTCGTAAAAATATCGATAAGATAAAATTAAGAATATCCACTGATCCGCAGCACTAGTGCAAATTTATTTTGGCGTATTATTTCAATTTTGTGACTTAATGTCAAATATCACAAGTTCACTGTCCATTGAGCGTCATCTTGGTAGACATCTAAGAAATAAAGAAATAAGCACACAAATCAAGCATTGGATGCCATTTTGACAGCTTGCATAGGAAAACGTTTTTTTTAATTATTTTTCTGGCAAAAACATTTCAATATTAGCTTTATATTTGATATTGACACCACAAAATTAATAGTTGTACTGCGATTTGTACAAGTAACAAAGGCGAAAACAGTTATTTTATGTTTGCATTAAATTTATACTGCACCGGTTGTCATTTTACTGACATTGTGATCGAGTTTTCTGATCAAGTTGATCAGGATTTAGGGACAGTGTTTTAGCTGTCATGCCATTTCTCCTTATACTTTAGATTTCTATGGTGTGGTTTAAATGATGTCTGGTTACTTTGGAAACGTCGTATCTCACTTAATTTAACAATTTTTTTTTCATAATCAAAGTGTTCTGTCATAATTCTTAAAGAGGTTTTATCTTTATTGGTTTGTTTGTGTAAGGTGACTATGATTACAGATAATAAAATTTATAAGTAACAACAAAAGGTGAAAAAAATAGAAAGGCGTTATTGTTTCACTTAAACATGATGGCGATGGCGGCTGATTCATTAGCGTGTATTAATTGATTGTGTAGGGTTGTTTCTGCTCACGTCTCGTGAATCATCTTGTATACAATGATGTAAAAGTTTCTAGTTTCATTGCTGTGGACTCCACAGCAATTAAACTAGAAACTTTTACAAATATCTTAGGTATTCATTATTATACTATATTAAGAGTTTATAAAATCATCATCATCATCAATTGAACTGTTAGTTTTATCTCGTCCTTGGTATTCACTACCATGAGATAAGCGGCAGCGGCAAAAAGAACTAACCACCAATTTAAGACGCCTTATCAAAGTACCATGCACAGGTGTTTTTAACAAAGAACCAATATTACTTATGCTACTTTGGTTATCGCGCGATAATATAACTTATTCAATTAAGCTTAGATCCTAAAACAGGTAAACTGCTAGTTGACTTGGGTCACTTTGAGATTAGCGTTCAGGTAATAAAATAAAATGCAGATTTTACGACACCCTTTGGTGCAAACGTGTAGATTTCCAAATCATAATGGCCACCTATTTTAAGCTCAATGTGGTTGTAATAAAGTCAACACATCTGTATAAACACAAGACCTTAAGCGGCACGATTTTAAGAGGATTTACTTAATCTATAGCATAGTAAATGTTTCCTTTTGTTTTGACGCCACGCGGCCTAATTTCACTGTGATACTTAAAGGTAGAAGGAACTTTCAATATAATTTAAAAAAAACATGCCTAAGATATTGAGTTTTAGTATGGCTTCAGTTTTCCACTTAGTCGGTCAGTTGGATAATACAGTCTTCCCGAGTTAATCTTACCATTTTAAAATAGTGTTAGTTGTTTTGTTAATTTTTTCAGATATCAAGGTAATGTGGAGTGTATTTAGTAATAATGGATATTCATGTTATGAGTACATCATTTATAATGTATATAGTGACATAATTTAGTGTCCAAAATAATAAATTACTTGTTTTCAGGATGTTTCGAAATGGAAACAAATGGTTGATAATTTTAAAAAGGACTGTTCTGTTACTTCTGATGCTCATAAGTTTAAAATAGTAAGTTGTACAATTTATTAGTAAATGGTAGTAATCAATTCATAATAGGAAATGTTTGTTGTAGTGTTCTGCCTTTTCGCCGAACTTTTTTTGGCCGAATTTCATTTGCTAACCAACATTTCGCTGATGATTCACTTTAACAACTAACTATTGGCAAAATTTTGTATGATAACGTTTCATTTGGTAGAATTGTTTTAAAGCTGATTATTATAATGACTCAAACCTTTTGGGATACTTATCATTTGTCAAATCTATCACTAGGCCAAGCAACTATTAAAGAATAACGTTTCGTTAGTTAGTATATTAACAACAGAAATCTCATATGTGACGGACTCCAGTTAGGTGCGACGACGAGCGAAGCGAAGAGGAGCGTATTAGATCTACCGTGAGCAAACAGTGCACGAAGCCGAGCGAGCGAAGCGAGCGTGCGCTGCAACGGCTGGCGAGTGCCAGAATCGACTTTTTAATATAAAAAATATCCTAAGCAATAAGTCTAATGAATAAACTATTGTATTAAAATAATAATACCTGTGTATAATTTGCCCACAGTGAAAATGGCATCCATACGAAATGAATATTACGCAAACTAAACCATTCTATACTCGAAAGGCAGCATTTAGAAAAGTGACTTTATAAAAACAGGCCAAACGTACAGTTGGTAACTGAGAGAAATAAAACAAAATCTTTTGATAAGTTGGCACATGATCATTCCGCGATGTGGAATAACGCGAAAAGTTTATTGGGAACTGATAATCGGCAACACAATTTTCAGCGTCAATTTAGAGAACCGTTCGTTGTACTAGGGTAAATAAATCGGGTATAAAATGTCCAAATAATATACTACAGCTGGTGTGCATTGTAAGTTTCAAATTAATTTTCTTGCCCGGATTTGAATACCTAACCAAACCATCCTAACCACCGCCGCAGACCACTATCTAATTTTAATTAAATATAGTGTTTTTTATCAATAAACAACTAGTACAAAGAGCTCAAAGAGGACCCAGTGTGTTGACGACGAGGGACCATCTTGTTCCTTTAGCCGTCAACACAGTAAATCCTCCTTTTTGTAAAGGGTCGGCAACGCGCATGTGGCACCTCATTAGTTGCAGGCATCCATAGGCTACGGTAGCTGCTTACCATCAGGCGGGCCGTATGCTTGTTTGCCACCGTCGTGGTATAAAAATAATAATTACCTGAACCTTTATTTTAAAGTACGGAGACACTATTAATTCGATGGAATAAGTATTGAGTATAACGAAGTAATATTTATATTGCTAAAACGGCAGAATTGTTATTTTAATATAGGTATGAAATAAAACAATTAAAAACGGATTTTATCGCGTGTATTGAGTTTAAATTACATCCCGACGTTTCAAACACTTTACAGCGTTCGTGGTCAACGGGTCGACCCGTTGACCACGAACGCTGTAAAGTGTTTGAAACGTCGGGATGTAATTTAAACTCAATACACGCGATAAAATCCGTTTTTAATTGTTTTATTTCATGAATAACTATCGCGGCAACCGAAGACAATATTAATATAGGTAATTCATCCTTTATCTATTGAAAACAAACCCGTGCTTCTACCTGCGTGAAAAAAAGGTTCGTTCAAATTAACCGTTAACTAAATTTCAACTCTATGGACTCGCAATAAGATTCAACATGACTAAAATTCCCTAAGCTACCACATGTATTGATTAGTAGCTCTTAAACGTCTGGACTCGTATCTCTGCGACTCGTCAAGGACGTTTCGAGATCCGCGTGTATTTAAGGAACGTTGCTTCGGCTACACGTTTACTCGTGGAAACGGATCTTAATTACACGTTTCTTTATTACACGTGGGAAACGGGCCAGAAAACCGTGTTCGTGTTACTCAGAAACGGATCTTGGAAACGGGTACCCGAAACCCGGAATCGACCGCGAGCCCTATGCTAGACTCCCTCAAATTATGCAAGCCCATCCGGTAAATATTTTGTACGAGAATTAGCGGTAATTTATCGGTTTCCCGGTATAGTTATAATATTATACCGGTATGCTTTCCCTAAGTCAGTGCACATTAAGTAAAATATTCACTGGTTCCCTTGAGCGTTTGGTTTGCAAGCGATCACAAGAATACACCAAGAACGGTTTTACGACATGCTTCTTGGATTAATGGGACAAGTTCGTACGGCTTGATTACTGTTGAAAGGTGTTAAAAATTAATGCCATAATGTGACGAGTTTTACACACCTGCAGTGTGTTTTCAGTCCCATTTATTCGTAACAAGGGAAACTAAAATGGGTCTATTTGTATAGAAATGTATATGCCAAGCAGTGGCGTAACTATAGGGTGGCAGAGCTGGCAAAATGCCAGGGGCCCTTGGCCTAAGGGGGCCCCCGGCCGGAGGGGACAAGACTAAAGGAGGATTCTAACATGTTCTATAAAAGGGACCCATACTATGAATTTGCCACGGGCCCCACTTAGCGTAGTTACGCCACTGATGCCAAGTTATCAATTTCATTGGTCTTGATTTACAACCTTTACAATTATTAGTATTAAGTGTAACAATTATCGGTAATTTACCGGTAATTGCTTAAGAATTTTTACCGGTTTGAATGTACTATCTGGAGTATAGATGTCTCCTTTTTGAGTTCATTGTTACATTGTAAGATTTGTAAGTAGTGAATAAGGCGCAATCGCCATCAATGTTTAGATAATCACTTAGTTATCGACGTGATCAACAACCTAGTAGTTCAATATATTTTACAAAGACCCAAAAATACCAATATACATATTAAGAACCCATTAAAAAATAACCTTCTTCTTCCTTATTCATCAATCGATTGAAAACCTTTGAGCACACAAAAGATTAATGAGGATCAGTCCTTCGCCGGATCCCGGACGGTAATCGCAAACATTCCGGAATACCCGGACCACTCCTTAATCGAATCAACAAATTGGGCATGTAATGGGAATCGATCCCGAGACCGTTTGCAAATCAGTCTTGGCACGGCTCCTTAGGACGCAAAGTGCCTGCAATTTTCCGTTCACAGTATTCATGTAAATTTTTCGTTATTTTATTTGTAGGTACAAAGACAGTGGCAAACAAGCAAACGGCCCGCCTGATGGTAAGGAGCTACCGTAGCATATCGACGCCTGCAACTCCTGAGGTGTCACACGCACGTGCGCGTCAGCCATCGTAAACACACCAATAACAAATTACTAACATTTATCCAAAAAACGTAAAAGGCACTCTGTATAATTATGTCATCAGAAATCGTCCATATTCTTGTTTTTTTCATGTAAGCAAATCCGCAGGCAAAACGCAGCAACGTAAAATTCAATAATTGCACGCAGCTACTCAATTAAAGCCTTACAACTGCGAAACGCACACATAATTCGCACTTACATCACTATTTGAATCGGAACCTTAGTGTCATACAAATAAGGTTCACAACCGACAGTGACACAGTTTCAGTACAATGAAATCATGATGAAAATTGAACCTTGTCTGAATATAGTTTAGGTGGATTTCGGTATGAAGGTGAATATCGAACACCCCAGACTGAGTGGCGACTGAATACGCTAGCCAGGCATTTCGCGATTGTAGGGCTCATGTAGTAGTCAACGCTATGTTTAATACCTTATCACAAGGGTATAGGGTTTATATTATAAACATATCGTTGATAACTTTTAAAGAATGTAGGTACTAGTTATTTCTGCTGCTTACAATGCTTACACTTCTTACTCTACATATGTATAGGTATAATTTCCTACTTATTCTATAGTGGTAGACTCTGGTCCGTTTGTCATGTGTGTTAACATATTCAATAAGTTACCAAAGTCAATTCAGGAAGAAACTAACATACATACATTTAAAATAAAGTTAAAACGATATTTAATCAGTAAAGTATACAATTGTATAGAGGAATTTCTAAGTGAGTAAGTTAAGCCGTTTGTTGGCCAAGCCACATGTTGATTACTTAAATATTTAGTAGTCTGGTTTATTGTTGTATAATAATAGATGGATAAGTTTTATTATGTAGCTATACCCTTGCAGGGTTCATGTTGATACCGAAACTAGCCTTTAAGATCCTTTGTACACATGAAACGCAATAAAGAATATGAATACGAATATTTTAAACATACCAACGACAAACGTCATACCCATATTAGAAAGCTCGAAATGCTGAATTACCTGAAAAAAAAACAAGTATAAGTAATCAGATCACAGTTTAGTATCAGCGGTATCCGTCATAATTTTACAGATCCGTGTATGTTTGTAATAGTCCATTAACGCTATTCAAAAAGTAACACGTTCTAAAGATAAAACAAAAACCAAAATATTGGTTCGACCGTTTTACTATCTAGTCTATGGCAAGTTGTCATTTTGCACGTAATAAAAAATATTGAAATCACTATATAGTAGTGGAGCCCACGACACTGAACCTAGTTCGATAAGTCTCCTAGATGAGATATATATAAGACGCGTCTTTAATGGGGGAACACGAAATGTTGATGCGGCAATGCAAAAAAAGTGGAAAGTGTTATACACTTTTTTGAGTGGAATTTAATAAAGTTTCGTTTACCATACACATTCATCGCATAATGATAAAAATTTTTGTAAGCGTGCAAAAAAACTAAAAATGTACTTTACATGATGGCAACCGACTCTGTTGGTCCTCGAAGCTCTTGTTTTCAGACGTGCATATTCGGATCCCAGAGAAAATAGGTGTCCAGTTTCATTGCTGCCACTATTGATTGACCTCTAATTAAGAGCAAAAAGGGGGGGTTAGGGTTTTATCATCAAATTATTTAGTCTTAGTGATTTATTCTTCATACATTTTAGAAAATTTGCATTGCATGGCACTGGCGTGTTGATTACAGACCTCCTGGTGTATCTTTCATTGAAATCCGCGCAATAGTTTAGGCACCAAGAAAAAAACATGATTTCATATTTGGTGACCTCTTGCTGCCGCCATATTGTTTTTTTTTAGATATATAAATGTGGATTCATTGTTCAGATCAAGTGGAATTAAGGGATATGTCACTTGTAGAAATCCGCTTAGCATCCTATTCTACAGGCTGTATTCAGTTTTCAGTTTTGAAACCATTACCTTACTTACTGTTTTTGTCGCAGTCGGTTAAAATGTTGATATTGGTGTAGCTGGCATACAAAACCATAAATAAACATTAACTTTGTATTCTCACAAGTTTCATATCATGTGAATATCCCCTGGAAAGGCATTGACGATACACTTCACTTCCTCAAGTGACATCTCTAAGGAGGTGCATTTTTCAGCAAAAGAGTACGCATGTTTCTATGTAGAATTTAATGAGCTTTAATATTGTCCTAGATCATATTTTCATACAGTGCGTAGATTCGGAGGGAAAAGCGAATTTCTTCAGGATGGAGTACATTTTCCAAGGTGCTGGTGGTTCCTCGAGGTCCTCAAATATAAAATGGTGTGGACAATAAAACGGGACCTCTAATCAACATACTCACCAAATTTCAAAACTGTCCGGCGGATTTCGAGTTTTGTCGTATTTTGATTGTGTTAAAAGTAAGAATATCCTAATCAAAACAAGAAGAATACGATACCAATGAGGGTTTCCGCGATTGAGATTTTCACTAGATAACAGCACCGTGACGACAGGTCTTTTTAGCAGTAGCTGTCAAAATCCACTAATCAAAAAATATATGGTTAAACATGATTGGTGGATTGTGACAGCTAGACCTGTCGCCACGGTGCTGCCATCTAGTGAAAAACTCGATCGCGGAAACCCTCATTATGCCCTTAAATAGATCTCCAGCATTTTTGTTACATTCTGTATAGAACGAGCAACAATATAAAAGAGGTACATACTCAAACAAGATTTATTGAAAATACGGCTCGTCAAAATTTGTTAACGGTTAGTCTTATACAATAATAAGTAGAGATCGGATTTTAGGGTGCAACATGGCGGAATACATACATTTATTGTGAAAGTAGTTGTTTTAAACGTTATTAAAATATATTTTATGTATTTAAAATAAACATCGTGACTCCTAAAATCCTGAAAATTATCCATATTAGCATAATTTTTGAGGTAATTGTGTATCCCTTGAATTGATCGGTGAATATATATTTATATCTGTCAATAAAAATGTCTCGACTGGGCCCCATTGCCCATAGTGGCAACATCGCCATCAAAAAGGCATTTTAGTAAGAGTCACATTAGATTTTTTATTTTTATTGGTATGTATAAACTAGGTGAATTCCAGAAAATGTTAAAGAACATTTTAGTTTCAAAATATGATGTGGAATACACTGATAAATTTCTTTGAATCTAGCACCATTATCTATTAATCAGGTTAATGCGATTTCATAGAAGCTCAAAAGTAGACACGCTTTTGGATTTGCTGTTCTTTTTCGCCCTCATGAAATATTCATATACGTGATGACCTCATTTGCACACTCCAAGTATTTTTAAGCGCGCACTATACAGGATGTAAAAAAAACACTGGTGATCAGTTTAAGATACGACATTAGTATATTGTCTTTGATACGACTTAGAAAAAAATAAGAAAATCTTTTTGAAAAAAAACTTAAAAAATCCGGTTTCTACTACGATACGACAAGTCTCCTAGATTTCCTTTGTTCTTCGAAGCAGGGGAGGGGTAGGGCTACACGATAATGTGGTGCTGCAAGCCCCCGTGCGTGGCCTTGTCAGTGGCAGCAGCATCAAAAGATTGTAGATGTATGAAAAAACAAAACGCCTCGAACAAAGAGTTCCCTCGATTTCTCCAGGATCCCATCATCAGATCCTGACCTGGTTACAATGGGACCAACTGTCAAGTATACTCTTTCAAACCAAAAAAAATCCAAATCGGTCCAGCCGTCTTCGAATAATCGTTGAACATACATAAAAAAAATAGCAAAAACAAAGACCTCAACGAATTGTGAACGTCCTCCTTCGAACGGTTGATAATTGGTTTTTCCCTTCCCTACCAATATATCAAAATTTACAAAAAAAAATTCACTTATAAAGACATCCATAAACGGACATGTTTATAATTATCCCCGTATAACCCACAATTTCACAAATTACGACCTGTCACCAGTATTTTACCAGTTACATGGGGGCCTAGCGGTAAACATTTGTAAATTCCTCAATTATTTTTAACTATTTCAGTATCATTTGTTTCTCGTGGTTCCCCTTACTTCACCGTACGCCATATGTCTATAATGGCCAAACAACATGACACGCAAAGTGTTTATAGATAGACAAGACAGATGGCCCACTTTGCTTATCTATTTCCTATTCCTATAACTAATTACTGTCCTAGTCAACTTAATGATAAATTTCCACCTTATTTCGATGCAATAAGGCGAAAGACGTATACTTACAAGGACTATGATAGCGTTTTCGTCGTTTATCGTAATGCTAATAGATAGGTTCGTCATGTTTTTAAAGTAATGTCAATTCGAAATAGAGTAACTGATCTGTCCAGAGGACCAATGAAAACGCATCTCATCAATTTGAGCGCAAAGTAAAATACATATATGTAGGCCTAGGCCGTTTTCTAACTTTAAAACACGTGTTAACACGACACAACTCCAATGCATTAAGGGGCTGACAACAGCTAAATTCCCTCCCTATCTTATTCAGCGCGAGTGAAAGAGAAACACTGTGTTATGATTAGTATGGAAGCTCATTGCAAATTTTACAAAACAATGAATTAAAAAAAAACGACGCATTAATTGAGAAATATAAGACAACGAAGTTTTTAGTATTAGTGTGGTGGAATTTTGTCCTTAGTTACAGACGTATAAGTCAAGAAACTAAAGACATACAACTGTTTAAAGCTAATTTTAAGATGTAACTTTGGAATTATTTTCTATCGAGCCCATTTCGTCCAATCGTGTATCGGACGCAACGAAGTTCTTCCAAATATAACGAATATTAACATACATTTTTTTTACTTTCTCAAAACAAGTAGTTATAGCTGAAACACTGTTTGAGTAAAGTTAATTTGAAGGTCATCGGGTGTTGTCAGCCTCTTAACTAAAAATACAGCTAGCGTCTAAACGTCTGAATCAGGAATATCAGTAAAGACTGTATTGACAATTATAAGGACAAGTGAAATGTGTAATAACTTTTTAAAAGTTTATTATTTTGCGTATGTTTTGGGCATTTGGTTGGAAGGCCTTTTTAAACGTTTTAGTATTGACTAAGACACCTGTAACTTTTGCTTTCGGGCGACTTTTCGTCGTTTGCTTCGGACGTTTCTCATCAGATTCGGACAACGTTTACTGTGACCAGTTTCGACGCTTGAGCCAAGTTTTTATTTATTTTTTTACGGAATCCGCTTCCGTGAAGCTTTGCCGAAGTTTTCTCTTCATGATTGCCCATCACGTCCTCGATGGGACGTACCTAAGGGTAATTTGGCGGATTCATATTCTTAGCAGCATGACGCACGTCGTGGGTTTCCATCCACTCTCTGATGCAGGGGGCACAGTGGCAACTAGCCAAATCGGGCCAAAATAAAGTAGAGCCCCTGTGGCGTCTAATCAGTGACAAAATTCATTTTGTCCACACTTCTTTATGTAAAGATTGGCAGTCATCGTGGAAGTAGTGACGAACGCCGTAGATTTCATACTGCATTCGGATATTACCTACCACACATTGTCTTAGATCCAAATTTTCCGAAAAAAATTGACGTTTTGTTCTTATTCAGGTGTTCTCCTTTGCGAATAGTAGAGTACTACAGGCCCGGTAGAACAAAAAATCCAGTTTGAAGGGGTTTTCGTCGCTTAGAATTATGCACTGTTCATTTTTAAGTAAAACTGTGTCATATAAATTTCGAAGACGGTGTTTAACTTTTGCAGCCGATTTTGGAGTTGGTTTGGCTTCCGTTGCTTCCGAGGGCTACCCAGTCGTTGCGATTCTTGGCCCTTTGAACCATTCCTACAGAATTTCTCTACTTTTTTCCACATATCTTATTGAAGCACTGAGTGAGTTTTTGATTTTTCGATGTATCTTTGAGTCGATATTGCGATTATTCGAGCCAGTTTTTCGACGATTTTTCGACTTGTCATTAAAAGAGAAGTCTTACCCAAACTTTTTAATGCAATTTAAATCGCAGAAACACACACCCTCACGATTTTAGCGATCTTTCTCATGGACATACCGTTTTCTCGTATGTATTTGTCCAAGAGTATTTTTCGTTGCTCCTGTGTATGGCCTCTCAGTTTATGAAATCAAAAGTGATCCGAAAAAATAATTCTAGTAATTGATTTAACATCATATCATCTACAACATAATAAATAATTTATGTTTTTAAAGCAAATAAAACAAAAAATGACGGCTTGTTGCAGTTGTCCTTATATTTGTCAATACAGTCTTATCTGCTAGAAAATTATTTCGATACAAGTCCAATACAACTTCAACATTGGTTGATTATTTGTTGTGTGTTGGAGTTATGTTTGAGATAGATTGTACATATTTTTAATGTATTGTTTATGTATTTTAAAATTAGAATACGGCACCTAGTACCTAGGTATAAACACGCCATAAGTATTGGTACGACTTAGCAAATATAAATTTGCAACTAGACGGTTTTGAACGTGGGTCCAAAGTCCTTATTTTTAGATCAGAGTATCTGGCAGCTGTTCACCGGCGGAGATCAAAGAATGCGTTAAACCCTTGAGCAATACAGTTCCTAGAGTTCTGCGTTCGATGCAGTATTACGGGTAATCATGTAATTAATTAGAATGTATCATTTCCATACGTTTCTGTTGAGAGAAAGGAATGCCAAGTCATGAATGATATTTAAAGGTTGCCACATACTGTCTTTGTTTCCATAAAATTACGCAATGTTTTTCGTTCTAAAGGCCCAGCTGATAGTATTACGATGAAACTCATTTGCATCAAATTCAGTTAGCAACACAACATAAAACTGTTACGTACCAATCAATTTGTGACTATAATAACCTCATTAATGCCATCGATGCAGTTGCATTTGTCGATGTTAATTATTTTAATCGCGATACGGGCGGATAATGTGTTGTGTTATTTATTTTATCTACACTCATATTGTAAGTTCTCTACAACGTGTTCGAAAACGGTAGGCAATGGCTAGCATTACCACAACCGATTTTACTATGATAAGCTTTTTATCTGTGGCAGTAACGTAATTTTAACTTTACATGCTCAACTATTGATGTGATATGAGTTTTGATAACATAATGTACACCTGCACCCTCCCGCGCATCCGCCGACAGCCCGACACGCGCCCGCTCGACCGCCGGCACAATCGAGTTGGCCATGGCGGTGCAATGGCGGCCATTCTATGGTTTCCGAATACGGCATTTAGAATAAATAATATGAGTGTAGATAAAGCAGTGTATGCAACTGTACGTAATTAGGCCTTAAAACACTCGTGTGATCTTATTATGAAATTCGCCTGCAGCTCATTTCATAAAACCACACTCATGTTTTAAGGACCCTTATTACGTAACAGTTACATAAACTACTATATCGTGAACCGTTATTTTGTCGTCGTTAAGCTAAACTGGTGTAAGTTATGTTGTAGGGTTAATTAAATCATCATCCTCTTGCCCTTATCCCATTTACTTGGGGTCGGCGCAGCGTGTCTTTTTCTTCCACACCTCTCTATCACCCGTCATCTCATCACTCACATCCTTTCTTTTCATATCATCTCTCACACAGTCCATCCACCTTTTCCTAGGTTTGCCTCTTCTCCTACATCCTTCCACATTCATTCTTAATACCTTTCTCGTAACATGACTTTCATCCCTCCGCATAACATGCCCGTACCACGCTAGGCGATTCGCCCTTAATTTGTCAGTTATGAGGGTTAATTAAATGGGTCTTTTAAAAAGGCATAACTAATTTATCGGATGAAATGCTGGTTGTCTAATCCGTCCAGCGTCCATTTTAAAAACACCGGTTTAGCCATTTTAAAAACCACTGAATTTTCATAAGCTGTGTACGAAATATCATTTAACCATATCATCCTCAGTCGGTTTTTGGAGAAGAAAAACGACAAGAGGAAAATGAATCTAATACCAATACAGCCTAGTTTCTCCACTGGGACTAGAATCCTAGTACCGGATTCTAATTTTAAAATACATTAACAATACAATAAGAACACAACCTATTTCAAACGTAACTCCAACACACAACAAACAATCAACCAATATTGAAGTTGTATTGGAGTTGCGTTGGAATATTTCTCAAGCAAATTCTGATATTTCTGATTCAGACGTTTATGCCGTAGCTGTATTGCGTTGTTAATGCATTGGAGTTGTATTGAAGTTGGATCGTGTCTATACATACGTGTTAAAGTTAGAATATTTGAAAGTAACATCATTAGCAGCAGAGGGGGTGGTGCCTCTGCTCTCTGCTACCAATGCTAACGAGCGTTTCCTCAAAAAATCAACACTTTTAAAATTGTGTTATTTTTTTGTACATTTTATGTTCCTCTGATTATAATAAATAGCATAAAAATGGCCCAAACTTATTTTTCCTATTATCCCTTTCCTATATATTTTGCATGTAAAGGTAACACAAGGGAAAGTACCAAAAATGTATGTAATCTTATTTATTGCTTCATCTGTAACAGAACGTCCATAGCGCTCAATTCCCATCGGCATTTCAAATTTTCGACCTATTGAGTACTTTTACTATGGCCTATAAAAAGGAAAGTCAAATTTGCTCCGGCTTACCTATGAATATTTTTGATCCGCTACTGTCAAGGTATTTTTTTTTATACCACGACGGTGGCAAACAAGTATAGGGCACGCCTGATGGTAAGCAGCTACCGTAGCCTATGGACGCCTGCAACTCCCTGAGGTGTCACATGCGCATTGCTGACCCTTTAGAAAAAGGTGGATTAACTGTGTTGACGGCTAAAGGCACAAGAGGGTCCCTCGTCGTCAACACACTGGATCCTCTTTGAGCTTTTTCTTTTTTTAATTTTATATCATTTATAACAAACCAACAATCTCCTAATTAATCTGCACGACAGATCTACGGATTTGGACTAAAATCCGGTAAAATCGGTAAATTTAGGTGGTAAATTTTAAAGAAACAACAGCAATTTATCTTACCAACTCCGTCCGCTGACACTGATGTAGTGATGTATTAACATCAATAGTTTTCGCGAAACAAAATGTGACAAATGAAGCTCGAAATAGTCGAAATGCATTTGTACTGATTTCAATTCGATCACAAGTTTAAAAGAAAATGCATTTAGACCGATTCCAATGTTCCCACGATTGAGATGAATTTAAAAAGAAAGTCGATGTTAAGTTTTTGCTCTCTGCTATTTCTTTGTTTGAAGACATTTTCCTTGAGGAATAAGGACTATTTTTGCATGGCCAGCTCGTTATTATAAACAAAGGGGCTTGAAACATTGTAGCACTAATGCGATACGAAAGGACTTATGTACGTTTATACACCGTGGACCTTGTATATCGAAAAGTCCAACAATTAGTTTCCTTATTTTGTGTTATGCAAAGAGCGTTTATGTATGTCACGTAATATAACGGACAGAAATTGATAGCAGCAAATTATACACTCCAGTGGTAAGTAACAATCTTTAGTCATGATGGAACGACCAGATAAATGAAAAATGTACAAATGTATTTAGCTTGTCAGACGGTATAAATAGATGTAAATACATATATATGTTCGCGCCATTTCTTTGTCATTTATATCCGACTGCTGTATCTTGAGAGTATGTATGTATGCCTAACTCTTAATTGGGACGCCCTGTTCTTACATTGTTTGATGAATTACAACTTGTGAGGTGTCATTAGATTCGTCTCGCTTGTGGGAGTGACAGAGTTATATCCTACAAAAAATTGTGTTAATAATTAAATCGCTTGTGAAGGCATACCGCACCGCAGATAAGTTTTTTTTTTTTAATTTAACTTGTTAAACACGTTAACAATTGTTTGATTACTGCGGGCCCACGGTGTATCCACAATATTCTTAAGCCCCGTCATCCATTGGCACACCGGTATAATAGGTAAGGTATACACCGGGTTTACGATACTAATTAATGGCGCCATTATCCTTTACTCAATACTGTCAGCTGGTACCGGTTTCTGAAACCGGTATTGTGCGAGCTATTAAGAAGACAACTACACTGAAGAGAGATGAAAAAGGGGCATTTTGAATGGAACTTTACAGAGTGATCCTTTTTCATTTGTTCTTGGGTGTAACTGTTTTGTTAAATCTGATACGATGAGTATCTCGCTTGTAAAGGACTTATGTTTTATGTTATATCAACGCGAGTATTTACTATTTAGTAAAGACATATGTGGTAGTCCACACCAAAAGAGACCATTTGGCGGCAGGCGCTTACTGTGTACGTTTATCGTGTTCAAGCAATAAAAGCGTATAACTAATAATGCCCTGGTTACACCTACCGAGTACAGTGGCGAGTCAGTGCTCTCGACCGAGTGCTCGCTATGTGTAAACACATCGCCGAGTACTCGGCCGAGTAAATGGGCGAGACAGTCACTCGCTCCCCAATCTTTTTACTAGGCCGAGTGCCCACCCCCGCGCTCCCCGCACTGACTCGCCGATTCGCTCGCTGGGTGTGAACAGTGCGCTCGTCCTGCGCACTCGCCACTCGCCTACCTTCGTTTTAAAGTTTATGCTTATATGTTTAGTGATTAAAATAATTAACTAGATAGCCGGTAGTCGTTCTTTATAAAAGTATATTAGAGAGAGAAAAATGGCTAACAATAGGTGGATGTGGAAACAACAATAAAATTAATTAATGTGTATAAACTCTATGTATAATTTCAATGTGTATAATTTCCAGTCCAAGGATTATAAAAATAATCCGAAACGAGACGCAGTACATCTAGCCATTCTAGAGGAAATGAACATAGTAGGTTTTTAATTACAAGATGTTAAAAATAAGATCGACATACAGCCAAGAAATAAAAAAACCGGCCAAGTGCACGAAGGGTTCCGTACCATTATCTATAAAAACGGCAAAAAATCATGTCTGTTGTATGGGAGCCCCCTTAAATATTTATTTTATTCTGTTTTTTTAGTATTTGTTGTTATAGCAGCAACAGAAATACGTCATCTGTGAACATTTCAACTGTCTAGGTAACTATCACGGTTCATGAGATACAGCATGGTGACAGACGGACGGACGGTGGAGTCTTAATAAAAGGGTCCTGTTTTACCCTTTGGGTACGGAACCCTAAAAAAATACTGAGGTCTTGAAAAATAGTATTTGTAGCGCCAAGATCAGGTCTCCTTAAAATCTATGGTCTCGTCTCGTCCAAATACGATTTTTCATCTGCTCTAACAAGTCCATCCATTCCTCTATGAGGAGTGTTATTAGCAAGTTTATATATTTTCGAATGATATTTTTGCGATTCATAACCTTCCGTGCACTTCGTTACTGAACACGCTGACTGACTCGCCACAAAATTCAAAAACGCGTGTAAACAGTCACTCGGCCATTTTACTCTCTCGGCCGAGTGGCATTTTGCTGTCTCGCCACTGTACTCGGTAGGTGTAACCAGGGCATAAGCGTATAAACCGCGATTAGAATAGGATGGAGAATATGAAGATAGCTATCAATCCATATTAATTTTGACGTAAGTAATGGCAAATCTGTCTAAACCTATTCTCTTCTGATTCAGACTAGCACATATTGATTTATTATGTATTATGTATTCTACAAGATGTGACCTAGAACAAATTTTGTGCGCCATGTTTGGCGGTTGACAGCTATGACTGAATCAAAGCGTAGTATAGACTTGTAGTGATTTTCACTACAACTTTTGGGACAACAAAATTCTTAGGGATGTCATCTCCTGTTACTCAATGAGCACATATATTAAATCTAATACCGGTTAGTCATATTAGCCTAAAGATTTGTAAATATTACGAAGGTTTGCGGGCAAGTGGGTGGCGGTCATGAGACTAAGCAAACCTTTGATGTACGTCAAAATACCGTAATGTAACGTTTTTTTCTTCACTTTTTCTATTATGGTATCTTGTGGATCTTAACTGTAAATTAACAAATGTTGTTAACAGTTGTAGTTACAAATTTAGACATAATTGTTAACCTGTATTGTATTAGTTTGTAATTTGTTACTGTTCCTATATCAATAAAATAAATAAATAAAAACCGACACATCACGGAAAAGCGCGACTATTATAAAACGTTCGCATATAATTCGCGAATGTGTAGTCCTAATACAACTTACGGATTCGCTTAGTTGAACGATTGTCAATGACGGGGGTAAACAATGTATAACCGCGAACCACTTCGTTCATCGAATCGTCTATATGCATCACTCTTTTTCAAATATGCAAGAGCGATAGAGACGGGGGCAACGAATTGATGATTTTCGAACTTTGCGGTAGGTCGCCGTGAACATTTAAATTCGAAAATTGACTATCTGCGTCTTTATCGCTCTTGCTAATACGTGCGATAGAGAGGCTGATGGACGAAGGACGAACAAAGTGATGAAAGTTTTAGAAAATTGTCGATACTCACAGGAAATTTTGCCCGAACCGAAGAACTTTATCCCCCTTGGAACACGCTTGGCCGATCTTTAAATATTTAAACCGCACCAACACGCACAAAAGACCAGCAGAGCCGTATCTCGATCTATAAATTACCGGGCATAGTGTAGCCAGCGCAGTTTTAACGCAATTACGTCATTATTATGCATCCGGAATTAGGGTGTCAACCTGAGACTTACGTGGTTATTAGGACCGCTCTCCTTTTTCATCGACAAATGAGGAGAAAGTCTCATTAAAGTGGTAATGGTAAAAAAGTTAAAATAAAGCCAACAAGAGTTGTTAAGAAGACTATTAGAATAAATGTTTCTTTTCATATCGTTAACGAATTAACCTGTGCAGAGGTTTTTCACAAAAAATTGTGACAGAGTGGTCGTTTTGAGCGGGGACAGCATTAAGTTATACCACTCTGTCTCGGTATGTTGTGAATAAAGATTTATTTTAAACAAATACTAGCAAGAGGAATTGCCAGATTGTTTTGTAATTATATTAATTAGTTAAAACAAATTTTGTACATGTTTTTCGAGAAAAAATCGTCAGGTGACAACCAAAACTCACTAATTACAAAAAATCAGTAAACGAAAATCAACCTTCTTTTGTTACTAGGTTTATTATGGCTATGAACTTATGGTAGTAGTAAGAGAGTTTTGATTGTCACCCGACGAAATATAGGTATTTATAAATTTTCAAACCGGACACATGTCAAGATTTGGGCTTGCAAATATCCGGATACTATCCGGAATATTTGCAAGTAATATATAGTCCGAGTAATATATAGTCGAGATGAAGGGAAAATCATTGTCGGTAAAAAAGGCGAACGACCCATTATACGTTCGGAATTAGGGCGTCAACCTGGAACTTACGTAGTTATTATGCGTTTAGAATTGGGGTGTCAACCTGCGGACTTAACTCACACTGTGAGGTGAATGGGTTGATATAATACGTTGACCGTGTGAACATTCTGGTTTAATGCAATTTAGAATAAAAATACAATATAATTTATAGTTTCACATACAAAAGCTGACATTTTAATATTCCTTGAAATGCTAGAAAGCCGATAGTCTAGACTCTAGAGATAACTTGGCAAAATAAGAAAAGAGTCAAAATATCAAGAAAACCTGTGAAGCTGTGCTAGTGCCCAGCCAGTCCAGCTACCAAAAGTTACTTACACCCACTATTATTGACGTATAATCCCTACAGAGCAGAGTGTGCTATGGAACTTCCCATACATTAAAATTTTGCGAAAACGCTACATGCGTGCACTAAACGCGTGTCCGCTAATGGTCTCACCAAAATAGCAACAACTCATATAGTAAGTAGGTAATGGTGCTGATAAAGTCAACACAAACATTCCAGTGACAAAGTTTGCATGACAAATGAAAAACACTTAACGCTATGAGGGTGCGCGGGCACCATCTATTTCGCGCATGTGCCAATGTCAAGGCCCCACCAAAATAGCAACAGCTGTAATAAGCGGCGGAAATCGGCTACCGCCATCTCTATAATCGGATCTTGAATACCACGTGGAATCGAGAAGGAATAAGTGTGGGACGGGGACGTTTACTTTGTTATACTGACAACTCTGTCGTTTTGGTGAGATGAAGGAAAATCAATGTGGCACAATTTTTAAGTGAAAATGTATAAAGAGACTCCTAAGGGGCGCCTATTAGGTCTCAATATGTATAAGGAAAATAGCAAATTTTGCCCTCTTGTATAATAAATCCCGGATTGTAGTGTTCAGAATTGCAGGATTTTATAGTTATTTAAGAAGGGCTACATATTAATTTTCTAAGTGAATTAAGTAAATGCCTAGATAGCTCTGATTTGCACTTGGAGTTTGCGCAGCAACAGCTGAAATAAGCGACGGAAATCGACCGCCATCACTCTATATATTCGGATCTTGAATACCAGCATCCGGAATCGAGGGAATGAGTGTGGGACGTTCACTGTGTTGACACTGTTGACAGGTCTGTCGTTGTGGTAATAAGTGCGGAAAAGAGATATTCGTTTGAAGCTTAAGATGGCTGTACCGTCTTTGGAGTAGTTTTTTTGCTTTTTGCTCATTTACGTAGTTCAGTGTGTAATATTAATTAAGCTTATTGTGCGGTGACCTAACGAACAAGTGTGCAGCTAATGAAAAATTAGTCTAAAAACGCGCGTAGCCACCGTTTAGTTGAACAAACGGTTATCCGGGGTCTCGGCCAACCACGTGTTTGTAAGGAAGCTCACCTTACAATCGGCAAGGCCTTAACCGAACAACGTTGCTTAAATTTTATTAAATTTCAATAAAATCAAAAGTACACCTTGACATTGGCAGAAATCACCTCGCTAAAACTGGCGAGGAGTAAAAGCCATTAAAAAAAACTGTTCGGAAAATTCATGTCGTGTAAGTTTATGATAAAACATTACTTATTCCTTTATAACAGAATAGGGGCCGTATTCTAGATTTAATACATGTATAAACACGATCCAACTTCAATACAACTCCAATGCATTAACAACGCAATACAGCTACGGCATAAACATCTGAATCAGAAATATCAGAATTTGCTTCAGAAATATTCCAATGCAACTCCAATACCACTTCAATATTGGTTGATTGTTTGTTGTGTGTTGGAGTTATGTTTGAGATAGGTTGTGTTCTTATTGTATTGTTAATGTATTTTTCTCAAACATGCAATGAAATATTGACCTTATGTTCCTTATAATAGGCTGCGAAGTATCACGTTTCAGGTGCGGCTACACGAGAGGTCGATAATGGAATTTCATACAAATCTGGAGGCTTAGGCCGGCAAGTGCCTCTTTTTTAATTTCCATTGCACATATATTTGTGGCACAGGATCATGGTGTTCAGCCAATTAAGGCTATAAGCGATATTTACTTTTTTGTTCGTTTGACATTCTGCCACTACTTACGCCTATTAAAAAAAACAATAAACAATATGATATATTTTGCAATTTCGTTTATATATAAAATCGACATGAAAATAACAAATAACGCATTATTAACAAAATCCTATAATTTTAAATTGCAAAGATGGTGGCAGATTAAAAACGGGTATTAGACGTTGCAATTTGTAGGGCCCAATCAGTTGTGTACCCTGCCTCTCCCTAACCCTCCTTTAGCTCCCTAAGGGCCCTACCTCTTATTACACCTCCCAACCTGACAGATTGGGCCCTACAAATTGTTATGTCTAATACCGGTTATAGGAACAGCTGATTTTGTTTTTTTTTTCGTGAAAGGTTGGTTATCAAGCTAAAATATTAGCAGCAAGGACTGTTACACACGAGCTGGAATTAAGAATTGGAATCTATAGTTACGAAATAAAATCGGAGGGTTCTGATTCTTATGAATATTTTCTATAATAATGCATAAACAGAGACCATAGACAATATTAGTAACGTTCTGAATTTATTCAGTCACCATGTACATTTTTCTTCTTAATTTTAACTCGTGTAGAATGGCCTTAAGTGCAACCTCTCGAACAGCACAGATACTGTGAAAAAAAAGTATTTTAGTGGGAAAATTTTAAAAACATTCTCAATATTTTATTATGTTGCGTATATTATTGTGAATTATAATGTCGATTTGTTTTATTCTATAACAATTTGACTATAGGTACAATAAAAGTGAATTAGGTCTTGATGTTGTTCAAATGCAAGTGAAAATTATACTTAAATGACCGACGTACGTAATAGTTATACATTTTTAAAAGCCGTTCACTGACAATGAAATGCAGTCAGAATTTAGCAATCCATACTTCATAACGTAATGTTTTTACGCATATTTTTGATTACGTGGTAAGTCTAATTAATGTTTTTATTATAGTTTGTTGATGGATAATTCATTAATAACAAGATGAACATATACTTAGTCGGCAAATTTTTGTTGTACGTTTGTGGCTTATTGAACTTATTGTATCATTTTAGATAAAAACCTAAGTACGAAGGTGTTTGAAGTACATACAACATACATTATATTATTAATACAAGTTAACGAGTACCTACAGTATTGCCTCACCCATATCCGAAAAAAAAATATGTACTCGGCCGGCAACCCCCTACTTCCCGGCCTCTGTAGTAATGTACTATTAAAATTAGAATCCGGCACAGGTATATGAGTGGCATTGAATGTATAATGGTTTACAAATGGTTTATATAGTTAAAAGTGATCAAGTAAATTATGAATAATGCTGCTTTTATGACCGTCATCTATCTACTTAAGTAGCCTTTATGGTACCTATTACAGATCTCGTTTTGGGTTATATGCGTAGTTTATCAAGTCTTACAGTTGTAGAAGCTTAGAATGAAAATGTAGTAGTAATTTGGAGTAAACCTACAAAGTAGGTTTAGATTTTGTTTGATTACTTCAGAGGTTACCGAGAATATTTGTTGGAAAATGACACGTAAGATTCCAAATTACAATGTCCACAAGCGCTTTGTTTGCCTCAATAAATTTAGCTACGTTTGAACAAAAGCCTTCATACATAACAGTAGGATAAGTAAATATAATCATATAAGAACTAAAATCAGGAATTATATCTCTTAAGCCAACGTTTTAAGGTTTATTTTAGTGTTTCATACTAATGGCGCCAAATATGAATCATGAATCAAGGTTGGTCATTCACAGGTCGATGGTATTCAATTATAATGTTGATTTTAGGCTTAGAAGGCATTTGGAGCTCAATGAAGGTGTTAATTCGAGCTTTTGATCCATTTGTGTACTGATATATGTACTCCCAATACTCCCATGGAATTTTCTGCAACCTCTTTGAAAAAATCTGTGATAATAAAAATTATACTACGTACTTATAGCAGTTTCCATGCAAGGTGACCAGTTTTCATTGCTCGTGAGTGTATTTGTAAGCTAAAGTTCAACAAAATTTGTTAGTTAAAATATTTTACGAAATGTTACAAGTTACATCCAATCACGGTTTGCCCGTTTGCATCCAATCACATAAGAATCAATTTCGCCTCGCCATTTTTACAACCCATAATAAAGTCAATTGACACTGTCCACTCCACTAGAACCATAATTCATCGCGAGTCAACTGTTTTCGCGACGATGTTGCCATGCGCATACGCAGCTCTACTATCTCGCTCGTTCACTCCCCTGGATGGTACGAGTAAGCGAGAGGAATATACTGACATATGACCACACACGTGTGAGGTCAACCACCTGACGGATTAGGATTTATGAGATACCTTAGATGGGCTCGTACCTACTTGGAGTTACCGTAATAAAGCCATTTGATAGACGAGTTGATATAAATGTTTTGAAGACTGTCCTGCTTAGAGACAACCGAGAAATGTTTTCTTAGACATACAGTTATCGTAATAAAGATAAAACCTCTTTAACAATTATGACAGCAATTTGATTATGCAAAAAAATAATTGTCAAATCAATTTGACACGTATCACAGAAAAACAAGAGGGTATTGGTCGGAGTATTCTCATTGTAGTATTATCATGCGTTACGTAAAAAAACTTTGTTTATTACTTTTTTTTTAGAGATAATCAAACAACAGCTTGATTTTAACTGAATCCGTAGCCTTAATCCTGCTCACATCGACTGAATCCTCCTGTATATTGCCCCTCTCACTAAGCTTGCAAATTTGCTCATTTATAATATTAGTAATATAATGGTAATACTTAGTAAATAACTATCATCAGATCATTAAATCTATAAAGAAAAGAGCTGCTGTTATACATAGCTTACTCCGTTAGATAAGAGCAGTTTATGAGAGAACGCGTGACAAGCTGTATAACGATATCTCCAGCTGTTATATCGCTTTACGGGTATACTAAGAGCTAGTAGCCGTTATGATTAATCAATCATATATATCTCACAAAGGTTTGTACCTACTCTGTATTTGTGACAGTCTACATGAAAAGGTACTATTTGGCGGAGGGTGCTTACGTCATACGTCGTACTTATTTAATATTGTGTTCGAGTAATATAACCGTAAAGTAAGCGCCAAGACTGTCACATTTTATACAAAATGTAACTAAAATGCTTGTGATCCGTTGGTGTAAAAAAAATTTAGGTGTCGTATTCAAATTATAAAAAACTTAAGAAAAAAATTTTTTCGCGCGAAAAAAAATGGTTTTGTATGGAGGATTGGCCGTCTAGGACGACATGTCCCATATAAAAAAAAATTGAGTCCAAAAAAATTTTCTCCTATATTTTCATACTCGCAATACCATACCAATTATGCCCATAAATGGATTACCAGTATTTTTTTTACACCTTGTAGCTACCACGTCAATAAAGCAATTGTAGTAAATAGTAGTTTATCTACACTCATATTGTAAGTTCTCTAAAACGTGTTCGAAAACGGTAGGCAATGGAGCATTACCACGACCGATTTTACTATGATAAGCTTTTTATCCGTGGCAGTAACGTAATTTTAACTTTTCAGGCTCAATTATTGATGTGCTATGAGTTTTTATAACATAATGTACACCTGCACCCTCCCACGCATCCGCCGACAGCCCGACACGCGTCCGCGCGACCGCTGGCACACGAGAGTTGGCCATGGCGGTGCAATGGCGGCCATTCTATGGTTTCCGAATACGGCATTTTGGATAAATAATATGAGTGTAGATAAAGCAGTGTATGCAACTGTACGTAATTAGGCCTTAAAACACTCGTGTGATCTTATTATGAAACTCACCTGCGGCTCGTTTCATAAAACCACACTCATGTTTTAAGGACCCTTATTACGTAACAGTTACATAAACTACTATTATGTACTACTCGCCTGCGGCTCGTTTCATAATAAGATCACACGAGTGTTTTAAGGCCTAATTACGTACAGTTGCATACACTGCTTTATCTACACTCACATTATTTATCCAAAATGCCGTATTCGGAAACCATAGAATGGCCGCCATTGCACCGCCATGACCAACTCGATTGTGCCGGGGAGGCGCGTGTCGGGCTGTCGGCGGATGCGCGGGAGGGTGCAGGTGTACATTATGTTATCAAAACTCATAGCACATCAATAATTGAGCATGAAAAGTTAAAATTGCGTTACTGCCACAGATAAAAAGCTTATCATAGTAAAATCGGTCGTGGTAATGCTAGCCATTGCCAACCGTTTTCGAACACGTTTTAGAGAACTTACAATATGAGTGTAGATAAAACATATTTCAATGCGATATATTTCTTTAAACTTTAACGGTCTACGCAATTTATAATTGGATAGACACTCAACCCCACAGTAATTAAGTCTGGAAGTTTCATAGTGTTGAATGTTGGCGAACCTTAATTAATAAAATACAATAAATTTTTACCTGCTTCACTTTAATATTAGCTATCTAATGGAAATATCTCATTTAATTCAAGAACATTCATGATGATTTGCTGAATCATTTGATTATTCATACTGGAATGTGAGCGGACGATATGTTGGAGCCTTCGTTAAGAAATTTAGGTAAAAATTCCTAAGCTAGCTCCTAACCTAAGACCCAATATCGAACGTCCACGAGCCGTCAAATCAAGATGCTATCCGTCGTATAAAATATTTTACGTCGCAATGAAAACGTCATTACGTCACCCGTAAATAACGATATCGAAGCCCGTTCACTGAAGATGACTTATTTTGTAGCGTTACGATATTTTCTTATTTTTTCATCAATCACACCTATATGCGGTACTTCGATCGATTTTTTTTTTAAAAAGTGCACCTGGTAGAAAAAAATTAAATATGACAAAAAATCAAGAATAATTGGCACTATAACCATCTGCGAGGATATAACGGTTTGGCTTTTAGTTTTGAAGAAAATTTTATTTTTCTCATTCGCTCCATACATATTTTATTTTATTTTATTATAATTAATTTTTTTCCCAACCAAATTACCTCAGACTCATTTTGGGACACCTAATACCTAGCTAAAGCTATTTCAAGAAAAAAAACCGGCCAAGAGCGTGTCGGGCCACGCTCAGTGTAGGGTTCCGTAGTTTTCCGTCCGTCACAGTAAGTGTCCCCACTTAAGAGTTAATAACACCGCCATGTAGGATATGATATGAGAGTTCCACGTACAGCGACATCTATCGGCAAATTAAGTAAACTATTGCGCGCGAGCTTAAAGTATGGAAGATGATTTTTATGGAATAATTCTTTATTGCGTGAACCGATTTTCACCGTTTTTACTTTATTTGAAAGCACGTCATTTCATTGTAATTTTGTAGAAATTACAGTTACAATAAACACCTGCTTATACGGTTAAATTACAAACTTGGTTCAGAAATTATTTTGTAATTTTTTTTTCAAAAACTATTCATCCTATCAAGTTCAAAATAATTTTCCTAGAAAGTTTTTATAAAGTTCTACTTTTGAGATTTTTTTCATATTTTTAAAACTTATGGTTCAAAAGTTAGAGGGGGGGGACGCATATTTTTTTACTTCTGGAGCGATTATTTCCGAAAATATTTACATTATCGAAAAATGATTTTAGTACCTAAACCCCTATTCATTTTTAAATACCTATCCAACAATATATCACACGTTAGGGTTGAAATGAAAAAAAAAATCACTCCCCACTTTACGTATAGGGGAGGTACCCTAATAAAAAAAAAATTCCACTTTTTATTTTACCACTTTGTGATGATATGCAATTATAAGTCTGTCGAAATAAGAATAAATTAAAAACTTCGTATAGTAATTAGTACTCTTAAAAAAGCGCTGAAGGCCTGGCGGTAAGACGTGCTCAGACTTTCAATCCGTACTTCCGTAGGTCGCGGGTTCAAACCCCGGCTCGTACCACTGAGTTTTTCGGAATTTATGTACAAAATATCATTTGATATTTACCAGTCGCTTTTCGGTGAAGGAAAACATCGCGAGGAAACCGGATTTAATTCCAACAAGGCCTAGTTTCCCCTCTGGGTTGAAAGGTCGGATGCAGTCGCTTTCGTAAAAACTAGTGCCTACGCCAATTCCTGAGATTTGGTTGCCGAGCGGACCCCAGGCTCGAAGGAGCAAAAAGCTGGGACAAACTCTAGGAGGAAGAAGAGAAAAAGGAAGTACTCCAAATAGTCCAAATCATTATGCACTCTTCGCCAAATTATGTGTATTTTGCAATCAGGCCACAAGCATTTTTACATGTTTAGTACAACTTGGACCAATACAATTCAATGGGAAAGAACCCCAGATAAATCTTATATGCATGCATGCATTTGGCCTAACTATTAATTAGTAATTACACCTAATGCCAACAATAATCTATTGATTATTGTGTAGTCAATTGAATACTATAGTTCTATTTATAGTACCACCTCTATACAGCTTACCTGCAGCACAAAAGCGTCCCGTTATACCTATACTATATAGCCCCTGAACCTACTAGAATATAACGCACAAATGGCCCCACGTGACTCCACAAAGCGATATGGCCCGGGCGTTATTCGACATACTTGCTGAGTAGGCAAGCCATCGCCTCATCTAGTTTCAGTCGCAGATATTGAAGCGAAAGTTCCTCAAAAATATCTGCACACGTTATTGACAAGGCGTTAAATCATGTGGAGGTATTTTTGAGGATAGGAAGACAGGAGAGGGCGGTCTCCCATAAGTTATTGAAATTCGAAGATCTGCGGTCAGATGTATGGCAAATTGGGTGCGTTTCAATCAGTTTCAGGGTCATTCATAGTATGATTTGAAGATTCTGAGGCGGACTCAATATCCATTAAGTATAAGACTGAGTGAACTGTCAGACAAGACAAGACGTTTGTTTATAGAAGTATTAGTAAAATTGTCGCGTAATTATCATTGAACGAGCTCTAGAAATCACTACATAGTATAAAACAAAGTCGCTTCCCGCCCCGCTGTCTGTCTGTCCCTATGTATGCTTAGATCTTTAAAACTACGCAACGGATTTTGATGCGGATTTTTAATAGATAGAGTGATTCAAAAGGATAGTTTATATGTATAATACATGCGTAATATAGTAGAGAAACACTGATAATTTTGGCGGTTTCTAATGTGGTCGCAAATAAACACATTTTTTGCGCTTACATTGCAAACGCTGGCTAACCCTTACGAGATAGATCAAATAAATTTACTACAGTATTGTATACGAAAAAGTCCGCGATAGTATATGTCTATCTCTTAGGGACCCACAATAACCATTTTTATCCCGTGCGAAGCCGGGGCAGGTCGTAAGTTGTAAATAAACCTTAAAGACTCCACCTTATCCATTGGTTTATTACATCTCGGTAACCAGTGAGAATATGGCCTGTAGCTATTGCTCTCGGAGGTCGTGCTCCGGCAATAATCCACATCTGACATGGCTTAGTACTAAACACTCGCTTTATTTTGTATTACTTATCTGTGAGGCTGTAGTGTCTATATTGTTACTGTACACACATGGTACGATCATCTTTAAGACCTACTAAACGAGTGTTCGGATTTAAAATACCATTCATGATCGTTTTCCCTATCTCCCATATATTTAAATATACCTATGTGTGTGTGTTTATTCGATACAGATCCAATTTAACAGAGGTTTGCTAAGTAACTAATTATTTTAAATACGGGAGTTCATCATATATTTTTCCAATACGATACACGAAATAAAACGATAGTGACATGACGGACATAAAATATACCAATAAACTATAAAAACCTAAGAAAGACCCGAGAGCTCCTAAGGGTCGGTTTTGTTGCTACATCCTACTTCATTAGAGCAACATAGTCTTATAGAAGCATAGCTGTACTCGTCCACACAGTTTACTGACCAATTATATACCTTATTGCAAAGAAATAAGGTGTAGCAAAGGGCAGTTAGTGTTGTTGTTTACAATCCGTGCTTTCGCGAGGCGAGCTCAGTTCACACCAGCCGGTCGGACCGGTCGCGGGCACTGCGGCTCTCAACCTTTACTGTTCGATTAACAGCAGTAGCTGACCAACTTTGGCTGATTATAGTTTGTTTTTGCTTATTTACATGCTGTACAAAATTACACCATACCACCAGAACAGTTAGAGTAGACTCTAAAAATACAAGAGGGTGCGAAAATCCACCGCAGCGCTGACTGGACGACATTCAACGGCAATGAAGTGGGCTGATTCCGGCACAAGATCCGAGATCTGGATGGTTCAAAGTGGAAACTAAGGGATGACGATTACATTATTCTAAGACTGGGTCGAAAAGGACCACCGTGATGTCGAACATGAAAACTATAAGGTCAAGACCAGAACAAGTGCTATATGTCAAGAAAAGACAAGGTATCAAGGTGTCAAGGTATGTAAAATATATGTATGTACGTTTATTATTATAAATATGTATATTTGTAAGTTTATGAATATAGATGCCCTATGGCATTAAGTCCGCCATTTGTACCATTTTGCATTGTGCAATAAGAATTAAGTAATTAAATAAATAAATAAAGACAAGTGTTGGATGCACTTTTACACACTTACATTTCGCCCGCGTCGCCCATCAGGCCATCACATTTGATGTAATCGTTGCGCCGCATTCAGTATCCTCGCTTATAAATGAGGTGATATAAGTTTCTTGTCCAGGCTCATCTCATTAGACAAGAAATACCAATTTTAATGATGAAAAAAAATTATTCGATTTTCTAATTAAGGTTTTAAGATGGGTGGGATGGGAAAAAAATAAAAAAATAATGGGTAATTAATGAAGACAACGAATGCACAGTGATATAGTGACCATGTTTCTTTAAATCCATAGTCCCATACCGCATACCAAACCACACACAGACCAAGCAGGTTTTATTTTATCTCTACCCCTTAACGCTCACACATGTCCTGCCTGGTCTGTGAATCCACATGAAACGTGCGTGTCACATAGACCCCAAGCCTACAGTTTGAGCACCGCAGCGCCTCTATCTACGGCGATCGCGTGATATAATCGCCCATTATATTTGATGTGGTCGTTGCGCCGCATCGGTATCCTCGCCTATAAATCGCCTACGTTCGTTTTATAACTCGTTTTCATACAGATAAGTAGCAATAACCTATTAATTAGGGTTTACTGCCTGTGTTATCGAATTTTAACTTTCGTGAGACATTACTACGAAGGGTCTGTATTTATCCCTTAACTTGTCAAGATAGCGATTACTTGAATATAAAGGGTCGGCTACACGCATATAACTCCTGCATGTGAATAGGCTTTTTCATTATCTCTTGGTAATTTAATCTTCCTTTATTGCTAATATTTCTAACAACGATTAAAGATAAGATATTTATTTTTTAATTTAGGTACATTACAATGAACGTCAGAAAAAAAACTACCGCCTGTTTTAACCCTACACCGAGAAGTACTGTTAGGTACGTAGGTACCTACGAGTATTAGGACCGGCAAGAAATTTGGCGGGACTTAACATTACTATTACTTACTATTTGTACAAAACAGTAATACATTAAACTTAAAAATATACAACAATGCGTAGTTCTTTCTTTCCGAAGACATATCAAAACAGTTTTAAAAGGACAGACAACGTACGCGTGTAAATCAAAAGATATTTAAACTGGAGGCTTGCGACGTGTCACTGATGAGATGACGCAGTATGATAATCTGACAAAATGGATGATGGGATTGAAATTTACGCAGCCCTTCATACAAATCTCTCAAAATTAAAATTGAATCTGTCAGATTAAGAGAGTTCCTAAAGATAAATGTCAGATTATGTATTATTACAATCAAAGCAACAACTTGGAACAAAATTACTGAATCCACAATCCACTAATCAATTCTTTAACTGCCCACCAACCCCCCACCAACCAACCCACCAAAGGCGACGGCTAAAAGTGGTTGAGGGAGATGTCCACGGGTTGCAAGATATCACTATATCTTAATCTGACGCGGTCGAGTTACTCCAAAAATCTCCTCTTGGGCTCCCCTACTACTAGTAAAGGAACAACGAGCTGATTATAAACCTCACAAGGAGCATAATGCCCAAAATTAGGCTAGTGGCAATGACCGACCAGCCGACCACTAAAGAGGTCTTTGTCCGTCAACTTATGGGTATGGAATACATAACATAATTTTCTCCACTATGTTTGCATATTGCATTTTAAATAGTTAAGTCAATTAATTTTAGATTTGGACAATTAATGTACATATTACGAGTAAATGCCTAAATACCAAATTTAGAATGTTTGTCAACAACTAAAGATTCATCTCATCATTTTGTTAAGACCTGCGTCAATAAATATTTATCTCGGCTAAAATTGCCTCAGAAACTAAATTATTTAAACGATAGTTTCATTGGATGTTTCATATTCAAACGATAGTTAAAACATAAATTAATAAAGGATTTGTTTTAACATACCTATAGTGATAACGTGACTTCGAAAAATAAAACGGCGCCTAATATGCCTTACCTGAAAAAAAAGAAAAGGTTTGTAAACAGAAGTGTAATGTAACGAAATAAAATAGAATTAGTTATAAAACGATTTTTTTTCTTATAAGAAAAAGAAGAAGAAAATATTGTAAAAATTATATCTATATATATATATAACTCAAAGGTGACTGACTGACTGACTGACTGACATAGTGATCTATCAACGCACAGTCCAAACCGCTGGTTCTAGAGATTCCAAATTTGGCACGTAGGTTCCTTATAAGGTCTAGGGGTGCGCTAAGAAAGGATTTTTCAAAATTCATACCCTAAGGGGGTGAAATGGGGGTCCAAAGTTTGTATGGGGAAACAAGATTAGTTAGTCTATTTTATTCGAAACTTCACAGAAGTATTCCTAACAATAAATGAGTAAATACGTGTTGCAGGTTTTTTGAGAATTCAACCCCTAAAAGGGGGAAATGTGGTCAAAAAGTCTGAAAATCAACATGGGTATTGTTTCTATGGTTTATCGGGTCGTTGATTACGAAAACAACAACGATTTTAAAATCCGACGTGGCGGACGTGAAATACCATCTCCCCTGTTAGGGTACAATGGGGTTGAAATGTCTAAATATCCATATGGGTGTCGTTTTTGTGATTTTTTGGGACGTTAATTAAGAAAATGGCATCGATTTTGAAATTTAATATTGTGGACATAAAAATTCTTGAAAGTATTTGTGCCAAATTGCAATCTTCTTCTAAATATATAAAAGAAGAAACTGACTGACATATCAACGCACATCCAAAACCGCTGGTTCTAGAGATTCCAAATGTGGTACGTAGGCTCCTTATAAGGCATAAGGATGCACTTAGAAATTATTTTTAAAAATTTACCTCCTAAGGGGGGAAATGGGGTTCAAAGTTTGTATGGGAAACGAGATTAGTTCAACTATTTTATTCGAAACTTTACAGGAGTATTCCTAACGATAAATGAGAAAACAAGTGTTTCAGCTTTTTTGAGAATTCAACCCATAAGGGGGAAATGTGGTGACAAAATTTAAATATCAACATGGGTATTGTTTCTATGGTTTATCGGGTCGCTGATTACGAAATCAACACTTAAGGGGGTGAAATGGGGGTTGATAGTTTGTATGGGGAATTTTTAAACGTTGAACCAATTTAGATGAAACTTGGTATAGAGATAGTTTGTGTACCGGGAAACGACATGGGACAGTTTTTATCTCGAAAATCGATCTTTAAGGGGGTGAAATGGGGGTTGGAGGTTTGTATGGAGATTTTTTTACCGCGAACCGATTTAGATAATTTTGTTGTGGATATAGTTTGAGTCCCAGGAAACAATATAGAATATTTTTTAAGCCGAAAATCAATCTTAGAGGGGTAGAAAACATGTTGGTAGTTTGTATGGCGAATTATTAACCGCTGAACAGACGATTGAAATGAAACTTGGTACATATTATATAGATTGAGTCGCGGTAAACAATATAGGATAGTTTTTATCTCGAAAATCAACCCTCTAGGGGGTGAAACGGGGGTTGAAAGTTTGTATGGGAAATTAATAACCGTTGAACCTATTTAGATGATTATGTATGGAGATATTTTGCGTTCTGGGGATATATTGGCGTAATATATAATAGTTGTTATCCTAGAAGTCATTCCTTAAGCGGGTAAAAAGGAGGATGGATTACTAATTCCACGCAAATGAAGTCGCGGAGAAAAGCTTCTATTCAAGAGTAGAAATCTGTATTAATCATAATCTCTCAGTAGTAAGTCGTTAATAGCGTAACAATTAAACAATTATTGCAATAATTTCTTTAACATAAAAAATGAGGGAACCGCCGTCTTCAAAACGTGGTATACCGAAACCTCCAGAATGTAACGAATACTTTTCCGAAAACCGCTTCTAAATCAGTTCAGCGAAACGCAAGATGATCGCGGACAAACATACATTCCTACATACAAACATACGAGTCTAACTGAGAACCTCCTATTTTAGTACTTTCAGTACGCGGGCGAAGCCGCGAGAAAAAGCTAGTTATTCAATAAATGAACATCGTATAATGAGCATACAGCAGATTCCAATATGAATTGAATGTTTCCTAAAATTCCTAAAATTGACAAATCTCTCTGATGAGAAACTAACATAAAATTACAAAATAACATAAAATTCGCAGAAATACAATCCATTTTAAAAGTTTCATTAAAAAAAACGATCTTTAAAGTAATCTTCGGTAGACAAGAGTAATATGAACTGACATAAAAAGTAAGAACAATACAAAAGCAAACCAACGAGACATTTCAATCAGAGCATTGTGTAATGAGATGAGCCCGGACAAGAGACAATTTCATAACACCTTCCTGCCGACGACTCGCCAAAAAACTACACAAAAGCGGGCTAGGGTTGGCAACTACAGGGTCTAGATAATACTTATCGGTTTAGTTTAATGGCAACTTAACTTTACACGCAATTTGGAGAACGGCAGTTTTAACTTTGGACGCATAGATTGACGAATCCAGCTGCGTAATTACTATTTCAAAGTATTCAAAGGCTACTTAAATACAAAATACAGTACATAGCGGTCCTCTTTTTTTTAAATATCTATCCTTAAATGTTAATAATTACTATTATTTACCAGTGGCGTTAGTGGACACGTTAAACGGCTCTTATCGAAAATATGATAAAAATAATATATACTTTGGTAATTCCTCCCACAAACCCTCCAGCTGTGGAATGAGTTGAAAGTTTTCTTCAGGGACAGTAAATACAGTGTTTTAAAAAGCAGTCTACTTATAGGTTTTTAAAGAGTTGGCAACACGCATGTAACACTTAGGTTGTAGGCATCTAGACTGCGAACTATACTTCTTTGCCACCAACGAATTCAATGTCTGATCTGCAATGAAATTTAGCATCATTCGCCCTCTTAGAAGGCCTTTGTTCAATTTTGACAAAAAACCGTAAGACAAAAATGGACACATACAGTCTTTAAAACATTGCTCGACAACCCTATTCGTCGGCAAACCGCGAGTCATTCTTCATTTTATCTCCGAAACAAAGGCGCTGCAGATTGTCGGCACTCTAATATAATAAAGAGATAAAATAGTCAAGACGTCTGAGCGCAGACTGACGCCTGATATTAATACTGTAAAATATCCAACTATAGCACTACGTTCAGTACAGTCACGGACTTCAATTGTTAAGCCCATTGATTTATTATGAATTCTGCTGGATGGGCTATCTAGAACAATTTTGGGCGCCAGCTTTGGCGGTTGACAGCTATCACTGAATCAAAGAGATAGCTTCGACTTTTAGTGGTTTTCAGTTTTCACTATAACTTTTGGAGCAAATAATTTCTTAGGGATTTCAGCTCCTAGTTAAGCCATTTACAGTTCAAGCTGCTCTATTTTCTTTTGTTTATGAAATAAATGAAATGTCAAATATAAAGTGAAGCCAAAATGGTTCAACATTAAAGTCTTTGACCGAACGAGTGAGCCGCGACGAAATCTCCTCCAGTGTATCTATCTCTTCGTAACTGTATCACTTTAGAACGAGAAGGATATAATTCCTCGCGCTTAAGATAAAATGACAATTTATTTTGATCAACATACAAAACCATAACAATAAAAACAGGTGACGTTTTTTAAGAAACGCTCTCAATTCAATGTGACGTGTGCCCTATCATGCCATTGTGGTCGATAACCGTCCCAATATACGCACATACCTACGTTGTGTTGTTTACCGGTGCCGAGGCAGCGATACTCGCGCCGCGAACGCAAACAAGCAGAGTGTTTAAGGGTTCACACTGCCGCTACTATTGCTTGTAGAATCGACCGACGCCCTGAGCGAACCAGTATAAGGGCGGCTTGTACGACACATAATGAACAGATCAACGTTAAGTATGGAAGCGCAGCTGCCACTGTCAAACGTTTTTACACAAGCAAAAGTATGACGATGACGTTAGCACGTGTGACGTGCGTTATTTTTACTCCTACATTTTATTATATTGTATTTTTTATATGTAATGAATTTCAATCTGTTTCTAAGGTATCTCTTAGATTACGGCCGACATTTATTTATTTATATTGATTATAATTTAATATTTGTAAATACTAACAATTTATTTGAAGTATTCGTACTAATAATAATGATCCAAGTTGGTCCCTAAATAAATTAAATTGAAATTGTTAGCAGACGTGTAAGTGTAACCGGCGCTGAGCGTACGGCCCTCATATTTAACATATGTATAATCAAGCAAAAGTAGCGAAGTATTAAATTGTTCGAAATTATCTTTACACCCTTTTGTTTTCTTGACAATAAAGTCCTCTCAAGCTCATTTAAAACACCTCGCATGCTTAGCTACTTCTGTTTCTGACTTTACTTAATTATTAAAACTAAATTAGTACAAACGAACACCCGCTTAGCACGTACATACGTAACATTTGTTATTAACGGCGCTTCACGTGAACATTTCGTTTTGAACATAATTTATACTTCAGACTTCGTAAATTTTAAATGACGCGTGAGTAGCAGTTTAAACTCTAGGTGAAACTTAATTACTAGTTTAGCTTGGCTTTTAATTTATAGTTTTACTTAAGCTAATAAGTGCTTGGTGAGTAAATAAACAAACAAATTGGTTGTTTAACAATCTTACATATATCGATCTAGTCCTAAACTATGGGTATTAAACGACGATATAGGTACTATATGTATACATACAAATACATTATTCGATACATAGAAAATGTACGAGTAAATACAAGAACCAGGAATCGAACCCAGTAGCTCCAGCTTCGTACGCTGGATCACTACCGACTGCGCCAGAAAGATCGCTAAAAACTCTCAACTAAAAATGTATCCAAATTATTACACAATAAGATCCAATTTCCAAAGTCACAAATTTTAACACAATTCCTCGAAGCCAAATCTCTCCATTAGGAAATTACTAGAGCAAATATGTCCCGGCCAAGACAATATTTCATCTTCTAAATTATGATAATGGCAGAGATGGGCTTAAGATAACGATAAATCTTTTTTTTTGCGGATCCGTTAGTCATTTTAATGACCTTTTGTCATAATTGACAGAGCATTAATGTTTTAATGGTAAAACATTTTTTAAATACAAGGTCAGGAGTAATTTAGGAATAATTTTAACTAATGATGATAACTACATTTGTTTAAATAAACAAAATAGAATTGGATTATCATTTGTTAGAATGTGGTAGTTAGGCCGAGGTGATCGTTTAGGTAGTACAGTCACCGGCAATAGTATCTTCTTACACGAAGGCCGCAAAAATATGTGACATGCTCTTACGGCCCTACAAATACAAGCGTGTCACATAGTTTTGCGGCCTTCGTGTAGGAAGATACCATTGCCGGTGACTGTACCTAAGCATGTATATAATTTGAAGGGTAGAAGAAGTTTAGTTACCTTGACAACATTTTGTGTTATCGCACTTTAAAGTATGGAACGATTCCATTAACCATATTTTTTTAGTAATTAGGAGTTTTATGTGCAAATATAAATGGTTCAGCACAGATATTGTAAGTAATAGTCCCCTATTTGCGTCAAGTATTAGAAGAATGTAAGTCGAAAGTTTTAAAGGGTTGTTCTTAAACGATTTTGTAATTAGAATACCTCACGTGTGAAATTATTTTAAATATTAACTCTTGTGCACTATAGTACCTAGATATAGTATCGGTAGAAGCCTGTTCGAACAGATACGTCCGTCAGGCTTTAAAGGACTTACCACATCAGTTTGGTCGAGTCTTAAGTCTAGCTCGGAATATTCATATTCACGCGGTCTTGGCTCTGGGCTCTGGGTGCCGCTCAAAATGTTACAGTGTTTGGTTATAAAGGTTGGAAAAGAAGGAAAGGCACCAAACGCGAGGTAAGATTTGAGTACATCTAAGGATGTAAAACAGTCGACACGGCTATGTTACCGAAAGACGAACGCACATCCCAAACCGTTGCAGGTAACCTTGACATTTGATAATGATGTCTTTAACAATTCCGGAAATCAAAAACATATAGGTAAATAAGCGCTAAGAATACATTTATATGTTTAAGATTAGGTATTAGCGATTCCAAAACGTATGAAGATCAAAGTATACTTATAGTAAGAAAGTCCTAATCTTTCAAAATAATTGACAACCGACAAATATACGTAAGTATATCTAAATAAACTCACAATAAATGTTTGAATTTTATACTTTCTTTGTGTTAAAGTTTGCGTATAAACTTGCAACAAAGCTGAGATTCGAACCCGGGACGCCGCGGCAAACACGATGTAAACATGCACCTAAACAAACTTTACGCTAGAGTCCCGGGCTCTTCGTACACACAAACATACAAGTACATTATGTTATGTAGATGTGGTCAGGGTTAATCGGATGCCACACAATGTATCTAACAACATGTACCACATGTACTTACAGTAAATGTTCAAATAAGGTCACAAATTGTATGCTTATTATAAGTCGTTCTGACATACCTTATAAATACCACATTTTTACATACACGTAAAATGGGTACCATTATCGAAATAAATTTGCTTGAAATCGCAAGGTCTGACAGCAATTCTGTCGTCCATAAGAAAGTAGATTTGTCCTGTCCCTTTTATATCCATAAACATAACAAATGTACGTATGATGATATTACAACGTATCATCCCTTATGCAAAAAAGTAAATTCAAATTTGTTACTACTCGTATCCGAACTGGCCCCTCGTTTTCTCTTTTTTCGTTCGACAGAGGGAGAGCGAAATACCCTGTCAGCAAATCAAATGGTGACATCATATTTAACTTACACGCCTGGAGGTATAGGTACGCGTCCCAGAAAAGTTAGTTTTTAAAGAGAATTATACAGAAAGCATTTACTTCTGTTTTCAACCGACTTCAAGATTCTCGAAGGAGGAGGTTCTCAATTCGTCGGTCGTTGTGTTTTTGCTATTTTTTTTAATGTATGTTCACCGATACTTCGAAGGCGGCTCGACCGATTTGGAAAATTCTTTTTTTGTTTGAAAGAATATATTTGACAGTTGGTCCCATTGTAACTAGGTCAGTAACTGATAATGGGATCCTGAAGAAATCGAGAGAACTCTTCAAATATTATAGGCACATCTATAGTAATTTGAGGATTGTTTACAGTAGCACGAGCATTTGCTTTTGGAAAGGTGGAGGCTAAGTGAAGTCGGTTACTTTTTGTTTAAAATTATTTTACATTTGACCAAGACCGAGCTAGTAGCCGTTATTTTCTATTTGTATTATTTATTTGCAGTCGTATTTTTCGTTGATCCCTCATGACTGGGATAGTGTCTAGTTATAATCGCGAACGAGGGCAATACGGGTAGCGAAGTCGCAACTCGCAAGCCTTTATAGCCAGGCCACAATCTTGAACAACTATAGAGGGGCCAAAAGCAACGTTCCGAGTCGAAATTCATTACGCAGTATATCTCGCTCACTCTCGCTGCCTGCTGTCGCTGCATGTCGCAGCGTTCTCGTTTTATTTTATTGCCCTATATCAGCACGATGCTTTTGATTCTACTATAGCCGGCAGCGGTGAACTGCGCGCTGTGAAAACAAAAGCCCAGCGTCAACCACAGCATTTCACGAGCCCAACGCTGCCACTGCCGGTGGCCGCATAAAGTCGAGACCAGCCCGTTAGGCTGCCTTTCCACTGAGCCCAAGGTTAGGAGATAAGAGGAGACGTGCGTTAATCAACCAATAGGCTGCCTTTCTAAAGACTGGCCGCGACTTACTGAGGTGGGGCTAACGGATGATGCCATTAGTTGACTCTCGCACATCTTCTCACCTATGCCTCATAAAAAGGCAGCCTTACATCACTTGGTTCTTGGTAACTATCGGCCCTTAGGCAAGCTCTGCAGAGACATTCCAAAAAAGATATCTTGCAAATAGTTTATGCAGTTTTACCGCTCTCACCATCAATCCTATAATACTCAAGCATTAACTGGCCAAAGAAAATTGAATAATATCCACAGAAAAATACATAAATTTGTTTTATGTGTTCTCTTTTAGTAAGAATTACGACTAGTCAGATTTCTTTGTCAACTCAACGAATGCGACTGGCCAGATAAATAAAAATAAGTAATGGAAAATAGAATAAACTGTATTATGTTCTTGTTCTTTATATCCTTTGCTCGTAACCCGCTACTACTAAATATGTATGTAATGTGATAAATAAGAATGTTTTCCATAATCTTATATGGGCTAAACCACAGCACAATAGAGTATTACTTAAGAGCATTAGTTTTCCGACATTACTTGATAGATTTTTGTTGAATTTTTATACACCTTTTAGATTTACAAGATCTTAGGACTTACATTTAAAAACAACGCCAAGTTTTTTTTTCATTTAACCTGTTGTTGCCAACGTATCATATATGATACACATTTTCTTTGCCCTTTTCAAAGTATGTAAAAAAATATTTTTGTATTATGAGGCGATTTTTGTATATTGAACCTTGCAGTGTACTTCAATGTAAAATCAATATTCATTTTATTACTAAAGTAGACAAAATATTACAAAAAAATGAAACGGGAATTAGAAATACTAAAAAAATAAATATTATGTTGATCTTTCCGCGATTAAAATACAGCAAGACAAGTCGTTAACGTCCTTATGGCATTGACATAAAGTTTAACTTCACCTGGACTGAAACGGGTTTGTTTTTTGGTTTGACACTACCAATGTCTACCGTTTCATAATCTGCTTTTTGATACTGTTCGGTAAGTTAGAACATTGTAGCATTAAAATAATATCTAAGCCTACGAATACGGAAGTTTAAGTTAGAAATCGACTGTATTAAAACACCTAAAGATTGAAAATGCGTATTTTTGCATTTTGATCGGAGTTTGGATATTAAAAGTGGGTTTCATAATGGCATCATATCATGCTCCTTCGATAACGAAACGCATCTTTTTTTCAATTTTGCAATGTCAGATACTAGTGGTATCGCACTTAACAGTGGTAAACCTTATCCCTTCGCAATAGGTGTTAGGAATGTTCAGTTAATAGTATCAACGATGGTTTGACAGCCGTCATTGTTTACCGAAATACAGGAACTATAAATACGATCAAAATATGACTTTTTATTATTTCACCATGATTCCCGTTTTGTTTTTAAGTACGCTTTTGTACATTTTGTTTAAAAAACCGGTACCTTTTTTACATTAAATATATAAATCATAGGCATGCACGCTTTCAAATAGTGTCCTTGTCAGATTCAAGTTATTAATGCCTGATTTTTCAATTTTCCCATTAGATTTCGCAATTTTTTTACCACCGTCCTGATCTAGAAATTATGACGGTTGTTTAAAGGTAACAATCATTCATAAACGGTCCTAAATAATCTGGGTCAGATCACCTAACAAAAATTGACGATCTCCTTTGTTAAGAAAAGGGTCACAAATTAAATTCGTGGATTTCTGTTACTTGTACCTATTTGAAGCCATTTGTCGATAACTGTTATTCCAGGGCCGCGATGCCATACTGTTCGCAATAATTCGTCGCCATAACTCAGAGGTCCGGGTTGGATTGAACCCACTATTCGACCCCAATGTACACGGCGCACGCAACCATAAGTTGTATGAACGGACTGTTATGTTGGAACATAAGCCATTATTTCTTAACATTTAGGAGGATAAAGGTTTAGGGCAAATACATTAAATATAGGTCAATAATATGTTCCTAATCGTTGCTATATTTCACATGTGCAATTAAAGCACTGTCTTTTGAGAACGCAACCTACGTAACCTGTCTTCAAACTGTTTTATTACCATTATATACTAGTATAGTATTAAGTATATTTTTAAAAGGCAGACAGCCCGAAGGTGATAGTATCGACCGAAATTTTCTTCGACGGACGAAATTTTTTTTTACTTTACTTTACAGCCGTGCTGTCATTAGTTCAGAACTAAGTTCGCTCAGCAGAATATCGAATCGCTTATTTGACACGTCGTTCTCGGCCCACCTCATAAGGGCAGAGCACTTTCTATCCGTGTCCTTCATACGTCTTCATTTATCATGTCTGCTCACTGTCGGCCTCAAACAACAGTTCTGTTTATGTTTATGAAGCTTATACGTGTCAGTATTAAATCTGGGCCACAGGTTTTTACTACTTATCTTAGAAAATTTTGGGCGTGGGACCGGTTGTATTATGAACAGTGAAATTGATTTCGTTCAGAAAACCTTACTAGTTAAATGGTAGGTAGACGTGGCCGTAGGATTTTTACAAATTCTGTGTGAATCCATGGCCGATTTTTTTAATTTGTTTTATGAAACCAAATCCGACTACGTCAACAAATTCTCGCAACTATGCACATAAAGAAACCCGCAGCTCGTATATCTCTATTTAAAACTAAATAATCCATCAATCACGCCCAAAAAAATCTATACCCTTTTATACCCTATTCCACGTTCATAAGGCCTAAAAGTGTATACATATTTATGCCCTAGCTAGGGTGTCACCCCGTGTTTGCTCGGGAAGCGTGTGATTTCGCTGAGCGCATCTACAAACACGACGAGAGTACTTAAGGCGATTGCGTACGATGGGGTTGTAGGTGTAGATGTGTGGCAGCACTTGAGAATCGGTTAAAAATGACACTCCAATTCGTAGCATTGATTAGAGGTTGGTTCCCAAGATGTTTTGTGTACTGTACCTCTCTTGCAAGAAACAAATTCAACTGAACCTGTAGATTTAATTAGATATATTCAATTAGCATCCATACTATACGTTATGCCAATAAACTAAGGTAAACAAAAATTACATCAGCATTACTGAGTAACATACATTACATTACACTCTTGTAAAATATTCCATTCTAAACTGAAAGTTGTGTTTTCAGGTAATTCAACTCTTTTTACTACATTGGCGTTAAGATTTTAGCAATCACGCTTCCAATCCTCTAAGTATTCCTTTTAAATTTGTTGATTATCAATTTATTTTCACCTCTTTCATTGCAACGCCATAATTATAGATATTATATATTATATAATCAGAGTTAACAAGAATTTTCGGAATGACAACAATGACGTACGAAATGGCACGACAAGCGTTAAAAAAAAACAAATTTTGGATTGATGTATATTGCTGCTTTTGCAATACTTTTTTACAATCCCCCAGAGTGTTGCTATATTTTTGTTTGACGTACATTGCTATGCTACTGCGTTCGTTGGCTGGCCAGACTATATAAACTAAGTTCTGTAATAAACGCAGTACGAACAACATCGTTTAATACGTTCTTATCCCTACGCAACCCCACTATACATAAATCATCAGATAAAAAGTATCAGTCTAAAAATACCAACATTGATTTTATGTCATCCGTGCTATTCTAGCGGACTGTCCTCACATAACCTATTCCTTTTTATCTTTCCTATCTGGCCAGTATTCTAAAGCACTAAAGAATCCAGGACGTGTGAGCAACCCTTATAAAAAGCTTATCACAGATCCCGGCGTAGTTACAGAGCAAAATTGGATCCGATATAAAAGTTCTGCTATTTTTTTTGTGACTCGTAAAAAAGATATCAGCGTTCGCCCCGAGCGAATGTCATTGAATTTTCAACGGTTAAGAGACGGGCAATGTTGTCATGTTTACTTGTCTGTTTGTACTGTTTATGTTAAAAGTGTGTACCTACTTTTGATATACCTACGTATAGTTGAATAGGAATAGTTGAATTTATCTATGCGTAAAATGACACAGACACGAAGAACTATCTTCAAAATAAATGCATGCAAGAAACGGACCAAGGTCAAAGATCATTCATTGCGTGTATTATTACATACGTACGTAGCTGTAGTAAGTAATCCTATTATGCCTAATGTTCTAAACGCTACCTCCTGTTACATGATTTTAACAAAAACGTAATTTTGACAGTCCACTCGTAATTAACACTTTCCCCGTCCATGTATCAATTTTGATACTAAAATACTTTTAAGTAATTAATGGAATCAGGCGTTACTTTGCGGAAGTCCATAATATCAAGTACAATAATATTGCTTTGCTATTTCGCGGTATAATAACGTGCTAGTTGATTAGTGACTACCCGTTATACTTATTTGCGTATTTTTTGCATGCATTAATGTTCCCACCCTCCCGCCGCAAAAACAAATACGCAAACAAATACAACAAACCACCACCAATAATACCAAAACTCGACACGTGTTTCGCCTCTCTATGAGGCATCCCTCGATCCTCGTGGGATGCCTCGATCCTTGTGGGATGCCTCGTAGAGAGGCGAAACACGTGTCGAGTTTTGGTATTACACTCGCGATCAAAAAAATCGACTCAAACTAATTTTTAATTTCATCGTTTAATATCTCAGGAACCAATCATGAGATCAAAAAAGCAACGGTACCATTTTAGAGCTAACAGTGTCAGCTTTCAATACGAGCATGTTTTTCAGGCGAAAAATTTCAGTTCATGAAAAACAAGCTGGCATACCAAGGAGGTGTAAAATTTGGGTGCAAAAATGACCTTAACAACGAAAGAAAAAACATTTTCATGAACGAATAACAATTTATTTTTATCTTTAATAACTGGTGTTACCACCAAAAACCTTTTTCACACATGCCATGCGTCTCTTCATTGACCTTATCAGCTTCCTGATGGTATCCTGGGGGCATGCTTCCCACTCTTCGACCAAAGCTTCTTTCAGGGCCAAAATTGTCTCCGGAGCAGGATTGCGAGCTCGAACCTTGCGTTTCAGGTAATCCCATAAGTGCTCGATAGGATTTAAATCAGGACTCAGAGGTGGCCACTTCAGAGTCGGGATGCCAACTGCGTCAAGGTACTCCTTTGTGACGCGGGCGGTATGACAAGGGGCGTTGTCTTGCATGAAATGGAACCCCTCGTCAAAGAACCCGGCGTAGGGGACGACATGGTCTTGCAGGATGTCGGTGATGTACCTGTCTGCATTCAAACCACCGCCTCGACCCCCGCCATCAACAAAAACCAGCTCGGTCCGCCCCTCCATGGAAATCCCCGCCCACATCATGACGGAACCTCCACCGTAGGCGACTGTTTCAGCGAAGCAACACTGGGCGAACCTCTCTCCAGGTCTTCGGTACACCCGTCCTCTTCTGTCGCTGCCATGGAGACACACTCTGCACTCGTCGCTGAAGAGTACGCGGCTCCATTGGTCGTAGGTCCAATTTTCGTAGGTCGCCACGAATTCCTTCCGAGCGTCCCGATGCCTCTGAGTCAGTTTGGGCCCAGTAGCAGGTCTTCTTGGGGAAAGGTTGGCTTCCTTGAGTCTCCGCCGAACTGTTGAGGTGCTAACAGGCACAACCCGGTTCCGCATCAGGTCTTGCTGGATGGCAACAGCGGTACGGTGGCGATTACGAAGACTGGAGGTGGCGATGAAGCGGTCATCCCTCTCCGATGTGCACCGCTGACGGCCAGATCCTTGTTTCCGTTTCAAGGTTCCAAACCGACAAAACCGACGATAAACTCTGGAGACAGAAGACTGGCTTAAATTCAGCTGCTCAGCAACAGAACGCTGCGAGAATCCTCGATTCACCAAGGTGACGACTTCGGTGGCTTCAGCTTCGGTGGTATCCATTTTTCGAAGGTGATTCCGGTGTAAGATTGCGAGGAGATGTGCACTGGTCAACTTCTGATAAGCGAATGATAAGAAATAACCGGTTACACCGGTTTTTATTGGTCTCAAGAGGGCACAACTCGTGCATATCATAACCATGTAAAATGCCATTTTGTACAAAAACTGCGATAACCTAAAAACTACGCAACTGAGATCGATGTCTTTTACTGTTTTTTGTAGCTGAATAAATTCGTAATAAAATTGCATTCAAAGTTTTATAAATATTTCCCGCTTTCCGGAAATACGACCAAAAGTAAAAAATGTTGCTTGAGTCGATTTTTTTGATCGCGAGTGTATTGGTGGTGGTTTGTTGTATTTGTTTTTGCGGCGGGAGGGTGGGAACATTAATGCATGCAAAAAATACGCAAATAAGTATAACGGGTAGTCACTAATCAACTAGCACGTTATTATACCGCGGAATAGCAAAGCAATATTATTGTACTTGATATTATGGACTGCCGCAAAGTAACGCCTGATTCCATTAATTACTTAGCAAAGCAATATTATTGTACTTGATATTATGGACTTCCGCAAAGTTTTTTTTTTTTTTTTTATAACAAGCATACGGCCCGCCTGATGGTAAGCAGCTACCGAAACCTATGGACGCCTGTAACTCCAAAGGAGTCACATGCGCGTTGCCGACCCTTTACAAAAAGGAGGATTCACTGTGTTGACGACTAAAGGAACAAGAAGGTCCCTCATCGTCAACACACTGGGTCCTCTTTGAGCTCTTTGGCAACCTTACTCACCAGCAGGAACACAACACTATGAGTAGGGTCTAGTGCTATTTGGCTGTGGTTTTCTGTAAGGTGGAGGTACTTCCCCAGTCGGGCTCTGCTCCAGATTTGAGCGATGACATTCGCTGAACGTGCCCTACCACACTTAGCGAGATGCCATTCGCAGTGCCCATACCTCTCTTTTTGGCGTAGTTTAAGGACATACCCAGGTCCGGACGTAGTTTAAGGACATACCCCGGGTCCGTAAACGCCTGATTCCATTAATTACTTAAAATGCTTTGTTTTGTATCATAACAGATACCACATATTATTAACATATCCAAAACGAAACAAATACTTTGCTCGTTAAGAGTGTACTATCTTTCAATTATGGTAGGTAATTTCATAATAAGAATTTGTATAATAAATATTATAATACACCTACTGAATTTATCTCTTCGTATGTAGTAGCTGAGAGAGATTTCATAATAGAATTTATTTGTTTTTCAACACATCCGAGAATAATATATAAGAGAAATGCAAGAATAACCCAGAAACATCAGAAGCGTTAAAAGATTGCCCGATCCAGCCCCGTCCGTTCGACGCCTGTCGCGGCCAATCTTGTGGCGGCGGCGTGGCTGTCATATCAGCGCGCGCGCCAATTACTCACCTGGTGCTCGCCACTTGCTAAACCCTGCCCGGAACCATACAACTGCAAAAGAGGATAAGCAGTCCTTTTTCACATATCCGAGACACCATACATACGGCTAAATGTGCGAATAATCCAGAAACATCACAAGCGTTAAAAGATTGCCTGATTCCCTGTCCGTTCGACGCCTGTCGCAGCCAATCTTGCGGCGGCAGCGCCGTTGCCATATCAGCGCGCGCGCCAATTACTCACCTGGTGCTCGCCACTTGCTAAATTCTGCCCGGAACCATAGAACTGCGAAACAAGAGGATAACCTCCCTTTTTCCAACACTATCCAGATACCATAAATAAGATAAATCAAGAAACATCACGAGCCACGTAGACATGCGACGATAAGCAAACAATTTGCAATATTATGTGTAAAATACCTACTTAAGTTTTATGTCAGATATATAATCAATGTGTGTAATAAAATAATGTCAGATAAGTAATTTTATGTCCGATATGTTAAATATAAATTTCAAAATTAATCTGACCTCTACTAGGTCAGATTAATTCCTGATATCAATTACTGATGACCATCGTATAATTTGACTCATCTGGCAAATTCCTAAAGCTACCGAGAATCATAGAGCCACAAAGTGGTTTTCCTTGACATAATCGACAATGCTTAATTGTGCAAATAAGTATTTTTAGCTTGCTATTAGGAGTTTTTGGCAAAAAAATTGCTAACAACAATGTGCTATTTCAATAAATTGTTAGTCGTCATTTCCCATACATAGTACTCATCATCATCAAACACTTAAGAGCCATGCTCTTGTCGGTGCAACTCAAAGTGGGCTCTCCATTCGCTTCGGTCCCAGGCCTCCTCTTTGATCTTTTGGTACGACCTGACATTAACATTATTTTTAATTTGGTCTATATAATTACATAGTACTTAGCAACCAGAAAATATATTTTTACAAATATATGTCGCATATAAATATGTCGTAAGTGAGAAATACGGTTAAATCATAATTTGTGTGATAAAGGAAATCACAGCCCATACACCGCATCTCTCTGCCCCTAAACTCCACGCTTTTCAACTTTCATCTCACCTAACTTATTTACTGGGCTTTGTTACGGGAATTTTATTAACGAACTTCGCCGCGCTAATGTGACAGCTAAAATGACAGCAGATCGCATAAATTGCCAAGTTGAGGGTAGTTTTTGGCTACCCCTTTAGCTTGTGGCTTTTATTTGTGTTTGAACCTTGAAATCAATGCTAAGGGGACACATTGTAGTACAATGTAAAGATTCTTATAGAAAGAAGTCTGTTTTATTTGCTCGTATGTAACATAAGAAAAGCTGGCAGTTTCGTCGATAATTAGAATGTGCCTTCATAGTGTAAAAGTATGTATTTTTAAGGTATTGCTCAAAAATAGAGACACATTTTTTTAAAGACAGTACCTATAGTCACAGTCAGAGTGTATTGAGTATTATTGTGCCGTGCTCTATTCATCGATCTGCCATGGCAACCCGTTTCTAAACCAAAAGTTAAATTGCCCAGTCCCAGTCACATGAACTATTCTGCCGTCATACGGAAAAAAGACGCAGAAGTAGCTACATTTCTTTTTTTGTAACGGAGTTTTATAATATATACAAGGTGTAATCGTTAAGTGTAGCCAGGCCATTCTTTCGTAAATATATAAGGAATCAGATATCGGAAAACTTTAAACTGATATCAAAATCACATCAATAACTTTTTTCTAAATAAAACCAGTAATATCCCAAATATTAACTTCAAACCCTACCATACATTTAGTACGCCGTTCGTTGAGAAGTCATTTCACCATTATCTGATTCATGAATTGCTTTATTTTATCCACTTATCCATATCAATAAAATATCATACCAGTTTATTCGTGTAAATAATGAATCTTAAACAGTTTTATCATTCATTCATCACCAGGAAATTTCAGCCTCAAGTAACGTCGTACTAAATGTATGGGAGCGTTTGTTTAAACTTAATATTTTTAATTTAACTACTTTTATTTAAATAAAGGTATTAATGTAAGGGTTACTCATTGGGTAACGTACTTTCGATATCAGTTTAAAGTTTTCTGATATCTATTATATTTACGGAATAATCTCCTGGCTATTACACTTAACTATTACAGCCTGGTACATATTCGAAATCGCCTTTTATTATAGATTCAGAATATGTATACAACTCACTTTGGAAATAAAAATAGATGCGTCTTTTTTCCGTATGACACCAGTATTGAGCCCGTAGGGTTATTCATTCATTCATTCGTACATCCATTCGCTCGATGACCGGCCACAAACTTTTTACATGGAAATTCGCAATCGAAAAAGATCTAGAAATACATGCTACGCACCCGAAGAGCGTATGCGTCTTATACTTGTTTGTAATCATGCATGCCTTTTTCATCCGTATATTACTGATATTAAGACTAAAATTGGAGCATATTTATTGACTGTGACTCTAACATAGGCCGTTTTGGAAACAGGGCATACTAACTAACCCCAGGCAGGATCGTTTAGGCCTGAGTTCACCAACTACAACATAAACATTGATTACGTAATCGCTCCTTTAAAATTTAACAGTTGGTTAAACAATACGCGTTCTTTTTATGTTCACCACCCATTTTTAACAAACGGTTAACCAACCAAACGTTTTTGAATGAATGAGTCGTAAATGAATGAGTGGTATAGTATTACTATGTAAAGATGTCAGTGTATCTCCGTACATTTGCTTTTTCCCCAGTGACATTCAGAAATGGTAGGGTAACATTATTGTTTGACGAAATATTATTACCTGTTTTGTCAATGCCATGTCCATAACGGGAACGTCTTTGTTATTTAGCATCCTTTTCAAATCTCTTGTCAATGCCAATGTCACTTTTTCGCTATTTTTCGTCAAGTGTTTTGGTGTGAATTGAATTTTGAATACAAAATTAACATTACAGTGCTAGATAATACTGATAATAGATAATGGAAGATAAACGCAAGCGTACGTTAAATTTTACAAGTGACGAGAAATCGTTGTTAACCGAACTCGTTTCAAAATATAAAGCTGTAGTAGAAAATAAAAAATCAGACGCGACAACAAACGCCGATAAAGCAAGGGGTTGGAAGCATTTATCCCAAGAATTTAATGCTCTTAGCACATACTGCTCCCGCCCTCCCGAAAGTTTAAAGACTTGCTGGGAGAACATTAAACGCCAGACAAAAAAACAATCAGCGAGTCGGAAACGGGAGCTATTTAAAACTGGTAAGCAGACCTGATTGTGCAATTTTCTCTGGTTTTTCATGTTATAGATTGATATTCGAAATAATTATAATATATTCTATTTAGGTGGTGGCAGACCCCCTCCACCGTCTCCTGGTACTGGAGCAGACCGTATCGTGGAAGATATATTGGGGCCTGCTTTGGAAGGAATCGAAAATCAATATGATAGTGATGCCTTACTATATGATGATGTAAGTACAGAGAAACTTATACCTATACGAGTACTCTAATTTACTTGTACATACATTCACTTATCTCATTAATGCATGTAAAATAACTAATATTGTCTTTTAATCTATTTTCAGTGTAATAAAGATACGACAAAAATGTGCTCTGACACTGAGGAGATAGGTACGGATAATGAAGTTATTCATGCCATAGTTGTGGAGAATGAGGACGAACCTTCATGTTCACTTACTTTTCCCATAGCTGAGATAAATTCTGACAATAAGGTATTACATATATCATATAAAATATAAATATTATAGGACCATCTTACACAAATCAACCTAGTCCCACGGTAAGCACATTAAGGCTTGTGTTGTGGTTACTAGACGACGATAAATATAATAGATATCATATAGATAAATACTTATATACATAGAAACATCCATGACTCGGGAACAAGTATTTGTGATAAGGATAAGTACACAATTAAATGCCCATGCCGGGACTCGAACCCAGGACCTCCAGCTTAGTAGACAGAGTCACTACCGACTAAGCTAAAGAGGTTGTCGATATATCATATGTTAAATCTATTTATTAATATTGTCTTCGGTTGCCGCAATAGTTATTCATGAAATAAAACAATTAAAAACGGATTTTACACGCGATAAAATCCGTTTTTAATTGTTTTATTTCTATTTATTAATTTATATAATAATTAATAACCATACAGCTAACCTTGCACAAATAACCTTTTTTATTTAGGTTGACATATAATCATAGCCCGGACAACTCATGGCAAAACACCAGCATTTTTGCAATGAACAGTCCGAGCTATGCATATGTATAATAATGAAATGTAAAAGTAACTCTGTATGTGGAACATATGTGACTGCAGTTATGAAAAATACATATCTAATAGATTACATTGCTTTTATAATTGGTATATAATAAAATTATTGTTATTTGTTTATAGGAAAATAATCCGAAATGGGAGGGCTGGACACAAAACTCTTTAAAAAGACCCATTTCAGATGTTTTAAAATCTTCCAAGGACTCCAAAGTCAACAATAGTTGGTTGAAAAGAAGGAGACCCAACCAGCAAAATTTAGGTGACCAGCTTGTGCAAGAAAAAATAAATTTGGTCAAAACATTAATAGAAAATGCACGGGAGGAGTCCAGAAGAAGAATTTTAATTTTAGATGAACAGCTAAAGCAGGAGAAAATTAAAACACAAAAAATATTACAATAAAATGTATTTTGTTTCTTTTATAACCATTTTTATGTTTGATTTTTTTTTGTTAGCCGGATAAATACCACTTTAATTTAATGTTTCAAAGTTTTTGTCATTTTGTTAAAGAAATAAGTAAAAAATAAATGTGTTCATTTTTGTAACTAGGTATGACTGTAACTTAAGTTAAATTTAATACTTAACTAGGTAGGTATGTATGTACCATAAGTTATGTAAAGTATTCATGTTTTTGTGATATAGTTTTATGTAAGTTGTATTTTAAGTGTAATCCTAAGGTTGCCAACGAAATATTTTTATTTGGTTTGATTTATTCCTGAATATGATAAATAAATAAAAAAAGACAGGAGCTAAAATAACTGCTTTTATTTTGTAACAGTAATAACTAATAATATAACGTTACTATACAGGCTTCTATAAATAGTGTAAAGTTTTAAAATAATTATTAATTAACCTTCTCCTCACTGGGTTAATATCTCTTGCATTACCAAGAGACCGCTGCTCTCTTATCCTGCCTTGTTCTATAATAGCATCCCATGGAGTAGGTAGTTCCAACTCAGGGTCGTCTGGGGGGCATTCTTCTCCTTTGGATTGCAGGATATTGTGAAGAACAGCGGTGGCAACAATTATAGGTAGGCAGTTTTTTAAATGCACATGCATTCCCAGTGCAAGTACTGGAAACCGTCTCTTCCATATCCCAAACAACCTTTCTATTGGATTCCTAGTCCTTATCTGCGATTCATTGTACGATGCCTCTTCATTTGTCTGAGTTCTATCAAGAGGCATCATCAAATAGTTGCGATTCATGTAACCGCTATCTGCCACAAGAAGAGAGTCGTTATATGTACCCATCTCGAACATTGCGTTTCTACGGGATGCACTGAAAATGCGCTCATCGTGAGCACTACCTGGCCATCTAGCAACAAGATCAGTGATTATGAGTTTGGCATTGCATACAGTCTGAACATTTATCGACATATATCCCTTTCGATTTCTAAAGGTTTCTGCATGATTACCTCCAGGTGAAATAATTTTAATATGGGTACAGTCCAATGCCCCTATCACTTTAGGAAATTTGGCAATGTTATAGAACTCCATTTGAGTTTCTCTGATGTCTTCAGGAGTTTCTGGAAACCGTATGAAGTCCTTACTTAAAGAGGCCAGTGCAGCAGTCACTCGATGGATTACTCTGTTTGCTGTAGGTCTGCTAACACCAGCAAAGTCTCCCATAGTTAGCTGGTGACTCGCTGTGGCATAGTATTTCAAAGTGAGCAGCAGCTGATTTATAGGTGACAGAGAATTGTTCCTGAAAATGAATAAACATAATTATATCCACTTATAGGTAGGTGCTTTCAACCACAAAATCGTACCTACATAAATGAAACATTTCATTATTTATGCTAGGAAGTAGGAAGTTATACAGATACATAAATATCTACTCACCTAACCTCAAATTATTGTTATTTGATAAAATTGATAAATACCTAGTATGTAGTCGAAAAACTTACCGATCGCTTGGATATTCCAACTTTCTTTCAACTAAAGTAAGCAATTCCAAGGCACTACGCTTACATAGACGAAATCTTGTAGAAAAAGCTCTCTCGTCATATTCCTCGAAATAACTGCGCCGTATTTGGAATACACGAGGTGCGCGTAAAATTCGCTCAACATCTTCATAATCGTCAAGCACATTATTTTCTTCAAATATATAATTCAACGCGTCTTCCATTTTTTGTTGTAAATTGTTTTCAAATAAACCTAAATAAATGTCGCGGGCACAGCTCAATTTCACACTAACCTATGTTTAAACTATGTCTGTTACTTCGTTTAAGTAAAACAGTCGATTACAGCACATAAACTACGGTTAGTGCGTGGTGAACAGTAAAATATTGTTAATCAGTCGTTTATTGTTTAAACAACCGATTAAAATTTAAACATCTGTTGGTGAACTCGGCTCTTAACATGCGGGAAAATATATACTGGCCACTCTGGAACCTGCGTTCGTTTGAAATTTTTACATTACCGTACTTTTTGTTTGAATAAAGAACAGGGCATTCCTATTGGAATTCAGTTCCTTCGGTTCGGAAATTATTGAGGTGTTTTAATTTAATTATATACATAAAAAATGATAGATTTGCCAAATTCATTCCCTTTACAGTTCTCTAAAGCGTTTTTTAAAGAATTATTAAAGGTCTATCGGAAGCTCCATGGCAAAGTAAGCTGTTGTAGTTCGATCTACAAACTCTTGATTCAAACATTAAAGTCGACGAGTAGAAAAAAAACATTAAATGACCGACCGACGCCCTCTCGTTTCGCCATAACCTTATCATTTCCCTTTTTCGCCAGTAGCCACAACAATACCTCCTCGGGAAATGATGGAAATAAGTTTCCCTCAGAGTAAGTGTGCGTCGTCATTAGATATATCACCTGGTGCTTCCGGGATGGCGCCTGGAGGCAAGGCCTCTTGTCTGCTGACCTAGATACCGTGTTACACTAGCTGACACATTAGATTACCCCTGTACTAGTACATAAGCAAATAAATTAACAAAAAAAAGTTCAAAATTTCAAACTCACATCCATAGTACGTATCAAATATGATACAATTTACAAAGTTCTGGCAAATTGAATTTTATAATATAGAGCCTCATAAAGACAAAAAACCCATCTAGCTAGATGGGAAAAGTTGTTCGCCGAAACTCAAACAAAACGCAGAAAGCTACAGAATTCGCGTTTTTTTTAAGTAAATCGCCACATATGTACGCCCTTATCCTGCAAAACATACAATACAGCTACAAACACTCCTCATAAACCTGTCAGTAGAACCGGACTTCCTGAGTTCCTGACAAACATGAATATAAGTATATACACCCTAAACGCACTTACGCTCCTTTTTGGTTATAACTAGGTGCTCTACAGAAAACATAAGTCCTAAAGAAGGACGTAAGTGCACATCTGTTTCATATGCACTCACGTCCCTTTCTGTTAAGCCAGATTTCCTACCGACTTACAGCAGAGCATAAATACTCATAAATCCATAATGCTCTTACGCCCCTTTTTGATAAAACTGCAGGCATCTTAAGGAGGAGCTTAAGTGCACATACATCTCAAGTGCGCTTACGCCTTTTCAGCTGAAGCTTTCAGGCTGTAGCAATGAATAGCCATTCACGTGCAAATGCAGCGCGGGAGCACTTCCGTGCTCAATAAAATATCACCGAGGGTATGTTTACACTTTTGAACCTTACGCCTTTGTAAATAAGGTGCAAAGTGTACACATATCTACGACACCGACTGCACAAGGAAGCGGGGTTGCCAGGCGTAAATAAAATAGCTGTTGTGTTTCGGAAGACAGCCGGTGTGAGTAGGAGTAGGTACATGCATTGTCAGGATTAGATATGTTGCAATTGTTATCCACATCCGCTGAAATATGATAATTGCAACGTATACTACTTTGAAGCCAAGTGTCGCATTTGCCACCTTCCTGTGATAGTTAGACAACGCAATTGGAAGCTTAAGAATGCTCAATTTATGTTAGTGGAAGTAGGTAAGCGAGCGAAGTGTTTCAACGAATAAGTACACTACTTTAAGAATACTTGCAAATTTTGCTTCTGTGTTTACTCCGCACCGCAGTCTTAAGATATTATCGCCCTTTAAGATAGGTTTTACGCTATAAATTATACTACTTTACAAAAAGACCCTTTGAAGTCGGCCAAAACCGTTTGGTCACCAAGACACCGGACAGTACCCCGGGCAACCTCAAAATTGGGACGAGTCCGGAAACGCCCGGTCGGGAAATTCCTTCTCTTCAAAATAAGCTTTATTTCAACATTATAAGGCTTACAATTGGACGAGTCAGCTAACACGCTTGGTTGGTAAGACCCTGTGTTTCGCTTGGCTTACTTCTGTAAGCTTTCGAACATACATTGCTCAGTGGTTTTTCTAAACGTTTTTGAAATACGAAACTCGGGTGTCCATTTCTCTTCTCAAGAATCTTACGTTTACACACTTAACTTGTCGGAAAGGGAGCGTTTTATCTAAGAGTAATATTATTATCGTAAGTTTGCTCGATTACCTACCTTAAGACTGCCAAGACGTGATGTAAGCACTAGTTTACAAAAAAAATGCTAAATCAGAGAAGCCGACTGAATCTGCCGGTAGGCACCGTGGACAAGTAGAATGTACGCGACCCCGTAACGTCCCTCAGATAGCAATTAGGTTCTCCATCTCCTATCTCTTACTATGAGAATATGATCACAGAGTGGGAAATGAGAGTAACACACAACCCCACCCCTGCCACCCCTTAGTTTCCTCAGATCTTCAGGACGATGCGTAATACCTAACTGCTTTCCCACACCTTAAAAAAATGTGTTCTAGGAATTTTGGTACCTACGTAAACAATACATACACTACATATCAAAAACTAAATCTTTTATTCTATTTATAGCGTATACGTCAGAGCTGAACTATAGCACCATTAACGATCACGTCGATCACCTACGAACAAGTCCCATTGATTCAGACTCACACAAATAACAGATACCGCAAATCGAAACGCCCATTGCATATTCCTGTTGCTACAGCAAGCGAGTTACCACTCAGTCTGACCTTACACTTATAACAACTCGGAAGCCAAATTATTCTGGTTTGTTCTGAGAGAACGACTTGCCAGGGCTGGGTAAGTTACTGGAATGACACACAATGCCACTCGACTCACCACTTGAACGCACGCCGGCAATTCCGAGTGTATCAAACGTGATACGCGGGCGTGGAAGTGTTAAGGCGCTAGGCGGTGATTGTGGCCAAAAACTGTTACTTTCTAAGGGATATATCTCAATAACGAATCATTCAAAAATTTTGAAAAAAATATATGTTATTTACCATTTCATGCAAAACATTGTCAACGTTTGAATAAATCGTGTAACGAATAGTTTCTCCGTTATGTAAATGTAACGAAATGTCGTTTTACGGTTAATTTTGCTTATATCTACTGAACGGCTCATTCGATTTAAAATATTGTTGAACTAAAAAATATGGACTACAGAACACTACAAACTCAACGTAGGATATTTAAATTGATTAAATTTTCTTAAACAACTTGATCATAATTCCACATTCTGAGCGCTATTAGCTCGAAAACGGCGTTGCTGGCAGTCGTGAGCTAGCTTTGAGACGAGGAGGCTGTGTCGCTCGTCGCTCCGTGCTTCCCTTGTACTACATATACTTGTGCTTGGCCCGTGAGCAATAATATCGGACTCACTGTGCCTAAAGACTAAATAACTGCAGAGGGTTCATGCGGTGCGGATATAACGTGTCTTCCCGGAATCAATAATGTATGGACGTTTTATCTTTTAAGATAATGTACTCGTATGCATGTTTATGTACCTTTGTACAAAAAGTGTATTTTATTTAGATTATAATACAAGTAAAAAACAAATGAAATAAAAATGGAGAAAAAACAAAAATCATGAATCTCACATTGCTCTGAAAACAAATTTGGTCATGTAAGTAAACTAAAATTATTATGTTTTAGTAGACGCATGCATCACGAAAAATAGGCATTAGTCGTCGAGTTGCGGAAATCTGCTAGTACTGCAATACAATAGACTGATAATTAATTTAATAAAAGTTTTTTATTAATCCCAAGAACCGAATTTATTTAAACATATTTATTTAAGAATACCGTGTTCTAAACGAATGTAATATGCGTTTTATTTTAAGATTAAACACAATCTTTAATGTTATACTTTATACTAATTCCTCAAATCTAGAAATTGCGAAGTAAACTGCAAAGGATTGCAGATAAACCGGCCAAGAGAATATCGGGCTATGCTCAGTGTAGGTAGGGATCCGTAGTTGCCGGCCTGTTACAATACATCCATTCAAAAGGTAGTCTATAAATAAATATTTTGTGGCACTTACGTTATTTTACTATAGGCATAACTCAAAAACGGGTCAACCGATTTTATTCCATATAGTTTTTATTGAAAAAACGTGATAAGTATTTCAATGGCCTCACTTCCAGGAATTTTCCCAATTTTTTTTGACCCACGGTTCAAAAATCAAAGAGCATTTTAACTTTCGAAGCTATTATTTACGAAAGTATTCGTTTTATCCAAAAGTTGTTTAAGGCATATTCTTCTTGCAAGACCTATCCAACAATGGGTTTCAGATACTTATTTTTTTACCACTTTGTAGGCGTAATTAAAACACATAATTACTCATACCAAATTTCAGTCTACTAACTATCACTGAGCAAAGCCTGATTGAGAATCTAATAAAAAATTGCTGATATTTAAGAGTTCAATGTATGTAATAATAAAGGAAATAAAGCTTTTTTTTATACCACGACGCTGGCAAACAAGCATACGACCCGCCTGATTGAAAGCAGTTATAAAGCCTATGGACGCCTGCAACCCCAGAAGATTCACATGCGCGTTGACTACCCTAAAAAAAACTTTACTATATCGGTGAAATGCAAATAAATACAAATTTTATATTAATTATCAGCACAAGTGAATAAATAAATTACTACTAAGGGTTAATACTACCTATCAAATATCTTTAAAAGACCGGCCAAGTTTGTATCGGACCATGTATAATGTAGGGTTCCGTAGAAAGTAGTTTCTTGGAGATAACTCAAAAACGGATGAACCGATAATATGTGAAATAATTTTCGTAGAAAATTTAGATGGATTAAAAGTTAGATGGGGGCTATTATATTTAGACTTTCGAAGCAATTATTTCTGAAAATATCGACTTAATAAAAAAGTTTTAATATATATATATATATATATATATATATATATATATTAAAACTTTTTTATTAAGTATCTTATATATATAAGATATTTTTAAAGCCGTATCGTACAACATGTTCATATTTACAAAAAAAATATTTTTGACATTTAGTTTGGCATATGTATGGAGTGCCTCACCTAAAAGATTTTTTTTAGCAATTTAGCCAGAAAACTAAGTAGCGGCACATGAAACACACCTCTAGATAAAATTTCAGTAATATATGTTTTATAATAAAAATGGCTGTGACATGCGGACGGACAGACGGACATGTTTCAAAAAACTTTTCAGGGTTCCGTTTTTACCATTTTGGCTATGGAACCCTAAGAAGTGTTTGCGCTGTGTTATATTTTAAAGATCTAAATTTAATGGGCTTATAGCTCTCATTTGTATGACGATTTCGTGCACAAATACCGCTCCTTACATGTGCATTTTTACTATTCGCAACTCGCAACAGGCTTAGTTTTGTTAATTTATCGTAATTAAGTGAATTTTTACGGTTAATATTTAAAATCGCAACAAAAAAATAACCATCTATTAAGCTCACTTGCACAGCAAAAAAAATCCAAATTCACATGAAAACACCGCTTTGATGTGCATTCAGTTTTTTTTGCTATACTAGTCAGTATTTTTTATTTTTTTCTGATATGCGGAATATTTTTAACCATATTTCGTAAATTCATAAATATTTTGCCGCTCACTGTACGTACTTCAAATTCAAAATCCAGGTTTTCATTTTTTTACATATAAATCTACTAATCGAGATCGTTATTACTTATCTTATTTAGTAGCATTCCTAAAAAATGTCACCGTAGTACTTAATCACAGTATTCAAATCACAAAACATCCACAAAAGGATTAGGTATGATTATTATAAATCTGCCCGCGCGCCTCTGAGTAAAGTCATATTCTTTGAACATTATTGCGGTGCATCGCGGCGGATTAACATAAGTAACATAAGTAACATTAATGAAAATACAACTCAATATAGAAAATTTGAAAATATACATAGCTGGAGTACTTATATAAACAATACGAAAAATGAACTGAAAATAATACATTTAAACATAAGATCACTGCGTAAAAACTTTGATGAATTCTTATGTATGATAAAGACCTGTAATAAACAATTAGATATTATAATACTAAGCGAGATCAACATTAAAAAGGAAGAATTGTTTTTATACAACTTGGAAGGATATAATATGTACACACGAACGCGAGAGGATAGAAGAGGAGGTGGATTGCTAATTTACACGAAGTCTGAACTACTTACCGAAAAACTAATTATGCATGGATGCTCATCGGAAATATTACACATGATGATTAAGAATTTCCAGAACCCACTTCATATATTTGCAATATACAGACCGCCGAGTACTAATAAAAATACTTTTATACATGAGCTGGATAACATATTAAATAATATCTTGTGTACGGACAACGTCATCATTATAGGAGACATAAATATAAACTTACTGTCAAACGATAACGTTACCGAAAACTATAAAAACATCCTGTGTGGTCGTGTTAGGTGGACGGGCAGCTTGTGACGTCATGCCTCGACCATGTGTGGGTGCGCGCTGCCGGGGACCTGCGGCCGGCCGGTGCACACATGCTCACGTGCAAGGTGTCGGACCACTATCTCGTCGGCGTCAACCTTTGTAGTAGTACTGCGGCCGGTACATGCGATGGGCGAAATGGAAATAGCACAACAGGACAACAGACGCGAGAAGTACATATATATAATAATAGTCTAGTCATATCGGAGTTACAAAAAATTGATTGGTCGGAAGTGTATAATATTCAATGTCCAAAAATGATGTATGAAAGTATTTACCTATTATTTAGTACAATATATAATAAATCTAGAACAATTAAACTGCATACCAGTAAGAGAAAAACCCAACCTTGGATTACTAGAAATTTGAACAATATGTTGGTACGCAGAGATGAGCTGTTCCGAAAATGGAAATCTAGTCCTAAAAATATTACTTATAGACTGGACTATTCAAGGTTTAGAAATTTAACTAATAAATGTGTCTATTTAGCGAAACAAGAATATAAACAAAATGAAATTATGAACTGTGAAAATGACCTAAGAAAATTATGGAGTACCCTAAATAGTTGGCTAGGCAATACAAAACCTAATTTAGATGAGGTTATAAATAAATATTTAGGTAAAAATGCATCCATCGAGACGGTGTGTACAAACTTTGCCAAAACTTTTACCTCTGAAATTCAAAATATTAAACATAAATGTAATAAAAAGTTCCTAAACCGTGAGAAATACGTTAATGTGAGTGACGTAACATTTCGTTATCAAAAAGTGTCAAAAACAGATGTAGAAAGAATTATTGATGGATTAAGCAGTAGGAAATCACCGGGTATAGATGGTATACGGTGTAAAGACTTAAAAGTTATAAAAACGAGCATTAGTCCTATTTTGGCAAAGTTTGTAAACAGCTGCGCTTCGAATCGTTTGGTACCTACCCGGATTTGTTAAAAAAATCGATTATACGACCTATATATAAGCAGGGTAATCACTTAGACTACACAAATTATAGACCCATAGCTATACTATGAGTAGTTAATAAGATTGTAGAAAAAGTTATTGTGTCACAAATAAGTAAATTTCTAGATAAACACAACATAATATCTGACACTCAGCATGGGTTTAGGCGTATGCGTAACACTTCGACCGCTTTGGCCGCTTTCACAGATGAGGTTAATGAACACCTAAATAACAGAAAGTATGTTGTCACACTATACATAGACTTCAAAAAAGCATTAGACACACTGGATCACGGACAGCTCATTGTTGCCATGCAGGAGTGTGGTGTCCGTGGTCCGGTGCTCGAGTGGTTCAGAAGCTACCTATCTAACAGGACCCTAACCACTGTGATTGACGGCAGGAGCGGCGAGGAAGCCAAGGTCATCTACGGTGTGCCAACCGGTTCTGTCTATGGCCCTGTCGGCTACATTATGCATGTGAACAGCATGAGTAATGTTGTCCAGAATTGTTCGACATATAGGTATGCTGACGACACATGCTTAATGTACGCCGATAAGGACATAAAAAATGTAGAAAAATGTGTACAGTCTGATTTTGTAAACATAATTAAATGGTCACATGACAATGGCATTATTCTAAATTTAGAAAAGACCAAGTGCATGTCAATTAAATCACCCTATTTACAGGCACCGAGCGAAAGTATTAACATAATAGGGCATACTTACGACTGTTTACACAAGGACCAAAAAGGCTGTAAATGTTCCAGTATTGAATTTGTTGATAAGTATAAATATTTAGGATTAACGATAGACACCAAGTTTAGCTGGAGTGGCCACATAGACATAGTATGCAATAAACTTAGGGCAATTATGGCAAAATTATATAGCGTTAAAAGCATTGTGAATAGGAAAATACTACACACCTTATACCATTCGTTAGTCGAGTCAGTAATTAGTTATGGCCTAAATGCATACGGGCGCACTTTTAAAACTTACCTTGATAAAATATGTAACATTCAGATAAGAATTATTAAAAATATATTGGTGGATAAAAATACCAAGTCAAAATGTAAACAGAATTATAAATTATTGTACCAAAAGTTAAAAATATTACATGTGCATGAAAAAGTTAAATATTTATTATGTATAGAAAACTATGATCTTGACAATTTTAAAACACGCAGCAAATCGTTACGCAACTTTAGGGTAGGCACAACAAGAAAATATGTAGAATATAGCACTAATAACTACTTTGGCCAAAGAACTCGTAAATACATTATACCGAGGATTTTTAACAAAGTAAGCCTAACAGTAGAACAGTCCAGTAGTAAACCGGTTTTTTAAAAAAGATTAAAAACATTTCTCTTAGATAATATTAAAGATACATAGTACTTATATATATATATTAGTTATTTTTAATACACTGGGTTATAATATTGATGCCAGCTCCATCTCACGAAAGCAAATAATACTAATTCATAATACCTAACTAACCAAACGAAATTACATAATACATCCATAGTCATTGAAAGCCTTGTCACCTTGAATGAAAATGTCCATGCAAGATGTCGCGGTTTTACTGGTCTTGAATGTACCTATAATATAACAAAGGTCAAGGCTCTCGTGGGATGAAGCAGGTTGCTGTACTAGCTGTAGATATGCAGATTTGCTTTTAGTTATGTAAACTTTAGTACAAATTAACTTGTAATGGGTAAGTAGGTATAACACAAAATTGTTATTTTTATTTTAGAGCGCACTATTCGCCAACAAACTGTCCTCAGTTTGGCGAAAAAAAAATATGTATACCTACCACTTAAGTTTTATCGTGAAAAAAAAAAAAAAAAAAACAAAAAAAAAAAAAAAATTACGCACGATCGCAATGAGAAGGGTACGCGGGTGGCGCGGGTAGAGAGCGCCCAAACGCTCAAGGACACTCCGGCGACAATCGTCTTAATTATGATTTTTATCGTTAGATAGTCAGCGTTTCTCTCGTATAGTGAAACATTTTAATGTTAATACGTGTTTGAAAGTTGTATTTTTAACAATAACAAATTTAGACGAAATAAGTGACTGTATTATTGAACACAACTACACATTTCATTTACTAAGTACCAGCGGTGGTCAAATGTGAAAACATTGTTAAATACATGATTTCAGTGTACGAGCGAACTTCGGGTTTCGGTGGGGTTTCGGCCAAAGACCTGGTGGCAGTTTTGGCCACAAAAGCCAGAACCTAAAACAGAAACCGAAACTGACATTATACTTTCGGGTTTCGGTGGGTTGATCACACCGAAACCCGAAAGGACTTATTACGTAGGACGAAAATTCATTCAAATTAAGAAACCCTTTTGGATCGTTGTCAAGAGGCGTTTTCGCAAGTACTCGTCTCCGGTTCTTTTCCCGATGCGTTTTTCGCTCAATAGCGTTACCACGTGTATCCAAACGCACGTTTGCGCGCGCCGCCGACAGAGGCCGTTGACTTACCTGTAACAAGATAGATTGTCATAGTGATGCTGGTAGTAACAAAAACACTGACCATAGGAAGACCTTATGTCGTTGCAATAAGGTTTATGTTTAACGGTTAACGTACGAGATTGGTCCATACAAAGAGGTTAATCGGAAACAGAGAAATAGGCGGAAATGTATTGTGGTTTGTGACTGATGACTAAGTTTAGATGTGAAACACAGACACAGCAGGTCTCTCTTCAGGTCTCTCTTATACTAACATTCTTAAAAAATGTGGGTCTAAATTTGACGACTCCATATTGAAAAATGCCTATAAATTGTGGATTGTGGTGGTAATTATTTGATACAAACACAAACATATTTTCTTAAAAGTGGGCGAAAGAAGAGATTTTAGTACTAGAGGATATATTTCCCCTTTTTTGTACTTACCCGTAAAGACTACACACATGTCAAATTTCTGCAGGATGCAATCGTATTTCTCAATATTTGCAACGCATAGGACCCGTAGCAAATCATATTATAATGATAATGAGCACAAAAATCTATAATATTAACAAAAAAATATAATAAAGCATAAAAATTTTCGCCGTTAATTAGAACATTTGATTTAAACAAAAGTCGATTATTTGACTACTTCAGTTTTCTTCTAACCACGGATAGACCATTCCTTATTATCTCGTAATTTTCCATCGTAAATCAATCACATCAAAACCACAACGAACGTTAATTCAAAATACGCAAAAAACACAATCATGGCCCAATTCCAGAATACATTTAACCGCGGAAATGATTTCCTCGCCCAATCAAATCACATTCAATCACCGAAATCATACCGCGAGATCAAACGTCTGTGCCATGATTCCATCAATAATGTCGCTGTGATTTAGAATGTATCTAAGTGACGAAATTAGAGGCATTTGTTTGTGAGGTTAGAGTTTTCCGGCGGTTATTCACCTTTGAGAGGAAATTATGTACAAAGTGACCTAGTTTCTTAGCTCTTAAGTGTGTTCTGTTTTTAAATCCTGTAAGTTTTGTGGAATATACTTACAAGTATCGGTGTATGGGCAGCGCTTGGATTTGTACACGAGCTTGTAAATATCTATCTATGTATACTTATATATCTACTTTGATCACTTTGATGCTTACTTATCTTATTACGTAACTTAAGAATGACATTAGCATCGGGTATTTGTTCTCTAACAGACAGTTTTGATCTTTCCAGGCTAATCTTCTTGCATATGAATATAACCCTTCGTTGTCACATGTAATAATAAGTGGTTATTCCGTCAAAACATTCAACATTATTCCTAAACTAAACTTGAGAGAAATAATCCTTAATCATATCTTTAGTTTTCGACCCTTCGTTTGAGCAAAAGTATCACGTATTTCCCATAGGGGAACGCCAGCTAACCTCAACATTACATAGTTTTGTGCCATAACTTGTCTGTAATCATGTCATAACAGTCACCGTACCTTAGGATGTATAAACGGTACGAGAGTATCGTCTCTTTGTGCGGGCTTCGCCCTACGTTAAAGGCGATAATCGCGCGGCTCAGGCGCTGCCCTGCCCGTGCATTCACATTGTTGCCATACGTAAACGAGTCCAACGCAGAAGAACGTGAATGTTGGGTGAATCTATGATGATCTTGACAGTCTTTAGAGCGGATTTGTACTTCGTTTTGGATGGAACTTGAATAACGACGATAATCAAAATCATAGTCGTTTGAGCGTACTGAGCGTTTCTCAAACGTAGGCGGACTTGCGTATCGTGTCACAAAGATCTCGTCATCAAGTTGGATATTTATATCTAAATACACAAAAAGAAAAAAAAATATTGCTTTGTACGAGTCTACGGAAAACTGCGGATCTTGTAACGAAAACTCTTAAAGACTTATGGCCTGTTTCACAATCTCCAGTTAAAGCATATCTGTCCTTTTCTTTTATATGATTGGAGCAAGGGATAGCAATAATTTTAACTGGCAGATAAGTTTATCTAGAGATTGTGAAACAGGCCCTTAGACAAATAAGAACTTGTGACTTATGCCACCATTGCGAGGACTAAACTCGCTGTGATGGATTGGGGAAGGCCTGGATTTGGAGCACGTTGGACCGGCAATCCAGGTTCGAATCCTGCGGTTTTGCAGTCCTCTACAGTTCATTATTTAATGTGTACAGGATATCTGTTTAAAATTTTAAATAACTTGACAAACGACTACAAACTGATTCTCGAGGATAACTCCAAAGAGAGTCAGGCAACAACTTAAATAGTAAATACATTGTTGGCTTGGCCGGCAGGTTCGACTCACTCGCGCGCAAATAACACTTCCGTACTCCCTAAAGTTGTTAAGAGCGAGAATAGCTAAGCACCGGCTCGCCTGCCTCATCCCTTCGTCAATAAGGGCTACAATAGCTCAGCCACGTGCCATACCGTACAATAAGACCAGCGGCGCTACCAGGAACTTCGAAAATTGAGTCGCCTGCCTCTATCGCTCTAGCTTCACGCGACAGAGACGCAAATAGATAAACGAACGGCGGTTCACAGTATATGAATCAGCAGGGCCGTGTCTCAGCCCTTCGTCGATAAGGTCGAGATTAGCGTGGCACGGGAGCTGTGCCCGGGCGCGATCGATACCACGTGCGTGCTGCGCCACGCGGCGGCGTAAACAAATGGTTACGGAGCTACGAACGTTCACACTGAGAGCAATTACGTACGGCAGTGTGGCGTGCAGGGAACTCGCTTCTTACAATCTTACGTACTTATTACTTTAGACGAAATTGTTTCACGTTCCTCAATTTTTAAAACAATTTAGAAACGTACTCTTGCGTACTCTATTTGATATAACTATTGTGAATGCCAGGAAACCGAATTTCAACCTTGGTAAAACAAAGTAGAATCTACACAGGACATACATTACGCTTCTGTTACACTGATGTTATGAAATAATACAAAACACAGTGTGAAAAGGATGCCGATCACATCATAGTAGCGGCATCCTCGTTACACTATATTTTATGGGCAGTTTTACTTTAACTTGTACCTTAAAGCACAACTTAAGTCGTGTTTCAATAACGTTTAACAGTCACATGGCTGACAAAATGCATGGGATTTGACATTGACCGTCAATTTTGAGACGATTGCTAACCGGCCGTTAATGGTCCACAGTTAAGTGAAAATCCCATATATAGTAGCAGCAGTTTAAAAATTCAACAGTGGCCTATCAAAGCTCGATTCCAGCAGAAGTATTCCTAGTAGGAATACTATTATTCCTACAAGGAATTTCCTACTCAATTGGCCAGTTATGTCACAGTGTCATCTCAAGTGTATTTAATCACCCCGCACCAACATGTTATTGTTAGTATGTCTCACGAAAGTTTAAATTCAGTGTAAAGGTAGTTTAAATAAAGACCGCATTTCCATAATGGCTGGCGCTGGCACCATTAATTGGCTTTGCGCAATGACCATTATTTAATCTTCGCGCAATACAAACATTCAATTCCAACACATCCCCATTAGTGAATGATGCAAATGCTAACTAAATATTCTGCACAGTATTTTTAACTTATTCTTAGAGTAGATAATTAAAAATAACATGGGATGTTGGAATCAATATCAATAGATGATATGATAGATGTAAGATTTATAAAATAAATAAATAAAATATCAGGAAATATATTCAATCGTGCAAAATTAAGGCATTTATTTGTACGACGGTATTCAACTTTGTTTCTAACTTCCGTAGTAAGTTGAATATCGTTTCTCAATAAAGGCCTTAATTTTTCACGATTAAATATATATCCTGGAATAAATGTAGAACCAAGAAGAAGTATCATCGATAGTTGGATGGTTGTAGAAGATTCCAGGGCCGCATCCTGGCAGGGTCATCATGTGATGTGGGAATTAAGGGGAACCGTTTGTTACGAAGATGAATATAATGTGACTTAAGTTGCCTATTACACGCTTATATAAGAGCTACATGTAAGAGTGTGAGTGAGGTGTAGCGCACACACTACAGCGATACAGCTACAACCATCGATGATACTTATTCTTAATTCTACATTTATTCCAGTATAAAGAAAGTGGGCTATTTCGTATAGAAATCTTCATACCTTGAATGGATATATATAGGACTTTCACCAATCTTATACCGTAAACACTAAGGTACCTGAGCTTTGGCGTGTCTTTGTTGGAGGGAATCGTACATTAGAGTTTTTATGTAATTTGTACAAAAAAAATTGGAAACACTCAGATGTCCCGTGCCGAATCCAGAATTAGCAGGCAAAAGTTATTTTATGAAAGCGTCTAGCTAGATGTTTTCAACCGACTTTAAGATTTCGAAGATTTTTACTTGATGGCAGCACCGTAGCGAGAGGTCTTTTTGACAGCAGCTGTCAAAATCCACCAATAAAAAAAATTATGAAAAACTGAAAAATAGATGTCGTATACTTCAGAAAAAGTGACCTGAAGTTTGCTGTTTTTAAAGTTAAAACACTGACAACGATTTAAGCATTGTGCAATAAAACAGGCCTTGTCCGAATCAGCGATGCAACGAGTCATTGACCCGTTGGGCAAGTGATAGTTAGTTCTGCGATATTGTGAGTTGAGAGCATAGATTATATAATTCTCAGATGGAGTGCGGCTAACAAAATTTTGTGATTCCATAAAGAGCCAGTGTCCTCGTCGTTACGCACTACACACACATACGCACAGCAATAATGAGCCGCTCCCCCGCCATTCGTGTCCAAACGTCTATGCAGTCAAGAGCAGTTAAAAAATAATAAAAACATGCCGTCGTGCGTTGTCAAATGCTGCAGAAATGCCACCGGTCGAAAGAAAAAAACGGATGGGATAACTTTTCACCGTTAAGTAAACAATTCATTGCGTAATCACATTAAAAATCAGTAATTTCGTAAACTATTAACTTCATGGTAGCGGTGTTGCCAGGTGGTTGAATAGGGAAACTTCCCGAACGTAAGGGGGTCTATAATCGCCGCGATATGTTGTCAATACGACATTGACGTCCACACTACTAACTATACGTTTTATTTCACGCACGTTTTCAACGAATATTAAAACGTTACCTAATAGTTAATAACTTTTATGCTTTTGTGAGCTAATTATTCTTTATTATTTTTTGAATAAAATTTATAATTAAACATAATTATATATTTCTTAAAATTATTCCAAAAACTTCTTAAAACAAAAAGCCCATATCTAATCGTAGATTGAACGCCCGAAGTTATGTCACCACTACTGATCTGTCAAACTTTCGTCTCATTCTAACTATCGCTCCCCCTCACTCTGAGCGGCTTCAGTAATCGACTGGTCAAGCGATTAGAACGAGATGGAACTATAGTTAGAATGAGAGGTCAGCTCTTAAGTCAAACCGATTGTGTTGATCGATCGAGGAGCATTTTTAACCAACTTCAAAAAAGGAGGTTCTCAATTTGACCTGTATGTTTGTTCACGATTATCTCGCGCTTGGCTGAACCGATCTTAATGCAGTTTTCAAAAAGTATTTGTTACATTCCAAACAAGGTTTAGTATAAAATAAGGCGTTGTTCATTGATTACGTAAGAATTTTTTTGCTAGAGACACCCTTCCGCCCCTACGTAAGAAAAAAATAATAATAATCCTCTCTGCAGTAGAAGTAAGACATGGTCAATTCCCCTCCCTCCTTAAATCGTGTTACGTAATAAATGAATACGTAATTACACTTTTAGTTGTCTTCGTCTTAGCGAGGGCACTGCCGTGCCTCCAGATTAAAAAGGTATCAAGTATGCTTAAAATAATAGTATTGGGGACGACAAGAGAGGCCACCACACTCAACAGTAGTCGTGTAATTTCAATAAATAGTTTATTTAGATTTTTTTAAATTTTACCTTTTAGTCGCCTCTTCAGAAATATATTTCATCAAATTTATTAAAACAGGTGCTTATTAATTCTATTTAAATATATATATTAATAATCTATTTTTTTTTATTCAAAAATACTGTATTCTTAATCGGGAAAATTTGTATTACATGGCAACACTCGTCTGGACACACACATTCAAACCAGCCGCCATCTTGCGTCACAGTTTGTTGTACAGCCATGCTCCGTCCTTTAATTTATTCGTCCAAGGTTGAGAGTGATAATGATAACCGCTTAGTTGTGGTAGTAACCAACCTACGAAACAGGAGGTCCTGCGTTCCAGTCCTGATAAGGGCATCTATTCTATTTATTTATGTGTTTATCACGGAATTGTGTTGTATGTTTTCCATTTATGAACCGACTTCAAGATTTCGAAGGATGAGGTTATCAATTTTCCAATTCGGGATCTTTGTTTTTGCTATTTCTTTTTGTTTTTTTTTTATGTAACTTCACCGATTTTTCTAAGACGGCTGGACCGATTTGGAAAATTCTTTTTTAACAAAAAATAGCAAAAAAAAAACAAAATCCCGACGAATTGATAACCTCCTCCTTCGAAATCTTGAAGTCAGTTGATAAATAAGTCACCGAGATGAGATAGGAAAGCCGCCATTAGAGTTTTGTAAACTATAACCACAGAATAAATAATAGTATCTATAACAATATAATCCCGTAATCTTGGGTTATAGATTTGTATATAATAAATAGCGTAGTTTTTATTACGAGTTGAAATATGCTTCGATGAATTACACACTGCAACAAAAAAGGTAGCTTTGTTAGAAAATGTACATAATCAACCGCTGTCATTACTTTTAATGGATATGTACAGTCAGCAGCAGGAGTAGCTAAGCAGCTCAAGTGTTCAAAATGAGCTTGACACGACTTTATTGTTAAGAGAATAAGAGCGTGTGGAGGTCATTTTGAAAACCTGAGCTGCTTAGCTACTTTTCCTGCTGACTGTACACATACTCAATTACAATTCAATATCAATTTCCTATGTTCCTATACCTTTCACATACAATGAGTGGATGAACACGTATATTCCCAACATAGTAAACAATCCGACCAACCGATACGTGACGACTGACTAACGACCAACTTCGTAGTTGATGACGACCACTGGCCGCGATTCGAAAAATAAACACACACACTGGACAGACACAGCTCCAACCCAACTCAACTCAACGCTATAACGACATTGACATTTGCTATTCGAACAGATTTTCATTTAACATTGGTCTCACATTGGTCTCACATTGGTACAACATTGGTACAATGTGTGACCAATGGTGTGACCAATGTGAGACCAATGTTCCCAACTCAACTCAACGCTATAACGACATTCACATTTGCTATTCGAACAGATTTTCATTCAACATTGGTCTCACATTGGTCACACATTGGTCACACATTGTACCAATGAGACCAATGTTGAATGAAAATCTGTTCGAATAGCAAATGTCAATGTCGTTATAGCGTTGAGTTGAGTTGGGTTGAGTTGGGTTGGAGCTGTGTCTGTCCAGTCCAATATGTGTGTTTATTTTTCGAATCGCGGCCACTGTTACTCGCGGCTCAACATTCTTTCTGCGGTCGGTAAGCTATATAGTGGGAGATGACAGGATATTGTCCCCAATCAATACTAGGGATACACAATCAGCCCAATAAAAATCGCCCCACAATAATACCGCAAGAACGACTCGGGCGATACTTTCTTTGACAGTCTAATCTAAATATATAAAAGAAGAAACTGACTGACTGACTGACTGACTGACTGACATATCAACGCACAGCCCAAACCGCTGGTTCTAGAGATTCCAAATTTGACAGGTAGGTTCTTTATAGGTGGGATGCACTATGAAAGGATTTTTCAAAATTCACTCCCTAAGGGGGTAAAATGGAGGTCCAAAGTTTGTATGGCGAATCAAGATTTGTTAGACAATTTTATTCGAAACTTCACAGGAGTATTCCTAACGATAAACGAGTAAACACGTGTTTCAGGTTTTTTTGATAATTCATCCCCTAAAAGGGGTATATGGTCACAAAGTCTGAAAATCAACATGGGTATCGTATCCTTTTTGAGTACTTATAGTACGCGGGCGAAGCCGCGGGAAAAGGCTAGTTATTAAATATATTATCTTCCTCTTCATCTTTTTTCTTTGGTATTAAACTCAAACATTTATTCAGTAAGTAGGCCATAAGGGCACTTTTACACGTCAAAGTAAAAGAGAGAAAAAAAATCGAACTACACCGGTTCTAACCCCACACCTCTGACCCGAGAAGAATTATGTCCGGCAAGAAACTCGGCGGGACTTATTTTTTCAAAACAACAGTACATCAAAACTAAAAAATACATACCTATAAGTGCGTTGTTCTATAAGAAAACACATCAAACCAAGGTTAGATTAACCAACAATAGGTTATAGTTTAAGAAAAATACCAAAGAAAAACCGGCCAAGAGCGTGTCGGGCCACGCTCAGTGTAGGGTTCCGTAGTTTTCCGTCCGTCACAGTAAGTGTCCCCACTTAAGAGTTAAAATAACACCGCCATGTAGGATATGATATGAGCGTTCCACGTACAGCGACATCTATCGGCAAATTAAGTAAACTATTGCGCGCGAGCTTAAAGTACGGAAGATGATTTTTATGGGATAATTCTTTAATGCGTGAACCGAATTTTACCGTTTTTACTTTATTTGAAAGCACGTCATTTCATTGTGATTTTGTAGAAATTACAGGTACAATAAACACCTGCTTATACGGTTAAATTACAAACTTAGTTCAGAAATTATTTTGTAATTTTTTTTCATAAACTATTCAACCTATCAAGTTCAAAATAATTTTCCTAGAAAATTTTTATAAAGTTCTACTTTTGTGATTTTTTTCATATTTTTAAAACTTATGGTTCAAAAGTTAGAGGGGGGGGGACACATTTTTTTTTATTTCTGGAGCGATTATTTCCGAATATATTTACATTATCAAAAAATGATTTTCGTAAACTCCTATTCATTTTTAAATACCTATCCAACAATATATCACACATTAGGGTTGAAATGAAAAAAAAATCACTCCCCACTTTACGTATAGGGGAGGTACCCTAATAAAACATTTTTTTTTCACTTTTTATTTTACCACTTTGTCGGCGTGATTGATATACATATTAGTACCAAATTTCAGCTTTCTTGTGCTAACGGTCACTGAGATTATCCGCGGACGGACGGACGGACGGACGGGCAGACATGGCGAAACTATAAGGGTTCCTAGTTGACTACGAAACCCTAAAAATGATGAGTCCAAATCTAACTGTTTGATATACTTTCTTACCTGAAGTGTGTCTTCTATATACATTTCCAAATTATAATAATCTAAGTTAGGAACAAATTTTCAATTTAAATAATTAAAAAAAAGTAAGTGATTCTAGTATACAATAAACATCATCATCAAACACTTAAGAGCCATGCTCTTGTCGGTGCAACTCAAAGTGGGCTCTCCATTTGCTTCGGTCCCAGGCCTCCTCTTTGATCTCTTGGTACGACGTGACCTTAACATTATTTTTAATTTGGTCTGTATAATAGATACAATAGTATGTCTATACAATAAACATACTATTTCTAAATTATCCTGACTTACCGGTTACAAATTTTCAGCGGCATATTTTCAGTAAATCTTGTTTGAGTCTGGCTCCTTTACATTGTTGCTCGAAGGATATTGTGGTACTAACATTAACATGTGACACGCTTTTGGAAAAGGTACCATTTGGCGGATAGCGCGTACGTTGTACTGTTTCAATATTGTATACCAGCAATAAAAGCGTATGCACTGGTCTCCAGATCGTACCTTCTGATCTAGACTATCACAAATAGTATAGTTTTTATGACGAATAGATGTATGCTTTGATGGCCTACACTCAAAAGCAATTTTTTTCTACTAAATAAGGAACGAACCAATAATTCTAAATTTTTGAAAACTTTACCGGGTCATTACGTGTCCGTGGACTCTGTGGCTTCTTCTTACAGTGCTAAATTAAGCTTGAAGCATTCCAAAACCCGAACCCAGAACTTCAATCATATTAATTATAACATTAACAGTTAAAATATATGTAACAGCCCACATCAAAAGATACCAAGGGACCGCGGCGCTTAAGCTTTTTTTGATCGAATACAATATTCTGTACAACGTAAGCGGCTTTCGCCATATGGTACCTTTTTCAAAAAAGTGTCACGTTTTTTTACAGAGAAAGAATAGGGACCTATTAGTGAAACACTAATTCCGGCTAACAAAAAACTTGTGTTTTTTTTACCTGTTTTTGTTTTTTATTTACTTTTTATCATGTACGATTATCGTATTAAACGATTTGACTTTTGACATAAATGTCAACCTATCAGGAGTCAATGTCAATGAGTCAATGCATAAAAATCAGTTCACAAGATAAACACGTAGAGATAAACAGACGTACAGTACAGCTGATCCCTGTCATGTAGCGTGCCAAAGTCCACTTGGCTTGACGTTTATAATTATAAATGCTTGTGTAATGAATTTTAATACACAAATATTAAATCATAGTATGAGGAATGTTTTATTTTGGACTAATAAATTTTTTCGATGACAGCATTCAGCAGAAGTTTGACTAGTCTCGAACTAAGAACTCGCGATTTACTAGCAAACAAGTTGACCAATATAACAAGACTCTTATGAAGATCGCTTTTGCGTCTTCTAGCTCCATAACCCCTTCATCGATCCTGCTGATATAAAAACTCTCAAATAATATATTTACGTCTGCTACAGTCCCATCAGACCTAATCAGAAACAACGGTACTAAACAACTATTTAGTCAAAATCAAAAGCCATAGAAATGCACGGTCGTCGCAGTAGCTGACAGTTTTGTTTTGTCCTAAGTTGTCTGTAAGAACTTCGCTTCGCTGCGCTCACTCGTTCGATAATAAGAATAAGATAGCTCATCAAAGGTACTTCTGCTGCTGACTGTACCGTGAACTTTAGTTACGTAAGCGACCCACGAGTCGAGAAAAGTGACCACAAAAACATGAAAGGACGTTACGTAATACGCACACCTGCCAAACGTAGCGTCACAGAGTAGAGATAAATACAGTAAGGGCCTCACACTTGAGCGATTTGAAAGCGATTTCTATACAAAACTCGTACGCGGCGAACTCGCGGCGTGTTCGCTCCCATACAAAACTCGCTCGCAAATCGCAAGTGTGATAAGTGATAAGCTGATAAGGTGATAACCAGGGCCCGTAATTTTCATGCCGATGACATCAATTTGACGTCACGCTCCATATAGAATGATCCCATATAGTTTTATAGTAAATTATTAATCATTAGTCGTCAATCATTTTAATCATGTACAAATGACTTCAAAAGTACTCTATTTACACATGGAATAAATAATACCTACTTGATACGTGAAACGTAAATAAAACTATTTGATTTGTTTTTATACATACATTTTATTCAATGGTATTGTTAACAACACATTACAATTGTTACGTAGAAAACAGAATTCCCCTCTAACGTAAAGCACGCCATCCTTCTTCCATTAATTCCCATGCAAAGAAAATCTAAGTCATCTTCGCGTTCATACGTAATGCAATATTCATAAAAATCATTTTGTTTTGTAATCGTATTGTTGTGTGTAGACCGGATTACCACGTTGAACCAAGCAATGCTGACCCGCTGTACCATTTACCAGGTCATGTAGGGAGATGAATAAAAACACTTATTTAGAATTGTAAAACATTTGAGCAGTGTAGTTGCAGGTGTTTCCCCGCTGGGAGTAGTTGTAGAAGTGAGGTTGAAGTGAGCAACGAGTACGAGTGCTGGCCTCTTTTATGGGTTTGTTAGCGTGCTCGTACTAGTGGCTGGTATGTGCCGTGTATGTGAGACATTTATTGGCTAATAAGCTTACAGTATTACATGTTTGTAGGAGGGTTAAAATTGATATTTATATAGGACATTTCTTCGTAAATTAGTACAAAATTCTTATAATCTAGACATTTTGCGTATTATGACATGATATCAATAAAATTAGACACAGATAAGACTTAGCAACTAGACATAGAAACACAATATTTATACACGTTATTAACACAAACAAATTGGTATAAACCGAGAAAATGATTGACTTAGATCTAGTTATACACAAACAATGGCAATTTTAAGCTATCTGCGACAATTCTCCCCCACGTGCGTCAGCACAGTCGATTGGTGCAGAGCAGATGAGAATGAGTCTGGAAACCGGGCGGCGAACTTCTCCTGCGCGAGTACGTACAATGGCTACTCTTATGTGGCCATCAGGACCTGGAAAGAGCTGTGCGATCACGCCTCTAGGCCAAGTACCTCGTGGCATCGTGCCGTCGGCTATAATTACTACATCTCCTACGTGTAGTTTCGTCGCGTTCTGGTGTGCACTGGATCGTGGCATCAGGTTTGGACGATATTCTTTCAGCCAGCGTTTCCAGAAGTTGTCAGCTAGTGCTTGAGCTGTTTTCCAGGACGAAAGGCTCATATTTTCGTCGGAGAAGACTCCCAGCGGGGACATAGCGTTCGATCGGCCGATGAGAAAGTGGTTCGGCGTGAGCGCTTCAGCCTCTAAGTCAGGATTCACTGGGGTCAGCGGTCTGGAGTTTACCAGGTGTTCAGCTTCCAGCAATAGCGTATGGAGAACTTCTTCATGGGGTGCTCTGTCTTTTAGCGTGACTTTCAGAGCTGTTTTCACGCTTCCGACTAGACGCTCCCAAGCCCCGCCGGCGGAGGGGTTGCCAGGCGGGATCTTCTTCCAGATCATGCGTCGTTCGGTCATAAATTGTTTGAGACTATCGGGCAGAGAGTTTTTGGCCTCTGATAGCTCGCGTTCTGCGCCGTAAAAGTTTGTGGCGTTATCTGAGTACAGAACGGTGGGTGCGCCGCGTCGAGACATCATTCTTCGTAGCGATAGGATCATAGAGGCTGCCGATAGGGAGGCGGCTAGCTCTAGGTGCACGGCTCTAGTGGTGAGGCACGTGTAAAGGACGCCCCATCGCTTTTCTCGGCGGCGGCCTATGACAATTTGCATAGGACCGAACAAATCTACGGCTGCTGCGGTAAATGGCGGTTGATTCGCCTTGAGCCTCTCTGGCGGTAGGTCGCCTACAGGAACCTTGAGGGTAGCTCCTTTATAGGTCCGACACCATTGGCACTTATTCGTCAGATAACGAATTGTACCGCGCAGTCCGACTATGTAATATCTTTGCTTCAATTCGTTGATCACCGTCGCATGATTTCCGTGGTTGAAAAGTGCGTGGAAATGATGGATCAACAGCTTGGTAAATGCCTCCTTAGCGTGCAAGACAGGTATATGGGCTTCGTCTCTGTCTATTCGGGCATCTAGCACAATTATTCCGTTCTTATCAAGCTTCATAGCAACTCGATGTAATGCAGACCTCCTCGGCAGCGCGCGCCCGGCTTCCATTAGTCGTATCTCTTCGGCATACGACTCATTTTGGCTCCGTTTAATCAGCAGTATCTCCGCTAGACTTATGTGTCTTTTATTCATTTCTGTTTCTGGATTTCTATTGACAGACAATCTGGCTTTGAATACCTCGGCAGCAATCAAAACTCTGGCCGTAGTGCGAACCAGCCTAGTGAACTTCGAGAACCTACATATCTCGGGCAAGTATGCGAACTTGTTTTGAACGGTATTTACAGAGCAAACCGGTTTTATGACGCGCTCTTCGCACGTTTCTACGACGGGCTCTACTGTTTTCTCGCGCGGCCAATGCTCCTCGGCTTGCCGTATAAAATCAGGCCCTATAAACCACCGGTGGTTAGCTCCGAACTGGGCCGGGACGCCCTTAGTAGCGTCGTCGGCGACGTTTAACGCGCTAGGTACCCAACGCCAATCGGTAGGTTTAGTTGTGTTTTCTATTTCGGCTACTCTATGTGCGACAAAGCTTTTGTACCGACGTGGATCCGACCTTATCCAGGATAACGCTGTCCGAGCGTCGCTCCAGAAATACCTATGTTTGATGACATAATCGGACTCCTTTACTACTGTGTCGGCTAGCCGTGTCGCTAGCACACAACCTTGCAATTCTAACCTAGGAATGCTGACAATACGCAACGGTGCGACTCGCGCCTTGGCCGCTACTAAGGCTGCGGACTTTTGTCCGTCCGGGCCTTCGCTAACTAAGTATATCGCGGCGGCGTATATCTTTTCGCTAGCGTCGCAAAAAACGTGCATGTCGGCCTCTCTATTTCTCGCGGGTACGTATCGCGGTATTTCTAACTCCCTAAGTTGCTGAATATTACTCACGAATGAATTCCACGCGGGTGCGAGCGAGGTGGGTATAACGGTATCCCAGCCTATCCCTGTACGCCAGACTTCCTGCATCAATGCCTTCCCTAAGACAGAGATCGGGCTTACGTAGCCTATGGGATCGAATATCGACATCGCGCTACTCGTCACCTGTCGTTTAGTGGGTAATTTCGTACCGTTGAGCACGTCTTCGGGCGTGTTGCGTAAATTTACGTTAAACCCTAACGTGTCGCGTCTATGGTTCCATTTTAAGCCTAATGTGCGCTCGCTTTCGCCTCCCCCGATGAGGGACGTATCCTCTTTGCTAGGAACTACGTCAGAAATTACGTTTGGGTTGTTAGAGGCGAACCCGCGGAGCTCGAACGACGCGCGTAAATTAAGCGCGTAAATTTCGTTTACTATGCGCCTAACGTCGCTCTCACACTGGTCAAAAGCTACGACTAAGTCGTCCATATACGTGCTTTTTATAGTTTTCTCAGCGGCGATCGGAAATTCTTTCGCATGTTCGTATGCGTTTTTGTTTTTGACGTACAATGCCGTCGTCGGCGAAGCCGCGGACCCGAATATCAGTCTTTTCATCCTATATTCTTGCGGTGAGGCTGAGCGGTCCTCCCCCCGCCAAACAAAACATAACGAATCTCGATCGCGTTCTACAATCTCTATCTGCAGGAACATTTCTTTAATGTCGGCTATTACCGCGGTCCTGCCTTCCCTAAAACGGACTAACACGCCGAATAAGGATTCTAACAGATCAGGACCCGCTAGAAGAGCACTATTTAGCGACCTACCGTACGCGGTAGCGGCTGCGTCCCAAACTACGCGCATTTTTCCGCGCTGCGGATGAAACGTTGCGAAATGCGCCAAGTACCATGCCCTAGGCGCGTCCTGCGGGGGCGGCGAGTCTACTTTTTCCGCGTAACCTTTGTCTAACAGGTTATTTATGTGCTTAGTATACTCGATTTTCAGAATAGGGTCGCGATCTAACTTATTTTCCAGGCTGTACAGCCGCCGTAACGCGTGCGCTTTATTATTTGGCAATTCTTCGTTATCGGTACGCCATAACAAACCCGCTCGGAACCTATCTTCCCCGGGGATTTTTTCACATGTCGCTTCTAGTAAATCTATTGCTCTTTGATCGGGATCGGCCCGAGGTAACTTTTTAACTACCCCTAGTGACTCGATATCGAAATGTTCCTTCATGAGAGCTAAAGCTTCATCGTCGGCCGTTTGTGGCCCCATGTGGCCTACAAACGCTACGGTTGCCTCCGATGACCTATGCGGTCCGTGCAGTGACCATCCTAGCCGCGTCAAACTAGCTACCGGGAGGTGCGATTTACCGCTGATAATTTGGCGCGTCACTATCAAATGCCAATTATCTTGACCTATAATTATTGAAGGCGCGGCAGAATCGTAACACAGCTCCTCGGCTATGTCGGCTAAATGGTCGCACTGCGCGACTATGTTTTTGGAGACGCCTTGCGCTCCTACGTTCAATCGATTGATGGTAAGCGCTTCCATCATTTCTAGATGCCTACTGCAAAAGCCGCGGATTGCGAATCGCACGTTACAAGAGTCCGGATCGCTCACGCTCCCACCTATACCTTCTATGTCGAGCGTTTCTCCCCGCTCTCGGGGCATTATACGATCGGCTGTTTCGTGTGAAATCAAACTAAGGGCCGCCCCTTCATCTAACAGGGCTAAGGCTTGCGTAGTACCTAGTGGGCCCGTAACCTCTACGGGCATCATTTTCAAAAACGTGGGCGCTATTCTAATCGCGTGAACGTTACTGACTTTTTTGTCTTCCACGGGCGCTTTAGATGCGTTCAAACCGTGTAGTAACCTGTGATGCCCGGCTTCGCACTGTTGCACTCCGCAAGCCACATACCTGCATTTGAAGCGACCACGGTGCGCCGCGCCTAGACATTTATAGCACAGCTTTTCGTTTTTCGCCCAATCCCAACGTTCGGATACCGATGCATTCAAAAATTTAGTACACGCTTCCACTTTGTGTTCATGATTATGACATATTAAACACTTATCACGTGACGTAAATCGTGCTGGTACCGAATGTTGTTTGGGCTTGGTCCCCGTATACGCGGGCCTTTTAGCCTCGCGGGGCTTCGTTTGAGCTACCGTCGGCGACCTATACTCCCCCGTGTGAGCTCTATCTACTCTATTTCGCGGGCGAGTGCTCTGGTAGCTGTCGTTGGAGTCGCTCGAATAGTCGCGGGAGAACACGGGGGCGGGAGTACGGGTGGGGGCGGTATGACGCCCTGACCTATTGTCCAGCTCAAAGGAAACCGTGTTCACGGCATTTTTCGGCTTCGGACCTCGATGACGACTCGTTCTTTTAGCCGCGGGACTAATTTCTAGCAGAAATTCTGATATCGCGACTAAATCGGGCGAGTTCAAATTAGCTTGTTTGAACTTGCCCCATTCGTACCTAACAATAAGGTTCAACTTATCGACGATCTTGTTGACTAGCTCTGGCGCGTACAAGTATTTTTCTTGCTTTAATGATTTTATTGTCGCTACTGCATTTGCGACGTGCGCGGCAAAAGACACGATATTACTGTTATCTTCGGCTAGGCGCGGCATGCGTTTAACATTATGTAGCTCAGTCAACACGATCTCTTCAGGGTCCCCGAACTGCCTCTCTAAGGCCTCCATTATCTCGTATGGATCCTGGACGGTATACATTATGGATTTCACCGCGGTACGCGCTTCACCTTTCAACGCGCGCCTAATTCGACTGACGTTATTTACGTAACTAAACATGGGCGCGGTATCGTTAAATTCGGCACGGAATGCGATCCATTCTGTGATATTACCGTCGAAAGCGGGTAATTCGGGTGGCCTATGCATAATGGGCGCATACTGACTAGACACATCTCGCGGCGGGCGATGAGTACTCATATGCGGCTCGCGGGGCGCGGGGGCGCTGGGCGCCGGCGCGCTAGAGGCGAAATTACGTATTGTGTGTAACGCGGACGCTTCATTTTTAGTTACGTAATTGCTCTGATCTAGCTGGGACTGTCGTTCTACCCAATTCCTCACGCGTTGCTCGTCTTTTTCGACAAGAGGTTCGGACTTACCGCTAACAGATTGCGCCTCATGCTGGGCAATCTGTAGCCTTAACTTGGCAGTTTCCGTCTCTTTATTAGCAACGGCGAGGGCGGCTTTATGAACCTCGAGTTCCGCTAGCAACAGAGCTAACTTTTCGTCGCACTTTTCACTATACACACTTCGATTTTCGCGCACTTTTTTACTACCGCGGTCGCCGCACTGAGAAAAGCGGTCTTTTTCCCCGGCGGACGTGTTAGGTTTACACGATGTCCCCGGTGGACTTTTAACTAACGTCTTTTCCGCGTCGTCTTCCGATATTTCCGAATAAGCGGGCGCCGGCGCTCTTGCCGGCGGCGGCTGTAGACGCGGTTCGACACTAGGACCATCGCCAAGAGTGCTGGTGGTGCCTTTGTCCCATGTATTGGTATCGCCGGAGGTTGTTTCACCAGACGGCGGGGTAACGGCTCTGGAGGGTTGTCCCTTGTGTGAGCGAAGAGACATCTTGAGCGTATGATCGGACATCTTCTTCTTTCTTCTTGCTTCTTGACGCACGTGGGGTTCCCTAACCTTACCTACCTAAAACCTAATGGCTGACACTGCCTAGTGCAGTGAAAGCGGCCCTACGTTCACTTTACTTACTCGTGGGCGTTAATCCCTGATGCACTGAATCTCGCGCAAAGGCTAAGTGCAAGTGCCAGAGCGTCCGAAAGCAGTGTGAAGACGTCAACCATGTGACGTTGCAACGAAAGTTGCCAGGACACGAACGTGGAGTATGGCCTCTACACGAGCGGTCCGTCCAGCAAGCTGGTAAATAGCACAGGGCTCTTCCGCGAAAGCGGGCAGGTGTATCAGCGGTTAGGCCGGACACCGTATGAAGATTCTGAGCGAAATTAATCCAGCTCAGCGCGTACTTGTTTCTTTCTTCAATTGGCCGCAGTTTTCTGATATCCGGAGCTCGAAGGACCAGCTGTTGTGTGTAGACCGGATTACCACGTTGAACCAAGCAGCGCTGACCCGCTGTACCATTTACCAGGTCATGTAGGGAGATGAATAAAAACACTTATTTAGAATTGTAAAACATTTGAGCAGTGTAGTTGCAGGTGTTTCCCCGCTGGGAGTAGTTGTAGAAGTGAGGTTGAAGTGAGCAACGAGTACGAGTGCTGGCCTCTTTTATGGGTTTGTTAGCGTGCTCGTACTAGTGGCTGGTATGTGCCGTGTATGTGAGACATTTATTGGCTAATAAGCTTACAGTATTACATGTTTGTAGGAGGGTTAAAATTGATATTTATATAGGACATTTCTTCGTAAATTAGTACAAAATTCTTATAATCTAGACATTTTGCGTATTATGACATGATATCAATAAAATTAGACACAGATAAGACTTAGCAACTAGACATAGAAACACAATATTTATACACGTTATTAACACAAACAAATTGGTATAAACCGAGAAAATGATTGACTTAGATCTAGTTATACACAAACAATGGCAATTTTAAGCTATCTGCGACACGTATTTTTGTTTGTTGTGTCACACATTTGGTTAATTATTCCAGATTCTCTGCTAAAAAGAAAATGTATAATTGATGGACACATTTTTTCTGATTTTAACAACTAATACAATTAGGAAATCAGTATTTTTATTTCTCAGTGGCACTTACACCTCGTACAAAACCTCGTTTGTAAATAATATCATTAAGTATCTGGTTATTTGTGTAGGTACGACCCAGGACTTTGATTTACATACCATTTAGAACCTTATCACAGCGACAATAATATGAAATCTCTAGCGTCTAGATGTTGATTGTCACTATGACAAAGTACGTAATGTTACACAAATCAATTTCCTTGACTGTTTGTAAATCAATATGTAATAAAACCTTTTTAAATGTAACCTTTTTTAGGGTTCCATAGTCAACTACCCTTATACCCTTATAGTTTCGCCATGTCTGCCCGTCCGTCCGTCCGTCCGCGGATAATCTCAGTGACCGTTAGCACTAGAAAGCTGAAATTTGGTACTAATATGTATATCAATCACGCCGACAAAGTAGTGAAATAAAAAGTGGAAAAAAATTTTTTCTTAGGGTACGAGTACCTCCCCTATACGTAAAGTGGGGAGTGATTTTTTTTTTTTCATTTCAACCCTAAGGTGTGATATATTGTTAGATAGGTATTTAAAAATGAATAGGGGTTTACTAAAATCATTTTTTGATAATGTAAATAGTTTCGGAAATAATCGCTCCAGAAGTAAAAAAAAATATGCCCGCCCCCCCCCTCTAACTTTTGAACCATAAGTTTCAAAAATATGAAAAAAATATCAAAAGTAGAACTTTATAAAAACTTTGTAGGAAAATTATTTTGAACTTGATATGTTGAATAGTTCTTGAAAAAAATTACAAAATAATTTCTGAACTAAGTTTGGAATTTAACCGTATAAGCAGATGTTTATTGTACCTGTAATTTCTACAAAATCACAATGAAATGACGTGCTTTCAAATAAAGTAAAAACGGTGCAAATCGGTTCACGCAATAAAGAATTATCCCATAAAAATCATCTTCCATACTTTAAGCTCGCGCGCAATAGTTTACTTAATTTGCCGATAGATGTCGCTGTACGTGGAACGCTCATATCATATCCTACATGGCGGTGTTATTTTAACTCTTAAGAGCGGACACTTACTGTGACGGACGGAAAACTACGGAACCCTACACTGATCGTGGCCCGACACGCTCTTGGCCGGTTTTTTATTCGTTCTCATTAAAAAACGTTCTGTCAAAAATGTTACAAGTGCCACTGAGAAATAAAAATACTGACTTCCTAATTGTATTAGTTGTTAAAATCAGAAAAAATGTGTCCATCATATATACATTTTCATTTTAGCAGAGAAGTTGGAATAATTAACCAAATGTGTGACACAACAAACAAAAAAACGATTACAAAAAATTTTTTTTTATGAATATTGCATTACGTATGAACGCGAAGATGACTTAGATTTTCTTTGCATGGGAATTAATGCAAGAAGGATGGCGTGCTTTACGTTAGAGAGGAATTCTGTTTTCTAATGAATTGTAATGTGTTGTTAACAACACCATTTAATAAAATGTATGTATAAAAACAAATCAAATAGTTTTATTTACGTTACGTTTCACGTATCAAGTAGGTATAATTTATTCCACGTGTAAATATAGTACTTTCGAAGTCATTTGTACATGATTAAAATGATAATGATTAATAATTTACAATAAAACTATTTGGGATCATCCTATATGGAGCGTGACGTCAAATTGATGTCATCGGCATGAAAATTACGGGCCCTGGACTGATAACGCTCTAAAGTATCTTCGAATATGTAGGGATACTAGGGATCTCAGGAATTAACGTTCGATGTCCTTATCTTGGCTAAGGTTTGTGTATCCAGGCTGGATATACAGAGTTGCGAGTAGGTTCCAACTATTCTTTTCTGTTCCCAAAAGTTAATAGTGGTAAAAAAATACACAGAACAAAATTAAGTATTGCTTTGGCCATTTATTAGTCACAACCAGAAAATAGGGACAACTTTTGGGTTTCCATCTTTTTTTATATAGAGAGTAGCAAACGAGCAGACGATCCGCCTGATAGGAAGTGGTCATCAACGTTCATTGAAGTACATAATATAATAAGCAACAAAATGTTTTCAAAAGGGTCACTTATGCGTTGCCGACCTTTGAGAGCCCTTGCTTGCTTTTGCCTTTCTTGTCTTGAAAGACCCGTGTGTTATTTTCGCCATAGCGGTGCCTATCAGCATATATGGTCATTTTTTTGCGCGCGCCCTGCGCAGATACTTTGGCTTAAGATAGGCTACTTTATTTTACTCTGGTAAAACACACATTTACGTACTGTACCCACACACGTCACGGGCGAAACGTGCACACAATTTACATGTAAACATGTTTTTGTTCCAATCTATTTAACTTTCGAACGGAACACAGTATTTCTGGCGCTTTGGGACAACGCGTTGTAAAAATCGTTTGCGTGGTATTTGTAACCTAAAAATTACACATTTACAGTTTATGAAACTAAAAAAGCGTAGAATAATATCTATTAATGATTACTAAGATTTGAAAATGGCATCAGTGGCGGAGTTTGGCTTTTAATTTCCTTACGAGCTAATTAGGCAAGCCGGTGGAAAACGTTTTATGTACAAACAAACAAATAATTCACTTAGCTAAATAGTTATAATATCTAAACTATTTCACAGGGAACGAAACAACTTTTTTTATCGCAAACGGGTCAGGGTGAAGACTCGTATCTCTCTAAAACAAACAGGTACATAGGTAATATCACTAAAATTTACAACATTTAGAAGGTTATCTATGGAATATGTCGCAAAGGATTTATTTACTCGTAATGACCTTTTTACCACAACCACACAACGACTCCATGTTACTCGTAGGAATATCATTGAAATTTTGACAAGGGTTCAAAACTGCGGTGACTGGTCAGTTGGGACCTAGGGACTATAAATATTTGCGAATTTGTTTAACTAATTCTCTATGCGATCGATCAATGAACTTATATATATGGTGCCTCTTGCTGATCGTGCCATCGAGTAGAATTTAGGGGGGACGTGAATGAATGAAGGAATTGTGAATGAATGAATGAAAATGGTAGCTGAGCGTTAAGACATGCGGCTTTCAAACCAGATATTGTGTGTTCAATTCAAGCCCAGCTCGTTTACTAATTAGCTTCTCGATGTTTGAACAGAGTCCCCACCTACTAGTACATTCAAAACTATTTCTCTCTCTATTTATTTCGTTATTTGCCTCTTTGTTACTCGAATATGCAACAGCGAAAGAAGTAAGAGGCAGTTACCCAATGTTCGATGGTCACGGCCCTCAGTTGTTATTTGGTAAAATTATAAGGAAACTAGCAGTACTCGAAAACGTTCAAAACGATGTGTTACTTCAATTCTATTTAGGGCCAACATTCACAATAATGGCCTAAACCCTCTTGTACAATAAGAGACATGTTCCTGCAGTGGGACATATAGGTATACACTGTCGTTGGTTTTACGTTAATCCTCTCAACCAAAACATTCTCCAGCACGCGTCGTAACCTAATTACCGCGTTACATAACGAAGCGTTATTTATCGCGATCCCGCTTGACTTTCACCGTGTCACAGAGGTGAAACGAAAAACTTTTCGTTTCACCTCGTTCTAATTTTAAACGCCGGTTTTCTCCCGACCTGTGGAGAGCCAGAATAACCGACCTTCGCGAGTATGTTTGGCGTGCGCGCGGGATCTCGGCACCGGTGGAAATAACACCTCAGCTTATCTGATATGGTGGCACAAACATGCCATGTGTTATTTCAAGCTGCCGTTTTGAAACTCTATTTTTTTTAATCGGCAAGTTTCTACCACAACTGACAACTTGGTATCAGCGACGAAACGGCGCGGCGGGCTGTTGGCGAACGGAGGCCAAGACACTGCTCAAAGCTTTGGGAAGGCGTTTGAGGGATAGGGCTGCGATCTCCGTTCCGGTCCGGTCCATGCGACGCTACAGAATTTGGTAACGCTGCCATCAGCACGTGTGGCACTTTTAGACCTTTTGGACCGGAAAGAGGCATATACATAGATATTAGATAAGTACCTAATATTGCATAATGAAGCAGTTGCAGTATGTACATATTTCACAAATTTTAAAATAGCAACACATTTAATACATATAATAACATTACATATAATAAATTAAAAAGTTAGGTAAGGTATTTTAAGACCATTTTCGCGAAGCATTGTACCCTAATAGTTAAGGCATACAGGAGAAAACCATTCAGCTTAAATAAAACCTAACTACCTAACTTATGTATATGTCCCTTCAGATCATGCGACATCCACGCCCCCAAGTCCTTTGCTTGCATCACAAAACTTGCACAAAAACGCCACGATTTCCCGTGTTTGCGTATACCATCACTTTATTCGCCGTAAGTATAAAATTGGCAACTAGATATTAGGAATTATATAACAACGAACATAAAAGAACGCGGCATTACATCATAAAGCGCAAGTCCAAGAAAATTATAAGCGACATGTTACCTCAAGGGCAAAAAACGCAAGAACATTCGGTCGCAAACATGTCTAGCGAAATGTCCTTGTTAATAGGAACGGACCAGAGGACCGTTAAGTTTATGGGTCGGGCTTTCTCGGATCTTATAGGCTTATAAGGTATGGGACGGCTAGGACTTAAGGCCTTTTATTGCTACGACTAATAGGTGTGCTTCATGTTAAAACAGCTTATTTACACTGAAGGTATACTGTACATAGGACTTTTTGGTTTTTGGAATTGGAATAGGCGTACACGCATCTCGGTGGGAGCAATGGCCGCTTGTCGGCCGCAACAGACCACTGTCTATGAATTCCGCATTATGAAGTAACTAGCTTTTACGCGTTTCGTGCGCGGCTACGTAAAATGTAATGGTAATCAATCTCCGTGACCTCATGAGGTGCACCCACATGTGGCCCCGACGGAAGACCAACGCTGGCCCTCCAGGCTAGCACCACGTTCTTTTCTATCTTTCTTTTAATTAGCACATAAAAATCCCACTTTCATCTTTTTAAGGATGATTTCCGAGATAATAACATTAATAACTATCCTATGTCCTTCCGCACACCGCACTCGAGTTATCTACTTTACATACACAATTTCATCTAAACGCGCGGTTCAGCACTTTAATCATGAAAAGGTTCGCTGACAGAAAATTACAAATTATAGACAGTTTTTTGGGATACTTTACTAAAATGGCAAAAACAGGATCGGTTAATATCAGTCTGTGCGACTATCTGTCCATCCGCATACCACAGGTATTTTACTCAGAACGTCACATTTACGCATTTAATGCCCCATCGGACTGATTATTTTAACTGACATATAACCAATAACAAGATATAATCCGTTTTTAGTTGTTTTATTTCATGAATAACTATCGCGGCAACCTCAATAAATCATGACACCATGGTTTATTTAGATGCAAGTGATCTGTGTCGACCGCTTTCAGCGATAGACGCTCAAATTAACTTTACTACTGGGTACTCCTACCAATTCGCCGTACGGCACACTTACTGACCAAATGGTTTGGTGGTACATACAGAGCTAATGTGCGGTGACCGCAAATTGTTTTATATGCTCCATCTAGCGATGTAAGTCTCTTGTAGGCCTAGTTTAATAATATATACATTGTCAGCGTGAGAAAAAAGCTGGCGCTAATTTAGCTTTCCTTTTATTGAGAGTCAGTGGCGTAGTGAGTAGTGGGGCAGCCAGGGCACGTGCCCTGGGCGCAATCAAGAGGGGGGCGCAAAAAACCAAGTTTGGTAACTACCTATTAAAAAATAATTCAATCCAAATCGGCAAACAAGGCAAAAAAGAATTATTTAAATAATTTCATTGATTTCATTCTTATAAATACACTTATTCCTCAATATACTGCGAAGTAATGTATAATAAGTATAATAACTACTTTGCATTACATTACACAATTAGCAAAATATGTAAACCTAAATATTTAGACGTAAAATTTTGATTCTTATTATCTTGTGAAATGAAACTAAAATTTATGCGATTAATTTCGTGAGTAATGTTAGTTGGGCTTAAAATGACACATCTATCAAAAAAATAGCAACATGTATACTTTTACATACATAAGTACCTACATACATTTTTTAAGACATCAATCGATTATATTTCCCGTGACATTCAAATTTCCAATATCTCTGAGGAATCTACTATCTACCACAGAAACGTCTAAAATGTGAAAATAGACCAGGCGTCTTGCTTCGCGAGTTGAAACGGCTCTTACAAAAATTTTATGGAAGAAATATGTTTTAAGGCCATTTATGTTATTTGAGGCATGAAAAAATGTGTTAAAGTTTTAATAAACTTTTTTTGTAGTTAGAACACAAGGAGCCTAATTAAGTACATTTAAAATAAGTAAATGTTGTCTATATTTTTATTTTCTTTTTAACTATAATATATTGACTTTAAAATTTTTACATTAATTAGGTATTGTTGAACGCTAAGCCTATTCGTGAAAGAAACAGTAAAATGTTGTACATCCATGATCTCAATATTCTTAATTACAATCCATCCGCGATTGTCGTAGTTTTGGTAATGTCATGATTATTTAAGATTAAAGATGATGGATGTATTTTGTTTTTCAGTATTATTACACAAGTTTTAGAGGTCACTACCGCTTGCGAAAATTTGTCGTTCATCGATTAAGATTTAAAAAAATGTTTGCGTTAACTTTTGTTTTACTAGCGTCTGCTTTTGACATACAGTCGTGGCCAGATAATTAAGAACAAGATTATTTTTGCCATACAACTGCATACAAATATGACATTTTAAATTTGATAAAAATATAAATTTTGCTTATGCTATTTATATTTTTAAAAATACTGACGTATCCGTGTTTAAACAAGACTTAATATGGGCCATAAACATCTTCCATAAAATTTGAACTTTAAAAAATACAGACGGTCAAATCAATACTTAAAAAAAAATGTTAAAAAAGAACCACCACAGTAGACTTCATATAATTTTTTCTGTAATCCTAAAGAACAATTAAACAATTATTATTATTATTAATTAAGAATCAAGAACATATTTTTTTTACCCAAAAGTTTACGCGATGATAAATATTTTTGTTATTCTGGTAATAAGTGCTTTCATCTGATAAATTACACGGTATATTTTGAAAAACTTGTTATTCGTTTATTCTAATTAACCACTCAAAAGTGGCTCCATATATAAACCTAATTTATTAACGTACACCCGGGGATATGTGTACAACATTTTTGCTAAACCGGTCCCGTAGCTTATGAGCAAATTTAATTTGTGACAGATAGACAGACACACGGACGGACAGGTTCTTTTTTACCATTTTAGTACGGAACCCTAAAAATCATCAACCGACTGTATCGTGGTGAAAATACCATCAGCTGGTTACGTGAACATACGGCGTTCAAGGTCTTTCCACCTCGATACAGCCGGTTGACAATTTTTCATTTTTATAATAGCATATAAACTGACAAATGTTCCATTGGGATGCGACGACAATTTTTTAAGTTATTAAATGGGTTCCGTTCCTAACCCACCAACGGAGCGACAGCTGACTTTCACGGGGCTTCATTTTACATCGACCTTAACACACTTCACAAGTTCGTTCGCTTAGGACGGGGACGTGATTGGTTATGAAATTTGTTCCTGGCTTAATACGGTCCATTACATACAGTCAATTTGTAGAATATCCTATAAAAGGAATAACAAAAGGGCGCATTTTGGATGCGTGCCCTGGGCGCCGTTTTACATCACTACGCCCCTGTTGAGAGTCGTTCTAAAGTAGTATTTATTATTAATTAAATACAGTAATCTGATACTTCTTTCCATACAAAGTGGTTTACATCGCTTTCAAATTACTTAAAAATACTACTCGAGGTTCAACCTGGCTACCTATTTTGCCACCATTGGGCAAAACCCCTACTCCAACTTTAAAGTACATATTTTAGATTATAATACTCATACCTATTGGTACTTAAATATTGTGTAATGTTGAAAAGACGGGTTTATGTGCATTTAGATTTACGATCCTTACACTGGAGTTATAATGTGGTCATTTAGCTACATAGTTTCGATATTAACCGCTAGTAAAGTTAATTCCGTACAACCGTTTCCGTGAGCGAAACGGAACGTGCGTATTTTTTAAATTTCGAACTAAAGTTCGACGAACTTAAATATCGGGTTCAGTTAAAGTTTTAGCGGGTATCTGGGTATATTGGCCACTTACGGCTCCCGACTAGTGTTTTTGCAAGAAGACTTTAGATTTATTACTATCGCGTATGTTATATACCACGCGGTTTCAAAAAAGTTTACGAACCGCCTGATGGTAAGCAGCTACCGTAACTAATGGACGCACCTCCAGACCTGCAACTCCAGAGGTGTCACACGCACGTTGCCAACGGAGGACTCGCTGTGTAGACGGCTAAAGGGACAAGACGGGAGACCCCCGTCGTCAACACACTTTTTTATACTACGACGGTGGCAAACAAGTATACGGCCCGCCTGATGGTAAGCAGCTACCGTAGCCTATGGACGCCTGCAACTTCATAGGTGTCACATGCGCGTTGCCGACCCTTTACAAAAAGGAAGATTCACTGTGTTGACGGCTAAAGGAACAAGACACTGCATCCACTTAGAGCTCTCTGATGGCAACCGGCAGGAAGACAACACTAAGGGCCTGTTTCACAATCTCCAGATAAACTTATCTGCCAGTTAAAATTATTGCTATCATTTTCTCCAGTCATATAAAAGAAAAGGACAGCAAACATTTATCTGACAGATATGATATAACTGGAGATTGTGAAACAGGCCATAAGTAGGGTCTAGTGCCAGTGCTAGTGGTTTTCTGTAAGGTCTTCCTTACTTACCTACTTCCCCAGTCGAGTTCTGCACGGTTAGCACATGAGTGACGCAACAGTATCTCGCGCGCGAGATAAGACTAGGTAGTCTCTTTTTAATTGATAGTCAGAAAAGGACGGGTAGACTATCTCCCGCGCGAGATACTCTTGCGTCACTCTTGTGCTAACCGTACTGCTCCAGATTTGAGCGAGATGACATTCGCTGAGCTGTGCCCTACCACACATTCGCAGTGTATAGGTATAGATAGCTATACCTCTCTTTTGGATGTAATTTAAGGACATACCTGGGTCCAACGCAGTACGTGATGAAAACACGCCTGGCAGGTATAATTTGAACAGAATAGGAGGTTAACTTAAGCTGGTTTAACCTGAGACAATTACTAAAGCGACTGGGAATATAAAGCCTTTGAGTAAAATGAGAATTCGCTAACTCCGATCAAATTGAAAGCGTTTAGTTCCACGCTCGTGGCACTCGAACATGCTTAAACCAGTATAAGTGCGCTCTTCGAGTACAATAGTTGATACGAAACCGGAGGTCAGTTACATTGGTTCACCAGTAGGAAGGCTAGGATCGTATTAAAGATCCTTTGTGTATCGCCCTTTGGCTTAACAGGCATTGCTGTGCTCAGATAACGAACAAAGCGAATGCGATTCACATTCACCCTAAGGGCGGAATTTTGCAGCACTCCAATGAGCATCAACGCTAGGTAACCTCGTCTTAATGGCTTCACATGAACAATCCCGTCGATCGCCGTCGGTGCTTCAAATTTATCATTTCCCGCTCTTAAGAAATATTTGAAAAAAACTTTAATGTCAAAGGGTTATTACGGGGTCGAGGACTACATCATGAACAAAGATGCATGGCCTAAACCAGAAACTACTACGAAATCATCTAACATTTAGAGGACACAGTTCAGATAGGAATACATATCACACGTTTTGTGAACCAGTCAGATTTGGATTTTATTAATTAAATATTTTTTCTTTTTAATTAAATAATAGGTTTGTCATTGTCTGTCTCTCAAGCTGTTTTGATATGTCTTCTTATAGAACTACGTTGTGTATCTTTAAGATCTAATGTATTACTGTTTTGAAGAAATAAGTCCCGCCGAGTTTCTTGCCGGTCATAATACTTCTCGGGTCAGAGGTGTAGGGTTAGAACCGGTGGTAGCTTTTTCTCTCTGACGTTCATAAGTGCATTTTAATGTGCCTAAATTGAAGAATAAATATATTTAATCTTTTTTTTTATCTAAACTGGAGCACTCGTTTTGGTGTGTTCGGTATTAGAGTATCGGTTATAAGTTTAAGGCTACCTTTTCATTGAGGCGAGATGAGTGGAGATGAGAGATGTGCGGAAATCAAAAACAACAGTCTAGGCCGCCACACACTGTCAGTAATAATGACATTATTTCTCTAGCCGTCCTTTTCAATGTATATGAAGGATGAGAAGGATGAAAAGGATAGAGAAATTATGTCATTCATTATTACTGACAGTGTCTGGTGGGCTATTATAGGCCGTCTTTCCACTCAGGCGGAGATGAGCGACGGATGATGCTATAGTAAACAGTGTCTGTAAGAAGTAAGAAGTGTCTGTAAGAAGTATTGTGTTGTGCTGCTTAGCACACGTATGGGCATAGTCAGAGAAATCACGTCAACTATGTACGACTTTTCTGTGAAGATTTTACTGTAAAACAGTTGTCAAATGTATTCCAAGTTGTTTATGTATAATTAAACAAAAAGAACCGTCTTCACTTAGTCTCCACCTTTCCAAAAGCAAATGCTTGAGCTGCTGTAAAAAATACTCAAATCACTATAGGTGTGCCTATATTAGTTGAAGAGTTCCCTCGATTTCGCCAGGAACCCATCGTCAGACCCTGACCTGATTACAATGGGACCAACTGTGAAGTATACTCTTTCAAACAAAAAAAGATTTTTCCAAATCGGTCCAGCCGTCTTCGAACAATCGGTGAACATAGATAAAAAAAAATAGCAAAATCAAAGATCCCAACGAATTGAGAACGTCCGCCTTCGAAATCTTGAAGTCGGTTGAAAATGGGTTCTGGTGGCTGCGAAGGTAATCTGGACATTTACCTAAGCATCTTTGTTCATTAACCAGAACCATGAAGAAATACGTAGAACGGACTACTAGGAAGGATTATAGCACAGGGGTTGAAAAACTTTTGAGAAGAATCAACCATACACCAAAGTTCAAATACAGGAATTTCGAATTACGACAATAATTGTTGATTAGATTCTTCTATATACTCTTATTTAGAACGTATCCTATTTGTGTGGCCATAAGAGCCGCAATTCTACATGAAAATTTAAAAGATAGAAAGAGAAAATCGCGTCGCTTACGCCCTTACGCGTATACGCACTCCAAGCAGCGCAGGCGCCGGCGTGCGAGACGCATGGCGTGGCGCTGCGTAACCTTGCGTACGATGATAAACAGATGACGTCACGCGCTATATTTAACCGCGTTGCGCGCGGGTCAATGACCGATGAAAGGCGCGAATGTTTGTGGAACCTGCACTCTTGACCATTATTAGAGTTTGCTTCATGAGAGATACGGATTACGAATGGTTAAGTGGTACTGGTACTAGAGTGGTAGGCACCAGTAGAATACTTGTTGAATTTAGGGTCTTAGGTAAGTAACACTCTTTAACTGATGGTAGACCTATTGTCTTTTGCAATAAGGCTTACTAAACTGTGTGGACGATGGTAAGCGGCGAAGGCGTCAGTAGAATGCCTGTTGAGTCGTAGGCCTTGGTCTCCGGTTAACGCCGTATTTCTACATAGATCGTGTCGCTGTTCGCAATAGCTACATCTAACCGGAGACCAAAGCTTAAGCCCTGTATCGGTAATTTCCCGACGAAACCACGAACTGCCTATTGAAGAAAATTTCTCTTACAGTGCGAATACGTCTGAGGAATCCATAGAATCATAGGTTAAGATACAAGTACGTCGCCAAAACAGCGAATTATCAGGAATTCAACATTTTTAAAGACTGGTCTACTTTTCGAAACTCCCGTTGTTCATAAAACTAAGCAAATTTTTGTTATATGTTGACTCTGTAATAACGTCAAATGTAGGAATTAAGAAAAAGGACAAACGATTAACCACGACATTTCATATTTGACACACGCTAAATGAATCCCATAAGTCAGTAGAAGCAACTCTGAATAACAATAAGTCGTAATAGTCGCCTTTCCTATAAAAACATGCTAATTTCATTAGTAAACTAATGCCATTACAATAAGATTCAAAATCACTCAGTTACTCGTGTCCTAGATGTTATAAGTAGGCTTGAGGTCAGTGAAAAGTAGGACCTACACGTTATGATACTTATGATTTCTTGTGAAAGTATACAGTGCGTAGACTAAGGAATAATTAGACGAACAGATTGGTGCAAATATTTGTAGGCGTGTTTTTAACCAGCAAATTTACACTAAACAGCAATGAAAACAAATCATCTGTTAAAAAAAAACCTACCCATTTTCAAGTTTTTGAAGTTAAGAAGAGTGAGTGGGTGTTTGAGAAGTGTGACGCTAGCGCTACACAGTGAAAAATATTTTTCCATACAAAGTGTCCCGTTTTTTGCCAAGAGACGAAATTCGCCATGTTAGAGTCTACCAAACTCTAAATGGACTTTGCACCGGCATAATATGGATTGCAACCATAAATCTAACTTTAGTTAGGCACTTGTTATGGTTACTAATTTTCCCTTCTACGAATATCAGATTTGAAACCCTTTAATGTTCACCGTGGCCAGCGACTATGGCCGTACGCACGAGTTTCTTTGTTGGTTAAGCGTGAAGATCGCGATAACGCACAAATTACTATGTTCAGTACAATGGATCATTCGGAGAAAGATAACGCCGCGAAATTGCGTAGCATATGTGGTGCGTTGCGTTGCGTAGTACGCGGTAAGTGGTAATTGGCAAAATAAAGGTTCATCTGGAAATCGTGTAATCATATTTTGCCTACTTTATAACCCACTTCCACCTTATTAAAGTGTTCTAGGTGACCTAGGTGTACTGGAGGGATTTGAGGAGTGATTTTAACGCTACTTTAGTTAGTACCCCGGTCCACCTAGGTCACCGAAGGTAGAATTAATAATTGAGTGGAGTTATTTGACAGCGCTTTACAGACATTTGCAAACAGCTTTGAATGCCAGGACCTGTCAGATTACTCCGCTCAATTATGAATTCTACCATAGAACTCTTTAAGGGAGTGAAATGGGCACGAAAACTAAACAAAATCTAATAAAATTAAAATAAACGTAAAAATATTTTTTTAAGCATCTTTCGATCTTTATTTGCTTGTTTACAGGTTTTTTTTGTTGAAAGCATTGATGTCTATAAATTTCGTTTATACCGGACAGCTACAAGCAGGTTGTCATGTATATCTAATTTAGTAACGATATTTTAACTACCTACTTTAGTTAGTTGATGATAACCAAATTAAAAATTAACTAGTTAGTTCAACTACATGAGTTAACATTAGACATTTCCGCTCTGAATAATATGAAATAAAGGTAATAAACCAATGTTCATTTAATGATAGACACTGTGGGAAAGCAGTATCTTCTTTCTGAATTAATATTTCTGGTGGCATATACATGGGGGGGGGGGGAAGGGGGCAATTTACTTCACAAAAAATCTTGCGGTCCGCACCTATGGCCCCTGTAGCATAGGAGCCTTGCGTGACAGAGGGGGGAGGGGGGCAATTGCCCCTGTTTCCCCCCTGTATCCGCGCCTTACACAGGATGTCCCTAAAACCAATTTCAAGATAGAACAGCTGATGGGCGCTGCTCCGAAGGTTCCTTTAACAGTTATTTGCACGATATACGAGAGATATTATTGTTACTTAAATAAACGGTATCATGCTCATGTGTAAATTAAAACATACCTACATATAATATAAATAAACAAAAATGGAATGTAAATATACTACGATTAAGATTTCAGTATTGAATAATGCTTGTCTGTGATTTCGTAATCAAACGGGGTCAATCACTTCTGATTAAATAATTTAACCAGTACCAACGTTTACTAATTCAGATTTAACATAACGTGTTCTTCTAAATTCAACCTTGAATTCATGTGAATAAGGTCAAAATTTAAAGCATAGCAATATTGAAATGCGTGCTTGCGAAAATTCTCTCGCAATATATCCAGGAATCCTAACATCTAGCATATTTAAAGTATTCCAATCCCAACTTAAAAGTATGCGAATAAGGTTCATATTCAAAACAGCAGGGAAGTTGAAATAAGATGTTGCGAAGGTAATGGTAGTGATTTGTTCACACCCGCGAAGGACGTTGTAGCGGGGTCATTGCCCCGTAGAAAACAAATGAAGCGCCGTGTAAAATTATTCTCGTATAAACGCTTAACTTGGCACGCACGCTGCCAATTTTCAATATTAAATGAAACACAATTAAAATAAAATACTTATTGTTATAATAAATAATGCTAATAAGGAACATGATAAATAAGAGCATTAATCCTTTTAATGTATATGTTTGTTCGACGATTTGTCCTTTATAATGGACAATGCGTAGGACGCGAACATAAAATATCAATAACCGGTAAATAATTATTAACTAAACTTACAAAAAACCAGCACTCCAGCAGCAAATTAGTTAATTCTTACCTGTAACAATAAGACAAACAATAAGTATTAAAAACGAAATATTACAGTAACATAGACATTTTTGAAGCCAAACATATGTATAACTAAAGAACTCTTGCAACCTAGACCTACCTACCTACCTAGACTTATCGTTTATATATAGACTTATTATTAAATATCACAACATTAATAGACATTTCAACATTGGTACATTATTATTAGAATTACATTTTAAATAAACATCACACTTATGAATGAAGCGTGTATTATATGTTTATTTTTTACAAAATAGATAAGTTTTCCCCAAGTAAATATTTGGAAGATAGTCACGGTTTCCCTTTTCCCCGTTTCACGTTTACAGGTTTTTAAAATGTGCATTAAACAACCCTTTCATGACAACATTATAGCGCGATATTCTCAAATAACATAAACACAATCTCTGCTTCAACGGCTATATTTTCCTCTTTACAAACACATTTTCGTTGGCGGAAAATTTGACTTTTTTTAAACGTCGCTTGTCACGTCTATAAAACAAATCTATAGAAATTTATTTCTAGAGATAATACGATTAGGTATAGATAGAGAGAAAACATTATTTAAAAACGATGTTTCTAATCCGTGAGATATGACATAAAATATTCTAGCATATTATTGATATTACTAGACAAAATTCTCTAAAATTTTTGTTTCTCCAAGATATTCGCAGTTAAACCGAATGTTCGACTCATCTGTTAAGTATCAGGAAGTAGGAGACAAAAGTGTCCTGCGGTCAGCAGTGGGCGATGAAAGGCTGAAAAATAACAATATTACAATGATAAACAGATAATTAAAGTGAATTTACTGCAAGTTTTGCAATACTATACTTGCTTCATCGGAGAGCTTCCATTGTTATTATTCAAAGAGGACATCTGAATACCCATGGTAAAACTAGCAATATACCGCTAGTAGTCCGCCTCGAACTCAATGACCACAATATAACACGACCCTTATGATGATTTTTTCGCGCCTTCTAGCTCCATGACCCCTAGGTCGATCCTGCGCATATACGAACTCTCAAATTATATGTATCTCTGCTACAACCCCAACAAATTTCATGAAGATCAGAAAAACGTTACTAAAATTATCGCGGAACAAACTCTCATAATCAAAAAGCCATCGAAATGCCGAGACGTCCCAGTAGCCAGAAGTTGTTTGTAAGAACTCGCTTCGCTTACGCTCCGCTCGTTCGATAACGAACTGTGAAAATCAATGCGGAATAGCGTCCTTTTTATCCATCACGGCAGGATTACAGGCTCGTTCTTTAAATATATACGGTATCGATTACCGATTAAATGATGTAAACGGTTTTTTGATTACCTTCGTAAGAAATTTATTCGCTCAATGTCCGTTGTAAAGGACAAAGTGTGTATTTATTTTTTCGCGCCATTAATTTACGCTTTAAATGGGTACTGGCGTTTTCCTCTGAGTAGCATAATCTATCTTACAGAATTTATTTATTTTGAATACAAACTACTATAAAGTGGACTTAGCACAAGTTGCCTTTAAGCCTTGGCAAATAGTTATGATGAATCATCATATACGTTCCATTCATATGAGTATTTAATTTGCCCAGCTATTGATTTGATTTCATCACCCACCCTGAATCTAATATATAAAATTATAAGTACATATAAAACATATTGTAAGCCATACGATAAACAAATAAATCACCTAAATCGTTTTTATATACTCTTCGTACTTTTTTCTGACTCTAATAGCTTTAATGACTTTAGTAAACATTAGTACAGCAATCAAGCCAACTTTGTATAAATCGAGCATTTGACTTCAACGAATTATTTTCATGTCCATCACATGGGACAAAATCGATTATCCATTAACAGATTAAGTTGTGTTTCAATTACGGCGCCGCGCCGCGCTTGCGAGTTCGGGATTCGATTTCACGGAACCGTTGGAGGGTTAACGTATCGACACTTGTTTGTAAGGGCTTTATTCCAATCTACATCCTGGAGCCTAAGGGGTCGCGCACTGTACGGTTTAAGAGGAATTTCCTCCCACAAACGCTGCGGCTGTGGAACGAACTCCCTGCCGAGGTTTTCCCAGCGGGCTACAGTATGAGGTTCTTCAAAAAAGGAGTGTATAGGTTCTTAAAGGGTAGGCGCATGTGAATCCTTGGGGTTGCAGGCGTCCATAGGCTACGGTAACTGCTTACAATCAGGCGGGCCGTATGCTTGTTTGCCACCGTCGTGGTATAGAAAAACATAGCTACAGTGGAATGTCATTCAATCGTAGTATAAGTCGGTATAAGTGATAAGGAGAAAGTGTCATGTCTTAAGAAAATACATGTTTCGTGACATGACGGGGAGGTCTATATAGTATGTAAGTACCTACTATTGTTTACTTTTATAGCGGTAAGGGAGCACTGGTCGAGAACGACAGGACTAAGGCTTCCGAATGGAATTTAAAAAAATGCTAAACGAATGTGTAAAAGTGGCTAGTGATCCCCTATTAACATTTATAGGATACTAGCTTTTGCCCGCGGCTTCGCTCGCGTTAAATTCTCCATACAAACTTCCACCCCCCATTTTAGGGAAGTGGGGGGTTAGAAAGAGACAAAAAGTACCCTATGTCACTCTCCATCCCTTCAACTATCTCCACTTAAAAAAATAACGTCAATTCGTCGCCCCGTTTTGCCGTGAAAGACGGACAAACAAACAAACACACACATACACTTTCCCATTTATAATATTAGTATGGATATGGATGGTGGAAAAATTCACCAAGGGGTAAGTCTCGGTAGTAATTATTGTTAGTTGTAGTATCTCGGTAGTAGTATTGAGAAGTACCAGAATCACATATACCAGGTTTTTACAGGATTAAAAAAAGTAACGGTCGTTTTGTGTGATAATGAGGGATTTTTTAACGTTACGTGTAAGGCACAATGGTGAGTTTTAAAATCGTTTTCCCAGAAATTGCACGATTTCCCTAATCTAAAAAAACGAAGCATAGTTGTTTTAAAACTAGTTGGTCAACTTACACTAGCAAGCGAATTGAGATCGAGAACAATATAATTGCGAATACTATCGGTAAAAGGGAACTTTAGGGATTTCCCTCTTTTGTTCGAGGTTACCCTGGAATCCTTAATGTAAGGCTTTATTGGGTGAATGGCGGAATTCAGACACGTCCCGCGAAAGGGGCAAGATCAAATAATCAGTTGTCCTTTGTGAGGGACAATATATTTGGCCCTATCCTACCCAAGACAGCGATAAACGTTATCTCGTGCTCATCATGAATCAAATTAAACTTGGTACGTCTGAAACTTTTTGAATGAATATAATCATTTCATAACAAAGAACTTGCGAAGTTTTGAGTCACCTACGTAATGTTTGTATGTTTTAGGTATTATTTTTGTTCCTTGGGATAATAAAGCTTTCGCGATTAGATTTAAACTTAATCTTTATACAAACCAAATTATTTTATTCAATATTTCTGATGTGTCGCTTTATAAGCAATCACACTACTTACTTCTTTTTTCAGCCTTTGTCACTTTTCATTTCGTATCGTACATGAGATCTAATTAAGGTTTTTTATTATTATTTGTGTTTGTTTTCTTAAGTTCGCGTACGAGTAGTCATTCTTGTCTTGATACGGACTGCAAAGGAGAGGAGTACTAAGTACGCTGTATTAAGAGGCTGACAACACCCGATGACCTTCAAATTGACTTTACTCAAACAGTTTTTTAGCTATAACTACTTGTTCTGAGAAACTAATACAAATATATGTTATTATACGTTATATTTGGAAGAACTTCGTTGATTCCGATACACGATTGGACGAAATCGGCTCGATAGAAAATAATTCCAAAGTTACATCTTAAAATTTGCTTTAAACAGTCGTATGTCTTTAGTTTCTTGACTTATACGTCTGTAACTAAGGACAAAATTCCACCGCACTAATACTAAAAACTTCGTTGTTTTATATTTCTCAATTAATGCGTAGTTTTTTTTAAATTCATCATTTTGCAAAATTTTCAATGAGCTCCCATACTAATCGTAACACAGTGTTTCTCTTTCACTCGCGCTGAAAATGATAGGGAGGGAATTTAGCTGTTGTCAGCCCATTAAAAACAATCCATTCTACTCCATTTAATGGTGTTATTATTTAAAGCTGTAACAATACAGTAAACTTAAATATAAATAAAAACTAATCTTAAATAAACCTACTAAAATATACTAAACTAACCAATCCCCCCGCGGCATGGTACCGTAGATGCTGGCAGCATTCCCTCTCTGTATGGCAATACCAATACGTTGGGCTGTAACAGAAGTTGTAAGTAATAAATAGTTCATTGCGAGCTCTATGTTTTGATATTAAAATCCAAGCTTCCAAAAAAGTGAAATACATGTTCTTTCCGCGTACCCTTTAAATATTAAGAATATTACTGAACCAGTGTATTTTCACCGTCTTCAAAAAAAAGGACGTTCTCAGTTTGACCCGTATGTTTTGTTATGTCTAACTCTAACAACAATGTCATGTCAAATAAGCAACAATAAAGTCTATGACGCAAAATTAATCCGCCAACACAAAATTAACTCAGCAGTATTCATTATACCAACACTTCAAAAAACCTCACGAAACTAAGACACAAAAAGTACACGTGTTAGAAGAATCTTTTTTATTATGTCACCAGGGTGAATGATGCGAATTGTCCTATAGGACGAAGGGTGTGGGCGCGGCCGAGACGTCACTAGGTCGATGACCCGAACAGCTGACGGACGGGCGTACGCACGCTCGGTAGCCGGTCGATTTTGGTCATGATTGGGTTTTGTTTTTCCGGTGAGACAAGTGTGATGATGTTGATATAGCGTGTTACAAAATAACGCCAACTACTGACACTTCACTGTTTTTCTAAACTAATTGCTATAGTGGCCGTTATAGCAGGAAAAATACGGCTTTTTGTGAACAAAAGATTTCCATCGGCATGATTATTCCTTAGGACCCAAGGATGGATTTGAGAAGTGGAGCCACCAAGATTTTTGATGTATATTGGGGGGGGGGGGAGGAGGTGAAGACTCATCAGCTGTTCCATTAGCCCTTGGAGTCTTGACGTTGGTTTTAGGGACATATAAATTATAATAAATGAACAGTTTTCATTGCACGATTTCCACTCATTATTTTCACTGAAACGTCAAAAATGAAAACGTCAGGAAAATAATAAAAGTAAGTGTACGCGGTCTCACACGTTGTACCTACCGATACTTTAAAAAAAAGTTAAGATAAGAGTTTAGATGCTAAACTTTAATAATATCGGATTAGTAGTTGCCCTTTGTGGCACTAAATTTTTACTGTAATAGAGCCAGTTTTTCACCAGCATTTATTAACTTATGGTTAATAAAAAGGAAAACAATGAAAAGAACTTAATATACATACGTGATTATTAAAGATGACCACGAGCGAGCCAAAGATGGTCAGCTTTTTAAACTTTTTATCGTCTGTCACCATAGCGGACACATTCTAACAAGTATGCAAGTGCGAAAGTGACGCATGACGTAATAGGCGATAAAATGGCAGCCATGCAGGATGAAGAGGGTTAAGGCTCCTTATTCCCTAAAAGGTCGAAAAACTCTATTAATGAAAAAAGCCG